>JAZGTN010000016.1:5045000-6525131 GCA_037783415.1 Leptasterias polaris
TTGACATAACTCTTTGATGAAGCCCTCTCTCCCTTTCCAGATTCCAGTATCAAGCATCTTGTGTTTGCTGTGGTCGTTCTTATTGTGTGTAAACAGTTTGGTGTGCCATTATGTTGTGTGAAGGTGTGCCAACCTTGTTGATCCAAGAGTTTAGGAATGAAAGATTGGTGGGGAATATTTCTGAAGGAAACAAGTCAGTGTCTTCAAGTCTAATCATATCCCCCCCTCCCTCCTTCACCATCATAGAAACATTGTAAGCAAAAGAATAAGGGGTCTTGTCAAAATTTATCCAGGACAGGTAGTCGAATAACATTCTCCGATGTCAAATTTGTGTTGGATTTCCGTCGGACTTTATGTTTTATTAGAGACATGGTTTTACTTGCTGAAGACATGCCCTATGCCAATACATCCCGCTGAGTTCTCTATGGTTTGACTGGCTTATTAAATGTAGTTTAAACAAACTTGCAGTTTTTGAGCGATCTTCAAGGTTTCTAGATAATTGTATTTAACTAAGATGTGTAGTGTGATTTTTTAGTTACACATGTAGAGACCCCTTACTTGTTTTCCTGTAGATAGCGACTAAGTCTCTGCTGTTTGTAAACAAATGTAACCCCAGGCACTGTGGACTTCTCCCACGTTTTTTCCGACACCAGTTTTCAAGCAAGGTGAATGAACGGCGGGTAAAAAACCTTGTCCGGATAGTACTTATCAGCTGGTTGTCCTGGACTAATTTTGACAAGGTCTCTAACTCTATTGTAGAATTTTAAATGGGCAGAAAGCTTTGAAGATGGAAAGATTAAAAGTGACTTAACATAAGTCTGGTGTTACAAAACAAAGAACGTACATCAAAGTGATAATTGTGTATGAACATGTATTAGACAATGGAGTATTTGTCTTCATCAATTAAATACTGAATTTCAAAATCAAAAATTATAGATCACGCTTTTCATACTACATTTTTAGAGGTCCATCGTCATTCTCATATATTATTGATTAAGTTGTTGTGAACTTGTAGAAACAAAATCTTGGCTTGTCATTCCGCATTGCAAAAAAAACCATCATATCATATTTTGTTTCTCATTTCTTTAATTTGAGACAAATACGCTTTTGTTTGCCTGTTCATTTTGCCGACAGAATTCAGATTAACGGTTAAATGTGAAATGTAACTTTTTTAAAGAATACATTGCAATGATTTCCTCTGAAAGTAAATGATTTGCTTATTTTGCCAGTGATTTTTTGTAGTTGGTAGAAATTCTAGACAAGTTATACTGTACAGTTTGTTTTGATTGGGATATTTTCACGGTTATATTTTGGTATTGCTTTGGATAGACGGTGAAGGGTGACGTGACAGAAACACGCGTTGAGAAGAAGATCATCATCCAAGGAGATGCAGATATCAACAAGGATGAGGTAAAGAATCATCTCATGTCTCAAGTTCATTCTCTGTGAAGAGAAGGGGCTCTCCTAAGAGCTCATTTCATCGGGGGACCAAATTCATGGCTCTGCTTACTGGTGGTTTCTGTGCTTGCGATCACCACTCTTCGCTTACAGGGCAAGCGTCGAATTTCTGCGCTAGCTGTGTAAGCCAAGAATGCCTAGTAAAGTGGACTACGCTCGCGCACAAGTGAAGTTCCTTGCTAACCTGTGAAATATAAGTGCAGGCATGAAAAACAAAAACATTAGTTGCGGAGGCAAGGTCTAGGATAAACCAAGGCCTGCCTTTGATATATTGGAGAAGATAGACAACAAATATACAAAAAGATTGCAAAAGGGTGGTAAAAAGAGAATGCAAAACTGCTCTTCTCAGAGTCAACTAAACTCAAAAGAGATTGTCATGTAGTGGTATTGTAAACCTTACTTTTATTTATTTCCACCATGAACAGAGCTTCCATCTCACCCTGATTCTGCAGAAAGTTCCCTGAAAATAAACTAAACTATCCATGTTCTGAAGAACAAATTAAAAAATCTCCCTGATTATGGAAAGTTCGTCCCTATTATGTTGAATGTAATTCTAAAGAGTTCCCTGATTGTTGGACAAAATCTCCCTAATTGCAAGATACAAATGTTAGCAGCTCTGTAGCATAACTTCAAGTCTAACTTTCAGAAGTATACACATTCACAAGCCAAAACTCCTAATGCTCTCCCTCTGTGGCTTGTCTATAAACCCAGTCTAATTGTTATTTGAACCATTGTTTTTTTGTGATCAGCTTTTGGCCGAGGCCATCGCAGAGGAGAAGAGATGCAACCCCGACTTCACCATCACGAAGGTAGTCATCCACAAGGAAGGGGAAGAGACAAACGGTGATGTGGTTGAATAGTCGTCCTCGGCAAGATAAATATATAAACAATTGAGGTAGGTTGGGCGTGATTTATTTGAAGGATACAAAGACACTAGCTGGCAGCAGACATAGACAATTTTATAGAGCTACATGCTTAAGCAGACAATGGTGCTTAACATTTTTCTGCTAAGCAAAAGTAAGCTGGGTACCAGTCACAAATGGTACACGGGATGAAAGTGTCATTACAATACCGTTACAACAGAGTTGTATAATGCTTCTATTCACTGCTGTCTCTAATTTGAGACTCCACACGCAAATGGCTAACCGTGCAAGGGGCCAATAGCCGTTGCCAAAAACATTAGATTCAGACACAACCTGACTTTTCATAATGATCAATTGATTAAAGTGCGTTTTTATTTCTTTTTATCCCCAGTGCTGATCTGTTGGAGAGCAGGAGGAGACCTGTGGCTTCCCACATCCGTCTTGTCAAGGCTTAAAAAACCCAAACGTCCTTGGCCAACGGAGGCTCCTGTACAGCTCTTACGAGATTTTTACAAAAAAAAAAAAAAATGCATCATGTCTTAATTAACACTGTAGAAAATTGTATACACTTCTATTATCAGCTTAAACACGTGCTGTAGTATTGTTATAAGAGGCACTCGCCAATTTTTAGATATATCTGTTAAAATTAATGAACATTTGCTTTTTAATTTTGAAGAACTGGGTCTGCTGATTTTCAATGTGGAACTTTCTTAAGTGTAAAATTTTTGAGGCGGAGGCATATGGTTTTCTTCACGGGAATTGTTTTTCATTCACAGTTTGGAGGTGTTTAGTTGAAGCTGAAGTGATTAATATAAGAAAGAACCAGTGGTTTTCCCCCTGCTTTTTTTGTTACCAAAGATTCCACAAGTTAGCGGCAATTCGCTTCTAGCCTTAGAAATAAAACTTGAAAAATGCCCGCAGCCTAGAACCTTTTGTGTGGAAAAGAAAAATATGTTAAGTGAAAATTTCTATTTAAGTGTACTACATTTTAAAGATATTGGTATAAATGTTTCACGAATACACTTTCTACGGAGGCAGAATTTTTCCACTTTCTGGTTTTTTGAAGCTGGGTATGCAAAGCTGTCTGTACATTAATTTGTCATTATATGAGGATGGGGTCGGGTTCTGTTTTTGACCCTGTGTAACATTTTTTGAATCAATTTAAAGTAAGAAAAAGTGAAATCTTTGTGTGTTGGAAAGTTTACTTGTAGCTTTAGCATAAATCCCTGACGCTGGAAAGTGGTTCAGTTGGTAGTGCATATAGAAGAAAAAGTCGAGAGAAAAAAAAAAAAAAAAAAAGCTTCAAAAAATTGTAATGAAGAAAAATCCCCTCGATGAATGAGGTGACCATTATGTAGAAAATGCTGAATATGTGCAGTATATGCCCCCATGAGGGGTGTACGTAGTTTAACTACAGCAGATATTTTAAATAACGGATCTGGCTTTTTATTTCGTAGAAGGTTGTAGTGTGCAGTCATGATCGATTGGGATGGATTCATCCTTGGCTCGGCTGTGTTTTTGTTTGTTTTTATTTGTTTATGTTTTTTCGGGGGGGGGGGGGAGGAGGGTGATGCAAACATAACTCTTCATATGAAAAGTGTAGCATGTTCGTTATGCCATGTAGTAAATGTTGTGTTGTGAAGTTATATGTTAACAGTACTCTTAACCAATGGGAAATGGACTGTATGTACCATTGTATTGGGGAGGGTGTATAGGGGGATGTGTAGGACTGGGAAGGTACTGCCCTGTTATGCACTAATCAGAGTCAAGATCATGAAAAAGTTGTTTGGTTTTCTTTAATTGCTAAGCTGCCTCCTGTTCCCATAAATTGGATTTGATTTTTATATTTGCCGCTTTGATTTAAAAAAAACAGCCATTGATTTTTGTTAAATTAACTATCGGTAGGAGTGAATAAGTCTCACTTATTATTGGCTTTAAATACTTTGATATTCATATAACTTGCAAGGCATTCAGAAATGAAGTAATCTTTTACCATCTTTAACTAGATTCAGTGTATAGTGTTTAGTATTCTCGTTTGTTTTGCAAAATCAGTGCACTAAATACTTTAATTTTTTCGGTTTTTCAGGTTTAACTTTTTTGCAAGATCACCATCAAATTCTTAAGAATTTTCCGGTCCTTGTACCATTTAGATTCAGTACGTTTTTCGGTTTATAAACTAATTTTTTATCGCACTTTTATGTTTAAGTAGTTGCATTTTGTCATTTGGATATACCAGAAAATTGCTTTGTAAACATGCGTTGTTCACTTCGAAACTGATTGGGCTCTTGAATTTGAAAGTTTTTCAGTCTTGAGGCCGTTGATTATGTTTATAAATCTTGAATAGGCAAGCCAGTACCTCGATGCTGAAAGAACATGAAAATACAAATTCGCAAAAATGTTGAGAATTCAAAACTTTGTCTGCTGTTGAAGGAAATCGCAGCCTATTGTGCTTCAAAAGATCTTCCAGCGATAAAACGTGATTTTTGAGGACTCAGTCAGTAAATAAGGTGTGCTAAGGTACTGAAACATGCTCTAAGACGTTAATCGTGTCTTCTGGAATTGTGAATTAAAATCATACTTTAGTATCTGATCAAGTTTTAAAGTCCACTCCTCATTTCTGAGGATCGGCCAGCACAGTGTGTTCACTCCAAAGCATCTTAGGTTTGAATGTCATAAAATGCTCTCATTGTCCAAATGTCATGCTCTCATTGTCCATTGCCTGATTTGTGTAAGAAGTGCTTTTTTTATTTTAAAAAAGCAAAGTGGCTGTTGGAGTCTGATGACTTAAAAATTGACCGATAAGGTGGAGATGTTCGATATGAAATTATGCAGTCTGATGAAAATGGTTTTTCTGGACAAAATGTTATTGACTTATTTTTTAATAAACAAGAGTGATAATGCTACAAGTCAGCTGCAAATAGATCATTAACAATTTATCTCTACGGGGCGTTGTTTACAAAAAAAATCTGCACGCTTGGATTTTGCACTTATTTTTTCCAAAGATGGTTAAGGTCTCAGACATTGCCTTATATTTTGTATAGGACAGACACCATTTGAGCTTGACCTTATCCATCCTGGGAAATAGAATGTTGGTCTCCATACGAAACAAGTTATTATTGTTTACAATAAGGATCTTAACAGCGCCCTCTAGTGGCAGTTGATTGATGATTTACATGCAGTTGTGCATGCACTGATAGGAAAATCAGATCACCTAAAAAAGTCAATGTGATTATAACTGTGTTGCTGTGTTCATAAAACGTGAGTGGATTACTTTGTGATTGTTCAAATTTTGTGGAACATAAAAAAAGCCCAATAAAAAATTACCCTACTTGAATCTATGAAGAAAGTACCACTTCGTGAAATTAATTGTCAGTTTTGCCTCTAATCCCCACCCCCACCCCACTTGGGTATAAAAGAGCTGCCAACATTCCCTGATTCTGCAGAAAGTTCCCTGAAATTAAACCAATCTTTCCATGTTCTGATGAACAAATTTGACAATCTCCCTGATGATGGAAACTTTGTCTCTTTTATGTTGAATGTAAATTCTAAATATCTCCCTGATTGTTGGACAAAACTTCCCTGATTGCAAGATGCAAATGCTGGCATCTTTGGGCCCATTTTCATTGAGCTGCTTAAGCAGAAAAAGTAGCTAAGCACAACCAAATTTTGCTTACCAGAGTAAGGTCACCAGCCAAAATACCATGTCACATGAAGTATATTTGACTGGTATCCTGCTTATATTTGCCCAGTAGAGAATTTGTAAGCAATATTTCTTGCCGTGTTAAGCAGCTCTATGAAATTGGGCTGTAGTTTCAATAGAAGGAATAGGTTTTACATGTAAGAGATTTTCCCCGGTGTTCATGGCATGGTTCTCTGCGGACTGCGCTGCGATGTAAACCATTATACATGGCGGCTACTTTTCAGCTAATTTGCTCATTTGTAGTTCCTCGGCTGTGCCGATGAAAATTGAAAAACACAGCGCAAAGTCTTGCTGTGGCTGACATTTTCCTCTTTTTTGACAACCTTTAGTCGCTCTCCTGCTTTTTCAATATTAATTCAAACATAGCTCTATAAATCTTTATGGGCGATTTGAAATGCTTGTCAAGTGAGATAAAGTGCTAAATAAGAACTGTATTATTATTATCATTATTAAACATTTTAAGTTACAAATATTCACATTTTTTCTCTGTCAATGGCAAATTATTCATGCCACTAGTACATGCCATTGGTAACATCTCATCTCCTGCGTACCTCAGGTTGGACATGCTTTCAAAGAATTCAACAAGGTCAACACCAACATTATTATTATACATTTCTGGTAATGAAACCAAGATGCGTCATATAAGTGAACTTAATCACTGTAGCTTGCAAGCCTGAGGAAACCTGTAAACAAGGGTGCTTGCTATGTGAACCAGAAACACGAGGGTTAACCCCTTCTATCACGATAAGTGTTCTTGATTCTTTTTACTTGCACTACCAGGCCTAGTACACGGGACCTACGGCTTAATAACCCATCCAAAGGACAAAGCAATTATGGTAAAGTATCTTGCTCAAGGACACAAGTGCCACGACCGAGACTTGAACCCACACTTTGCAGATCAAAAGCACCAGAGCTTGAGTCTGGTTTATAATCAACATTAGTTTTTTGAAATAGTGATTTATGGTGGAACTTTCTAGATAAAACAAAAATTGTTGAATAAAAACACAAACAAATGTAGAAACAGTATCCTCCACCTCCAAATTTTCTGGCAATTGGCCACAGAGTAAATTCTACAAAGAATGCATAAATCCGCCCCCCCCCCCCCCACGCACACACGTGTGTAAATACCGGCAATTGTGGACCCTCCTTTGTTCAACTCTTTGTGATAGCAACCGTGGACCACAATGCTTTCCTTTGTGATAGCAACCGTGCACCTATTGTCCCTTTTGTTATAGGTCCACGGTTTGAATGTGGATACCTACCCACATGCACACACACATGCCACACCCAAAAACTTTGGAATGTTCCATTATTTTCATGATGATAAAAGGCATCCCCTATCATCTGTTTTGAGAGCTATGTAAGTTTGCTGTGGATCTGCATACCATACACCTTATGCATTTTGAGACAATTGAACAAGCATAAGAAACTGTTTCAAGTTGTGACAAGTTTGTGTGGATGTGTTGAAGTCTTAAGTTTGTCTCAAAACCCAACTTTTCATTGACTTAAATTCTCAGGACCACACTTGGTGTGTAATGTTTGCTCAACCACCCCCATCCCTACAAACACTTCACCCCCAAACTCCTCCCCCTTAAACCACATTGATGACGTTTACGCCAGAGGGGTCACGTGTTCGTAGCCTCAAAACCATGCCTGGTGTCCGGCTCTTTGAAACTGCGATTCAGGAAGTAAATCGGTTTACCAGTTGACTGCATTCTTCTTGCATGTCTCGTGTACATTGCCTCGTGTACAAAATATAATGCATGGCGCGTATACGAATTACACTGAGTTTTCCGGACAGTGTTATTCCCACGTGAAACTGGAAGAAAATAAGTTTTGGAACTTTGTAATTGACATGCAAAAGTGGTTTGAATTGTGCTTTGTTTGAAATACCCGGTCAAGATGGGAGCCTACCTTTCAGAGCCGAATGTAGAATGTGTTTCTGATGACGGAGGTATAGATAAATTCAGATATGGTTCGTCAGCAATGCAGGGATGGCGACTTGGCATGGAGGTATGGAACGTGTGTGAATTTGGTCGAGTTGTTGGTCAAATTAATCAACATGACATGTTAATAATTAGCCTAGTTTTTATTTATATGTTTGATAATCATGACAATGATTGGATTCTAACTAAAGTAACACTTTTAATGTTAATGGTGGTTTTAAAGTTAATAAATGAGTAATTGTTTGATATAAAAATTAACTGCTTGGAAATGAAATTGAATTAATTCGGCAGTCATTGACATTTCATTGACATGGAACTTGGATTGGAAGATGGGGGACGTCAACAGATTATTCGACAAAATGGTGAACAATTTTAACATGGCAAGTCTTGTCCAAATAACTACACTGGGACTAGTGTCATACACTGCTTTAGTTTTTCAACATTGGTCATCCTAGTTGCGATAATCGTATCCCACCATCATCCTCCCATCATCCTCCCGACGGTGTCGGAGACTGCAGGTGTACGACTACGAGACACTTAAAGTTTAAACGTAATGAATGTTCATATAGGCAATTTCGACCATTTTTGCCAGACTAGTCACCAGATTTGCTAAATTTTTACCACTTTAAAAAATCATGACACAAATTCTAAGCACAAGGATTTGATCTTCAATGTCTAATGAATCCATTCATAACACTCGAACCAGCATCATTGAGAAAATATTTTGAATAAAAAAATAAACAGGTTACCAGTCACAAATGAAATGGAATTCTATTTTGGCTGGTAACCTTATAATACTGGTAAGCATAATTTTGTTTTGCTTGGCAGCTCTATGAAATTGGGCCCTGTCTCTAGATACATTCTAATTCTCAGTTAATCTTTCTTTGCAGGACGGCCATAACTCTATTCCTGAAATTGATAACGACACAGCTATGTTTGCAGTCTATGATGGTCATGGAGGTAAACACAAATTCATTATTACGCCCCAACTATTGAATTGACCCAAGTATCATTGGGCCAATCCCAACTATAGCTGAGCCGACCCTAACTATAGTTAAGACCATTCTAACTATAGTTGAGCTGATTCTACAGTTGGGCCGATTTTACAGTTGGGCCAGAACATTCCTAACCCTTTATTCTCTTTGACTAGAGATTCTCTGGAATTATCAAAATATTCCACTCCGTTGTTAGTGAAGAGGGTGCGGTGCGTCTGGGCACTCTATTTTTAATTTGGCTGAATCTTGTTTTTTCTGTAATATACACAAATGTATGGAAAGAGAACATTTTGAATGCTGTATTTTAAACTTCCATTAAATTTGAACGTAACCCATAAATAGCTCCTGAGACAATAAAATAATAAGGTCGACAACACTTTTTAAAATTAATTTGTCGTGGCTGAGTGATTAAGAGCACCAGACTCAAGCTCTGGTGTTTCTGATCAGCAGAATGTGGGTTCAAGTCCCGGTCGTGGCACTTGTGTCCTTGAGCAAGATACTTTACCATATCTGCTTTGTTCTTTGGATGGGACATTAATCCCTAGGCCACATGTACTAGGGTTGATGGTGCACGTTAAAGAACCCAGAACACTTATTGTGCAAGAGTAGGGGTTAACCCCAGTGTTTTTGGCTCACATAGCAAGCATCCTCGTTGCAGGTTTCCTCAGGCTAGAGAGCTACAGCGATTAAGTTCACTTATGAAGCATCCTTGGTTACATTACCAGAAGTATATTATAAAATTAATAAATATTGATACCATTAACTCCAGGTGCGGAAGTAGCACTGTATTGTTCCAAACACCTCCCTGACTACATTCGAGATCAACCAGCATACAAGGAAGGTAACATGGAGAAAGCCATGGTAGATGCTTTCATGAAGATAGATGCTGTTCTTAGGGAACCGTCGGCTGTAGAGGAATTGAAACACCTAGCTGGTATGGAGCAAAGCACAGACGAAGGTACGGAGGAGTCATCTTTATTCTGGGATGTAGTTGTAACCATGGTAACCAATTTTATAAAAAATACCTCTCTGATTGGCTAAAATGTTGTCGTGTGGGGCTCACTTCAATCATGTGGTGCTCGATATGTGACATGGTGTACCCCCCCCCCCCCCCCCCCCCCCCCGTTGTCTTCATTGTATAGCAGGGTTCGAAATTAGCGGTCGCCCGGTCGCCAAATGCGAGTGAAAACAGCGGCGGGCGAGTCAAAACCCTTCCTTTACTAGCCCGCCGGGCGAGTTAAATAATTGTTCTTGTTCACAATAAATGAGGGTACGGTTGTAAAATCCCAAAGAAAGTTTTTATTAAAGCTTTTAGTTTGATAAGTCTGGATATTTGCTTGATTTAATGTGGCCGCGATCGCGAGCGCGAACGGAATTGCGATCGTTCATTTTGGTATACAAACGTTAAAACATCATGCACATACTGCCGAGTATCCACACAACACGTGCATCGGCCCCACACATAACGTTCGGTCGCCCACCGGTACATGCATAGCGCATACACAACACACAGTACATGTACAACACAGTCGGTCCAAAGTCCAAGCTAACCAACATTCCACACGTTGTGATTGGTGATTAATGGTCGTTGATAATTACCATATTCATAAGAGCTTGGCTAGACTTCAACGCAGTACACGTTCACGAACGGAGTAAAGAATTGCCGCACAGTGTGCCGCATGCATGCAGATTGTGTACAAACACAGCCTTGGATGAAGTCTAATTAAACATCGACAACTTTTGCCGATAGAGGGCGATGCAGGGCAAAGTTCATTGAATTATTTCTCAATGTGCGTTGTCGAACGATCGTTGATTCGCGAAGATTTTATTGCAAATGAAGTTCAAAACAACCGATCTTCAAATCAAGAATCCATGAAAATGGTTGATGATGGAAAAGGTATGATTTAGGACAAAAATTAGGGGATAAAATCATCCCAAAACGCAATTTTGCGAACTTCACTTCCGTGCGTTTTTTTTTTTTTTTTTTTTTTTTTTTTTGACGTTTTGAAAATTGTGCGGGCTAGTGAAAAAACCTGCGGTCGATCCAAAATTTTGGTTGATTCGCCCGGCCGGCGAGTGGAAAAAAAAGTTAAGGGAAACCCCTGTATAGACCGTGTTAACTTTGTTTACAGAGTAGTGATCTTGTACATTCTAATGCATTTCCTGACAGGCAAGATACGACACAGGCCATATGGGAAAATTTAAACTTTGTGTCATAATGTTTACATAAATTCAAGAGTTACAAAAGCAACAGCTGTACAGCTTTTGAGATGTCCCCCCTTTCTTCTTATCAAAAGTTGAGAAAAATCAGACAATGCAATCTCCATAAAACATAAGATTTATTGTATTCTTCTATTGAGCTGTGTACAAACTGCCTGCAGGAAGTCCAGGCTCTGTGGCTCTTTTGTAAACATGTGATGTCACAGGTCACATGGTCTATAGACCCCTTGCATTGACTGCCATCGCCGAGGTCAAACAGTGACCTCAGTGAGGGAGCTGTTGGGGTCTTGCGACATCATAAGCAAAGGGTTTATTATTGAAATCATGGGATATATTCAGAGGTTTTTTTTGGGGGGGGGGGTAGGTAGGGTGTCATCCTCTACCCCATATTGGGCATGGTATAACGTAAACAGGCAACAAGGTTCATTGGCCATGCCACCATTGTAATTTGTACACCCCCAGGCCTTGAACTTCACTCTTGAAGGGGCACATCATTTCTCCTCTAGTAAGAGTTACTTCTATGAGGAAAATGTGAACAAAATTCAAAGGGCACCACAGCAAAAGTACAGGGCACAACGTCACTTGCTGTAGGTTAATTCAAGGCCTGCACCCCGTTTACCGACACAGGCAGGCTTAAGTTTCAACACATTTTGACAAATTTCCGAAGACTTTATGCTGTATGGCAACTGTGGTGGTCAATTTCATTTAAATAGCATGGCTTTCACGTCTGTGGATGATCTATAAATAGACTCAATCATAGTAACAATGATACAAGTATTCCATTGGTGTTGGTTCAGGTTAGCTCAGTGGTTTCTTTCCTTGCCTTTCACCTCCCTGGACCCCTGTTTAAATCCCTTCCTAGAGCGGGGCCTTGGATTTGGATTTGGATTTGGATTTCAGTCCCTACCTGATTATGTTGATTTGCCCTCTTTGGGTTTTCCTTCCCCATCTCAAATGAAACATTTTATGGAACATCTTTTCATCTCCTATTTTTCCAGTTATTGGCGCTTGTGCTGTTGAATGTGTATGAAATAAACTCATTTTAGGTTGAACACGGAAGTCAGTTTCCCTTGTGGTTTAATATTTGATATCTGAAATAAACTCATTCTAACTTTCCTTACAATCAAACAGCCGACGCAGAAGAAGCATCAGCTTTACAAGAGGAAGCAAACCTACCACTCGGTGAACTCCTAGCCCGTTACAGTTACCACCCTAGCAAGACAAGAACACTCCGCAAAAAACTAGACAAAAACGAACTCCTCTCCCCAATGGTGCGGAAAAAGCCCCCAATATTTGGTGAGGAGAACACAGAAGGGGCAGAGGAAGAAGCTAATGGACAGAAGAGGAACGGATCAATACCGCTCAGACTGGAGGAGGAGACTAACAAGGATGGGGAGGTCGATTCCGGGGCGGAGGAAAAAGGTCAAGGTGATGGTGCTACTAAGGAAGGTGGTGTCAGTAAGGTTGAGACGGGGAACAGTGACAGTGTAAAAGATTTAAAGGACGTCCGTAAATGTAATGGTGCTGGAGATACAGAAAAGGAACCTACCAATGGCACAATAGGTTGGTATGCTGTTATTTTTATCGGGGCTTGAATTGGGGGTGGTGGTGGTGGTGGTGGTGGTGGGGGGGGGGGGGGAGGGGAAATCCACAAGGCCACGGGGCTTGTAGCTCAAGATGTTTACAGGACCAGGAGCCGATTTCACAAAGAGCTGAGATCGATCTTAACTGTGTATCAGTCTTAAGTGTGATGGCACAATACAAATCACTGTGGTGATGTAAACAATTCAAATAACGATGACTCTTAGTGCTTTGTGAAATCGAGCCCTGAACTGTTTTTACAAGACCAGAATCAAAACTGCCACAGTTTAATAAGCTTACTGTTTTTACTTAAACAAGCACTAATAAGACTTATTAGAAAAGATTTAACGCATTTGTCTGTATGGGTGTTAAGTATACTGCATTACTGACAGAATTGAAAGCTATTTTATCAGACTCAAAGTCAATATTTGAATATAGTTTGTTTTTGTTCAAGATGTTACACAGTGCGGTATTATTATTTAGTTGACAAACACCAGATTGCTGGACTTGTCTGGTCATGGATTTCACACACTTGTGTCTAGTTTGACCCCCAAAATGACAATTGTTTCTTTCATCTCTTATGACAGAAACTCATAATTCTGAGAGGGCCTTGAGTCTTGTCAAAACATGTTGGAGGAAAGTCCAAGTTCATCCTGAAGGAAAACCTAACTTGAATTATATCACTTGGGTGTGATCCCTGGCTACACTGTAGCTTACGGTTGTATGGCTTCTGGCTGGCACCCCCGAACAAAGATATTGACAAAATAGGGCTCAAATCCCGCTCTAGTCAATTTTTCTTCGTTCAACCCCAAATCGAATTATCTCATTCAGCTTTTACCTTTTTACCCTTGTTTTCTGAGTCCTTTGGGAAAATATTCCAAAGGCACTACTTGTGTGGGATTCGAACCCACCACCTTAGCTCAGTGAGTTTCCTGAGAGCTTCTGGCAATCGTTGGGGACAGTTTATGTGAAGTGAGCGGGCCTTGCAGTACAATAACTGCACTCTTAATTACAAACAAGATTATTGTATCAGGCATGTTCAAAAACCTCCTTGAGCCTTTTTAAATTTAAAAACATGAAGATAAAAACCATAGAGAACCCCATATCATTGAGTAGGGCTATTAAAACCAAAGATCAATATATAAAACTGTATTAAGCTTCACGCTTTGCGCTCATAGTTCAGTTTTTTTTTCAACAGCCTATTACATCCGTGTTTTCTTCAAAAAAGTAAAGCAGGCACCCTAGGGAGAAAGAAGTAGTCCCCATTGTGTCCAAACCTGTAGTTTTGTCTTTCTGGTGATGCACAGAGTCTGTAAACCTCCTGAATTGTAACATCTGAGAGGTTCTAAATGTAAACTAAGGGGCACTCTGGCCAGCAAGCCATGATTCAGGAATGTTCATATTCATCAAATTTCATCCCGGTTATGTTAATTCTAAATCAGAAGATGAGAAAGTCAAAGATGACAGCGATGTCGATGACGCCGATGTCGATGACGCCGATGTCGATGACGCTGATGAAGAGGAGGAGGATGAAGATGAAGATGAAGATAGTGAATCTGAAGAAGAGGAGGATGAGGAAGAAGGAGAGGATGATGCCGAAGATGATCAGCAGGATGTATTTGGCCAGAAAGAAGAGGTAGGTTGCCAAAAAGGAGAGGTATGTAGATAAAAAGGAAGTGGTTCATAGCGAAAAAGAAGAGGTACATAGCGGGGGAAAAAGAGGTACAAAGCTAAAATAAAGAGGTACATAGCGAAAAAAGAAGAGGTACATAATAAAAAAGGTGTGAGGGAAAAAGAAGAGGTACATAGCTTTAAAAAAGAGGTAGGCTACACAGCGAAAAATAAGAGATACCTGGCGAAAAAGAGGCATTTAGCTAAAATAAAAATAGGTACAAAGCTAAAATAAAGAGGTAGGCCCTACATAGCAAAAAAAGAAGAGGTACATAGTGAAAAAGAAGAGGCACATAACAAAAAAGAAGAGGTACATAGTCAAAAAGAAGAGGCACGTAAAAAAAAAAAAAGAGGTACATAGTGAAAAAGAAGAGGCATACAACAAAAAAAGAAGAGGTACATAGTGAAAAAAAAGAGGTACATAACAAAAAAGAAGAGGTACATAGTGAAAAAGAAGAGGCACATAACAAAAAAAATATGTGCAGATGGATCACTTCCGTTTCCTTCAATTGAAGAGAATTTGTAGACTGCAAAAAGATGTCCATGTGTGGTTATCAAGTATTTGGTCAAAAATTTGTCAGACAGTAGGAGGGTTGAGTGTGTACTGAGTAGATGCTTTCAGTCTAGCATATCGCAGACTGGCATAGTAAATTTATCTAGCATTCAAAACTACAGTGGATGATATTAAATGGTCAGACAGTAGGAGGGTTGACTGTGTACTGTAGATGCATTCACCATATCATATTGCAAACTTGCATAGTTTATCTTTTTAAAACCACAGTGAATGATATTGAATGTTCGGAACATGAAAGAAAAGTTAGTTATGTTTGATGTCGTCCACTCAAGTCACTCAACCCTAACTATTAGTCATTTGTAGGTGTAGGCGGCTAGCGTATTTATTTATAGCTTACAAAGAAAGTTATTTTTAGGTGAGATTATTTTTTGACACGGTGTAAACCATTTCCTTCCTTAGTTATTTATAGTATTCCAAAATGGTTTATACTCAAGGTAACGCTCAGTATCAGGATGCCTGTTGTATTTCACACTGCTTGACTGGTTCCCTGCAAATTAATTTTAAGCGGATAAACTTTTTTCACTTCATGCCCTAAAGGTAGGGTCATACTTTTGTAATGACCCAGAAAATTTTGTTTGAATTTTGTTTCCGCTACTTGTTACAAAGATGGTAGTAAGCATCCTGCAAAATTATTTTGTCTGAAATGCCCCCATTAATTTTAAACGATTCATGCATGAAATATTTATCAGATTTCTGAGGGTTGGTGTCCGTTCACAAAAGCTGCGCTGGAGATGTGGTTGATACCCGCTGCTACCTCGCTAATTGTGGATGGATTTGGCATTCTTGTGAGAATTTCGTGACAATGTTTTGCTGTTTTCTCAGCAAGTAGACACTATTCAGCTGAAACCTTTATTGTAACTTTCTTGATAATTTTGCAAATAAATCAGCATTATGTTGACTAGAAATCAATGCAGACAGTGCCAAGCCAAAGACAGCCATACTGTGTATTTTTCACAGTATTGTAGGCTTGAGCATGCACAAAAATAGTTGATACACCTGGCAAGTCTGCTGCCCCCAAGTGTCCTCAAAAGAGCAGGGATTGAGAAATTTCAGATTTATCTGAATTCAGACTTTTTATGTTTGCCTGGTGGAGGAAATCAGACGTTATTTTCTCCAGTTATGATAAAATCATGCTTTTGATTTGCTTGTCTACCTCTGATGATACTGTTCCCAAAATAACTCGCTGGTTCCCAAAATGTCATATTTCAATGTACCTCCCAAAAGTTGGTTCCTAGTTTCAGCAATGACTCTCACAAGGGCCTGCGGAACTCAGTTCCCAAACAAATGGCCGACTGATTGGGTCCTTAGCCCCAGCAGGGTGAAGCAGGCATACTGGATGATGGGCAATAGGGGTCTTTGGCCCCGCGGGGACCCTTGCTTGGAAGGCGCAGGAGCCCTTTTGGAAGATGACTAAGTACGGAGTACGGAGGGCAAATTGCAGGCGCATTCTTATGGGGGCCGCATGGTTTACCCTTTACCCTTGTCATTTCACTAGACCATGAGCTTTTTCACTAGTCTGTAATTCAAGAAATTGGAATGCTTTTCAACACTGATCTAGCCAGCCGGACCAATTTGAGAGAATTGTTTTAACTAGCATTTGGCTAGCAGACTACTGTTAAGGGAGAACACTGGCCCAGCAGATGATTCCAGTTGAGATACTAATTATGTTTCCTTTTGATCTTGTTTTGTCAGCAGCCAGGCAGTGACAGTGGATGCACGGCAGTCGTTGCATTAGTACAAGGTAAACGCATCATCGTAGCCAACGCAGGGGACTCACGGTGTGTCTTATCCAAAGCGGGTATAGCCATCGATCTTTCTATTGACCACAAGCCTGAAGACGATATTGAGATTACGAGAATAGAGAAGGCTGGTGGGAAAGTCACTCCGGACGGGAGGGTCAACGGTGGTCTCAACCTCTCCAGAGCCATAGGTAAAATAAATGTCGCCATTTTACTGAATATATTGTCATGTCTGTGTTTCAAAGTCGTTTAAAAAGGAAGAGAAATGACCATTTCAATTTTGTGATATAATCATTTTCCAATTGATAGAGTCCTCATAAATTGTCACTGTTGTTACGCTAACCCAGATGACCACTGTTACAAAATACTTGGTTAAACAGCGGTCAATTTTACCATTAATTTTGAAATTGTCACTGTTATTACGTTACCCAGGTGACCACTGTTACAAATGCAACACAGATCTGCCACCAGAGGAGCAGATGATTTCAGCATTTCCCGACATTCAAACGGCCGAGTTGACCAAAGAAAACGACATCATGGTTATAGCTTGCGATGGTATATGGTAGGTCATGTACAGTGTTTTAAATAGGTTCACTGTCAATTGTCCGTTCTTGAATGCTGCAGCCAGAGATGCGGTTGCTACCTGCTGTCACCTCACATGGATGGATTCTACGTTTGTGTGAACATTTTGAGCTTTCACATGTGACTTTTATTGTATCTTTCTTGATAATTTTAAATATATAATCTGAAAAGAAAATTTTATTTCTTAGAAAAATGTAGTCTTTGTTTGAGTTGTTTTTGATACATGCGAGACTTGCACAGTTTATTGAGAAAACAGTACTTGGAAGTTCACTCTTCATCACTGTGTGAAACTAAAATTAAACGTTTGACATACCAGATTTCAAGACATTTCATAATGGATGAAGATTGCTATTTTGTAACAAATTATATTAATTTTCTGTCTATAACTCTTCAATATTCAGGAATGTCATGACGAGTCAAGAGGTGATAGATTTTGTTCGAGTCCGAATAGAAAAAGAGACCACTGCCAAAAAACCATGTAAACTCTCAGAGATATGTGAAGAGGTAGGACTTCTCAACTAGTCATTGTTTAATAAGCCCATCACTCCCCTTTTTATGTTTTTTTAATTTTTATTTCTTAACATTGTACTTAACTTTGTGCAGTTTTCTGTGTATGCTCTGCCCAATTTCATAGAGCTACTTAAGACAATATTGCATAACAATTTTCTGCTAAGCAGAAGCAGAAATGAGCAGGAGAACAGTCACAAATTGTACAAGTGACATGGTAGTTTGGCTGGTAACCTTATTCGTTTGTGCTTAGCTACTGTTTGTGCTTAAGTTTTTAAGCAGGATTCTTAAAGTGTAATCAAACATATGTATCAGGCAAAAAGAAAATACTATGCAATATTTTTTTGAAAATAGAATTAGCTGTTGCAAACTGCTTACCAACCAAAAGAACCATTGGTATAAATGCAAAATTTAAGTAGTGACCTGACGTTTCGACCCTAGCAGAGTCTTTCTTGAAAGCTTCGAGAAATACTCTAGGATCGAAACATCAGGTCACTAACTAATTTTAGCAATAATTTTACAGTAAGCTTTGCAGTAACACCATATGCATGGAATCTGTCTTTGAATTGTGATGGTTCTGAAATAAACGGTCGGTGTAACAATTCAACACTGCCATCCGTATGCTCTGATCTTCTATGTTTTTCTTCCTTTGTTTCAGCTGTTTCGTGTGTGTCTAGCGCCGGATACCAGCGGTGACGGCACCGGCTGTGATAATATGACGTGCGTTATCGTCCAGTTCAACCACAACTCGCCGGATCAGACCCTAACAGGACGTGCCAAGAGAAAAGCCAGCGACTCTGACGCTAACATCCAGGAAGACATCGACAGCAAAAGACCCAAAGTTTAACTCTCTGGACTCTTTCAGTATTCATTGAGTTTTTCCCAAGACTTTTTTCCTTGTGGTTTTAATAATAATTGAAAAAAAGACACTCTTGCAGATGGCTGGATTCTTTCCAGTAAGGTGATATCCGTACGCTCAGGGGATTTGTACATAGTGTGCTGCATTTGTGATTCAGAATTTTGGATTTTTTTTTCCAAACTTTTTGGATTGGAAGTTTTGTAACGTGAAGCATTCCATTGGCCTGATTCCTGCAAATCCAACTCATTTTTTTTTCTGTGATTGTTAAATTTGTGTCCCATGTGTTTTGTCGTTGTTTTGTTTTTCAGTTGAATGAGTTTAGCTTATTTAAACACCTGATGAAATTGTTTGTGTTTTACTTTTTAATTGTATTCCTGGCAGGTTCTATGGTGCAAAACTTCAACTGAATAAACATTTAATCCATAATGATTATCCATGGTGCGTTTTCCAAATACAGCCATGGTTGCACATAAATCCTACATCTTGACTAAACAGCTGACCACCTTTACTTTGTTCGACCATTTCTGCTATTGGACATGCCACAATTTGTTTATAGCCGATCTTTGCTCACTTCACCAGGCTTGAACAAAGACTAGTTTTGAGCATGTGTGTATATTGAGAGAGTTACGAAAACTTGTTATTAGAAGCAATTTTATGTCAAACAAACGCATTGGTGAATACAGGGTGCCAGACAAGTCTGCCCATTGGGTTGTGCTGCATTTTGACTGAAAATGGCGTTCAGCAACCACGTGACTGAAGAAAACTGGTCCCTCTATGTCTCTCAATACACAGCTCTGCGTTCAGTCATCAACATTTATAAACACAACTTGTATAAGTCAAATTCCCCTGTTCCCTCCAAATAAGGTTTTAGGAAACAACAATGGCTGCATTGTGTGTGTACTCATTCATACATTGTCTTTTTTATTTGAATACACCCCCCTTGTTAAACAATGTTGTGGTTTTATTGTTTGTTAAAGTTTCTCTAAACGAAACAAAGTATTCCATAGATGAATTAGTTTCTTGGAATATCTCTACTCCCTTCTTGAGGAAAATATTTCTCTCCTACTTATTCGGTTCTAATGCTTCAAAGGGCTAGAAAGAATTTAATTAAATGGACATGTTATAATGCACATAAATAGAAATACAGTAGAATGCAATTCATTGACCCACATATAAAATAAGGGACCATTTTGTAGAGTTATTAAGCACATAAATTTGCTAAAAGTACAAATGAAATTTGCTTAATGCAAATGTGTTCAAATCGGTTCTCTGCTATTTTTTTTGCTTAGCAGCAGATGAATTTTGTTAGCAGTAATTCAATTAAGTGGTGCCATGCAATTTGGCCCAAGTTAGGAGAACATACGAAACCTGTGTAAGAATTTTTTAGAAGCCCATAAGAAATATTAACGGTAATTAGTTTGGGGTAAAGCAAGTCTTAACTGTAGTATTCTAATCAAACTTTGGTGTCTCCCTCTTGCATAATGCATATTTTTTTGTACAATGCAACAAGGTCATCAAAACCTTGCAGTGGTTTTGTTTTTCCTGAGAATGCTTTTTGAGTAGGTGGTGAAATTTTGACAGTGGCCAAAGCATATAGTCCATTTTGTCAAGTTCCGTAAACATTAATGTAGCAATCCCAATGCCTAATGTCAATACCAAAAAAGTTTCTAGACTATTTTCCTTTATCTTCGTTTTCTGAACCTTCATTTCCTGAACCTTCATTTAGGCTCCGGCTTTGAGCTATTTTTGATATTGAAGCTCCGTGCAAAATACTCTCTACTCCAAAGTTGATGACAGAGCCCAAGCTCAAGCCAGTCTGTGACTGGCTTCCTGCTTGTTTTTGCAAAATTGTGTTTGCAAAGTTTATTGCTCAAGCAGCTCTTTTAAAGTTAGCCCGGGCCCGATTACAGAAAGCTGTTAATCACAAGAAAAGTAGCTTAGCATTGAAAACCTTGCTTAGTTTGCTTAGCAGAAAACTTTACTAAGCATTATTTTCTGCTTAACAGCTTTGGAATTGGGCCCTGGTTAGCAGAAAATGTTGCTTTATAAGCAAATTTATCTCCAGCCAAAACCTTGCTAAGTGGTTATAAGAAAGGAAGCTAGTCATTATATATTTATGATAATATTTTGGCCGGTTTAGCATGCAAAGCATATATTTAACAAAAATGTGAATTCGCCACAGAAAATAGAAACTTGTCTGATGTAAGGCAACTAAGTTGTTTTTCTTTTGTATCATCGGAACCTTTAACTTATATTGCACTAAGTGGTTTCCAGTTCACTGAAGGTGTTATTTTGTTGTAATTTTCCCCCCTGATTAATTTGATTTTTCAAAATCTGACAAGTTACACATTGGAATTGAGTTTTTGGTTGTTGTCGACCTCGGTACACATGCCACTTGTTTAAACGCTTGTTTTATAAATTGTATGTATACAAAACGGCCATAAAGGGCACAATTTGAAATGGCACAATTTGAAAGGGCACAATTTGAAATATTGTACACAGTGTACTATTTTTGCGAGTCTCAAGTTCAAAAAGAAGATAGATTTGTGCCAAAGCCTGGAGGTTGAGTTGATGGGAAGTTTTTGTTCTTTTATTTTTGCAAGGGTGATAGAAAATCCAACTGTCAATGGGAATGTTTTAAAGATGAAAGAGGTAACAGCCTGTTTTGCCTCTGTAAAGTTCCATACCTTCAGATTTAAGGATGGGTATGACTTGCTGCATGCAAACTGGATTTTTATTTGTTAGGGTTTATTTATGAGTGGAAATGGAGAAGATCAAAGAAGCATAGGTGAGGGTATGAGTTAGGTATCTACAAGAACTTTTGCAGTGGTCACTATTTTCAACATTTTCATTGAGTACTTGTATTACTTTGTAGAACTGACTCCCAATTCATACACTTAAAAAGTTCTTATCAATGAGCCATTTTTTGAGTTGGAGTTGAACAATGTCTGGTGCCCTACCTTGTTCGGTTACAAGTTTTATACTGTTATGCAGACTAAAATTAATGCAAAGTAGCTATGTCACTTGGTTCAGGGCAGGCTTTGGCATAGCCCTTATGATCAACAAAGACTGGTACCTTATATTATTATTGTGCCACATTTTTTTATCAGAAACCATGTGAGTGTGTTTGCCATCTCTTATGTAACTATGCTAAAGTTGGCCCCTTCCCATGTGACATAGCAACACTGGATTTAGTCTGAGGAATTCCAATAGAGCATTCATTTGTGACTAAGTAAGGCAGTGTACCAGACATCAATATCTAACTCACAGACAACTTCTTAAAATAATTTACTGTTCCTTACTTCATTCATATTTGCCAAGTCCACATTTAAAAAAATGTGTAATTCTTTCATCATCCTCGGTCTCTTTTCTACTTATAAAATGTTGTTAATAATATCCAAGCTACACAAAAAGTTCTTGATTAGGAAAAAGGATAAGTGCAACTGTTTTGACGAATGAACTTTCATTTCTTTTCAAATGGTTATTGTGTATGGTATCAAATTTCTTTTGTTTTGCTTTTGTTAGATGAACGTATATAGGGTGGCTGTGTTGTGCCAAATCTTTAGAGCTCAAATATTCACCCTTTGCACGGACAGCCATTTGTGTGTAGAGCCTCTAATCAGGGCTTCAGTGAATAGAAGCATTATCAGGGATGTGATTCCTCCGTTTTAAACCAGAAATCCGGGTATTTTTGCCCTCCCAAAAAAAATCTGGGTTTTTTTCCCCCTAAAAAGATTTTTTTTTTTTTTTTTAATAACTTAAAATCAAATTCATAAAAAAATAAAGATAAAACCAATAACGCCCCAGATTGCAGAGTAGGGCTTTTAAAACCAAAGATAAATGTTAGTGGGCTTCGTGCTCGCAAGTTTTCGAGCTCGCAAGCTTTGCGCTCAGAGTTCAGGTTTTTTTTTCAACAGCCTATCACATCCCTGCGATAATGTAATGACACTTTTATCCAAACAGATGCATAAATACAATACAAATGAAGCATGAAGTTGAGGCTCTACACGTACGTGCAAAAGGCGAGGGTTGACTTTCTTGTGCCGACTCTGTGGAGTACAGATATTGGGTGGCCATCTTGTGCTGACCCTTTGGAGTTTAACAAATATATAGGGTGGTTGTCTTTTGCCAACCTGTTGGAGTTTATTGTGAATACAGATCCCCATGTTTTTCATGACTTGAATGAATTTTTCAATAAAATATGTTACAGTCTTTGAGAGATTGCCCCATCAGAAGGAATTTATTTACCTCATGAATCGTCAATTTTGTCGACGGAGTACAAGATTTGTAATTATTGATCACTAATTGTGAAGATCATACCAGACTAATACTCTACAGAGAAATATTTTCTGTTGAAATATTGTTGAAGTTTGAAGACCCCCCCCCCCCCGAATTCCAAGAATGATATTTTTCCAACTTTAGTCTGATTTTCGATCTTATTGACCTTGGAAAAATCAGGAAAAAATTTGATTAAAGAGCCTGAAAAGTCTATTAAAGCCTACACCGTATGTACATATAGGTCAGCCCTTGTACTCATCAAATTTGACCAATTATCACGTGTGTAAGGCCAAGTAAAAACAAATTAGAAGTTGATCGTCCCCATCCTTTTTTTGAGGCTGCATCCTTTTTTTTGATTATTTTTTATTTTCGATTTTTCCTAAAAAAGACAATATTTGTTTGTGTTTTTAATCCACCCTTGACATAATTTTTTTAAATTTTGGATGTAAACTTACCTCATACAACAAATAGATATAAAGAAAGTTAGCGGTGATTCAAACTGGAGAATTGGTGGCCTGTTTGAATTGAAATACTTGGCGGCCATCTTGGAAAAAAAAAGCCATCATCCTTTTTTTTGGAAAAATCAGGACGATCAACTGGTATTTTTTTTTATTGGCCTAATTCATTGTTGCTTATTTGATTGTTGGAAGAAGGAAAACATTATGGGGGGAAATTTATTAGGGCCTAACTTTTCTTTCTTTTATTTCTCACTAAAAACTGCCCTTTTAATGTAGTATAATTGTCACAGGTTGGCTGTATCGATTGAAAACTAGAGGATGGGAACTCGTTTATTTTTCGAAAAAACAATTATGTATTTGTAGGCTTTTAAAAGCCGACTATCACATCAATTCCCGCCCACCACAATTTTTTATTTTATCAACTTTTTGGATTGTGAAATATCATTTTGTAGGAATGTGATGAATTATTACAAATTTTCTATTTTACATTGATACAAAATGAGTAGTTTCCGGATTTCTTTGAACTGTTTGATTAATATAAGGGGGCGGGAATTGAAGCTTAGTAGGGCGCCCTCTATAAGAGCATCTATTTTAGATCGATGACATCATGCTTTAAAGTCGAAACTTGTCACTTTTTATAAACTGTAGTAGATGGTTTTTTTCTTTCCTGGTGTTCTATGACCTTTCATTTTTGAACAGAAACTGTATTGTAAATAGTCATGGTTTTTTAAAGGAAGTTTAATATATCGAGATATTGAATGCAGTACTGATTGAATGTGACTTGTTTGAGATTTCAATGCCTAAGAATCAACTGCGCAGCAAATTGAATATGACAAACCTAACGGCTGCAAGAAGACTACGTTAACACAGGTCAAGTGTGAACAAAATTTGTCAATGTCGCCGGTTTCCGGCATCCTGTGTCGACGTTTCTCGTAGAAAAGCGTATGTCTCGTGGCCGATGTGGGTACCAGTTTCGCACACACGGCCACGAATAGTGTATTGTGTTGTTCGGAACTAGACTATGCCCGCTCATTATTGTATTAGAATAACGGATTTTCGCCAGTTTTTTACTCAAAATCTGGTCGAAAATGCCTACAAATGGGGCTGCAGACGAGCGGGCAGAAGATCTACATGACAGTTGTGATGAGAGTGAGGACGAGCAAGAGATTTTAGAGGAAAGCCCGTGTGGAAGATGGCAGAAACGAAGAGTGAAGGTAAAGATTGCGTGTGTCGTCTGTTTGTACGTATACAATTCATGATGAAATGGATGAACACTGAATCAATCATCAATGTGTCTTGCCCACCACACTTTTCACGTCTGTGGGTGGGAATCATTATTTCCATACCGAACGATCGACGGGTGAACTTATTTAGTGTACTGTTGTGACTAAAATTTAGTAGTCCACACAGTCAAATACTTTATCTAAATTTATAGTCATTTTATTAGACTTGTATTTTAGTTGTCCTTTTTTGTACTAGTACAGTCATTTGACCAGTTCGGGATCATTGACCAGTTCGGGATCACTTCAACTTTGCAATGATAACCAAATAATTACATTACTTCTCACATTACCAATTTATGTTGATACATGTGAAGAATAACATCCATGAAACAAAAAAACCCAAAATAAGACCTTGTGCCAAACATCATCGGCAAATAAATTATGGCAGTTTTCCTGAAATTTGTCTGCGAAATTGATAATTATTTTGTTTTAAAATGTTGGTTGAAAAACGCTGTTAAAACTTCTCATCATCAGAATTGGAACACCAGGGCAAAAAACATTTATGTCAAATGCTAAGAATGTGTCAAAAATATTTCCTGTAAATACTGAGCAGTCGTCTTGTTTTTTTGAGAAGACAAAATTACCCAAACCGTCTTTGGGGGGGCATCGGTCTTTGGGGGGGCATCGTACCCTTGACCAGTTCGGGATCACTCAAAAACTAAACTCAACATCTCATTGCGTCAAATGGTGCCGCACTAACTTACTAAAAGTGAGGTAAAATCATACTGCTGCAGTAGAAAGTTTATCTATTGCTTTTGAGATACATTACTTCAACAAATGTTTGTAGATTTTTGATTTTTTTTTGAGAAAATGAAACTTGGAGGGGTCAATAATGCTTTTTTAGATGCACTTCACTTTTATATTCTCCTTTGCTGTTGTTTTGTGTTTTTGTCGCTGGGTTTTTGCGCTGCTGTTGAAGACACTTGCATGACATTCACTTATGAAAGGTAGTCCAAGTCCATGCCAACACACTTCTGAAGTTTCTTGTCCTTGAGAGACAGTTTTATGAATGGGAGTATGGGTTTGCAATAAAGGGCACGCTACTGATTCAGAATAGATTCAACTGATCCTGAACTGGTCAAACAGGTGACGAAACTTTTCTCACAGCCTCTTCATAAGTACTAATCTTTTTTTGTCAGTGACTACTTGGTGAGTTTTATGACATGTTTAGGTAAACTGATCAACTTTTTTGTTTAAGATTTCAAAGAGATTGCAGCAAAAAACAACGTGAATTCAAAAAGTGATCCAGAACTGGTCAAACGACTGTAACTAGGCCTATAGTATTACTTATTTATATTTTTTATGAAACAAAAATAAGGACCACGACTCTGCAGTGATAGAGGTAGAAATACCTCCATTATTACTAAAAATACTAGTCCTTGTAGTAGGGAGTTCGGTGGTTTTTGCATTTTTTCATCACACCTCTACAAATTTTGTATCAATGGAAAGCTTGTTTCAAAAGAGGTTCACTGGTGCTTAAATCAGCTTCATAGCTTGAAATACAATGGAGTTATGCCATTTTAAAGAAGGAAGTATGACCCGTTTGTGTCTGTATTTAATGGTGTTCTTCATGTTGTTGATGCAAAACTGGTCATGGCTTTAAATTTGGGTGACATTCTGCTTGACTTGTGAATATACACTAGGACTGGGAATTCCTGTGTCGCCATTTCTCGCTAGCCTTAAAACGGCACTGAAAATGTTTTTCTAGACTCCCCCCATTTATGATGGTTTCAGAAGGTGTCTCAAACTCCTTCAATGTAAATTCATCTTTTATTTCATAAACATGAGGAGAAAATTACCTGTTTTCTGACGCAATTTTGATACGGTACACCAATGGCACAGCAGAGTCGACCTATATCAAATCTGGTACCTAGAGAACGCGACTTTCTTCAACTTATTGAAAAAAGCATGTCTGTCTCATAAGGTCAAAGGGTACTTGCAGTCGAGGCAATTTAGAGCAGCAACTTCTAGCGGCATAGCGAAGAGGGTGGGCTCCATCGGCAGTTCATCATTTATGAGCTCTGACGTACGCGCAAATTAAGAGGTATATATTTCGAAATATAAAGCTTCTTTTTTCCTGTTTTAAGGGTTTCCATTGAAGAAGACACAGGCCTTTTATCTCTTCAAAAATCAAATCAGAGTGGAATTTGAGCAAAGGGAACTATTAAAAAACATGTGAAGTTTGCAACCAGTTTCCGTACGCTTCCAGATAGGATCGCCGTGTTTACGTTTTTCGCTGAACTCCCTACTTGTAGGGGCTTACATTGACATACTGTACAGTACACACTAACATTTAGTGTAATTCTTTATACTAAAATTACAGTATACATTTACAATGCTTAGGTTACAACAAGTTCAAATTATGTGCATGTACAGTGAGTAAGTGTAACTAGCGTAACCATGGTCAGCACTGAACATGGTGTAACTGACACTACTGCAGTACCACTGCACTAGTCCTTTACCATGCTTGCTACTTTACTTGGCTTATCATGGGAAAATGATGTAAATACTAAATGTTTGTAAACTGCCAATGCCATTCCTGACAGTGACGTATGACTGAAGCTCCTGAGAACTACAGTTGTGAGGAATAATTAATTAGTAATAAATAATCATATTATTTTTAATAGAACCAAATTTATTTTATAAGGAATTTGTAGTGTTGATTTTTTATTTCTTATTTTTTTATACAATCAGTCAGTGCATTATAACTAAGAAGGTCTTGTCTGTGGTCCTTTCTCTATGGTCTCATCAACTTGATGAGTAAATAATTTTGGGAGGAAGTGTCATCCTCATCATTGGGCTGGTTTCATTCTTTGTCGGCTGAAGCCCTCCTCTAGAAATTTCAATTCTCTTCTGTCACTTGTCATTCTATTCCATGGAGTTTCATTATTTGCAGTACAAGTTTTCTCATGATACCGTTTTCAAGCCTGGAGTTATATATGAAGGCCAAGTTGATGTCCAGGGTCCAATTTCATAGAGCTGCTTGCTTAGCAGAATTGAGCAGGATACCAGTCACAAATTGAACATGTGATATTGTAGTTTGGCTGGTAACCTTATTCTGGTAAGCATACTTTTGTTGTGCTGAGCTAATTTTTGTGCATATAAGCAGCTCTATGAAATTGGGCCGAGGCAATTGCTTCCGTTGCCCCTGGTGAGTTACGGTATCAAGCCTGCTTACTTTCAAATCAACTGTTACTATGGTGAATTCCTACTCTCTGTGCTCAATACATGAAGCCCTACATTTATTATTACATTCAGTATGTTTTCATGGACCTCATCAGGGCTCGAAATTAACACTGGACCGCAGGCCCGAGGCCAGTGATTTTAGCGTCGGTCCAGTAAACTTTATACCGAACAAGTCCGGCGGTCTTGTGTTTTTTTAACATAATAAAAGTATTATTAACATGAAATGTATTATCTTTCATTAAATAAATGTATTTAAATCTCAGTTTAAAAAGTTGTTGTTTTACTTGTTGTCGTCAAATTATTTCCGAGCGCGGAACACATCCAACCCGGCCGACCGTTCGTCGTGCTGCAAGTTCCCTCTATCCAGTTTGCTCATGCCCATGACCACTGCACTGGGCTCAAACCATAGGCTTTAGGCACCCGGGGGGACGAGCGAACGGCACCCTCCATTCCGTGCATGCGTGATTGTACTGGTGCCCGGCGGAACACCACAGTACAGCGCTTCGTTCGTTCACCACTGACCATGTGCATGTCATGATGTGTTGGGTGCAACACATTGGATGTAGTCACTTTAAAGTCTGATACCTTACCAACGATTTATACAGTGTTGAAATCGTATTAATGACGTATAGGTTGTATTCTTTCAACTCCACACAACCCTGTGTTGCATGGATTAAAAGTAACGTCTTGTTTCCACACGTCTTGCATGCTTCGTTTGTTAAATTTTGACAACGTTGTTGTCCTGTCAAAACGATCGTCAAAACTTATTTCATTTTTTCTATGGCAGCAAACATCGTGTAAAAAGAAGGTATGTGGAAATTTCTCGAAGGGGTTTCAAAGCCCAAACTGCCTGTTAAGCAATCTGCAAGTGAAAAACTTGCACAGGCGCAGAAGTATGAAAAAACAAGTAAACTTTTGGTGTGTTTTTGTTGCGTTTTGGATTTTTTTCTTCTCATAGTCATATGACTTCGGTCTTGTAAAAAATGTTCCGGTCCAGTAAAAATTCTGAGCAACAAGCCCTGCGGTCTTGTGGATTTTTTCCCCAAATTCGAGCCCTGACTCATAGTAACTCGCGTTAATTAAATGTATCTTGAATGTTTATCTTACAAAATACGTAATAATTTAATCCTTTGAAACAGTCAAACTGAAGGACACGTTTTTGCTGAATCTGATTAGGATACAGATTTCCGAATACAATGGATTTTCTTATCTTTTCTGATGATTCAGTTACAGGATTGAAATTTTATTACAAATAAAACAAAAACTTAAAATGGGTAAAGCAACCAAAAGGGCTAGATAGCTTAATTGGTATGTACATTGTAGAGTGGGACACGTTAATCCGGAGGTCTTAGGTTCAAGTTCCTCTCTAGTAAATGTCTCTTTGTGACACCCATAATTAAAACAAAATAATATAAATATCGCGATATTTATTGTGAACAATGTTGCTTTCATGTAAACTGTAAAGTATGTGAAATTTGTGATAATTTTGAAATAAAAGAAGTTGCAAAACTCCACTGAAGAAAAAAAAAATAGAGATTTAGAGTTTGTCTTACCACAGACTCAAGGTGTTCGGTTTTCTACTGAGAATATTTGAAGGGGCATCAAGGCAATGACAAGGGGCAAGGAGGATTGGAAAGTCTATGATATCCTGAAACAGTGGGCTATTACCAGTATTGGTATTAGTTTGTGTTTAATAGTTGGAACCCATTTCCAGTTGCCGACTTACATACATTTTGTAACACCTACTGGTGGCTATGGCATCAAGCAATACCTTATTGCACGGCAGAAAAATTTCCTGACAACATCAGGCAGTCTCCTTTAATATCCATGCTCTAAATGTCTCTTAAATCCTACCTATTCTAGAGAGCTTATTGTATGTCACAATGAGCAACTACCGTTGGATTGACGCCTTATGAATTTCATGATTGATGGATTGATTGATTGTAATCGGATTAAGTTTTGTTTCGTCATTGGGGATAATTTGTTCTATGAGATATGATCAGTTAGAAAATTTACATAAATGTAGAAAGTCCAACAATAGAATTACAGGTAGTTTCAAATTGCAGGTGTCGCCAATCAGAGTCTCCCCTAACAATGGTCCGCTTGCCAAATGCAGTTGAAACTCCTAAGGGCCAGTCAAAATTCACTCTAATTGGTCCGGCTGGCTAGTTCAGTGTTGAAAAGCATCCCTATTTAATATGGAATATGGGCCAGCTGGCTACAGAAATGTAGTCATCGAAGAAGTTAAGAGCAAACCCTGCCCTGGCTACTGCAGTAAATTCCCCCAGATGCCAACCCCCCCCCCCCCCCCCCCCCCCCGTCTCCCTTCTTCTTTCTCTCCAAAACTGCAAAGAGAAATTTAAAAAAAATTGTCTCTTTTTTCCAAATGTTCTCGATTCCCTTTAGATAAGCCCCTGTACTCTGTCTTTGGAGACCCCCCCCCCCAGTTTTCCCTCTTTCCAAATGCAAAGGTTCTTGCGAGAATCCCTTATAAATCCCGTCATGACCTTTTCTTAAACTTTGCCGCTTCTCTTCCCATGGTTGGGGTAAAACGTGTTGTTACCTGTCAGGAGGAGATGTTTGTCTGTCTGTCTGAGGGGAAGGGTGTTGTTGAAGGAAACAGAGACGGCTCCTACGCCCACTGAGTGAACCTATCCAAGTATTAAATTGTAAAATGGATTTGCCAAGATGTCAAAACAAGAAAAAAACAAGTTGGATCCTGCCCAGTGTACATCTACATGACCTTTCAGTTGTCATACATCTTAGACTGTTGATGTTTTTTGCTTTTTTCCATACTTTTAAATGTTTTTTTAATGTATTTTTTGTTTGATTGAGATGAAAATATGTTTTCTACACACGTATCAGGCATAACATTCCTCTTATTTAAATGTGGTTTCGATTTATTTTTTAGCTCTCAGATAAATCAGCAAATTTGTGAAGTAGACTGAAAAGTCTACTAAAAATCTACAGCATGGTATGTGTAGGTCATCCCTTTTACTCAAACTGCAAATGTTTGCTGACCATGTTGTTTGCATTGCCAAAAAGAAGAGAAAAGAAAACAAGGAAACTTTGAGACTATCTGACATTGTTTTTATAAAGGGAAGGGGCGGGGCAACAAATAGGGAAGGTAGTGTACAATTTATGTTGAATGATAATAATACCGAGTGTATCATTACAGACATGTCAGGGCTTGAAATCAACATTGGACCGCAGGCCCGCGGCCGGTGATTTTAGCATTGGGCCAGTAAACTCGTGACTGGACAAGTCTGGCAGTCTTGTGTGTTTTTTTCTTCAAATGTTGACTTTCTTAGTCTGATAAATATCTTTCAGTTCTGTTCTTGAGTAGTGAAGAATGCTTGAATGGGATAAATCTTCTCTTAGTGCTTGTTCGAATTGAAACACTTCAAATATGTTAACCTGGGTAGGTTTTTTTCCTTCTCATTTCAATTCTGGTCTTGTAAAAAAGTCTGGTCTTGTAAAAAAGCCTGGTCCAGTGAACTTTATGAGCTACAGGCCCTGCTGTCTTATGGATTACCCCCCCCCCCAAAAAAAAAAAAAAATTATATATTAATTTGAGGCCTGCATGTACATGTACAATACATACCTGCATGTGGCAGTATGGTAAAGATTTGTACGTTTTGAAAGTACATGTATTTCGGTTGAGGATTATTTGTTTAAAAACAAAATCTTAATTTCCTTCAAACGTCCGTCCGTGAAAGAAGTTCAAGGGGTTTGATTCTCAAGTCCAAGTTTGGGTAGAGACCAGAAAGAAATTGTTTGTAAAACAAAAGGTATCGTGACCAAGATTTTACAGCAAATTCAGACAGCTTGCTGAAGCCAAGAACCAAATCCCCTACCCACCCACCTTCTTTTCAAGTTTCCCAAATCGCATTGTGAATTTTCAATGCAACCTTTTAGTTTTAATGGTCTAGAACTGACACCTTGCTTTGGCTTTGCCAGCAGATTCTGTTTGGTTTAGAAAAATGACACTTCACTGGTTTTTTTATATCCACAGCTGGCGCGGTTAATAAACACTGTTTGAGTTTGATCATATTTCAAACATGCCATTGGCATAGGGAATAGTGTACAGTTTTGGTCGCCTGTTTTTTTCTTTAATGTTTACCTTCTGGAAGGTAAACATACATGAAAAACATGTATCTTGATTTAAGTTCCCAAGCGCAAATAAATGGCGGTAGGGCTGGGGGGGGGGGGGGGGAACTTAACAATAGTATGTAACCAAGTTGGGAAGTCATTCAAGGAAATTCAGCAAAACGGTGGTTGTTTGTGAAAATGTACATGTATGCATGTTTTCTGTATAATTTGTTAGGGTTTTATGTTGTTTTTGTTTTCCAAATTTTGTGCCCGAGATATCACATGAATCTCTTTTTCTTCCTGAAGGTCATATTTTGTAATCACACTTTTTAATTGAACTTGTCATCGATTGGTTAAGCTCTGTCACTTTCTAAATTCATCCCAGTTTAAAGGGAGGGTAGTAGACCTTCAGTAATTACTCCAAAAGTTAATGACCATAAAACTTACTTGGTAAGAAGCACTGCAGCTGTTGATCATGTATAACATTTTGAGAAACAATTCCCTTCCAAGGAATGTGGTTTTAGAGAGAGAGGAATTCAAAAACAATTCAATCTGAGAAACATTTCTGCATGAAATTGTTCTCAGATTGTGTATTCCAATTATGGGTTATTCGTCCTGCGTGGACATTACCGCTCCAGATTTTCGGCAATATCTCAAAAAACACCACTACCTTTTGAAACTAAATTTCCATACTTTTATTGTATAGGCCCTATGTCTACATTTATTTAGGATTAAAACAATCAAACGGTACCCAAAATATAGTATACTTTCCCTTTAACCCTCCTACTCTTGGTAACATTTTCCAGTGAGTTGACCAACCATTTGAAACCATTCAACTGCACTGGTTGTGTATGATGGCACAACTGTGCACATAACATGTGTGTACTGTGTACATGTAGATGCATTTACCACATGATATTACATTGCAGGCTGGCATAGTTTATCTACCATTCAAAACCACAGTGGATGATATTGAATGGTCAGACAGTAGAAGGGTTAATGCAATTATCACTTTTCACAGGTAGGTTGTATTTTCATTGAAATGTTGAGGATTTGAATAAATTTACTCGCCCAAAATCCACTGATGTATTATCCCTTTAAAACATTGGCCAAAGAAATGCCTTTGCAGAGGAAGTGGGATGTTTTCACATTTGATAGTCAGTGTGTGGACATCTAGAGCAGACCAGTAAATGTCAGGGTGCTGTTTTATTAGAAATTTTACGCTGAAACGGTCATGTTAATGTTGGAACAGTAAAGCCCCATAGGGGGGCCAACTGCAAATACATGTGCCACTAGAGACACTGTACTTGGAGTTACCAGGAGTATCGTCAACTGTCTGTACTGATGTATGCATCAAGCATGTTTGCTGGCTGGCTGGCTGGCTGGCTGGAGTGACGACGAGTCGATATATTTTGACAAATAATTTATGCTGTCTTCTCGAAAGTGCGTCTTGACATTAAAGATGTTACCACTGTGGATCTTAGTTAATAAAGTTCACAGAAAGATGACTTGCTGGAATGTTATATTACAATGTTTAACAAAAATGAAACTTTGTTGTCATAAGAGTATTGGATGCGTGTGTTTGCATTGTTGCAGAATATAATCACAGGTGAAATCTGGACTGTTCCATTCCACTAGGCAAAGCCAGGTGAAATTGTAAAGCCTGATTTCACTGAGTAATCATATACTTCAAGAATAATGCACCAATGAAATGCATTCAATATTGATTTTATATATTTCACACAATACATGTATTTCCTTGTCATTCAAACTTGTTTCCCATTAAACACAGAATGGACATGGAAACTCGTCCATCGCACACTCTGAAAATTCTAAGAGCCCCTTCTACATGTAACTGTCTAAACAACGTGGACTAACCAACCTTGTTCGCCGTGACACAACCTTGCCTCATTTGGAAAAACAAGCGGGGAAAAATTGGTTTTGTAAAAAGATGCTGCGAAGTGTCCAAAGCATCCTATATAATACTCCTATATAAATTTTGGAGCGTAACAATAATAATAATAATAATAATAATAATGAAAACTTATAAAGCGCACAAATCCATCAAAGTGCTCATGGCGCTAAATACAAACAATAACATACACATGTACAATAACCAAAATAGAAACGTAAGCATAAGCTAAGAAGAAATCCAGAACATGTGGTAGAGAAATACAATACAAATGCAATATCTAAGAAAAACATTGAAGGGTAAAAATCAAACCATTTACTCAAATACTTGATTGAAAAGATGTGTCTTAAGGTTTGTTTTAAATTGAGTTAAAGAAACAGATGATTTTACGAGTGCTGGCAATTTGTTCCATAGGCGTGGGGCAGCATGTGAGAAAGATCGGTCTCCCCATGAATGTAACGACAGTTTACACGGCAAAATGAAGGATGACACGTGATGCTAGATCCTGCAATCAAATGACAAGGGGCCTCCTAAAATCATGAAGACAGCCCCCTTAAAATGTCATAAAACATGATGTGATTGTAATTTGTAATAAGGCAACTCTAAGCTTAATGGTTATTTTCATAGCTCCAACACAAAAACATGTTCAATCCAAAACTAAAGTTTTGTCCTTCAATTGCATTTACTCGTTGGCCAAAGACACTGAGGAATTATCAAATGTGGCTCATGAATACATCCCAGACAAATTGCTAAGAGCCAATGGCATGATTATCAATGTTGAGTTCTGTTTAGGGTGGGGTTCTCGCTGGGAGATAAGTTGTTGTTACAGTATGGTTGACCTGTCTCTGGTTTGTTGGTTGAGCACCATTGATTATTGCTTGTGGTCAGTCTAATTTTGAAGTATGTGGAACTCTTGTTGGTCAGACATTTTGTAACTCCATGGTCAGACCATGGTCAAACATCCTAGGGCTATGATTACACAATGGAAGTTGGTCAGTTCATGGATGTAACACCATTCCTTGTACTGGCTTGGTTGGGTGGCTAGTCTGGGCCTTGTTTGCTAAGGATGTGAGACTATTTCTTGTTGAGGTATGGTTTGAGTGGCTAGTCTTGGCCTTGCTTGCTGAGAACTGTAGACTGTGGCCAGTATTTTGGATGTGAAACCATTCCTTGTGTATTGGCATGGTTGGATGGCTAGTCTGTGGTATGTTGGTGAAGCACCATTGACTGTGGTCAGTACATGGATGTAACACCATTCCTTGTATTGGCATGGTTGGGTGGCTAGTCTGGGCCTTGTTTGCTAAGGATGTGAGACTATTTCTTGTTGAGGTATGGTTTGAGTGGCTAGTCTGGGGCATGTTAGATAAGCACCATTGAGTCCATTGACTGTGGTCAGTACTTGAATAGGATACCATTCCTTGTGTTGATGTGGTTTGGTAGGTGAGTCTGGGACATGTACTGTAGGCTCTATAGCACTGTGGAGGGAGGTCAGTATTTGGATGGAGACCATTTTGCTGTGTACACATGATCTGGGGGGCTATCTGGGGCTTGTTTATTCCTTTTCACATTACAGAGCCAATTTCAGGAAATAAACCCCGGGAAGATCCTAGGGAATTTGAACCCCATCGCCACCTCATGTTCATTTCGCATTCAATGCTATTTTCCTGGGAAGAATGAACACTCTGCATGCTAACCCAGCGTTCTCTCTTGACAGTGGTCCGCTGGCCAACTGCCAATTAAAACACCTGAGGACCAGTCAAAATTCACTCCAAATGGTCTGGCTGGCTAGCTCAGTGTTGCAAAGCATCCCTATTTCATTTGAAATATGGACTAGTGAAATAACTGACTAATGAAATGACAAGCTAACTAGGCCTGCTAACTACATTTGTAGATACTGAAAAAGTTTAGGGCAAACCCTGCTTAACCCCAGGTTTATCTCGCTTAACCCCAGGTTTATCTCGCTTAACCCTACTCCCAATCAGGGGTAACTATTTCCCAAGAAATGACAATTTTCCAGGAGCTTGCCGGGGTTAGCAATTCAAGTGCGATTAGGTATAACAAATTTTCTTGGGAATTTCCTGGGAAATTTGTCTGATGTAAAAGGGCTTTAGAGTGAATGGAACTTCCACTTTCAGCTGTAGTTTACAGCTATGCTGAGGAATGGAGCACACTTCATTGTAACATGAAAGAGAACTGGGCCCAGTTTCACTGAGATGCTTAAGCACACAAATTAGCTAAGCACAACAAAATTAAGTTTACTAGACTAAGGTTACCAGCCAAAGTATGATGTCACATGCACAATTTGTGACTGGCATCCTGCTCATTTTGTTAAGCGATATTTTCTACTAAAGCAGCTCTATGAAGATGGGCCCTGAGCTTAGTTCTTTAAGCAATTTGCCCCTGACTGTCATCACTTACTGTTAAATCACTATAATCTAATTTGTCTACTGTACTGCAGGCCTGTGAATGCCCAACACGGCAGGCTTAAATAAAGCTTATCAAATTCAGCTCATTAATATTAATGAGATGCAAATTCTGAAGGTTCACAAACACTCAGTTGTGCAAATTTTGAGTTGATCAGCTGATTTCCTCAAAAACAATCATGTAAAATAGTGTCAGAGAAAACTGACAAACCATGTGCAAAGTTCTGTGTACTTTTTCCCACTTCCTCGTTTCTTTTGCAATTACGAAGTTTCATTCTGCTTTTTAACAAATTCTGTAGCACACCAAAGGCAACTCATGAATATGGATGAGATGCAAATACTTAACAGACCGGTGGTCACTTGACACAACAGTATTGTCATATAAGTAAATTCAATGCTGCTCATGAATAAACATAGGATGTGTATGAACTGCAATAGAGGATATTGCTTGAGGCACTATCTATCTACAGACATGTCTGAAATAAACATTTCATCTGAAATGGAAGTACATGTACAGACCAATTCAGATTCTACTTATGGTCAGTTTATATCAAATCAAATAACATTTGTGTAGGACACGTTTTAACGTATGTTTCATTTTACATTTTGGGTTCAGCTCTTCAACCAAAGACTCAACCACTAAAATGTAAAAAAATATTATTTTCCACTGATGTAATAAATCATAATCTGTGTGGATTTCAAACTAGATTGAATTAAATTTTTACAGTTGTTACTTTGAACACAAATCCTTGAAATAAATCAGCCTTGCAAATAATTTTTTTTCTGCATGCATTGTATGCTAAAAATACGAGCTTGACTGCTTTTTTTCTTTCGAGCGAGCAAAGGTACGGGAAACTACATGTAGGTAAGGTAATGAAATAATGCACCAGACATGACATCATTCCTCTGGCTCTTAAGGTGACGACCGTCTGGGTCGAACTGAGCACAGCTAATGTACCGAGATGGGCACAGAATTAAAACATTTTTTCTTTTTTTCTTTCAATGTGGGTGTGATAAAAGAGAATAACGATTCGTTGTGACTCTTTTTTTATGTTTTTTTTTTTATACTTATGACTCGCGAAAATGAGAATTTAATTGGGCTGGGTGGAATCAACAAGACAAATATTTTTGTAATAAATTTGTTTTATTAATTTCTTTTTGAAGGGAAGCTGACAGTTTATTTTGTTTTAGGATTAAAATGTTGAAGCAGGCCTAAGATTGGGTACAAGGCTGCTCTGTTTTCAAGTTTTTAAAGGGTGCTTCTTGTGGAAGATTAAAGGAATAATTTGGAAGGCCACCAAGGCCTTCTCCAGGGCTACTGATGCCATTGTAACTGTGAAACTCTGGTTGAAAAATATATTTGGGTTTCTTTATTCCTAGCTGTTTCTTTAACTTGGTTTAGGTGTTTCTTTTACTTGGTTTAGGTGTTTCTTTTACTTGGTTTACATTGTAGGTGTTTCTTTATTTTGGTGTAGACTTTTCTTTAACTTGATTTAGGTGTTTCTTCAAACTTGGTTAGGTGTTTCTTAAACTTGGTTTTGGTGTTGGGTGTAACGCTTTATAAAGATAAGATTGGTGTCAGACACGAGTGTGAAAGCTTCTGACTATAATTTTTATGAGTGTTGGGTCTTACTGTACCCCAACTTTTGTTAAGAACATGTCATAGATTAAGGGGAAAATAATGAAAAAAAAAATCCACAGGAAAATAGAAACCATTGGGTAAAGGGAAGGACAAATAAGTCACTTGTGTTATCTTGTGAACCCTCTGCAGCGTTATTTTGCAGAGAAAATGCACCTAAATGTATGGTAGACTTTAAGTTGCATGTTGATCAAATTGTGGTACATGTAGATGCAATTTTTGCTTTGGCGATGAAAAGCAATATGATTGAGTTTTTGTCAGGCACTGATTTCTTAGTGACTGGCCTGCAGGACCATTTAACTTGTCTACTCACTACTCCTCTAGCTATTTCACTCTAATACAGATTAAATTTAAAATTATGTGTGAGGAATCTTAGGTACCTAATAGAGGCAACTGCCTCCTTGTCCCTCCCCTTTTGTTTCACATTGTTAAACATAATCGTCGCTTAAAATCATACCGGGGGAAAAAAAAAATCAAATAAGTTGGTATTTCGTGAGATGCAACTTTAAGGGCTTTTGCTTGTGTATATGAGTCATATTGTGTCTTCATGTTAAAGGAATGATACAGGATTGGTAGAGCTGACAAAATTTTCGCAGACAGTGATCATGTTTTGTGTGATCAACCATATACACAAAATAACAAACCTTTGAAAACTTGGGCTTGATCTGCTGTGTGAATCAGGAAAATCAGGAGAATAAATAATGCACAGTTTTCAGAATACAAATTGTCCCTCAATTTGGTTGTAACAACTGAAATAAACTGTGGTGCTTTTTAGGATTTCAGATACTGTTTTCTCAAATGTGACTTCATTTCAGAGGGAAATATTTCACAGGATTTTTTTTTTTCAAGTCTGAACTTTATAATCAGTAAGCTTTCAGACTAAAAGTATACAATGAAGTTTTTTATCAGTACCAATCGTGTATAACACCTTTTTTTAAACATTGGAAGGAGTGAGGTTGGCTGCATAGCTATTGCCAAAATTACTTAAAATCTATCTCATAAGGGGAGCTTTGCAGATTCCCCAAAACAAAACAAAAACTGCAATTACACTTCAATCCACCAGACCAAATAGCCTGATGCACTTGTTGTAAATGATTACTGAGCATTAAGTGTAAACAATTAAAGCTTAATAACAAGATGTCTTATTTGTTCTGTCAACAAAGCGCTGGTCCCTGACAGTATTTTGGATTGTAACCGAATCACCTGTCTTATTATGTCTGCCACATTGATCAAAGGTCGCATCTAATTAACGAGATATCCTACCCAGGGAAACACACACCAGCTTGTGAAACTTGTTGTCTGGTTTGTGTAATGGCAGAGGAGACATCCACATTGCTGGAAGTGGTTTGAGGGTCGGGATGATTGTCCGCATATAAATAAGCGTGCAAGCCATGGGCTCGTTGTAATTAATGCATCATTGTTAATTAACTCTTTGTTGTTTTCTGTCCATCCACATCGGGAAAAGCCAATTTATTGTGATTGTGCTAATAACAATCAAACAATTAATTGAACTGGACGATTTCCCCCAGTGAATATAAAAAAAAATTATCAACATTTTCCAACATTTAGCAGGGTTGGCCTTGAATTATTTTGGTCCTAAAGGCACTGGACACATTTGGTAATTACTCAAAATATATATTAGCATAAAAACTTACTTGGTAACGAGCAACGGAGAGCTGTTGATAAATGATAGTATAACACATTTTGAGAAACGACTCCCTCTGAAGTAACATAGTTTTTGAGAAAGAGGTAATTTCTCACTAAAATATTTGAATCTGAAAAAGACTTCAGGCATCTGAAAGCACACATATTTGTGCAACAAGGGTGTTTTTTCTTCCATTATTCTCTTACAACTTCGATGACCAATAAAGTGGGGAAAAACCTTACATGTTTTCACTTTTTTCATAAAATGAGTTTTGGACTCATGAGATCAAAACTAAATGTTTTACTAATTTATAAAAAACTATTGCATTTCAAGCTAAAATATTTTAAAGGGAGTTTCCCACCATGACCATCTTGATACCATGTACGTTGTGTACAAATCTGTGAACATTTATATTTTTACTCTTACCAAACACCCCTTTAAGTTAGCTAGCCAGAGCAGTTAGCATTTCATCTGACCATTTGGCCAGCTTTTTCACTATCCATATTTCATAATACATGTATGTGTTTGTCATCACTGAACTAGCCAGTCGGACCACTTAGTGAGAATTGTGACTGGTCCTCAGGTGTTTGAACTGTCATCTGGCCAGCAGACCACTGTAGAGCAGGTGTGTGATTTCTCAGGATTTTAGGATTAAATTCTCAAAATCTCTTTGAGCCTTCATATTTTCTTGAGTTTTCAAGCAGTCACCAAAGAGAGACAGGAATAGTCCACATTGTGTCCAAACCTGTAGTGTTGTATTTCTGTTGATGCACAGAGTCTGTAAACCTCCTGAATTGTAACATTTGAGAGGGTCTGGTTTTAGAATAAGGGGGAACTCAGGCCTGGAAGCCATTTTCAGGAATTTTTATATTTTGGAAATCTCATCCCGGGTAAAGAGAAGTTGTAGATGAGCTGAGTACATTGAGGAATAAAAAGGCTGGTTGTTGAATGAAATGTTGTCATTTCAAGCTTACATTCAGTTTAAGGAAGTTTTCAAAGAAAAACTTTTTCAATAACCACAAAATAAGTAAAGTGTTTTCCCCTTGATGATGAAGTTCAAACCAAAGCCTACTCTCTTGGTTTGAAAAGGTACTTCCTGCAAATATCTATTATTTTGGGAAGTTTTCATCCTTTTAACAAACTCATTATTAGATTCTTCAAGAGAAATAGCAGTCAGTTAGAATTGTTGATTTGTTTACTCTTACCAATGTTATGCACACTCTTTAAGGGAAAGGCCTGTTTAAGTATTTTCATTATCAAAGTATCTTCATTTTTTTGATTATTTTGCAAAGACAAAAAGCAAATAAAGAGTAAAACAGGAAAAAACTTCTTTTTACCACAGCTACCCCAACAATTAATAATTTGGAGTCTACAATCAAGTTTGTTTGGTTTTTTGTGTGGTTTTTTTTTGGGGGGGGGGACGGGAAGGGGAGGTTGATTGAGAGTAAAAAAAAAAAAAACTTCAACTGCGCATTGAAATTTGAAGATGCCATGTTGCATGAATTCTGAAGTATCAAGATTTGATCTATTACCTCTTAAATGTATCGGATAAGGACACGGGAAAAGGGGGAAAGTATCCAATTCTTGTTTCCTGTATTGCTAAATGAAATTTGAAGCAAGGGTCTCAGTATTAAATTTCCATGTTTTTACCGAAGACCATTGAACCAATAATATCTAAACACAATTCAAAGCTCCATATGGTTTCGGTTTTTCAAAACTCGTTCTAAAATGACAAACTCTAAATATATGCTGGCAATATCATATGGGGTGACGTTTATTGTTCTTTGTCGGACTGAAACACATTGCATTGCTGTTGGCCTGCAGGTTTCAGCAAAGCTGTTTGTTTTGCGACTCGGTGATATTTTGCCATTGAAAAGGAGCGAGCAAATAAAATGCCTTGCACAATCATTCACAGTGCTAATTTTCCTTAAAGGGATTTTTCCCTCCGCTGTGTTTGGAGACAGTTAGGTCTATATTAGGTTTTAAATTCCTAATGAAAAATAGCTGATAGGAGTTTAGAAAACACTGAAGGTAATGATTATGATGCAAGAACTGGTAGCCAACTCAACTTGATAAATGAGAGATATCTGATCTATATTTTTTTATCTACAATTTGTTGAAGTCACAGAACCTTGTTTAGCTCAACCAGGTCATTTTTAATTAATATTTGACTCATTAATAATTAATATTTGACCTCAATGAATGATTGAGCTTAAACTTTCACAGCTTTCTTTTCTTATTTCTTTTCTTATGTCTTTGATGTTTCTCATTGTTGGTCAAGGGGATAAGAGCATAGAACTCAAGCTCTGGTGTTTTTGATCAAAGTCCTGGTCTTGACATTCTTGTCCCTAAGCAAGACACTTTATTGGGACGTGAAGCTGTTAGTCCCGTGTGTTGTGTAATGCATGTAAAAGAACCCAGTGCACTTATCGAAAAGAGAAGGGGTTCGCCCCAGTGTTCCTGGTTTGATCGGCTGCATTTATAAGCACCACAGCACCTTGTAAACCATTACTTGGTGCTATGTAAAGTAATAGGTCTCATACTTCAACACGTAGCTCCACATACCTTGTATAGGAAAAATACTGACACTTCGAGACACCCATTGGTTGTGAAAAAGCGCTATAAGAACTGCGTATTGTTATTATGCTTTACGCCATACATAGGATGCATGTTATTGTTAGCATTGCACCTAATCTGTGCATCCTCTATTTCGTTCCTCATTCGTTGTACAATTATTCAAGGGTAATTTACAACTACATGACTATGAGACAAGGATACTCGATGGAGGCAGGTGGGGGCTTCACTAATAATTACACAAGGCAAGGTTGTAGGACAACAATTACGGGATTTATTTTGAGAGAAAGATATCCTTGTCAAAGTTAACGTCAACAGTTTTTCATTAATTATAGCCGTTATAAAACTAATTTAGATGTTGGTTACATTGTGTCTTGTTTTGTCGAAAAAGAAATTCACCTCGCTGGGCCTGAGAACTTGACATGATAATTGGAATACATTTCTTTTCACCACAGACGTAAATTATTTCATTTATAAACTAATTACCCAGAGTACAAGTTAGTTGGTCAAATATAAAGTGTGCAAATGTATGTTGCCCCAAGTCTTGGCCTTGGTGTCCCTTCAAAAGTTTCACATAGTCTTTAAGATTTTTCAATAAAAGGGCCCTTTGCAAACTAAAATTGGCTTTGCCCTATCAAAGATGAAATTCCAGGCCTGAAAATATATCCATCTACTTTTTTTTTTTATTAGTTTCTACTTCTATTGTTATTTTTGTATTATGTTATTTTTTTCTTCCTTCTTTCAGTTGTCATCTTTTGCCTTATATATCTTTATACTTTTCTACTGTTGTTTTTACCTGATAAATTAATACATGTGAAACTAGAATTTGCTACTGCAAACTGCTTACCAGCCAAGTAGACTTACGTTAGGCCAAACAAAATAAATGTTCTGTTTCCGATTACATGCCAATTTAAAATAGGGTAGGTAGGTCGGAAAGTTTTTTTGTTTTTTTTTGCTTTTTTTTTTATTCTTATAGGTTTGGCGAGTGTGTAAATACCCTACTTGCCCGATTCAAAACTAACACTAACACCACTGGTTTTTTAGTTCAATTTTGTTAAAAACATATTAGTTTGGTCAAAGTCTGACACTTGGTTCATGGTACCTTGGTTCATTTTTTTATATACATGTATATATTTTTTCCATTTTTATTTATTAATTTTTTTTTTTCATTTTTCATTTATTTTTATTTTTTCAAGCTGAATAAAAAGTTTAGGGTTGCGGCATAAAGTTAGGGTCGGTCGGGAAACCGGAAACAGAACATTTATTTTGTTTGGCCTTATCAGTGCAAACAAAAAAAGTTAATGGCCTGACGTTTTGACCATAGCAGAGTATTTCTCAAAGGCTAAAATGATTTCATGATTTTTGATGTATGTATAGTCTTTGAAAGAGACTCTGATGGGGTCAAAACATCAGGCCATTAATTATTGTTTTGTGAATTAATAAATAAAATGAGATAAATAATAAAATTACTGTAAATACAAAAGACGTTAAGTGGCTGTAGCTCCTGTGACAGGCACATGATTTTTAAATTTTTTCCCCTGAGTACAGGATTTTTCATTCGTCTCCCTGCACCGTCAGATTTTCTTGAAAGATCCTGAAATTGACATCACATGATAAACCTTTGTTGTGACAAAAACCTTCAGAATATAACCTTAGTGCTTTTTAACATTTTGCAATTCTATTGGCTTTTTATATCCACACATAGTGTGAACTTTTATCCAATTTGCAGGATTGTTCATGTTGATACAATATCATCCGTGCTTAGCATGAAGTCAATACCATAGAGTTTCTGTCCCCTCGTCAGATATGACCTTTTCAGAAATGCTTTTTCTCTGGAAATTACAAAATATTGAAATAGTTTCATTCACTGTCAATCACTGACTGTAATGTGCAACAGCAGTATCTACTGTATGGGGTTTGCAAATTACACACAATACTTTAATGTGAAAGATAGTGAATGGTCATAAAACTCGAACAGAAAGTCAAAAATACTGGGCAACTCCATGGAGCTAAACATTTAGACTGACCTTGTTGTTTGCACACTGAATGTTTTGAGAAGTAAATCAAGATGTTTGAGTGGCAGCTGATACATTTTGTTTAGCATTTTGCTAAGCTCCGCAACTGCAGTAGTCTCCATTGAACTTTGTCCAAATTGATGCACAAAACTAAGCTAAGCAAATGTGCTTACCAGATAAATACCATGACGTCAAATTACCATGTTGTATGTATCGTTTGTAATGTAGCATGACATTTTAAAGCATTATTCTGCTGTGTGAAATTAAGCCCAGCTAGTCTTGGGCTTATTGTCTGTTACAACTAAGTGTGCTGTTTTTAAAAGCAAAGTATACCTTTGGTTTTTGGAACCGTTTGATTATATTAATCCAATATAAATGTAGACATTATATGCAATACATTCATCGTGTCTTCATGTTCTTCATCATTGTACTTGTAGCCAAGTCACAGCCCTTAGATTTGGCTCTGGCTTGGGCATTATTGTTATTTTTGAAAGTCTTAAGCTGAAGCCAATGCCATGGTTCAAAGAAGTGGACTCCTGTGTATAGAAAATGTGAACAGTCTGGTGATGTTCATTGTAGTGTACATACACAAGTGACCTGTAGCCTTAACAGTCAATGTAGACTTTTCCTAAATGAAGTCTTATGGTCTGTCCATTGATTATCACATGATGTAACCTTTTCAGAATGTGCATTGCAGTGTACAATCCCCCAATCCCAGACATCCCCACCCTCCTTCATGACAGGGAGGTTGTAAGACTAAGAGGGCTGAAAGAAGTAAACAACACTTTAGTGACACAGTCTGTAATTCAACATGACTCTAGCTGAGTGTGATGTAACCAAGCAGGGTTCCCTATAGTTTTTTCAAAAATGTTGATCACTTACCAGGCTCTGATACACAGTCTGCAATTCAACACGACTCCCTGTATCTCAATGTGAGGGAACCAGTCGGGGTTACCTGTGGGTTTTTCAGTAATTGGGATCACTTACCAGGCTCCTGATACACAGTTGTGCAATTCAACATGACTCCCTCTATCTCTATGTGAGGGAACAAGTCGGGGTTCTCTGTGGGTTTTTCAAGAACTGGGATCACTTAATGGGCTCTGATACACAGTCATGCAATTCAACATGACTCTCTTTATCTGAGTGTGAGGGAACCAGTCATGGTTCCCTGTTGGTTTTTCAAGAATTGGGATCACTTACTGGCCTCCCGATACATTCTTGGAATTAAGCCACAATAACAGGATCCCATAACAGGATGCAACTTTTATTGTTTATAATTATCAAGTTATTAAAGCCAGTCAGTTTCACTTGTGGTTTAATACGTGATATTTAATATTAAAAAAGTATGTGTGGTGGGAAAGCTTTCATTAGCCATTCCGTGATGTGGTTGACACATTATGATGGAACTATTTGTTTTCCTGAACGATTCTTGCTATAAAAGTTAATCCTTTATCCATTCAATTGCTGTAAATAGTTAGAAAATACTGACCACAAGCCCAACCAAATTTAGGATTGCAATTTTTTACAGGCCCAAGCTTATTATTTACGCGTAGTAAGGATTTTGTGAGACATGATTTCTCGGGTCAATCTCAGCCAGAACGTATCTTTAAAGGTGCTGCATACGTTTGGTAATTGGAGCCTACTGATTGTGTTAATCCTATATAAATGTAGGTATATACAATAAAACTAACCTGTGAAAATTTCATTTCAAAAGGTGGTCGCGTTTTTGAGGTATCACCGAAAAACCGGAGCGAATATTTCCACGCAGGAAGAATTTTCCCCATAGGAATACACGGTCTGAGAAGCGTTTCTGACAGGAACGCTTCTCAGATTCAAATTTTGGGGAATTAAAAGTGATATATTTTTCCATACCGTACTACTTCGAAAATAAAAGTTTCTCAAAATTCATTATACTACCCAAAGCTGCTGTACTCTTACCAAGTAAGTTTTTATTGCCATTAATTTTCAGAGTCATTACCAAACGTGTACTGTGCCTTTAAAGGTAGGGTTATACCTTGGGTAATTACTCCAAAAATGAATGACCATAAAGACTTACTTGGTAAGAAGCACTGCAGCTGTTGATGTATAACATTTTGAGAAACAATTCCCTTCTAAGGAACATGGTTTTAGAAAGAGGGAATCAAACAAAAATTCAATCAAAGAAACGTTTCTGCATGAAACATTTCTGAGATTGTGGATTCCAATTATGGATTATTCTTCCATGGACATAAACGCTACTGTGAATTTTTCACAGGTTAGTTTTATTGTAGGGGAATAATAGCCTAATCGAACAGTTCCAAAAACCAAAGTTATACTTTGCCTCACAGCTCAATTTATATTCTGCTTTTATTTGTTTACAATCGCTGTGCACAAATTTGACAGCTACATATACACATGAAAATTAAGTATAGAGACCTTGGCTGCCAGGTATGCATTATGCTATGGTATGTGACTACAGGGTCACGCTTCTATCTTCTTTGCAAACAGCGCAATGATAGCTAACAATTTGCAACACCTGGGTCTGTATGCCGGTTGTGAGAAGTAACAGTTGATATCTGGTTATGTGTACATTAGAACTAGTGACAACACTGAGCATGTATATTAGGCCTGCAGTCCAGATCATTATTGAGAAAGTAACGAAAAAAGGTACCAAAGACAGTTCTTTTCAGAACTGAGAAGTCTCCCGAATTCCGAAAAAGTCTACTCTGCGACAGTAGAATAAATAGCTAGACAAGTTCTCAAAAGAACATAATCTTCTCAGCAAGTACGGTGTTACCGCAAACCAAATATACAATATCAAAGAACAGAATTATTTTGTAGGGCCTATACAACCTAACATATTCAGATATGGATGACTGACTGGGAACCCCTGCTGCATGTGGTGCCTGGACCCCCCCCCCCCCCCCCCCCCGACAAAGGAACCAAATAATGGGCTGGATCAAACATTGGAGGTACCACATGAAAACAAATTGAAATTTACAAGTACATCTCCTGCTCTGTAATCTCACAGCGTATGTGTTTATGGTGTACTGTGAACAGCCGATTGGAAACAAGTTATCTGTCATGCAACTTTCAGCAGATCACCTGACTTCCTCTTTTTCTTTATTTTTAGACCTAAATTAACTGAAAAACACTGTACAAAGTTAAGTGTGGTTTGTCATTTCCTCTAATTTATTTATTCTAAAGCCTCTGTAGTTAGCCTCTGCCTTTTCAACAGATACTTTAATGGTAAATGTGCCACCAGTGTGTCCTACCTGGTTCCTCCTATCAGTATCAGGATGTTTGAGCGTGAAACCAGTCTTTCTGCTTCTTCTCACCCATACACTCTTGCTTTGTTGAGATGTAGAACAAAGAGCCATTCCAACAGCTTTATTCCACATACTACATAGTCTGTACACTCCTTGCTTGGTGCATGTTTCCCTCCATCCTACAATCTAAACTGTTTTAAGAGTTATTTCATTGTAAATGTTTTCTTCTTGTAGCCCCTTACCAAGAGTGGCTTTTAGTCTTGTTTGGGGCGAACTTGCTTTAAAACAATATAATAAAATAAAATGTGTAAAAATCAACTACAATTTCACAAAGTTGATTATCTCAGAATCGTATTTACAGATAAGTCATACAGTGCTTTGTCATTGATACATTGACCACAACTTCCTTAAATAGATGTTTTTGCATTGGGATAAAGAATGGTTTGTACCCTTACACTGATGTGTGTTAAGCACTGTATACTCGGTACTTTCACAAGTTTTGTGGATGTTTATCACAGAACTCGGGAAAGTTTTGAGTATACAGTGCTTAACACACATTGGTGTTAAGTGTTAAAAACCAAAATAATAACCTCCTTAAATTTGTCAAATACATTTACTGTTGGTACATGGTAGCATTATATAAAAACTGTTTATTGTTAGTGTACATGTATTATTACAAGTTTTTTCAAAGTTTGTTTTCTTATGTATTTTGTTCACAAGGGTGTATTCTTAACAAAAAGTACATGAATGTACTACACATGATTGGAGCTGAACACATGTATCTACGAACTTGTGAATGTTGTTCCAAACACACCCGAGTCACTGGACTATTGATTTGTAATGGTGCCAACTTTTTCCCTCATACAAAACTACATATTCATGCACCTCATCATTGTCAAAAGTAAATATTTTTTATTTTATAGCAAGCCTCAATGGATTGGGGTGAACACGCACAATTGTAACAAAAAAAGTGATTCCCTGGCTGCCGCTTCCCAGGTTGAATCGTAAACTTGGGTGTGATCCCTGGCTGCACGGCAGTTAACTGTTGTATGGCTTCTGACTGGCACCCCAAACAAAGATATTGACAAAATAGGTAGACCGCCAACATGGAGCTAGATAGCTCACTTGGTAGAGAGCCAGCACATTAATCCAAAGGTCGTTAGTTCAAATTCGGCTGTAGTCAATTTTTCTTGTACATCCCCAAAATCATTTAAAATGTACCTAGTCAGTTTCCCTTGTGGTTTATTATTTGATAAAAAAAAAGTCTACACATGTACGTTAACAAGTTTATATGCAATGTTTAACCCTTTAGTCACTGTTCCGCCCGAAACCGCCCAGCCATTTACTCACTGGACTGCCCAAAACCACCCGAGATTAAACAATACTTTGTATCTTGGGTTTTACACATGCTAGCGGGTTGCAGAAAACAGCCGTTGAAAGAGCGTGATCTAAAGATTGCGCCAGTCTAAAAATATCCTGTGGTCACCATTGACAAAAACCAAGTAATCTCCTTCCAAAGGTTCAAAGGTCGGAAATCTAGCACGACGTGTCAATGCTTCTCTGTGTGTGCGTACCGTATCGTATGTACAATGCATTACGCGCACACACACACGCACTATAATGTATACTACGAAAGCGATGATGTTTCGCTGGGCTTTCGCCATGTTTTTCACACATTATTGAAAGGAGTTTACATTGTAGAGGAAATTTATTGTTATCAATAAAGTAATATAGACAAGATTGTTCATTTCTAAAGGTATATTTTGATATTATTTCAATCACTTTGTCAACATTTTGTTCTTGTTTGAAACGATAGCAAAGTTGAAAAAGTTGTGTGCACAACTTTCCGTGAAACACTGACGCTAACGTAATGCAAACTAACAGTTGTCTATTTTCGTTGGTGTGTCAACATATTTACAATCTGAAAGCTTCAATTCAGTAAAAGCAAATACGTGAATCATTCGAAAGATAATTTTATCCTCTACAAAATAAACCAAACTTGTAATACAAAAAAATAATTACAATGGAAGTTATGATACGACTTCCAGATAGTGCATTAATTCGATGACTTTTCCCCGCCCTGCTCAGTGAGTAAATGACTTTGTTGAATTTGCTCGTAAGTGCTAAAGGGTTAATCCTTTTACCATACGAAGAAAGTTCATCAAGAACATGTATTGATTCTTACAGATCACTGGATCAGTGATTGTTGTACAGTTATCCAGTTTCTATTAATGCACTTTCACCTCAACTTGAGATAGTGATTTCAATTAAGGGCCATAACGAATCTGAAAAATTTAATTTTTATTGTAACTTAATATGCCTTTGGATTTTTGAACAGTTCAGTAGGTTTAATCCTATATAAATATAGATATATACAATTAAACTAACCTGTGAAAATTTCATTTAAAAAGGTGGTAGTGTTTTTGAAAATATTGCCGAAAATTTGGAGTGGTTGCGTTTCCACGCAGGAAGAATAATCCGCAATTTGAACACACAGTCTGAGAAATGTTTCATGCAGAAATGTTTCTCATATGTAAAGCCACTTTCCTTTGAAGGGTATTGTTTCTGAAAATGTTGTACATTATCAACAGCCGCATGGCTTCATATCAAGTCGGTTATTATTGTCATTATTTTTTGGAGTAATTACCAAAGGTATAACCTCCCTTTAATGAAGGCTACCATTGCAATAATGTACTAGTCAACAAGGCTTCCAAAGATTTATTTAGATGGGGTTTTGACTTTTTGTTTTCTGCTTTCCAGGTAACTCAGCGAGATGTACCAGGCATCGATGTGGCCTACTTGGCCATGGACGCAGAGGATGGGGTCGAGGTGGTCTGGAATGAAGTGCAATTCTCTGCTCGGAGAATCTTCAAGGAACAAGAGGTAAAACACAGCTCAACCTCTTTCAGTTTCTTCTTATTGTACAGGTTGCCACATAAAGTACATCTTTGCAGGGTTTTCCCCATGCACAAGCATATTGGGCCGATACGCGCGAATTGTGTGCCGATACGTGCAAATTTCGGCCAATAAGCAAAACAATTGTTTTTTCTTTCTTTCTTTTAAAGACAACAATTTCACCAAAAACATCAAGAGAAATCCATATAGAATGCTCCAGATTGCACAGTAGGTTTATGTAGAAAACATTCCAAAGACCTTGTTTCAATTCAGCGTGCTTCGACCAAACATACAAATGTGGGTCCAGAATGCCCCACAGTTTAAAAAAACTTTTGCTTTGGGCTTTTCAATCGAAATCGTCACTCTACACTTTGTGGTCACAAGTCAGTTGGAAAGCTTGCATCAAGAATTTCAAATAATTGCTGTTTATTTGTGGAAAGCAGATGGTCTTCATCAAATGAAAGAAAAATTGTGTTCCAGATTTTTGTTGGTATCTCAAAAACTCTACCACTTTTTTAAATGAAACTTTATCAGGTTAGTTTTATTGTTTGTCTACATTTATATAGGATTGAAACAATCAAACGGTTCCAAAAATTAAAGGTTTACTTTGCCTTAATTAACTTTAAAAAACCCAAAGCAATTGAAGTACTATTATCTGTTGATGTACTGGGACATATTGTTCTAGTCAATAGCAGACAACATTGTAAAACTAAAGCCACCTGTTCACGCTGTCCTCCCACCGTTTACCCGTATGAATAACAAGAATTGTCTGACAGTATTAAGTAATTTCCTGCCGACATGAAAAGTCAGAAGCAGGAATTTGTTCCCGGCTCCTTGGTACAAATTAACAGATCTCACAAACTTCCTGGCAAGTCCTGGACAATCCAGACCCTGGGGGAAGCTGTTAGTATCAGCTGCATTTATTCCTCATCTGGATTATCTTTTCAGTTGTTGATTTCTGTTTTTGTTTCCATCGCTACTTTTCATAAGTCAATAATCAAGCATTTTTATTTTTTGTAAAATCTGTTTTGATAAACTTACATTGATATCAGTCCCTCATCCCTTGGACAAGTTGGCAAATAACATGTATGCTGCAGGCCAATGTTTTCCTTTACAGTTGGCCGCTGGCCAAGTTCTAGTTAAAACACTTGAGGGATAGTCAAAATTCACTCCAAGTTGTCCTGGCTGGTTAGTCCAAGTGTTGAAAAGCATCTCTATTTTGTATGAAGTATTGACTAGCGAAAAAGCGGGCGAGCTTGTGAAAAAAACAAGCAAACTTGTCCTGCGGTCTAGTCAGTGAAAAAAGTGCATGCCCAATACTTCATTCTCGTAATTGCAAGGTAGTTTACTTAAGAGAAGGGCACCTTTTTAAAAGGAACGTTTAGATTTCTACTTGACCATTTCAAGGGGCACAAAGGCAATGACCAGGGCGATGGAGACAATTTACTTTCGAGGCCTGTATTGTTTTCATTATTAAGGAAAGTGGATGAATCGTTTTATGTTCATTTGCATACATTTATATAATATAGCAAATTTCAGTTGATCAATGGATTTCCTTGTTTTTTATTTTCTCAGCTGTGCCATTGATGCAAACAAAAAAAAAACACACATTTTTTCCGAATTTTTTTCCCCCACCAAAAATATGAAGCAAAAGCCATAGAATGCTTCAGATTGCAAAGTACATGTAGGCTTCTAAAACCATGATAAACACCAAGTAGAAAACATTCCAAAGACCATGTTTCAATTCAGTGTGCTTCAGCCAAACATCCAACAATTTGGGTCCAGAATGCCCCACAGTTTTGGAAAAAAACCCTTGGGAGAACCTTTGAGTTTACTGGCCCTTCCGAGGTTTTTTTCTGGACAAACTTTGTATGCTTGAAATAATCTGTTTTGTTATCCCCAATGTTTCTTTAAACAGACTGTGTTAACCGCTTCAGCAACTGTACGGTAATTTCAATGTGATTACCCAGTATATAGGGAAATGAAAATCACGCAATAAATATTTGTTTAATTTAAATTTTAATTTGAATTATTCTGCCTGCTTGAAGGTGCAATACATAAATAGATAGGTAACTCAATAAAGAATAAATAGAAAATGAATTATGCTGGTATCAACATTTCATTTACTGATTTCAAATTAAAACTACCACACAAAATATTTGATGTTAGGGACTGATTTTGAAATGTGCCGGTTAAGTTGAAATTATGAAAGACTCTGCTAGGATCAAAACGTCAGGCCACTAACTAATTTTTGCTTTTAAGTTTAGATTAAAATGACGTGATCGTGGATACATGCATTCGTTGCAAGTAAATTTTATTGCTTCAAATTAAAAAAAAATTAAACGCTAATGATCTTCAAATCCATCAGCATCAAGCAGCTAATACTTTTGAATCACTATGAACCAGGAATTGTTCAGGAAAAATTCTGTTAATAATTCAAAGAGTTGGATTATGGTGTACTGTATTAAACATTCACTGACGCTTAAACAATTCTGGTAAGCAATTATTTATTGTTTTTATCAGAATTTGTTCTGAAAGGTTCTGGACGGCTTATCCACCGTCCACCATTTTGGAGCTGCTTCAATGTATATTTGAAATCACACTTTGTAGGGCTTGAATTTAAGGGGAAGACTGCAGTGCTTGTACATCAAACTTTCACGGGGCCAGAATCTTTTTTACAAGACCAGAATCAAAATTAGAATAAACACATCTTCACAGTTTAAACATATAAACTGTTTTTATCTGAACAAGCACTGAGGGAAAATAACTGGACCAGAATTTTTTACAAGACCAGAAACAAAATTAGAAAAGAACTACATGTATCTTCACAACTTAACATATAAACTGTTATTATCTGAACATGCACCGAGAGAAGATTGATCTCATTTGCCTTTATATCTAGGTAGGTATATTTCAATACTCCACAGAATTGAAAGATATTTATCAGACTCAAAGTCAACACTTGAACGTGACTCTTTTATTTATTAAAGATATACCACTGTGAAGTATTAATAATTATTCAATAAAGAAACACCAGACCACCCAGCTTGTTCAGTTCAGAATTCAGGGTTTTCCCTATTCACAAGCTAGCGTATAAGGCCGGTACGCGTGAATTGTGTGCCGATACGCACACATTTCGGCAAATAAGCAACATAAAAAAATGTATAAATTATACATCACTTCTTTTAAAACAAAGATAATCACCAAGTAGGAAACATTCGGAAGACCTTGTTTCAATTCAGCGTGCTTCGGCCAAACATAAACAATTTGGATCCAAAATGCCCCACAGTTTTGAGGGGGAAAAAAAGCCTAGGAAGAACCTTGGAGTTTACTGGCCCAAAGCTAAAATCACTGGCCTCGGGCCTGTGGGTCCAGTGTAAATGTCAAGCCTTTCTCCATGTTTGAATGGCTGTTGAAGCCTAAGCCACAAGCGAAGGTGGCCTTTCCAGAAAAATCTTATAATATTGGCCCTTGATCTTAACCCAGTTCATCCAGACAAAGAATCCACTTGCCCAACACCCCATGTAGATTTGTTGAATCTAGCGGAACCCCCACAAAAACGGAAGTCTGTCCCTGCCGATAAATTTCACAAATAAGGTTTTTAATCAGGCGGGCCTTTTGTGTTCACATCATGCACAAAGTCTGTCGGGATACAAAAGCGTGTTTGCATTGCACATGGTTTACAAGTGCTAGCTACTCTTGCGTAGCTGAGTTTGCCATCAGAGGGGGAAAATGACTGTGGTTTGAACTCTGTATCATTAAAGGGAACGTATACCTGTGTTTTAGTAACCGTTCGATTATTTATCATAAATGTAGATAAATACAATAAAACTAAACCTATGAAAATTGCATTTCAAAAGGTGGTAGTGTTTTTGAGATATCGCTATAAATCCAGAGTGGTCATGTCCCCGCAGGAAGAATAATCCGTATTTGGAATACAGAATCTGACAAACATTTCTGACAGTAGCATTTCTCAGATTCAAATTTGGGGGAGTTAAAACTGATATGTTTTTCCGTAACCACATTACTTTGAAGTGAAATGATTCTCAAAATGCTTGATACTATCGAAATTTGCTGTACCTCTAACCAAGTAAGTTTTCATTGCCAGTAATTTTAAGCGTGATTACCAAACGTCTACCTTCCCTTTAAAGATGTGAGCTTGTATACACCAGGCCTTCTGCTCTAGCCACAAGAAATGTCTGCAAGATGTGTCACACATGACAATCTGTCTGCCTTAGAAAACATGAATTAGTAATCTCTACTGTGTTTTAATGTCATCAAGAAACTTTTGAAGGTTTTTGCCTGTTTCCCACTTGTGTTATTTGTGTTCATCACTAAGGGGGCATTCAGAATAGTCACTGTTAAAAAGTGTCGATTTTTTTGTTCACAAATTGTTTTGTACCCCCCCCCCCCCCCCCCCCCCCCCTCCACCCAATGAAAATGGTTTAAAGAATTACTGAGATTCCAAGCACACAATGACACAATAGATGGGGGTACAGGTAAAGAAACCACATAAGCCCCTTTCACATGAGAGCAATTTAGCAAGGGTCCCTTGCTTAATTGTAGCATGGTTGTAAAATTTTACAAAATGTACCTCGTGTGAAAGGACAACAATTTTTACACTGGCCAGGGTCCCATGTAAAATATTGTCCAACATTGCTATATTTTGTCGGAGGTCCGGACCTACGACAAAATCTTATAAGCCAACCCGAACCCCTGATATCCCATCACAGGCTGGCAGACTGCATCTATAATTCAAACCAAAAGAAATAACTCACTACCACAGAGCAGCATGCTAAAGGTTCATGTAGTGCAAAGATTTTTTATATTTTTTTCTATTGTACTTATCCCTACACTCTCCTCAGCCCTGATACTTCATGGGTTCATGGAAGCAATTGCCTCCATGCCCCTGGTCCTTGCCTTGGTGCCCTTTCTCTTTCAAAAAACCCACACTGGACTGACCTTTTCATAAGGTCAAAACTACCTTACCCTTATGGGAACAAAGAATAAGAATGCACTAAAGTGCTTGAACCTTAAAGGCAGTGGACATGTTTGGTAATTACTCAAAATAGATATTAGCATAAAAACTTACTTGGTAACGAGCAACGGAGAGCTGTTGATAATGTAACACATTTTGAGAAATGACTCCCTCTGAAGTAACGTACTTTTGGGGAAAGAGGTAGTTTCTCACTAAAATATTTGAATCTGAAAAAGACTTCAGGCCTGAAGCCTTTTTCAGGCATCTGAAAGCACACAAATTTGTGCAACAAGGGTGTTTTTTCTTTCATTATTTTCTTGCAACTTCGATGACCAATTGAGCCCAAATTTTCACAGGTTTGTTACTTTAAGCATATTGGGATACACCAAGTGAGAATACTGGTCTTTGACAATTACCAAACGTGTCCAGTGCCTTTAAACCATGTATGAGCTCTGACTGTCTACTTCATGGAAGGAATTGCCTCCATGCCCCTGGACGTTGCCTTGGTGCCCTTTCAAAAAACCCTTATTTCCCTCACTGGACTGACCTTTTTGTAAGGTCAAAACTACCTTACCCCTACCGGAATGAAGAATAAGGCTTACGTTCCCGTTTTTGAAAAAAGTGCAAGAACCATGTGCAATGTCTGCTTCTACCTCTAAGAAGTTGACTTTTTCACCCCCCATGTTACTTCCATAACTACAAAATCAAACCCTCAGTGATTTTCTGTGAATTGATACACATTTCCCAAGCTGTCGGAGTGCGAGTATACCAAAGGATTACTCAATTTCCTCCGTCTGTCATCACCCATCTAACTCAGACAACTCCGGGATCCCGCTAGAGTTTGTTTTTTCTATGGTTTGGCGCTGACCTAGCTGCTCATCGATGGTTATCACCCACCATGAAGGGGGTTACAACAAACTAGGACAGTGATTTCCTGAGAAGTGTTTAGTACTTCCTCCGTGGAATCCACGCTCCTGCTTGGTTTGTACTCTAGGGGGTCGCAGGTTTGCCTAACACCGACCTGGTTAAGGCTGTTGCCAAGGGTGATTAAAACAAACTTCTTCTTTTCTCTAATCAAGAAGCTTCACCCATTGACAAGTACTAGAGCAGTCCTTACAAAAACCCAAACCACAAATGTCAGCCATATTGTGTAAACAAAAAACCAAAATTGACAATTTTGTGTCCCATCCTTCCCAACGATGCTCAAATTGTTTCCCAAAAGAAGTTGTTCATGCTGCATATTGAAGTTCCTCCAATATTGCGTACATAAAGAAGTTCCACTGTACTGCGTACAAAAAAAAGTCCCCCAATATTGCATTAAAAAAGTCCCCCTGTATTGCGTACAAAAAGAATTCCCCCCCATATTGCGTACCAAAAAAGTCACCAATATTGCCAACAAAAAAGTTGCCCATATAATGTACAAAAGAAGTCACCGATATTGCGTACAAAAAGACATGATCTTTATTGTCTCCATGATAAAACCCATTTATTTACTTAGTACCATGTAATGGTTTAGAAGGTGCCCTGGCAATCTGCAGCCAACCATACAAGAAAACACCAGGGCAAACCCCCTTCTCTTTATGTCAAGTGTACATGTATGGGTTGTTTTACGTGCATTACACAACACAAGGCACCTTTCTACAGCTTTATGTCCCATCAATAGGCTAATGGTCAAGTGTCTAGCTTAAAGGCAAAGTATACCTTTGGTTTTTGGAACCATTCAATTGTTTTATTCCTATGTTAGTGGAGATATTTACAATGAAACTAACCTGTTAAAATTTCCTTTCAAAGGGTGGTACAGTTTTTCCGTTTTTTCAGATATTGCCAAAAATCTGGAGCAGTTATGTCCACGCAGAAAGAATAATTCGTAATTGCAGTACACAATCTGAGAAACATTTCAAGCAGAAACGTTTCTTAGATTGAAATGTTTTTGAATCCCTCTCTCTAAAACCACATTCCTTTGAAGAGAATTGTTTCTCAAAATGTTATACATTATCATCAAGTAAGTTTTTATGGTCATTAACTTTTGGAGTAATTACCAAAAGTATGCTCTCCCTTTAAGGACACAAGTGTCAAGACCGGGACTGAAACTCACACTCTGCTGATCGGAAACACCAGAGCTTGAATCCAGTGCACTTGACCGCTCGGCCACGACAGGCCACCTAGCATCCTTAAAAAGAAGTGGATCCACTGGGTTGTTTTTCAAACCTAACAGACCTGCTAAAAATCAACAAACAATTTTGAGTGAAAACTAATAGACTTGTGTTTTGATATATTTCTGGAAAATGAGAGGATTCAACAGGATTTCCTCGCTTCCAAAAGCCAATGTTGCGCATTTCCTTTTGAAAAGGATGTACATGGTTTTGTTTTCTGTGTTCATTGACATGCCTTGTTAAAGGGAAGGCATACGTTTGGAAATCACACTTAAAATTAATGGCAATAAAAACTTACTTTGTTAGAGGTACGGCAGCTTTCGAATATATAAAATATTTTGAGGAAAATGTCACCTTGGAAGTAATGTGGTTATGTAAAAAGATAGCAGTTTTTATGCCCCAAAATTTCAATTTGAGAAACGTTACTGTCACTGGGTCAGATACGTTTTTTAGATCGTGTTCTCCTTTAAGTAACAACTGATACAGGTGTTGTATTTTCCTGAGGAAAATAATTCTTTGTTGGTAACTTCTTCAAACCCTTAGTTTCAGTTGTTTACCTCAGTCCGACTTGTCATCCCCGACTTAGACAGGAATCACTATCCAAACCAAGTCCACTGGAGGAGACATTGAATCTTTTTCTTTTTTTCAATTCCTTGGAAACCAACATCATATCTACGCCTTGGGAGCGACTTTCCTACCTCCCCATTTTCCACTTGTTTACATCAAACGCAACATCATGCAGTTTATTCTTAAAACAGAGGGTTGTATTTTCATTTTTCACTGTTCTATTCACTTCACTTTATTGTCCATCCACTTGTCACACATGGGTAAAAAATACTGATTTGCACAAACGGTAAAGTACAATTATTTCAAGAAAAGCAAGTAAATAGAACTCTTTTCGAACTTATCTATATAAAATAGAAAGAAAAGATTGCCGCATTATTTCAATGAAGATAAAAAATGATAATACTTCCCAAAAAACAAATTACTTTACACCAAAAGCATTCAAAACATAAGCTGTAAAAAGTCTCTTTGGGATATGATTTTATTTGTTTTGAGGCAGTTTGATTCTTTACTTGTTAGAAATATTTCATCTAGCGATGAAAAATATGTTTAGAATTATTTAAATATATCTACATTTTTTCTGTTTTATTGGGGTTTTAAGGTTTTTTTACCATCGTTATTTAGAACGACCTATAACTTTTTCAAGGGAATGATTTCATTGGCACGTTTGCAAAGCTAAAAAAATGAAATAAATGTTGTGCACACTGAATGCTACTTATTGAGTAGCAATTGATAATTTCTGGGTGGAGCATTTTGCTCTGCTATACAAGGGAAATTGTCCACTGTCTTCCATTTATGTACATGTATATGTAGTTATATTTTGTATTTGTTTTATTATTTCCTCCTTTGTTTAAATATCCCAGAGGAAAAAAGGGCCCCCTTCACAAAAGCTTTCCTTTGGCAATATTCCAATCCATCCATTGACTGAATGATAACATTCACATTAAACATTAATGGGAGGCTTCATGAGTCATTGATTACACATGACCTACATGTGCATGTAGACAATTTATCCAGAATTATGGGAGCATTTCTATGTCAAGCCACATGTGACATTCAAAACAGACAATCAATGTTCTGAGCGTTTCTTTTGATCGGATTGTGGTTGTATGCTGTGAATAACAGTGCGTCATTTGACATGCATTGGCATTGTCAGAAATACATTAAGCACTTAGTTCTTATGGGGGACATTGTAAATGCATTTGAGCTTGGGCTAGAAAATGGGCTAAAAATGCAAAGCTTGTAGCTCGCATTTGTACTGAACCAGAAAAGTTTGTTCATCCCAACCGAGTGATTCGCCTGTGGAATTTTTTCACAGACCTTGTGAAAGTACTGAGAATACAGTGCTTAAAACACATCGTTGTAAGGGTAAAAAGAAATTATATTCTTTATCCCCGATGCAAAATTTAACATCTATTAAACCGTTGCGGTACCCGCTGCTAACACTAGGATTCGAACTGCCACTAACCACCGGGCAAGCTCGGTGGTCTAGTGGTATACCGAAATCTGCTCTAGCAATGTAATGTTGGGGTTCGAATCCCATTCGAGTGATTTGCTTGTGGATTTTTTTTCACAGAACTCAGGAAAGTACTGAGTATACAGTGCTTAACCCTTTAAACTCGACCCCCTTTTTTGGAAATTTTGCATGTGCTCAGGTTTTTTATTAAAATGACTGGTTTACTTCTCAGAAACCCTCAGAAACCTGTTAACATTATACATATTTATAAAGCTTACATATAGGGCTACACTTTTAGCAAGTTGTTGACCCCTCAGCAGGTTTTAAAAAAAAATTATGGCCATTTTAAAATTCATATTTTTATTTTGAAAACTCATATTTTTTCATATTTATGTAAATTTTGTAATTTCCAAATGTCTGAAATTGTTTTGGTGCCATTTTTTGAAATCTCCATCATCTGATCTCCCTATACAGATAAAGGAATATATTTTTTTCAAATCATTTTATGTGTTACAAATCATTTGCTAAAACAAAATTTACCAGCCGGCAGGAGTCTATGGTTGGATCAATGCCTTCGTTCAACATTTCTTCTTCGCCACTATCAAGATCGCCGTTCTCGTCGCTCTCATCAACAAAACCCAACAAATCAAAAAGTTTTTCCTCTATAAATTGTCTTCTGGAAGGTTGGATAACATTTGACTGCTTTTCAGGCTTCTTTTTAGTCATTTTGAAGCTGAAATATAGCGTTTTGTTTGAGATAGAGAGAACGGAATTTGCACAAAGTCGACATACACAACACGGTTGACGCGCGCATGGCCAGTTTTTTTGGCAAAGCAATAGTCTGGTTTCTTTTCGCTTCGTAACTTTATTTATAAAGGTCGCACACGGGGTACCATACCATCATTGGAAAGCTTATGTTTTCAGCTTTCTAATGATGCATGACTCGGCCAATAGAGGGGGCAGTTGGTGTTCGATGAGAAGTGATTTATTTTTCGGCCACCGGTGGCCGAATTTACGAAGGGTCGAGTTGAAAGGGTTAATACACATCGGTCTAACTGTAAGGGTAAAAGCAATGAAATTCTTCATCCTGATGCAAACATTTACAATTAAGTTCAGAATCAAAAAGAGAAAACTCTTCCTGAGTTATAGATGGTTATAACAGTTCTCCCCATCTCCTTTTTTTCATTTCAATGTCCCCCCCCCCCCCCCCACCATTACTGTTTCCCCACACCCGGCTTAATGTTTCAAGTTTCCCAACCACATCCGTGTTACTAATCATGTTCACTTTGCCAAAACCTGAGTCATTAACATGTGATTTCCGTTCATGTTTTATCATTAACAGGAGAAAATCCGAGTCAAATTTGATAACTTGATTGGACTGGAGCACTGCAACATCGTCAAGTTTCACAAATACTGGGCGGATATCAGAACTGATGTCAAACCAAGGGTAGGTTCTCTTCCTAAGACCAACTCCCACCCACCGTGACAGTTTCTGATATGGATCTTCATTATTTGACAGCGTTCTTCTTTAACAGTGGTCCGCTGGCCGAACGCCAGTTAAAACACATGAGGACCAGTCAGAATTCTCTCCAAGTGGTCCGGCTGGCTAGCTCAGTGTTGAAGAACATCCCTATTTAATTTGAAAGATTGACTAGTGAAAAGTTGACGGACTACCCTAAAGAACCCAAGTCCTACAATATCCTCATTGCCAAAGTGCAGGATTGCGAAGGATTTGGGCTATTAGGGATCTGCAACACAGGAGGATTTTGAAGGGTTTGGGCTAAAATGAGTTTTTTTTAAGGGTAGGATTTCGCAGGACTTGGGCTATCGGGCTGTTTTTACATAGGAGGATTTTGAAGGTTTTAGGTATTATGCAGCTTAGCCAAAATATGATTCTGAAGGTTTTGGGCTTTTAAGGGTGGAGATTGTAAGGCCAAGTAAAAAAAAATACCAGTTGATCGTCCCCGCCCGCATCCTTTTTTGAGGCCGCATCCTTTTTTTTACTATTTATTATTTTCGATTTTTCCTAAAAAAGACAATATTTATTTGTATTTTTAATCCACCCTTGACATAATTTAGTATTTTAAAAAATATTTTTGATGTAAACTTACCGATATTTTAAAATTTGCAACACAAAAAAGGGGGTCGGAAAACACAAAACCGCATTTATTATGGGGCTATGGGTGGGAGATAAAAAATTATGGCGATCGGCCGTCGGTAGACTGCACGCTGCATGCAGGCTCAGTACGTGCGTGCAAGATATACATGTACGAGCATAGCTCTATGCAACCTCGCTACCATGCATGGGAGCGTGCCGTATCGAATAGTGCTACGAGATCGATCATCCATGGGAACGAAGTTTAGCTATGGTTACGGTCGTCACTTGCACTTCGACCATTGAGACAACTCGACCTGTTATCTTACGTTGTAAGTTTTGATCGAGTTGACTCGACTGTGGAGTTCTTTCAAACGTGTCGAGTTGGTCTTCATTGCCGAGTTGGTCTTCATTGCCGAGTTGGTCTTCATTGCCGCGTTGCTGACCCACGCATCTCGTGTGGCGTCTTCTGAATCTGAACACGTTTTTTTCAGAGTAAAATTTATCAGAGGTGAGCTGCAAGATGGTCTTTGTGTGTGTGTAATTCGCACCAAAAGCAAAATTCTTAAGCCTTGGTATGCACGGTCAGTAGGGGACGAAAAACGCATGCTTGTCGATATTTTCTCGGGACTATGCGTCGGGAGACTTCGACAACGGTGTCTGACCAGTACCAGACTACTACTGAGTGTGCATTGTTTGTATAAGATGTAGTCAAGGAACTAGTGCAGGTGGAGCCAAACATTTTTATTTACAAATACAACTCGAAGTTCAAAAGCTCTTTTTGTTTTATTTTTTTGAACTAGCCAAGCCTATGGAATCTTCAAAATGTTGTTTTTAAATATTAATTATAAAAAATAGTAAACTGCATGATGTGTCGGGTACATGACCCACATCATTTTTATTTTTATTTTTTTTTAATTTTTTTACAAATGGTTTTTTCTGGCGTGCCGGGTACATGATCCAACGTCATTTGAATTTTGTTTTCACAAGTATTTTTTCATGATCAAATCTGACTTGGTGTCTCTGATGTATTCTGCATTTTTTGTGTTTTTCTGATTGCTTGGGTGAGGTGTTACTATTTTGTTAATCCTTTGAAAAATACCTGCACACAAATAGATTTTGAGAAAGTGTATTTCTTTTCTAACTATACTTTTCCAGGTTCAGGTCAACATTGGTGAATCCAAGAACAAGTTGGATGTTTCGGCAAACCCCCCTGTTAACCTGGGTTCTCATGCAATAAATTGATATAAAGAAAGTTAGCGATGATTTCAAACTGAAGAATTGGTGGCCTGTTTGAATCGAAATACTTGGCGGCCATCTTGAAAAAAAATAATAAATAATAAATATAAAGGCCCTCATCCTCCTCTTTTTGGAAAAATCAGGACGATCAACTGGTATTTTTTTTTATTTGGCCTAATAAAGCCAACATATTTTTTTGTTTGTTTATTGGCAACTAAAATGTTTCTGTTTGCTTGGTCAGTGCTGTTAGGGTTCCTGGGCATTGGATGTTTATTGTGGTTTATTGTACATGTATCACCACCACACAGTCTTAGTAAACACACCATTGTAATGTTTGGAATTTAGGGCATTGTCCTGGCCATAATACAGCACATGGGCACTTACATTTGTTTTAGGGTAATGTTATGTAATATTCTGTTGACTGAGCCCAAAAAAAAGAAGAAACAAAAACACATAATTGATCAAATATCATACACCAAGGGCCCCAGCAGAGCACCTAAAGTAAATCACAAAGTTGACTCCCTAACTTCTGTCTCAAAAGGATTTTGAAGGATTTGGGCTAATATGTGGACGTGTCGTGGCCGAGTGGATAAGAGCACCGAACTCAAGCTTTGGTGTTTCTGATCAGCAGAGTGTGGGTTCGAATCCCAGTAGTGACGCGTGTGTCCTTAAGCAAGACACTTAACCACATGCTTCGTCCTTCGGATGGGACGTAAAGCCGTAGGTCCCGTGTGTTGTGTAATGCACGTAAAAGAACCCAGTGCACTTATCGTAAAAGAGAAGGGGTTCGCCCCGGTGTTCCTGGTTTGATTGGCTGCATATTGCGCCACAGCACCTTGTAAACCATTACATGGTGCTATGCAAAGGAATAGGTCTCATACTTCAAAAAACGTAACTCCACATACCTTGTAGGAAAAATACTGAGCGCTTTGAGACACCCATCGGGAGTATAAAGCGCTATATAAGAACTGCGTATTATTATTATTATTATTATGTATACTTTCAATAAGTTGAAGGATTTTGAAGGATTTGGGCTAATATGTATACTTTCAATAAGTTGAAGGATATTGAAGGATTTGGGCAGTATGTCTACCCAAGGGCCTAGTCTGTTAAGGTTAAAGTGTCAAGCTTACTAGTCCTGATGGACAGTCACTAAAAAAGTTAAAAGCAAACCCTGATTGATCAGCCATTTTGTTTCAGCCATTTTGTTTTCCCCACATTCAAATCAATGAAACCAAGCCGAGGCTGGAAGGAATGATGATCTGTTTTCTTCAATAGGAGAAGAATCAGTTTTCCTTTAACAAGAAACTCAGAATAAAGTGCGCCCTTTATATGTTGCCCCAAAAGAGGATTTTTTGTTTAGAGAAACGGTCGACTAAACAAACACACCGGCGACCACACCGGTTCTTTTCAGAACCAACACTGCTCCCCAAAGAGATTTACATGTGGTTGCACTCGCAAATTTACTAGTTATGTAGTTACTTTCTTGCAATTCAGCGTTGTGCGCAGTTTGGGAGCTTGACAATTGCCGACGTGCCTAGTTGAAAGTAAATGTCATAAACGCAGCAGAGAAATACAACCCCATGCTTTATGATTGACACTTCATAGACAGTTTTGATTCACAAGCATCCTCCATTTTTTTAAATCATCAAATCGAAACAGATTTATTTGACTCCTTTTCAAACTGAGTGAAGTTGTGTGAAAAAAAAATTAATCCAAAGATTGGCATTTTTGCTTCGCTTATCAGCAGTCCAAATACAATAAATTACTCGGCTAGTAGAGAAACATAAGCTTGGAAAAATATGCAACATCAACAATGAAACTGCAAGACGGGAAACTACAAAAAAGGTTCAAAAAGCGAAAACACAGGATTTGATTACATCAGCTTCTTTTGACTTCAATTTGTTTTCTTTTTCTGTAAAGGTCATTTTTATCACAGAGTACATGTCATCTGGGTCGCTACGACAGTTCCTGAAACGAATCAAGAAAGACAAACGAAATATACAAGAGAAATCGTGGAAGAGATGGTGCACACAAATACTGTCAGCATTAAGGTACAAAATAACAGGCGGATATTTGCGAGTTAGATTCAATGTTGTCTGGTACAATGACTCATTTAGTCACAAGTTCACACTTGAATTTCAATTCCTCAGACTATATCGACAGTTGCTGTGTCACATGATTCCTAGTGAGCTTTTCCATAGTGGCGTCAAGAGACAACAAACACCCCTTAATGAACGGGTACTGCACAATGGTACCAGGGTTTGCTCATCAGGTTGCTATGCAAAAACTCTTCCTGAACCATGTCACATAGCAACTGTCTCTATAGTCCGAGGAATTCAAATTTAAGCAGTCACTTGTGACTAAGCACATAATTAAAATCTATCTCGCTTATGGTTTATTGGAGACTGAGACGCTAGAGGGCAGCAGACGTTTTCCACTGTTGTGTTCTGAGCAAGTGCACATTTTTGGAACAAGGAGGTATAGACCATGTTACCTTTGTTTACAGAGAGGTGACCTTGTACATTCTAATGCATTTCCTGACAGGCAAGATACTACACAGGCCATATGGGAAAATTTACATTTTGTGTCATAATTTTCACATCAATTCAAAATTTACAAAAGCAACAGCTGTACAGTTGTTTTATGGAGATTGCACTGTCTGATTTTTCTCAACTTTTGATATGAAGAAAGGGGGGCTTTCTTCATATCAAAAGTTGAGAAAAATCAGACAGTGCAATCTCCATAAAACATAAGATTTGTTGTTTTCTTCCATTGAGTTGTGTACAAATGTGCCTGCAGGAAGTCCAGGCTCTGTGGCTCTTTTGTAAACATGTGATGTCACAGGTCACATGGTCTATACATCTGTTTTGTAATTCTTGCATCAAGGAAGAATTTAAAAACCAACAGGGATGGGTTAAATCTAAAAGTAATCATTTCTTCTCTAACAATGCAAAGGTTTGCGAGTGATTTGCCTGTGGATTTTGTCCACAGAACTTAAGAAAGTACTGAGTAAACAGTACTTAATACACATTGGTGTAAGGGTAAAAACAAAAATATCTTCTTTATCCCTGAGGAATTTTTTTTTTTACACATAAAACAAAAAATTAACATCTTTTCAATTTCTTTTTGATTTGTTATTGATTATTGAAACTCTATTTCCATTTAGTTATCTACACACATGCGATCCGCCCATAATCCATGGTAACCTCACCACGGATACCATCTTCATCCAGCACAATGGACTCATCAAGATTGGCTCAGGTAAATCAAAATCAGAACCATGATTTGATCCTATTGATTTGCTCCCTACAAGAATATCACGGGTCACCCTTAACACTAGCCCAGCGTAAGAGTATTTTTAAAGATGTTTAATTCTTATATAGTTTTTGCTGTTGAGTATCAGTGGATTTACCTTTAATTGAAGTCTTTGCTGTCTTTTGATTCCAGTCGCTCCAGATGCCATCCACAACCATGTGAAGACATACCGGGAAGAACAGAGAAATATGCATTACATTGCACCAGAATATGGAGGTAGGTTACCGGGTAAATTAAAAGCAGAGCAAACTTGCCGAGCGTTTTAATGTACCATACTCAATTTCAATCATTGATTTTTACTTTCCGCAGCACATTTTCAAACAATAGACCCGTTGCGTATGACGTCCCAAGCCCGAAACAGCGCCCTCACTGAGGTCAATGAAGATCTTCCATTCGCTCTTTGAACGGATCCGCCGTGCTTCATTTGTATTGTATTTATGTATCTGTTTGGATGAAATTACATTTCTGTGACAATAAAGGGTTTGATAATGCTTCTATTCACTGCTGTCCCCAAATCGAGGCTCTAGACGCAAATGGCTGACCGTGTAATGGGTAAATTGGCTGAGAGTTGTGCCCTTTACAAAATGAAAAATGGCCTTGCCCTCTCAAAGATGAAATTCGAGGTCTGCATTTTAATCATGTCCAATCTTCTTTGTATCCTTGACAGAATCTCAAGAGTTCCTGACGACGGGCGTAGACATCTATGCCTTTGGAATCTGTGCATTAGAGATGGCAGTGTTAGAGATACAGACCAATGGAGATAATAAACATATATCAAGGGAGGCCATTGATAACGCAATCGACCAACTAGAAGACCCACTCCAAAGAGTGAGTTCAACTTTGATGTCTTGTGCAACTTTGACCTTCCTACTCATTGGGGCATTTGCCAGCGAGTTGACCAATCATTTGACACCATTTAGCAGTATGGGTTGTTTATGATTGCACTACCGTAACGCAGAACTACCTATTGGTATTGAATGGTCAGACAGTAGGAGGGTTGACCCATAACTGTTAAGATGCATTCTCCACATGATACCATATTGCAGGCTGGCATGGTTTATATATCATTTAAAACTACAATGGGTGATAATGAATGGTCAGTCAGTAGGAGGGTTGACTGTGTATTGTGTAACATATTGCAGACTGGCATAATGTATAAATCTTTGAAAACCATTGTTATTATTATTATAATTAATTGAATCTTGTGTTATTCTGTTAGGATTTCATACGTAGGTGTGTCGGACCGGTTTCCCAGCGGCCGCTGGCAAGAGAGCTCCTATTCCATAATGTTCTGTTTGAAGTTCACTCCCTCAAGCTTCTATCAGCTCATTGTTACGTCCAAAATGAAAGTAAGGATTCCCATGAACAACTGGGTTGGCGCAAAGCCGGTGCAACATGCTTACCTAAAACATTTCAGTCTTTTTCCACGCTACACTGTAAAATACCCTCTCCTGGTTGACAGTTGAGGACGCACTGTATTGTGAATTTGTCGTATTGATCCTTGAAACACTTCTCGACAAATACCAACCTGTTAACTGTTCAGATTTAATTTGAATTGTCCGGATTTGATTTTATGAGATTTAAAGCTGCAAGAAAACCCCAGACTATTCCTATTTCTGACAAAAGACAGCAAAAAACAAGATAAAAAAGTTCTGGTAAAAGACGGTGCTGTTTGGTTGCGACAGTAGAGTTTTTCCAACGGGATACAGTGATTTTTGTACATTGTTTTAAATACATAGATCATTTGTGTGTTAACATGTAATGAGGTTTACTCGCACGACTTCTTGCGTCGCTATCTGTGGACTCGTAAAACTGGTGTTCCTATTTTTGAGGTTTCAATGTTGGCAGGTATGAAATACTACCATAATATAAGACTGTCATTATTATTGGTAAAGGATATAGGAGTGTTCCTAATTAAATTTCCTTGTTGGGGAGGTAGGCCCTATAAACTAAGGGAATTTAGATGTTTATCGATAAACCACAAGGGAAACTGAATGAGTCAATGTTTTAAAAAAATGTGGGTTTAAAAAAGAAAAATTGACTAGAGTGGTATTTGAACATTCAACCTCTGGATTAATGCGCTAGTGCTCTACCAACTGAGCTGTCTAGCCCTGTGTTGGTGGTCTCCCTATTTTTTCAATATCTTTGTTTGAGGGTGACACTCTGAAGCCATGGAACCTGTAACTGCTGTATAACCAGGGACCACACAAGTTTAAGATAGAACCTGGGAAGCAGCTGGAGAGGGAATTGAGACGTTTGATTGAATGATCTTTTTGTTTCTGATATTAGATGTATTAGACCACGCAGACAACACGCTCGTAGAGAGACTATCACCAGAAACAGTTATAGCCAGTATAGAACATCCAGACAATGAAGGAAATGTGCAATGGAAGTAAGTGAATTCATTCAGCGTCGCTGAAAGTAAAAACTATTATGCAGCTACTCTGTGTTTCTGGTCAAAAGTGCATTGGACTCGGTGCTTAGGTGCCATCATTTGAGCCAAGCTCCCTCAAAATTAGAGAGAAATACTCGGCTAAGGAAAGTGTGTTCCTTCATAGTCAGTGTGAAACAGAAGAAGAGAGCGAGTTCAAGGGTCGCGGACCCCAGCTTAACTTTCTTACAGAAAAATAACACTGAGGGCGCACTTGGGTCTCCTACACTACAAATTGCAAACTTATGTCATGCATGAAGTGAAACTGGTTCCATTGAAGCATAATGTCTTATTTTTGTTGGGTAGAGGAGGGGGAGGGAGGTGGGTAGTAGAGAAACGTATATGGCTTTAAAGGCACTGAACATGTTTGGTAATTATCAAAGACCAGTATTGTCACTCGGTGTATCCCAACATATGCATAAAATAACAAACCTGTGAAAATTTGGGCTGAATCGGTCATCGAAGTTGCAAGAAAATAAGGAAAGAAAAAACACCCTTGTTGCACAATTTTGTGTGCTTTCAGATGCTAATAAAAGGCTTCATGCATGAAGTCTTTTATTATTTGTGTGAGAAGTTACCTCTTTCTCAAAAACTACGTTACTTCAGAGGGAGTGGTTTCTCACAATGTTTTATACTATCAACAGCTCTCCGTTGCTGGTTACCAAGTAAGTTTTTATGCTAATATATATTTTGAGTTATTACCAAACGTGTACAGTGCCTTTAACAAATATTTGAATAAATTTAATTGGAAGTTTTTTTTTTTTGAATTGTTCAATTTGACAGAGTATCCCAGGTTCCAGCCCTAGAGATTGAGAAGTTTATCGAGGAAGTCAAGTAAGTTAGTGATTAACACCAGGTCCCAATTGGGACTCATCTCTGTTTTTTCGTTTTTGGTTTGATCTCGTAGTTGAGATCTGGAAATCTTAAGGCCAGAACCGGGAGGTCCAACTGGAACAAGAGATGTCTGTATACTGTGCCTTGTCTTGGCCGAGCGGTAAATAGCAGCAGACTTAAGCGATTTGTCGCATTTCTGCCTTGAGCAAGATACTTTATCATAATTGCTTCGTGCTTCGGATGGAACTGTTGGTCTTGTGTGTTGTGTAATGCACATAAAAGAACCCAGTGCACTTAACGCTAAGAGAAGGGTTTGACCCAGTGTTTCTGGCAGTGGCTGCTGAAATCACTGCATGCATCTTTGTAAACCATTAGAAGGATGTAAAGGAATGGGTCTTATCATTCAAAACATAGCGCTGCTTATCCTGTTGAAAAACAAATAATGAGTGTTTGATACGCCCCTAGGGGTGTGATAAAGCACAAGATAAGAACCCAATATTAGTATTATAATGGTTCTAAATAATTTGTCTTTGTCCTTGATTCTAAACTCTATAAGTGTTTCTCTTTTGCGTATTCAGAAACGGCGTCTATCCCTTAACAGCGTACGCACTGCCAGAGCATCCAGCTAAGACGCGCCCTCAGACGCCGGAGACGGCGGAGTCGGTGAAGAGCACCACCCCTGAACCAGTAGAGGTGGAGAGTAGGGCTATCTTAAGAATGCAGTGTGAAACCAAGGAGGAGGAAGAAGGCAAAGTTAAAGTAAGAAGGGAAAGGCTTTTCTGTTTGTCTGCGTTGATTGCCATTTTGGTTTCTGTGGTTTGCATTTCGTCACCGTTTTCAAAAAGTGACGTATGGGTAAAAAAAATAAAAAATTTGAGAATCGGTTTTTGTACAACTTATTGAAACTCGTTACTGTTTTTAACAAGTTTCAGGACCTAACACGTAATAGTTTTGTGTAGACACTATAATTAGTGTCTACACAAAACTATTTTACTAGATTTGCCATTTTTTGCGTTTCTAGAATGGCGTATCTGAAGGGAAATGTCAAATTCAATTTTTGCGATGAACTCATTTTCTAATAGATATAGTCCTCATGTGAGTAAGGAAAAATTGCAAGTCTCTAACCTAACGTTAAGATGGTGAAATAGTCATTGCATTTGATACACTTCCGGGGCAAAATTTGTCAACATCCGATGACATCATTCTGAGCAAAATGGGGCTGTACATTTTTGTACGGAGATGTTTTGGTACATTCCTGACTTTTAAATGACAGCCTTGAGTTGGACATGTTGACTGATGAAATATTTTCCTAGGAATGTAATGAAATCCAATGAAGTCGTGTTTCAAATTTTGCTCTAAAAAAAGTGATGGATTAATCCATGAAGAAATAGAATTAGCATTTTGCAATAATATATTTAGTTTGTACTACATCTACAATGGCAGAAAAGCGATGAGAAACAATAATTGTATACTTGTCTTTCCCAGTTGGAGTTGCTACTACGGATGGATGATAAAATGAACCGGCAGCTGAGTTGTGAGATTGGATTAGGTAGGTACAGAACTTGTAGTTCATGTCGACATGTACTGTGCCAGCAATCCTGGTTAACAAAACAAGTACACAGTCTACTCACTCAGTTGGATATTTCATAATTATATTCAATTCAATTCAATGTTTATTGTCCATAAAATGGAAATTTGCTTCGTCGAACATGCTCATAACTCTAAAAATTTATTTTTTAATTACAGAATTTAAAACTGTCCTAAAGAAGAACAACATTTTACACTTAATAACTACTTAAAACTGTATTTAAAATACAGGGATGTGAATTCATACCTTTTTTGTCTGTCTGTTTATATAAATATTTTGTAATGCAAGCTTGCCTCAAACAAGGTTAAAAGCCACTCTTGGTAAGGAGCTACAAGAAGAAAAATATTAAAGATAAAAATAACTTGGGGAGCTGAAGGTAGGAATGGATATTCCTCTTAAAACAGTCTAGATTGTAGGATGGAGGGAAACATGCACCAGGCAAGGAGTTCCTAAGAGATGCAGTATGTGAAATAAAGCTGTTGGAATTGCTCTTTGTTCTACATCTCAGCAAAGTGAGAGTGTATGGGTGAGAAGAAGCAGAAAGCCTGGTTTCACTCTCCAACCTCCTGATGGGAAAACCAGGTCGAACACACTGGTGGCACTGGTGACAAAAAGAGCAATATTTCTTCAGATAGAAAGAAATCATTCTTTTTGATCTACTTCTGAATCTGCAACTGCTGGGGTTATCAAAAGGTGGAAACACAGTTCAGCATACCTCCTGAAATGTTGACCTTATTAAAGTTTCAACCCTTTTGGTCAGCAATGACCCCACCCTTGAGCCAGTGATTTGCTAAAGTCTGCATTTATTCTTTCTTTATTTCAGAGGACAGCCCATGGGGTCTAGCAAACGAACTGGTAGAATACGGCTTCATCAATGATGTAAGTCTACTCTTTAAAACCATCAAAAACAGGTTTCTCCCCAGGAGTTTTGAAAACTGTGGGCATTCTGGACCCAAATTGTTAAATGTTTGGCCATTCTGGACCCAAATTGTTAAATGTTTGGCCGAAGCACGCTGAATTGAAACAATGTCTTTGGAATGTTTTTACTTGGTGTTTATCTTGGTTCTAAAAGCTTTATTGTGCAATCTGGGGCATTCTTGTGGAATTCATTAAACTATTTTTTTTTGGGGGGGGGGGCGTATCGTCTGAAATTTTCGTGTAGCGGCCTATGATGAACAAGTTTGAAAGTCTCCCTGATTATGGAAATTTTTTCCCTATATGTTGAATGTAATTCTAAATTTTTCTGTAAATTGTTGTACAAGATGCAAATGTTGGATGTTGGCAGCTCTGCGGTTGTATTCCTTTTGCATGCAGTGCAGTTGGTTGCCTCCAAGTTGCTGGTAAAAATTTGCCTCATCTGAAAGATTTGATGATTACTCACGATCATGCGTTTTGTTTTTACAGACTGATAGGATACGAGTTGCCGCCCTTATAGAAGAGAAGCTAAACATCCCCAAAAACCAGTCCAGCGGACTTCCAGTCTCCGTCAACTCGTAGCAAGAACTCAAATCTGCCACATCAGAAAACTGAGGGTGATCAATGCAATTTAAAATGCGTCCCGTCTCCTTGCGTACGGTGGCATTTTTGTGTACATGTTTAGAAGATAGTGTCACAGTAGGTTGTATAAAAGAAAGTTGTCCAAGGCTTATTGTTTACTTTACTTGGTAACAATAGACCTTATGCATATGACGTCATTTGAGTAGGGCGCCCTCACCTAGAGGTCAAAAGGAAGATGTTCATTGGCCAGTCCTGTGCGCTGCGCGTACAAATCAGCGCGTTTCCATTGTTTCATCATCAGTTTACCTCTAAGATGGCGGCTTGGTGACGTCAATGCATAAGGTCTATAAGAAGAATGGTTTATTCCAAAGAATGGAATTTCCTGACTTTATCATAATCCAACAGCACATGATAACCTAACCCTCATACTCACCATCCTTAAATGGAGAAATATTGGCTTAGCTTAGTGGTATGATACATTATTGATATTTCATTTTGGGAGAAAATTGACAAAGCTTACTTTTTACAAACTTGGTACCAGTTCATTTGTGCTGTAAAATATTTCCGTCTGAAATACTCAGGTACTAACCCCCAACACTTCATTTCTTCATTTGATTTCAAAAGTCAAAAAATGACATTTACAAAAACCCTGACAAACTATTGTACAGCATCTCCTCACAAACCTGACTGTGTTATTTGAGGAGCGTTTTCACAGTTTAGTGTTCAATAGAAATAATTGAATCTTCTTAACAAGTGATGTATAGACCTTCATCATGCAGTGGTCATCTCTGTTTGGTACCCTGCGTACAACAGACAGTGCTGTTGTAACTTTTATGAAAGGAACCAGACTGTCTTTTCCTTCCAGCCTCGGTTTGGTTACATTGGGTTGAATACACAAAAAAGCAAGATGGCCGCACCGTGATAAAGGTAAATTCCATTACAAACCATTCATTCTGTTGGATTTTGATAGATAATGTTCTCACACAAAGCAACTCTTATGAAAAGACGTTGTCACTTTTAATGTTAAACTTATTGTTCAACTTTTTTGTTTTTGGTTTTAATTCAATTCATCAGTATTAATGAAGAAGCCTTCAATTGCGTAGTTCAAGAATTTTATATTGAATGTAAATCCCAATGTTCTAATTGGAATGACGTGATTTGGTTTTTAAATGATTGGCACACTCGTTCAATTCGACAACTCGGAGAAAAGTACATTTTGTTTACAAAAGAAACAATCCATAATGCCTGGACTATCATAATCTCCATCGGTGGCTGTTGGACATGGACCTCGACATTTGATTGGTTGTTACATACGAGAGAAGAAGCTCTCCATCCTACAAGTGGAACACAAAGGGCTACCAAGGCCACCTTCCCTAGTTCTTCACTTTTGGTGATGAAGATGAAGAGACACCATTGTTCTGAGATGTAACACCCAGGAGTTTCAAGCAGACTTCGTCCTCCAGACCAAGGAGAGGCCCAAGCCCACTGTGGTAGTTGTTCAATTGTGGTGATGTAGAGTCTGTAAATGTAACACCCAGGAGGTTCAAGGGGCTTCATCCTCTAGACTAATGGGAGACCCAGATTTACTACCCTAGTTCTTTATTCATGGGTATGTAGAGAGTCTGTAAATGTATCACCCAGGAGGTTCAAGGGGCTTCATCCTCTAGACTAAGGGGAGACCCAGATCTACTACCCTAGTTCTTTATTCATGGGTATGTAGAGAGTCTGTAAATTCTCTGAAATGTAACATATTCAGATGAAGTTACTTACACAACTTATTTGCCCAAAATAGGAATAAATAATCCTCACATTAAAAAAATATCACCAATGATTTTGCACTCCGGCAAAAAAATTTGCTTTATGTTTATAGATTAAAACTAGGAAATAAAAACAGTACAAACGTAGCATGATTTAGGCATTAAAGCTTTACAAATATATATAAATATAAACAAACAAGCTTAGAGTAATTTTTAGAAATGTGTTAATTAGTGTAAATAGTAGGAAGAGACTGTCTTGATAGTAATTTAGCTTAAGACATTTCAGAAGATGAGTGGTTTTACTCCGCAATGCCAAAAAAGGTCGTAGAGTCGGTAACAACCAACAACTTTTTGTCATTCTATTTTTGTTTTAGCTCAACAAATTGAGCGATTGTGTCATGAGTCTTCCTTGTATGTAAGATATTTCAATTTGATGATATTTTTTTTCCCAGCAAGCAACGATTTTCGTAGAAAGTGAGAATAAAACATTGTTTTGGGAATTTTTGTCTAAAAAGTAAAATATTTCAGCTATGAACTTGATCCAATTTGGGGGATTGATTTATTTATTTGGTGTTCTGTTGTCAAAAGAAATATTTTAGTGAGTGTTATGACCAAATGGGATTGTACAATTACTAAAGATGGAGATGTTTTGATTGAATTAAGTGTATAAAGATACTAAACATTGTATTGTTTATAATTGGACTTTTAATTGCTCATTATTCCACTATTGTCTGAAAGTTGGTTGTGTTAAATTGGTACTCTGTCAATGTACTCTGTAAACGCTTGGGAACTAACGTTTGCATGTGCAAATTTGGTATCAGAAGATTGGAGTACCAGCTAAAAAATGTTCTGGATACTAGTGGCCCTATGGTTAGCCCAAGTGGGGCATATTTTTGACTCGCATTTTTAAAGTGGAAACTGTTTTATCTGTTCTTTACTTTGGATACCCATGTTTAAACTTCTAGGAAATTTTGAAAACATTTTCTAGATCATGGGTGAGAATAGTTAGCTTTCACTGGTAAGCGCATCATGTGTACTTACTGTAATAACAACATTAGGGTACCAACCAATCTGTGCTGGTTTCCATCACTTGTCTTCACTGGTGAGCGTATCATTTCTGCCAAGTGTGATATGCCAGAGTACCAAACTACAAAGCAACTTTCTTTTGCATGAATCCAGTCACAAAAGCCGAACAATTAATTAAAGTACTACGCCATATTCAATTCACGCTTTCAAACAAATGTTGTGAATGTTTTTGTGCTGTGGAAATGCAAGATTAGACGAACTGTGTAATATTGAGCCATTACAGAATTGTAAATATCTTTACACTATCTGGTCATTTTCCCTCCATTTAGTGATACTTTTTCGCATTAGTTTTTGTTCTCACATCATTCCAGATTTGTGGTGCTGTAGTTCCACCTTTGCACTCTGTTTTTTTATCTCTAAACTCAATTTTTTTATTATTTTAAAACTGAATGATACTGGAATGTTACTGTCTTTATAACGACATCAGTGTACCTTATGGGATTCTGTACCATGCAATCTGTGTCAAGTTCCCTACGTGTTATACCAACACAGCATACAGATTTTCATTTTGCCGATAGGGGGTCCAGACTATACCTCCTTTTATGGGTTAAAGTGAAAAAAGAGACAAGATAATTCTCCATGGAAGAGTCTGCAGTAATATTTATTACTTCAATTTTGATGAAATGAAATGCACATTATGTCCTACCCCATCAGTTGAAGTCAATTCCCCCATTAAAAAACGCCAATTTGGAAAATGAAGGGGGAGGGGGATTGCAGGGTTTTGCTTACCGCCGAATTCTGCACCTGCGATCACCATCCTATGCTTTCAGACCAAGTGCCAAAATGAAGCTTCCACAGGATATATTCATTTGAAAATGCATTAATGCTTAAAAAATAGAAAGTGTACCATCTCACTTGAGTTTATGGCATTCACAAATGTACTAGTATAGTGGACTCCTGGAGCAAGACTTATTTCATTGTAAAAAGACAGACTCCATTAGGATTTGATCCAATTCCAAGTGTATCTGAAATCCTGTAGGAAAAATATGACACCTCAATTTTCATTTAGTACGTTTCTGAACAAACAATCAAACAAACAAACAATTAAAATACAAGAACTGATGCAGTCTAACCCTTCATTAACTTAGGGGCAATCTCAAATAGAATTTCTTGTAGACATATTTCTTTGCAGACTTTTCTTTTTTAAGTGGGCAGAATTGAAGGTTCTGTGAACTATGATGAAACTTTGCAGAAGATTGGATTCATTATTGTAAAACTTTTCACAGATTCTTTGGTCGTTTTTTGTTCTTTTTGTGTACAGAGGCTTAAGGGTTTACAATATGTTTTCTCTTGCATTTTTATGATTTTTTTCCCAACATCAGTTTTTTTTGAATTTCAATATGTATCGGCCAATGGTTCATTGTTTTATATAATACTTGTACAAGAAGCTAATTTATGAGTTAATTACTGTATGTTTTATACCTTAACAAAAATATCACAATTGAACAGATGTGTTAAATAATTGTACATACTTAAAGTTCAGTATTGTTCAATATTTCCTTTATCTTTATTAAGTATAAGGAAGTGTTACAGTTATCAATTACTATGTATACTGATTATTATTTCTTTTCACCCTATGACTTGGGGCTAAAATGAGACTTTGAATCATTACGCATTTTGAAAGTTGAGTTAGCCTTCAATGGAGTAACTAGTTGTATACATTAGTGAAGGCATTTAATAACGTGTAGAGCACACCTTAACCAGTTACACTATTTAATAATAAGGGAAGGTTTATTTTAACTTTGGGGCCAAACATAACATGTGGTCGATAGATGTTTGTTAGTTTATTTTGAGTTATGACCTTAATGCATGAAGGAGTTGTTCACTGTTATAGCTAATGTAAAAATTTAAACTTCCACGGTAATAATTTAAAAAATTTTTTTTTTCAAAGATTGTTCCTGTTGCCTAGCAAAAAGTTGGTTTCGGTTTTGGCTGTGGCTTCTGGAACTGTTAGTTGTGGTATATGACTTCAAGATGGCCGTCAAACCTGAGCCATAGCCGGAGATGAGATTTTAAAAAACTTCTAGGAAGGTCTCGATTTCTTTACAAAGCTTTGGTAACGATTTTTTTAAACAAATTTTCCATCTGAAAAGTAGCTTTCTAAGCTAAATTATCACAACATCTACAATAGATGTGACTGGTTTCCTGATCATTCAATTCAAAAACTTTATTTATCCTAGATAAGGCAATTACAAAAGATTGGGCAGCTCCATAATAAAACATTAATTTCATCCAAGAAATTAATGTGTTTCAAATTGTCTGCCGAAAAGGTTAAAAAATTAAGCCCTTCTTCATGAATATGCTAGGGGGAAAATCAGAATAACTGCAACTTTATTCAAGTGATAATTGTGAACAATTCCTTTGCAGCGTACATTGGTCTCTTCTTTTGTGTAGCTCAAATACCTTTGTTATTTTATGGATTTCTTGTCTTTACCTAACTTAACTTTTAGAATATTCGGTCGTTTGAAATATACTATATCCACGTACAAGTAGACAAAGTATACTACTAGTATTTTGTTTTTAAGAAACCCAACCATACTTGCATGTAGAAGGGGACACTATTAAAGTTGGGCATTTGCCGAAATGCTGTTATTGTTACTTACAGTCCTTGCATCAAGTAAAGTGCAGCATTTGCAATATTGGCCAAAATGCTGTTACCGCTTCGCTTACAGTCTTTGAACCAAGATAAGGTAATACTTAACAAAATATTATTACCCTCATGCTTATTGTCTTTAAAGTAAGTAAAGGTAAAGCATTTGTAATACTAACACAGTCTTGAATCAATATAAGGAACAGCATTTGTAATAGAGGCTGAAATGCTGTCGTTGTTATGCTTACTTGTCTTTGCATCCAGATAAACTACATCATAATTAATATTTTAATCTCTTTGCATCAAGATGAGGTAAACCGCTGGTAGCGTTATCAAACTACTGCTATTATAATGCTTACAGTATGAGCAGTAAACAATTTTTAAACAAATACCAAAGTTTGTATCCAGACAATAACTCTAGGCTGATTCACTTACTATACCACTTAAGAAGTCCATACTGTTTTCGTGCTCTTGCACATTTCTGTATACTTCCACTCTTCACCAAATACTAGCGATTATTAAACAAATATTTGTACATAAAAAGTGCAGTATGTAATTTGATTGCCATTTGCCTCAAATATGATAAAATTGTCAGTGTGTTTACCTTGAAAAGTGCAATTTCTACGTTAGCTCTGTACCCCTCTCTCATGTACTGATGTAGTTATTAGTATGGGTTTCTTGAAACGGCAATTCCATGGTGTACGATGTTTTGTCACAAAGAGTCATGTCATAATGCCTTGCACAAATGCTGCTTACCAGTTAGGTGACCTTTAGAATTCTAAGAAAAACACTTACACAATACGTATATACACACCTGGTTAAAGGGAAGCAAGTTACGGTTAAGTGTTTCTTGCACAAAGAGACACTTTTGTCGGTCAATAAAGCTGTGTTTAAAATTTTGAACAAGCACCGATGCTGGGGTTAAGTAGTCATGAGACAATCTCGGTCCTCCAAGGTATGTAATTATACACTTGGGTGGGGAGAAGTAAGTTATGGTTAAGCTATACTTACCTTGAACTCACCAATTTGTAAAAGTTGTATGAGAACAAAAGAATGGAGAAATAGCTGCAAGTAACTCTTTATACCAAAAACTCTTCAAAACTGTTCAGACTCGTCTTTAGTTCACACATTGGAATTGCCTTTTCGTGTATGCCATATTTTTGTTTCTTTCTAAGTTTAGATACTAGAAGTGTAAATACTGTATCCTCATGAGTTACCTCACCAATTGTTTGTCACTTGAACCCAGGCAGTCTAAGAAGTTCCACTGTATATATAACATGTACTACCCATGTAGTTACCAGGGCCAACTTTCATAGAGCTGCTTAACGGTTGGTTTTGTGCTTACTGCGCTAGTTTCCATTTCTTAGCGCTGCTGACCGTGATCATTTGAAAAGGCATGCAAACCTTCCGGTTCTTACTGTATGAAAAATGAATGACGTAACAAAGTAAATCCATGATGAATGCGCAAGCTGGCTTTCTAATTTTCTCGCTAACCTGTGGAATACACTAACGCTTAAGCAAACTTTTCTGCTATAGTTTGTATGAAAATTTGCTTACCGTTAAGCAGCGCTGTGAAAGTGGGCCTAGGATAGTCATTTTAAGATGTGATGTATTTATTTAACTTATCAAAGCCTTCTAAGATAGATGTAAAACCCTAATTCAACGGTGCCCAATTCCATGGCTCTGCTTACTGTGTATTTTGGCGCTTACTACTTATAGAATTTTGTGCATTACAGGCGTGGTAAGCGCAGAATTGCACGGTAAGCAGAGCCATGGAATTGGACCCTGATCTGTTGGAACATATCAGCAATTTTAACATGGTGTCCACAGGAATTCAATATTTACTGCGTTATATTTAATGGGCCAGCCTTAAAGAATGTGCGTCTGATTGAGTTTGGGCTGGTGGCCTTTTGCTACTCTGAAGCCCAACTCTACTCTATGATATTGTGTGCTTGCTTTGTATCTTGGGGTGTAGACTGACAATGTGGTGATATAGGCCCAACTGGTGTCTGACCATGTGGTGATATAGGCCCAACTGGTGTTGAACCTGGAGGTGGTTACAACGTGAATAACATGAACTCTCATTGAACATTCATCGTCATTGAACTTTGACACTGGGTAAACCACTTCTATTGCACCCTATGAATTATGGCACAACACTTGTTGACTGTTCAAAATGTTGAATTCAAACCTTGGGTAGTGTTGGGATCATCTCCAAACTAGGAGCTTGGATTGGTTCAATCAGAGCCCAGTTTGCTGTCTCTGCTTAAAATAGATTCTACCCTTACAGCGCCCTCTAAAGCGCATGATTCTATTGGTCATAAGCGTAGATTTGCATGAGAAGCAGTGGCATGAAAGACATGCCAAGCAATTAACATAGTTTCATGTATCTGTATTGTGTACTGCAGTATCTGTACAAATGGATGCATTGCTTGCTGTGTAATCTCATTTTAAAGTATGGCGTATTACTCATGCACAATGCATGACAGACACTTAAATTTCTGGCCTTATGCTGGTTCAATCACATGGGCCCAATTTCATGGCTCTGCTTACCGTGAGATTCTGCGCTTACAGAGACCCGTAAAGCACACATTAGGGTTGTAAGCGGAGCCATGAAATTGGGCCCTGGTCTGAAATCCTTGAAATGTAACCTGTATCACAGCATGGTCGCTTCTTCTCTGCAAGGCAAGTAAATATAGCTATACTTCAATGCGTTATTACTGTTGAATCCAATCCGGGTCAGCATATCTGATGATTAATCTCTTCTATGCACTTTTGCTTAATGTCAATTTTCACAAGTCTTATAACCACATGATATCTGTAGCAAATTGTCAGCCACCTCGCAATTATTATCAAGTGTTTTTTTCCTAACTATTATGCTCTGTTATTGTAATCACTATGGTGTGCTGGAGTTGTCTGATTAACTAAAAGGCCCAACAGTTGTCGTTAGGCCAAGTAAACAAAAATACCAGTTGATCGTCCCCGCCCGCATCCTTTTTTGAGGCCGCATCCTTTTTTGTTTTTTTTTTTCCCTCGATTTTTCCTCGATTTTTCCTTTAAAAAAAACAATTGTTTGTATTTTTAATCTACCCTTGACATATATATTTTAATTTTTGATGTAAACTTACCTCATGCAACAAATAGATATAAAGAAAGTTAGCGGTGATTTCAAACTGAAGAATTGGTGGCCTGTTTAAATTAAAATACTTGGCGGCCATCTTGGGAAAAAAATAAAAAATAAAAAATAAAAAGGCCCTCATCCTCCTCTTTTTGGAAAAATCAGGACGATCAACTGGTATTTTTTTTTATTTGGCCTTACTTGATTTAATGAAAGAGGTTTCTGAAAGTTTGAGAAGTTTTTTCCCTCAATATCTCTTGGCCCTCAGAGGTGAGCTTAGGGAAACTTTGCATCTTTGGTCAGATTCCCTGTATACACAATGACACTGATAGTTTGAGTTCTCAATTTCAAAAAGGGACCAGACTATTTTCCCTTCGAGCCTCAGTTTGGTTACTTTGATTTGAATGGAAGTAAAACAAGATGGCTGGAAAACAAACTCAACCACAAACTAGCGGGTGACCAGTCAAAAACTATACATTATATGGTATGTTGGCTGGTGTCCTAATTCTGATTTATAATATTGTCTGTGTTAAGCTGGTCTGTGATGTTGACCCTTGACCTTTGCTCCATCGGCCATTTTGAGTCTGCATCTATATAGAAATAGCAATAGATAGTTCCCTCTTGCTATCACACAGTGTAAAGTCAGCCATCTTTATAGGCAATGATAGTCATTTTTTTAATGCACAACTGTGCATTATGCGTTAATAGCGCGTGCGACACATGGGAGTTTTGTCAAATTCCGTGCATAATTTGTCAGTTAACCACTTGGCTGCAAAGAAAAATCCAGAAGTCAAATATCAAGTTGCCTGTAAAGATGGCGTCTATCCAGAACTATCTATAGCGAAATAAAACCCGATGTGGTTTTAAAAAGTGATCTGAGAATCTGATAGCAGTTCTATGTAAATTTATGTTAATTAGTTAATTAAATATCGGTATAAAATTCTTGTAAGATTAACTTGTACTGCTTATTACCATCCATTTTTATAAATCTGTTTCGCTGTGTCACTAAAATGTGCCTTTTATATGTTGGCCTTGCACGTGGGCTCCATGCTTTTATGTGTTGTGGTATTCCACATGATATCTGGTTTTGCGCATGAGGTGGCCGTGATTTTTTTTGTGTTTTTTAATGGCAATGAGAATGAAAACGAGGCTAGTGTTCAACACAGACTGGTGCCTTCTTGAATGTGTATGGTACTCAGTGTTAGAAGACATGGATCCAAACCACAATGGAGTGAGATATTGTTGTAACTGTTTCTAGGGATTGTGAATGTTCTGATAATTATATGATGTCATTATTTACTGTATTGCTTTCATAGTGATCGCAGCAGTGTACAGTGTAATGTAAATTGTTGGTGAGGGTTTCAGGGGTGGTAGAGGAGGTCCAGGGAAGGCCCTTTAATTAGCATTTTTGAGATATGGTCGACACTATTTGCCCGTTGCACGGTCAGCCATTTGTGTTTAGAGCCTCGAACTGGAGACAGCAGTGAGTAGAGACATATATATAACTCTGTATTGTCACAGTAATGTAATGACACTTTCATCAGATACAGAAATACAGTACAAATGAAGCATGAAGTCGAGGCTCTACACAAACACGGAGGATCTGTGCAAAGCGCGATTAGGAGTGTACTGTTTGGTTTGGGTGTATACAGACAAATTCACCCAACCCTAATATTGTCATAGTATTGTGTCCAACCTATATCAAAATGGCTTAAGGGCCCAGGGACGATTTTATGAAGTACTAAGATTTGTTGTTAAGACAAGTAAGCTGATGAATTAATCTTGTTTAGGACACAAAGATGGGATTTCTCACTATACAGAACGATAGCTGAAAACACAAGTACAGCATCTCTGTATGAGTCTTAGTATTTTGTGAAGTTCGGTCGAGGACCTTCTCCTCTTGAATAACATCACCCTTGTCCACCAGCCATCCCCAATTTAAAGTATTCAAAATATCCAAGATATATCAGTGGATTAGAGATACCGCCTCTAATTGAAGCCCACTTGCACAAATTGTTCACATAACTTTATTGAGGTTGAACAAAGAAAATTTGACTTTTTGGTTTATTACATGATATAACTTTATTGCTTAACTTTTTTTCAGGCAACCAAATCCAATTCAGAGGTCTTGTGATCAATTTCAGTTTGGATAAAATATTAAAATTCCCATTGGCTCGTCTTGTTCAACTGTACGTCTCTGTTGTTTGAAAGCTTGTGACTGTAATGACTTTGCTGTTCGCTTTGAAAGAAAAAAATTGCAGTTTCAAATTTTGTCTTGGAGGAAACATTCTTCAGTCGCTGAAATTGGTTTGTGGCTTGAGACGTAAAACTTAACGATTGTTAAGAACTGTATTTGCTTTAAAAATAATAAGCAGGGAACCTTTATGTGGTGATATCAAATGGTGTTTTGGTTGGTAACTGGTTTAGGTATTAAAGAAGTATAGTTTTTGTAATTATCAAGAAAATCAACAGTCTGGAAGTTGACTGATTATCAAATTTGTACCAGTGCTCCACCACTGTCTGAGATAATGTCAACTATTAAGCATTAGAAGACTCTAACAATCACAGTTACTTATTTCAGTTGCCACAACCAAGCCCAATTTGAATATGCACAGGGATAACTCTGATGAAACTGATAACTGATTTAGGGGTTGTGGTTTTTATAATTTGACCACCAAATTGGATGAAACTTTCAGAGGTTTGTTTACATTTTGTGTTTACTGAACACTTGAGGCTGGACATGATTCTACTCCTCCCCAAAAAACCCCAATGATTTTTCTTTGTTTATAAGTGCTCTGAATTCCATTTTGAATTGAACCAGTGACCTCTGGGTATTAACGGCTGGCGCTCTACCAACTTGGCTATCTAGTCCTATGATGAGTCTCGCTATTTTGTTTGTCATTACATCTTTCCTCGTGGTGGCGGTCAAAAGCCATGCAAACCTTAAATTAAATAGTTCAAATGTCAGGAGTTATTTGCCTAGTGCACTTTGCAATGTATAAATAAGAAGTTCATGTAAAAGTTGGGCGTACATTTTAATTAATATCAGTTTATCAAGCTTTTTTGTGTTAATTATCACAAGTGCTATGTAAATTAATGATGGTTACTTTGAATTCATGTACAATTTGTTTGATTTCACTCTTAAGCAATGATTTAATTAATGTTAAAAGGTACACAGTTTATTGTCTACTAATGAGCTGAAAGATGCAAATAAAATTTCAAAAAAGCTGAATAAAAATCTTGGGTGTGTTGGTACTTATTTGTTAAACTCTTGAAGTGTTTTTTTTCATGAGTCAATTAACTGCAAACTGCAAGCAAAGGGAACACTTGTGAGCAATATGAAAATATATACAAACAGCAAACAATCAATATGGGAAAAGGTCTATATCCGAACAGACACTCTTTAATTTGCATATATTCTTTACATGGAATTGTAGTTGGAGCTAACATTAGCTAACATTAGCTTCCTAGCAGCTAACATTAGCTAACATTAGCTAACATTAGCTTCCTAGCTCTGGCTTATTATACTCCGTCCCACAGACTACCAAAAAGCGCACGTTTTCAATATTTACTGGTGGAGCCTTTTAGCGAAAGCCTGATTGCAAGCCGTGATTTCGAAAAGGGCATTTGACAGGAATCCTGCATACATACTGCGCAATCCTGCAAATTGCGCATGCGCAGTGTTTTTTCGGCACTTGTTTTAAACAAATTGGTGATTTTTACAAATGATTCACGATTTTTCGCAGACAACTGTTTGCCCTGTTTTCCATTTCCAGGAGCTGAATTCGCGACTTATTGGATCAAGGAGCAGTTCAGAATGTTAAATGGATAGCTAGGAACAATGTCATTGTTGTCAAGTGGTCACTGTGTATAAGGTAAGGTTGCATTTTACTGTTATTTTGGGATCTTGCCGTTTACTTCTAGAAACTATAAGGCTCCCCCGTGAGCCTTATAGGGGTCTAACATTTTGGACCTCCGTAACGCTATACGTTTTCAAAATGGTCGTTGATAGGTGAACATTTTACGGTGGTTTGCCATCAATATCTACAGTTTCCTTTGCACTACACAACACAAACTTTCCCCATACACTTAATATACATTCATAATGAATGCATTTCCTTTTTGTTGAGTTATGTTCAAAAAAATCTTCAAAAAATGAAATTTACCACGCAATACTCACGATTGTTTTTCCCTCATCGCGGCACTCGCGCGGCGTTCGCGATTTGCGCAAAAAAAAAAAACAAGACTACGCGGGGGAGCCAGGGGGGGGCGGAAGGGGTGTTGCGCAATCATTTGCGATCGCTGTTGGGGTACACTCCATTTTAAAAATAGGTAATGACCATTAAAAAACTAAAAGAAATCCATGTATACCGTTAAAATTCTCTCTTTATCAGCACTGAAAACATAACAGTGTATATCGTAAGAGTATTTTCAATTGTTGAGATGCTTAATTTTAAATAAAGTGCGTAAAAATATTATCGAAAATTTTCCGTTGGTTTATTGCAGCGGCTAACGTGTATGAATGGGTCCAGGTGGGAATTTCGTTACAAATGGTCTCCCCTAAAATGGCTACAAATATCGACATAATGTGACAAAAATTATCGTTCATCCTCTGATTTTTTTCCATTAACGTAATATTTAGGAATAGATCTTTCATTCCTGAAAGTTTAATCAAAATCCCTCGGTACATCCTCTAGATATTTGACGATTTTTTTGGAGAGAATGGATCCCGCCAATACTTAGTTTGCGTTCAAACGATCTCTGTTGACGGACGGGAACATTTGCCGCAGGTAATTGTAATTCTGAGGCAACATACACATCTTAAACAGATATGTTATACATGTCGTTTAGGTTAAATATATGTTGTTTATTAAATAGTTAATTTACTGAAGCAGTTGGCAAGGCAAAAAAAAACAATTTACAAATGTTTTCTGGTGTAAAGATTTTGTGAATTTACAACATTTGAAGATAACAATACCCTCTGATAAAATGGACTCGTCCAGCCAGTCTCAACAACGGCACGCGCGCAGCGGAGAGCAACCGTAAATTCAAATAGTGTGTACATCCGGCCGTTTGTACGACGTGGTGGGGAGCTTCGACCAGTTCACGTCGCGATGGTCGAATGAGATTATTTTCAACGTAGGTGGCGCGCTGGTGGCGCTTACCCCTTCCGCCCCCCCCCCCCCCCCCCTGGATCGGGGGGAGCCTTATTAGTTTCTAGAGAAGTACTTGAAGTTTGACAGACGTGTGCATTGCGTGTTTGATGTGCGTGTTCGTAGCACGGTGGTCTGAGCAATACTCACAGACGTACGTATTCTCCCCTGTTCGGTTTTCGATGTACTATGCCTTTTTCTTTGAATTGAAAAAATAAAATAATGCCATATATCAACTGATGCCCTAACTACCTTCCTTTGTTTATAAGAAGTATGTAAAAATATATTAAAACTTGATGGACATTGAAACTTTCACACCACGCACCGATCTTCGATGACTTCAATAGCGTCCCATTTGTTTTGAGTTTTACCTGTTTTCGAGGCAAACAAGAAAGTATGGTGTCCCGGTGAAGCCATACGCGGAAGAAACATCTGCAGTGACTTCAAGTGTTCTGTGAGACTTTGTGTATGACTCTAAAGCCAGCAAATGTCTTCATTTTATTCAAGATATTTTTTATTTAATTTTAAAAATGACAATGGTAATTTGTAAAAACTAAAAAAAAAAAAAAAAATTTAAATAATTCTTGGCTTTCAAATCTGATATTTTTTTAAGTTTTGTGTCGTTTTATGTTTCTTAACATATATAATAAAGCACATAAATAAACAGTGATAATTGAATCACCAAGCTGATGTTTAAATTTTAATATTAATAATAATGATAATTTGAAGGTTACACAAAGCCTCTGTATTTTTTCCCCCAGAATGCTCAGCAGAATGTTCAGTCACATGATTTTATCATCGTAAATTGTGAATTGAAAAAGTGTTTGATGAAACTTTTTCGGTGGGCAAATTTTTTTTTATGGCCCTGACAGTATTACATATTTTTGTACCTTGTAGAAATGCCTAAAATACCACAACTTTTTGCATTTACAAGTGCAACTAACCAGTGGAGCCTTACATGTTTCTAAGTTTTGGTCAAAGGAGAGGAGACTCTTTGCTTGGCAAGTCAAACCACAAAAATTGTATCTAGGGACTGTTTACATCGCGCGCAGAGAGGTAAAACTTAAAAAGATTTGCCTCGATTTCAGGGTCGCCCTGAATACAGGACGTCCTACGATATAGGATGTCAGTTACTTCATACATATGTAACCTTGGTCACTGTAAAGCTTGGTCACTTCGTACTGTCAGCCGAGTCACTTTGTACCCTCCACTTTTTTTGTAAATGTTTACTTATAGTACGTGTGTCGAAACAAAACATAAATTGTTTTTCCAAGGGGGAAAAAGGCGCAAATTTTTAACTTTAAAGCGGCCGGAATTCTCGCGCACTTGGCACCCAGCATTTGTCATTTCCGATGCGATATATCAACCCCAAATTGGCTTACTTTTCAATTTTTCATGGTTTTTGACACTTTGCAACTAAACAATTTATGGGGGAGTTAAAGTGGAAGTCTGATACAGAATTTCTGCATAGTTTAAAAATGAGCCTTCAAAGCAAAATTCAGCAACGTTTTGACAGTTGTCATTAACAAATAATTCTGTTAGTGTTAAAAACAAATGTTGACTGTTGCCGAAATGTGACAGGCAAAAGATCCAAATTGCAGTCGATCGCAATCACCCTAAACTTCGCCACTAAATGCAGTGAGGTTATTGAATTGAATTGAATTGAATTGAATTGAAATGGTTTATTGACAATCAAATATGATAAAAGACAGCTCGAGGGCTGATAGGATACATAACGATACATTACCTTGGTGATTACTCAAAAATTTAATGACCATAAAGATTTACTTGAAAGAAACATTGCAGCTGTTGATAATGTTTAATTTTTTGAGAAACAACTCCCTTCAAAGGAACATGGTTTAGGAGAGAGGGATTTAACAACATTTCAATCTGAGAAACGTTTCTTCATGAAACGTTTCTCAATGAAACGTTTCTCAGATTGTCAGATTGTGTAGGCCCTATTCCAAGTAAGGATTATTCTTCCCGGGTGGACAATTTCCACAGGTTAGTTTTATTGTAAATATCTACATGTATATAGGATTAAAACAAACAAACGGTTCTAGAAATAAAAGGTTTACTAATAAACTAACTTTAAAATAACAATAAGCAATTGAAGTACTATTGTTCTAGTGAATAGTAGACAACATCGTTAGACTAAAGCCACCTACTTTGCCTTTAAGCATAAACAAGTTTAACAGCACAGACATAGACCTACATGTAATGCAACTGAGCTGTCCATTTTCCCTGTTTCACAATTATACTTTCCCTTAACTTTACAACAAGAATAGTCGCATTTATCAATGTTCAGATGTTAGTTTTATAGGAATAATACAATCGAAGAGATCCAAAAACCAAAGGTATAGACCATGTGACCTGTGACATCACATGTTTACAAAAGAGCCACAGAGCCTGGACTTCCTGCAGGCACAGTTTATACACGGCTCAATGGAAGAATACAATAAATCTTATGTTTTTAATGGAGATTGCACAGTCTGATTTTTCTCAAGTTTTGATATGAAAAAGGGGGGACATCTCAAAAGGTGTACAGCTGCAACTTGTACAGTTGTTGCTTTTGTAACTCTTGAATTTATGTGAAAATTATGACAAAATTTTAATTTTCCCATGGCCTGTGTGCAAATGTAGTATTCTGCCTTTTAGGAAATGCATTAGAATGTATGAGGTCGCTATTTCTGTAAACAAAGGTAACACATACTTTGTGATAGATCTGAACTGATTCTTTTGTAGTCACCACCAGATAACCTGATGCTGTTAGCTTGATTCCATGTGGACATTTAGGTAGCGTGATGATACTTCTGATACTAACTTCCTGCCATCCCAGTTGGTGTAAGAGTTGATGTTTGTGGAAAGTCATGTATCTAGCAATTCCTTGGGCAGGCAGTGTTATGACAAGGGATCCATCTGGTCTGTTTGTAACCCACTGCTATCAGATTGTTCTTGTCCACAGCATGATGGCCATATGTCTGACCCTTAACCCCCTATGAGGTGATGGAGGAGCTGATAATTCCTGTTGAATATCTTAATTGCTTCATGATCCACAGCAATCAGCTGATCATTCTGCTGGGATAGTTAAAAGGTCTTTGATTGATGTTGTTTTTGGTGGGGCTGCTGTGATTTCTGCTAATATTTGAATCAAGCTGCAGCTTTTAAGATCTGCAACAATTGGAGGGAGGGGGAAACTGGTGGGTAAAAATAGGGGGGAAATTCGGGAGAAAAAAATAAAAAATAAAATAAATGAAAACAATATATAAAAAAATAAATAAAAAAAAGTAGCCAGCAGCAAATGACCAAGTAGTCGGCGAAATCGCTGGCAGCCAGCGCTTCTGGACAACCCTGTCACACGGATTGAACTGTTTCCTCTCTTGAGCTCTGTTCCTGAAATTTGGTTTTAGTTCCTCTTTCGACACCAGTCTCCCAAGTGACTTTTGATCATACTCAAAGTCTATGTAAGTCAGCCCATTGGGCACTTTAGTTGGCTGTATCTCTGTGTAGTCTTTGAGTTCTTCTAACAATTTCTCTATGTGATGTAGATTCTCACAAAAGTTTACTTTATGCATGAGCTGGTTAACTTGATCGTTCTTATTTTGTACTGTGAATATATCTTTATTGTTTGTGGATTTTGCAGTTTCCATTGTGTTGGCTCTGTCTTTATGAATCTTATCTAATTCTTCCATCAGTTTTTGCTCCTCCTCTCTGATCCTTGCAATCTCCTTGGCGATCTCCTCATTAGCCTTCTTTGAGATTTTTGCTTTGGTAACAGCAAACACAGAATCTAAACTTTCACAAGACAAAGCTATGTGTTGTAAAGCAGTGTTGAAATCAATGCAACGTTCATCTGCTTCTTCAAATAATTCATCAGCTTTCTTCTTGCAGTTGTCAACAACCTCATTCAGTTCAGTGGCAGGATGCATTCTGTGGTCCTTTGCAATGCAAGTTGTGCATATCAACTGTTTGCATGAGTCACAGTACATGATGACATCCTTGTCAGTATGCTTGCTACATTTAGAAACAGACCCCTGACTAGGTGGTTGAATTTCTTGTTGAATTTTTAGTTCAGTCTCATGTTGTCTTATTTCATCCAACAAAGAAACTGACTTGAAGTCTGTGCCCAGATCAGCAACTCCTCTTCTAGTTTTTAATGAAGTTGGATTTCGACACAATGGACATTTAAGTATTTGACTGGTTGGATTAGTCTCTGCAAGTTGTTGAAGGCATTTTAGACAAAATGAATGAGAACACTCCAGCATTTTGGGCTCCTTGAACCGGTCCATGCAGATCTGACATTCAAGATGTCTGTCACTGATCTTTTGTAGGAGTGGTTGATCTGTTACCTTTGAAGCCATCTTGATGCTTGAAAGAGTTGGACTTGTTAACCTGTAAATTCAATGAAGAATGATAACAACATACATCACATAACGCATGCTTGTTTGCGGTCTTTGCCAAGCGTCCACACAGTCACAAATTTTTCCACTGTGGGAATTGCCTTAAAAAACTGCAACTCGCCTTCACTTTTTTACACAACTGGAAAGAGGATCCTTGCTTTGACTTGTTAAAAGAATCTGAGGAAAACAACATACATGTAGTTCTACATCACACTGATGTAAAATATTAATACATTTTTTACAAGAAAAAGCCCATACTTTTCAGGTTGACAATGTTGTTTTAATAGAAGAATAAATCACCAAATTGTGTGTAGAATACCAGTTTTCAGTAAACCTGAGTCTCTTCAACTCGGTGTAAACTTATTATCTAATAAAAAGTATTCTGATTGGATATTGTTAAGGATCGTACTTTTAGGATTGAAGAAGATGATGGCCAATCATAATCCTGCTGTTGCTGTTGCTGTTGCTGTTTGTGTTTCATTTATTTGTTTTTTGGTACTGTTTTGGATTTTTTTGGTGGGGGGTCTTGAGGAGGGGGGCTGTAAAACACACCATTTTCAGCTGAGTTTTGTTTATAGATCCATTGATTGATAGTGCCCATTATAAATGAGGCCTGAGGGTTGACTCAGTTTGACAATATTGTGGCGAATTGTATATATTTTCTTTTGTTTATTTTCCTTCAGATGTTATTAGAGGGAAATCGGTCTCCGCCCAAAAATGTGGTACATTAGGAACCGTAGATTGCTAACTTTACAAAAAGACAAACAATATTCGAGCAGCTGAATAAATGTTTGTGGGTACATCAGTTTCAGCAAAGTATATCCTAATTTAAAGGCAGAGGACTGGCTAGAATAATAGACAAGGGAAACGGGTATTAATTCTGGAACAATTTAAAAGAGAGGTTTTATTGCATTATAAAACAATCGCAGTACTTGCACTCTTATTTACATAAATCGCTCAGCACTTTACAACAAATATTTGACAGTTTCCACAATAATAATAATGTGGCTAATTAATTGTCCCTTTAATAAAAAGTTAATTACTGGACCTCAGCTCTCTCACTAAGGAGGTTCTATATATAGGAACAGTTATTTGATTGCAATCGGGACCTCCGTGAGGTGGCCAATTATTAATGTATAGAGCAGGGAAATATTTGATAAATAAAGCAATAATAATTTACAAGTGAAGAAAGTCAAATGTGGTTTTTATCTTAGCGATGTTAGTCAATTCCTAAACAGTTCCAGGCGCAGACAATCAAAACTACAATTAAATTCAGGATCAGACTAAGAGTAAAAAGAGTTAACCTATTTGATTAGACGGCTAACTAAATGACTTGTTTACATATAAACAGCAACTTGACGAGATTCGGAGTGAATCAAAACTTTTACAACTTGCAATTCCCGCTGCCAAACCACACTATTAAGCTCAATTATGCGCTGCACATACCGCTGCTAATGCTGCATGTAATGTCAAAGCGCCCCCAAACAAAGATAAATCGAGCCGCAATAATTAACAAGCCCAAAAATGTCAAATACTGCGCGGTGTGCACAAACAAAATACAGAAGTGCCCAATGTAAAAATCATGTACGCCTAACTGCATAATCGCTGCGGCCGTAGCCAAACACATGGAAATACTTGATCGACTGTACACAAAGAATGATCATAAAGATTGTGCACAAGGTAAAGAATTACGCAGTAAACTATTTTTCGTTACAATATCATTTTACTTTTTAAACCCTTTACTGTGATCATTTTTTTATTTCAGGAGTCCCTCATCATGACCACACAGCCTTTTGGATTGTGAAGCTCATAACCATGGTAACCCAAGACCCACAAGATCCTAGTCAGTCTCAGACTCAATGGGCAGATGGTGATGACTACCAGTGAAACTCCAAAGACACTAAAGGGAGAGTCGGAGACATACAAGAAACAGGAAGCTCACAATGAGAGGTGAGTCTATTCTTGACTTTTAAACCTTGACACTTGTATTCCTTTCTAACATCATTTATAGGCTTACATGTACATGTTAAAGTGTGTGTTGGACATTCTACACAATGACACATTTAAAACCCCACCAAGTTAAAAAAAAATATGGCAGATTCCTTTTTGTTCTAAAGATTGCACCCCACTAAATCAACTCTCATTGGTTATATTGGGAATTACTAAATATTCAAAAATAATTTTAAAAGTACTTAGAAGTCTCACAGCTTTTCACAGTAAAGAGACAATTATTAAATGACTCTTGAACTTTTATTATCTGCTCAATTTGATATGGGGAGTCCCTTTGCCCGTCAAGTTATTCCCCCTCCAAATAAAATCCCCCCTGCACCATTGTAATTTTCCAAAATGTTTGAGCATCAATTTTGAAAAATGTGCCTACACCTCTCGACAAATAGGACCAATTATTTCAGGGCCTATGTCATCCAAAAAACCTCAAGTTGGAAGTCAACAACCCCTAGGTCACAACCACGCAAGTTGTTTTACACTGTATCCCTTTTATTGGGCTCTCAAATCTGTCTAATAGAGAATATTTTGAGGGCCTGAAAAATATTAATGAGGACGACAATCTGTTTTCTCCCAATTTGGTGGGGTGCACCCCTAGATACATGATGTTGGTTGATATTGAGTTCTTGCAAGTTGAATAGAGAGAAACCTTATTGTGTTCAATCCCTGGTGCTTCTTGAGTCTGTCTAGATTGTCCGACGCTATAAGACTAAGACTCTACATATTTTTGGCAATAGATAGGTTTCGTTGGCGTACGGTTAGCGCAACGACAACTTTTAGTGGCTGTGACGTCATCACCTTTTGCGCATTTGTGACGTTTTACACAATCTGTCTAAGTGTAAATGTTTTCTCGACACGAGTAACAGCGGCACTACACGTATGTAAAAAACGAATAGTAAAACTTACTGTTAACGCTACATGTATATGCATAGGCCTACGCACGCTACAGTAGTGTGTAACTGTCTATACCAGTGACAGTGGGCATATTTTATTTAGTCACTAGTGTTGTGTCGTTGTACAACCGTTTTGAAAATGTAACCGGGGCACGAATAGCTAATTGTAGTAGTACACTCTAACCGTGCGCCAACGAAACCTCGCTAATATCTCAAAAACGCTACCACCCTTAGAAATGAAATTTCCACAGGTTAGTTTTATTGTAAATATCTACATATAGGATTAAAACAACCAAACGGTTCTAAAAATAGAAGGTTTACTAATTGCCTTTAACTAACTTAAAAATAACAAAAGCAATTGAAGTACTATTGTTTTTGTGAATTGTAGACAACGTCAATAGACTAAAGCCACCTACTTTGCCTTTTTAAAGCATAAACAAGTCTAACAACACAGACATGCCTGTGTAACTGAGCTGTCCATTGAAACTGTTTCCCTGTTTCACAATGATACTTTCCTGTAACTTAACAACAAGAATGCAGTCGCATTTACCAATTTTCACATGTTAGATTTATTGTATACATGTATATCTACATTTATATAGGAATAATACAATCGTTCAGGTCCAAAAAGCAAAGGTATACTCTGCATTTAAAGGGTGTGTACAACATTGGTAAGATTGAAAATATATATGTTCACAGATTTGCACACTACATGTAACTTACATGGTATAAAAATGGTCATGGTGGACAAATTCCCTCAAAATTTCTTTTTAATGAAATGCCATAGTTTTTGTGAAATGAGTAAAACAATAGTCTTTATCCTGCAGGATAAAGTCTGACGTTTGAAAAAAGTTAAAACATATAATGGTTGTTTACTGTTTTCTCATGACTCCGAAGACCGATTGAGCTTAAACTTTCACAGGTTTGTTATTTCATGTATATGTTAGGTCACATCAAGTGTGGATACAGGTCTTTGGCAATTACCAATGTTGTACACACCCTTTAATTTGTCATTACTTTGTGATAGATCTGAACTGATTCTTCTGTAGTCACCACCAGATCACCTGATGCTGTTAGCTTGATTCCATATGGACATGTAGGTAGCGTGATGATACTTCTGATGTAATTGCCATCATGACTGTAATGCTGGATCTCACCTGGTGATGGTGAAAACCTTGCATAACTAACAGCAACATAGATGCTGCCATCTTTGTCACAACACACACCACGAGGCCACCTGGACTGATAGATGTCTACTGAGAATACAAAACCACCATTGTAATTTACTGATACTAACTTCCTGCCATCCCAGTTGGTGTATATGAGTTGATGTTTGTGGATGGTCAAGTATCTATCAATTCCTGGTGCAGGCAGTGTTATGACAAGGGATCCATCTGGTCTGTGTAGAGAAATCCTTTTATTGTAACCCACTGCTATCAGATTGTTATTGTCCACAGCTATACATGATGGCCATACGCCTGACCCTATACCCCTATGAAGTGATGGAGGAGTTGATAATTCCTGTTGAATATCTTAATTGCTTCATGATCCACAGCAATCAGCTCATCATTCTTGTTCACAGTCACTCTGCTGGGATAATTAAGGTCTTTGATTGATGTTGTTTTTGGTGGGGCTGCTGTGATTTCTGCTAATATTTTAATCAAGCTGCAGCTTTTCAGATCTGCAACAACAATATCACTATTGCAATGTACAGCGATGTCACACGGATTGAATTGTTTCCTCTCTTGAGCTCTGTTCCTATAATTTGTCATTTCACTTTTCAGTAACCATTCCTTTTGTGTCTGTTTTATCTGGGATTTGCATATTAATATTGGCTGTGTAGCTGCAGTAGAGGCTGCTTCTTTTGGTTTTAGTTCCTCTTTCGGCACCAGTCTCCCAAGTGACTTTTGATAATGTTCAAAGTTCATGTAAGTCAACCCATTGGGCACTTTAGTTGGCTGTATCTCTGTGTAGTTTTTAAGTTCTTCTAACAGTTTTTCTATGTGATGTAGATTCTCACAAAAGTTTACTTTATCCATGAGCTGGTTAAGTTGATCTTGCTTAATTTGCACTGTGGTTATTTCTTTATTGTTTGTGGATTTTGCAGTTTCCATTGTCTTGGCTCTGTCTTTATGAATCTTATCTAATTCTTCCATCAGTTTTTGCTCCTCCTCTCTGATCCTTGCGATCTCCTTGGCGATCTCCTCATTAGCCTTCTTTGAGATCTTTGCTTTGGTAACAGCAAACACAGAATCTAATGTCTTGCGAGACGAAGCTATGTGTTCTGAAGCAAGTTTGAAATCAATGCAAAGTATATTTAATTTTAAAGATAGTTTATCAGCTTTCTTCTTGCAGTTGTCAACAGCCTCATTTAGTTCAATAACATGATGCATTCTGTGGTCCTTTGCTATGCAAGTTGTGCATATCAACTGTTTGCATGAGTCACAGTACATGATGACATCCTTGTCAGTATGCTTGCTACATTTAGAGACAGACCCCTGACTAGGTGGTTGAATTTCTTTTTGAATTTTTAGTTCCGTCTCATGCTGTTTTATTTCATCCAGCAAAGAAATCAAGTTGAAGTCTGTGCCCAGATCAGCAACTCCTCTTCTAGTTTTTAATGAAGTTGGATTTCGACACAATGGACATTTAAGTATTTGACTGGTCGGATTAGTCTCTGCAAGATGTTGAAGGCATTCCAGACAAAATGAATGAGAACACTCCAGCGTTTTGGGCTCCTTGAAGCTGTCCATGCAGATTTTACATATAAGGAGTCTGTCACTGATCTTTTGTAGGAGTGGCTGATCTGTTACTCTTGAAGCCATCTTGATGATTGAAAGAGCTGGACTTGTTGACCTGTAAATTCAATGAAGAATGATGATAACATATATTACATAACACATACGCTTGTTTGCGGTCTTTGCCACGCGTCCACTGTGGGCATTGCCTTCAAAAAACTGCAACTTGCCTTCACTTTTTTACACAACTGGAAAGATTAGCCTTGCTTTGATGTGTTTAAAAGGATCTAATGAAAATAACAGAATTCTACATCACACTGATGTAAAATATTGATACATTTTTTACAAGAAAAAGCCCATACTTTTCAGGTTGACAATGTTGTTTTAATAGAAGAATAAATCACCAAATTGTGTGTAGAATACCAGTTTTCAGTAAACCTGAGTCTCTTCAACTCGGTGTAAACTTATTATCTAATAAAAAGTATTCTGATTGGATATTGTTAAGGATCGTACTTTTAGGATTGAAGAAGATGATGGCCAATCATAATCCTGCTTACATACGTTATGAACCTTCAAGTTATGTGTACAGTTCATGCTCCCTTCCATACACAGTCTTCATTCTCCCCATGTACAACTGTCCTACATCCAAGGAAGAGCATGCGGTAAACGGAAAATGCTTATCTTTGTCTATAACGATTGCTGACTTTACACTGTGTGATGTCATTTGCAAACTTCTTTATTCGTTTGAGTCATTTTAACTGACCCATTAGGAATTGAGTCATTCTAATAGTAATAGACTCAGATGATTTAATCTAAATGACTGAGTAACTTGATCGATCTATCCGACTCAAATGGTATTGAGGTATTTTTCTATAAAGCTGACTGAAATGGAGTTGATTTAGTTTAGCTGCTGAAATGGAGTTGATTTAGTTTAGCTGACTCAAATGGAGTTGATTTAGTTTAGCTGACTGAAATGGAGTTGATTTAGTTTAGCTGACTCAAATGGAATTGATTTAGTTTAGCTGACTGAAATGGAGTTGATTTAGTTTAGCTGTTAGTGTCGGTCGAGGAGGAGTGCCTGAAAGTTGGCCTCCAGCTGAACACAAAAAAGACCAAGGTGATCGCTTACAACATCAATGACCCCCCCTGTCCACACGAGGGACGGCACAACTCTCCATTTTGAATCTGACTTCAAATACCTTGGATCCTGGATCAACTCCAGTGAAAAAGACCTGAAGATTCGAAAAGGACAGGCGTGGTCCGTGCTCCACAGCATGAAAAAGGTGTGGTCATCAACACTGAGTGTCCGGCTGAAAAGGTCACTGTTTGTGTCAACAGTAGAAGCAGTACTACTATACGGAGCTGAACCCTGGACCCTCACCAAGATGGAAAAGTCTCTGGATGGTTGCTACACCAGGATGCTGCGTATAACCCTAAACATCTCCTGGCAGGTCCATATGAGAAACTCCAACCTGTATGCTGGCTGGCCAAAGGCTACAGAAAAGATCTGCAAACGCCGCCTCAAGCTTGCTGGGCACTGTGTCCGCCACTCGGAGCTTGTCGCTTGCCCAACCATCCTCTGGGAGCCCACACAAGGCAAGGCTTCTCGTGGGAGAAGATGTCTTTCCTTCGTAGATACCCTGAAACGAGACACCGGCTTGGCCAGCGCTGAGGAACTACGCTCCTGCATGCTGGATCGCAACATCTGGACAAAAATCACTGGGCAGGCTCGAGCTTCTACATGGTGCTCGACTTGATGATGAGTTTAGCTGACTGAAATGGAGTAGATTTAGTTTAGCTGACTGAAATGGAGTAGATTTAGTTTAGCTGACTGAAATGGAGTAGATTTAGTTTAGCTGACTGAAATGGAATTGATTTAGTTTAGCTGACTGAAATGGAGTTGATTTAGTTTAGCTGACTGAAATGGAATTGATTTAGTTTAGCTGACTGAAATGGAGTTGATTTAGTTTAGCTGACTGAAATGGAGTTGATTTAGTTTAGCTGACTGAAATGGAGTAGATTTAGTTTAGCTGACTGAAATGGAGTTGATTTAGTTTAGCTGACTGAAATGGAATTGATTTAGTTTAGCTGACTGAAATGGAGTTGATTTAGTTTAGCTGACTGAAATGGAGTAGATTTAGTTTAGCTGACTGAAATGGAGTTGATTTAGTTTAGCTGACTGAAATGGAGTTGATTTAGTTTAGCTGACTGAAATGGAGTTGTTTTGGTTTAGCTGACTGAAATGGAGTTGATTTGGTTTAGCTGACTGAAATGGAATTGATTTGGTTTAGCTGACTGAAATGGAGTTGATTTGGTTTAGCTGACTGAAATGGAGTTGATTTGGTTTAGCTGACTGAAATGGAGTTGATTTAGTTTAGCTGACTGAAATGGAATTGATTTGATTTAGTTTAGCTGACTGAAATGGAGTTGATTTAGTTTAGCTGACTGAAATGGAATTGATTTGGTTTAGCTGACTGAAATGGAGTTGATTTGGTTTAGCTGACTGAAATGGAGTTGATTTAGTTTAGCTGACTGAAATGGACCTGAATCATTTGAGCTGTCATTCTAATTGACTCTGAAAGTAAAAGGAAAACCACGCAATTTCGAGGCATATTTGTGTGGATCATTGTATTCTACTTTTAAAGCATCTTTCTAACCATATGCATAACAAACGGTTACAAACAATTTTCATATAGACCAACTCGCCCGATCCAAGGCAACGTGTCCCTCAATTGATGTTCGCACCCCTCCCCCTCCCCCCTCCCCCTCCCCCTCCCCCCCCCCCCCCCCCCCCCCCCCCCATTTGAAATCTGGACTTTTGGATTGGAAATTTCCAGAGTTTTAATGTGATAATTTTAATGTCTTTATCTGCACAGATCTGTCTGTGTCTTAAAACGTACCGGGTGCATGTGTATATGTGTACATGCATGCATGTTCACTACATAATATTACATGGTTTGCCTACATAGCTTATTGCTCCATGATGGTGCTAACCTGTCCGGGACGTCCATGATCTGTCATGGCTGCCATTGTGAAAACCATGTGGAGGGTTATGGATGATCAGAAGTCAGTTGAAGGGTTAATTAATTCATACTATTTTCTGGCAGTAGCATCAGCTATTGAAAGCCCACACAATCCACATAATCATTGCTTACATTGTATTGGTACAGGATTGAGTACTTGTCATAATAATGTCCTGTATACTAGTTAATTAAACCAAAATAAATGTTCCTAAAATACCTCAACACATACCTTTGTTGTTAGACAAATTTCTGCTGCAAATTACTTGAATTGTTACGGAAGAAGGAACAGGGAATGGACACAGCTAGTCGAACATTGCAGAATCACTCCCCTATTTTTAGCACTATTGCACAGACACAACACTGTACCAAGTACAATGTCTGATCTGCTGATGTGAAAAACCCCATTTCTATATTTAGATCTGTGTGTGTGTATAGGGCTACAGCAGAGACTTGTACAGTACATGTACATGTACATTCATCAATAGACTATACTGTGTTGTGTGAAGCACTAGTAGATGCAGACATTAAACTCATGACATTTGAACCTCGACCTTTATAAACCGGGGCTGTTTTTCAGCAGTAAGTATGATGCAGGAAACCAATCAATAGACTTTCCTTAGATTTGAGGTGATTTTATAATTTACAAGATGGCTTTTGAATAAACCAGTTTATGTGAGAAACAAAACAAAACTGAATAAAAATGATTGGACTTGAGAAAACCCAAGATAAATTCTGTTACATTTACAGGCCTGGATTTTCATCTTGGAAAGGGTGCAGATAAAACAAAACCAACAATTTATTGATTCATATAAATAAAAAATATATGGGATTCTGCTATCACACACACAACCTGCAAATTCTGAAAGCTCCCCTGCTTGCTCCACTGTACGTACTTTAACACTTTAGTTGGGACCAGTCCCTAGTTGGTGCGCGCGATTGTCAAGTTTGGGCGGAACAATATCAACTCCAAACTTACTGTGTGGATTGATGGTCTCGGGATTCCCAAGACGCCTATTGTTTTTGGACTCCTGGATAAATTGTCATGGTCATTACGGCTAAAACGAAGACATTTTGTTTGTGCGATAACTCTAAAAGGACTTGGCATATTAGAAATTATGTCCTAGTGATATTTTCAGAAGGACGAGGCATATAAACTCTAAACTTGTGTGTGGATTGGTCTTGGGATCAAGAAGCCTATTGTTTTTGGACCACCTAGGTCAAGAAACAGACTGGCTTGTGGGGCATTTTTGTTTACCAAACACTACTCTTCTCTTTTTGGTTGTTGTTGCTGTTTGTTGGTGTTGGTGTTGATGTTGTTGTTGTTGTCGTCGTCGTTGTCGTCGTCGTCGTCATTGTTGTTATTGTTGTTATTGTTGTTTTATTTGTTTGTTTTTGGTAGGGTTTTTTTGGGGGGGAGGGATTTCAAGGAGGAGGATGTGAAACAAGGCGTTTTCAGCTGAGTTTTGTTAGATCCATTTGATTGATATTGAGGCCTGAGGGTTTACTCAGTTTGACAATATTTCACTTTTTAAACCCTTTAATGTGATCCTTTTTTTATTTCAGACGTCCCTCACCATGACCATACAGCCTCTTGGATTGTGAAGCCAATAACCATGGTAACCCAAGACCCACAAGATCCTACTCAGTCTCAGACTCAATGAGCAGATGATGATGACTACCAGTTAAACTCTGAAGACACTACAGGGAGAGTTGGAGACAAAGCAAGAAACAGGAAGCTCACAATGAGAGGTGAGTCTATTCTTGACTTTTAAACCTTGACACTTTTATTCCTTTTTAACATCATTTATAGGCTTACAATTTACATGTAAAAGTTTGTGTTCCACAGTGTACAAATCATTATACACATTGACACATTTAAAACCCCACCAAGTTGTTATAAACAAATATATGGCTGGTTCCATTTTCTTCTAAAGGTTGCACCCCACTAAATCAACTCTGGTTATAGTGGGAATTGCAATAAATTCAAAAATCAAAATAATTTTTTTTTTAAATCTCACAGCTTTTCACAGTAAAGAGACAATTATTAAATGACTCTTGAACTTTTATTATCTGCTCAATTTGATATGGGGAGTCCCTGGGCCCGTCAATTTTTTCCCCCTCCAAATAAAATCCCCCCTGCACTGTTGTAATTTTCCAAAATGTCCGAGCATCAATTTTGAAAAATGTGCCTACACCTCTCGGCAAATAGGACTATTTATTTCAGGGCCTATGTTGGAAGTCAACAACCCCCAGGTCACAACCAGGCAAGTTGTTTTACACTGTATCCCTTTTATTGGGCTCTCATGAAGTTGGTTGATATTGAGTTCTTGCAAGGGGAATAGAGGAAAAACAGTTATTGAGTTCTCTTCATTTGATTGTGCTCAATCCCTTGTGCTTCTTGTTGTTCCTTCAGTTTGTCTAGATTGTCCAACGCTATAAGACTCTGATCAGTAGACATTATGCTTCACAGTAAGAGGACCCAAAAGAATAGTTATTGAGAATTTAGAAAAATTGTCAGAATACTGATGTGAAGTGGTTAATGTTCTGATTATCCAATGTAACTTGAAAATACAACTTGCACGTCGCTCAGCATGCATCCAGGGAACGGCGCCTAGAGGTTCTACTTCTTCTCTTGTATGCAACAAGTCAAATGTCCAGGTCCATGTCCAACAGCCATCGTGTCGCAATTGTGTCACAGCTTACCCCCTGCTTTTTCTGAATGCTTTCTGCTTCTCTCTCTCTCTCCCCCTCTATTCATGTATTTCCAATGGACTGCTCTTGTTACACTTGTATACATGTTTAGTGTGTTGTGTTGTCATTTAGCCTTCGAGAAAGACTCTACTAGGGTCGAAACGTCAGGCGACTAACACATTTTTGCATTTATACCACAGGTCCTTTTGGTAGGTAAGCAGTTTGCAACAACTAATTCTATTTTCTCTTTTATATAAGTTGTCATAAGGTCACTGGAAACATGTTAAATTGCGTCCTTACATTCGGATAACGTGTAGAGGAGTCGACAAAGTTTCAATGTTACAACTTTATGTTAATAACATTACTTACACCAAAGTCTGACTTCATTACAACGTTGTGAGAACTTCAAATTGTTAGCTGGGTTTAAGCTCCACAGCAAGAGGACCCAAGGTTGATGGTAATTGTTTTGACTTCACAAATGGCATGTCGCCCGGCATGCATCCAGGGAAAATTTGGCATGATTGTGCATCATCCAGCACACCCTTTGGTTCAACTGCCTCTTCAAGAAGTTTTACCCTGTCATCTCCAAAGTTAACTTAACATTGCTTCATTTTATGATCAGTATTCACTTGTCATGGCTATCTCTTTTCATGTAAATTTGAACTGATTCTTCTGTAGCCACAACCAGATCACCAGCTGGTGTGATTGTTATGCCATTTGGATATATGCAGTCCTTAATGATGCATCCAATGTACTCACCATCAGGACTGTAATGATGGATCTCACCTAATGATGATTCTTCATTATATATAGCAACAAAGATGCTGCCATCCTTGTCACAACACAAACCACAAGTGCACCAAGATTGATTTATGTTTACAGAGAATACAATGTCACCATTGTAGTCCATTGATACTAACTTATTGTTATCCCATTTAGTGCAGATGAGGTGTTGGTTGTATGTAGTAAAGTGTGTAACAAACCCTAGAGCAGACAGTGTTTTGATGCAGGATCCATCTGGTTTGTATAGAGAGATCTTATCCTGGTTATCATTTCCCACTGCTATCAGATTGTTGTCATCCACTGCAATACATGATGGCTGGAATAATGACTGTCCACCCAGTGCAAACTGATTGAGACACTTAAATGTTCTGTTGAAGATCTTCACTGCTGTGTTATCTACAACAATAAGCTGATCATTCTTGTTCACAGTTACACTGTGTGGTTTAGTGAGATCTTTGATTGACAGCTCTCCTGCGATGACCTTTGACTGAGAAAAGCTCTCTGCTAAAATGTTGACCAAAGTTTGATTTTTTGAATCACAGACAACAATATCACCATTGGAGAATGAAGCAACATCAGATGTACAGAAGTTTTGAATACATTCAGCTCCGCTCATATATCTTGTTATTTCAGTTTTCAGCATCCATGTCTTTTGTGTAAGTTTTCCCAGGGGGTTGCATAATTCTGTTCTTGCCTCAGCAGAAGCTGCTGCCTCTAGTTTTAGTTTATTGTCTTCCACCTGTCTTCCAAGTGATTTCTGATCATCTTCAAGGTATATGTAAGTCAACCCTTGGGGTACTTGTTTGGGTTGTATCTCTGTGTAGTCTTTGAGGTCTTGTAAGAGTTTCTCAATGAGATTGAGATTCTCATAGAAAGTCACTTTATTCATGAGTTGGGTAACTTCATCTTTCTTTCTTTTTGCTGTGGCCATTTCGTTGTTGTTTGTTTCTCCTGCAGTTTCTATTTTCTTGGCTCTGACTTTATAAATCTGCTCTAACTCTCCCATCAATTTCTTCTCCTCCTCTCTGATCCTTGCTATCTCCTTGGCAATCTCCTGATCAGCCTTCTTTGAGATATTTGCTCTGGTGGCAGCAAACATAGAGTCTAATGTCTTGTGAGACAAAGCTATGTCTTGTAAAGCAGTGTTGAAATAAATGTGATGTTGTTCTACGTCTGCAAATAGTTTATCAGCTTTCTTCTTGCAGTTGTCAACAACCTCATTCAGTTCAGTGACAGGATGCATTCTGTGGTCCTTTGCAATGCAAGTTGTGCATATAAACTGTTTGCATGAGTCACAGTACATGATGACATCCTTGTCAGTATGCTTGCTACATTTAGAAACAGACCCCTGACTAGGTGGTTGAATTTCTTGTTGACTTTGTAGTTCAGTCTCATGCTGTTTTATTTCATCCAACAAAGAATTCAACTTGAAGTCTGTTCGCAGATCAGCAACTCCTCTTTCAGTCAATAAAGTTTGACCTGGACACACTGGACATGTTATCCTGTGTTTCCTATGTTTTCTTTTAAGTGGAAGTTGTAGAAGGCATCCAAAACAAAATGAATGAGAGCACTCCAGCAATTTTGGCTCTTTGAAGCGTTCGATACAGATCTGGCATACAAGGTGTCTCTCGTTGATCTTTTGTAGGAGTGGTTGATCTGTTACTCTTGAAGCCATCTTGGTGGTTGAAGGAGCTGGACTTAGTAACCTGTAGATTTAATTAAGAATGATAACAACATTAATCACATAGCATATACATTTGTTTGCTCTCCTTCGTCAAGCGTCCACACAGTCAAAAACTGCAACTCACCATCATTTTTGTACACAGCTGGAAAAAGGAGCAATGGTTTGACTTGTTAGAAGAATCCAATGAAGATAACTTACTTTTACATCACACTAAATATTGATACTTAATCAAAAGAAAAAGCCCATACTTTTCTGGAAGTATAGTGTTGTTTTGAGAAGAATTGATCACCAAATTGTGCAATCACAGTTTTCAGTAAACCTGAGTCTCTTCAACTCAGCATAAACTTATTATCTAATAAAAAGTATTCTGATTGGATCTAATGCTCAGACATTTAGGATTGAAGAAGATGATAGCCAATCAGAAACCTGCTTATAATCCATTATGATCATTCAATTTATGTATACTGTACATGCTCCCTTACCAAGTCTGCACAATTATCCTACATGCGAGGAATTTTGTTACTCCTGCATGCAGTATAGATAGTTCCCAGTAGACGCCATCTTTACGGGCAAATCTCATTTTGGCTTGCAGGCGCGTCAAGCGCTCAAATTATTAACGCAGCCGCGTCGTTCACTAACCAATCATGCAACGAGTTTGGTGAAATGTGCGCGTGCTGCACGCCGTTCTCACGCGTAACGCATGACTGTGTGTTCCAAATTGCCCGTAAAGATGGTCGATTTACGTCATACTGCAACCTATCTATATAAAACAGAATACTCTTAGATGTTGGCTAACTCAAGTAGATTGAGTCAATCTATAAAGCTGATTCAATTGGAGTTGATTCATTTTTGCTGACTCAATTGGAAATGAGTCAATCTACATAGTTGACTCAAATGGAGTTAATTCATTTTAGGCGACTCGAGTGGAATTTAGTCAATCTATATGTAGCTGACTCAAATAGAGTTGATTCATTTTAGCTGACTGAAGTGGAATTGAGTCAATCTATATAGCTGACTCAAATGAAGTTGATTCATTTTAGGCGACTCGAGGGGAATTGAACCATTTGAGCTGGATTTGAGGCATTATTGCTTGACTTGAGAAAACTACAAGGATGGAGCAGGGGCACGTTCCCTCAATTGTTGTTTGTGCCCTCGGGTCACCATTTTCCAACAATTTCCCAATCATTTGAAACTGCTTCACTGCATGGAGTGAGTAAATGCCAGTTCTAGTCGGTTGTGCGACTAAAAACTTTGCATGTGATCATATGAGGCATCTGAAACTAGTACCTAAAAATGTTCGCAATAATCAGCAATCAATGATTAACATGGGCTGTGTATAAACTGGCCTTAAGTAGAATCAACTGCACAGCTGACTGTTTCTCATTAAAATGTACTGGGTGCGTGTGTTGTGTCGAGCATGCATGGATGTGCACTCCATGATGCTGGTAACCTATCCATGATCTGGGTGCGTGTGTTGTGTCGAGCATGCATGGATGTACACTCCATGATGCTGGTAACCTATCCATGATCTGTCATGGCTGCCATTGTGAAAACCATGTGGCGGATTATGTATGAACGGAAGTCAGTTGAAGGTTTTAATTGATACTATTTTCTGGCATTAGCATCAGCCTTTGAAAGCTCACACAATCCACACTAAAATGGCTTACATAGTGTTGGTACAGGATTGAGTGTATTGCTATAATAATGTCCTGTTAAAAACCAAAATAAATATTTATAAGAAATATCTCAACACATACCTTTGTTGTTTCACTAATTTCTACTGCAATCTACTTGAATTAATACGGAAGACGTAACAGGAAATAAACACATCTAGTTGAATGTTAAGCATTCCGTTCACTGCACTACTGCACACAACACACTGCCCCAAGTACAACCCAATCTGCTCTGTGATGGGGAAATTCCCTTTCTATTATTTAAATCTCTGCTTGTATTTGTATGCAGTGTGATATGATAGCAGTGATGTTTACATTATCAACAGACTACTGTGTTGTGTGAAACACCATAGATGCAGAAAGTAAACTCAATGACATTGAACCTCAACCCGAACCCGGGGCTATTTTAAGCAGTGAGTATGATGCAGGAAACCAAACACTATACTATCCTTTGGGGATCTTCAAATATATTTGTCTTTCTTTTACTTTGACAGTATTTCAGACAAAATTTCTCTGTGGTAAATTGCTATTGGCGTTGATTTGAACTTTATCAGAGAGCTTTCAGATAAAAATTATTTCATGTTATTTGATATTTTACGAATCCTGTACTTTGTCTTCAATCTCACAAATTTTCTCCATGGTTAGCTCTGAGAGCTAGCAGCTGATTTCAGCCGATTTCTCATGCGTATCTTGCGCACAATTTTGTGTGTGGATGGTGTCAACCCAAGCAATAATTGTTGCGTAAGTGGACTTACCCAGTTGCATAAATTTTGGGAAATCGACGCCAGGATGGAAAATCCTTTCCTTGTGTAGATTTCAACCGATTTCTCATGAATTTGTTTTCGTATTTGTGTTTCCTTCAATTTAAAAGGAGTTGAATTGAAAGTCCATGTAACTCAACCCATGGGGCAGTTTAGTTGGTTGCATCTCTGTGTATTTTATGAGGTCTAGCAAGAGTTTTTTTATGAGAAGTAGACTTTCACAGGAGCTGCCTCTATCCATGAGTAAGGTAACTTCAACTTTTTTGTTTTGTACTGTGGTCATTTCTTGACATGTATACAACCCTAGGCCTGGAGTTAACAATTTTTAAGGGCAAGGCCACTTACGCCTTGGAGCAAGTCAGATTTTGGAGGTCACCAAGGCCGGTAGATAACGCACCTTTGCAAAAATTGTAAAAAAAGAAAAGGCATGAAGGCCTTTATATTATGAGAGTTGTAAAAAGTAAGATCAAACCATAATGTACATGACCTCGTTTTATATTCTTTTGATTAATTTATAAAAAACTTGTTTTATTAAATAAGTTTTGTGACCCGTAAACAAACAATTGTTTTGTAATAAAATACATCATAGCCAAAAGCAAATTTATATAAATAAAGAACTTCTATTAAAAAGGGCACCTGGGATAAAGGGCATGGCAATTATGGCCCTAAGAGGGTATATTTTAGAGAGTTACGAGGGCATCGACGTCATCGTCGTGTAATTCCTAGCCTGCAACTGTCAGAATCACTTTGCGTTTATTTATTTTTTATTTTTTTTCGCGAAATAAACCACCCCTGAAAACTTTTTGGTTCATCCTTATCACTTTATGTGGCCATAAGCCAATCGCGCCCGTTTATTTTTTCCGCTTCTAGACTCCCGCACCGATTAGTATTTATCTAGAGCGTCTTTTATAACATAGGACGCGCTCTCTGTTGTCACAGTAAGTTACGTAAGGACATCGGACATGGTTATTGTCCAAATTTAAATATGTTGTTGTTGTTTAGTCTATCGTTTAGTCAGTATGTTTCAATTGTTAGTTTTGGGGCGTTCTTGAGTGTATGGGTTGGTGAGTGAAATCGAATGTTTGAAAGTGGATCAGAACGATCTTGATTGGTGATCGCTAAACAACTTTGAGAGAGAGTGAGAGTGAGAGTGTATGACCGTACCAACAGACAAGAAGCCCCTGAAGCAGCAGGAGTGGCGATCGGCCGGATAATTTTAGTCCCGGTACGAGCGGATTGGTATTTTGACCAAACAGAGTCGAAACCAAGAATCTTTCTTCATCGGTCCATACCCGCAACACTAAGCCTCGACAAACCATAAGCCTTCACCCAGATCAATAACCATGGCCATACTCTTGGGCTTGACTTGACCCCGTTCCGGTAGACGTCAACCGAGCCTGCCCATTGTGTGAAGCTGCACGAAAGCTCCTTGAGCAGGAGACTGTCAAGCTAGTCAATCATTGTGCGAAGTACGCACCATACGTGCACGTGACAAAAGGGTCCAGACGGGGTTACCGAAAGAGTTAGATTACGAACGTCAAGTATTTTATATAATCATCTTTAACTTTTCCGCATTCTCGTTTAGCTTAAGCAGAAATGTTAGTAGCAAAACGGTTATGGATTTTTTTGGAAACATTAGATAATCTTGGAGTTGTGAACGTAAATCAGAAAGCTGTACAAACAACTGTAAGCGTACACTTATGAAATATCATCTGTTATTCCTGTAAATAGTTGTAAATATAATTGTAAATACAGAATACTATTAAGTTAAATCTGGTCTCTTTTGTTCTTCATTTAGTTGTCAATCTGTTTAATTGGAAGAATCACATTGAGTCCTTGAATTACATTAAATTATCGGGGAATCTGACAGCAACTCATTCCCACATGCTAAGGCCAGACATGAAAAATAGCGCTAGTGGGCAATCAAAAATCTCATGAAAAGTGTAGAAATACAAAATTTCTTAAAATATCTCAACAAATCCTACTCTGGTTTCTGTTGACTTTATCTGTACTGTAAATAATCAACTTACTTGAATTGTGACAAACTAAGACTATGGCTTGAAACACAGCATCAAATCAAATGTTGAACATTGGAAGAAGAAATTCAATCAACAATCTGTTGGACTATGGTAGAGTGACACACCATTACCGTAATTTTTTGCGTATAAGACGCGTCTTATCTGACGTTTTTGACCACAAAATCATCACTGCGCCTTGTATTCCGGTGCGCCTTGTATGATGTCGCTTGAGATCAAAATGACTGCGGCCGACGTGCAAATAATCTAGGCCCTATTTAATGTAGCTGCGGTCAGGTTAATAATGCGGTCGCCAACCATCAACTCACCACGCATTGTTGACGTAGTACATTATCAGTGCTCAACTCTCCAGACAATGTCGCCAGATTTTCATTCCGACAATGGCGCGATGTATTGAGCAGCCTTTGTGGCCACGTGTCCCTATACATAACGACCGTGAATTCATTCCAACAATGCAGCAACGTGTTCATCACTTATTTTGTGGCCGCGATTTCGTACCGAAAATACTGCATTCAGATTAATCAGAACGATTGCGGAAGCATTCACCCAACCTCTATTGTGTGAACGGTGATTCACGCATTCACCCAACCTGTGTGAAAGGTGCGACCATGTCCATGGTTTACTTTAATCAACTTTATAAAAAAAAACTGTAATCGTTACTTTTTAATTGATTGTATTTTATAAACGAAAAAACTATTATAAATCACGGGAAGTGACCCTTTTTCGAAACTAATTCTATGGTAGACCTTCAGCTTAGTTGATAGTTTCGTTTATTTTAGCTCAAAAGTTAGACATAAAATAACTGTGGAGAAAACAAACCAGAAAAACGACGTCTTTGAATAAATGTTTGTGGTATAAAATAAAGAAAAGGAACTTCTCATTAATTATAAATGTCACGTCCCCATCGGAATGGCAGGAGATTTTTCCCGTATGGTAGCGCCCTCTGTTGAACAAACAGATCCCTTCAGCCCTGTGGTAGCGCCCTCTGTTGGTCACCTGTAAACTCCCTTCAACCCCTTGTGACACACGGGAGAAGAATCTCCTGAAAACGTCGCTGAACGGTAGGTTGTTTCAGTTTAAAATGAACTTTTCTACATGTCTCTACATGTTTCAAGCACATGTGATTTCTATTTATTCACATGTTGATTAGCGTGGTACTTTTAGCAGTGTTGTAGTCGAGTCACCTGTGTCGAGTCCGAGTTCGAGTCTCAAGTCACTTGGGTCGAGTCCGAGTCCGAGTCCCGAGTCACTTGGTCCGAGTCCGAGTCCGAGTCACGAGTCACTTGGTCCGAGTCCGAGTCCGAGTCCGAGTCCGAGTCCGAGTCACGAGTCACTTGTTTAAATATTGATTGCAAACCAAATGTCGTAAAATAAGAATTGGAAATGACAAAATAAAACACATTTATTTTAAACAAAGTTCTGTTAAAGTTTTTGTTAAAGTTGGTATAACCAAGAGAAACAATACGGGGCGGAACGGCAGATGCCATGATTTAAAAAATGTTGTACTACTTTTTACTAGTGACGTGACCAAGCTTGACGTCGTGTGTGTGTGTCGACCATGTGTAGAAACTGGTGCAAACAACACACAGCCATCACAGTGCAATATGCAGGCTGTGTTTTACAGGTACCAGACATGCCATTTCCTTGGTAATATGCATCAAGCACAAGCAGTGGCTATGGTGTTAACGTTTACAGAATACCAGCATAATACTGGTGTCGTGCATCCCAGTGTTATTATGCGTATTGAACATACGAATCGAACATACACGCGCTGTACGTAGATGGCCATTTACACAATAATCACGAACACTATTACTTGTAACACCATACGACAGTGTACTTATTTATTGTGCTAGACGTTAACTCCATGTGCACTCCGGGAATGACGATCGGATCATCGGAATTGTTTTTAATATTTAAAAAAGGTATTGTTTGTGAAAATACGTGACTCGAGTCACGAGTCCTCGGGGACAAGTCCGAGTCATGATAGTCGAGTCCGAGTCCGAGTCCGAGTCTTTTGCAGACGTGACTCGAGTCAAGTCCGAGTCACCGAAATTGTGACTCGAGACGGACTCGAGTCCGAGTCCTGGACTCGAGTCATACAACACTGACTTTTAGGGTAACAAAATGACCCCTTTTTGGCGATGTACCGATACGGTCTGCTGTTGTTGTTGACGCTTGAATTTTTTTGGTAATTTCACGGCCCTGCGCCTTGTACGCCCCGCGTCTTATACGCAAGAAATTACGGTATAGATGTTTAGTCTGACTGTGATTATGACGAATGTGGGAAAAACTTAAATTTATATTTAGCTTTTCCTGTTGGTTGAATGTGAGTTAATTATGCATCAATAACTTTGAAATTTGAGATTCAAATGAAAATAGAAATGAAAAACTTTACATGAAGGGTTTTTTGTGTTGGTTGATTACTCTTCAATTTTGACCAGTTAATTATGTTATTGTTCGAGGGTTGTTCACTGTTTTATGAGTGCTTTGCAGAAGTGCACAACAATATTTGCCTGGTGAAAGTCATACCGTAATTTCCTGCAGATAAGACTCGTCTTATCTGACTTTCAATGGTAAAAAAAAGTCACTGCGTCTTATCTTCCGATGCGCCTTGTCTGATTTCGGTTGAGTTCGTTGTGATGATTACAATGTGAAATCTTACATTTATACTGCAAAATGGTTCCTTTATTTCGTCCAGGGTAATTCTACATGTCACATTTTTCTTAAAACAAAACCTACACGTTCACATTTTTGATGAAACTTACCGAAGAACGAAGTCCCTGGCCATGCTGCTGCCCACAATAATAATAACAATACCGTCGCGAATGAGCGACGTTCAATGCTGCACACAGTACACCGATATATTACATGACAGGTACTAGTCTTTATTAAACAAGTCGCTTTTGTATGTTATAGTGAATTTCACTAACAGAGGGCGTACGTTCCTAATGTGAAAGCATTATTAAGAAAGCGCCCTCTAGCATTTGTTGGTTCTTGCATGTATTGTAGTATTCAAAAAAGCGAGATAGCGAAGACTAGCAGCCAATTCATTGGGAAACAGTGGAAAACATGTGTGTAGGGGAAAAGCGAATCAAACGTGTAACCTTGTGCAAGCAGACTATAAGATGAGACTAGTGTGACCACAAAGAACATTTTGATGGTTTTGTATATATAAGCATCATATAGAGTGTTTTTAGAGGACAAGCACAAAAAAATATATAGTAATACCGGAACGCACTCATAGTGTTCAAAAAGCTTTAGTTATAGTATTTATAAAATTCTTCCCTTGTTAATCAAGTAGGGAAATTAAAGCTTTAAAGAACGTATGAGGCGATATGTGGATAGTTCTTAATAGGGAAGGGGGTGGTTAAGTGAAAAGGCAAAACTAGAAGGCGAACAGGTGTTGGTGGGGGTGGGGTTTGGATAGGATGGAGGGTGTGAAAAGGAGACTGCCAAAGAACATTGAAACGAGATGCACCAAGGAGCGGGAAATTCGAAACTGAATCCGGTGCTAGTAAAAAAGATTGGCAGCGAGAGGGAGTGAAGGGAAAACGCATGTTATCTGTGTGGTCTCTGGTAGTAAATCATCCCTGACTGTCTAAATGTTGTTTTTGGGTGGGAGACAAGTGTCTCTGTATTCAGATACTCAGGCAATAATGGTTACAACAGAGCGGATTGAAGGCTTGAGGGGGGGGGGGGGGGGTTTGCAAGGGAAGGGGTTGTTGGAACTCACTAAAAAGAACTTTTATCCGGTGATAATATGTTGAGTCACTTTTTTGCTCAAAACATATTTTCAGTGCGTTATATAAGCTGCACTTTATCAGTCACCATTCTGGCTTATGTATCCTTTATTATGAAAGATTTGCAACAAGGAGTGATCAAAATGTAGCTTGTTAGAGTAGAAGGATCCAGCGAGATTAGTATTTTTCGTTTGTTTTTAGTTTAACGTAATCTCATCTGGATACAAACCCTGTTGTTTCTTTAGTTTAGTGTAGCCGTCCGTTGTTCTTGTAGTAATTCAACCAGGATTTGCAAGTTCTGTTCGTCCATTTCTTTTAGTACGTTTTCTTCGGTTGAATCTTGCAATCTAGCCCGAATTTTTTGGTCTTTTATGTTCTTTTGTCTTTTGTAGGCCAACAGAGGTGGTACAGGGAAGAGTTTGTTAAGGAGATCACTGTCATTTATTAAGTGACAGTGTTTCAACAGTGCACGTTTGAGATTAGAGTGGTGTATTTGTGGGAAGAAAGGCAAGATAAAAACAAGGGGCGGATTCGTTTCTTTCTTGATGTTAGGTAATGCACTCAACATTGGAGTCCTGGGGTCCACGTTAGATTTCGTGAAGCGGGTCAATTCTTCAGTGTTGTAACCACGTTCTGTTAGTTTTTCTTTAAAGAAATTGACCTTACTCTCGAAGTCTTTTTTGTGTGTACATACATATGCGTTTGTATCTCGTAACTTAACCCATAATGACCCCACCAAATACAGACTCGGGGTGTGCAGATTCTCGAGCAAGATATTGGAACGTGTCTGTTTTTTCGTTGCTACTCGAGTATCAAGCTTCCCCTCTTTCTGAAAACGTTCGCCTTTGTAAATTATGAGGTCAAGAAAGGTGATTTGGTTGTCTGAGATCTCTGAAGTGAACCGGCATGGGAATCACCGAGAACTTAACTCAAACCCGTCAAGCGCTACTCAAAGCTGCCCAAGGAAACGCCCATGTCACCAAGGCCTGGACACTTGACGGACGAGTCATCTGTCTTGTCAACAATCATAAGCAAACCATCACCAACTTTCCGCAACTTGATAATTTAACCTGATGTTGTTTATCTTGTTTTGCTTGATCATTGACCTGATTTGGAGTTCCTTCGTGTGCGTGAGGCCCCGGGCCGGTCTATTTTATACTCACTGCCTGCTTTCAGACATCATCAGCCATTTTGTTTGCCCTTTGATTTGACTTATGCATATTTCGTTACTAATATTTATTGTTATTATAACAATATGCGCTTTTACTTACTTACTTACTTAATTATTTTGCTCCTTATTAATTTTCATCCAAATATTATTGACGGAGCCATATGTTTTTTTGTCTGTGGTTTTTCGTTCCTTGTCTCATTGCATGTTATAGTTATTTGTGTACTATTTAAACGTTTGTTTTTTTGTTTGTTTTTTCTCATTTTATATTTGTTTTACTTATACTTACTTAATTATGCCAGTTAAATGTCCATGTTCTTCTTGCAAAAAACCGGTAAAATCAAACCAGAATGGAATACTATGCGATATATGTAATATTTGGATCCACCTAAACTGTACAAACCTGACACATAGAGATTATACTGACCTGACAAATAGTGATGACATTTGGATATGCCCTATGTGTCTAGCTGAAAATTTACCTTTTAATAACTTAGATATTTTGGAATTTCAACATGTCATGAATCTTCACCAAACCCCCACTCGAGATTATATAGATTCATTGATTCTTGATCCCCCCTCATTAGCCGATGAAGATATTCATGATCCAGATAACACCGTTAGAATACTACAAAATTGTGTCTATGCCAGCCCCGAAGAGTTCCTTAATCTCCAACATAGTCATTGTCCATTTGACAACAATCTCAGTTTAATACATCTTAACATAAGAAGCCTCTCAAAAAACTTTGAAAGTTTGCGAACTCTTCTCCAGTCTCTCTCGGAATTTTCCATAATTGCCCTAACAGAGACTTGGCTTAAGGAATCCCACAATCTAACTCAATTTTCACTTCCTGGTTACAATCTCGAAACAGTAAATAGAACTTATACAAGTGGCGGCGGTGTTGCGCTATATATAAAAAATGATTTTAATTACGAAATCAAAAGTGATTTCTGTATTTCTACTACCGCAATGGAATCAATCTTTATTGAAGTTAAAAATGATAATGCTAAAAACATTGTAGCTGGTGCCATTTATAAACCCCCTAAAGCTAATTTTACTGACTTTGCCGATAAATTACAAAATGTTATGAGATATTTATCCTCAAACGAAAAAAAGGGGTTTATCTGTGGAGATCTTAACATAAATCTTTTGAATTCCGAAAACAACAACACTCAAGATTTCTTAGAAACAATGTATTCTCATACCTTTGTTCCTCTTGTAGATAAACCAACAAGAATTACCAAGAACTCAGCAACCTTAATAGATAATATATTTTCGAATATCTTACCAGTACCTAAATCAGTGATATTAATATCTGATTTAAGCGATCATTTGCCAGTATCAACATCAATTCCTATTAAAAACAAAACCTATAGAAAAGCTGTACATTCAGTGCGTAATTACTCTAACGAAGGGGTTGATAGATTAAGTGCCGACTTAAACCAGGCGGACTGGTCTTCAGTCCATGAATCGAACAATGCAAATGACGCATATAGCAATTTTTATCGTATATTAATAGGCTACTACGACAAGAATATCCCCCCCCAAAAATCTCGGGCTAAGAAAATAAAATCAAACGCTCCATGGATAACGGAGTCTCTTCTTAAATCAATTAATGTTAAAAATAAATTGTATCGTAAATTTATTCGCAAACCAAATGAAGAAAATCACTCTAACTATACTAGATATAAAAATATCTTAACTAATGTTTTAAGAAATGCTAAGAAGAAATATTACTCTTCTGAGTTCAATAGAGCAAAGAATAATATCGGCAATACTTGGAAAATCATTAATGCCTTATTAAACAAAACAAACCCATCTCAAAAGTTAACAGCAATTAACGAGAATGGCAAGTTGATTAAAGACGCTACAGCAATGGCCGAACATTTTAATAGCTACTTTGCAAATATTGGGCCAAACCTTGCCCATAAGATTCCCCAGTCTAGCACCTCTTTTTTTGACTACCTCTCTGAACCCAACGAGAACTGTGTGTTTTTTACTCCTACCACTAAATATGAGGTGAAAGATATCATTGACGATCTTCCTAATAAAAAAAGTACTGGTTTAGATGATATCAATGTGACTGTTATAAAAAAATTAATTGATTGCATTATAGACCCATTAACACATATTATCAATATGTCATTATTATCGGGAAGCTTTCCATCTGACCTGAAACTTGCAAAGGTTATTCCTATTTATAAAAGTGGTGAATCTGATCTTGTTAACAACTATAGACCAATATCAATTTTGTCTCAATTCTCAAAAATTCTTGAGAAAATTGTTTATAAACGTACAGTTGCTTTTTTACAACAAAATAATACCTTGTCCAACGCACAATTTGGATTTAGGGCTAAGCATTCAACAACTCATGCAATATTACATCTTTGTAATACCATAACAGAAGGTTTTGAAAATTCCCAGCACACACTTGGTATTTTCCTTGATTTTTCAAAGGCATTCGATACTTTGGACCATGACATACTTCTCAATAAATTAAATCATTATGGCATCAGGGGTACTCCATTAGCCTGGTTTCGAAGTTATCTTAACCAAAGAAAACAACATGTACTGATAAATGGATGTGTTTCCACTTCCAGAACCCCGACTTGTGGAGTCCCCCAAGGTTCAATCCTTGGTCCCCTTCTCTTTCTCCTTTATATAAATGACATTACTAAATCATCGGATATCTTATCATTCATTCTCTTCGCTGATGATTCCAATATATTTTATAGCCATAAAAATAGTCTCATTCTTGTAGATACTGTCAATTCAGAGTTAAACAAAATAAATGACTGGATAAGGGCAAACAAACTCTCCTTAAATCTAAGAAAAACTTCGTGCATGTTATTTAGCAATTCCCTAAAAAAACTGCCGAAAGAAATCTGCATTGATAACTTCAAGATTAACGAAACAAATTCTACCAAGTTTCTAGGTATTTTTATAGATAATAAACTCTCATGGAAAACACACATAGATTACATATGTAAAGTAATTTCCAAAAATATTGGTGTGATTAATCGCCTGAAGCATTTACTTCCGAATGATATTTGTATCATGTTGTACAACAGTTTGATTTTATCCTACATTAACTATGGTATATTAGCGTGGGGTAATGCTTGTAATCAATATGTTTCTCGAATACTACTTCTTCAAAAAAGAGTTATTCGCATTATTTCTCATTCAGACTATCGAGCTCACACTGACCCTCTCTTTAAACATTACGAAATACTAAAAGTGAATGATATTTATCTCTACCAACTAGGCATATTTATGTTTCAATTATCAAAAAATAATGTTCCAAAGTGTTTACAATCGCCCTTCATAAAAAATGAACACCTCCATAGCCACTATACCAGGCAGGTCCATCACTTCCATCTCCAAGCAATTCGTACAAATATTGGGAAGAAATGTATCACATTCGAAGGCCCAAAGCTATGGAATTCGCTTGTTCCTAATTTGAAAAGTCAAGAAAGGTTACCAGCATTTAAAACAGAGTTTAAAACTTTCCTCCTTGATAAATACGCCGATTAAAATTAAATTAATAAGTAAAATTTTTGTATGAATGGCCGTTCTTACCTGCCACTGTAGCTTTGCATTGTTAACTAATCTTCTTGCCATATTTGCCTAATTTTCTTATCTTAACTCGCTTCGTTGCTTTGTTTGTTGAACTTACTTACTGCTCAACATATTAGTTGCTTTACTTTATCTTAATACTGACCATTCCTGCTCTTCTGGTTTGTTTATATTGTTTATATTGTTTATATTGATTTGCTGACTTTATTTTATTTACTTATAATAAAAGTCTGGCTCATATTACTCTTACTTGCATTATTAATTAATTTTGTTAACTTTATAATCTGACTTAATATTTTATACTGAGGAAGCTCACACTCGATAAGCTTTGCTTCTTGTGAGCTCCCCCCCATACTACCTTATTATATTTCAGTGTATTAGTAAATTGTAATTCATTTTGAGTATGGAAATAAAGTGAACTGAACTGAACTGAACTGAACTTAATGAAATCCAGCGCTTCATTCTTGTTGCAATTGTAAATTATTAAAACATCGTCTCTCTATCTCATGTAAGCCACTATCTCTGGGTTGTTAGGGAGTATAATTTCTTTCTCGTATTTGAATAGGGTGATGTCACATATTTCAGGACTGCATACACTACCCATTGCCACGCCAATTTTTTTTCTGTAGAACTTGTTATTGAATTCGAAGACATTTGCGCCCAAGATCAGTTCTAAGAGACATTGCGTGTGTTTTTTTGTAGGTTTTGGTATGGTGTAGAGTCCTGATTTTGCTTGTTCCAACGCATCACAAACTGAGTCTATTGCCTCTTTCTGTGGGCAGTTTGTGTACATTGAAACAATGTCCAGTGTGATAAGGAGATTATCTTGTCCCATCGTCAAATTATCTAGTCTTTTGAGAACCTGTGAGGAATCTCTTGTATATGTGCTTTGTTGCTTGACGATTGGGAGCAGGAAAAAATCCATATATTTTGAGATTTGTTGAGTTGGAGCCCCACAACCACTGATAATCGGCCTTCCCACAAACCGTGTTCCACCCGGTGGGTTTTTGTGGATCTTCGGTAATAGGTAAAGGCATGGTGTTTTGATTTGGTGATTGTGAGAGTTTAGAAACTAAAAAATCTCTTTGTTTATAACGTTCCACGTATAGATCGCGTACGGCCCGATAGACCATAGCGGTGACATCACCTGTTAAGTCCCTATCCACAACCTCATAGTGCGGCCCAGATAATTGCCTCAAACCTTCCTGTAGGTAGTCTGATCTGTTCATAACACATACACCACGGCCTTTGTCAAATTGTTTTATGACAATGTTCTGGTTTTTCTTGAGGCCTGTGAAAAACGTGTATCTGCACGCGATTATTATGTAAAACGAAAAACTGTAAAGCTATGGTTATAGAAAAAATCTTTAAAACGAACATGGAAAAAATAATGAAAAAATAGCAGTGATGTTTTACTCGTCTTCGTGAATATATAAAATTACGATCCCTTTGCGCTATGGTAAGTGTGCTGATACCATCACAATGACCCCTGTATGTGTTGATGTACCAGCAGTATGGGACTTGGCGAGCGTGTATAATGTGAAAGATATATTGCGCCTTATGCGGCGGGGCGCCTTGCCTGTTAACCCTTGAATCTTATTTTGGTAATTTGAGGTACTGTGTCTTATGCGTCGAGCGCCTTATCCGCAGGAAATTACGGTACTTAGTTAGCTAGGTTTGCTAAATTGTGTTTCAAGAAAACTTAGTGTAAAAACTACCCAGCATGAATAGTGTAGGTTTTATTTCAAGAAAAATTATAACAAGTAGAATTACCGTGGACGAAATACAGGAATTATTTTACAGAATAATTGTACGATTTCACATAGTTCTCATCACAATAAACTCAATTATTATTTTTGTAACCTGTGGAAATCCCCAATTTTTTATTTTGATCTATGTGGTCACTACAACACATGCTAGCAGTGACGTTTACTTTATCATTAGATTACTGCATTATATGAAACACCATAGATGCAGACAATAAACTCAATGACATTGAACCTCAACCTTTATAACCCAGGGCTGTTTAAAGCAGTAAGTATGATGCAGGAAACCAAACAATAGAGTCCTTGGATTTGAGGAGACTTTGTAATTTACAAGATGGCTTTTGAATAAACCAGTTTATATGAGAAACAAAAGAAAACTGAATAACGATTGGACTTGAGAAAACCCAAGATAGATGTTGATACATTTTTAGGCCTGGAGTATCATCTTTGAGAGGGTGAGGCCATTTTCATTTTGCAAAGGCCACTTCAATTGGAAAAACTTTTGAAGGGGCACCAAGGCCACTGAGAACAGGGCAATAAAGGCCAATTGTGGCCTCCGTGCAATAGACCTATCTATTAAGCCCCGCCTCCTTACGAGTTGACCAATCACAGCCACGAAACCTGATCAGCATTAGAGCAAAGATCACCAAATGGCTCAAATGGTGATCAGATTTCGCGGCTGTGATTGGTCAATGAGAAATGGGCGGGGCTTAATGGATCGGTGTATTCCAGGCCTGCAATTAGCATTGAAATAAAACCTTTTAGGAATGTTCCATTAATCTGCTCACAATCGTTACCAAATTGAACCATTTATATAAAACCAAGATTTAAAGATATAATCCATATATTTGTACATCCTTCTCGGTGAAGTCGCCTAATTTTCAATAAACAAGCAATCTGACACAGTGTTCTCCATTAACAGTAGTCTGCTGGCCAAATTCTAGTTAAAAAACACCTGAAAATTCCCTCCAAGTGGTTCGGCTGGCTAGTTCATTGTTGAATATCATTCCCATCTAATATGAATCTATGAGAAAGTGCTGGACTTGTAAGGAAAGGAATATTAGCTATTCTGCTGTGAAAATTCCATGAAATAATGTTTTCACATTTTAGAAACAGCAAGAATTATAATTTTTTTTTTCAGGGAGCGATACTCATAAAGTGTTTCTATCAAAGCAATGTTTATCTAAGGGTCTTGAAAGAACATCATTTTTCTAAATATCACGGTATCTCTGAACTAAATATTTTATAATCAATTTTGTCTTTTTCTGAGTGTACTTTTTCATTAATCAGCATCCATTTCATAAGATGTCATTCACAATCATGTAACTAGCCAACTAATAATGGCAGTTTGTGGCCAAGTGGTTAAGAGCACCGCGCACTCAAGTTCTGTGTCACAACCCCGAGTCCCCTGCACGCTCACGCTCAATGCGTCTTCGTTTTGCTACTCAACAATCACCCTAAAAAGGGAACCTATGACTCGTTATTTTGGGATCAAGAACATTAAACTTAAATGCAAACTGAAATACTTCCTGAAAACAATAATAATTAGGTAAGTTACAGTTTGTTCTGGCTTCTAGGGGTGCGTCACTGATCAAACTCAGGGCACTTCACCTGGCTGACTCCTACAGCTACTGCTGTTCTCTTAGTTTGGCTATCGCCAAATATGTGTCTTACTACAATTTACTACCGCTAGGCTATCACCTAGAGAACCATGAGAGTTTATCCCAAACTTCGTCTTCGTAAACAAAAAACATAAAACAAACTCCCACTGTAACCAGATTTGGAGCATGACGTCTGTCACTTCTTGAATATTAACTTAACTATTAACTTACTCATATTTTATATACATTCAAACTAAAGGAGTGCCAGCTCTGCTGGATGACATTATTGCACAAGGCAAATAAAAAATATCGCCCTCTTGTGATACTCTGGTATTTCTGATCAGTAGAGTGTGGGTTCAAGTCCCGCTCATGGCACTTGTGTCCTCGGGTAAGATACTTTATAATCTTTATAATCTGTGAGCTTTCAGAAAAACATTACATGTAGTTCATACGAATACGAACCCTGTACTTTGCCTTCAATCTCACTTATTTTCTCCTGAAATAGCTCGGAGAGTTAGCAGCAGATTTCAACCGATTTCTCATGAATTTGTTTTCGTATTTGTGTTTCCTTCAATTTAAAAGGAGTTGAATTGAAAGTCCATGTAACTCAACCCATGGGGCAGTTTAGTTGGTTGCATCTCTGTGTGTTTTATGAGGTCTAGCAAGAGTTGTTTTATGAGAAGTAGATTTTTACAGTAGCTCCCTCTATCCATGAGTAAGCAAACTTCAACTTTTTTGTTCTGTACTGTGGTCATTTCTTTGGTGTTTGTGGCTTTTGCAATTGCCATACTCTTGGCTCTGTCTTTGTAAAACCTTTCTAATTCTACCAACATTCTCCTCTCTTCTTTTCTAATCCTCTCAATCTCCTCATTAGCTTTTGTTGTGATATTTGTTTTGATGTCAGCACACATAAAGTCTAAATTCTTCTGAGACTCGATTATGTCTTGTATGACAATGTTAAAATTAATTTGATGTTGTTCTACTACTGGAAATATTTTATTGGTATCCTTCTTGAATCTCTCTAAAATCAGACTTAGTTCAGTGATTTTGTGCATTCTGTGGACTTCTGCAATGCAACTTATGCATATTAATGAGTTACATGTTTCACAATACAAGATGAGATTCTTATCAATATGTTCATTACATTTAGAAATGTACTCCTCCTGACTAGGTTGAGTTTCTTGTTGACTTTGTAGTTCATTCTCATACCGTTTTATTTCATCCAACAAAGACACCAAGTTGAAGTCAGTACGCAGATCAGAAACTCCTGTACCGTGCAATGAAGTTTGACCACGGCACACTGGACATGTTATCCTTGAATCATATTGACGCTGTTTCGGTTGAAGTTTTTGAAGGCAACCCCGACAAAATGAATGAGAACACTCCAGCATTTTGGGCTCTTTGAAGCGGTCCATGCAGATATGGCATACAAGATGTCCCTCACTGATCTTTTGTAGGAGTTGCTGAACTGTTAGTCTTGAAGCCATATTGTATGATTCTTTGAACTATTAGCCTGTAATTGTAATAGAAAGAGAATATTCCAACATTGAAAGTAACTTACTCAACCCCAAAAAGACTACTGATTTAGGGAGTGTTAGTTTTAAACATAGCACAAGTAAAATCAGTCATTATTTGTTTTATAACACCCTGTAATTTTTTTCCCAATGTGCAACGTCGACTGATCATGAAGATTGCTTTGCAAAAGAAGTTTTATTCATCCAATCCTCAAATCACAAATCCATCAAAATGGTTGTTGATGAAAAAACAATTACTGAGGACAGAAATTAAGGGGACAAGATTGCCAAAAATGCAGTTTTGCAAACTTCACTTCTGTTTTGGGGTGTTTTTTGTGCTTCAAAAATTGTGTGCAAGTTGAAAAACTTGCCGGCAACCTAAAATTTTGGTTGACTCGTCTGTCCTTCAAATGAAAAAAAAAGTTAAGGGAAACCCCTGTATTTGCGGACTGGTATTAGACATCTGTCTATGATCTATCAAGACTGTAAACTGTGTTGATGAATTGGATGATCAGACAGTCAGTTGGAGGGTTTGGCATCAGCTTCTGTACCGAACCCACTCAATCCACATAAAATAGTTTCAGAATGGGACACAGGACTCTATAATGCTATGTCAAAACAGACAAATTATTCTTCAAATCTCATTAAAATACATACCTACAATGTAATAGTTGCTTGACTAAATTCTCCCAGAAAAGATGACTTCAAAACACAGTACGAAAATAACTTCTGCCTGAACGTTGATGACAAGTAAATTTATACAACAATCTCTAGCACTGTACAACAATCAGCCTGAAGTATTACTGGTATAAGGGAAATCCCCATTTCTATTTTTAAATCTTCACATAATGTACAGTGATGTATACAATATCAATGGATTACTGCTGTATGAAGGTTAACACCCTAGTTGAAGTTAAAGGCAAAGTATAACTTTGGTTCTTGGAACCCTTTTGATTGATTTAATCCTGTATGAATACAACTATTCTGTGAACATTTCATTTCAAAAGGTTGTAGCATTTTTGAGATATCGCCAACATTCTGGAGTGGTTTACGCAGAAAGAATAATCCGTTATTGGAATACTCAATCAGAGAATGTTTTTGCATGAAGCATTTCTCATATTGAGTCGCTTTCTCTAAAACCACTTTCCTTAGAAGGGAATCATTTCTCAGATTGTTTATCAACATGTTTATCAACAGCTGCAGTGCTTCTTACCAAGTAAGATTTGATGGTCATTAATTTTTGGAGTATACCATCCCTTTTACTCCATGACATTGAACCTAGCAACATTAATGGTTAACTCCTGACTGCATAATATGTTTCTGATTTACTTGAAAAAAAAAATAAAAAATAAAAATTGGACTGGGAAGACCTGAGATGGATTCTGATACATGTAGCCTATATAGTTTTTAGCTTTGAGTAAACCATTTTATGAGTGTTACATTAACTTGTAAATCAATTGATCTAATCCAAGCTTTAAAGGTGCATGGTTTCCGCAGAAACAAATTTTTTCCAGACTTTTTTTCTCTGAATGAATTTTCTTAGATGATGATGTTTTATAATGAAAAACATACTATTTTTTTTTTTTGCACCCCATATGCCATGGACAATGCAAAAAATAAATGTACCAAAACATGCAAACTTGTTTGTACGTGGCTGATGGATGTGATAAAATGTCGGATCCTGACGATAATTTGTTTTTAGTTTTTAATTATAACTACCACTTATCATTGGTGGATTTTTCTGTCCTTAAGGGCCTATGAAGTGGGGGTTTTTTGTGTGTTTTTTTTTAGTTTTATTAAATCAGTTCATATGAAAAGAAATTATTTTTCATAACTGTTTTGTGTCTGGAGTGAATTTTTTAATTTTAATTCAATATAAAAAAAATACCCCCCGAAACTTTCGTATTTTGGACGCCACAAGAGGGCGCTGTTCGTGACGTACACAAAGGCAGCAGCTCCCAAATCGAGATCAGCCATGGTCTGGTGCCCAGGCGCGCAATGGGTACCAGTTTAAGTACACAGCCGAGTCGAGTCGTCCACCAAACATGTCGGATTGGACGCACGCACACACACACCATACCGATGGACAATAACGCAACCATATTTTGGGGGTGGAATATAAATCTTCAGAAGTACGTGTTCAGTCAGTGGACTATTGATACATTCTATAAAATTACATGTATATATTAGAATATAATATCAGATATGATGTCGTCAACAATAATGCGAAAAATATATGTTTGTATAACATGAACTGGACTGCGGTGCTTGGGGGTATTGTGAATTGTGTGCACGGACGGGTACGAACTTTACAGCCAAAATTATTTACCCTGAGTTTTTCCCGCTTCCAAAAAGCACCTCTCCTTTTCTCCGGTCGTTTCGCAGCCTTCTTGCTTAGTGGAAATATTGTTGGAACAGCATCTGGCAACAGCATGGCATTATACTTCATGCCAAATTGGTTGTGAAGGCCACGTTCAAAGCAACTTGGCTCACTGGTGGGCACTGCAGAGCATAGGCTGCTCGGGTCGCTCCGTCCAGACCATTTGGCTCTGGTCAGCTTCACATTCGCCGTCCATATCCGTCTGAATTTGGGGTCCGATGGAAATTTATGGACACTAACTGCATCTTTAGTGGTGTTGCTACACCTAGTCAGGTTGCTTAGGTCCAAATTTTGATGATACCGTGACTGACTGGCCCAAAGCACCAAACTTGGTAGATATGTTCTTTTGGTCCTAGAGAAGATATTTAGAAGGGGTGACACCTGAAAAAAATCTTGTAAGGGTACCTAATTTGCATAAATCAAAAATGGTACCTAATTTGCATAAATATAAAATGTGGCCATCTGTTTCAGTATATAAGTGCTGTAATCAGCCCTATATTAAATATTGAAATGATTTGAATTACTTATTTCTAATTTTAAAGTCAAAGTACACTGATGCTTAGACTCATTATTACTAATTAAGACCAATTAGAGCAGGATTATTAGTTATGTAATGAGTCATTCATTTAAATGCATTCAATATGCAACTAAGATTTTGGTGCGATGTTTTCTACCCCTACAAATTAGAGGTGCTTAGTTTGCCAATCAAATATTGTTTTTTCCCCCATTCTGATGTATTCAATTTGATATTTTGTTTTAAAGCTAATCAATTTCAGTTATGTATTGGTGTATTATAAATGAGTTTAACGCCTGTACTCTTTTAACTGCAAATGAATCATTACTATTCTCAAAACACAAGTTGCCATGCTGCTGAATGGGCCTATTGTAAAGCACAAATATATCACTGAGTCACAGGTTTGTCTTTCCATAGCTCATATGACCTTCTTCAATGCAAAAACAAAGTATTTTTGGCATAAAACCAGCAGGCATCCAAAGGAAAGGGAGCCATCCTTCCTCTCTACATTGGGCTATGTATCCATACACTCATTAAGATGAAAAAAAAAAAAAAATATCCGGTATAGACTGGCCATCAGTGTTAGCTACGACTGCGCCATTGAAAAATTGCCCAGCAAATGCTGTATGCAAGCACTTTGAGGAAGAACTTGTCTGTCCTACAAGTCTAAGAAAAGGTCTGTTCTCAATTGGGGTTTTGAGTAACATACATCATAAACCCTGCTCTACAACAGCCGAGGCGCCTTCCATTAGGCGCCTTCCATTGTACTGGAATCAGTTATCTTCCAGTTTCCCACTGCATCCATATTTACTCCCTGAGGATTACACAACTGTTCCAGCAAGTATAGCAAGCCACAGCTCTGTGGCTTGCTATACTTCTAAACTTAAAGTACTAGAAACTTCTCTAACTACCATTGAAGGTAAACTAGAAAATGCAAGAGCTGCAGAAGTCTCCTGGATAGACATATTTGTTTCGCTCTTAACGGGCAAGCTCGAGGAAAAATTACATTGCCTGGTTTGCCTTCCATGCGTCAACTCAAGGGCTCCTTCAAATCCTGATGCTGTACTAAATGATGTCTTGCCCCTTTACTACGAAATGGCTGCAACCATTACCATGATCAAGCATGGGATGGAGATCCAAGGGCAAATAATCATCTTAACCCTTCCCAGACACCACTTGGCCCGAGACCCAGTGGTCTTCACATCGAGATGGTTCAGCTATAATTATGGCACCCGATTGGAAACTTTCTGAAGGATCTGGTTGGACTGCTGCCTTATGCGAAGCTGGCCACCACACTATATAGAACCCAGCCACAGTCATCAAGTTACAGCTATAAAACACTGGCAAATCTGCAGAGAGATGCTTAGGCAACTGAAGGCGAAGTCCGACAGCGGACGGTTTCTTTTGAAAATGATCAAGGCAAGCCCCCCCACCCCCCCTGTTACAGTGCTGGGATATCATCTTGAAATATGAAACCCTTGTGTTGTTTTTCATCCGTGCTTACCGTATCCAAGATTTTAATCACTTTTTGGAGGCTTTGATGCCTTGGTTCTTTGCGCTTGATCACACCAACTATGCTCGCTGGATCCCCCATTCACATGGGCATTCAGGTTGGCTCAGTGGTATTGGTGTATATTTCACCTCTGTAGCCCCAGGTTGAATCCCGAACCAGAGCCTGGCATGTGGATTGTGTTTTCAGTCTCTACCTGGTTGCTTGGGTTTTCCCTGTTTGGAGTTGGGGTTAGACAAGGATGCCCCATATCACCAGACCTCTTCAACCTGTTCCTTGAGTTTGTGATGAAAGGACTCCGAGAACTTGAACCAGGAGTACAAATGGGAAACAACATCAGATAATTATGCAGACGACACCACCCGACTTGATCTTGTTTTTGAACTGGATAGAGCATGTAAAAAATTGGGCATGAAAGTCAAACCAGCCAAATGCAAAATTATGACAGATGACCCGAGAGACATCACCCTCAACAACAATCCAACAGAAAAAGTAAAGGAATTCGTGTTCCTAGGAAGCAATATCCCATCTGTGGCGCACAATCTGAGACACGAAGGCTCTACCACACAGTCAGTCTGCACACAGTATCAAATAAGAGGTCAAACAGTGGGTCCTTCAAAAGACTCAACACAAGTTCTCATGCTTCTTGACCATGGTCATGAGCAAAACAACCATCAGGTAAAGGTATTCGGTGGCGTGGTAGGACACATCGTAAACCCAGCTCCACTGTTCGAAGAATATGGCTGGACAAATGTTCCAGAGGCAGGCAGTGTCTGTAGAGAGCTGTTGAAGTGCGAATGTCAAACACAGCCGCGGTGATCCAGAAACTGCAGATGCCGCAAAGCGCAAAGCTGGCTTTTCTTGCACAGCACTTTGCAAGTGCAGTAGAAGCTGCCCAAAAACTTTAATTTGTAAAATTTGGGATAGTTCAACAACACTTTTCAGATAATGAGGTAGTGTTAACAACAAAATATGAAGCATTTTAATTTTGTTTTATTTCAAACCACGATACTTAATTTATTATTATGGTGGCCATCTTGGATGTTTGACTTAAAATAATTACCAAAAGGCACATCATAAGTTAACTACATGTTGTTTTAAGTGCAGGGTATGTAAACAGACTCAAAAGTACAAATTTTAAAATTACTAATTTGCTTTCAAAATGAAAAAATATACCAAAACAGTGCTTAACTATGGGATTTAGCAGCCATTTTAAAATTATGCAAATTAGGTACCCTTCCAAAAATATTTTTTGGTGTCACCCCTTCTAAAATTTATTTCTGAGGCCCATAGAATGTACCTGCCAAATTTGGTGCTTTGGGCCAGTCGGTCACGATTCCATCCCTAAGCTACCTGACTAACCCAGCAGCAACACACCTTGATGGCATTTGTTAAAATCAACGTAAAAAGACCCCAAAAGAAAGAGACAAACTTCTTCGAACTTGTTCCTTCTGTGCAGTGTTTGCATGGCCCCACGCAGGACGTATGACAAGTCGTTCTGTTGAGTGCCTTTGTTTACGTCACAGATTTTATGTTAATGAGGAGGTATGGGTGGGGCGCGGCGGCCCCCCTAAATTTCGAAATGATTTTTTTAATGGTGTAAAATGGCTTGTGAAAAAAAAATAATAATCAAATATATGTTGTAATAGGCATACTTTATTGTTTACAGCATTAAACAATTCTATTTCATAGGCCATTGGGTCTGACACATCTATGATGACAGTTTTTTAAACTTTTGTCTTGAACCGGACAATTTTTAAAATGTATATATGTACTTTTGTCCGAAGATTTAAAATAAATAAATAAATAATAATAAATAATAAATAAAGTTTATTTTTACTTGTTTTACAGAGTTAATAATTACCTATCTTTGTTTTCCCTTTCCCCTCCCCCTTTTTTAAGGAGGGGGAGGTGGGGGAGGGGGCATGTAACACAGCATTTTCAGCTGAGTTTTTCAATAAGATCCATTGATTGATATTGCCCAATATGGATGAAGCCTGAGGGTTTTCTCAGTTTGACAATATCATTTCACTTTTTGAACCCTTTACTCTGGTCCTTTTTTTATTTCAGATGTTCCTCATCATGTCCACACAGCCTCTTGGATTGTGAAGCCCATAACCATGGTAACCTAAGACCCACAAGATCCTAGTCAGTCTCAGACTCCCAGGGCAGATACTGAGGACTCTGTTAAGATGCTGAAGACACTAAAGGGAGAGTCGGAGACATACAAGAAACAGGAAGCTTACAGTGAGAGGTGAGTCTATTCTCTTATGCATTTATTCCAAGTCGACATCATTAATACATGTTACAGCATAGGTTTTAAAATTCGTGGTCCTGAAAATTCTCTATTTGTTTACCTGCTTTTCACAAAATAATGCATTCTGGGCATGGAGTGACATGTCAGTTCCACAAAAATCCACCGTGGAATAAACTAAGTTACCAATCTGGAATTCTACTGAGTCTTACAAAGTTTGTACTGTAGGGTGGTATATGGGACTGGCCTGTTTTGCTTACAATGTAGTATTTTTCATATTTCAACTGGAAAACTAAATGGAAATATTTTCATAGGCCAGTTTTGTTCTCCCGCATTCTTAAAAAAAGTTCTGAGCAGAATTGCTTTACATTGGTTAGGTTGACTATCTGTTCTTGACACTTTCAGAAAAGTGGAATGAATTTGGTTGATGTAAAAGCACAATCATAATAGTAGATAATTATTCAAAACATAATGCAAAATGTGTAAGAGAACAATTGTACTTGAAAGCTCTTCATACTCTAGAGTTCATAAACAAGGAGTAATTCACATTTGAAATGTTTTTGTATGCAATGCTCTCATCTTAAAGAAATACAAATAAAATTTAAGTCCTAGAGACAGATCTTTTTATAGCTAATTTGATTACATTACAACCATGTCTGTTTAGTTAGGGTAGCCTCTAACAGTATTGGCTAATCATTTAAGGCTCTATGTGTAAGAATGCGTCAGCAAATACCATCACATTGTGAGACTTTAAATTTCACAAATAGAAGTGTAAAATTGCCTTGGGTTTTCAATTTCAAATCATCAAACAAAAACAAACCTGTACAAAATTCATCAAAACAGAGTTAAATACAATTTCAGGAGGATAGACAGCTGGCATTGTGTGCCATCTTTGAGGACAAACAATGGAATTGTTCATGTGTGTACGCGCTGCGCCAAACTCTCAGCCAGTGATAGGTCTTCATTGACATCAACGAGGGCCGGAAAAAGAATTGGTAAGAATGAAACAAAATTATAATAAATTTTTTATTAATAGTAATAATTATTAATAGACAGAAACAAAAAACAATACCTCATCTAGCGTGCTGCACAGGAACAGCTTATAAGTAGAAGAAAACAAACTTTAACCAAAACAATAGCTGTTACAGCATGCTGCGCTGGAACGGCTAACAAAAAGGAGGGAGAGAAAAAAAGACAGACAGAATTTTTATTAATTTTACAATGAGCATTTCCATAGCAGAATTGGAAACATAAAGCAACAGTGGCACTGGTGATCATCAAATACTATTTTCTTCACTTTGACAGGTACGTGGGTACGGATCCATGAGGGGGTGAGTCCTGGGAGTCTGGCCCAAACCCTGCTTTTGTTGACTTTTTATATAATTTTGTATTAATTTACTAATCTTTTTCCTTTTGTAAATGTTATTAACTTGTGCCATCACATAGTATAGGTTTTCCTGGCCAATTTCAACACAAATTCATTCAATTAACCACCTGGCTCATTCAGTTTCGATTGACGATAAATGCTCCGTTGCATCAGCATTCAGTAGTCAAAAATAGTCATTCAGTTGAAATTTAGTTTAGCTTTCATTGGTCTAATAAGATCATTCAAACTTATTAGGTCGCAATGATCAATCATTTGGGTAAAAGCAAGAGGCTTGTCAACCTGTCAATTTCATCAATTGTAAATAAGTAGTAAAAATCCAACTGAGTAATAGTGAAAATGTAGTCTTGGCTGTCTATAAATGAAATAGAACGACAGAAACAAACTTAAATGGGGAGAACGAAATCATGCTTGCACAAAAATGAAATTGAATGCAACCAAAAAGAAACCATAGTGTGAATGAATTAGGGAAACATGCGTGAGTTTGAAAGCCTGTTAATGAAACTGAATTACGTTTTGCTGAAGTTTTTTTTTTTTTTTTTTTTTTTTTATTTATTGTCCAAACCAACTGCAGACAAACTGCAAATTACAGAAAATTTACAATAACTGAATCTTCAAATTTACAGATTAAAAACAAAATACATAAATCTTGGGAACTGAAATTTTAAACCATAAATTAATAAACTAATAAATAAACAAAATAATAAACACAACTAGAACAACAAAATGTAATCAGAGATGTCTTTTGTACAATTGCTTTTTGTAGCAACCACACGGTTAAAGGGGGTCTCTGAAGTAGTGTGTCTCCAATGAACATCCAGATGAGGGTTAGAGAACAAGGAGAAGTTACTCTTTCTGAATTATTTCATTTCTTGCAGTCAAATTTGTTAGTGCCTCTTTTTCATTTAATGTACTGACTGGGGTCAGTTTTGATTTGTCACTTTCGCTTGAAGAAAATGAACATAGAGTTTTGACCTGATTTTGATTTGTTGACAGTACTCTTTGTGGATAAACAGCCATGATTTGGTTTGCGGACTGTAGGTAGGAATCAGATTTTGTTAATTTGTTTGGACTTTATTTTGTTGGATATCAAGGCGACATGTGCATTACACGAGGTTCGTTTAGATTTAACAAGGACTCTGCCTGATTTTTCCAATGCTTGGGTTTCGGGGGTTCACTTTCTTGAAAAAGTCATTTATTGTTGAATGTGACAGCTTTGGTGGGTAAAGTTTTACACCGGAGGATTGTTTCATTTTAGTCGTAGGGATGACCAAAAAGTAGGAAAAGATTTTTTCTCTTCTTACTCGACATGGCCTGGATTGATAACATAGCATTCTGACCTAGCTCTGATGAATTTCCACTTTCCAACTTTCTTTTCCTCATATAGTTGAGGAGGTATTTTTTCTCTGCCAAGTTTTTTTTCTTTTTGTCTGAGTTGGGGAAGAGATTAGTGGTAGGCTCTCTGCTGGATTGATTTTGCGTTTTACTTGTTTTAGATTCTTCCTCTTTCGCTTCTCCCTGTTTGTCCTCGTCTCCATCACTGTTATCCTCGGACACAACTCTCTTAGCAGGTGAATGCCTCCTTCGATTGCTGCTCTTAATTCCTCGGTATTTTTTGCAAAATTCAGAGGTGGAATTTGGATTAGAGTAATCATTAGACATGTAATTTTTAACGGATTGAGGAATATCAAATTGCGTACTAGGAGACAGGTCTAGATAACTGTCAAAGTCGTGCAAGTCTGCAACTGCAAGATTAGAGTTAAATGAATCTCTGACAATTGGGTAGATGGCTCGAGGACGCAATTTGGAGACAAACTCCTTTAGCTCGGGGTAGGACGAGTGATCAGAGTATGGAACTTTAAAAACACCATCTTGTTTAGCGGAGGACTGGCCTTTGAGTATTGAGAGGCCAGATGGGATGATTGCGATAGTCTGGACTTCTTCATTCCATTTAGAAATGTTTCTACTAATTTCATTTATCTTGATAAGTCGCACTCGCCCCTTGGTCTCATCGGTTGTGAAAACATCTGGTAGCTCCAACAGTTTTAGCATGCCCATGCGAGTTGGGCTGACCACTATGCGTGTTTGAAGTGCTAGAGCTATGTCCACAAAGAGGTCCTCCTTTCCTAATTCATAAGCTGCAATAACAATTTCATGCTCGGGATGTTTATGAAGGATCTCCAATATTTGTTCCTTACAGTAGGATCGACTGGGGAATTTACACTTCGGGTTGTTGAAGGTGTTGTCAAGATAAAGTCTATCCACTGGCCGATTCGGCCCGACAAACGATGTGGGAAAGATCGTTGGGTTATAGCGGAAGTCACCGGTGTAAAAAACACGGCCAAAGTAACCCTCAAAAAGAAACATGACAGAGCCTGGGCAGTGATCAGCATCAAATAGCGTCACGGTCATTTTCTGCTGAAATCTGTGGTCCAGGTTAACGACGTTACTTGTGTCGAGCTCCAATGGTCGGATGAGGTCATTTCTAATCTGGAACTTCTTTACTAACAGCTTTGCGGTGATGGGAGAGCAATAGATCGGCCATCTCCACAAGGGCGTGAGACCCTGGGTGTGGTCAGAGTGCATATGAGACAAGAAGTACACCCTTGAGGATGGATTGGTTTGCCGTTTCCACAGATCAACCACAATGGGAGTGTCTAGAATATTACGCCCAGTCATCTTTTCACCTTTCTGCAGAAAATAAGAATGTTCATAAATTATTATTTCAGTACCTGGTGGATCTCTCAACACTGTTGAGATAATTTATTCAAAATTGCCCATTTAAACTCTTTTTGTTGAATAAGTTTTGTGAACCTCAAACAAACAATTATTTTTTTATTTATTTTTATTCAAAATTTTAAAATGTGCCAGATTCCCCTGGGGGTTGTAAACTTGATTAAACAGTTTACTTTACATGAAATAAATTATTGATAAATCATGTCTTGTTCATAAACAAACTGTTCATCTTCTTCATAAACAAAATGTAAAAAATTTGTAAATTATAAGGAATAAGACAAAAATCCTACTCTGGTTTTCTTAGACTTTATCTGTATTGTAAGTAATCAACTTACTTGAATTGTAAGAAACTAAGATTATTTTACAGTTTAATTGTAAGATTTCACATACATGTATTGATCATCACAATAAACTCAATCGATATCAGATAAGGCGCACCGGTAGATAAGACACTGATTTTTGTTAACCTTTGAATGTCAGACAAAATGCGCCTTATATGCAGGAAATTATGGTACATTATCAATAGACTACTGTGTTGTGTGAAACACCAATAGATGCAGAAAGTAAACTCAATGACATTGAACCTCAACCTTTAACCCAGGGCTGTTTTAAGCAGTGAGTATGTTGCAGGAAACCAAACAATAGACTATCCTTGAATTTGATTGAGGAGACAAATAATGTACAAGATAAACAGTTTATGCGAGAAAGAAAATATAACTGAATAATACTTTGTCTTGAGATGACCCATTTTGGTATACTGTAATTTCCTGTGTATAAAACGCGTCTTATCTGATCTTTAAAGGTGAAACAAATCACTGCGTCTTATCTTCCGATGTGCCTTATCTGATTTTGATTGAGTTCATTGTGATGATTACTATGTGAAATCTTACATTTATACTGCAAAATAGTTCCTTTATTTCGTCCAGGGTAATTCTACATGTCACATTTTTCTTCAAATACACCTACATCGATCGTTCACATTTTTACTAAACTTACTGAAGAACGAAGTCACTGGCCATGCTGCTGCCCACAATAAAATAACAATACCGTCGCGAATGAGCGATGATCAATGCTACACACAGTACACTGCTATAGCGTCTTTACCAGACAAGTCGTTTTTGTATGTTATCGTGAATTGCACTGTTAGATTTCGCCAACAGAGGGCGTACGTTCCTAATGTGAAAGCATAATTAAGAAAGCTCCTCTAGCGTTTTGTTGGTTCTTGCATGTATTGTAGCATTCAAAAAAAGCAAGATAGCAAAGACTAGCAGCCCATTCATTGGGAAACATTGGGAAAACGTGTGTCTGCGCGCGCTCGTTGTGTACAAAGAAAAACTGTAAAGCTATGGTTATAGAAAAAAGTAATAATGAAAAAAAAAAAGTGATGTTTTACTCGTCTTCATGATTGAACAATTACGCTCCCTTTGCGCTATGGTAAAGTGTGCTTATACCATCACAATGACCCTGTATGTGTTGATGTACCAGCAGTATGGGACTTGGCGAGCGTGTATAATGTGAAAGATATATTGCGGCGGTGCGACATATCTGTTAACCCTTTAATCCTATTTTGGTAATTTGAGGGTACTGCGCCTTACGCCGAGTGCCTTATACTATAGGCAGGAAATTACAGTAGTTGTGAAATAAACCATTTGAGAATGTTTCATTAATCTGTTAGACAATTGAGTATACCAAGATTTAAAGATAAAATCCTTTTTTGGTGCATCCTTCTTGGAAGGATAATTTCAATCCTCTAATTTTTAATGATCATCTAAACTTCTAGTAAAAACACCCCAAAACTAGTCAAAATTGTCTCCAAGTGGTCCGGCTGTTTTAATTTAGGGAATGTTTATCTCTGTTCAAGGTTCGCGCAACCTGCTTTTGACAATACGCTTTGTTAGTCTCTAAAACAGCCGTCCATGCAAACCTCGTAAACAATCAAATGCTAGGCTTTTGATCGTGTGCTTTTTAAAACTTTTGCTAAAGTGTGTATTTTGTTACGCACCTCAAAACAGTATAATAACACCAAAGTTCAACTTAATGAAATAGCTCATGCATTGACACAGCACTGACCCCAGCGATACCTGAACACCTAGTGTTTGTTGTCACAAACACGTTAAGTCTAGTCTTCTTCTTTTTTTTTGCTTTTTCTTCTCAATGGGCTTTGTTCGCAAGCAAACGCATACTTGCGAATCTTTGATCAACTTGAAACTTAATGCGAAGTTAGACCATAACTAGGAGAAGCCGAGTAAGTTGTGACGTCACGATTACGTCATCGGGTGTCAAGTTACAAGCCATTTTAGCTCAAAAAGTGCCCTCATGCCAACGCCTGTATGTCTCTGAATATTAAAACTACAGTATTCATATGATAGATCAAGACACGGGCAACATTTGAAAAGTTAAAGCAAAAATCGTCGACCTTAACTTCCGGATCGTTACCCTAGGTCAAAGTTCGCCTTCGTTCTTTTCCTTCAAAAAAACACTTTCGAGCTTATCTACGGAATAACTCAAGATTGAGATTGAATTGAACAATAAAATTCAACCGATAGTTGAACCTCACTATCAAGACGTCACAATCCTATTTATGTCATGATGACGTCATCGGGCATGGAATTATAATAAATCAAAGTTTAATATTTGTAAAAAGCATAACTCATGAAGCATTTGTTTGTTTTTTATAATCTACACATCATCGGATAGCTCATTTAAAGTTCGACAAATGCTACACAGAACCCGTACAACATTTGAAATTACTTCCGGTTCAAATCGGAAGTTGAAAATTTCATAATATCTTATCTATTCATATCTTTAAAACTACTGATCAATTCAGCATAATTTGTGTATCAGGTTGTAGAAGGTTAATCCTGCTCAAACTTTTGCACAAATATGACAACATTTTGATCTTAACATCTGGTCAAAACCGGACAATGAAGTGCACTTACCCATTTCGTACCCCCCCCCCCCCCCCCCCCGCCTCCGCCTCCCACTTTAATTGACAAATCATTATGTACACATAACATTGAGACTGCGTGCACTGTCGTCGACGTTGTTTGCTTGATCTGGTGGCGGGAAACAACATTTCTCAACAGCGCCCTCTTTCGTGGGATATTTGTTAAACAGCGCTGATAAATAAAATCGTTTTTTGGGGCTTATCTACGGAATAACTCAAGATTGAAATTGAATTGAACATTGAAACTCTTAAGATAGTTGAACCTCAGTATCAAGATGCCACAATTTTAGAGACGTCATGATGAGGCCATCGGGTATCGAATTTAGTTAAATCAAAGTTTAATGTTATGTAAAAGTCATTATTCGTGAACCATTTATTTGATTTTTACAATGTCTGTGGCGAAGTTTATGACAATCATTTCAAAAATGGTATACATAATGACTTTTATGCAGACAACATAATGTGTGGAGTTTCAGATTGATGACGTCATCGTGTGTCACGTGGTAATACATTTAAGTTTTACTTTTTGAAGCCTCTAAAAAACCAAAAGTTTGACTGAGTTGAAACTTGGCTCATAGATAGACAGTGATATTGACTACGTAAATCTAAAGAAACAACATGAAGACGTCAATCTTTTTTTTTACAAATACTTGAAATTTTGACCAATTATTACGGGTATTTATTGACCCGCTGTCAAACCACGGGATACACACACACTACGTGATCTAAACCAGTTAAATGGTGAGCAAATCAACCGCAAGGTTCAAAAGTCAATCAAACATGCTTGTGGTCTAGTCTCTGTTTAAGGTTTGCGCAACCTGCTTTTGACAATACGCTTTGTTAGTCTCTAAAACAGCCGTCCATGCAAACCTCGTTAACAATCAAATGCTTGGCTTATGATCGTGTGGGTTTTTTTCACTTTTGCTAAAGTGTGTAGTTTGTTACACACCTCAAAACAGTAATAGCACCAAAGTTCAACTTAATGAAATAGCTCATGCATTGACACAGCACTGACCCCAGCGATACCCGAACACAGTAAGTCTAGTTAAAAAATTGAAAGAGTAAAAAGGGAAAAGAGAGTTTGTATCTCCCTGCCATTTATGAACAAAACAAAATAAACCCTGGGTAAATATGACCCTAATTTTCAGCATAATAAGTGAAAAGGTATCAGTCGTATTAGGTCATGCACTGTCATCGTAGTCACTAGACATGGTGAACAGGCTACATTAATCTACTTATTTGACTATCGATGTTGGCATATTATATCTCTGTAATAATCCTTCTATCAGGGTTTTTATTCTGACTAACAATTGCTTCTTTCGTATCCCAACTGTAAGATTGCATGTTAAGTTTTACGGAATTTGTTTTAATGACCGGTTTAGTTATTTTATTTGGTTCATTTTCTGTTTTTATTGTTTGGTTGTTTGTTTGTTTTTTCCTACTTTGCTTTGTTTTATTACATGTGTGGATTGTTTTATGAAAATGTAGACATCTGTTTGTCTATTATTTTTATATTTTAAAACAGTAATCCATTTTATTTTTTTTTTTTTTAATGTCTATTTGCTCCTTTTAATTTACGTTTTTATTTAAATTTTTTATTTTCTGTGTGTTTTTGTAATACTCAGGGCCCCATGGGAGACGTTTTGTTTGTGAACAGGTTACCCTAATGAAAGATAAGACATAAATAAATAAAAAAAATTAATTAATAAATATTGGACCATTGAACAAAGTACCTGTACCACTCTGCAGCTGCTGGTTTGACATTCACATATTCATTTTATACATTTATTCGCTTGAAAAAAATGTATAAAACAAATAATTTTTTTCAAATTGTTTTTTTGACATACAACCCCAGGCCTGGAGTTACCAATTTTTAAGGGCAAGGCCACTTGCGCCTTGGAGCAAGCCAGATTTTGGAGGTCACCAATGCCAGTAGATAGCGCACCATTGCAAAAAATTGTAAAAAATAGAAAAGGCACAAAGGCCATTAAATTATGAGAGTTGTAAAAAGTAAGAGCACAAACCATAATGTACATGACCTCGTTTTATATTCTTTTGATTAGTTTATAAAAAGCTTGTTTTATTGAATAAGTTTTAAGACCCTAAAACAAACATTGTTTTGTAATAAAATACACCATCAGCCAAAATATAATTTATATAAATAAAGAACTTTTATTCAAAAAGTGCACCTGGGATAAAGGGCATGGCAATTATGGCCCTAAGAGGATATATTTTAGAGAGTTACAAGGGCATCAACGTCATCGTCGTGTAATTCCTGGCCTGCAACTCATTCCCACCCGCTATGCCAAACATGAAAAACAGCGCTACTGGGCTATCTAAAATCTCATGAAAACTTCTTAAAACATCTTAACAAATCCTTCTCTGGTTTTTTAAAGCCGTTTCGCAGCGCAGCGCAGCGCAGCGGAACACCTCTTGTTTTCGGTAAAGTTTTTCTTTGTCTGTTTCAGACAACCGGAAGTCACTCAAATAACGCACGTTGCGTCCTAAGCGCTTTTTTGTGTCGGTCCCGATAAGCAATTGCAATGAAACTTTTAGTGATGAAAGGCATTGGTGCAAGGACGGTCCTAAAAGAAATCCGTCGTGATGACGTCATCACCAGTCACGTGACGTCATCTTAAAGATTTATATTTTAAATATTTGAAAATGCGTATCAAATCGGCCACAATAGAACCTAGGATTCTGTTTGCGGGATTGGGTAGGGATGAATTAGGGCTTCATTTTATTCCGTGTGCGTGACCTCACATGACCTCTCCTTCCGGTCGAAACCGGAAGTGCCCTCGTAATTCAAAAGTGGCAAAAGTTATGAAGTTGCTTTTAACGATGTTAGTGTGCGGCCAGAAAGTACTTAAAAAAAAAAAATACCAATGACGTAATAATATACAAGAGCGCCCTCTAGTGGCAGTTGGAAAACTGTTTAAAATGCACTTTGAGAAGATGTATGTGGCGAAGTTTTTTGTAATCGCTTCAAAATTTATACATATGATGACCGTCAGGCAGCCAACATATGTATGAAGTTTTAGATTGATTACGTCATCAGGGGTCACGTGACGTGACATTAAAGGTGCACTTTTTGAAGTCATATATCTCCAAAAGTAAAGGTCTGATTACTTTGAAACTTGGCAAGTCGTTAGATAATGGCAAGTTCTTGTTAAATTTGTAATGACGTCATGATGACATAATCACACGATTTTATAAGATGTTTTTGTTTTTTGCCCCTTAAAGTCATCAATTGCTAACAAAAACATGCTTTAATCAAAATTCTTTTTTAAACAGGCTTGACACGTCATAACTGCTTTGAAAACAAATTGACGTCGTCATGACGTCATTTGTCAGGTTATATAACCTTAAAGGTAAAGTTTTACAAGATATATAGACACAAGGCATTAATTATTGTATAATTAATTTGATTATGTACACACTATACTAATTTGATATTCAGATGAGTAATTTGAAAATACATCATCAAATCAAATGTTGAACGTTGGAAGAAGAAATTCAATCAACAATCTGTTGGACTATGGTAGAGTGACGCACCTTAAATAGATATCCAGTCTGACTGTGATTATGACGAATGTGGGAAAAACTTCAATCTATATTTAGCTTTTACTATTCAATGAATGGAGTTCAACATGCATGGATAACTTTGAAAAGGCTTGGCTTTGAGGTTCAAATGAAAATAGAAATGATGTATTTTACATTAAAAGGGTTTTGTGTGTTGGTTGATTACTTTTCGATTTTGACCAGTTAATTATGTTACGGTTGCAAGGGTTTATGTTTAATGTTCTTTTACAAGTGTATTGCAGAAGTGCACAACAATGTTTGCCTGGTGAAAGTCATACTTAGCACTAGGTTTGCTAAATTGTGTTTCAAGAAAACTGAGTGTAAAAACTACTCAACATGAATGGTGTAAAATAACTGAAAAATAAAACCATGATAAATTATTGTACTTATTAACAATATGAGCAAATATAACTAGCTGTTGCAAACTGCTTACCAACAAAAAATGACCTATGGTATAAATGCAAAAAATTAGTAAGTGGCCCGAGGTTTCGAAAGAGTCTTTCTCAAAGGCTAAATAACAACACAACACACAAAAATAGGTATAGATTCATATGGGATGGTTTTCAACACTAAACTAGCAAGCCGGACCACTTGGAGATAATTTTCAACAGGCTTTCTGGGGATTTCAGAAGAAGAAAACAATCTTCTGTTTGGTATGTGTTATTTACAAACCCCCAGCCAGCTGGTGCATCCATTGCTTCTGGAGGATTGTTTTACTAATCGGATAAGTTTATTGACACACCAGTTTGTGGCCTCAAACTTAGAAAGGTATTATTGGGGAATTTCCGTAATGCAGAAACAAGAAAGCAATTTTCATGCCAGTCATTGCAATTTAAAAAGAGTTGAATTTAATTAATTTATTTATTTTGTTTTATGTAAGCAGGGTATATTCATCTTTTAAAAAAACAACTGTTCTCCTTGTGGGGGCACTGGATACCGATACAATATAAAATACGGAAGAATAAATTACAAAAGCAGCTAAAATCGATTCAAATCATTACATAAAATTCTAAGAAGTACATATTGTAAAAACAAAAAAAGTACATCCAATCACAGGCCTGATGCTTCATCTTTGAAAGGACAAGGGCACCAACTAGGCGTTGTCACCAACTAGGCGTTGTCACCAACTAGGCGTTGTCACCTTGGTAAAGGGTACCCCTATGTCAATATTTAACAGAGACCAATATATATATATAACCAACTCAATCTACATATGAAATAATTTCAGATTGTGACCCAGGACTCTACAATGTCATGTCAAACCACAACAATTATTCTAATAATCTCATAAACTTTAATACCTACAATGTAATAGTTGCCTGACTAAATTATTACAGGAAAATATGTCTTCAAAACCCAGTATCAAAATAGCTGCTACTTGAACATTGAAGACAAGTAAATTCAATCAACGATCTCTTGCACTATAGCAATAGGGATAAAGGGCATGGCAATTACATGTAGGGCCGTATTTTTTGGAGGGCACCATGGCCAGTTCCGAGGGCATCGACTGCACTGGGCATTGTGGCCACCGTGTAGTTTCAGGCCTGCAGCTCATTCCCAGCAGCTAAGGCCAAACATGAAAAACAGCGCTAGTCGGCAATACAAAATCTCATGAAAAAATTTAGAAATACAAAACTTCTTAACATATCTCAACAAATCCTACTTTTGTTTCTGTTGACAGATAAACTATACTGTAAATAATCAACTTACTTGAATTGTAAGAAACTAAGACAATGGCTTGAAACACAGCATCAAATCAAATGTTGAACGTTGGAAGAAGAAATTCAATCAACAATCTGTTGGACTATGGTAGAGTGACGCACCTTAAATAGATATTCAGTCTGACTGTGATTACGACGAATGTGGGAAAAACTTAAATCTATATTTAGCTTTTACTATTCAATGAATGGACCTGTACACGTTTGGTAATTACTCAAAATATATATTAGCATAAAAACTTACTTGGTAACGAGCAACGGAGAGCTGTTGATAGTATAAAACATTGTGAGAAACGACTCTCTCTGAAGTAACGTAGTTTTTGAGAAAGAGGTAATTTCTCACTAAAATAATAAAATACTTTTATTCCTATCTGAAGGCACACTAATTTGTGCAACAAGGGTGTTTTTTCTCTCATCATTTTCTTGCAACTTCAATGACCAATTGAGTCCAAATTTTCACAGGCTTGTTATTTTATGCATATGTTGGGATACACCAAGTGAGAATACTGGTCTTTGACAATTACCAAACTTGTTCAGTGCCTTTAAATATGCATGAGTAACTTTGAAAAGGCTTGCCTTAAATGTTCAAATGAATTTGTTTTTCTTCGAATTTTACATAAAGGGTTTTGTGTGTTGGTTGATTACTCTTCAATATAGACCAGTTAATTCTGTTAAGGTTGCGAGGGTTATGTTTGCAGAAGTGCACAACAATGTTTGCCTGGTGAAAGTCATACTTAGAACTGAGTTTGCAAAATCGTGTTTCAAGAATACTGAGTAAAAACTACCGAACATGAATGGTGTAGGTTTTATTTCAAGAAAAATTATAACAAGTAGAATTACCCTAAACGAAATACAGGAATTATTTTATAATATTGTAAGATTTCACATAGTGCTCATCATAATAAACTCAATCGATATCATATCTTTGTAACCTGTGGAAATCCCAATTTCTATATTTTGATTTATGTGGTCACTACAACACATGCTAGCAGTGACTTGAACATTATCAATAGATTACTGTGTTTTGTGAAACACCATAGATGCAGACAGTAAACTCAATGACATTGAACCTCAACCTTTATAAACTGGGGCTGTTTTTTAAAAGCAGTTTGTATGATGCAGGAATCCAAACAATAGGCTATCCTTGAATTTGGAAGACAACTATTGTACAAGATTACCAGTTTATTTGGGAAAGAAAAAAATAACTGAATAATACTTGGTCTTGGGAAGACCAATTTTGGTATAGTTTCAAAGTAAACGCTTTTAGGAATGTTTCATTAATCATTAGACAATTAAGTACACCAAGATTTAAAGATAAAATCCATGTGTTTGTGCATTCTTCTTGGAAGGATAATTTCAATCTTCTAATTTTTAATGATCACCTAAACGTGTACAGAATTCTAGTAAAAACACCCGAAAAACCAGTCAAAATTCTCTCCAAGTGGCCCGGCTGGCTAATTCAGTGTTGAAGAGCATCCCATATGAATCTCTGTCTGTCTTTGTGTGTTATTATTTAGCCATGGAGAAAGGATGGAAACATCAGGCCATTCAGGGTTTTATTTGCGTGGATGGTTTCAATCATAGTTTAAATAAGTCTCTTGAAAAAAGTCATTTGACTTGAGAAGATGTACCAGGTCCTTGCTCGATGATCTGTCCAAGTTTTTTTATTCACAAAAACTTTGCTTCTATTTGGTTTGTAGGCTCTAAGACCTACATGTAATTTGTGTGGAATGCTGGATTTTGTTTATAACTTCAACCAGACATTGTTAGCAATGGTAATTTTGGGGATCTTCTTTCTTTGCTTCCTTCTGAAGGATAGGCGTTGATTTGAACTTAATACCAATGAGCTTTCAGAATGAAAAATTCATGTTATTGTCACTTTGTCACACCTAATGTTTTAAACCCACCTCCTTCCCACCAAAGTTTACACTTGTGAATAAAATAATATGAAGTTCAATTCGTTTGGTGCTCCAGAAGCATATTTATTCGTTTTCACCATGATACATCAAGATAAAAATGACATGTGTATTAGGGTTGCTTGGAGTGAATTCAAATGGTTTGGTCATTTTTCATAACTGAAAAATAAAACCATGATAACTTATTGTACTTATTAACAATATGAGCAAATATAACTAGCTGTTGCAAACTGCTTACCAACAAAAAATGACCTATGGTATAAATGCAAAAAATTAGTAAGTGGCCCGAGGTTTCGAAAGAGTCTTTCTCAAAGGCTAAATAACAACACAACACACAAAAATAGGTATAGATTCATATGGGATGGTTTTCAACACTAAACTAGCAAGCCGGACCACTTGGAGATAATTTTCAACAGGCTTTCTGGGGATTTCAGAAGAAGAAAACAATCTTCTGTTTGGTATGTGTTATTTACAAACCCCCAGCCAGCTGGTGCATCCATTGCTTCTGGAGGATTGTTTTACTAATCGGATAAGTTTATTGACACACCAGTTTGTGGCCTCAAACTTAGAAAGGTATTATTGGGGAATTTCCGTAATGCAGAAACAAGAAAGCAATTTTCATGCCAGTCATTGCAATTTAAAAAGAGTTGAATTTAATTAATTTATTTATTTTGTTTTATGTAAGCAGGGTATATTCATCTTTAAAAAAACAACTGTTCTCCTTGTGGGGGCACTGGATACCGATACAATATAAAATACGGAAGAATAAATTACAAAAGCAGCTAAAATCGATTCAAATCATTACATAAAATTCTAAGAAGTACATATTGTAAAAACAAAAACAGTACATCCAATCACAGGCCTGATGCTTCGTCTTTGAAAGGGCAAGGGCACCAACTAGGCGTTGTCACCAACTAGGCGTTGTCACCAACTAGGCGTTGTCACCTTGGTAAAGGGCACCCCTATGTCAATATTTAACAGAGACCAATATATATATATAACCAACTCAATCTACATATGAAATAATTTCAGATTGTGACCCAGGACTCTACAATGTCATGTCAAACCACAACAATTATTCTAATAATCTCATAAACTTAATACCTACAATGTAATAGTTGCCTGACTAAATTTCTACAGGAAAATATGTCTTCAAAACCCAGTATCAAAATAGCTGCTACTTGAACATTGAAGACAAGTAAATTCAATCAACGATCTCTTGCACTATAGCAATAGGGATAAAGGGCATGGCAATTACATGTAGGGCCGTATTTTTTGGAGGGCACCATGGCCAGTTCCGAGGGCATCGACTGCACTGGGCATTGTGGCCACCGTGTAGTTTCAGGCCTGCAGCTCATTCCCAGCAGCTAAGGCCAAACATGAAAAACAGCGCTAGTCGGCAATACAAAATCTCATGAACAAATTTAGAAATACAAAACTTCTTAACATATCTCAACAAATCCTACTTTTGTTTCTGTTGACTTTATCTATACTGTAAATAATCAACTTACTTGAATTGTAAGAAACTAAGACAATGGCTTGAAACACAGCATCAAATCAAATGTTGAACGTTGGAAGAAGAAATTCAATCAACAATCTGTTGGACTATGGTAGAGTGACGCACCTTAAATAGATATTCAGTCTGACTGTGATTATGACTAATGTGGGAAAAACTTAAATCTACATTTAGCTTTTACTATTCAATGAATGGACCTGTACACGTTTGGTAATTACTCAAAATATATATTAGCATAAAAACGTACTTGGTAACGAGCAACAGAGAGCTGTTGATAGTATAAAACATTGTGAGAAACGACTCACTCTGAAGTAACGTAGTTTTTGAGAAAGAGGTAATTTCTCACTAAAATAATAAAATACTTTTATTCCTATCTGAAAGCACACTTATTTGTTCAACAAGGGTGTTTTTTCTTTCATCATTTTCTTGCAACTTCAATGACCAATTGAGTCCAAATTTTCACAGGCTTGTTATTTTATGCATATGTTGGGATACACCAAGTGAGAATACTGGTCTTTGACAATTACCAAACGTGTTCAGTGCACGCCTTTAAATATGCATGAGTAACTTTGAAAAGGCTTGCCTTAAATGTTCAAATGAATTTTTTTTTTTTTCGAATTTTACATAAAGGGTTTTGTGTGTTGGTTGATTACTCTTCAATATAGACCAGTTAATTCTGTTAAGGTTGCGAGGGTTATGTTTGCAGAAGTGCACAACAATGTTTGCCTAGTGAAAGTCATACTTAGAACTGAGTTTGCAAAATCGTGTTTCAAGAATACTGAGTAAAAACTACCGAACATGAATGGTGTAGGTTTTATTTCAAGAAAAATTATAACAAGTAGAATTACCCTAAACGAAATACAGGAATTATTTTATAATATTGTAAGATTTCACATAGTGCTCATCATAATAAACTCAATCGATATCATATCTTTGTAACCTGTGGAAATCCCAATTTCTATATTTTGATTTATGTGGTCACTACAACACATGCTAGCAGTGACTTGAACATTATCAATAGATTACTGTGTTTTGTGAAACACCATAGATGCAGACAATAAACTCAATGACATTGAACCTCAACCTTTATAAACCGGGCTGTTTTAAGCAGTTTGTATGATGCAGGAAACCAAACAATATAGGCTATCCTTGAATTTAAGGACCAAATTATGTGAGAAAGAAAAAATAACTGAATAGTTCTACTTGGCCTTGAGAAGACCCATTTTGATATAGTTGTGAAGTAAACCCTTTTAGGAATGTTTCATTAATCTGTCAGACAATTGAGTAAACCAAGATGTAAAGATAAAAACCATGTATTTGTACATCCTTCTTAGTGTTATTTCTAACTTTTACTGTGGTTAATTATTGATTTTTAATTTTTTTCCCAAAAATGGACGCAGGGTTTCTTCTGGTTGTTACCCATTCGCCTAACTGTTCTGTGTACATGTTGGCCATATGCACTACAAATTTATTTATAACAGTTTAACAAAAAATCAAACACAACACATTATATACTTTTGCAAAGAGTAGAAACATTTCTTTATTTACATAAAAAACATTAATCATGTTGCATAGTTTATATCAATAGTACAATGCAGAAAAATAGTAACAAAGAAGTTTTGTTTCATAAGTGAAAATGCTCTGTTTTGTATAATTCAAGTAATGAAAAATATTAAATTGACAAATGCAATTATTAGAGTACTATTTTTAGATAGTTTGTTTTATAAGCCTCAAAACGGTGTACAAATGTCCTGTAATAAGAAGCAGTTTAGCAAAATAAGTTCATAAATTATTAATTCAGTTCCTGGACTTCCGAAGGTGGATCTCTCAAACATTAGCGTCTACTGTTGAACAATAGACCTATGCTCAATGGAAATAAGTTGATTTGATAGTTCCTTGCACAACAAACTCAGAGCTTACAGAATATTTTACCCTTGTGTTTCATTTGGTTATTGACAAAGGTAGTCCGTGTATTTGGAAGGGCGTGGTGCCCTTGTGTGTGAACTCCAGCTTTTAAGCTGTGATAAAAAATCAAGTTTCTTTTTTAGAATCCATTTTATTTGATATTACCAAACTCTATACTGCTTTTATTCTGAAAAATCTTCTTCATAGTTATCACTGACAATCAGCAAAGCCTTGGCCCTTCCTGGTGTAGATTTCTGCCAATTTGTTAGGGATTTTGTTTTCATTTTTGTGGTTTCCCGAATAGAAACAAGAAAGCAATTTTCATGCCAGTCATGGCAATTTAAACAGAATTGAATTGAATTTATTTATTTATTTTGTTTTATTTCGGCAGGGTATACCCATCTTTTTTTAAACTGTTTTCCCTCGGGGCCCTGGATACATACAATATAAAATACAGAAGAATAAAATACAAAAGAGGCTAAAAAATGATTCAAATCATTACATAGAATACTAAGATGTACATATTGTAAAAACAAAAAAAGTACATCCAATCACAGGCCTGATGCTTCATCTTTGAAAGGGCAAGGGCACCAACTAGGCGTTGTCACCTTGGTAAAGGGCACCCCTATGAGGACATTGTATATTTCTTTTGGAACATTTCAAGGGGCACCAAGGCAATGAATGACAAGGGGTTGCCTCTGTTATCTCCTTGAAGGATCAGGCCAACAACCTCAAAAAGAAGACTTTGGGTGAAAAACATAAAAAAGGTGGATGAAAATTCAAACCAAAATTGAGTTGAATCGAATTTTCAGTCCATGTAAAATAACCATGTTTCATGGGTCAGTTGGTTTCAACTCTGTTTCTTTTTTTAAGTCTTGCAAAAGTTTTCTTAAGAAAAGAAGATTTTCACAGCTGCTCCCTCTAGTCAAGAGTTTGGTAAATTCATCTTTTTTGTTTTGTGCTTTGGCCATCTGTTCATTGTTTGTGGCTTTTGCAATTGTCCTTTTCTGAGTGCTGTCTTTATATCTCTGCTTGATTTCCATCTTCACTTTCTGCTCCTCCTTTCTGATCCTTGCAACATCTTCATCAGCCTTCTTTGTGATCTGTTTTTTGTTATTGGCAAATCTATCATCTGCATTCTTTTGATCACTGACTATCTCTTGATTGGCAGTTTTAAAATCAGTTTGCTGTTTTTCTATCACTGAATATATTTCATTGGCTTTCTGCTTGACAATCTCTAAAATCTCCCTCATATCAGCGAGTTCGTGCATCCTGTGAGCTTTACAAAGGCAAGATATGCATATGAATTTGTCACATGAATGACAAAACAATATGAGATTCTTGTCAGTATGTGCACTACATTTAGAAACAGACTCTTGAGTAGGTGGTTGACTTTTTTGTTGACTTTGTAGTTCAGTCTCATGCTGTTTTATTTCATCCAGCAAAGAACTCAACTTGAAGTCACATTGTAGATCAGAAACTTGTTTACTGTGCAATGAAGTTTCACCACGACACACTGGACATGTAATCTTTTCATTGTCTTGGCTCTGCTCCTGTGCAAGTTGTTGAAGGCATCCCAGGCAATATGAATGGGAGCATTTAAGTAATCTGGGCTCTTTGAAGCAGTCCTTGCAGATTTGGCATTCAAGGTGTCTCTCACTGATCTTTTCTATTAGTGGCTTAACTGTTGAAGCCATCTTGTAGGGTTCTGAAAAGCTTGAACTGTTACCTGTAATTGTAATAAAAAGAACATACCAACATTGAATGTAACATATCAACATTGAATGTAACTTACACACACACAAATATGTTTTAAATATTGATTTGGTTCGCAGAGACAGTACCTTTTGTAGTTCTTTGGTCAAGTTCTGTCTTTTACTTATAGTGGAATATCCTATGTGCATAACCAGAAGTGACTGATTCTGGGTGGGATCCTAGTCCAAAGCAACATCAGTAACCACCGTGGCGTGCTGCTTTTGAAGCAATATGGTACACAGCATGTAAAACCTGGCAGACTTACACGTAATACGACAGCACGGTGTCCATCGTGGCAACTTGTTCTTTTTTTTAACTGTTTTCCAAGATGCATTGTAGTATATTTTTTAAATGGCACCTGTGCATTGTAACTTGACTTTATTATACAGACATTATTACCTGTGGATTTACGTCACTGCCTGTAACATCTAAGTTGTTGGTAACTTATTAGTTCTCAAACCATTTGAAAGTACTTGTAATCCATTACATGGATTGTCACAGAATACAAATACTAATTGTGAAAGTGGGTTGTACTATTGTTTTATTTCATCCAACAGGGGTCGCAATATAGATTGCGATGAACAAAATAATGAGCAAAATCTTTGTTGCGCGAACCATTGGTAGGCCTATACCACGACTCCTGGATGGATTTCGCTGGATGATAATTTAATACATCGTCAGCCGAAAACATTAAAATTTTGAACTTCTATTTAAAAATGGGCAAATCGGCCAACAGGTATAATAATTTTTTTTGTTGAGGGACACCACGGCCAGTTACAAGGACATCAACTGCACTAGCCGTCAGAGCCACCGTGTAATTCCTGGCATGCAACTCATTCCCAGCAGTTAAGGGCAAACATGAAAAACAGCGCTAGTGGGCAATCAAAATCTCATGATAAGTTTAGAAATACAAAAAAAAATTAAAAATATCTCAACAAAATCTACCCTGGTTTTCTTTGACTTAATTTGTATTGTAAATAATAAACTTACTTGAATTGTAAGAAACTAAGACGATTGCTTAAAACACAGCATCAAATCAAATGTTGAACGTTGGAAGAAGAAATTCAATCAACAATCTGTTGGACTATGGTAGAGTGACACACCTTAAATAGATATTCAGTCTGACTGTGATTTCGACGAATGCGGGAAAAACTTAAATCTATATTTAGCTTTTACTATTCAATGAATGGACCTGTACACGTTTGGTAATTACTCAAAATATATATTAGCATAAAAACTTACTTGGTAACGAGCAACGGAGAGCTGTTGAACGTTGGAAGAAGAAATTCAATCAACAATCTGTTGGACTATGGTAGAGTGACACCCCATCACTGTTACTAGTTCAGTCTGACTGTGATTATCAGGAGTCTGGGAAAAAACAGAATCTATATTTAGCTTTTCCTGTTGGTTGAATAGATTTAAATGTGCATGAATAACATTGAAGGGTATTGTGTGTTGTTGATTACTCTTTAAATATGACAAGTTATTTTGTTAAGGTTGCCAGGGTCAAGTTCACTGGCTGGTTGTATGCTGTTAGAATGCGTATCAAAGGAAACTGTTTTGATATATGTTTGTTTGTGTAAGCATATGAGATGATCTTTGTGGTTGGTATACGGGATGTGTGTGCAAAGCTCGATATGTGGAATTTCTTTGTCAAATTTTTCAATCTATATTTCAAGAGTCTGAGTGAGATTTTGAACTCTCTGTCAGGGCTACTTTGTCCTCTTCTTGTGTTTGTCAGAAGGAGAAAAAGAAACGTTTGCCCGGTGAAAGTCATACTTAGCACTGAGTTTGCAATGCGTTTCAAGAAAACTGAGTGTTAAAGTTTGTGACCGTTTCTCTGCCACATAAGTCATTGTATGAAAGTTAAATGCCACAAAAATAGGAAATATCTTTAAAGAGGGGCTCCAAGGTCAACTTCAATGTACTCATTTTCCAATAGATAGAGTCTTCATCGTTAAAGGGAAGGTATAGTTTGGTAAAAACTCTTAAAATTAATGGCAATAAAAACGTATTGGTTAGAAGCCTACAGCAGCTTTCGATAGTATAAAGCATTTTGAGAAACATTTCACTTCAAAGAAATGTGGTATGTAGAAACATATCAGTTTTTATGACCCAAAATTTGAATCTGAGAAATGATTCTGTTCGTTTACTGTTTGCCATTAAATCTTAGAAATGTTGCCAATATGTGAAAAAGAGATCTAATATCATGCAAGTCTGTTTTATTTTTGTTCGTAATGACTAAATATTCAACTAATATGATTGCCTCTTCGTGAAAACTGTACAAACGTTGTCTGTGTACAGCGCGTTGTATGGAACCATTTTTGCACTTCCTGAAAAGGATCACTTGTATTTTGGATGTTTGAGCAGGATAAAGACATGTTTGCTATTTATGATGGTGAATCATCTTCAGCCTAGTCTTGTAGTATCCAGTGATAATTGACAACAATACCAAACTATTGACCCAATTCACCTGATGTCATCATTACAATAATCTTGGAAGTCAATGGTAATCTTTGTTATACAATGTAGAGTGCAGTTTAGGCGCAGCGACGCTAAAGGTACGGTCATTGTTTGGTTTTTGGACAATTATCAAGAAAGTTCCTGCTAAATACAAATCAGTTAAGTGTAGCCCTCACCTTAAAGTGGCCGTCCGTGGCCTTGTGATGTTAGGCGATCTCTCATAAAAGAACATTTTAAAAAGTGACATTGGTGCACAGGGGTAATAACTAAAGCCTGTGGTTTACAATGTGACAATTTATAAATCAGTTTTTTAAACCCATCTCTTTTACTGTGATCCTCTTTTACTTCAGGTGTCCCTCAAGATCATCAACCCCAGAATCTGAAGCCTATAACCATAGAAACCCTTGACCTACAAGATCCTAGTCAGTCTCATGGTCTCTTTCACAAGTTAATGACTCAACAAGTGAAGCCACAGGGAGAGTTGGAGACATAAAAAGATGCAGAAAGCTCACAATGAGAGGTGAGTGATAATGTTCACTTTTAAACTATGATACATTTATTCCATATAACATCATTTAACCTTGCTATGATCTTGTACCGTTAATACTACATGAGTGCCATAGGGTAGGCCTACAGCAGCCAGTAGACCGTTGGGAAAACGTGTCTACCTCATTTGCAATGATGGTTTCATACTTTTTTTCCAAAGCTAATAACCTTTTCTTGACGTTGTAAAGATAGTTTAGCACATAAACAATTCAAACAAATAATTTTCATTGTTATTTTTTTGCACTGCAAAATAGCACAATTTTTGTATACTAACCTTAAAATTATAAGTTAATGTTATAAGAAGTGTTTTATAACTGAATATTCGGAGTCCATGAGTCATTAAACATAGATGTGAAGAGGTTTTGTCCCACAAACTTTCAAAGCAAATTACATGTATGTATGCTTGTTATTTTTACAAACTATTTGAAATAGTAGCAAAAGCAGGACCTGTAGGATCACATGAGACTTGATGGTGTTTTCTGAGTTGAATATGATATCAGTAGGATTACAATCTTCTAGGTACATGTAGTGGTTGATATTGAGTTCTTGCAAGGGGAATAGAGGAAAGTGATTGAGTTCTCTTCATTTGATTGTGTTCAATCCCTGCTACTTCTAGTTGTTCCTTCAGTTTGTCTAGATTGTCCAACGCTATAAGACTCTGATCAATAGACATTATGCTTCACAGTAAGAGGACCCAAAAGAATAGTTATTGAGAATTTAGAAAAATTGTCAGAATACTGATGTGAAGTGGTTAATGTTCTGATTATCCAATGTAACTTGAAAATACAACTTGCACGTCGCTCAGCATGTATCCAGGGAACGGCGCCTAGAGGTTCTACTTCTTCTCTTGTATGCAACAAGTCAAATGTCCAGGTCCATGTCCAACAGCCATCGTGTCGCAATTGTGTCACAGCTTACCCCCTGCTTTTTCTGAATGCTTTCTGCTTCTCTCTCTCTCTCCCCCTCTATTCATGTATTTCCAATGGACTGCTCTTGTTACACTTGTATACATGTTTAGTGTGTTGTGTTGTCATTTAGCCTTCGAGAAAGACTCTGCTAGGGTCGAAACGTCAGGCGACTAACACATTTTTGCATTTATACCACAGGTCCTTTTGGTAGGTAAGCAGTTTGCAACAACTAATTCTATTTTCTCTTTTATATAAGTTGTCATAAGGTCACTGGAAACATGTTAAATTGCGTCCTTACATTCGGATAACGTGTAGAGGAGTCGACAAAGTTTCAATGTTACAACTTTATGTTAATAACATTACTTACACCAAAGTCCGACTTCATTACAACGTTGTGAGAACTTCAAATTGTTAGCTGGGTTTAAGCTCCACAGCAAGAGGACCCAAGGTTGATGGTAATTGTTTTAATATTCACTGCATAAATTATCCTAGAGTTTTAATGGTCTTTTTTGATCCAGCTGTCTTTATCCACAGTGATACATGTAGATTTGAATTGATGCATATCGAGCCACAACCAGATCACCAGCTGGTGTGAGTGTTATACCACGTGGATCACTACAGCCCTTAATGATGCATCCGATGTACTCGCCATCAGGACTGTATCTCTGGATCTCACCTGACCATGATTCTCTATCACATACAGCAACATAGATGCTACCATGATCCTTGCCACAACACACACCACGTGGCCAACTGGAGTGATTGATATCTACTGAGAATACAATGCCACCTTTGTAGTCCATTGATACTAACTTCCTGTCATACCAGGTTGTGTAGATGATTTGCTCTTTGTAGGTAGTCAAGTATTCATCAATCCCTGGAGCAGGTAGTGTTCTGATGATGGATCCATCTGGTTTGTGTAGAGAGATCTCACCCTGGTAATCATATCCCACCACTATCAGATTGTTGTCATCCACTGCTAGACAAGATGGCTTGATGAATGGCCGTCTATCCAATGTGAACTGATGGAGACATATATGTTTTTTGTTGAAGAACTTAACTGCTGTGTCATCTACAACAATGAGCTCATCATTCTTGTTCACCGTCACTCTGCTTGGATTGATGAGACCTTTAATTGACAGCTCTTTTGGTTTGACCTTTGATTGAGCATTGCTGTCTGCTAATATTATCAATTTTCTTTCCTGTGAATCACAGACAACAACATTGTTATTATTGCAGTAGGAAGCAACCTCTGATGCACGGATGTTTTGTATTTGTTTATCTCTGTTTTTTTGATATATTGCTATTTCTGTTTTCAGTGTCCATATCTTTTTTGTCAGTTTTATCTGGGGTTTGCATATTGGCTGTTTAGCCGCAGCAGAAGCTGCCGCTTCTAGTTTATGTTCTTCTTTGATTCTCAATCTCCCAAATGATTTCTGATCATCTTCAAAGTCCATCTGAGCCAATTCATGGGGCACTTGTTTGGGTTGTATCTCTGTGTAGTCTTTTAGGTCTTGCAAGAGTTTCTCTATAAGATACAGATTCTCACAAAAGTTAAGTTTATCCATGAGTTGATTAACTTTAACTGTCATATTTTGCGCTTTTGTCGTTTCATCCTTATTTATGGCTTCTTCAGTTTCTATTTTTGTGGCTCTGTCTTTATAAATCTGCTCTAATTCTACCATCAGTTTTGTCTCTTCCTCTTTGATTCTTGCAACCTTCTTGGCAATCTCATTATCTGCCTTCTTTGAGATCTTTGCTTTGGTGGCCTCAAACGTAGTGTCTAACAGCTTTCTAGATGCACCTATGTCTTCAATAGCAATCTTGAAATTGTTGTGTTGTTGTCTTACTTCTGCAAATATTTCGTTTACTTTTTTCTTGCAGTTGTCAACAACCTCATTTAGTTCAGTGGCAGGATGCATTCTGTGGTCCTTTGCAATGCAAGTTGTGCATATCAACTGTTTGCATGAGTCACAGTACATGATGACATCCTTGTCAGTATGCTTGCTACATTTAGAAACAAACCCCTGACTAGGTGGTTGAATTTCTTGTTGACTTTGTAGTTCAGTCTCATGCTGTGCTATTTCATCCTGCAAAGCAATCAACTTAAAGTCAGTTCGTAGATCAGCAACTCCATTGCTAGTCAGTAAAGTTTCACCTCGACACACTGGACATATTAGTTTGGGATTAGTTGGGATAGTCTCTGCAAGTTGTTGAAGACATTTATAACAAAATGAATGAGAACATTCCAGCATTTTGGGTTCCTTGAAGCGATCCATGCAGATTTGACATTGAAGATATCTCTCACTGATCTTTTGTAACACTGTCTCAGCTGTTATTCCGGCAGCCATCTTGTTTGAACATTGGTACAGCTGGAAGTGTTTACCTGGAAATTTAATAACAAGAGAAAAATACCAACATCTTGAAACCTAGTCCAAATACTGCTTTAATCAGAAAGAAAGGACATTTTATTACCAGTTCTTTGGTTGAGCTTCATGCAGGTCAGCCAATAACACTACAAAACCTTTGAGTAAGGCCTAACAAAATTAATGTTTTTAATTTTCTAAGTGTAAAGTAAATATTATAAAACACTCAAAAACATTAGTGGCCTGACAGTACGACCCTAGCAAATTCTTTCCCCGAAGGCTAAAAGAAAATAACTTGTACAAAGAAATTGGCTTGTTTCAATGTTCATCAAAGAATCAAGAAACAAAATTACTGTTTGAATACAAACCACACTGTCCATAGAGTATTTTCACAAAATGATTTTATTGTCTCTTTTGTCAGCTAGAGGCATTTGTATGAGACTACTTGATTCATTCCATTCTCTTCCATTGTTGTCTGACACTCTTGACCCAAATGGAGTCACAGTTTTTTGGCAATTCATGCCACTGATATTTGAACACCTTTTTATATAGAATAAATAATTGTATTTTTAGGTTTATGGATTGTTGAGTTTGGGTACAGAGTACCTTTTGTATCTTGATGTGTCTGTCAAACCTAAACCAATCCTCTTATAATGTCTCAACAAACTTACCGTAGCTGCCTCTGACAAATATCAACTGCTCTCTGCTTCAATTGTGACAAAAAGGCCTGAAACACACCATCAGAGCCTACTGCTTGAAGGTTAGGAATTCAAGATTCAAACAACTATGTCTGTATAACACTATCGAACAACAGCAGAACCAAATGTGTATCTTCCTGTTGGATTACTGTTGTATATAAGTACACCTACTGAAATTGAACAAAGTAACTAAATGAAAGTGAAACTGAACATGGTAATCTTTAAAGGGAGTGTATGCGTATGACCATAAAAACTTACTTGGTAAGAAGCATAGCAGCTGTTGAGAAATGATTCCCTCCTAAAGGAATGTGGTTTTAGAGAAAGGGATTCAAAAGATTGTCAATCTGAGAAACGTTTCTGTATGAAGTGTTTCTCAGATTGTGTATTCCAAGTATGGATTCATGGGTGGACATAACCGGAAATTAAATTTTCACATGTTAGTTTACATTTCATTTATATAGTATTAAAACAATCAAATGGTTCTAAAAGCCAAGTGGATACTTTACCTTTAAACCATGTATGAAACAAAAACAGTTCATTTGACCAAGGAAACACAACAACAGACTGACCTTATACTAGAGCCAATTATAATACTGTATAAGATATATGTTGTGTAGATTTGTTGATAAAGTCATTGGCTTTGAAAACACCAGTTTGTGGGATTTGAAGAAAAACTGAATATTATTTGAACTTGGGGAGATTCCAGATGAATTTTGAGACAGATTGTCTTTTAATAACCCATTTATGGGTGTTCAACTTTAATCAATCAATACTCATCCAAGCTTTAAAGTTATCTAACGGTTTTGGAAGTTGGAGTAACTTTATTGCCATCCTCTAGTGTTCAGTGAACAACCAACCTGTCAAATTTCCATCAAACTAGGTTTTTATATTTTAGTAACAACAATAAATGTTTCATCCTTTCCATGAACCTGCAATACATGTCTTGGTTTCATTTGATTAATAGTTGAAATATTGCTCTGCAGATTGTTAAAGAAATCACACCTTGAAGTTGATTACAACAGTCCAATTTGCATTTTTTTATTTTTTATTTTTTTTTTGTGTCGCTCCTGAATTTGGCATCAGTTCAGATTGAAATATTTTCCTGGAAGATTGGTGTTGGTTTGTAATGTGTGATATTATTGTTAGTTTTTTGTTTATTCCCTTGATTACTGCATGGATCAAGCTACACGTTTTTACTTTACAGATCAGTGGCAGATCCTGTTGAAAATAAATACCATGCTTGCTAAATTGATGGGATAATCAGGAAGGGATGATTGAGCTGATTTGGGAACTTAGGTTCCAGGTACTCCTAGATGAATGAAACAAAATTGAGCCCTTTAAGACAAAGTATACTTTTTTGGTTTTTGGAAAGGTTTGATTGTTTTAAGCCTACGTAATTGTATATACAATAAAACTAATCCGTGAAAATTTTATTTCAAAAGGTGGTTGCATTTTTAGATATTGCCGAAAAACCGGAGCGGATATGTCCATGTAGGAAGAATATTTCCTAATAGGAATACACAATCTGAGAAACCTTTTGACATCAGCAACGTTTCTCAAATTCAAATTTTGGGGCATAAAAACTGATATCTTTTCACATAACCACATTACTTTCACATTGCTTTATACTATTGAAAGCTCCTGTACTCCTAACCAATAGATTTGTTATTGCCACAAGTTTTAAGAGTGATTATCAAATTTATACCTTCCCTTTAAAGGGTCCAAATGTTTGGCAAGCACAAAACTTGCACAGTCCGTTACGACATTCTTGATAAGAGCCCCCCTCCGCTCCCTGACCCTCCTTCAAATGTATTAGGTTCTGTCCTCAGAATGAAAGAAATTTATTTATATTTGAATTCTTTAACTGAATAAAGACAGGTTTGTTCTGAGGGTTTGAAGATAAAACGGGATGTGGTCTTCATCAAAGTCCCGTAATATCCATTGATAATTGACAACAATGCCAACCAAGCACTTGGGTAACTGAAGCCCTTATTTGAACCGTACTCCCTCCAGAGACATTTTGACAATCTTTGGATCTTTCACCCTGTACCCTGATCCTCTTTTATGTCAGGTGATCCTCATCATGTCTACACACAAGATCCTAGTCAGTCTCAGACTCACTGGGCAGATGCTGAGGACTCAGTGAAACTCTGAAGATACTACAGGGAGAGTTGGAGACGGAAATCCCAAGAAACAGGAAGCTTCGTTAAGAGGTGAGTCTATTCTTGACTTTTAAACTCTGATGCATTTACATTTATACAAGTGCAACATAGTGGATTTCAAAGTTTGTATTCCACTAAGTGCCACAAACTCTTATTTATGCTTGTTAATTATACAATTGAACTATTTGAAATAATGTTTATTCAAATGCTGGTACTTGACCCCTCTCCATACAATGTAGCGAGCGTTTACTTGTGTGGGTCATGAAATAAAACATACATGGCCTTAGGTAATGGAACATAGAGCATGTAAAGTGTTGAAATAATGTACATAAGCTACAGTAATTGCACAAATCATGGTCTCTTTCACAAGTTAATGACTCAACAAGTGAAGCCACAGGGAGAATTGGGGACATAAAAAGATGCAGAAAGCTCACAATGAGAGGTGAGTGATAATGTTCACTTTTAAAATGATACATTTATTCCATATCACATTATTTAACCCTGCGATGCTCTTGTTCTGTTAATACTACATGAGTGTCAAAGGGTAGGCCTACAGCAGCCAGTAGACTGCTGGGAAAACGTGTCTACCTCATTTGCAATGATGGTTTCATACCTTTTTTTCCCAAAGCTAATAACCTTTCTCGACATTGTAAAGATAGTTTAGCACACACAAATTTCAATTTTTTTTTCCCCCTATTTTTTTGCACTGCAAAATGGCACAATTTGTGTGCACTAACCTATATTATAAGAAGTGTTTTATAACTGAATATTCGGAGTCCATGAGTCATTAAACATAGATGTGAAGAGGTTTTGTTGAACAAAGTTCCAAATCAAATTATCTATGCTTGTTGTGTTTACAAACTATTTGAGATAGTAGCAAAAGCAGGACCTGTAGGATCACATGAGACTTGATGGTGTTTTCTGAGTTGAATATGATATCAGTAGGATTACAATCTTCTAGGTACATGTAGTGGTTGATATTGAGTTCTTGCAAGGGGAATAGAGGAAAGTGTTTGAGTTCTCATCATTTCGTCACCGTTTTCACGAAGAGGCAATTTCTGAATTTTTTTTTACATTTTGGCAAATCAATGTTTTACACATTTTGGATATTACTATTGACATCAACATTTCCCCCCAGTTTCAAGGGATTAAATGTTTCACCGAACATGAAAGTTTTGCTGAATGGGCTAGATTGCCTCTTCATGAAAACGGTGACAATTTGATTGTATTCAATCCCTGCTGCTTCTTGTTGTTTCTTCAGTTTGTCTAGATTGTCCAAAGCTATAAGACTCTGATCAATACACCTAATGCTCCACAGCAAAGAGATGAGTTGCTCAGCAACAGCTTTGTGGCGAGGTCTTGTTTTTGGAATATACTGGATCCTAAGGTAAGTCCAAGCCCTCATAGAGACGGAAAACCAGGGTGGGAGCCGAGTTGGCAAAGGATCACCTGTCACAGCTCTATGAAATAGACGCTTGGTGTCAGTTGCAGCTCTTCAGGCTGTCTTAGCGGTGAGCGCTTCACGTCGAATGTGGGTTGGTGGCATGTTAACAACTGGAAGACTGGGTATGGGTGTTGAGTTAACAGCCTAATGGTTCAACTGCCTATCAAGAAGTTTCACCTTGTCATCTCCAAAGGTGACTTAAAATTGCTCCATTTTGTGATCAGTATTCATGTGTCATGGCTGTCTTTCCTCATGTAAATTTGAACTGATTCATCTGTAGCCACAGCCAGATCACCAGCTGGTGTGAGTGTTATACCATGTGGATAAGCACACCCCTTAATGATGCATCCTGTGAACTTGTATCTGCCATCAGGACTGTAGTGCTGGATCTCACCTGCCCATGATTCGTCATCCCATACAGCAACATAGATGCTGCCATCCTTGTCACAACACACACCACGAGGCCACCAAGACTGGTTGATATTTGCTGAGAATACCATAGCACCATGGTAGTCTATTGATACTATCTTCTTGTCTTCCCAGTCGGTGTAGATGAGTTGTTGTTTGTGTGTAGTCAAGTATGTATCAATCCCTAGAGCAGGCAGTGTTCTGAAGAGGGATCCATCTGGTTTGTAAAGAGAGATCTTGTTGCAAGATCCCACAGCTATCAAATTGTTTTCATCCACTGCTATACAAGATGGCGTGATAAACGGCCATCCACCCAGAGTAAACTGATGGAGACACTTGTATTTTCTGTTAAAGATCTTGACTTCTTCCTTATCTATAACAATGAGCTCATCATTCTTGTTCACCGTCACTCTGCTTGGATTAGTAAGACCCCTGATTGGAAGCTCTTTTGGGATGACCTTGGATTGAGCATTGCTGTCTGCTAATATTTTGATCAAGGTGCTTTTCTTTAAATCACAGAGAACAACATCACAGTTGCAGTAGGAAGCAACATCAGATGCACAGATGTTTTGTATTTGTTTATTTTTGTTCTTGTATCTTGTTATTTCTGTTTTCAGTGCCCATATATTTTTTTTCAGTTTTTTGTGGGGTTTGCGTATTGGCTGTTTAGCTGGAGAAGCCGCTGCTTCTTGTTTCTGTTCTTCTTTGATTCTCAGTCTACCGAATGAATTATGATCATCTTCAAAGTCCATGTAAGTCAACCCTTGGGGTACTTGTTTGGGCTGTATCTCTGTGTAGTCCTTGAGGTCTTGCAAGAGTTTCTCTATGAGATTGAGATTCTCACAGATATTTACTTTATCCATGATTTGGGTCACTTCATCATTCTTATTGGTTGCTGTGGTCATTTCATTGTTGTTTGTTTCTCCTGCAAGTTCTATTTTTGTGGCTCTGTCTTTATAAGTCTGATCTAGTTCCACCATCAGTTTCTTCTCTTCCTTTCTGATTTTTGCAACCTCCTTGGCAATCTCCCCATCTGCCTTCTTTGAGATCTTTGCTCTGGTGGCAGCAAACATAGAATCTAATGTCTTGTGAGACAAAGCTATGTCTTCAATAGCAATCTTGAAATTGTTGTGATGTTGTCCTACTTCTGCTAATATTTCGTTGGCTTTCTTCTTGCAGTTCTCAACAACCTCATTTAGTTCAGTGGCAGGATGCATTCTGTGGTCCTTTGCAATGCAAGTTGTGCAAATCAACTGTTTGCATGAGTCACAGTACATGATGACATCCTTGTCAGTATGCTTGCTACATTTAGAAATAGACTCTTGACTAGGTGTTTGACTTTCTAGTTCAGTCTCATGCTGTTCTATTTCATCTAACATAGAAGTGAACTTGAAATCAGTACGTAGCTCAGAAACTCCTTTTCCAATCAGTAAAGTTTCACCCCGACACACTGGGCATATTAGTTTTGGACTTGTTGGGTTAGCCTCTGCAAGTCGCTGAAGGCAATCCAGACAAAATGAATGAGAACACTCCAGCATTTTGGGCTTCTTGAAGCGGTCCATGCAGATTTGGCACTGAAGATGTCTCTCACTGATCTTTTGTAAGACTGATTGTGCTGTTACTCTTTCAGCCATGTTTTTTGATCGGTGAAAGAGCTTGAATTGTTTACCTATAATTTTAATGAAAAATAAAAATATGTCAAGAATCATTCTAGGGCATCAGACTCAAGTTTAGGGTGTAGGTTCAAAACACAGTCTTGAGTGGTGCACTTAACCATAAATTGCTTCCCTTAACCAAGTTGTTTAAATGTTACAGTATGTTGGATTTGAAGGCACTGGACATGCTTGGTAATTATCAACAAGACCAGTATTCTCACTTGGTGTATCCCAACATATGCATAAAGTAACAAACCTGTGAAAATTTGGGCTGAATTGGTCATCGAAGTTGCAAGAGAATAATGAAAGAAAAAACACCCTTGTTGCACATATTTGTGTGCTTTCAGATGCCTGAAAAAGGCTTCAGGCCTGAGGAAAGTCTTTTAATATTTTAGTGAGAAATTACCTCTTTTTCAAAAAATGCGTTACTTCAGAGGGAGTTGTTTCTCATAATGTTTTATACTGTCAACAGCTCTCCGATGCTCATTACCAAGTAAGTTTTTATGCTAATATATATTTTGTGTAATTACCAAACGTGTCCAGTGCCTTTAAACCCTAAGTTTAATTTAGTTTAATTCCTTCATTGCACAAAACACCCAAATCCATCATGTGACAGAAAAGGCAATCATAAACAAGCAAGCAGGCCCCCTAAACAAGCCAAGTCACAACAACCACTAAATAAAGAAGTAAAAAAATTACATGAAACAACAGTAGAAAACAAGGAAATTATAATTTGTTTTTAAATTCATAAAATCAAAATAGAAATAGTGTAGCGTTCAATTCAATTGCGGCTTTTTACTGCACAAGCAGTAGGGTAAAGTAAAAGTGACTCTACCCCCAAGTTGCAGTGAGGTAGTGGTCTAGGAGACCAGATTTATAGTGAGAAGGAACTCGTTCATTTCCTTGGTCAGATGGAGTTGCAGTGTTTTAATGTAATTAGTTAAGTGCTACCAACTACTTTCCTTGTTCTGTCCAGGAGTTAGTCCATGAGCCAGGAGCTGAAAGTTCATATATTGGGACCAACTCGAGGGACTTAATATTCCTATATCACTTTTCTTGTTGCAAATAATCTACAACTTACCATAAGCTATGATAGCCTTTTCCAAAAATTATATTAATACCAGTTTTCGAAAGATTGTCACATTGAAATTTGACAACTCTTAGCCTCTTGCGTTGTTGGTAAGCCAACAGCTGCTTAGATAGTAACATTTTTCTTAACCCTTGAATTTGCACGGAGAGTGAATATTTGATTTGTGCCTACTCAAAGAGCCGTTGTATTGTTGACTTGGCAAGCGTGGCTGCCAGTCAACAATGTTTCTCTTTGTCAAAGTGCTGCTGTACTTTTTCCGATAAAGTCATCAAGATTGATAGCACTCTGACAAAGACAAACATTGTTGACAGGCAGCCGCGCGTGCCAAGTGAAAAAATACAATGGCAGTTTGAGTATGCACAACTCAAATATTCACTCTCGTTCAAATACAGCGGCTTAACATCTTTTACTATCTTAACAGCCCTTTGCTTAACATCAACGGAAGATGCTAAGAGGTTTGGTTTGGTTTGGTTTATTTTGTATCATATTCTCAAGAACAGATAAACAATGCATATTTAAATAATAACAGAAATGATACGAGGGATCCAGGTAAAAAGCATAAGCTTATACAAGACCCGGAACCCAGTAATTATAAATTAAGTTATTAAATTAATACAAATACATACCATGCCGAATGGTGTAAAAACCATTTGGTTGGAAAGAAAAATAATAAAAGAGGCAGTTATTAATACATTCATATAAATATTAACAAATATTTTTACATCAATTAATTACGAAAGAAATAAATTACAATCATACGGGGGAAGGGAGAGGAAGGGACAAAAAGGTTTAAGATTTTAGAATGAGCTGTTGCACACTGCTTACCAACCAAAAGGACCTAATGGTATAAATGCACAACATAGTTAGTGGCCTGACGTTTTCCATCCTAGCCAAGTCTTCCTCGAAGTCTAAAATGCCTCCGAGAAGTCTAAAATGCTTTCGAGAAAGTCTCTGCTAGGGTGAAAACTTCAGGCCATTAAGTATTTTATCAACAGATTGTCCCCTATGGTTGCCAAACTTGTAATAAATAAGTGCAACAAGTAGTGCTGGCTTATAAAGTTGGTTTTAGGTTCTAGGCTCCACATGGAGAGTAGAAAGTTTGTAGATTGGTTAAGGTGTGCCTGATGAACAGGGATACATATTAGTTTCTTTACATAATAACCCATCCTGGCCAGCTATGGTCAAAGATGAAAAACTGCGCTGGTAGGCAATCAAAAATCTCATGAAAAGTGTAAAGTGCCAGGAACACCTACTAGGATAGGCATCGGTTTTTCAGAACAAATACAACATTTCTTTAAATGATTCATATAAAAAAAAAAATTTAAATGTCTGAAAAATCCTACTCTGGTTTCCTTTGACTTCATCTGCATTGTAATCAACTTACTTGAATTGTAAGAAACTAAGACAATGGCTTGAAACGCAGCATCAAATCAAATCAAATGTTGAACGTTGGAAGAAGAAATTAAATCAACAATCTGTTGGACTATGGTAGAGTGACACACCTTTAGCTGTTACTGGTTCAGTCTGACTGTAAATATGTAGTATGTGCGAAAACTAAAGTCTATATGTTAAGGTCTTTGTGTTGGTTGAATGGGTTAATATGCATGAATAACTTTGAGAAGACCCGCTGTTGATTTTAAAAAAATGTAAAACATTATACATGAAGGGTTTTTGTGTGTTGGTTGAATAATCTTCAAATTTGACAAGTTATTATGTTAAGGTTGCTACGGTCATGTTTGCTGGCTGGTTTGATTCTGTTAGAATGTGTATCATAGTAATGGAACTGACTTGATATAGGGGTTTGTTTGGGCGATTTCAAAGCGTAAGAGTTAATCATTGTGGTTGGTTTAAGGGATGTGTGAGCAAAGTTTGATAATGATGATTGGAATTTCTTCCTCCTTATTTGAACTCCACTCCCTCCAAAGACATTTTGACAATCTTTGGATCTTTTACCCTGTACACTGATCCTCTTTTATTTCAGGTGATCCTCATCATGTCTACACACAAGATCCTGGTCAGTCTCATACTCCCAGGGCAGATGCTGAGGACTCAATGAAACTCTGAAGACACTACAGGGAGAGTTGGAGACATACAAGAAACAGGAAGCTCACAATGAGAGGCGAGTCTGTTCTTGACTTGATGAGGTTTAGTACATACATGTTGGTATCCCAACAACAAAAAACCTCCTTCACTTTTGATAGAAATTATCAGTGCCAACTTTCATAGAGCTGCTTCAGCAGGCAGCTTAACAATTTTAGCAAATGCCAGACACATGGTGTTTTGGCTGGTAAGCTTATTCTGTTAAGCATATTTTATTTGTTTTTAGATACTTTTTGTAATGAGGCAGCTCTATGAAATTGGGCCCAAAATGATTCGCTGCTAGGAACACCTGATGTTTTTCTTTGCCCTTCACACGGTCAGCCATTTGTGTGTAGAACCTCGAATTAGAGACAGCAGTGAATAGAAGCATTAGATAACTCTGTATTGTCACGGTAATGTAATGACACTTTCATTCAAACAGATACATGATAAATAAAATACAAATGAAGCATGAAGTCGAGGCGCTACACTCACATGGAGGATCCGTGGCAAAAGGGAATAAACAAGAGAGTGTTAGAGAACTAGATGTAAGTCTGTGATTTAGAAATTTCTTTTAACAATTTCTCTTTCAATTTCATCCTTTTTATTTCAGATTCCCCTCATCATGACCACACAGCCTCTTTGATTGTGAAGCCCATAACCATGGTAACCCAAGACCCACAAGATCCTAGTCAGTCTCAGACTCAAGTCAATGGGCAGATGTTGGACTCCTTGAAACTCTGAAGACACTACAGGGAGAGTTGGAGACAAAGCAAGAAACAGGAAGCTCACAATGAGAGGTGAGTCTATTCTTGACTTTTAAACTTGATGCATTTATTACATAGCAACATCATTTATGTAAGATTCTGGCTGCATCTCTCTCGAAACTCCTTTTTATTGTAAGTCTACGGGAGAGTTACATGCAATGGGTCGGGTTCAAAATCTATATGAAAATACAATATCTAAATATAAACCTTAATCAAACTTTAATGAAACTTTAATCAAACTGCCCCTTTAAGTAAATCCCTTTAATGAAAAGTCTAGTTTAGTCAATCTCCAGTGAAAGTTAAGTTTAGGCAAATGCACATCAAGAAAATCTGAACTTGTCTTTGTTTAAATGTATTGTTCTCTCAGGTATAAAACAAATAACAATGTTGTAATGCAACTTTAATATAAAAGAAACAAATTAACTTACACTGTTTTGCATCCGATTAAAGGCAGTAATCCCAGGAATCTTATAACTTAAACATGTAGTTGTATCATGGAGGTAGGAAGAGGTGGTTAAATCATGGTTAAAACAATGTAAATGTTGCAAGGTCTGGTATCTGGTCTACTTAGTGTAAAATGCTATGTGAATTAATAAACAGTTGGGACTAGACTATTTAATCTAGGAAAGTCCTCTCTCAACAATTGAGGGCGACATACAAGATTACTATCAAAGAAACAAACAAGAAAAGTAAGATGCAGGAAATCTTACAATTTATACATGTGCAAGTTTGTGTTCTACAAAGTGTCCACACTCTTATTTATGCTTGTTAATTATACAATTGAACTATTTGAAATAATCTTTATTCAAATGCTGGTATTTGACCCCTCGTCATACTATGTAGCGGGTGTTTGCTTACAATGTAGGTGGTTTAAAACATACATGGCCTTAGGTAATACATAATGAAACATAGAGCATGTAACGTTGCACTGTATGTGTGTGGACGTTGTACACACACATACGACATCAACGCACATTCTGACCTCTAAGGTATAACACATCATGCCCAAATATTAAAGGGTATTAAACAAAGAAAGACTTGAACCCAAGGTGCAAGAGTTTGAACTATTTATATAATTTTTTTCTAAATTAGTATAATTTGTAGGTTTGAACCAACTCAGTCCTAAGACACTGTGATTCGATCAACCTTTTCTGAGGAGGTTTTTAAGTTCAAAGAATAGAAACAGTTTTTAGGGTGGTTTTTTGTTGTGTCTGGTATTTTGTGCAAGTTTTGAGGAACTTGAAATGCCAACTTATAATCTTTGACAAAATTTCAGAACAAAATTAATCTTTTCATGATTTGTATTTCAATAACTGTATAGCTGATATCAGTGAGCCTTGCAACTGAAACTGCCAAAGTAGTAAAGAGAAAACAAAATCTGAAAAAGGAGAAGATTGAAATAAATGTTTTCTTCAAAGTCATTGATCAATCATACCTTCTTGGTTTGTGTTTTTAAAACTAGTGGTTTCAGGTTGGAATCCTGCTCTGGTCAGTCTGTCTTTGTTCACCACAATTTGAACTGCCTTTTTTAATAAACCAATAATAACTTCATGTATCTAGAAGACTGTAATTGTACTGATATCATATTCAACTCAGAAAAAACAACATCAAGTCTTAGGAGATTGCTATTGCTACTTGGAATAACATTTATTTTTATACTGAAGATCGGAAGTTTGGATTTGAAACAAGATTTTCTAAACAATTTAAAAGTATATCACAGTAAATGGACAGAGTAATCTCAAACTATGCAGCCCAAGGGCTGAATTGTGTTCAATATACAATAAAATACATCACAGATTAAAAAATTGCAAGACAAAATGCAATACATCAGAAAAGGTGGTTGATGTTGAGTTCTTGCAAGGGGAATAGGTTAGTCTAGTTTGTCCAACGCTATAAGACTCTGATCAATAGACCTTATGCTCCACAGCATGTAGCCTTTTTAATCCAACGCTTTTTAATGATTTCATCAACAGGATGAATAGGAGATGATGAAGAAATAGTCAGTTTTAAATGTGGTAGGAAACCCAATAGGCAAAGCCCACGTAATCGGGTAAATTACTTTAAACCCAATCATTCATTCATTCATTCATTCAATAATGGTTTATTCAAAACATGTCTGGCAGTTAAAAAACTGAATTGCACATGTGTACAGAGAATACAAACTATAAAATTACATTAAAACATGATCGAGGGAAAATTACAAAATTGAATAATAATCAGACATTAATATACAAGAGCATAAAAGATAATCTAAGATGTTGCGGACAATTATTGTAAAACAATTAATTACGAAGCATTTAAAAAGTTAACAATTTGTGGGAGGGCACTGTTGGCAAATCGCTTAGTGCGACACTTGAACTGTTCGTACTTCTGAGTTGATCTTAAGTTAAAAAGGATATTTCTTTGAGGTGGTAACCAGTCTTTACAAATGTTATGAGATTCTATAGATTGAGCAAAAACACTGCAAATATTCTGGCGTCTCTCCTGGAGTGTTTCAAGGTTGCATATGTTCAAAGCCTGAGCATAACTGTTGTAGTCTTTGCCGAGTATAATTTGACAAACTCTTTTTTGGATACGCTCTAATCTATACGCTTGGACTTGGCTGAGGTTACCATTAAACACAGGGGCACAATAATCCAATACCGGTCTAATGTAACCTTTGTAAATAACTAAGAGATCACTGACAGGAAGGTTATATGAACGTAGGCAACGGAGCATGTATAACTTTCCATTGCTTTTTCTAATGACTTCAGTAACCTGTTTTTCCCATTTCAAATCGTTTTGAATTATTACGCCTAACACTTTAACAAATTGCACATTTTGAAGTTGAGTATCATCTAAAAACAAAGGAGCAGGGTGATCAATATTCTTAGCAAATGAAACAGTCATAGTACAGCACTTGTTAGCATTTAATTTCATGTTATTCGTAAAAGTCCAGTTCTGTAAGTTAGATAAGGATTGTTGGATGCATGATGGTTGTGTGCATTTCCGGCTTTCAACAAAGGTAAGGTCATCAACATATTTGTAATAAGGGGTGAAATCATCTTTACATGCTTCATTAATCATGACAAGGAACAAAATAGGAGCAAGTTTGGTACCTTGGGGGACCCCACTTTGGATTGTTTGCCACGCAGAAAAATTACCATATACTTAACACGTTGCTGACGATCTTCAAGGAAGCTTATAATCCAAGATATGATACAAGGTCGTACTTCTAAAGCAATCAACTTCCCTATCAAGATGTTGTGCTCAATGCGGTCAAATGCTTTCGAAAAATCAGTTAGTACAATGGTGGACAGTGACTTTTGAGAATTATCAGCATTGGCATACAATTGGTGGAGCATTTTAATTAAGTAATGGCAAGTAGATAGCTTACGTTGGTTCCCAAACTGATTAATATCAATTTTACCTGTCAGATCTTCCAACAACCATTTGGATGTTTCAGAAATTTTTGCAAACCAGCTGGTGAGGGCTATTGGCCTGAGATCACTAACGGCAGGTCTCTTTATTTTTGGAATGGGTGTAATTTCGGCGCATTTCCACTGCGCAGGAATTTTGGCAAGATTAAAAGAGGCATTGAGAATATCAGCAAGGGGAAAACTTATCTCATACGCAAACTCACGTAATACTCGTGCAGGTAAGTCACCGTATATACTAGTCTTTTGAACTTACAACTTACGAATTTCATGGTAAACTTCTCTAGGTTCAACGTGTGGGCAACGTTTTGCTGATGGTAAAAAACTAGGAAGAAGTGATCTATCAAGCCTAGGCAAGTCCTCACCAATAGATATGAAATATTCATTAATCTTGTTTGCAATGATTTGACTAAATTCATTAGAGTCATTAGAGTCTATGCCTGGGACTTCAATGGGTGGCTGATCTCGTCGGTTCTGATTGGTAAGTACCTTTATCTGTTTATGCCAACCAGCAGGATTATCAGTCTTCAGATGACGAACTTTGTTATTGAAGTAGTTTCTCTTCGCCGTATAAATAGTTTGTGTAACTCTGTTCCTAAAATGGCGCCACAGGGCTAAATTTCCCTGATTCCACGCTTGCTGTCTTTGGCGGATGACAGCTTTTATCTCCCCCGAAATCCACGGTTTGTCAGACACGTGAAAGTGAATAACACGAGTAGGTAAGTGGAGATCTAGTTCTTGAATTGTCTTACACAGGAGGTCACACTTTTGTGATGGGTCCACTACTTGGAAATTTTCCTCCCAAGTGTGACTAGTAATCCACGAGCCGAATGCCCTCCGTCCACTTTCAGTCATGGGGCGGACAATCTTTTTCTTGGTGGTATTAGCTGTTATAGCTTGCTCATCGGGTATCCACAGAACGCAACTGTGGTCGCTCCTACCAATCGGACTCAAAATTCGAATCCCTGAATAAAGATGGGCACAATTGGTGATGATTTTGTCCAAGATATTTTGGCCTCTGGTGGGTAGGGATACAACCTGTGCAAAGCGGTCATCATTGAGGATTGCCGAGGTGTCTAAGTCATTCAAGTCCCCCATGATGGAAATGCCGGTTCCAGGATACTGGATTAGAAGCCTGTCAATGGTTGAGAGTAAATGGTTGATGTAATCTTGAGCATTGGGGTTTCTGGGTGGAAAGTAGACTACGCAAGCAATGAAAGATGACACTTGGCGTGGTAGTCTGGACGGTCTCATAAAAATCCACTGAGCTTCTATGTTATCAGGTACTTGCAATGGCAGCTCCCTGGCCTTCATTTCATGCTTAGCGTAAAAGGCTACACCACCTCCTAGGCGTTCATTCCTCGATTTAAAAAATGAAGTGAACCCAGCCATTGCAAATTGTTCCGTTGGTGTATCAGAGTGCAGCCAGGTTTCAGTTATAGCTATACAATCGGCATTGTTTGCATTGGCCACAATAGTTATTTCATCAAATTTATTGGTGATAGATCTAGAGTTGAGCAAAAGCACTTGGGGTAGGTTGTAGTGCTTTCTGTGGTGAGTGTTTGGTGAAATTGTCACCCTCGTCAGGTATCTTGTCTGTGGTCTAATAAAAGTCACTTTTTGCCGGGATGAAACCGGCGAACGATGGCTAACGAGTACAGGGATCTGGCGAGTATCAGCATAGGTGTTTACAGTTCTGGTTCCACCTCGCTTTCCACGATGAGTTGAAGGTTTAATGTTTAAGCCAAAGTTCTTGATTGTGGTCCATGTGGTAGAGGATAATTTTAACTTGCTAGAGTTAGTCCGAAGGCTGTGAATATGACTGTTTGAATAACGGTGAACAGAATGAAGAGATAGGAGATCCAGTCCACATAGGAGATCCAGTCTGAGGTTTTATAAGAACCAGGGTCCACAGAGGTGAAAGGCAGAGAAAAGAAACCACCGTGGCAGTCTGAACCCCCAAAAGGCACATCAATGTCATTACTCAATGCAGTAGATTTGAACTGATTCATCTGTACCTACAACCAGATCACCAGCTGGTGTAAGTGTTATACCATTTGGATCACCGCAGCCCTTAATGATGCATCCAATGTACTTGCCCTTGGGACTGTAATGTTGGATCTCACCTGACAATGATTCGTCATTCCATACAGCAACATATATGCTGCCATCCTTGTCACAACACAAACCACAAGGCCACCTGGACTGATTGATACCTACTGAGAGTACAATGCCACCATGATAGTCTATTGATACTAACTTATTGTCATTCCAAGTGGAGTATATGAGTTGTTGTTTGTGGATTGTCAAGTATTGACCAATCCCAGGGGCAGACAGCGTTCTGATCAGGGATCCATCTGGTTTGTATAGAGAGATCTCATCCTGGTTATCATTTCCCACTGCTATCAGATTGTTGTCATCCACTGCAATGCATGATGGCTGGAACAATAACTGTCCACCCAGTGTGAACAGATGAAGGAGCTGATTCCTCCTGTTAAAGATCTTGACTGATTTATTATCTAGAACAATGAGCTCATCATTCTTGTTCACAGTCACTTTGCATGGATTGAAGAGATATTTAATTGACAGCTCTTCTGCGACGACCTTAGACTGAGAAAAGCTCAAAGTGTATTTTTGAAAATCACTGACAATAATATCACTATTGGAGAATGAAGCAACATCAGATGCACCAAAGTTTTCAATACATTGAGCTTTTCTCGTGAATCTTGTTATTTCTGTTTTCAGCATCCATGTCTTTTGTGTAAGTTTTCCCTGGGGGTTGCATAACTCTGTTCTAGCCTCAGCAGAAGCTGCTCCTTCTACTTCTAGGTTATTTTTCAACACCAGTCTCCCTAATGATTTCGGATCATCTTCAAAGTCCATGTAAGTCAACCCGTGGGGCACTTGTTTGGGTTGTATATCTGTGTAGTCTTTGAGGTCTTGCAAGAGTTTCTCTATAAGATTGAGATTCTCAGAGAAAGTCACTTTATCCATGAGTCGGATAACTATATCTTTCCTTTTTTTTGCTGTGGTATTTTCTTTGTTGTTTGTTTCTCCTGCAAGTTCTATTTTCTTTGCTCTGACTTTATAAATCTGCTCTAATTCTCTCATCATTTTCCTCTCTTCTTCCCGGATCCTTGCTACCTCGTTGGCAATCTCCTGATCTGCCTTCTTTGAGATCTTTGCTTTGGTGGCAGCAAACTTAGAGTCTAATATATTGCGAGACAAAGCTATGTCTTGTAAAGCAGTGTTGAAATTAGTGTGATGTTGTTCTACTTCTGCAAATAGTTTATCAGCTTTCTTCTTGCAGTTGTCAACAACCTCATTTAGTTCAATAACATGATGCATTCTGTGGTCCTTTGCAATGCAAGTTGTGCATATCAACTGTTTGCATGAGTCACAGTACATGATGACATCCTTGTCAGTATGCTTGCTACATTTAGAAACAGACCCCTGACTAGGTGGTTGAATTTCTTGTTGACTTTGTAGTTCAGTCTCATGGTGTCTTACTTCATCCAACAAAGAAATCAACTTGAAGTCTGGTCGCAGATCAGCAACTCCTCCTTCAGTCAATAAACTTTGACCTCGACACACTGGACATGTAATCCATTGACTGCGTCGCTTCTTTCTTTTTTTAAGTGGAAGTTGTTGAAGGCATTCCAGACAAAATGAATGAGAACACTCCAGCATTTTGGGCTCCTTGAAGCGGTCCATGCAGATCTGGCATTCAAGATGTCCCTCACTGATCTTTTGTAAGACTGTCTCGACTGTTATTCCGGCAGCCATCTTGTTTGAATATTGCTAGAGCTGGAAGCGTTTACCTGGAAATTTTAATGCATATGCCTATTTAATATAAACAAACACACACAAAAGTTAGTGGTCTGACGTTTCAACCCTAGCAGATTATTTCCCGAAGGCTAAAAGAAAAAAACTTTGTAAGGAGAAATCTGCTCATTTTAATGTTCATCAAAGAATTGGGCCGAGAACAAAAGTTGCTATCTAAATACAAGCCGCACTGTCTGATATTGTATTATTTTTTGTATAACACAGGCTATTTTTACAAAAGGACTATTAGTCTGTAAAAAAACTTCCAGAAGAACTTTGTAAATGGCTTTTATTGAGATTCTGTTGTGAAAGATGTTGTCATATTGGGGTGACTGAATTTCATTATTTCTTGAGTCATTTTGAAGGCACTAACTCATTATGTTTTAAGAGGGAACAAAATTGCCCCCCAAAATTCCATCTTTTTAAACATTACATATTACAGAGATGCCAACATCCACGATTTGGGCGTCGCAATTACGATTTTGAGCCGTGAATACGCCGCTACGATAATGCTTCAATTAAATACGATAAACAAGCACAGCCCAGTGTAAATGTAGTTACAAACAATGTATCATGATAAAAAAAAAACTTAAAAATAATGTTGACCTGTGTTTACAATCAAACTGCCCTCTGTTGACAAGTCTGTTGTCCAAGTCATGTTCCGCCAGGCAAAAAGACGCGTAGTCATGGTAATATTGCGTGTACTTTCTAGCTGGCTGTCAAGTACACAAAGGTTTTTCCCTTGCGACATGCGCGCGCATCATGTTATGATTTTCAAATGACGTCAGAGGTCACATCGTCTATAGCAAGGCCGCTTTGCACTAAGCGATTTTTGCTGAAAATATTATTTTATATCGTAAATTAATGTAATAATTGTCCTCTTTTTACGGCTCGGTGAGTTGTATGCCTAACCTGAATTTAAGTGCTACTCTTTTTCGGAATTCAATGTTGGCATCTCTGATATTTAATTAGTACAAATAACCAAAATATAGTGGTGGCATAATTTTTATGTACCCGGGGAAGAAAAATTTTAAAATTGCTTTGCATCTGCCTAGAGTAAGGAAGTACGCTCTGATCCTCATCACCGCACCACAGAAAATTCACAAGATTCCGGGCCGTACCTAGAAATCCTAAGATAACTTTTGTTGTGATCATTTTCTTGATTTACTTGTATGGCTTCTTTTGTAGAGGATGAAATAATCTTTTGAATGATTTTCACACTTGTTTTGTTTTTCCCCAAATTGAAGCTTTGAGGTTGGAAACAAAACAGATAAAAACAAATTAAAAAAACACTGTTTGAAGTACATGAAGGAACTGTTTATTTTGTTAATGAAACTTACAAAAGTGATTGAAAATAATCACTACATACCTTTGGAATTGAAAACAAATGCCTCAGTTAACAACAGAAAAAGTCTTTACCTAACACTCTTAGTAAAATCCTTTCAAATTAAAACATTTTGTGTGTAAATGCACCAATAAGTTTATCGTAAAAGAAGCGGACCCATGTGTTATTTTTAGACTAATATCATCTTTAGATAGCGCTCTACGACTGTTTGCTGCGTTTTAATCACATGTGTTAAACTCAAACTACAACTCGTCCAGCTACTTCACTATTTTGATTAATATGCTTGTTGCCACCATATTTTACAGGCGCCTGTGTTTCTGGATGCCTTTTCTGTGACTTTTTTTTACAATAAAAGAAAAGTGTAAAAATCCTGCATTGAGGTAATACTGATAAATACATGATGTTTAAAATGGAGGGGTCGATGGGAGGCATTTTGTTTGGTCTTTAACTTGGCCAATTCAAGATGAGTTGAGTAACAAAGCTGCTCAAATGTAGTAGGTGTCAGAAACATGGCATTTTAAAACCTTTTGAAATCAATAAAATTAATTATCAGTTACAGGTATTTGTACATTTGTATGAGACTACCTGATTCATTCCATTCACGTTTATTGTTGTCTGACACTCTTGACTCAAATGGAGTCACATTGTTGTGTCAATTCATGTCACTGATATTTTAACACCTTTTTATAAAAAAGAAAATCAGTGTATTTTTAGGTTTATGGATTGTTCAACAATCCATACAAGTTGAGTTTGGGTACAGGGTACCTTTTGTATCTTGGATGTGTCTGTTCAACCTAAACCAATCCTCCTATAATATTTCAACAAACTTACCGTAGCTGCCTCTGACAAATATCAACTGCTCTCTGCTTCAATTGTGACAAAAAGGCCTGAAACACACCATCAGAGCCTACTGCTTGAAGGTTAGGAATTCAAGATTCAAACAACTATGTCTGTATAACACTATCGAACAACAGCAGAACCAAATGTGTATCTTCCTGTTGGATTACTGTTGTATATAAGTACACCTACTGAAATTGAACAAAGTAACTAAATGAAAGTGAAACTGAACATGGTAATCTTTAAAGGGAGTGTATGCGTATGACCATAAAAACTTACTTGGTAAGAAGCCTAGCAGCTGTTGAGAAATGATTCCCTCCTAAAGGAATGTGGTTTTAGAGAAAGGGATTCAAAAGATTGTCAATCTGAGAAACATTTCTGCATGAAACATTTCTCAGATTGTGTATTCCAGTTTTGGATTATTTTTCCTGCGGTTACAGCCGCTCAAGATCTTTGGCGTATCATAAAAATGTTAACACCTTTTAAAATTAAATTTTCACAGGTTAGTTTATATTTGCATTTATATGGTATTAAAATAATCGAACAGTTCCAAAAGCTGTAGGTATAGACGATGTGACCTGTGACATCAAATGTTTACAAAAGAGCCACAGAGCCTGGACTTCCTGCAGGCACATTTGTACACAGATCAATGGAAGAAAACAACAAATCTTATGTTTTATGGAGATTGCACTGTCTGATTTTTCTCAACTTTTGATATGAAGAAAGGGGGGACATCTCAAAAGCTGTACAGCTGTTGCTTTTGTAAATTTTGAATTGATGTGAAAATTATGACACAAAATGTAAATTTTCCCATATAGCCTGTGTAGTATCTTGCCTGGCAGGAAACGCTTTAGAATGTACAAGGTCACCACTCTGTAAACAAAGGTAACATGGTCTATATGTTACCTTTAAAACCGTGACTGTATAAAACAAAAAAGTTCTCGTGACACAGTACAGGAAACACAACATCAGACTGACCTTGGATTTGAGCCAACTATATTACTGTACAAGATGCATGTAGATTTGGATAAAGATATTGAGTATGCCAGTTTATGTGAACTGTAATATAATGGAATATCAAATGGACTTGAGAAATTCCCAGATGAATTTTGAGACAGATTGTCTTTAAATAACCCATTTATGGGTGTTCAACTTTAATCAATCAATACTCATCCAAGCTTTGAAGATATCTAACGGTTTTGGAAGTGGAGTAACTTTATTGCCATCCTCTAGTGTTCAGTGAACAACCAACCTGTCAAATTTCCATCAAAGTAGGTTTTTATATTTTAGTAACAACAATAAATGTTTCATCCTTTCCATGAACCTTCAATACATGTCTTGGTTTCATTTGATTTATAGTTGAAATATTGTAAAAGAAATCCCACCTTGAAGTTGATTACCACAACCCATTTTGCAGTTTGTTTGTTTTGTTGTTGTTTTGTATTGCTCTTGAATCTGGCATCAGTTCAGATTGAAATACTAATGTGGAAGATTGGTGTTGATTTGAACTTTATTATATGTGAGCCTTCCAATTTAGTCAAATTACGGTTTCTTTTTCAATAGTTTCTGTTCCTGTTCTTTGGATTAAATCTTCCTGTCTGTATTGACAGTTTCTTCTGATAGTCCCGACATATAAGCCTTCCCTGGTGTATATTTCAACCAACTTGTTCTGGATTTGTTTTGTCGATTGGACAACAAGGAACTAAATGTACTGTGATTAAGTTCACTTATTAGGCATCCTTGTTTTCATTACCAGAAATGTAATAACAATAAAACTGTGAAGAATAATTAGAGAGATAACAATAATAATCATAATTATAACATTATTGATGTACTTAAAAGAACCCAGTACACTTGTCATTAATAAGGGGGTTCGCCCCGGTGTTTCTGGCAAGATACGCTGCATTAAATTTGTGCCACAGCATCTTCTAAACCATTGCAAAATGGAGCATGTTTACAAGCAAATTTTGGGTCTTATATCATTCCAAAAACATAGCACTGGTTATGAGATGCCTTTCAAATGTGATCAAGTGCTATGTATGAAATTTAAAAGATTACTCTTATAATTATTTTTAATTTGTTTCTTTATTCACTCCTTTACTGCATGGATCAAGCTAGAAGTTTTTGCCTTACAGATCAGTAGCAGATTCTAATTCGCAAATGCAATGCTTGCTAAACTGATAAAAAAATCTCACATGTGATGATTGAACTGATTTGGGAACGTGGGTTCCACATACTCATATACATGAATGAAACAAATTTGATCAAGTGTGATCAAGTGCTATGTAATTAAAAAAATTACTCTTAATTTTTTTAATTTTTTCTTTTCTTTATTCACTCCTTTACTGCATGGATCAAGCTAGAAGTTGTTGCCTTGCACATCAGTAGCATATTCTAAATCGCAAATGCAATGCTTGCTAAAATGTGATGATTGAACTGATTTGGAAACGTGGGTTCCACATACTCATATAAATGAATGAAACAAATTTGATACTTAAAGGGGTTCAAATGTTTGAAAACTTATAAGACTTGCACAGTCCATTTCGGTGTTCTTCATTACAGCCCCCGACACTCCTTCAAATGTTTCAGGACCTGTCTTCAGAATGAAAGACATTAATTCTTTGTATTCGATTTTTTAACTGAATGAAGACAGGTTTGTTTGAGGGTTTGAAGATAAAACACGGTGTGGTCTTCAGCAGAGTCCCGTAATATCCATTGATAATTGACAACAATGCCAACCAAGCCCTTGGTAACTGAAACCCTTATTTAAACCCTACTCACTCCAGAGACATTTTGACAATCTTTGGATCTTTTACCCTGTACATTGTTTCTTTTTTTTCAGGTGATCCTCATCATATCTACACACAAGATCCTAGTCAGTCTCAGACTCAATGGGTAGATGATGATGACTACCAGTGAAGCTCTGAAGACACTACAGGGAGAGTTGGAGACATACAAGAAACAGGAAGCTCACAATGAGAGGTGATTGATAATGTGGACTTTTAAACCTTGATACACCGATGACATAGCATTATCTTTCATCTACAGCATTGATTTAAAAGTTTTTGTTCCATGTACTATATATAAGTTATTTTAGTTTTGCACCTACATCACTCTACCTACCTTTAGAGTAACCATTTTATTATAATCCTCAACTTGATGGTTATTATCGCCAATAATTTCACACAATAGCACTGACTGCTTTTCTACCCTGAGTGCTATGTGGCTAAAATTTACCCAAACATGTTTTGGAGTCCCTCATGATGTTTCAACTCTGAAAGTGTTTATGAGACGATGTTGTACCGTGTTTTTAATTTTGCCCAACCATGATGGCATTTGATGAAATGTTTACAGCAGTGTATGTTACTTTGTTCGCAGATTCTTCACTGATTGAAGAGGAGTATCTATGTTTACGATAGGAGTCTGTACAATGAAGAAGAGCATCCTATTAGATGTTACTGTCAAGGTCAAGTTTGAATTCCACCTTTGGGATGGCTCTGCATCACTCCCTCCCTGTGTGAGGTATGTTGAAACAGTTCATTCTTCCGAGTCAAATGTTAAAACTCTACGCTTAGGCTAACAATCCAATTTATTCCTGATCCAATGTTGTGACGGCTGCTAAATGTTCCCAAAGCATATGTTATCGTGTCCCTTAAAAAAAAAAATAGCAAATCTAACTATTTTTGAACTTTCAATCTGAACCCATTGTAATCTTTGCTGTCTCTTAAATTTTCCCATAGCACATGTGCTCTCCCAAAACCTGCCAACCAAATGATGTTTCAACTCTCAAAATTATTTACGAGACAATGCTGTACTTTTGTTTTGCCTAAGCATGATGGCAATTTAATCGATGGTGTGTTTTATTATGTTCGCAGTATCTATAATAGACAAGAACCATGATTGCATTTTGATGAAATGTTGATGGCAGTTTATGTTTATTGCAGATTATCAACTGATCGAAGAGGAATTTGTCTAATTAATAGCAGATGTTATTGTCAAGTTCAAGTTGGAATTGCATGTATGGCTCCTTCCTTGTGTAAGGTATGTTGAAACAAGTGGGTTCACTCTCATGCTAACAGCGACTTCCCTCAAAGCTACGTGTGCAAACTTGTATAGCGAAGTAAAATTTGTTTTTGACTGTATTGCAGTGATGGGTTTGCTCGATATGGCTGTCAACAGAACGATGGTGCAGTAGAATATAAAGAAACATTTGAAACAAGCCTCGGACTAGATGTTATTTTCATAATTATCAAACAAGCAGTACTCTAGGAATATTGGATCATTGAATTATTCCAAGAGACGTGGTTTAACTGAACGCTTACATATACTTAAATTATTTTGGTGTAAGAGGCCATTAACACATGCTAAAAAGTAACTGGAGAATGTGTGGAAGAAGTAATGTAAGAGTGAATTTAAATTAGTTGACCATAAGTAATTCATGTATTAAGAAATATTGGAAGGAAAAATGAATAAAGTGGAAAACTAGAAATGGAAGATGTGATGTATTGAAATTATTGTAAAGGTTAAAATCTGGAATAGGAACAGTAAACTGTTTTCAATATACTGCTGAGCCAAAATTAGATTGTGTCGGGCACAGGAATAGCAAACTGTGTCGGGAAGAGGAATAGCAAACTGTCTAAAAATATACGGTCGACTATGTCGGGAAGAGGAATAGCAAACTGTCTTAAAATAAACGGTAGACTGTGTCGGGAAGAGGAATAGCAAACTGTCTGAAAATAAACGGTAGACTGTCAGGAAGAGGAATAGAAAACTGTCTTAAAATATACGGTAGACTGTGTCGGGAAGAGGAATAGCAAACTGTCTTAAAATATACGGTAGACTGTGTCGGGAAGAGGAATAGCAAACTGTCTTAAAGTATACGGTAGACTGTGGCGGGAAGAGGAATAGCAAACTGTCTTAAAATATACGGTAGACTGTGTCGGGAAGAGGAATAGCAAACTGTCTTAAAATATACGGTAGACTGTGGCGGGAAGAGGAATAGCAAACTGTCTTAAAATATACGGTAGACTGTGTCGGGAAGAGGAATAGCAAACTGTCTTAAAATAGAAAGATGTGTTGTATAACGTATGTGATTTGAATGAATAGTAGTGTGCAGTACATGTAGCAGTACTGTAATGTGTAGTGTCATGAATGTGGTATAGGGGGCGTAGCCCCCTCCCCACACCCCTCTACCCTCCCCTCCCCTACTTTCCCCTATCTCCGTGCTGTAGCGGTCCTGTGTCCTAGGAAGCTGCCAAGGGGGGATAGGGGGGCGTAGCCCCCCTGGGGCGGCGGGGCGGAGCCCCGCAGGGAGCGGCCGAAGGCCGCGCCGATTTTTGAGGCTTTTGTTTAGCGTTTTTTCTGTTTTATTTTTCTTTAATTTTCATTTTTATTTTATTTTATTTTATTTTATTTTATGTATGTATATATATATTATTATATATTTAAAAAAATTATTTTTGATTTTCCGAAGTAGTTCTCCCAAATCGGCAAGTAACTTTTAAAAAGTTACTTGCCGATTTGGGAGAACTACTTCGGATAATAGTTAGACTCGTGAAATAATGCGCTGTGAGAGAGTAACAAGTTTAATGCAGTTTCAAATAGTACATTTTGTAACAAAGTTTCAGAAAGTAACAGTTGTAACAAAGATTTATGAACAAATTTGTAACAAAATTTCTATATGAGGTGAGATCCCTGGCTACACAGCAGTTTACGGTCGAATGGCTTCTGACTGGCACCCCCCCCCCCCCCAACAAAGATATTGACAAAATAGGGAGACCGCCAACATAGGGCTAGATAGCTCAGTTGGTAGAGCGCCGGCACGTTAAACCGGAGGTCATTGGTTCAAATCCCGCTCTAGTCAATTTTTCTTTGTTCAACCCAAAATCATTTTAAAATTTACCCAGTCAGTTTCCCTTGTGGTTTATTATTTGATAAAATTTCTATATGAAATAATAAAATAATAGTAAATTTATTCAAACCACATATTCTTCTGTCCCTCAAAACTTGCCACCCATACCTCACACAAGTTAGGTATGGTGAAACAGTTCTGTCGTAACTTAATAGTTTACAATGCTGGCGAAAGAAACTTCCAATTTATTGCTGAGCCAATGTTGTCACGGCTGGTTTCCCTGGGCAAATGTGTTCCTGTCCCTTAAAAAGTTGCAAATCTACTTACTTTTAAACTCTCAATCTAAACCCCAGTGTGTTCTTTGTTGTCTCATCTCTCAAATGCAGATGTTAAGCAGACTCTTAAAATTTCCCTTAACATGTTCTCCAGTCTCTAAAAAACTTGCCACTCTATTGATGTTTTTAACTCTCTAACTGTTTACGAGACGTTGTTTTACTGTGTTGTAAATTTTGCCCAAGCATGATTGCATTTGATGAAAAGGTGTTTCTTATAATGTTTGCAGATTCTTCACTGATTGAAGAGGAGTCTTTATTATGAAGAAGAGCATGCTGTAAAAGCAGGAGATGTTACTGTCAAGGTCAAGTTTGAATTCCATGTTTGAGATGGCTCTGCATCACTCTCTCTTTGTGTGAGGTATGTTGAAACAGGTATTAAGTCTTCTGAGTCAAGGGTTGTAAGTCTATGCTTGGGCTGTCATAATTTTAAAAAATGGGGTTAAACAGCCCTGTTCACATGGTAAAAGATAGCCTCCCTCAAGGCTACGTGTCCAAAGTTTGGAGAGCTAAAGTGGTACTTTCGTTGAGGGGTTTACAATGTTGGTGAAATAGCAATGCTTCCAATTTATTTCTGAGCCAATGTTGTGACGGCTGCTAAAGTTTACCAAGGCATATGTTTTTGAGTCTCTTAAAAAGTAGCAAATCTAATTATTTTTGAACTCATAACCTAAACCCTTTGGTATTCTTTGATGTCTCAACTCTCAAATGCAGTTGTTGTGCTAGCTCTTAAATTTTCCCACAGCACATGTAGTACAGTCCCTCAATACATGTACTTGCCACCCTAATGATGTTCCAACTCTGAAACTGTTTACAAGACAATGTTGTAGGCCCCTACTGTGTTTTAAATTTTGCCCAAGCATGATGGCAATTGATTAAATGTTAACAATAATATTGTTACTTTGAAGAGGAGTATCTATAGTAAAGGAGATATTTACTGTCAAGGTCAAGTTAAAATCAATGTTTAGGATGGCTGTGCTTTAATCCTTCCTCATATGAGGTATGTTGAAACAGTTAATTTTTCCGAGTCGAGTGTTTTAACTCTACCCTTAAACTTACATATATTTGGTGTAAGTGGCCATGTACAGATGCTAAAATACAGCGCCCATCAATGCTACGTTTCCAATATTAAAGAAGAAGAAAAAGAAGGCTAACAGATACTTGGGGCATGCGGCCATGTACACATGCTAAAGGACTTTGCCCTGAAGGCTACATGTCCAAAGATTGAAGAGCCAAAGTGGTACTTTCGTTGAAGAGTTTTCAACAATTGCAAACTAGCAATGCTTAAATTATTCTGAATCTGCGCAATAATTTGCAACTCTTAAATTTTCCCAAAGCGCAGGTTGTCCTTTCCCTGAAGATTTCCTATACTCAACTTTTTTTCAAATCTGAAATTGGTGACGAGCCTAATTGGGCAAGCTCTGCAATTTCACCAAAGTACATGCTGTTAATTCCATTACAAATAAGCAAACCTTAGGCTAACATCTACTTAAATTATCTTGGTGTAAGCGGCCATGTACACATGCTAAAAGACAGCGTCCCTCACTTTATGTGTCCAAAGAATGAAGACCTAAAGTTGTAGTTTCGTCGAAGAGTTTACAATGCTTAAATTATTCCAAATCTGACGTTGTAGAATGTGTTCTTGTCAGATAAAGAATTGTTAAATCATGTTTAATTTCTTTTTTAATAGATTGAAGTGATGGCTTGATGGGGAAAGGTTTTGTTGGTATTTCCATAGACGGCGATCTTCAGAGATGAAGTCAATAGGACAGTGATGGTGCAACGGAATGACATTTGTAGATGAATCACTTGGATTGTCATGTTTTGGATGGCTATGCATCACTCCCTCCTTGGGTGAGGTATGTTGAAACAGTTTATTCTGATGGCTCAAGCGTCGAAACCCTGCGCTTAGGATAAATAAACTTAAATCAACTCTCAACTTGTTCACAAGTTGATGTTGTGATATCAGATCTATGCAATTCTCCCAGAGCTGATGTTGTGACATCTCTTAAGTTTGCTAATCTACTGATTTTTCAACAAACAATTTACTCCTGAGCAAATGTTGTGCTGTCTTTGGTTTTCCTTGAGGCCCATTTTGTGTATGCTTATAGATAAATATGGCAAAGCCTCGCTCTCGAGGGGGAGATCAACACTCTTCTCCTGAAATAATTGTCCCCCGTCTGGGGACTCGGAAGGGCTTCATGTCAACCTTCTTGACCTCCAAGAAGGAGGCTGGCATCTGGCGTCCGATCTTAAATCTGAAACCCCTCAACATGTTTATATGTCCGAAGCATTTTCGTATGGAATCAATAACAACGCCCGCGTGGGAGGCAAGTCTGGACCCGAAAGACGCTTATATTCACGTACCAATCAGGCCGGAGCACCACCAATTCCGACGTTTCCAATATAAAGATAGCCTGTACGAGTTTGCAGTGCTCCCATTTGGACTTTCCACCTCACCGTGGGTGTTAACCCGGATCGTGCAGACGATCGGGGCAGCACTGCGGAGGCGTGGCATTATGATTTTCGTATACCTCAACGATTGGCTGGTCGTGTGTCGTTCTCGGGAGGAAACGGAAGCGGCGCTCCGGCTAACTTGCCGTCTAGCTTCCGGCCTCAGATATATTATCAACACCGAGAAATCTCACCCCATCCCCTCGCAGGTTCCCACCTTTCTGGGTGCGTCCCTCGACCTTAGCAGGGGGCTGGCCTGCCCTTCAGGGGACGACCTGTTGAACCTTCAACAGTGCGTGTCCCTCATCCTCCCGGCAGTAATGGCTCCGGCACTGGCGTGGCTCAGACTGTTTGGTGTTATAGCCAGCATGGTGGACTTGTTAGATTTTTGTAGGCTGAGGATTGAACCTATTTCCAACTTCACATGCACTCTTTCTACAAGCCCATTTGGCATCCAATCCACCATCCGGTGCCTACTTTGCCTTGGCTAGTCACCCACCTTCGCTGGTGGCTAGTCGAGGCAAACATCACGCAGGGTTGCGCTTTCCGCCCGCCCCGTCCATCATTGACTATCACGACTGACGTTGTGGGCTGGGGATCGGAGCAACCCTCCATCCAGGACAAGTTGCGGGCATATGGTGTCCTGATCACCGATCATCCCACATCGGCGTCCTGGAAATGTTTAATAGCAGTCTCCATTGCACTGCAACATTTTCAGACAGACATCAAAGGGCGAGCTGTCCTGGTGAGATGTGACAACACCACAGCGGTGGCTAATACATCAATCACCAGGGGGGCCCCCCGTCGGGCCGACCGTGTGCACTGCGTGGGACCTCACCCTCTGGTGCATACACGACGGGATAGCACTGTCGGCAGTCCACATCGCAGGCGAAGAGAATGTCACAGTCGCTTCTCTCTCCAGAGGCTGGATTGCCCTGTTGGAATGGTGCTCCCACAGGTGGCTCGGTTGCTCTTTCAACTGATTGACCGGCCCCTCTAGACTTCTTTGCCTCTCACGCAAACAATCAACTGCCTGTCTACCGTGCAAGGGGCCCTGACCACAACGTGTGGCAGATCGATGCACTGCGGTGCTGTGGGACAACTTGCTGGCCTTTGCGTTCCCGCCCATCTCCCTCATTCCTCGGGTGCTTGCCAAGATCAAGCAGGAGGACTGTCGAATCCTCCTCATAGCCCCATTGGCCCCGCCAGACGTGGTTCGTCAGGCTTCTGGTTCACCGCCCTGTGATTCTACTGAAGCGAGCGAATCTCCTCTATCAACCCAGCTCAGGGATGATCCATTGGGCTGCATCTTCACCTGACTTGTTGGGTTTTGTCATGCTATCCCTCTGCTCAGCTATCCCTCTACTCAGCTATCCCTCTGCAAAAAGATCGCAGCTCACTCGCGTCGAGCCTCTACAAGAAAGGTATACGACAGCCGACTATGCCATTTCTTTAAATGGTGTAGAAAAACCTCTTTCGAACTGATGGATTAATCAACTTTGTTGCAACTCTCCATCAAGGTTGCTTTCCTCCTGGCTGTTGCTACATCCTGACGGCGCAGTGAGTTGCACTCTCTGTTGAGAGGGGTAGCCGTTTCTTGGGCTTTTTTTAAGGGTGTGCCTCTAGCCGACATCACCAAGGCCACCTGCTGGAAGAGCCCTAACATGTTCTCTGAGTGCTACCTGAAGGATGTCCTCCAGGCAGACGGCAGGGCAGGACGGGAAGTACTGAAGGCGGCCAGTGGAGCCTCCCGGGATCACTAACCAGCAAGCTTACTCTTTCCTTTGTCTCTCCTCATATATATTTTTATGTGCATTTGAAATCTAATGTGGCTGACCTATTATGTTTTTACTCCCCTAATGGCTATACCCTCCTGACTTCTTGCGCACGAGCCTGTGGACCCCTTGGCCTTGTCGTCTTCTCCCATCTAGCCGTGCCTCCCTTCTGGGTGGATTTGTTAGTCAGCACAGTCTTCCGTTGCGAAGCCCGCTGCTTAGTCTTCAGGGGTTCCATGAATCCTAGGACTTGCAGGTTTTTCTTTGGGCACGCCCTGTGCACTACGCCCCTGTTGACATACCATAGTTCCACGTCTAGCCACAGCCTTACTCATTGCGAGTCTATGCAAATGTAGTATTCGCTCTACAGGTAAGTAGAGTGAAGTAGACTCCCACCCACAGTAGTGTGGGTTGGGTCTACGAACGAATACTTGCCTGTAGAGCACCCCTCTCTACTTCTCCACTATACTCGATTCTTTGAGTGCTTGCGCTTGTAACGCTGGAGAAAAAGAGGATGCTAACGTAGTGTGCATGTCACAGGAAGTTGGGGACCGGACACTTGAGGGTGCTTTTGTATTTAATACTCTTAGCAAATTGCCTGCCGGCATAGGGAACAATGCAAATGTAGTGTTTGATCTACAGGTAAGTATTCTTTAGTAGACCCAGCCCACACTACTTTGGCATGGGAATTGGTGACGAGCCTATGTTGGGCAAGCTCTGCAACCTTATGATTTGTTAACTGTCAAATTGTTTGCAAGCTGATGTTTTTATCCTTTTCTTCCAAATCTGGCCTGTCTGATAATTTATCAATGTTCGAATCGTTCAAGAGCTGATGTTGTGACATCTCTTAAATTTGCCCAAAACTTGCCAACCTACTGATTTTTCAACAAACAATTTATTCCTGAGCAAATGTTGTGCTGGCTTTGGTTTTCCTTGAGGCCCATTTTGTGTACGCTTATAGATTAACATGCAATCTACTGATATTTTGACTCTCAAATTGTTCACAAGCCAATGTTCTGAAGCGACATTTGATGAAATGTTTACGACAGCATGTCTTTTTTTTTTTGCAGATTATTCACTGGTTGAAAAGCAGTATCAAAACTTGTACAAAAGCTCTTCTTTGTCTATCAAGGTCAACTTGGAATGTCGTGATTGGGATAGCTACGCATTACTCCCTCATTTTCAAAGGTGTGTTGATTCTTGTTGAAACCATGCACAAAGTTTTTCAACTCTAAATTTGTTATGCCACTTCTTAACTTTTCGTAAAGCACATGTTGTCCAGTCTCTTAAGACTTTGCCACTGTTAAAATTTGCTCAACTAGGAAACTATTACTAGCCATAGTTGTGCTCTTTGTTAAACTTTCCTCATTGGGGTTGTCAAGTCCCTCAAAGACGATCTAACTCAATGTTTTTTTTTACAAGTCTATGTTGTGCCTCTTATACTCTCCCAAAATACATGTAGAACAGTCCATCAAACCTTGCCAACTTTATGTCTTTTTCAACTCTCAATTTGTTCACAAGCCAAAGTTTTGCCATTTGTTAAACTTTCTTTAAGCATGCTGTCAAGTTCTCATCAACATTCCAACCTAATCATTTTTAAACATTTAAAATGTTCACGAACCATTAATGTCACATCTGTTAATGTTTTTCAAAGCATATAATTTTCAGTCCCTTGAAAACTTGCAAATCCAATAATGTTTAACTTTTAAACTATGCCTCAGTGGATTCTGTGATGTCTGTTAAATATTCCCAAAGCACTTATCCTGCAGTCCCTCAGATCTCTCAACCATACTGATTTTTGCAGCTTTCAAATTATTCCAGAACTGATGTTGTGCTGGCTTTAGTTTTCCCTGAGACCCATGTTGTCTAGTCTTTCAAAAACTTGGCGATCTAATGATCTTTTAACTCCCAATTTGTTCACTTGCCAATGTTGTACTATTTCTTAAATTTTCCCCAACCATGATGACATTTGATGAAATGGTTACGACAGCGTGTCTTATTTTGTTTGCAGGTTGTTCACGGATTGAAGAGAATGGAAAAGAGTTCCTTCATCAGAAGAATGACAACTTGGAATGGCATGTTTGGGACGGCTGTGCATCGTTCCCTCTTTTTCTGAGGTATGTGGAGAAATGTAAATTTATTTTAAAACCATGCACTAGATTTTTCGACTCTTTAATTCTTCTAGAGGCTTTGTTGTGGCACTCTTTAAATTTTCCCAAAGCACCCATAGTCCAGTCCCTCAAGACCTACCACCCTTATGACTTTTTAAACTCTCAACATGCTCAGGAGGTGATGTTGTGATTTTAGATCTCTAAAATTGTCCCAGAGCCAATGTTGTGCCATCTCTTAAATTTTCCCATATCATAAGTAGTACAGTCCCTCAAAACTTGCCATACTCATGATTTGTCAACTCTCAAACTATTCCAGAGCTGATGTTGTGCTGCTTTTTTTTTTCCACTTAAGGCCAATGTTGTTTTTTCCCCCAAGAATTGGCAGTCTAATGATACTTTCAATCTCAGATTGTTCACAAGCCAATGTTGTGCCACTTCTGAAACTTACCCAAAGCACATGTCGTCCAGTTCCTCAAGACTTGCCAACCTTATGATTTTTTCAACTGTTTTGTTCACGAGCCAATGTTTCAATGTTAGATCCCTGAAATTGTCCCTGAGCCGATGTTGTGCCATCTATTAATTTCTCCCAAAGCGCATGTAGTACATTCCCTTAAAACTTACTTTTGCCATGATTTTCAACTCTGAAATTGTTGATGAACCAATGTTGTGCCATCTTTGCAATTTCACCAAAGCACATGCTGTTAATTCCTTGAAAAATGTGCCAGCCTTAAGATTTGTTTGCTGTCCAATTGATCCAAATCCGATGCTGTCCCACCTCTTAGATTATTCCAAAGCAAGGGTTGTCCTTTCCCTCAAGACTTGCTACACTTATGTTTGTTAAACTCTGAAATTGGTGACGAGCCAATGTTATGCAAACTTTTAATTTTCACCAAAGTACATGTTGTTAATTCCCTTAAAAACATGCCAACCTTATGTTAAGCTTACTGTCAAGTTGTTATCGAGCTGATGTTGTGCCAATTAACATTTTGTCCCTCAAAAACTTGCCAGTCTGTTAATTTGTCAATGTTTGAAGGCGATGTTGTGACGTCTCTTAAATTTACCCTTTTCAAGTCCCCCAAAACTTACACACTGATGTTTTTTTACTCTTAAATTGTTCCAGAGCCATTGTTGTGTTGAGTGTTAAAGTTTCACAAGGCATGTGTTTTTAAGAAGATATTGTACAGTCCCTCAATACTTGCCACTCTGGATGTTTCTACTTTGAAGTTGTGCCACCTTCGCATTTTCACCAAAGCTTGAGTAGTACAGTCTGTATCTGTCGAGTACTGCAACAAACTCCTCAGGGGATATATAAGTTGCAGTCCATCAAGACTTGCCACCCTTACGGTTTGTTCAACTTTCAAAATGTTCAGGAGCCAATGTTGTACTGTTTGTAAACTTTGACTCAAGCATGGCGACATTTGACAGAATGTTTACGATTTTTATTTTGTTTGCAGATTATTCACTGATTGAAAAGCAGTATCCAGCATGGACAAAAGCTTCCTTCATCAGCAGACATTTCTATCAAGGTCAACTTGGAAAGTCATCATTGGGATGGCTTTGCATCACTCCTTCCTTTTCTAAGGTATGTTGAAACCATGGACAGATTTGTTGAACTCTTCGATTGTCGTCGAAATAAGCGATGGTTCTAGTTTATATCTGAGCCAATGTTGTGACAGCTGCTAAAGTTTTACAGTGCATAAGTCCCTCCAAACTTGTCACCATATTGTTTTTTGAACTCTCATTGTAGACCCCCGTGTACTGTTTGCCGTTTCAACTCCCAAATATGTTTTGGAGTCCCTCATGATGTTTCAACTCTGAAAGTGTTTATGAGACGATGTTGTACCGTGTTTTTAATTTTGCCCAACCATGATGGCATTTGATGAAATGTTTACAGCAGTGTATGTTACTTTGTTCGCAGATTCTTCACTGATTGAAGAGGAGTATCTATGTTTACGATAGGAGTCTGTACAATGAAGAAGAGCATCCTATTAGATGTTACTGTCAAGGTCAAGTTTGAATTCCACCTTTGGGATGGCTCTGCATCACTCCCTCCCTGTGTGAGGTATGTTGAAACAGTTCATTCTTCCGAGTCAAATGTTAAAACTCTACGCTTAGGCTAACAATCCAATTTATTCCTGATCCAATGTTGTGACGGCTGCTAAATGTTCCCAAAGCATATGTTATCGTGTCCCTTAAAAAAAAAAATAGCAAATCTAACTATTTTTGAACTTTCAATCTGAACCCATTGTAATCTTTGCTGTCTCTTAAATTTTCCCATAGCACATGTGCTCTCCCAAAACCTGCCAACCAAATGATGTTTCAACTCTCAAAATTATTTACGAGACAATGCTGTACTTTTGTTTTGCCTAAGCATGATGGCAATTTAATCGATGGTGTGTTTTATTATGTTCGCAGTATCTATAATAGACAAGAACCATGATTGCATTTTGATGAAATGTTGATGGCAGTTTATGTTTATTGCAGATTATCAACTGATCGAAGAGGAATTTGTCTAATTAATAGCAGATGTTATTGTCAAGTTCAAGTTGGAATTGCATGTATGGCTCCTTCCTTGTGTAAGGTATGTTGAAACAAGTGGGTTCACTCTCATGCTAACAGCGACTTCCCTCAAAGCTACGTGTGCAAACTTGTATAGCGAAGTAAAATTTGTTTTTGACTGTATTGCAGTGATGGGTTTGCTCGATATGGCTGTCAACAGAACGATGGTGCAGTAGAATATAAAGAAACATTTGAAACAAGCCTCGGACTAGATGTTATTTTCATAATTATCAAACAAGCAGTACTCTAGGAATATTGGATCATTGAATTATTCCAAGAGACGTGGTTTAACTGAACGCTTACATATACTTAAATTATTTTGGTGTAAGAGGCCATTAACACATGCTAAAAAGTAACTGGAGAATGTGTGGAAGAAGTAATGTAAGAGTGAATTTAAATTAGTTGACCATAAGTAATTCATGTATTAAGAAATATTGGAAGGAAAAATGAATAAAGTGGAAAACTAGAAATGGAAGATGTGATGTATTGAAATTATTGTAAAGGTTAAAATCTGGAATAGGAACAGTAAACTGTTTTCAATATACTGCTGAGCCAAAATTAGATTGTGTCGGGCACAGGAATAGCAAACTGTGTCGGGAAGAGGAATAGCAAACTGTCTAAAAATATACGGTCGACTATGTCGGGAAGAGGAATAGCAAACTGTCTTAAAATAAACGGTAGACTGTGTCGGGAAGAGGAATAGCAAACTGTCTGAAAATAAACGGTAGACTGTCAGGAAGAGGAATAGAAAACTGTCTTAAAATATACGGTAGACTGTGTCGGGAAGAGGAATAGCAAACTGTCTTAAAATATACGGTAGACTGTGTCGGGAAGAGGAATAGCAAACTGTCTTAAAGTATACGGTAGACTGTGGCGGGAAGAGGAATAGCAAACTGTCTTAAAATATACGGTAGACTGTGTCGGGAAGAGGAATAGCAAACTGTCTTAAAATATACGGTAGACTGTGGCGGGAAGAGGAATAGCAAACTGTCTTAAAATATACGGTAGACTGTGTCGGGAAGAGGAATAGCAAACTGTCTTAAAATAGAAAGATGTGTTGTATAACGTATGTGATTTGAATGAATAGTAGTGTGCAGTACATGTAGCAGTACTGTAATGTGTAGTGTCATGAATGTGGTATAGGGGGCGTAGCCCCCTCCCCACACCCCTCTACCCTCCCCTCCCCTACTTTCCCCTATCTCCGTGCTGTAGCGGTCCTGTGTCCTAGGAAGCTGCCAAGGGGGGATAGGGGGGCGTAGCCCCCCTGGGGCGGCGGGGCGGAGCCCCGCAGGGAGCGGCCGAAGGCCGCGCCGATTTTTGAGGCTTTTGTTTAGCGTTTTTTCTGTTTTATTTTTCTTTAATTTTCATTTTTATTTTATTTTATTTTATTTTATTTTATGTATGTATATATATATTATTATATATTTAAAAAAATTATTTTTGATTTTCCGAAGTAGTTCTCCCAAATCGGCAAGTAACTTTTAAAAAGTTACTTGCCGATTTGGGAGAACTACTTCGGATAATAGTTAGACTCGTGAAATAATGCGCTGTGAGAGAGTAACAAGTTTAATGCAGTTTCAAATAGTACATTTTGTAACAAAGTTTCAGAAAGTAACAGTTGTAACAAAGATTTATGAACAAATTTGTAACAAAATTTCTATATGAGGTGAGATCCCTGGCTACACAGCAGTTTACGGTCGAATGGCTTCTGACTGGCACCCCCCCCCCCCCCCAACAAAGATATTGACAAAATAGGGAGACCGCCAACATAGGGCTAGATAGCTCAGTTGGTAGAGCGCCGGCACGTTAAACCGGAGGTCATTGGTTCAAATCCCGCTCTAGTCAATTTTTCTTTGTTCAACCCAAAATCATTTTAAAATTTACCCAGTCAGTTTCCCTTGTGGTTTATTATTTGATAAAATTTCTATATGAAATAATAAAATAATAGTAAATTTATTCAAACCACATATTCTTCTGTCCCTCAAAACTTGCCACCCATACCTCACACAAGTTAGGTATGGTGAAACAGTTCTGTCGTAACTTAATAGTTTACAATGCTGGCGAAAGAAACTTCCAATTTATTGCTGAGCCAATGTTGTCACGGCTGGTTTCCCTGGGCAAATGTGTTCCTGTCCCTTAAAAAGTTGCAAATCTACTTACTTTTAAACTCTCAATCTAAACCCCAGTGTGTTCTTTGTTGTCTCATCTCTCAAATGCAGATGTTAAGCAGACTCTTAAAATTTCCCTTAACATGTTCTCCAGTCTCTAAAAAACTTGCCACTCTATTGATGTTTTTAACTCTCTAACTGTTTACGAGACGTTGTTTTACTGTGTTGTAAATTTTGCCCAAGCATGATTGCATTTGATGAAAAGGTGTTTCTTATAATGTTTGCAGATTCTTCACTGATTGAAGAGGAGTCTTTATTATGAAGAAGAGCATGCTGTAAAAGCAGGAGATGTTACTGTCAAGGTCAAGTTTGAATTCCATGTTTGAGATGGCTCTGCATCACTCTCTCTTTGTGTGAGGTATGTTGAAACAGGTATTAAGTCTTCTGAGTCAAGGGTTGTAAGTCTATGCTTGGGCTGTCATAATTTTAAAAAATGGGGTTAAACAGCCCTGTTCACATGGTAAAAGATAGCCTCCCTCAAGGCTACGTGTCCAAAGTTTGGAGAGCTAAAGTGGTACTTTCGTTGAGGGGTTTACAATGTTGGTGAAATAGCAATGCTTCCAATTTATTTCTGAGCCAATGTTGTGACGGCTGCTAAAGTTTACCAAGGCATATGTTTTTGAGTCTCTTAAAAAGTAGCAAATCTAATTATTTTTGAACTCATAACCTAAACCCTTTGGTATTCTTTGATGTCTCAACTCTCAAATGCAGTTGTTGTGCTAGCTCTTAAATTTTCCCACAGCACATGTAGTACAGTCCCTCAATACATGTACTTGCCACCCTAATGATGTTCCAACTCTGAAACTGTTTACAAGACAATGTTGTAGGCCCCTACTGTGTTTTAAATTTTGCCCAAGCATGATGGCAATTGATTAAATGTTAACAATAATATTGTTACTTTGAAGAGGAGTATCTATAGTAAAGGAGATATTTACTGTCAAGGTCAAGTTAAAATCAATGTTTAGGATGGCTGTGCTTTAATCCTTCCTCATATGAGGTATGTTGAAACAGTTAATTTTTCCGAGTCGAGTGTTTTAACTCTACCCTTAAACTTACATATATTTGGTGTAAGTGGCCATGTACAGATGCTAAAATACAGCGCCCATCAATGCTACGTTTCCAATATTAAAGAAGAAGAAAAAGAAGGCTAACAGATACTTGGGGCATGCGGCCATGTACACATGCTAAAGGACTTTGCCCTGAAGGCTACATGTCCAAAGATTGAAGAGCCAAAGTGGTACTTTCGTTGAAGAGTTTTCAACAATTGCAAACTAGCAATGCTTAAATTATTCTGAATCTGCGCAATAATTTGCAACTCTTAAATTTTCCCAAAGCGCAGGTTGTCCTTTCCCTGAAGATTTCCTATACTCAACTTTTTTTCAAATCTGAAATTGGTGACGAGCCTAATTGGGCAAGCTCTGCAATTTCACCAAAGTACATGCTGTTAATTCCATTACAAATAAGCAAACCTTAGGCTAACATCTACTTAAATTATCTTGGTGTAAGCGGCCATGTACACATGCTAAAAGACAGCGTCCCTCACTTTATGTGTCCAAAGAATGAAGACCTAAAGTTGTAGTTTCGTCGAAGAGTTTACAATGCTTAAATTATTCCAAATCTGACGTTGTAGAATGTGTTCTTGTCAGATAAAGAATTGTTAAATCATGTTTAATTTCTTTTTTAATAGATTGAAGTGATGGCTTGATGGGGAAAGGTTTTGTTGGTATTTCCATAGACGGCGATCTTCAGAGATGAAGTCAATAGGACAGTGATGGTGCAACGGAATGACATTTGTAGATGAATCACTTGGATTGTCATGTTTTGGATGGCTATGCATCACTCCCTCCTTGGGTGAGGTATGTTGAAACAGTTTATTCTGATGGCTCAAGCGTCGAAACCCTGCGCTTAGGATAAATAAACTTAAATCAACTCTCAACTTGTTCACAAGTTGATGTTGTGATATCAGATCTATGCAATTCTCCCAGAGCTGATGTTGTGACATCTCTTAAGTTTGCTAATCTACTGATTTTTCAACAAACAATTTACTCCTGAGCAAATGTTGTGCTGTCTTTGGTTTTCCTTGAGGCCCATTTTGTGTATGCTTATAGATAAATATGGCAAAGCCTCGCTCTCGAGGGGGAGATCAACACTCTTCTCCTGAAATAATTGTCCCCCGTCTGGGGACTCGGAAGGGCTTCATGTCAACCTTCTTGACCTCCAAGAAGGAGGCTGGCATCTGGCGTCCGATCTTAAATCTGAAACCCCTCAACATGTTTATATGTCCGAAGCATTTTCGTATGGAATCAATAACAACGCCCGCGTGGGAGGCAAGTCTGGACCCGAAAGACGCTTATATTCACGTACCAATCAGGCCGGAGCACCACCAATTCCGACGTTTCCAATATAAAGATAGCCTGTACGAGTTTGCAGTGCTCCCATTTGGACTTTCCACCTCACCGTGGGTGTTAACCCGGATCGTGCAGACGATCGGGGCAGCACTGCGGAGGCGTGGCATTATGATTTTCGTATACCTCAACGATTGGCTGGTCGTGTGTCGTTCTCGGGAGGAAACGGAAGCGGCGCTCCGGCTAACTTGCCGTCTAGCTTCCGGCCTCAGATATATTATCAACACCGAGAAATCTCACCCCATCCCCTCGCAGGTTCCCACCTTTCTGGGTGCGTCCCTCGACCTTAGCAGGGGGCTGGCCTGCCCTTCAGGGGACGACCTGTTGAACCTTCAACAGTGCGTGTCCCTCATCCTCCCGGCAGTAATGGCTCCGGCACTGGCGTGGCTCAGACTGTTTGGTGTTATAGCCAGCATGGTGGACTTGTTAGATTTTTGTAGGCTGAGGATTGAACCTATTTCCAACTTCACATGCACTCTTTCTACAAGCCCATTTGGCATCCAATCCACCATCCGGTGCCTACTTTGCCTTGGCTAGTCACCCACCTTCGCTGGTGGCTAGTCGAGGCAAACATCACGCAGGGTTGCGCTTTCCGCCCGCCCCGTCCATCATTGACTATCACGACTGACGTTGTGGGCTGGGGATCGGAGCAACCCTCCATCCAGGACAAGTTGCGGGCATATGGTGTCCTGATCACCGATCATCCCACATCGGCGTCCTGGAAATGTTTAATAGCAGTCTCCATTGCACTGCAACATTTTCAGACAGACATCAAAGGGCGAGCTGTCCTGGTGAGATGTGACAACACCACAGCGGTGGCTAATACATCAATCACCAGGGGGGCCCCCCGTCGGGCCGACCGTGTGCACTGCGTGGGACCTCACCCTCTGGTGCATACACGACGGGATAGCACTGTCGGCAGTCCACATCGCAGGCGAAGAGAATGTCACAGTCGCTTCTCTCTCCAGAGGCTGGATTGCCCTGTTGGAATGGTGCTCCCACAGGTGGCTCGGTTGCTCTTTCAACTGATTGACCGGCCCCTCTAGACTTCTTTGCCTCTCACGCAAACAATCAACTGCCTGTCTACCGTGCAAGGGGCCCTGACCACAACGTGTGGCAGATCGATGCACTGCGGTGCTGTGGGACAACTTGCTGGCCTTTGCGTTCCCGCCCATCTCCCTCATTCCTCGGGTGCTTGCCAAGATCAAGCAGGAGGACTGTCGAATCCTCCTCATAGCCCCATTGGCCCCGCCAGACGTGGTTCGTCAGGCTTCTGGTTCACCGCCCTGTGATTCTACTGAAGCGAGCGAATCTCCTCTATCAACCCAGCTCAGGGATGATCCATTGGGCTGCATCTTCACCTGACTTGTTGGGTTTTGTCATGCTATCCCTCTGCTCAGCTATCCCTCTACTCAGCTATCCCTCTGCAAAAAGATCGCAGCTCACTCGCGTCGAGCCTCTACAAGAAAGGTATACGACAGCCGACTATGCCATTTCTTTAAATGGTGTAGAAAAACCTCTTTCGAACTGATGGATTAATCAACTTTGTTGCAACTCTCCATCAAGGTTGCTTTCCTCCTGGCTGTTGCTACATCCTGACGGCGCAGTGAGTTGCACTCTCTGTTGAGAGGGGTAGCCGTTTCTTGGGCTTTTTTTAAGGGTGTGCCTCTAGCCGACATCACCAAGGCCACCTGCTGGAAGAGCCCTAACATGTTCTCTGAGTGCTACCTGAAGGATGTCCTCCAGGCAGACGGCAGGGCAGGACGGGAAGTACTGAAGGCGGCCAGTGGAGCCTCCCGGGATCACTAACCAGCAAGCTTACTCTTTCCTTTGTCTCTCCTCATATATATTTTTATGTGCATTTGAAATCTAATGTGGCTGACCTATTATGTTTTTACTCCCCTAATGGCTATACCCTCCTGACTTCTTGCGCACGAGCCTGTGGACCCCTTGGCCTTGTCGTCTTCTCCCATCTAGCCGTGCCTCCCTTCTGGGTGGATTTGTTAGTCAGCACAGTCTTCCGTTGCGAAGCCCGCTGCTTAGTCTTCAGGGGTTCCATGAATCCTAGGACTTGCAGGTTTTTCTTTGGGCACGCCCTGTGCACTACGCCCCTGTTGACATACCATAGTTCCACGTCTAGCCACAGCCTTACTCATTGCGAGTCTATGCAAATGTAGTATTCGCTCTACAGGTAAGTAGAGTGAAGTAGACTCCCACCCACAGTAGTGTGGGTTGGGTCTACGAACGAATACTTGCCTGTAGAGCACCCCTCTCTACTTCTCCACTATACTCGATTCTTTGAGTGCTTGCGCTTGTAACGCTGGAGAAAAAGAGGATGCTAACGTAGTGTGCATGTCACAGGAAGTTGGGGACCGGACACTTGAGGGTGCTTTTGTATTTAATACTCTTAGCAAATTGCCTGCCGGCATAGGGAACAATGCAAATGTAGTGTTTGATCTACAGGTAAGTATTCTTTAGTAGACCCAGCCCACACTACTTTGGCATGGGAATTGGTGACGAGCCTATGTTGGGCAAGCTCTGCAACCTTATGATTTGTTAACTGTCAAATTGTTTGCAAGCTGATGTTTTTATCCTTTTCTTCCAAATCTGGCCTGTCTGATAATTTATCAATGTTCGAATCGTTCAAGAGCTGATGTTGTGACATCTCTTAAATTTGCCCAAAACTTGCCAACCTACTGATTTTTCAACAAACAATTTATTCCTGAGCAAATGTTGTGCTGGCTTTGGTTTTCCTTGAGGCCCATTTTGTGTACGCTTATAGATTAACATGCAATCTACTGATATTTTGACTCTCAAATTGTTCACAAGCCAATGTTCTGAAGCGACATTTGATGAAATGTTTACGACAGCATGTCTTTTTTTTTTTGCAGATTATTCACTGGTTGAAAAGCAGTATCAAAACTTGTACAAAAGCTCTTCTTTGTCTATCAAGGTCAACTTGGAATGTCGTGATTGGGATAGCTACGCATTACTCCCTCATTTTCAAAGGTGTGTTGATTCTTGTTGAAACCATGCACAAAGTTTTTCAACTCTAAATTTGTTATGCCACTTCTTAACTTTTCGTAAAGCACATGTTGTCCAGTCTCTTAAGACTTTGCCACTGTTAAAATTTGCTCAACTAGGAAACTATTACTAGCCATAGTTGTGCTCTTTGTTAAACTTTCCTCATTGGGGTTGTCAAGTCCCTCAAAGACGATCTAACTCAATGTTTTTTTTTACAAGTCTATGTTGTGCCTCTTATACTCTCCCAAAATACATGTAGAACAGTCCATCAAACCTTGCCAACTTTATGTCTTTTTCAACTCTCAATTTGTTCACAAGCCAAAGTTTTGCCATTTGTTAAACTTTCTTTAAGCATGCTGTCAAGTTCTCATCAACATTCCAACCTAATCATTTTTAAACATTTAAAATGTTCACGAACCATTAATGTCACATCTGTTAATGTTTTTCAAAGCATATAATTTTCAGTCCCTTGAAAACTTGCAAATCCAATAATGTTTAACTTTTAAACTATGCCTCAGTGGATTCTGTGATGTCTGTTAAATATTCCCAAAGCACTTATCCTGCAGTCCCTCAGATCTCTCAACCATACTGATTTTTGCAGCTTTCAAATTATTCCAGAACTGATGTTGTGCTGGCTTTAGTTTTCCCTGAGACCCATGTTGTCTAGTCTTTCAAAAACTTGGCGATCTAATGATCTTTTAACTCCCAATTTGTTCACTTGCCAATGTTGTACTATTTCTTAAATTTTCCCCAACCATGATGACATTTGATGAAATGGTTACGACAGCGTGTCTTATTTTGTTTGCAGGTTGTTCACGGATTGAAGAGAATGGAAAAGAGTTCCTTCATCAGAAGAATGACAACTTGGAATGGCATGTTTGGGACGGCTGTGCATCGTTCCCTCTTTTTCTGAGGTATGTGGAGAAATGTAAATTTATTTTAAAACCATGCACTAGATTTTTCGACTCTTTAATTCTTCTAGAGGCTTTGTTGTGGCACTCTTTAAATTTTCCCAAAGCACCCATAGTCCAGTCCCTCAAGACCTACCACCCTTATGACTTTTTAAACTCTCAACATGCTCAGGAGGTGATGTTGTGATTTTAGATCTCTAAAATTGTCCCAGAGCCAATGTTGTGCCATCTCTTAAATTTTCCCATATCATAAGTAGTACAGTCCCTCAAAACTTGCCATACTCATGATTTGTCAACTCTCAAACTATTCCAGAGCTGATGTTGTGCTGCTTTTTTTTTTCCACTTAAGGCCAATGTTGTTTTTTCCCCCAAGAATTGGCAGTCTAATGATACTTTCAATCTCAGATTGTTCACAAGCCAATGTTGTGCCACTTCTGAAACTTACCCAAAGCACATGTCGTCCAGTTCCTCAAGACTTGCCAACCTTATGATTTTTTCAACTGTTTTGTTCACGAGCCAATGTTTCAATGTTAGATCCCTGAAATTGTCCCTGAGCCGATGTTGTGCCATCTATTAATTTCTCCCAAAGCGCATGTAGTACATTCCCTTAAAACTTACTTTTGCCATGATTTTCAACTCTGAAATTGTTGATGAACCAATGTTGTGCCATCTTTGCAATTTCACCAAAGCACATGCTGTTAATTCCTTGAAAAATGTGCCAGCCTTAAGATTTGTTTGCTGTCCAATTGATCCAAATCCGATGCTGTCCCACCTCTTAGATTATTCCAAAGCAAGGGTTGTCCTTTCCCTCAAGACTTGCTACACTTATGTTTGTTAAACTCTGAAATTGGTGACGAGCCAATGTTATGCAAACTTTTAATTTTCACCAAAGTACATGTTGTTAATTCCCTTAAAAACATGCCAACCTTATGTTAAGCTTACTGTCAAGTTGTTATCGAGCTGATGTTGTGCCAATTAACATTTTGTCCCTCAAAAACTTGCCAGTCTGTTAATTTGTCAATGTTTGAAGGCGATGTTGTGACGTCTCTTAAATTTACCCTTTTCAAGTCCCCCAAAACTTACACACTGATGTTTTTTTACTCTTAAATTGTTCCAGAGCCATTGTTGTGTTGAGTGTTAAAGTTTCACAAGGCATGTGTTTTTAAGAAGATATTGTACAGTCCCTCAATACTTGCCACTCTGGATGTTTCTACTTTGAAGTTGTGCCACCTTCGCATTTTCACCAAAGCTTGAGTAGTACAGTCTGTATCTGTCGAGTACTGCAACAAACTCCTCAGGGGATATATAAGTTGCAGTCCATCAAGACTTGCCACCCTTACGGTTTGTTCAACTTTCAAAATGTTCAGGAGCCAATGTTGTACTGTTTGTAAACTTTGACTCAAGCATGGCGACATTTGACAGAATGTTTACGATTTTTATTTTGTTTGCAGATTATTCACTGATTGAAAAGCAGTATCCAGCATGGACAAAAGCTTCCTTCATCAGCAGACATTTCTATCAAGGTCAACTTGGAAAGTCATCATTGGGATGGCTTTGCATCACTCCTTCCTTTTCTAAGGTATGTTGAAACCATGGACAGATTTGTTGAACTCTTCGATTGTCGTCGAAATAAGCGATGGTTCTAGTTTATATCTGAGCCAATGTTGTGACAGCTGCTAAAGTTTTACAGTGCATAAGTCCCTCCAAACTTGTCACCATATTGTTTTTTGAACTCTCATTGTAGACCCCCGTGTACTGTTTGCCGTTTCAACTCCCAAATATGTTTTGGAGTCCCTCATGATGTTTCAACTCTGAAAGTGTTTATGAGACGATGTTGTACCGTGTTTTTAATTTTGCCCAACCATGATGGCATTTGATGAAATGTTTACAGCAGTGTATGTTACTTTGTTCGCAGATTCTTCACTGATTGAAGAGGAGTATCTATGTTTACGATAGGAGTCTGTACAATGAAGAAGAGCATCCTATTAGATGTTACTGTCAAGGTCAAGTTTGAATTCCACCTTTGGGATGGCTCTGCATCACTCCCTCCCTGTGTGAGGTATGTTGAAACAGTTCATTCTTCCGAGTCAAATGTTAAAACTCTACGCTTAGGCTAACAATCCAATTTATTCCTGATCCAATGTTGTGACGGCTGCTAAATGTTCCCAAAGCATATGTTATCGTGTCCCTTAAAAAAAAAAATAGCAAATCTAACTATTTTTGAACTTTCAATCTGAACCCATTGTAATCTTTGCTGTCTCTTAAATTTTCCCATAGCACATGTGCTCTCCCAAAACCTGCCAACCAAATGATGTTTCAACTCTCAAAATTATTTACGAGACAATGCTGTACTTTTGTTTTGCCTAAGCATGATGGCAATTTAATCGATGGTGTGTTTTATTATGTTCGCAGTATCTATAATAGACAAGAACCATGATTGCATTTTGATGAAATGTTGATGGCAGTTTATGTTTATTGCAGATTATCAACTGATCGAAGAGGAATTTGTCTAATTAATAGCAGATGTTATTGTCAAGTTCAAGTTGGAATTGCATGTATGGCTCCTTCCTTGTGTAAGGTATGTTGAAACAAGTGGGTTCACTCTCATGCTAACAGCGACTTCCCTCAAAGCTACGTGTGCAAACTTGTATAGCGAAGTAAAATTTGTTTTTGACTGTATTGCAGTGATGGGTTTGCTCGATATGGCTGTCAACAGAACGATGGTGCAGTAGAATATAAAGAAACATTTGAAACAAGCCTCGGACTAGATGTTATTTTCATAATTATCAAACAAGCAGTACTCTAGGAATATTGGATCATTGAATTATTCCAAGAGACGTGGTTTAACTGAACGCTTACATATACTTAAATTATTTTGGTGTAAGAGGCCATTAACACATGCTAAAAAGTAACTGGAGAATGTGTGGAAGAAGTAATGTAAGAGTGAATTTAAATTAGTTGACCATAAGTAATTCATGTATTAAGAAATATTGGAAGGAAAAATGAATAAAGTGGAAAACTAGAAATGGAAGATGTGATGTATTGAAATTATTGTAAAGGTTAAAATCTGGAATAGGAACAGTAAACTGTTTTCAATATACTGCTGAGCCAAAATTAGATTGTGTCGGGCACAGGAATAGCAAACTGTGTCGGGAAGAGGAATAGCAAACTGTCTAAAAATATACGGTCGACTATGTCGGGAAGAGGAATAGCAAACTGTCTTAAAATAAACGGTAGACTGTGTCGGGAAGAGGAATAGCAAACTGTCTGAAAATAAACGGTAGACTGTCAGGAAGAGGAATAGAAAACTGTCTTAAAATATACGGTAGACTGTGTCGGGAAGAGGAATAGCAAACTGTCTTAAAATATACGGTAGACTGTGTCGGGAAGAGGAATAGCAAACTGTCTTAAAGTATACGGTAGACTGTGGCGGGAAGAGGAATAGCAAACTGTCTTAAAATATACGGTAGACTGTGTCGGGAAGAGGAATAGCAAACTGTCTTAAAATATACGGTAGACTGTGGCGGGAAGAGGAATAGCAAACTGTCTTAAAATATACGGTAGACTGTGTCGGGAAGAGGAATAGCAAACTGTCTTAAAATAGAAAGATGTGTTGTATAACGTATGTGATTTGAATGAATAGTAGTGTGCAGTACATGTAGCAGTACTGTAATGTGTAGTGTCATGAATGTGGTATAGGGGGCGTAGCCCCCTCCCCACACCCCTCTACCCTCCCCTCCCCTACTTTCCCCTATCTCCGTGCTGTAGCGGTCCTGTGTCCTAGGAAGCTGCCAAGGGGGGATAGGGGGGCGTAGCCCCCCTGGGGCGGCGGGGCGGAGCCCCGCAGGGAGCGGCCGAAGGCCGCGCCGATTTTTGAGGCTTTTGTTTAGCGTTTTTTCTGTTTTATTTTTCTTTAATTTTCATTTTTTTTATTTTATTTTATTTTATTTTATGTATGTATATATATATTATTATATATTTAAAAAAATTATTTTTGATTTTCCGAAGTAGTTCTCCCAAATCGGCAAGTAACTTTTAAAAAGTTACTTGCCGATTTGGGAGAACTACTTCGGATAATAGTTAGACTCGTGAAATAATGCGCTGTGAGAGAGTAACAAGTTTAATGCAGTTTCAAATAGTACATTTTGTAACAAAGTTTCAGAAAGTAACAGTTGTAACAAAGATTTATGAACAAATTTGTAACAAAATTTGTCAAATTTAAAGAAAATTAAAATAAAATTTTAGGAATTTTTTTAAAGCAAATTTTAAAACGATTTTTACAAGCAAGAAAAATTTGTAAGAAACTTTAATGAAAATTATTTAACAATTAAAAAAAGTTCGAGCAAGTTTAAATCAAAAATTAGTCACAATTTTAGCAAAGTTACAAAATTTAATGTTAATTTTTGAGCAAAATTTGATGCAGTTTCAAGGAAAGTTTGAAGCAATTTCTAGCAGTTTTAACAAAATTTGATGTAAAATTTAATTTGATGAATTTCACGCAAAGTTTGATGCAATTTTTAGCTAAGTTCGACGCCTCTACAAGCAAAGTTTGACAACATTTCTAGTAAAATTTTTAGCACAGTTTGATGCCATTTCTAGCAAAATTTGGTGCAAAGTTTAATGCACATCAGAACAAGTTTGGTTGATTTTTTTACCAACATAAAATGTTTAATGAAATCTGGAAGTTCTGTCGACTGCAAATCTTGTGGAGTGTTGTACGTCTCTTCTACAACCAGTTCCTGAGTGGGGTAGAGATGCAAATTCACTGCGTTGTTCAATTTCACCTGTGTAATAGAAAATAAAGCAAATAATTTGTATTTAACAAAATGAGACCTATTGCAAGCCATGACTGCTTAAAAAACAAGTTTGAATCCATTTAATACCAATAAATTCTAGCAAAGTTTAGAGTACAAATTGATGCAAATTTCAGTAAAGTTTGACAAAATTTCAAGCAAAAATACATGTACATGCAAGGTTTGTGGCAAAGTTTGAAGCAATTTCAACCTAGTATATACACATGCAATTCGTAGCAAGGGTTGTGGTAATGTGAACTATTGAATTTGAAGGCAATGTGAAGCAATTTCGTCCCCAAAAAGCAATTTGCAACAAGGTTTGTGGCAATGTAAAAAATTGAAATGCCCTTTCTTGCAAAGTTTGCAGCAACTTGAAACAAAAATACATGCAATTTGTAGCAAGGTTTGTGGCAAAGTAAAAACAAATAGAAATGCAAGTTGCAGCAAAGTTTGAATCAATTTCAACCATTTTATATAAAAATTATATGCAGTTTGCAAGAAAATACTAATGCAATTTGTAGCAAGGTCAACACTTTGAAGCAAAGCAAAGTTTAGAGTACAAATTGATGCAAATTTCAGTAAAGTTTGACAAAATTTCAAGCAAAAATACATGCAATTTGTAGCAAGAAAATACATGTACATGCAATTTGTGTGTGGCAAAGTTTGAAGCAAAGTTTGAAGCAATTTCAACCAAGTATATATACACATGCAATTCGTAGCAAGGGTTGAGGTAATGTGAACAAAATTTGAAGGCTATTTGAAGCAATTTCGTCCCCCAAAAAGCAATTTGCGGCAATGTAAAAAAAGAAATAAAACTGCAATTTGTGGCAAAGTGAAACAAAAATACATGCAATTTGTAGCAAGGTTTGTGGCAAAGTAAAAACAAATACTAATGCAATTTGTAGCAAGGTCAACACTTTGAAGCAAAGCAAAGTTTAGAGTACAAATTGATGCAAATTTCAGTAAAGGTTGACAAAATTTCAAGCAAAAATACATGTAATTTGTAGCAAGAAAATACATGTACATGCAATTTGTGTGTGGCAAAGTTTGAAGCAATTTCAACCAAGTATATACACACATGTAATTTGTTGTGAGGGTTGAAGCAATTTTAACCAAAAAATAATGCAATTTGTAACAAGGTTTGTGGCAAAGTAAAAAACAAAATTAATGCAATTTGTAACAGTTTGCAGCAATTTCAACCAAAAATACATGCTATTTGTAGCAAGTTGTAGCAAAGTTTGAATCAATTTCAACCATTTTATATATATGCAGTTTGCAAGAAAATACTAATGCAATTTGTAGCAAGGTCAACACTTTGAAGCAAAGCAAAGTTTGAAGCAACAACCAGGTATCAATGCAATTTGTGGCAAAGTCAACAACATTTGAATGTAATTTGTAGCAACATTAAGCTATTTCAACCAAATGCAACTTTTATTAAGGTTCAAATTAACAAATTAATTTTGAAATTTAAAGCAAGTTTAAGGATGGGATGGGATGGCAAGTTCTAATGCAATTCTAGTTTCAGATCTTTGATGCGACAGAAATATAACTTACAATGTTAATTGGCTGGTGCAGGCTGCAGCATCGGAGACCCCAAAACATCATCAGGCCACCGGGAACTGCCAGGCTGTCATCAGGCAAGTAGTGGGCTGGAATTGAACCAGGAAATACATGGTGAATGTCATTGCAAATAAATACATTTTGATAAACTCGTACATATTTTTACAAAAGTTTATAAAGTGGAAAGCACAGATCACTTGTGTATTTTTCCCTAGATGTAAGTGCCGCGTATGCAAAAATGCATACGGGGCCCTTGTACATCTAGGGTTGACGCATAAAAGAATGTTCAAGCACAGAAAAATACACAGTGCAAATTTCAGTATAGTTTGACAATTTCAAGCAAAAACATACGCAATTTGTAGCAAGAAAATACATGTACATGCAAGGTTTGTGGCAAAGTTTGAAGCAAAGTTTGAAGCAATTTCAACCAAGTATATATACACATTCAATTCGTAGCAAGGGTTGTGGTAATGTGAACTATTGAATTTGAAGGCAATGTGAAGCAATTTCGTCCCCAAAAAAGCAATTTGCAACAAGGTTTGTGGCAATGTAAAAAATTGAAATGCCCTTTCTTGCAAAGTTTGCAACTTGAAACAAAAATACATGCAATTTGTAGCAAGGTTTGTGGCAAAGTAAAAACAAATAGAAATGCAAGTTGCAGCAAAGTTTGAATCAATTTCAACCATTTTCTATAAAAATTATATGCACTTTGAAGCAAAGCAAAGTTTAGAGTACAAATTGATGCAAATTTCAGTCAAGTTTGACAATTTCAAGCAAAAATACATGTAATTTGTAGCAAGAAAATACATGTACATGCAATTTGTGTGTGGCAAAGTTTGAAGCAAAGTTTGAAGCAATTTCAACCAAGTATATATACACATGCAATTCGTAGCAAGGGTTGTGGTAATGTGAACAAAATTTGAAGGCAATTTGAAGCAATTTCGTCCCCCAAAAAGCAATTTGCGGCAATGTAAAAAAAGAAATAAAACTGCAATTTGTGGCAAAGTAAAACAAAAAATTGAAATGCCCTTTCTAGCAAAGTTTGCAGCAACTTGAAACAAAAATACATGCAATTTGTAGCAAGGTTTGTGGCAAAGTAAAAACAAATACTAATGCAATTTGTAGCAAGGTCAACACTTTGAAGCAAAGCAAAGTTTAGAGTACAAATTGATGCAAATTTCAGTAAAGGTTGACAATTTCAAGCAAAAATACATGCAATTTGTAGCAAGAAAATACATGTACATGCAATTTGTGTGTGGCAAGGTTTGTGGCAAAGTTTGAAGCAATTTCAACCAAGTATATACACACATGTAATTTGTTGTGAGGGTTGAAGCAATTTTAACCAAAAAATTATTCAATTTGTAACAAGGTTTGTGGCAAAGTAAAATACAAAATTAATGCAATTTGTGGCAATGTAAAAAACAAAATTAATGCAATTTGTAACAGTTTGCAGCAATTTCAACCAAAAATACATGCTATTTGTAGCAAGGTTTGTGGCAAAGTAAAAACAATTAGAAATGCAAGTTGTAGCAAAGTTTGAATCAATTTCAACCATTTTATATATATGCAGTTTGCAAGAAAATACTAATGCAATTTGTAGCAAGGTCAACACTTTGAAGCAAAGCAAAGTTTGAAGCAACAACCAGGTATCAATGCAATTTGTGGCAAAGTCAACAACATTTGAATGTAATTTGTAGCAACATTAAGCTATTTCAACCAAATGCAACTTTTATTAAGGTTCAAATTAACAAATTAATTTTGAAATTTAAAGCAAGTTTAAGGATGGGATGGCAAGTTCTAATGCAATTCTAGTTTCAGATCTTTGATGCGACAGAAATATAACTTACAATGTTAATTGCACCATGGGTTGGCTGGTGCAGGCTGCAGCATCGGAGACCCCAAAACATCATCAGGCCACCGGGAACTGCCAGGCTGTCATCAGGCAAGTAGTGGGCTGGAATTGAACCAGGAAATACATGGTGAATGTCATTGCAAATAAATACATTTTGATAAACTCGTACATATTTTTACAAAAGTTTATAAAGTGGAAAGCACAGATCACTTGTGTATTTTTCCCTAGATGTAAGTGCCGCGTATGCAAAAATGCATACGGGGCCCTTGTACATCTAGGGTTGACGCATAAAAGAATGTTCAAGCACAGAAAAATACACAGTGAATGTCATTGGAAATAACTACATTTAAATATGCTTGTCCAATCCAACTAAAGCATGGTAAATTCTTATTTGAAGTAACCAGCCAAAGCACGTATAAAATAATGTTCATGAATGTTTAAGTTCAAGTATAAATGATGGTCAAGCTCAAAAAGTACCGCAATTTGGCAAGGAAAATACAGTAGAGTAATGCAGGAGGAGAGACACTTACGTTTTAGTTTAGTGCGAGTCTGATAGTCAGATTGAGACGACCAGAGACCAAAGAGTTGACATCACCAGGCTTGGCCACTGTGGGGCTAACACAACCTTCAGGCCATCGAGAGCATCAGCATCGTCCACCAGAGCAACGTCCAGCATCAGAACGGGAATGAGGGCTGCACAGGCTGAGACCCGGGGTTTTATTCGCTGCGGACGGCTGAATGCCCTCTGAAACACAATAGGTTTCTTTTCACTCCGAGGTTTCAGCACAAAAGCTCTCTGTAATGTAAAAATATCTGGGTTAACTTCATTGGAGTCCAGGCTATTTTGATGGGATTAAAGTCATTAACGGTAGCTGCTCTTGTTCGTCCTTTAATAGCGCTCCTTTCTTAGAGCTCCTGCTCTTTAAACTGATTGTTTGGAACTGAGTGATGTGGGTCGTTCGTTGAATTATTCAGAAGCATCCTGAGCTGCTGGTCTTTAAACTGGTTGGTTGGAATTGTGACCATCCAGCGGGCGACCGGGACTAAAAGTTCGTGAATAAATTTTCAAGTCCTTAGAAAAATGTGCGGCGCGGCGAGCCACATGTTCGAAGAGGGGTTGGGGTGCACGGGAATAGCAGTGTAAAACCATTTCTAATAAGTTTTATTTATTTTTTATTATTAAGTTTATAATCAAATGCGGTATAAATCCTAAAGATGTATACTGCAAACCAAAATATAACCAAATAATAAACATGTAGCATCAAATAAAACGAGTAAATCAATAAATAATCAGCTAATGTCGGGGCTGGTCAGCATGCGGAGGAATTGTATATAGTTTTGTTTTATGAGTACCGATACAGTGCATAAATTACCCGCAATTTATCACGCAACCATCTTGTATTTTCTCCATTTCAACATATGCAATCGAAGCGACGCTGAGAGGGAAACATGACTGCCCCTTCTAAAACATTATACGTGTTTGCTATCAAATATTTGGAATGTTTTAAAAATGACAACGGAATCAGAAAGCCGGAGTATGACTGGATAAAAATGTATAAATCGTAAATTCAGTGCCCCGTAATCCAAGTTTAATTGCGGAGGGTTACAAGTCACAAGTTCACAAGTTTACAATTAGTTTAGGGTCACAAGTTCAGATCAAAGACCTGCCTGCCTTGCCGCCAATAGACCGCAAAATGTAAATGTATTACATCTTTCAACAAAAGACTCTGGTGTTTTACTCTGGTGTTATACACTGTAACAACGTGCACGGACATGATGACGTCAAGCTTCTTGCTTCGGTTTGTTTACAAAAACAGCGCCCGCTGCAGCTGCGAGGAGCTTATAAATATATCAATATCTACTCGGTTTATTCACCACAAATTAAATGTAGCTAAACGATGACGAACATAAACATCGTGATTTTAAAAGGATTTTTGACACAACAATCCTTTGCCACATTGAAATTTTATTTCTTGCAGCTATGTTTTCCCCCATCCTTTCAAATCCATCAAACCAAAACGAGGCTAAGTGAGAATTTGTTCGTATACCTTTTATGGTGAATGATACTTAAGAATAGATTTTTGGTGGAAAAGTAGAATTATGATAAAACCATGTCATTAGGCATAAACAGTCATGTTATTCTTCCTACTTTAATATGACTTTCCGATTTTTTGAGGGGGCCCTCAGTCAAATCAGCTAAATTGTTACAAAATAGCCTACAAAGTCTATCATTGCACTCAATTCAATTCTTCTAAATTTTCTAAGGGCAAAATCATCATGGCTGAATAATAAGCTATATTACTCTGCAAGTCTTTCTAGGACCTCACAGAATTATGTAGGAAGCAGAGCCATTACATTGGACCAAGGACACTTAGCCAGTTTTCAAGATAGCTGCCAAATAGGAAAGACTCCTGACTCACTTCAGTTTGTTGAATATAAGTAAACATTTCCAATCTACAAACAACAAAAACCATGGATGGTGGCCATTTTTAAATTTACCTGTCAGATTACTGAAGCTAAATGTTTACAAAAAGGAATTAAAACAAATTGAAACATTACTCACAATGATCCAAATTTAAACCTACAACACAAATAAAAATGGGGCCTCTAAGTTCATCCTCACAAATAAAATTAGCCTCAACTTGGAAGGCAATAGTTGACTTCACAAAGAGTTTTTGTGCACATCACTTTGTAAATATAATGCATCTTAATAAAGAATAGTGGATAATTTTCAAGTTGGCTTCCATGTGACCTACACAAATTGTAAGGGGTTGAACAATGAAAAATTGACTAGAGCAGGATTTGAACCAATGACCTCCAGAATAATGTCGGCACTCTACCAACTCTACTTTACAAAAGAGTTGCTTTTCCACTCAGTGGACAGTGTTGGATATTAGCATGAAGTGAGGTTGGTGAGAATCAACCTCACAAGCTTAAGGAACTGAAACACAAACACACACACAAACATTAACACCAGATTTAAGATTTACTCCTGGGCTGTTTGCAGAAAGAAACATCATACAGAGTTTTCCTTTTTTTTAGGTGTTACTTTTAAAGTAAATTAAAACTTAGTGCCAGATGAATTTTATTACTTAATTTATTTAGTGTCAACGTTATAGAATGATGTCAAGTGGAGGGAGTGCAGCAGTGACCTTACTGATCAGCACAATCTGTGCAGTCACATGGATGATGTCAAGTGGAGGGAGTGCAGCAGTGAGTTTACTTATCAGCACAGTCTGTGCCGTCACATGGATGATGCCAAGTGGAGTGAGTGCAGCAGTGACCTTACTGATCAGCACAATTTGTGCCGTCACATGGATGATGTCAAGTGGAGGGAGTGCAGCAGTGAGTTTAATTATCAGCACAGTCTGTGCCGTCACATGGATGATGTCAAGTGGAGGGAGTGCAGCAGTGACCTTACTGATCAGCACAATCTGTGCAGTCACATGGATGATGTCAAGTGGAGGGAGTGCAGCAGTGAGTTTACTTATCAGCACAGTCTGTGCCGTCACATGGATGATGTCAAGTGGAGTGAGTGCAGCAGTGACCTTACTGATCAGCACAATCTGTGCCGTCACATGGATGATGCCAAGTGGAGTGAGTGCAGCAGTGACCTTACTAATCGGCACAATCTGTGCAGTCACATGGATGATGTCAAGTGGAGGGAGTGTGCAGCAGTGACCTTACTGATCAGCACAATCTGTGCCGTCACATGGATGATGTCAAGTGGAGGGAGTGCAGCAGTGACCTTACTGATTCAGCACAATCTGTGCAGTCACATGGATGATGTCAAGTGGAGGGAGTGCAGCAGTGAGTTTACTGATCAGCACAATCTGTGCCGTCACATGGATGATGCCAAGTGGAGGGAGTGCAGCAGTGACCTTACTGATCAGCACAATCTGTGCCGTCACAAGCAGTTGTTGGAGGTGTAGTCTTGCTTTTAATGGTGTGTGATGAAGCAAAGTATATCTTGGATACAAAGTCCAAGACTTACCATTGTAAAGAAAAGGGTTGACTTCACTCTGAGAGCAGCTCAATATCTCCTTCATGATGTAAACCTCAGTGAATGGCAACAGTGAAACAGTGTCTTGAACAGGATGTCTGCAAAATCTAAAACATGATAACGATCGATAAAATATGCATGACTTGTAATCAGGGGTTGGAGTGCAGCAGTGAGTTTACTAATCAGAACAACCTGTGCCGTCACATGGATGTCCTGCAGAGGTTGGAGTGCAGCAGTGAGGTTACTAATCAGAACAACCTGTGCCGTCACATGGATGTCCTGCAGAGGTTGGAGTGCAGCAGTGAGGTTACTAATCAGAACAATCTGTGCCGTCACATGGATGTCCTGCAGAGGTTGGAGTGCAGCAGTGAGGTTACTAATCAGAACAACCTGTGCCGTCACATGGATGTCCTGCAGAGGTTGGAGTGCAGCAGTGAGGTTACTAATCAGAACAATCTGTGCCGTCACATGGATGTCCTGCAGAGGTTGGAGTGCAGCAGTGAGGTTACTAATCAGAACAACCTGTGCCGTCACATGGATGTCCTGCAGAGGTTGGAGTGCAGCAGTGAGGTTACTAATCAGAACAACCTGTGCCGTCACATGGATGTCCTGCAGAGGTTGGAGTGCAGCAGTGAGGTTACTAATCAGAACAATCTGTGCCGTCACATGGATGTCCTGCAGAGGTTGGAGTGCAGCAGTGAGGTTACTAATCAGAACAACCTGTGCCGTCACATGGATGTCCTGCAGAGGTTGGAGTGCAGCAGTGAGGTTACTAATCAGAACAATCTGTGCCGTCACATGGATGTCCTGCAGAGGTTGGAGTGCAGCAGTGAGGTTACTAATCAGAACAACCTGTGCCGTCACATGGATGTCCTGCAGAGGTTGGAGTGCAGCAGTGAGGTTACTAATCAGAACAACCTGTGCCGTCACATGGATGTCCTGCAGAGGTTGGAGTGCAGCAGTGAGGTTACTAATCAGAACAATCTGTGCCGTCACATGGATGTCCTGCAGAGGTTGGAGTGCAGCAGTGAGGTTACTAATCAGAACAACCTGTGCCGTCACATGGATGTCCTGCAGAGGTTGGAGTGCAGCAGTGAGGTTACTAATCAGAACAACCTGTGCCGTCACATGGATGTCCTGCAGAGGTTGGAGTGCAGCAGTGAGGTTACTAATCAGAACAACCTGTGCCGTCACATGGATGTCCTGCAGAGGTTGGAGTGCAGCAGTGAGGTTACTAATCAGAACAATCTGTGCCGTCACATGGATGTCCTGCAGAGGTTGGAGTGCAGCAGTGAGGTTACTAATCAGAACAATCTGTGCCGTCACATGGATGTCCTGCAGAGGTTGGAGTGCAGCAGTGAGGTTACTATAATCAGAACAACCTGTGCCGTCACATGGATGTCCTGCAGAGGTTGGAGTGCAGCAGTGAGGTTACTAATCAGAACAATCTGTGCCGTCACATGGATGTCCTGCAGAGGTTGGAGTGCAGCAGTGAGGTTACTAATCAGAACAACCTGTGCCGTCACATGGATGTCCTGCAGAGGTTGGAGTGCAGCAGTGAGGTTACTAATCAGAACAATCTGTGCCCTCACATGGATGTCCTGCAGAGGTTGGAGTGCAGCAGTTAGTTTACTAATCAGAACAACCTGTGATGACACATGAGTTGCAGGGGGAACCCTTAAACTACCAAAATCAAAATCAAGATCAAATTTAGTTCAAGATAAAATACAGACTTTAAAAAAAGGGATAGAAAAATGCAAGACTTTCCAAGTTAAACCTGTGCTTTCACATGGAATACCTGCAGGGGTTAGATTAATGCAGTGAGTTTACTAATCAGCACAACCTGTGCCGTCACATGGGTAGCTGGGGAAGGTGGAGCACAAGTCGAGTGAGACACCTTAAACTACCAAAATCAAAATCAATACCAAATTTAGTTCAAGATGAAATACAGAATTTAATAAATGGATAGAAATGTAAGGCTTCCCTTTGTGGATAAGGATTTCTTTTCCACCAAGAAATTTTTCAGTTATTTCCTTCATGAAGTGATGTTGGTGAGTGACTACAGAGAAACAACTTCATGGGCAAGGAACCTGCAACTTTAAAAACATTCCAATCAAAACAATATGTAAAAATATATTTGCTCCTGGTAACAGCTTGGCTGTTTTGTTATTGGAAAGTTTATTCAGTTGTTTCTTCTTCGGTATTTCTTTTAAAGAAAGGTAATCATTTGGTAATCACTCTTAAAACCACTGGCTATCAAAACTTATTAGTAAAAAGCCTACAACAGCTTTCTCTTGTACAAAGTTTTGGAGAAACATTTTACTTCGTGTTGTAAAAAGACATCAGTTGCCCCAATACTTGAATCTGAGAACGTTTCTGCCAGAAACAATTGTCAGATTGTGTATTCTTATTGGTGTTTAATCAGTTAATTAGTTTAGATTTAAGGCCTTTTCTAATCTTCTGGACATGAAGAGATTATAACCAGCATGAACTCATGCCAGTAGTATTCTTGTTGTTATTATTCATGGTTTATTAACATTCATTTTGCCAGCCTGCCTTCGGCTGATTGTTTGTTTAATTTCCAAACCAGTACATGTTTCCTTCAAATCAATCTTGATTGTATGCAGTAGATTGGTGCAGCTTCTCAGTTCAAACTCATACAGTGCATTTTCAAACTGTGAGTTTTACCAATGCTGACTGAACCATGTTTTTCTGTTTCTGAGCAATTTTATTTTAACCAATGCATTTGTATTTCAAATCAATCTTGAATTTCTGCCATTAATTGTTGCAACTTCTGAGCTTTGAAGACCATGATCATCAATCAATTTTTTTCCCATACATACCCCTATAAATATTTGAGTTTTGTGTTTGTGGTCAAAACACTGTTTCAAATTGCATTACTATTTTATTTTAAAGTGCTTTTTCAAATGCCCTTTTAATTGTTTTTATTGTATGTGTACTTGGTGTTTTTTTTACAAATGATTGTCTTGATTTGATAAAACACTTTTTATTTCATTTCCATTCAAAAACTCCTAAACTGTTGACTTCTCCCCCCCCCCCCCCCCCAGGTTTCCCTGGTATACAGAATTTGACAAAGACTTTTTCATGTGCTTTAAATTGTTTTCAAACTTTATTTTGAAACTGTATAATTTTACAACATAGAATTGTATTACAGTTGATTCAGAAATAAAATTTATATTACAATTGTTATTGTATATTTTGGTCATGTTAAAGCTCTGTAATTTAAACCTGTACAACATGTAAACTTTGCTAATTTCGAAGCAGCAAAATTCAACAACTTAGAGTTGAAATATATTTTAACTTAACACTATTATCTTAAGCAGTTCTCTTAAATTGGAAAGTAACTCAATCGAAACACCTGTGTGTTGGTTCAAATACTTGTGTTATTAGACCGAGTTACTCACCAATTAGGGAGAACGCCTTGAACAAAATAATATGAAAAAAAGAGTATAGTTTGAACAAAGAAAAAATTGACTAGAACAAAGATGGTGACCATATAGAGATACTGCAAACATAGAGCTAGATAAAACAGTGGTAGAGCTCCGGCACATTTCTGGACGTATTTGATTTAAATCTCTTTCTAGTAATTATTTCTTTGTTCAACCCCAAATTAGTATACCGACTCAGCTTCCCTAGTGGTTTATTACTTCATATTTGAAAATTAAAATATAATAAAATAAAATAATAAAGAATATAAAGTAACAGAAGTATAAGTTTTAAAAAAAATCAGGAAAAAAAATCAGAAAGACGGACCTCAACAGTGCCCCATGTCCTACTTGGATACTTTCCTAAGCAAACTCTACTCCAACAAGGATACTTCTACTTACCTACTACTCCTCCACTCACTCCCTATACCAAACACTCAAAGATACAAGTTACTACCACACGCTTAAAAAACATGACAGCAGTTACAACTTCCGCGTTTTATGACAGCAGAAATTTTGCAAGAAATATGACACTGAGCACTTACTACCCCAACGCAATTTAAAAATTTACAGGAAACATGATACCACTTACTACCCCAAGCTTTATAACAGTTTGCAAAAACATGATAGAATTTACAAGAATCATGATAGCATTAACTACCTCAATGCTTTATAACAAGATGCAAGAAACATGATAGCAGTTACACTTTGTTACAGTTTGCAATAAATATGACAGCAGTAACTACCCCAAAGCTTATAACAAGATGCAAGGAACATGATAGCAGTTACTACCCACACGCTTTATGACAGTTTACAAGAATCATGATAGCAGTTACTACCCCAGTTGGAGTAAACTGCTATCATGATTTTTGTAAACTGTCATAAAGCGTAGGGGTAGTAACTGCTATCATGATTTTTGTAAACTGTCATAAAGTGTAGGGGTAGTAACTGCTATCACCTTGCTTGTTTAAACACGTACAGCGACAAGCTACTGTCATGTTTCTTGCAAACTGTCATAAAGCAATGGGGTCTGACACTTAAAGACAGTTTACAATAAATGCAAGAGCAGTTACTCCTAGATGTTTTCAGACAGTTGGCAAGTGATTTAATGGTAGAAGTATATTGTAGCGGCAGCCAATCTAACGGTAGGGGGTGCCAGCACGACTCCGTGGTGGAGCACTGCTTGCTGCCCCTGCCGGTCGATCGGGGAAACCCGCTCGCCAGAGAGGGCGTCCTCTGGCTTCGGCCTTCTTCTTCGTGTAAAAGTCAGGACTTGTTGAGTAAATAAAAGCTCCGGAGCAAGGGACAGAAAAGCCAGTTATTTGTATTCTTGTGTCATTTAAAGCTGTGTGCATCCCAACCCCCGGTCAACACTACAATATGCTGGCCTGGAACTACAGAGAGGTCATTGCCTCTGTTGCCCCTGGTCTCCACTTTTGTCGACCTTCAAAAGTTCCTGTGGACTTTAAGATTTGGAAGTCCCTTTGCAAAATGAAAATGGCCTTGTCCTATCAGATATAAAATTCCAAGCATGTACATCCCTTGACATGTACATGATTTAACTCTGTGATGCTTTCAGAAAATGTCAAAGTGTTGTAAAAGCAGTTAAATGCCTCAATTCAGTAAAACAGTTGAATCTTAGTGCTTTGTGAAATTGGCCCCTGCTCAATCACCAAGTTATTTGGTCGCAGTTACTGCTCCATCTGTCAAATATAACACCTTCGATGACCCTACAGAAACATACAAATATCAAGTATATTATTGTCAGACAAAATGAATGTTTACAGATTTTATTAATACTATTTATGCTATACTGTTTAGATTTACGATCTACAGTCTTGATTCTGAATATTTTCAACATGATATCTTGTAGGTTTAACTTTTACTTTGATAACTTTAAGAATGATCAATAAGAGTTCCTAAAGGACAACTGACGTTTGTCCTCAACTTCATGGTTGTTTGGGACTTGGACGTCTGAAAGAAACAACCAAATTTAAGGCTTATTTTCTTACCTTAAGACTTAACAGAGCCTTCAGCGATTATCACTTTGGAATTGCGTCATCTATATGCTGACTGCGTTGCATCCATTTTGTAGTTTTTATAATACTAAACCAACTAAAGCATTTTTCGTCTGATGACTCTGCAGATAAAAAAGATGCATCAAGTACTTGTTATCAAACAAATTCATGGATACAGATTTTCATAGTGATCAATTATAACACATTTTAATATCATTGCTCGATTGAAAACTTTTCTGGCCACAGCTTCACCTTAAATAGGTCGGGTTTTAAAGTCAACTTGTGTAATTTCAGTCTAACCTGACATAATGGCTGCAAACGATAAACAAACGTTCCCAACTAAAATGATACCTAAAGGTGTTGAGTTTTACAGTCTAACTTGTGTAGTTTCAATCTAACCTAACATGACGGCAAAAAACAATGGAGAAACATTCCAAACTAAAATGATACCTGAAGGGGCTGAGTTTCTAAGTCAAGTTGTTAATTTCAGTCTAACCTAACATGATGGCTGGAAAAACGCTGGATAAACATTCCCAAAAGAATCCCAACTAAAATCATACCTTTAAGTTTGAGTTTTAATGACAACTTGTGTTAATTAATATAACATGATGGCTGGAAAACTATTACACAAAATAAGTGATTAAGCAACAGAGTAATCAGACTAATAATTGTAATAAGACAAATCTGTCCCAACAGTAGAGTACTGTATTATTGTCTTGCAAGGTATTTGTGCACACTAGTAAAGACTGAAGATGTTTCTGTAAGAGACAAATACAAAACATGTAGTATTAAAAGCTTAGTGTAGGGGAAAGTTTTATCACCTAAACCTAACTAATTGTGCTTTCTAAAGCCCTATTTCGACACTACTCTATTCCCCAGGGGCAACCCCGGGAATAATGGCTGGCCCAGATACAGTGTGAAAAAGGATTTAAAGTAATGAAGATTTTTTTTAGCACAAGGGATAAATCGCGATTCATTTTTGTTAAAACAAATCTAAATTGGTCATCCCATTCTGTACACTGGTCATGGGAGCAGCACATGCAAAATACAAAATAAATTGTTTTAAAAATGATTACACAACACAAAGTTTTCAGACACTTTAGACTAGGCCTGAAAAAATACATTTGAAAGAGGTTAGTTTACAGTTAAGTTGTTTATTTAAAGGTATTATATTTTTTTCTGAACGGCCCTTTGCAAGAAAAGAATCATCAATACATTTAGATAAATAAGTCTTTAAATAACGCATTAGAAATGTAAGCTGTATCTAAGTGACATACTCGTTTGTGTTAAAAGAACGTGGTTCACAAAACACAATTAGAAAAAAAATGTTCGGTTCAGACTAATGAAGGAGTTTTTAACAGTGAATCAAGATGAATTTGAAAAGCTTGCATTTTCGGGGTTCAGACAAAACTATCTGTCAATGGTTTTCAAAAAGGTGGGTTGAATTTATGCCAAGTTGTCACTTTTTGGCTCCAGGCCTTGTAAGAGAAATAATTCCTTGATTCCAAGAAGTTTCATTACAATACCAGATGGTAAATCTCATAAGCAATTGGACTCTTAAAGGGTCTGTATACATTGGGTAATGACTCTTAAAATCAATGGCAATCAAAACTTACTTGGTTAGAAGTACAGCAGCTTTGGGTAGTATAAAGCATTTTGAGAATCCTTTCACTTTGAAGTAATGTGGTTATGGAAAAAGATATAAATTTTTATCCCCCAGATTGTCTATTTCATTTACAAATTATTCTTCCTGTGTGGATATATATAACCACGATCTGGGTTTACAGCGATATCTGAAAAACACTACAACCTTTTGCATAATTTTCATAGGTTAGTTTCATTGTAAAATAATCAAACAGTTCCAAAACCAAAAAATATATACTTTGCCTCCTTAAGTAACAAAAAAATAGCAAAGCAACAACAACATTATGCTTAACAGAACAAAGTTATCAGCAAAAGTATTCACATGTACCATCCGTGACTGGTATCCTGCTCATTTTTTGCTGAGCAGAAACTTGATGAGCCATATTTTGTGCCTTAAGCAGCTCTATGAAATTGGCCCAAGTGATGCAGGATGGAGGATACGTTGTAAATTGTGATGTAAAAGTATAAAAAAATAAGAGTAAATTGAGATTCTACCTGATGAGACTTTAATCTAAACTCCCATACCTGGTGCCACATGGGCCTTGAACTCTATAAGTGGGGTACAGTACCAATCGAGTAGCATCTGTTTACAGCAAGTTACTATCCTCAGCTAAACATGTTTTTCTTTTGAGATTCTACTTTAATCTAAACTGCTTATATTGAACATATACAAGATCTAGTTTACAGTGTACCTGGTGCAGCATGGGCCTTAAACTCTATGAGTGGGGTACAGTTGTTGTGGTTACCAATTGAGTAGCATCTGCTTTTTACATAGCTAGAAAGTGGGACATCCAGATGGTGCAAGGCAAGTCTAACTGGATCATGCATTACAAATTCATGGAACAAGTTCTGCAGTCTAACATATGTTCTTTGTACTGCGTATTTCCCCTGGGGTGTTGCAAGGATTTTCAGGTATGATATGATTGGGTTATTTGAGTTTTTATTTTCTTATTTTTCAATTGTTTTATTTAGCAATTCATTCCGTGATGAGTGTTTTTGCTGAATTCTCATAACTATTCCTTTGACATTCTGAACATTTCCTTTCAAATTCCAAGTTCAAAATTTACTTTTGCATTTATGGTCAATGTTTAATAAGATGAGGCAAACACTGGAGTCTAAACCACCACAACTATAAGTTTCAAAACTAAATCAAGTAAACCAAACAGGAAGAGTAATTAAGATTAGCATGGAGTGTGTTTGAGAGTTAAGAATGGGAAGAGGAGTGAGGATGCAGGGAGGAACAGGAGCAGGAGACAGACAAGAGTGGTTCATGAGCTTTCAGACACTTGAGAGGGTGGGGTGGTTTTTAAGGAAAGGAAGGAATATATTGCCAGCTCTGATAGTTTCTTTATCCTAAGGGCAAGGCATTTTTGCTTTAATTAATGGAATGTTTATACAAATAATTATAAAATGGTCAGCTAGTCATCCTTTCTCACAGCTGAGAAGCTGAAATGTGAAGGATGCGGCTACAACATTATTGAGCAACAGGCATGAAAGGGTGCATTTGGCAGCCAGCCACATCGACCCATATATATATACCGAAAGTGTTTGATTTTACCCAAAGGAGGAAAATCGTAGGGACAGGAGAGACCCCTAATTGCACACCGGTCATCAAACAAACCCCATTTCAAATTACTTTTGAGGCTGACATTGCCAGGTTCCGAAGAAATATCACCTGCAATCACTGCTTTTCTATTCAACCAATCATATCCTATAAAACATGTCACTACCAACAAGCAGCTAAATATAAAAAGGGCTCCTCATCAATCCACTTAACCATTGGCAGTGTCTGTTCCATCAGCACTTTCTTCATCAGCATTGATTTTGGATCTTCTTCAATCATTAAGCAACACAAGTCAGAAATGGCACTTTCTTATCTCATCATTTTGGGGGCTGTGCTTTCCACAAAAGCACAACTTGACCAGCCAGATAACTTTATCTGCCAGCGACAAGTCAATATCAATCCATCCACTACTGCAACCCCTGGTTGTAACTGTTCAGCAATCGAAGGCATGTTGGAAAGATTGGCATTTAATGCAAAGATTGAATCAGAGCTGGAGATCATCAAGAAGCAGCTAAACACACTCACAGCTGTGATCAGGGATCAAACAGGTAAATGTTTTATTGAGAAGTGAATTAATTATCAGTTTCACTTTTGCTATCAATCTCTTTCAGAAAATGTGTGAAATATGTTGATCTTAATTCATTGTTCATACTCGCTCTTGCTAGAATGCCTTAGATGTCTCAATCTCTAGACTGCTGAACCAGTCTTAGATGAGCTCAGTAGTTTGGAAGTTAAAAATATCTGCAATAGAATGTAGGTTTGGGTTTGAATCCCATCACAGATGTGAGTGGACTATATTTTTTAGAACTTAGAAAGTGCCGAGTATAAAGCAATTATCATTCATCAGGTCAGAACAAAACTAAATAATACTGAGTTGATCTGAATACCATCTTTACTAAAATGTAAAGGTCTTTCAGAAGCGGATCCAGGACTTTCAGAAAGAGGGACACAAACCCTTAGGGTTAATTTCCAAGTTGAAAATTTCAGTAATCCTGTTGTTGTTTTAAGACAAGATGATGATCACTGCATAGGCTTGAGGCCCACTTTAAAGCCCTGTGAAATCTGGTGCAATCTAAGACATATCAGAAACATTATACTGTTTTTTTTTTACTGGGTTACATGTTATTTCATTACCCATTTGATTTATTTGCCTTTTTTTTTTTTTTTTTTTTTTTTTTTCACGGCGGAAAAAAGGGGGCGGGAGAGACCTGCCTGCTCAATCCTCCTCTAAATCTGCCATTGTCTTTGGCAGTTCATGGTTAAATATTGTTGTATGTCAGTAACATTGCATCTGTTAGCAGTAGCACAATTGTTTACTAAAATGTATTCAACTATTTCCTAGTTAAATTTCCAAGGGATTGTACAGAGGCTGCCAAATTGAGAGAGGCACAAAGTGGTGTGACAACCATTCAACCTTCATGTACTGGCAGGAGTTTTGAGGTGTACTGTGATATTGACTCAAGTGGTGTAGGATGGACGGTAAGACATAAAAGCCCAATATCCTAGAGATGCTTGAGTAAAAATGTAGCTATAAGCAACAACATAATTATGCTTAACAGAATAAAGTTACCAGTAAAAATACCATTTCACATGTACCATCTGTGACTGGTATCCTGCTCATTTTTGCTCAGCAGAAAATTGATGACCACTATTTCGTGCTTTAAGCAGTGTACGAAACTGGCCCAAGTGGTGCAGAATGGAGAGTAAGGTGTAAAAATCACAAATAATATTCTTGATCAGCACCGCAAATTTAACAATCAGTTTAAACTATTGCGGTACACCCAACTAAACGATGGGATTTGAACTCAGCCTCTAGCTACTGGGCCAAGCTTGGTGGTATTGTAAGACATCTGCTCTAAAATGGAAAAGGTCGTGGGTTCAGATCTCACCCAAGTAATAACTGGAACTGCTTCTCCCCTTCTCCCCTATGTCTTGAATTTACCATGTGGACATACAATCTACATTTTGAAAGTACAAACAAAAGATTTGTTTGGTATTTTTTTCTCCCCAAAAATAAGTAACTTTAATAAAATCAACAAACTAGTGATGTTTATGTGTTTGGTGATGATTTTACAGAAAGGAATGAACACTATCCAACATTTGTTTTTATGCATGTTTTGTCCAGATAACTTTTATTATTGGAAATGGTTGTGTTCATCCTTAAATTTGGGAATGGAAAACCTGATGTAAAAGAATGAAAAACGAAGAGTAACTATGACATTCAAAATTGCTGTTTCTTATGGACAGGTATTCCAGAGGCGCCTGGACGGCAGTGTTGACTTCTTTTTGGACTTTGCAACTTACAGCCAAGGCTTTGGTAATCAAGAGGGAGAGTTTTGGCTTGGCAACGAAAACTTGGCCTACCTGACCGCTCAGGGCAAGTACGAACTACGTATTGAACTCTCGGACTTTGAGGGCGATACGAGGTATGCCACCTATGACCTTTTTCGCATTGGTAATGCAAGTACTAACTACAGGCTGGAGCTTGGAACATGTTCAGGAACAGCTGGTAAGACCATTACTTGAATTCCAGTCTACAGATACTATCATAAACTCAGTATGCAGATCAACCAATGCTCATTCCAAATGCTAAAAAAGACACCATGATATTCATCAATTTTATTATGGTTTACACAAGAGTTTTTTTTTCAATTATTAAACTATTGGTGATCTATTGTTATTAACTTGAAGAAAAACTGTGCCAGCTCTTACATAAACTCCACTCCATTAATGGGCAAGAACAAATATTTATGAATGGTTAGAAAAACTTCAACTTTGTTTACACGCTGAGCACCTTTTTTTAAAATTCAATGGGGGTCCCCCGCCTCGTATAAATTCGTTTTAATCATTTTCACTTGAAATTTCACAAGTTGGTCATTATTCGTGTGAATTGTGTGTATACAAAAATTGGTGGGAGTAATTTCCATTTGATGTATTATTCCTTAATAATAAGTACCTCAGAGAATTTATGCACTGTGATTGGTTAAAGACTCCATGTGGGGGTGTATTGATATGTGATATAAAGACCGGCTCTGTGAACTAGCAAATAACTGGCCCCTAAACAAGCAAATTGTTGTGTCAAAGTTTTGTATGTACTATGCTTATTGTGCGGGGAACTTTCAAATCAACTGTTTTCTTAGTGCATATTGCGTTTGTGTTTTATGACAAATGGTGCAGGGTTTCACTCATACCACGTGTACACATATATGCGCAAAAATATAAATTTAAGTAGCTAGGAAGCACATTAAACCAACATAATGTTTCATACATAAAGCTGGACACTAACCAAAGTATCTCATGAACAGGTCCCGAGTGAAAGAAAGGCGTTGAGCAGATGCAGGCTAGTTCTAGGTGGTCGTCAGTCTTTGCTAGAATTCCAAGCTCAGATAACTAAGCTCAAACCACTGGAAATAAAAACTATTGTCCAACCCTTCAAGTGAGAAATACACATAACAGAATATGTTCAGCTTCGCTTTCGCAATCTCAAGGATGGACCATATATATCTGTCCAATCGATATTCCGGTATACCTGACTAGATTGCAAACGCTAATTCTTCACCCGGCCTTCGTGGCCAATTTATGAGCTGCCAAAAAGGCACCAATAGTAGAGTTCGGCAGTCCCCTAATAATCACTAGAGCGCAAATCCAAAGGTTGCACGGGCCGTGATGATATTGGAACAACTCCAAGCAGCCATGTGTCTGCACAGACATTCTGATTCTAGGTTAACTTTTCACCACCTGTTTGCTCGCACAGATACATTTAAATACTCTATGCCATGTCTTTTTATCAGAAACTGGAGTTCTTATCCGGTTAACATTGTAGATAGATTTACGTGTGCCCCATTGTCAATTTTTTTTAGTGAACTTAAAAATCACCTTTTTAACTTTTAACTTTAACTGAAATTACCTTTTTAACTTTTAACTTTTACTGAATCGGCTTTGTCCTGGTTTCCATCGTGTCCTCTGCTTCTTGTGTTCGTCTGTTCTCTGTTTTTTGTTGGTCTATACGCGTGTTTCTTGTTTTGGCTGTCATTGTCGCTGTTTTTTGAGGGTCGGAGTGACACACCTCTGTGGTGATAGTGTTTTATTTCACTTTTGTCTTTCTCCTAGGCAGCCCTTTTGTTTTGCCTGTTTTCCCTGGTTTGTTGTTCTTTCATTTGTTGTTTTCCCTTTTTGTGTGCTCTATCTTTGCCTTGCTTATTTTGTATGTTTTCACTTAAAATTGTATCCATGCTGTATATTGGGGTGGGGCGGGTTATTTAATTTTTTTTTTTTTTTAATATTGCTTTTTGTGATATTTTGCTTGTATTATTGTTCTTATGCCTGAATAAAGTATTATTATTATTATTATTATTATAGGAGGCGTGCAAACGTGTTCTGGATTTATCCATGGTTGCTAAATATTCCTTGATTTGGTTTTTTTTATTATCAGGTGACTCTATGACTTACCATAACAACATGGCTTTCTCCACTAAAGACCACGACAATGATGAAGATCACACTCATTGTGCCCAGGTTTACCATGGTGCTTGGTGGTACAATGCATGTCATCTATCTAATCTTAATGGACAATACTATCGAACTGGATCCACAGGTCTGCATGCCAAGGGAATCGTGTGGTTTGATTGGAAAGGTTATGGGTATTCACTTAAAACTAGTGAGATGAAATTGCGGAAAACAAACTGAGAAACTGAGTTTGTTACAGTGCTAGCATAAAACCCAATTATTGTTACACATTCTGTCATTAACAGGCATTGGGTTTTGATGCATTTTTGATTTACTAGCAGATATAGACATAAATAGTTTTAGAGCATGCTTTTTGGAAGGTATACCGGTATGTCCTTCCTTTGCACAAAATAGGGATATGATGTCATTAAAAGCTTCTGTTTATACCAGAGGAAATGTTCCTAGTGGGTTAAGGTGTTTGTCGATTACTCCGACACTCAACTCTTTACAACCGAATTCCCTCTTTTAGGCTTCAATCAAACATTTGGTCAATTTAACTTTAAGGTATAGGATACAGTTTTCTTTAAAACAAGAGGGTCAATTTCACACTACACAGGCTCAAATCTTTACATTGAGATGGTCTGATTTACCCCTAAAATTTGCAGACTCTGAGGCCAAAGAAACGTGCCTCTTTTTTCCCAACTGATCATGGCATGTCTATAAATTAATGTTTACCATGTTCCATTCATCAATTAATAGCAATACACAATACAGGGTGCCCTCTATAGGCCATTTCCCAAATAGGGTTGACTAAAATACTTCACACTTGACACTCAGTGGTACACAGGCAGGTTGGGACCTTTAAATGACTGACAAGATTGTGCAAAAAATATTATGCTTTTACGCAGATAAAAAAAAATTACCTTGCGGCTTTGCAAACCATGAATGAATTTTAACAATTGAAAGTGTTGCCATGAGGGTTTGTTAGGACAAAAATTTGCTTTCAAATAATTTTTCCAATGGCACGCTATGAAAACATATTTGGCTAAAACCAAACAGCTGAAAAGGTGCTATATCAGAATGTTACTATTGATAAGCAATGTTATTGTGAATCCACTTTAATAGAATGACAAATGAACTCATCATTAAGTATTCTTTTATTTGCCTTTTTTTTAAACCTTTTTTATCTTCTTTGAAATGAGTGGGGTCTTGGAGGGTACATTGTTTTTTTGATGACAGTTTTTTTCACTTTTTATTTCCTGGACAGTCTCTGCTTGTGTATTGTGTTGTCCAAGGAATTCAAATTAAACAAATTGAATTGTATCACCAAATCAACTCTATTTTATAAGTGGTACTGTTACTGTTGAAGAGGAAGGGAAATGTCAAAATTCAATTTTGTGATGTACTCATTTTGCAATAAATACAATCCTCACGTGAGTTGGGACAAAATTACAAGTCTCTAGCCTGACGCTGTGTTCAATATCCTTCCAATGCAAAATTTATCAACACTCAAAACAACTGATGACATCATTATTAGAAAACTGGGTCTCTACAATGGAGTTGGTCATTTCCCTTCCTCTTTAAGCATCTGACTGACAAATAATAAATGCTCCTGGCATTTTTGTCACACTAAACAAAATGTATGATTGCAATGTATCAGAATTAAAAGTCAAGAATATCACTCACCTCTCATTGTGAGCTTCCTGCTTCATTGTCTCCAACTCTCCCTGTAGTGTCTTCAGAGCTTCACTGGTAAAGTCATTATTGCCCCAGTAGTCTAATATTGACTAGGATCTTGTGGGTCCATGGTTATGGGCTGAATGGAGACACCTGTAACAAAAGAGGATTACAATAAAAGATTATGGTTTACACGAGGGATTAACAAATTATCAAACCGTCTTAGCCAGTGGTCTGATTGGTCAACAAATAATCACGGGTACATAGTTTGGTATGGAAATCAAGTTTATAAAAAGTCTATAAACAAATTGTGGGTAATTTTTGTTATAGAAACCCTTCAAGCCTTTCAACCAAATGTGTATAAAATCTTTTCAGAAATCATTTGATCCTTTTGTGGTCATACCTATAGTCTTTGCAAAAGCAAGATGCTACATGCAGTGTGCAAAAATCAATCAAATGATCAGTCTGCTAGTTTTGTAGATTTGTTGTTGAATTGGATGACTTTCTCAGTTTAAGCTGATCAAAATGACAATCATTCTGTGTTTATTTGAACAAGTAAAATTGACTAGAGCGGGACTTGAACCAACGACCTCTGGTTTAATGTTCTGGCGCTCTACCAACTGAGCTATCTAGCCCTATGTTGACAATCTTCCTATTTTGTCAAACAAAACATTTGGGGGTGCCAGTCAGAAACATTTCTTTGAAACATTTATGACCAAATTGTGATTTTTAGAGCAATTATTATCTAGAGAGGGACAAAACCTACCCCTAAAAAATTCTGTTTGTGGCTTGGAATGCTGCGGGAGGGGAGGACATGTCTCCTCCCCATCACAAACTGCTGTTTGACACAAGAAGCCCACTTCATTGCACCTTAATAATGATTTACTTTTCAGATTGGTCATAATTCAATGCCAATGCGATGGCAATCCTCCCCCAGTGGGTATTTGTTTATGGAAACCGATCTTGACAATTAAATTCAGAGCTACCATTGTTTGTGATGTCAAACAGTATACTACTAGTAGTTGCTAACAAATGACAATAAAAACCATACCAACCAGCAGCTTGAACTATTCAACAGGATGGATTAGTTTTTAGAGAGAGAAAAATTGCCCAAGTGAGGTTTGAAAATCCTACCAGGGGAAAATGTTTCTCTAGAAAATTCTGTCCATGGCTTAGAATGCTGTTGGGGAGTGGGTAGAATCTCCTCCCATACCGTGACCTGCTGTTTGACACAACAAGCCCACTTAAATGCAATTAATGATTAGTACTTTCAGATTGATCATTAAATGAAGAAATTGTGGAGGCAATGTGAAAGCCAGAAAACAAATACTATGTTTTAATAACACCAAAATACAACATGCAGACAACTTGCACATCACAATACAACTACTTCATTTAATTTAATGAGACCAAAATATAACTTTTCCACAATGTTGTTGCCTATACTACTTGGTACTAGTACCAAATTACACTATTTTAGAAATGTTATGTAATTTTTATGGGCAACATTCCATAAATAACCAATATACAACCAATGTACAACATTTGTTGAAATCATAATAAGATCTGACAGCCATGATGTCCACCTTAAAACATTGTCATCCCATCAACCAAATTGCAACCTTATCACAATGTTGTGCAATATTGTAACAACGTATTGTGTAAGCTGGGTATTGCCTCCATTGTATACAGAGGGACACCTCAACCCCCCACCCCCTTTAGAAAACAAGGTTCTGGAATGAGTTTAAAGGGAATGGAAAAACATGCCTGAGGGTCATCAAACAAACCTAATTGATATTCATCAAATAACATCATTAAGCCACACAAGTCAGAAATGGCACTTTCTTATCTCATCATAACTCAAGTCATTTTGGGGGCTGTGCTTTCCACAAAATCACAACTTGACCAGTCAGTTAATGACAAGTCATTCAGTACGGTTTGTAACTGTTTGAATGAATCAGCAATAGATGCAAAGATTAAATCGCAGTTGGATGTCATCAAGAATGAGCTCAACAAACTCAAAAGTACAGGTATATATTTTACTGAGAAGTTTCACTGAATTTTTAGTTTCAGTTTTGCTATCAGTCTCTTTAAGAAAATGTGTAAAATGTGTTCTTTTTATTGCCTTTATTAGATTGCCTTAGATGTCCTCATTTCTAGACTGCCATACCAGCCTTAGATGTAGATAAGTTCAGTACTTTTGGCAGTTGAAAATATCTGCAATAGATTTAGGTTTTGGGTTTGAATCTCATTAGAGATGTCTGTGAGCTATATTTTGTAGCACTCAGAAAATGATGAGTATACAGCGATTGTTATATATCAGTGAAGAACAAAACTAAATAATACTGACTTGATCTGAATATCATCTTTACTCAAATGTAAAGGTCCTTCAGAGGCGGATCCAGGATTTTCGGAAAGAGTGACAAAAACTCTGGGTGTTAATTTCCAAGTGTTTTAGGTCAAGATGATCACTACATGGGGTCAGGGCCCACTTTAGGGCTCCGTGAAAGTTTATGAACATTAAACTTTCTGGTGCTATCTAGGATATATCAACAACAAAAATGTTTACCAATAAATATTGTTGTGTGTCAATAGCAACGCATCAGTTAGCAGTGGCACAAATGTTTATTAAAAGATATTCAACTATTTCCTTGTTAAAGTTCCAAGGGATTGTACAGAGGCTGCAGAATAGACCGATCCATTAAGCCCCGCCTCCTTACGAGTTGACCAATCACAGCCGCGAAACCCGATCAACATTAGTGCAAAGATCACCAAACGGCTCAAATGGTGATCAGATTTCGCGGTTGTGATTGGTCAATGAGAAATGGGCGTGGCTTAATGGATTGGTCTATTGACTGAGATATGAAGTGGTGTGACAACCATCCAACCTTCAGATTTTGGCAGGAGTTTTGAGGTGTACTGTGATATTGACTCAAGTGGTGTAGGATGGACCGTAAGACATCAGGGCAAAATTTCATTAGAGCTGCTTAAGTTCTAAACAAGTAGCTAAGCAACAACAAAATTGTTCTTACCAGAAAATTACCATGTCATATGTACTGTCCATGTCATATTTACTCCAAGTTTGAATTTTCAATATATTCTCTTTAACAAGTCTTAACAGGATCTGCTCTTAACGGGAGTGTACACCTTTGGTAATTACTCCAAAAATTAATGACCATAAAAACTTACTTGGTAAAGAGAACTGGAGAGATTCTGCTGTTAATAAACATTGTTAGAAAAGGCACCCTTTTAAGTAAAATAGTTTTAGAGAAAGAGGTCATTTTCACCCCAAAATTTGAATCTGAGAAAGCGAAGCCTTTCTCAGGCATCTGAAAGCACACTATTTTGATTCACCAACAAGGGTGTTTGAGTTTTTCTTTAATAATATTCTTGCAACTTAAATGACCAATTGAGCCTAAATTTTCAAAGGTTTGTTATATTATGCATGTGCTGGGATACACCAACCAAGTAAGGAAACTGGTCGTTGACAATTACCAAAAGTGTATCCTGCCTTTGAAGGGAATGTATACCCGCGTTGGTTTTTAGAATCATTTAATTGTTTTAATCCAATACAAACATTCAATAACCTGTGGAAATTTCATTTCAAAAGGTGGTCGCGCCTTTGAGATATCACTAAAAATTCAAATTAGTTATGTCCACGCACGAATTATCCATAATTGGAATACATAATCTGAGAAACTACAGTAACGTTTCTCAGATTCAAATTTGGGAGGATAAAAACTAGTAAATTTTTCCGTAACCACACTCAGTACTTCGAAGAGAAAGGTTTCTCAAAATGATTTCAAATAAGCTTCTGCACTTCTAACAAAGTAAATTTGTATTGCCATTCATTTTAAGAATGATAACCAAACCCGTATACCTTCCCTTTAAGCTTAAATCACACAAACAAATCAAGTCAGATGATTCCTATGATACACATTCTAACAGCAAAGAAACATCAAGTAAACATGACCCTGACCCTTAACACAATAACTTGTCAAATTTCTGAATGTTTAACCAACACACAAAACCCTTTATAAAGTATTTGGTTGACTATGTTTGTTTGAATCACAAGCCACCCTCAAAGTTATTCATGCATATTAAACTCCATTCAACCAACAGTAAAACCTCAATATAGATTTGTTTTTTTCACATTCTTCATATTCACAGTCAGACTAGTACACATGCTAAGGTGTGTCACTCTACCATAGTCCAACAGATTGTTGATTGAATTTCTTCTTCCAATGTTCAACATTTGATTTGATGCTGTGTTTTAAGCCATTGTCTTAGTTTCTTACAATTCAAGTAAGTTTAATATTATTTTATATAATTATTTTAAGAAATGTTGTATTTTTTTCTGAAAGACCCATTCAAGGCAGGAGTACTCTTTACTCAAGCTTTTATTATTGAGGCCCTAAGGAATGAAGCACAGCTGATATCAAAGCCAAACATTATACTCTGTATGATATTTCTGTGCAGCTCCCAGGATTGTTGATACTTATACTTTTACTCTTTTGGAGAAATTACATGTAGGTCATATTTTGGATGTTACTGAAATACTTGGGCTTATAAATCCTAGTAGCTAGATCATGGCACTTAGATGCGTCACTGAGAGTGCTACTATTCCGTAAGTACTTTGCGGTAGCGCGCAGGATTCACCACATAATAGAAAGAATCAAATAAATATTCTTTTATAGAATTGCTCTTCCGATACTGAACTAATGTGCATGCATTGTATGCAACATTGGCTTGAATAAAGTCAGTGAAACCAGAAAGCATCACAAAATTAGACTTTAAGAAGGATGTTTCCTTCACTACAATTTTTAACACCATCGTCCAGCTCGGTTGTCGCCCCCCCCCCCCCTCCCTGGGTTGTGTGCATAACGGAACATAGTGCATGAGAAGCGCTCAAATAATGATGCGCTGTGTGCGTGCACGCAGTATATGTGCACACACACACACCGCGTATTCTGATCTGACCTCTAACGTATAACACATGCTATGAAACAGTTTTTTTAATTAAATGTGATTTTATGTCCTGTACAATGGCAACTGGTTCCAATTAACCAATCATCTTTCATGTTATATGAATCGATAAAGAAATTATTCAGGCTGAAGAGGCAGCGCGATCCAGGTGAATGCGTTGCACAATGTGCGAGTTATGGGAAGTTATACTGCGAGATGGAACACGGCCATTTTCTATGTTTTTTCACCTTCTGCCATAGGCGCGTGAAAGAAAGTCAATGTTTTTTAATCAAAAGGGCAATTTGTTCCCTAATAACAAACAGTAAATTAACTATATGAATTGAAAGAGTATATTTTTTTCTTATTAAAAGTGAACGATCCCTGAAATTTGCTTTTCGCGATCTCGAGATATTATGGATTTTCTCGGAAATTCTGGGTTTTAAAAGTTAGTTTTACACGTATTTTGGCACATGAAAAAAAAAAAAAACGCAAATGATCGCTATGTTCCGTTATGAAAGAAAATAATAATTATCCCTGTTCATCAGACACACTTTAACCAATCTGCAAACTTTCTCCACTCCCTGTGGGAGCTTAGAACCTCAACCACCTTTTGGATTACAAATTTGGTAACATACTCTCTGTCTTAACTAGACATTTTTATTTGGGGGTGGGGGGGACAAGCGGGGGAAATAGGGGCACTAATGTATATGCATGCTACATTCTATTACATGTGTGCCAGGGGGGGGGGGGCGGACACGGAAAAAGAAAAAGGCGCCATCAACGTTGATACTTGTCTCATTCATGAGCATGTCTTACATGCATGCAGTCCAATCTCTGTTCATGCAGTCAGGTCGCAGCAATAAAGCGCTCCGATTGGTCCCAGGCTTCATACCAGGAAACGCAGCCTTTGTGTGTCACCCTGACTGCTCGGTATACCATACCAACACACACAAACTCCGGACGCCGACTGGTCCACACATGAAACCGTTAACGGAAGTTACTATTTAATTCGAACGTTACATTTTGAAAATCATAAAAATCGATTGGGTAGAATGGGTGGATTTTTACAAAAAAATTCACAATGGTAGAAAACTATATATTTAAACAAGAACTTGAAAAATATCAGGGGTAGAATGGTTCAATTTTTCACTTACATCGCGTTTTGTGACACTGTTTTAGGGGTGTCGAAATTTTCGTTCAAAGCAATAATACATTGATTAACGGTATGGTGCTGTTGCCTGGCCATGCGCCTAATGTTGGAAGGACGAATGCATTTTTAAAATAGTCTTGTCTAGATATTTGTCAAATATTTATTTTTATTCCACTCCAAAAACCTGACAAATAAACTATACATATATAATTGGTAAAATACTGCCTTACTTTTATCTAATTTAATCCATTCGTGTTAGTGTAAAAATTAAACACCCCTATTTTTGTAATGGTACGTTCACACAGCATCGGGGGGGGGGGGGGGGGGGGAAGAATTGCGCAATATCGTGTCCGCCCCCCTGATGTGTGCAGCAGTCTGTCCTTTTTGGGCGGGGAACGGAGGGAAGTGTTTTGAGCAGGGGCTACCACCACCTGCCCCCACCCTCTGTTGATAACATTATGATCTTTTTATTATGATTCCAACAATTTGAGTTTGAAGTTGCCCATCAACAAAACTTATGTAAAGCCAACTGCATTTTAGGTTTGTTCCAGACCACTTGTTGTGATGTCCATTAATGCGTTAATTATAAAATTCTTTGTTCAACACATGTATGACCCATTTTGGAATCAGGTATCCTCCTGCTAAAAGTTATAACAGCTCCATTGAAATATTTTGTTCACTTGTTGCTGTGATTGTTTTTTGTTCATTTTTTGGTTTTGATGAGTGATCTGTTCAGGGTTTCCCTTTTCCTTCACATGATGTATTTTGGTGTTTTGTGCAATACAGGTAATAAACTAAATTAAACTAAGGGGTTAATCCAACATACCATAACAGCACTCATAGCTTCCCATTTAGACAACTGGGTTGAGAGAAGCAATTTATGGTTAAGTGCGCTACGCAAGGACGTGTTTCAAACCTACACTAAGAACTTGAGTCTGATGTACTAGACCGCTTGGATTGTTGATATTATTTTTATTTTCCATTAAATTTCCAGGTAAACATTCAAGCTCTTTCACAAATGGCCGATGAAAGAGTAACAGCAGAATCAGTCTTAAAAAAGATCAGTGAGAGACATCTTGAATGTCAGATCTGCATGGACCGGTTCAAGGAGCCCAAAATGCTGGAGTGTTCTCATTCATTTTGTCTAGAATGCCTTCAACAACTTCCAAAGACATTGAGACAATCCAGTCAAAGAATAACATGCCCAGTGTGTCGAGGTAAGACCTTATTGACAAAAAAAAGAGTTTCTCAACTTCGTTCTGACTTCAAGTTGAGTTCTTTGTTGGATGAAATAGCACAGCATGAGACTGAACTACAAAGTCAACAAGAAATTCAACCACCTAGTCAGGGGTCTAAATGTAGCAAGCATACTGACAAGGATGTCATTATGTACTGTGACTCATGCAAACAGTTGATATGCACAACTTGCATTGCAAAGGACCACAAAATGCATCATGTTATTGAACTGAATGAGGTTATTGAAAACTGCAAGAAGAAAGCTGATCAATTATTTGCAGAAGTAGAACAACATCACATTAATTTCAACACTGCTTTACAAGACATAGCTACGTCTCACAAGACATTAGACTCTATGTTTGCTGCCACCAGAGCAAAGATCTCAAAGAAGGCTGATCAGGAGATTGCCAAGGAGGTTGCAAGGATCAGAGAAGAAGAGAAGAAACTAAGGGTAGAATTAGAGCAGACTTTTAATGACAGAGCCACAAAAATAGAAACTGCACAGGCCACAAACAATAAAGAAATGACCACTGCAAAAAATAAGAAAGATGAAGCTATCAAACTCATGGATGAAGTGACTTTCTATGAGAATCTCAATCTCATTGAGAAACTCTTACAAGACCTCAAAGACTACACAGAGATACAACCCAAACAAGTACCCCAAGGGTTGACTTACATATACCTTGAAGATGATCAGAAATCACTAGGGAGACTGGTGGTGGAAGATGAACAAGAACTAGAAACAGCAGCTTCTGCTGAGGACAGAACAGAAACATTCAACCCCCACAGAAAACTTACACAAAAGTCATGGATGCTGAAAACAGAAATAACAAGATATATGAGCAGAGCTCGACATACTATTCAAACCATCCATGCATGTGATGTTGCTTCATTCTCCGATAGTGATATTGTTGTCTGTGATTTAAAAAATCACACTTTGATCAAAATACTAGCAGGGAGCTTTTCTCTGTCCAAGGCTGTCACAAAACAGCTGTTAATCAAAGATCTCACTAAACCACGCAGTGTGACTGTGAACAAGAATGATGAGCTCATTGTTGTAGATAATAGATCAGTTAAGATCTTCAACAGAACATTAAAGTGTCTCAAACAGTTTGCACTGGGTGGACAGCTATTCTTCCAGCCATCATGCATTGCAGTGGATGACAACAATCTGATAGCAGTAGGTTTTGGTAATCAGAGTAAGATCTCTCTATACAAACCAGATGGATCCCTCTTCAGAATGCTGTCTGCCCCTGGGATTGGTCAATACTTGGCAATCCACAAACATCAACTCATATACACAAACTGGGATGACAATAAGTTAGTATCAATAGACTATCATGGTGGCATTGTGTTCTCAGTAGGTATCAACCAGTCCAGGTGGCCTCGTGGTGTGTGTTGTGACAAGGATGGTAGCATCTACGTTGCTGTATGGGATGAAGAATCATTGTCAAGTGAGATCCAACATTACAGTCCTAATGGTGAGTACATTGAATGCATCATTAAGGGCTGTGCAAATCCAAATGGTATAGCACTCACACCAGCTGGTGATCTGGCTGTGGCTACAGATGCATCAGTTAACATCTACAACCAGGAGTAACGACAGAGTTTGGGGAAAATGAAGAATCAACAAGAAACATCAGGGATGGAAAACATTCAATAAAGAGAACTCAAACACTTTCCTCTATTCCCCTTACAGGAACTCAATATCAAGCACCTACATGCGGAGAAAATGTTAATCCTTGCGAAATCGTATTCAACTCAGAACACAATCACCAAGTCTCAAGAGATCCTACAAATCATGCTTTTGCTACTATTTCAAATAGTTTAGTTGTATTTATACAACATGCATAGAAAATTCTTTATGAAACTTGTGGATCACAAACTCTTTAAAAATCTATGTTTTAATGTGACGGAATAACTGTATTAGAGTAAAAAGTCAGAAACACTCACCTCTCATTGTGAGCTTTCTGTTTCTTTGAAAGTCTCCAACTCTCCCTGTAGTATCTTCAGAGCTCACTTGCATCTGCCCTGAGAATCTGAGACTATGGGTGAGAATCTTGCAGATCTTGGGATTACCTTGCTTCAGAGTCTGGCAGACTCCAAGAGTAAGATGTAATTAGAGGCTGTGTGGACATGATGAGAAACACCCCTAGATAAAAAGGATGAGAGTGAAAGAGAAATTGTTTACGATTGTCAAAAAAGTCTAAACCACATACTTTAGTTTAATCGAGCATGGCCTAGATAACCCTGGGTGATGATGAGCAGAATTTGAACCAACATAAAAGAACAACCTCCAGATTAACATACCTGTGCTCTACCAACTCAAAATTCCAAACTCTTGAGGCCAGCAAACATCAGAACCAATTCTAGAGAGGTGCACAACACTAAATAGGTCAAAATTCATGCGCCAAGCTGATTATCATAAATTATCAAAATCTTTTGAATTAAAAAGTTTTTGGGGTCATGCAATTGATAGATTGTGTAATTATAATAATCTATCACAACATGGGGGTTCTGTGCTTCAACTTTTGCCGAGACTTGATAAATTTAGGCATTAAAGTTGGCCCTGTTTGACTTGCTTCAAGAAAACTGGCAGCAAGGAAGTTTGGGAAAAAAACACTTTTCGTTGGTCTTTTTTTAGGGTAGTTATCAAAAATTCCAAAAGGCTGACCTGCCAAAAATTGATAAGTGTAGTTGTCCGAAGAATATACTTGATTGGTTTTCAAGCGGATGACTTAACCTATTTTTTGAGTTTTGTTGAATATTTAGCATTTAGCATTGGTTGCTGTAGGAGTTTATTTAGTGTGGTGCACCAGGAGTGTAAACAATTTATTGTCAGAGTTTTTTTTTGCCGGCGAGACTGGTCCAGGTATGTTCAAATTACAGTGTTTCTGACAATTTTTGAACATGTTTTCAAAGGTTTTCAATAATGGACAAATTTCACCATAAAAAGTGGAAGGAAACACAATAAGACCCACCTAATCTTGTTCCTTGTTTTTTTCTGCCAGATGAGTGGTTTTATTTGTTGCCGCAGCCGCAGTGGGAGAAAATGAGATAAATGCAAGAGCATACCACAGGATATATGTTTTTTGGAGTTTGACGCGGAGGAAGATAGAAGAAAAAATAAGAATATATTTCTTGTTCTTTTCTTAAACTTTTTTACTAAATACTATATAGTATCTAGGTATACAGGCTATATTACATAGTATATAAATATTATAAACAAATATTCAAATTTTACAGACACCCTAAAGGAACATATATTCCCATATAATTTAAACAAAAGTTTGAGATTATTTTGAATAAATCTCTTTGTTTTCTATTTTCAATTTGGTTTTATTATGTTACTTATTGCTTTACTTCTTTATTACTTTTTTATGATACTGGTGATGAGCCTTCGCTTTAGAAAACTAGTTTGTATCTCATCACTATAAATTAGATTACCCACAATGTTTTTGTTTTTTTCAGGATGTCACAATTAAGTAATGAAACATACATTTCAGATTCAGAACTTGGTCAAGTTTAAAGTGCTGTAACTTTTAAATTAAAACTTGCTTTAAATTACTTTTTCGTTCACCATTTTATTTCTAAAACAAGCTTTAATTTGATGTTCCACTTTGCCCATTTCAAAAAAAAATATCAGAAATAGGGAGTCACAAACACACGGTACTTGGTCATCACACCGCCCTGCAGCGCACTCTGGTGCAAAGTCATATAAGTGAAACCATGCTATTTCTCTGCTGCCTTGCCTTTGACCAAATATGGTGCCGGGTCTGTGGAGTATCAGTCAATCATTCAATAACATGCAAGTGTGATATCATATGGAGATTGTTTAAAAAGTACTCAGCCAACCCTCCTACTGTATGACCATTCAATATCATTCACTGTGGCTTTGAATGATAAATAAACTATGCCAGCCTGCAAAGTAATATAACATGGTGAATGTATCTACAAAGTACTCAGCCAACCCTCCTACTGTATGACCATTCAATATCATTCACTGTGGCTTCGAATGATAAATAAACTATGCCACCCTGCAATGTAATATCACATGGTGAATGTATCTACACAGTACACAGTCAACCCTCCTACTGTCTGACCAGTCAATATCATTCACTGTGGCTTTGAATGATAGATAAACTATGCCAGCATGCAATACAATGACAGGGGTAAATGCACCCACACACAACATGCCTTTCTCTACTAGAGACAAAGACAACGATTTGAGTTTAAATGACAACTGTGCCCTTGAATACCAGAGTGGTTGGTGGTTCAACAGATGCTATCAGTCTAACCTAAATGGTTACTACTATAGGCATGGACTTACAGGTTTTGGTGACCTGGGAATTGTGTGGAAGACTTGGAAAGGTTATGGGTATTCACTAAAAACTACTGAGATGAAATTGAGGAAAACAAACTAAATTGATACACACATGCTGACAATAAAACCCTTAAAACCCATTTGGGTTTAACAAACAAAAATTGACTAGAGCGGGATTTGAACCAACGACCTCCGTATTAACGTGCCGGCACTCTACCAACTGAGCTATCTAGCCCTATGGTGGCGGTCTCCCTATTTTGTCAATATATTTGTTTCAAAATGTCTAAGCCACGCCCAGTGGTCTGACTGGCCATGACCAATAATCATGGTTACTGTATTAAACAAATTAAGTAAAGATTAAAATTAAGAATAATTGGAAGATTAAATTCAAATATGAATAGAAACTCTTCAAGCCTCTTCACCCAAATTAAACACATCATTTATTGAGAAATCATTTAGTCCTCAAGATGCCACACGCACTGTGCAAAGAACAATCAAACGATCTGTCTGCTAAGTTCTTCAAGATGCCACACGCACTGTGCAAAGAACAGTCAAACGATCTGTCTGCTAAGTTCTTCAAGATGCCACACGCACTGTGCAAAGAACAGTCAAATAATCTGTCTGCTAAGTTCTTCAAGATGCCACACGCACTGTGCAAAGAACAATCAAACGATCTGTCTGCTAAGTTCTTCAAGATGCCACACGCACTGTGCAAAGAACAATGATCTGTCTGCTAAGTTCTTCAAGATGCCACACGCACTGTGCAAAGAACAGTCAAACGATCTGTCTGCTAAGTTCTTCAAGATGCCACACGCACTGTGCAAAGAACAGTCAAACGATCTGTCTGCTAAGTTCTTCAAGATGCCACACGCACTGTGCAAAGAACAGCGATCTGTCTGCTAAGTTCTTCAAGATGCCACACGCACTGTAGCCTTGCTCAAGGCGGTCGCAGTTTCACTCCGAAAAGACGCCGTAAAATCCACCACTAGCCTATACACAAGCACTGTGCGTAATGTTTGTATCACATCGCACGACGCCCGTACCACTACTGTGCACAGGTCATCCGCACTCGTATTACTATCCGCATGCGGAGGCCGTAAGGCCGACAGCCTTGATGCGTCTGTATCGTCCGGGTTTAATGTGTTTCCTGTTTTTATTTCCGCTAGCCCCCCCATTTTCGTCCACTATTGGACGAAAATGGGGGGGCTAGCGGATATGCTGGTATGCAGATCATAAATAATTAAATCTTTCGTACGGCCGACTGCAAACAGCGCAGAATGGGAGGCAAATGAATGATTCATTTTCGACGGTCCAATCACAAGCTTCCCTCATTATGACCTTTGTACCATGCTTCCACACATGCACACGATTCGAACACCGTGGCCGTTGAGACTGGGAGACTGGTTGGACGAGTCCATTTTATCTGAGGGTGATGAAATCTTCAAATGTTGTAAACACGTAATCTTTACACTACGAGAACATTCGAAAATGATTATTTTCACGTTGTTAACTGCTTTAGTAATTTGAATAAAAAACTACAGGCCCTACTGTTATGTTAGTGCTGATAGAGAAAGAATTTCAACGATACGATTTTCTTTTTCTTTGTTAACGGTAAGCATCTCTTTTAAAAAATGGACTCTGTACTCAAACCGCGATTGCAAATAATTGCGCAATGCGCCCCCCCCCCCACCCATCCTATTAGTAAACATGACTTCCGCCACTGACCAATGGGGTCTTGTCTGATGCACGCATTATAGTAATGACCCTGGCTAGCTCAAAACAGAACCATCAAGGCGTTGATTCAGATAGTCTACGTGTACACATCTCACACCACGCAAGCACTGCGTTACACATGCTTGGCACACACATCCAGAGACTGCACATATTATAGCTCGGGTGCATGAATATCGCAATGGCGCAATAGCGCAAAGGGAAACCAACTAATCTAAAAAGACAATTAATAAACGAAAGTAAAACTCCAACGCCTTGGTCAAGGCTACACGCACTGTGCAAAGAACAATCAAACGATCTGTCTGCTAAGTTCTTCAAGATGCCACATGCACTGTGCAAAGAACAATCAAACGATCTGTCTGCTAAGTTCTTCAAGATGCCACACGCACTGTGCAAAGAACAGTCAAACGATCTGTCTGCTAAGGTCTTCAAGATGCCACACGCACTGTGCAAAGAACAATCAAACGATCTGTCTGCTAAGTTCTTCAAGATGCCACACGCACTGTGCACAAAGAACAGTCAAACGATCTGTCTGCCAAGTTCTTCAATTTTTCTTTTGACATGGATGGCTTTCATATGGGCAGGCCAGGGTGTCAGGTTGATTAATTTGTCTTTGTTCACCACCAAAATCCATTAAAATGTCCCCAGTCAGTTTCCCTTGTGGTTTATTACTTGATGTTTGAAGAAACAAAATTAACCTCTCCTTAAGGTGATCCCTCTGCTGTCGCTTCCCAAGTATCTTAAACTTGGGTATAATCCCTAGCTCTAGGACAATTACAGGTTAAATGGCTTCTGACTATGACCACCCCCCACCTCATCCCCCGAACAAAATTTGGAGACCGCCAACATTAGGGCTAGACACATGTAGCTCTGTTGGTAGAGCACTGGCATGATTGTGGTGGTCACAGCTTCAAATCCAATTTAAGAACATTTTTCTTTGCTCACCCCAACACTCAAAAAGAAAATACATTAAAGTTTAAAGTAATGTCTAAAGTGTAACTAGATGAGCAATTTTTAAAATTTTAAACTTGAAAATTGTTCTTGTGATGAATGTTTTTCTTGTTTCGATCCCCTGTGAGAAAAACATGACAGAATTACATGTCTTGAATCCTGCTCTAAAAACGTCCCTTATGCATATTTCTTCTTCCCCGCCCTTCAAATTTATTGGGATTTGCTCCAAGTTCGAATTTTCAGAAGACATTCAAACAATCAATATAATATTCTCTTCAAAAATTCTTAAGGATCTGCTCTCAAAGGGAATGTACACCTTTGGTAATTACTCCAAAAATTTATGACCATAAAAACTTGGTAAAGAGAACTGGCTTTTGCTGTTAAAAAACATTGTTGGAAACAACACCCTTTTAAGAAACTTTTTAGAGAAAGGACTTTTTTCACCCCAAAATTTGAATCTGAGAAAGGCTTCAGGCATGATGAAGCCTTTCTCAGGCAACTGAAAGAACACTATTTTGATCTATGCAACAAAGGTGTTTGTGTTTTTTCTTTCATAATTTTCTTGCAACTTCAATTATGACCAATGGAGCCAAAATTATCACAGGTTTGTTATGTTGTTGGCCGGATACACCAACCAAGTAAGGAAACTGGTCGTTGAAAATTACCAAAAGTGTATCCTGCCTTTAAAGGGAATGTATATTTTTGGTTTTTTCTATCATTTAATGTTTTAATCCAATACAAGCATACAATAACTTGTGGAAATTTCATTTTGCGTTTTTGAGGTATCACTGAATTCCAAAGCAGTTATGTCCACGCACGAAGAATCATCCATAATTGGATACACAATCTGATAAACGTATCTGACAGTAACGTTTCTCAGATTCAAATTTTTGGGGATAAAAACTAGTATCTTTTTCCATAACCACACTACTTCGAAGTGAAAGGATTAGCGCATTTCACAATAACGCATAAATGCGCTTTACATTAGTGCTCTGGTCATTGGGCCAATAACATTCCTTTAATCTTTCTCAGCTCCCTGGGGAGTATACAGCTCTGGGCTGCCGTGGCGCTCCGAAGGCTTTTTCAAACACAATATCAATCTCTACCCTTGCAAGGTACCCATTTATACCCCTGGGTGAAGAGAAGCAATTATAGCAAAGTGTCTTGCTCAAGGACACAAGCGTCATGACCGGGACTCGAACCCACACCCCGATGACTAAACCACCAGAACTTGAATCCGATGCGCTTAACCACTCGGCCATGACAACCTAATGCTTTATAATATCGAATGTTTATGTACTTCTAACCAAGTCATTTTTTATTGCCATTAATTTTAAGAATGATAACCAAACTTATACCTTCCCTTTAACCCTTTGAACCCGAAATGACATTATAGTGTCCTTTGAGTGACGTCTTTACTCCCGCTTGACAAAAGAGGCTCTTTAACCAATCAGAGAGGCTGTTACAGCAGGGTTCGGTAGAATGTGCTATGATTTAATTGACCGATTTTTTTGTAAAAAAATTTCAAAATAGAGAGACAATTTTACTGATCATTTATGTAAAAACAAATTTCAAAACGAGGCTGGCCTTTATTTATCTTTTACCTTTGAATTTGAAAGGGGTTGAGCCAATCAGAATGGCTAGCTGTTACAGCAGCTTTGGTAGTATAGTCACTCTACTTCCTGCAATTCTCGCGTTATTATAAAAGTCACAGAAAAGTTTTTGACCGTTTGTGAAAGTATATCAGTCAAAATGCAGGCAAAACGCTTCTGTGCTGCTGGGACACTTTGACAAATATTTGAAGATGATGATGAAGACTTGGATAATTCTGATTACGGGAATTAGAGTGACTTGGGAGCGAATATGACGACGATAATATTATTAATGATAGTAATGAGTGAGTGATACAGCAATGGATGTCGATCGGCAGCAACTGGTACTAATATTAATAAAGTTGAAACCTCAAAATATGCTAACATATGGCAATATGTGCAAATAATTCAGGGTCAGGGTGTCACTGTGCAAAAATAATTCAGGGTTCAAAGCTTTAAAAAGCTTTCAAAATCACACAAACAAATCAAGTCAGATGATTCCTATGATACACATTCTAACAGCAAAGAAACATCAAGTAAACATTACCCTGACCCTTAACACAATAACTTGTCAAATTTCTGAATGTTTAACCGACACACAAAACCCTTTATAAAGTATTTGGTTGTCTATGTTTGTTTGAATCACAAGCCACCCTCAAAGTTATTCATGCATATTTAACTCCATTCAACCAACAGTAAAACCTCAATAGATTTGTTTTTTTCACATTCGTCATATTCACAGTCAGACCGAACTAGTACCAGCTAAGGTGTGTCACTCTACCATAGTTGATTGAATTTCTTCTTCTTTCAACGTTCAACATTTGATTTGATGCTGTGTTTCAAGCCATTGTCTTAGTTTCTTACAACTTAGGTAAGTTTATTATTTACAATAGAGATAAAGTCAAAGGAAACCCAGAGCAGAATTTTTTGATATATTTTAAGAAATGTTTTTTTTTTTTTTGAAAGACACATCCCAAAGGCAGATAGATAAAATGACAAGTACTCTATACACAAACTTTTATTATTGAGGCCCTAGGAATGAAGCGCAGCTGATATCAAAGCCAAACATTATACTCTGTATGATATTTCTGTGCAGCTCCCAGGATCGTGATACTTATTTTACTAATTTGGAGAAATAGCATGTAGGTCATATTTTGTATGTTACTTAAATACTTGGGCTTATAAATCCTAGTAGCTAGATCGTGGCACTTAGGTGCGTCACCGCATAATAGAAAGAATCAAATAAATATTCTTTTATAGAATTGCTCTTCCGATACTGAACTAAATGTGCATGCATTGTATACAACAATGGCTTAAATAAAGTCTGTGAAACCAGAAAGCATCACAAAATTAGACTTTTAGAAGGATATTTCCTTCACTACAATTTTGAACACCATTGTTTTGCTCGGCTGTCTGGCCCCCCTCCCTGGGTTGTAATTTATCCCTGTTCGCAGACACACTTTAACCAATCTGCAAACTTTTCCCACTCCCTGTGGGAGCCTCCGTAGCACCTCAACCACCTTACATGAGCACAACGTCATTATGTTGTACCTTTTGATTAAACTTTCGTAACCATAGATTACTCTCTCTCTTAGCCAGACATTTTCATTTGGGGGGGGGGGGGGCGGGTGGCAAGCAGGGGCAATGTGTGGGCTATTTATAATGTATTCATGCTATATTCCATTGCATAGTGTGCATTCTGCCTTTTGGGGGTGGGGTGGAGGGAAGTGTTTTGAGCAGGGGATACCACCACCTGCCCCCACCCTCTGTTGATAACATTATGATCTATTTATTACGATTCCAACAATTTGAGTTTGCCCATCAACAAAACTATGTAAAGCCAACTGCATTTTAGGTTTGTTCCAGACCACTTGTTGTGATGTCCATTAATGCGTTAATTATAAAATTCTTTATTCAACACATGTATGACCCATTTTGGAATCAGGTATTCTCCTGCTAAAAGTATAACAGCTCCATTGAAATTTTTTGTTTGTTCATTTTTTGGTATTGAGTAAATAAGGGTCTCCATTTGTATGCCTGTTCAGATTTTTTTTTTCTTCTTCACATGATGTATTTTGGTGTTTTGTGCAATATACATGTAATAAACTAAATTAACACATTTTATCGCTTTAACGATAACATGCTTTATGCACAGAGAAAAGAGATTTCCATGTCACGCTGTCATCCATCGTGTTGTACTGCTTGGGGATAAAATGTTAGCAACTTACATGTAGGTGCGTGGGAGCCACACACAGTGCAGGCAATGAGTTTAGCAAATTCTTACAAATCTAGGTAATCATAATTTCGCGGGCCAAAAAACCATAGCTGTATGGGTTTGCAAAAATATGATCATGAATGTAATACTTTTATATTACGCAAAATATAGATACCCTGTTTAACAAGGGGCCAATGAGAGTGGTATTTTGGGATAAACAACCAATGAATTCAGTTCTGGCGTTGCTTGGGATGCTTAAGCAAGCGGGAAACGGGTGGATTCGATCACTCTTGTCATAGTCTTGCGAAGCGTATAGACATACATGAATATTGAGTACAAAATTAATTTCAATTCCCACTCCCTCCCGCCCCAGGGTTATTGCATTTACTGGTGTGCGATTTTTCACGGGATTGACACTGAAAATACAGAGTCTGGTTAAAAATAAATTCAATGTTTTACTTTTCAGCAAAACTTTTGCTTAATCAATTTATCAGTAAACTTATAAATTAGTGACATGCATTGTTACAAGAAGTTGTGATAGCGCTCTGATGTACCACAGGGGCTATATCTGTATGATTACTATATTACAGTGTTGTTAAATTTCATTGGGCCTTGTGTGCCCACATGATTTAAGTCAGTTCTACTGACATGGTTGGGGTCAGGTGTACCCACATAATTTAAGTCAGTTTTACTGACATGGTTGGGGTCAGGTGTACCCACATGATTTAAGTCAGTTCTACTGACATGGTTGGGGTAGGTGTACCCACATGAATTAAGTCAGTTCTACTGACATGGTTGGGGTCAGGTGTGCCCCGAGTGCGGTTTTTACGTGCGACAGGATGGCCAAACAATTTGTCGGCATCCCGCACAAATTTATTTGTTGACAATAAAACAGTTTTTCAAGGCTGTGACATTCATTCAAACAATTTGTTTCTTTGTCTCATTCGATTCTGTGTAGTATAAACTTAGGGGTTAATCCAACATACCACAGCAATCATAGCTTCCCATTTAGACAACTGGGTTGAGAGAAGCAATTTAGCACTCATAGCTTCCCATTTAGACAACTGGGTTGAGAGAAGCAATTTATGGTTAAGTGCGCTACGCAAGGACGTGTTTCAAACCTACACTACGAACTTGAGTCTGATGTACTAGACCGCTTCGATTGTTGATATTATTTTTTGCCCATTAAAATTCCAGGTAAACATTCAAGCTCTTTCACAAATCAAACAAGATGGCCGATGAAAGAGTAACAGCAGAATCAGTCTTGCCCATCAACAAAACTATGTAAAGCCAACTGCATTTTAGGTTTGTTCCAGACCATTTGTTGTGATAAAATATATAAAATTCTTTATTCAACACATGTATGACCCATTTTGGAATCAGGTATCCTCCTGCTAAAAGTTATAACAGCTCCATTGAAATATTTTGTTCACTTGTTGCTGTGATTGTTTTTTGTTCATTTTTTTGTTTTGATGAGTGATCTGTTCAGGGTTTCCCTAACTTCCTTCACATGATGTATTTTGGTGTTTTGTGCAATACAGGTAATAAACTAAATTAAACTAAGGGGTTAATCCAACATACCATAACAGCACTCATAGCTTCCCATTTAGACAACTGGGTTGAGAGAAGCAATTTAGCACTCATAGCTTCCCATTTAGACAACTGGGTTGAGAGAAGCAATTTATAGTTAAGTGCGCTACGCAAGGACGTGTTTCAAACCTACACTAAAAACTTGAGTCTGATGTACTAGACCACTTGGATTGTTGATATTATTTTTTTCCCCATTAAATTTCCAGGTAAACATTCAAGCTCTTTCACAAAGCAAACAAGATGGCCGATGAAAGAGTAACAGTAGAATCAGTCTTAAAAAAGATCAGTGAGAGACATCTTGAATGTCAAATCTGCATGGACCGCTTCAAGGAGCCCAAAGTGCTGGAGTGTTCTCATTCATTTTGTTCTAAATGTCTTCAACAACTTGCAGAGACTAACCCAATTAATCCAAAACTAATGTGTCCAGTTTGTCGAGGTCAAACTTTACTAACTACAAATGGAGTTGCTGATTTACGAACTGACTTCAAGTTGGTTTCTTTGCTGGATGAAATAGAACAGCATGAGACTGAACTACAAAGTCAACAAGAAATTCAACCACCTAGTCAGGGGTCTGTTTCTAAGTGTACCAAGCATACTGACAAAGATGTCATCATGTACTGTGACTCATGCAGACAGTTCATATGCACAACTTGCATTGCAAAGGACCACAAAATGCACCCCGCCACTGAACTAAATGAGGTTATTGAAAACTGCAAGAAGAAAGCTGATAAACTATTTGCAGAAGTAGAACAACATCACATTTATTTCAACACTGCTTTACAAGACATAGCTACGTCTCACAAGACATTAGATTCTATGTTTGCTGCCACTAGAGCAAAGATCTCAAAGAAGGCTGATCAGGAGATTGCCAAGGAGGTTGCAAGGATCCGGGAAGAAGAGCTAAAAATTATGAGAGAATTAGATCAAATTTATAAAGTCAGAGCCAAGAAAATAGAACTTGCAGGAAAAACTAACAACAACGAAATGACCACAGCAAAAAATAAGAAATATGAAGCTATCCTACTCATGGATGAAGTGACTTCCTCTGAGAATCTCAATCTCATAGAGAAACTCTTGCAAGACCTCAAAGACTACACAGATATACAACCCAAACAAGTACCCCAAGGGTTGACTTGCATGGAATTTGAAGATGATCAGAAATCACTAGGGAGACTGGTGGTGAAAGAAGAACAAGAACTAGAAACAGCAGCTTCTGCTGAGGACAGAACAGAAACATTCAACCCCCACAGAAAACTTACACAAAAGTCATGGCTGCTGAAAACAGAAATAACAACATACATGTATATGAGCAGAGCTCAACATACTACCTGTGTTCAAACCATCCATGCATGTGATGTTGCTTCATTCTCCAATACTGATATTGTTGTCTGTGATTTAAGAAATCACACTTTGATCAAAATACTAACAATAACAGAGAGCTTTTCTCTGGCCAAGGTTGTCACAAAACAGCTGTTAATCAAAGATCTCACTAAACCACGCAGTGTGACTGTGAACAAGCATGATGAGCTCATTGTTGTAGATAATAGATCAGTTAAGATCTTCAACAGAACATTAAAGTGTCTCAAACAGTTTGCACTGGGTGGACAGCTATTTTTCCAGCCATCATGCATTGCAGTGGATGACAACAATCTGATAGCAGTGGGTTTTGGTAATCAGAGTAAGATCTCTCTATACAAACCAGATGGATCCCTCTTCAGAATGCTGTCTGCCCCTGGGATTGGTCAATACTTGACAATCCACAAACAGCAACTCATATACACAATTAGGGGTGACAAGAAGATAGTATCAATAACCAGCTACCAAGGTGAAGTTGTATTCTCAGTAGATATCAACAAGTCCAGGTGGCCTTATGGTTTGTGCTGTGACAAGGATGGCAGCATCTATGTTGCTGTATGGGATGTCGAATCATTGTCAGGTGAGATCCAACATTACAGTCCCAATGGCAAGTACATTGGATGCATCATTAAGGGCTGTGCAAATCCAAATGGTATAGCACTCACACCAGCTGGTGATCTGGTTGTGGCTACAGATGCATCAGTTAAAATCTACAAGCAGGAGTAACGACAGAGTTTGGGGAAAATGAAGAATCAACAAGAAACATCAGGGATGGAAAACATTCAATAAAGAGAACTCAAACTCCTCTATTCCCCTTGAACAAGAACTCAATATCAACCACCTACATGCATATATGCCTAGTAAATGTTAATCCTTGCGAAATCGTATTCAACTCAGAACACAATCACCAAGTCTCAAGAGATCCTACAAATCATGCTTTTGCTACTATTTCAAATAGTCATTTAGTTGTATTTATATACAACATGCATAGTAAATTCTTTATGAAACTTGTGGATAACAAACTCTTTAAAAATCTGTTTTAATGATGTGATATGGAATAACTGTATCAGAGTTTAAAAAGTCAAGAATATCACTCACCTCTCATTGTGAGCTTTCTGTTTCTTTGAAAGTCTCCAACTCTGCCTGTAGTGTCTTCAGAGCTCACTTGCAGAGTCCTCAGCATCTGCCCTGAGAATCTGAGACTGACTGAGAATCTTGCAGATCTTGGGATTGCCTTGCTTCAGAATCTGGCAGACTCCAAGAGTAAGATGTAATTAGAGGCTGTGTGGACATGATGAGAAACACCCCTAGATAAAAAGGATGAGAGTGAAAGAGAAATTGTTTACAAAAAAGTCTAAACCACATACTTTAGTTTAATCGGGCATGGCCTAGATAACCCTGGGTGATGATGAGCAGAATTTGAACCAACATAAAAGAACAACCTCCAGATTAACATACCTGTGCTCTACCAACTCAAAATTCCAAACTCTTGAGGCCAGCAAACATCAGAATCAATTCTAGAGAGGTGCACAACACTACATAAATAGGTCAAAATTCTTGCGCCAAGCTGATTATCATAATTTGTAGGCCCTCAAAATCTTTTGAATTACAAAGTTTTGGGGGTCATGCAATTGATAGATTGTGTAATTATAAGAATCTATCACAACATGGGGGTTCTGTGCTTCAACTTTTGACTAGACTTGATAAATTTAGGCATTAAAGTTGGCCCTGTTTGACTTGGGAAGTGGAGAAGTGCTTCAAGAAAACTGGCAGCAAGGAAGTTTGCGAAAAAGCACTTTTTCGTTGGTCTTTACATTCCAAAAGGCTGACCTGCCAAAAATTGACAAGAAATGTGAAGTTTATTGTCCGAAAAATATACTCGATTGGTTTTCAAGAGGCTGACCTAAACTATTTTTGAGTTTTGTTGAATATTTAGCATTTAGCATTGGTTGCTGTAGGAGTTAATTTAGTGTGGTGCACCAGGAGTGTAAAGATTTTTATTGTCAGAGTTTTTTTTTTGCCGGCGAGACTGGTCCAGGTATGTTCAAATTACAGTGTTTCTGACAATTTGTTAAACATAATTTCAAAGGTTTTCAATAATGGACAAATTTCACTGTGAAAAGTGGAAGGAAACACAATAAGACCCACCTAATCTTGTTCCTAATTGGGTTTTTTCTGCCAGATGAGTGGTTTTATTTGTTGAATATTTTGCAGCTGCAGTGGGAGAAAATGAGACGCAATAGCATCCCCACAGGAATATGGTATGGTCTTTTGAGTTTGACGCGGAGGAAGATCAAAGAAAAAATAAGAATATATTTCTTGTTCTTTTCTAAAATATTTTTACTAAATACTTACCAAGGTATACAGTCTATATTTTATAGACTATATAAATATTATAAATAAATATTAAAATTTTACAGAGACCTTAAAGGGACATAATTCCCATATAATTTAAACAGAAGTTTTAGATTATTTTTGAATAAATCTGTTTATTTTCTATTTTCACAATTTGGTTTTATTATATTTAGGCCTACTTATTTCTTTATTTCTTTATTACTTTTTTAAATGATATTGGTGATGAGCTTTGGCTTTAGAAAACTAGTTTGTTTCTCATCACTATAAATTAGATTACCCACAATGGGTTTTTTTTTCAGGATGTCACAATTAAGTGATGAAACATACATTTCAGATTCAGAACTTGGTCAAGTTTAAAGTGCTGTAACTTTTTAAATTAAACTTGCTTTAAATTACTTTTTCTTTCTGCATTTTATTTATAAAACAAGCTTTAATTTGATGTTTCACTTTGCCCATTTCTATAAATTTAAGAAATAGGGAGTCTATTAACTATTATTTTCGCAACTTACATTTGCCAGGAAACCGGCAAACTAGTTCAGAACTTGGAAGTTCAAAGTAGGCCTACTGTAACATTTTAACTAAAGCTTACTTTGAATTATTTGTTCTTTCATTGTTTAAGTCTTGAAACAATCTTTCATTCGATGTGTAACTTGACCTACTTCTAGAACTACTTCTAGAAACTATAACTAAGGCTCCTACATGAGCCATAAAGGGGTCAAACATTTTGCGCTCCGCAACGCTGTGACGTTTTCAAAATGGTCATCAATTCACAATTGTATGACTATGATACTTAATAGATCAACAATTCCTCAAATATTAGCCTAACAATTTCTCAACACACTCCATAAGTTCACAATGCTTGTGAGTTTTTTGCGGAGTTACTTCAGTTCAAGGAGTACTTTACCCATTAATTGCAAAAAAAAACCGGGGATATTATTGACTGTTCAGAAGTGTTAACTGTTTATAATTATACCTATCTGATCTGAGGGATCTCTGAAAAACGATTAAGTCCATGGGAAATTTTTGAAGGGCTGCAAAGGCCAAGCGAGCAGCGGCAACAGAGGCCATGGCTTCCAAGATGGTAATTCAGGCCAAGGGTTTGATGCAGCGTTCACCGGCCGGCCAAGTTTCCAAGCAGACGACATTCGAGCTGCCTGCTTGACGAATTGAATCATGAACTAAAGAAAGGCATCATTTTACTTAAACAAAACTCGATAAAAAACACATTTGCAAGACTCACCTTAATGTATCTCTTGTCAACCAATTCTCTTCGAGTTTTAGGCCTAACCTCACTCTGTGCAATTAATCCTGAATTTGTGAGATTTCTGTCTCAGTGGCAGTACTGTCAAAACGTTGGATGTTTACACAAAAACACTGCATGCACTGGGAAGGCTTTAGTTTTTAGTGCCTTCCAAAACACTGAATATCCCATTTGGGGTGTGTGACGTAAGAAAGTTTACCCACAATGCATACCCCAAACGGCTTGAGACGATCCGCTCGGAACTGGCGGATGCAGTTACGGCTGTTGCTAAGGGTATTACTGTGGGCTAGTGATTATCGCATGTAGATGTGGCTATCTAAGCCGCAGCTGCAGCCACTAAATCGCAAACGACATAATATTATTATTATTGGACTAAAAATACACGAGTGGTGGCGCTATTCATTTAACAGGCGATAAAGACAGGCACTGGCCTTACAGACCCAATGATTTCATTGGATACAATGAATTCTGTCGACAAAAATGCAGTAAGCTTTCTACTATAAAAGTTTGTTATGATTGGGAGGGGTTGGGGCGCAGCAGGATAAGGATGAGAGGGTGGGGGAGGTTGTGGGCTGGGCTGGGGTGGGCTGGGGTGGGCTGGGGTGGGCTGGGGTGGGCTGGGGTGGGCTGGGGTGGGGTGGGCTGGGGTGGGCTGGGCTGGGCTGGGCTGGGGTGGGCTGGGCTGGGGTGGGCTGGGCTGGGGTGGGCTGGGGTGGGCTGGGGTGGGCTGGGGTGGGCTGAGCTGGGCTGGGGTGGCTGGGCTGGGCTGGGGTGGGCTGGGCTGGGCTGGGCTGGGCTGGGCTGGGCTGGGCTGGGCTGGGCTGGGGTGGGGTGGGCTGGGCTGGGCTGGGGTGGGGTGGGCTGGGCTGGGGTGGGGTGGGCTGGGCTGGGGTGGGGTGGGCTGGGGTGGGGTGGGCTGGGCTGGGGTGGGGTGGGCTGGGCTGGGCTGGGGTGGGCTGGGCTGGGCTGGGGTGGGATGGGCTGGGGTGGGATGGGGTGGGATGGGCTGGAGTTGGGCTGGGGTGGGATGGGGTGGGCTGGAGTTGGGCTGGGGTGGGATGGGGTGGGCTGGAGTTGGGCTGGGGTGGGATGGGGTGGGCTGGAGTTGGGCTGGGGTGGGATGGGGTGGGCTGGAGTTGGGCTGGGGTGGGATGGGGTGGGCTGGAGTTGGGCTGGGGTGGGATGGGGTGGGCTGGGGTGGGCTGGGGTGGGATGGGGTGGGCTGGGGTGGGATGGGGTGGGCTGGGGTGGGATGGGGTGGGCTGGGGTGGGATGGGGTGGGGTGGGATGGGGTGGGATGGGGTGGGCTGGGGTGGGATGGGGTGGGATGGGGTGGGATGGGGTGGGATGGGGTGGGCTGGGGTGGGCTGGGGTGGGATGGAGTTGGGCTGGGGTGGGATGGAGTTGGGCTGGGGTGGGATGGAGTTGGGCTGGGGTGGGATGGAGTTGGGCTGGGGTGGGATGGAGTTGGGCTGGGGTGGGATGGAGTTGGGCGGGGTGGGATGGAGTTGGGTCCGGTGGGGAGGTGAGGGGTTAGCTCAGGGGGTGCTTAAAGCCCAAAATGAATGCAACATCTTCAAACATTTTGTTTTCCATTCAGATTTATTTTACAATCAGTGCATGATTTTTTCAAAAGTTACTAGCACTATCAGAAAGTAGGTAATTTCCTTCACACTTTGAGCACTTTGTGGACAGAGAACACAAATGTTTGGTTAGTCATTAATTTGTTTGAAGGATTTGGGTTCAGGTTGGGGATGAGGAGGGGGTGGTTGAGGGAAGGTAGGGGAACCTGATCCCCCCCCCCCAAACAATTTAATAAAATAAAAAAACTAAATGACTGTCTACACAGTTTCAGATGTTTGTTCTTTGTAAATTGTTTATTTTTCATACAACTCCATTCTGGAATACATTACAATTTAAAATTATATTATTACCAGTGCGGGTGCTCGTTTCCTCCTAAAATAGCTGACCTAACAACAGTGCTAATTGTTATGAATTAGTTCTCCAAATAAAAACATAAACCATTTAACTCTGCCTACATATCAACAGCAGCTAGTGGTTTAGTGGACACATACATCTTTATGTTAATTTTTGTGTTTTAGGGCTTACACTCGGGTTCCTGTGTGTTTGTTTTTTTTACATATTTTTAATTTCATTTTATTTTTAAATAAAATCTACTCGGATTTTAGTGTGTACTTTTTGTTGTATATTTTAATGTTTACTGTTTCACCTTCTCTTAATGCCATCTAAGATTGTTTAGCATTTTTTTTTTCTAATTGTAAATTTGAAGTAATTATGCCTTTTACAACCATAGTGAATGTTTTAATAAACCATGAAATAAATAATAAATAAATAAATACCTCACTGGTCTTCCCCTTGAATAAATTGCACAATGGACCGGACCTTTCCAAACAGCAGTAGAATGTTTGTCTGAATAACGGGTGTACAACTGTTGCGATTGATCCATACATAAGGGGGCGGAGCATACTGGATTAGTCTATTCATAAGGAGGGGTTCCTCCTAGTGTCCCCTTCCCGAATATTTTCTCTAAACACTAAAAAACATATTCATGCAATACTATTGTTATTGGAGGTTCTTGATGCAAGAATAGAGGAAAGCATAAAACTCAATGGGAGTTCACAAATAATTTTCAACAGGTCATTCTTAGCTTCCTTAAAATGTTGAGCACTTTGTTTACATACAAAGTATACAAATGTTTTGTTTATCAATAATCTTCATTAAATCTGTATGAAGGATTCATTTCAGTAAATGACTTGCATCAGTAAGAGCATCATTATGATAATAAAAAGCAGTTTAACCTTTGCTGCTTGTGTAATTGGTGATGACTTCAAGCAGGTGCGTAGCTAGCTTTCTGGTGTGGGGGTGGGGGGGGGGGGGGGTGTGCAGAGCCAATTTTTGGTCCCCATTTTAAGTTTCAGAGTAATAGACTGTGCAAGTCTCGCGCGCAATCGAACTTCCGGGACCATAGTGATCCCAACCATATGGAGTTTTACGTGGGCGAGATTTTGTTTTGTCAATTATTTGTAGGTTATGACCTAGAAAAGTATACATGTTGTTGGGAATGTAATACTAAGTGATAACAAAATATGAAAGTAAAACCAATTCAAAAATATAACAAAGAAAACCCGAGAATTAAACTTGACCTCAGCTTCCGGTTATTGCAAAAAATTAAGAATTTTGTGCTCGCCTCCGATCATAAAACTATGTAAACGCTTGTTTTGGATGCGCTGTTATAACCGCCAGATGCCGTAATTGCAAAGCGAACCCTTTTCATTGCAGTATATGGTTGTTGAGGCGTCAGCATCCTCTAAACTGCGATACGGGTCAATTTTAAACCTGTTTGACCATCACGAATCCACGTAAGGGGTTTCTAAAAAGTTAACATCAAATAAGCATCCTTGTCCCAGAGTTTTAATTTCTTTTTAAATAATAATAAACACACTGTTGTGTATTTTTTTCAAAAGCTTAAACTTTTCATAAAATTGTAATGATTTATTTTTGTTGTTCAGATTTTGTCATGAGATATAATTTAAAAACAAAGATTTAATTTCAGAAATTAAAATGTTCTTCGTTTGACGTGTTTTCTCGTTCGGATACGCGCGAGACTTGCACAGTCTATTAAGTATTTAAAGTTATAAACCACAAGGGTAAATCACTAGGCGAATTGAGGTTATTGATTCAAATCCCGCTCTAGTAAACTTTTCTTTGATCAACCCAAAATAAATTAAGTTAAAGTTACACTTGCATTCACTACTAATATGACCTAATTAGCATAAAGCCTTACTGTTCAAACATACGTTTTTCACCGCCAGAGGGATTACGATGGTTTTGAAGTGGATACATGATTGAAACTCGGCCAAGCTGGCATTGTCTGCATCAATTATCAACAACGGCCTACTGAGTATATAAAAATTGTTTTTTTTCCTGTTTCAATTTGTCTTTGTTTTCAAAAATGTTTGTCGTTTCTCACTTAAAGAAACAAAAATGAGTAAAATTCAATTAATTAACAAGAGACTATTATTGAAAAACATTTCATGTTTGGTTCTTGCCTTTAACTGGTTACTGTTACATTACCAGGGAGCAAAACCTTTGCCTACCGTCAAAACACCTTGTACAATAAGTCAGAGCCATTTAAGGGTATGATTGTTGGAAAAGTGTTCAGTCCAACCTTCTAGATTTCAACTATAACATCATTCAACCAACTTGTGACATTGGACTGTGCAAATCTATCTTGTGCATATTTGAAAAACTGGAGAAATAATTTATTGCCACATTGATTTACCTTTGGTTATCACTCTTAAAAGTAATGGCAATAAAAACTTACTTGGTAAGAAGTACAGAAGCTTTTGATATCATAAAGTATTTTGAGAATCCTTTCACTTCGAAGTAGTGTGGTTATGGAAAAAGATACTAGGTTTTATCCCCAAAATTTGGAATCTGAGTAACGTTACTGTCAGATACGTTTCTCAGATTGTGTATCCAATTATGGATGATTCTTCGTGCGTGGACATAACTGCCCCAGATTTTTGGCAATATCTCAAAAACGCTACCACCTTTTGAAATGAAATTTTCACAGGTTAGTTTAATTGTATATATCTACATTTATATAGGATTAAAACAATCGAATGGTTCCAAAAACCAAAGGTACACGTTCCCTTTTATGTGTGAAGAAAACAATTGATGCACTTAAACTGTCTCAAAGTTCACAAGATTTGCAACTTTCAAATATATAGCAGTCTATGTTTTGTCAAGGACCTTGCTCACATGCTGGTACTCAATTAAGTGATCATTTGAACTTAACAACTTGAAAGTAGAATCTGTGTGTTTGGGGTTAATTTCCTTGTTTCAGGAAAATTAGTTTTGTTTTAATTAAGTACTCTTATATTGTAATTGCAGACATGGACACCAACAGGCAGTGGCATATCTGGTGATGGGGGGGGGGGGGGGGGGGGGGGTAAAACATGTCCTTGCCCCCTCCCCCCCACCACCATGTCTTGTTACATCACTGGTGACAAGGATAATAAGCAATGACAAAACAGTGACATCATTAAAATTCATAGTGTAACTTCAACATTGCAGTCTTAAAACCTGCTGCTATAAATATCACATTATGTGACTGACCGAAAAAAAACTTGAAATATAAATGCCTTCAACTTCACATCGTCTCTCAGTCTTCCACCCATTGTTGACTATCACTTTAAAATCACAGCTACATAAATGGCATCCGTGCATAAAATCCAGATCATCGTTTCCTTTTACTGCTGGATGGAGTATCGCTGACTCTACGCTTGGTGCCCCGCTCACTTGTTGATGATACTGAAGTAAAGAGCTGGTATGTGTGGAAAGTTAAGGCAGGTTTTTATCGATCTTGAAGGGAAAAAGCAAAGTTGCTGAAAGCTGCTACCATATGTAAGGTAAAGAAACAAGATCTAATTTCCCCAACTCTTTAACCCGTTGGTGCTGAGAGATTAAATTTGACATGAAGAATTGAGGCATTTCTGCAAACATAAACAGCTGTTATAATATATTAGATGTTAAATTTGCATCGGGGATGTAAAATATTATGTTTTTTTACCCTTACACCGATGTGTGTAAAGCACTGTATACTCAGTACCTTCCCCCGAGTCGTAATAGGAAATCTTGGTGGTCTAGTGGTGAGACATCTGCTCTAGAATTAAAAGTTTGTGAGTTCGAATTCCACCCAAGTAATATGCCTGTGTTTTTGGTTTTTTTACAGGAAGCGGGTATACAGTGCTTTACACACATCAGCTGTTATGTTTCAATTCTTGATTGTATGTGTATTGAAGACACAAAATTACAAATTTCTCATACGAGCAGTGTAGTATCTTGCCTGCCACAAAATGCCCCAAAACGCAAAAGGCCACTTTGTTTGGAAACAAGAGTGACACGGTTTATCACCGTATACTACCGGTAGTTGTTATTTTCAAAGGATATAATTCTGGCTGAATTTCCTGCCTCAGCATCCCTGTTAGAATAAACTCAGCACTGACGATTTGTAGCCCCGCCTTGATGGCTGACTGACACTTGGCTTTATCCTCCTCGCATGATATAATGATGGTGTATGGATCTGGCTTCGCTGGTAAGCTACTCAGGAACTAATGCATATTCAGATATTCAATTATTTAAATGAGGAAGAACTGCCTTGTAACTGAATGCCATTTGGTTTTATCTGCCAGACATAATGATGGTGTACTTAGGAACTAATGCATATTCAGGTATCCAAATTATTCAACTTGGTGAGAAATGCCTCGGTGCCTGATTGACTTTAGGCCTTATCTGCCCGACATAACGATGGTATATGGATCTGGCTTAACTCATTTTAACTCATTTTATGTTACTAAGGAACTTTATGCAGATTCTGAAATTATTGGTGAATGACATTTGTAAACATTCCTCGTTCCAGTTTAAGGTTAAGTTTGATTAGGCTGACCTTATTCCAATAAGCATTAGGCCAAATTCACTTCACAAAAAGGTGCAAAGCACTAATGCTTAAAATATAAGCTAAGTACCCGGAACTCAGACAAACATGCCACTTTCAAGAACATACACCGGTGCATGTCCAAATTTTATGCTAACTTTTGTGTACTGGCTACCAGTGCAGTTTGGCGCGTCAATGATGCAGTGATCACTTAAGTGGTGGATCGTTTGTCTGACAGCCGGATATTCTGAGCTGACATCATTAGCGTGGAGTGCTAATGATCTACAAAAAAGTTCAAACTTTGAGATTTAGCAACTTACTTTCCCACCAGCACACAGAATGATTTCTTTCATTTGTTGTGGCTCAGGCTTGACACTTCCCGTCACAAACACACGGTACTTGGTCATCACACCGCCCTGCAGCGCCCTCTTGTGAGAAGTCACATGAGTAAAACCATGCTGTTTCTCTGCTGCCTTGTCTTTGACCAAATATGGTGCCGGGTCTGTGGATCAGTCAATCATTCAATAAAATGCAAGTGTGATATCATATGGAGATTGTATCTATACAGTACTCAGCCAACCCTCCTACTGTCTGACCATTCAATATCATTCACTGTGGCTTTGAATGATAAATAAACTATGCCAGCCTGCATTGTAGTATAAGATGGTGAATGTATCTATACAGTACTCAGCCCTATAGATAGGTTGCAATATGACGTAAATCGGCCATCTTTACGGGCAATTTGGAACACACAATCATGCGTTACGCGTGAGAACGGCGTGCAGCACGCACACATTTCACAAAACTCATTGCATGATTGGTTAGTGAACAACGCGGCTGCGTTAATAATTTGAGCACTTGACGCGCCTGCAAGCCAAAATGCGATTTGCCCGTAAAGATGGCGTCTACTGGGAACTATCTATACAGTACTCAGCCAACCCTCCTACTGTCTGACCATTCAATATCATTCACTGTGGCTTTGAATGATAAATAAACTATGCCAGCCTGCAAAGTAATATCACATGGTGAATGTATCTACACAGTACACAGTCAACCCTCCTACTGTCTGACCATTCAATATCATTCACTGTGGCTTTGAATGATAGTTAATCTATGCCAGCCTGCAATACGATGACATGGGTTGAATGCACCCACACAGTACAGTAAACATTTCTGGTCATTCAATATCAATGAAATGGTTATTGAATGACAAAGAAACTACGCCAGTCTGCAAAAGAACATCAAGGGGTAAACAGAGTTCAAACACTGTGCTGGACAAAAAAGGGAAAAGTTAAATGAATTGTAGAACAATGATTAAAGTGAAAAAGTCATCATCGTTTGAAACTTACCAACAAATGTTTTACTGACTTTACACCGATCCAACCAATCAGGATTGACGATTAACATGCCCCTCGATAAGCAGCAAAGAAACTTCACTGTACGTCGAACCTTTGGAAGAGTTTAGAAAAATGTGTTTAAAAATAATTTTAAAAAATTTAAAGGTATCTCACATGATTGGTAGAGCTAAAAAAATTGCAGTGTTCATGTTTCCGTTAGCAACCAAATACATGAAATAACAAACCTGTGAAAATTTGGGCTTAATCTGTTGTGTGAGTCAGGAGAAAATAGTGGAAAACCATGGATAATTTCTAGCATGTAAACGCATTGTTGTCCTTAATTTTGGTTGTTACAGCTGACATCAGCTGTTGCCTTTACTAAGGTTTTCAGATAGTTCTTTCTTGAATCTGACTTCATTTCAGAGGGAAATGTTTCACAGACACAAATGGTTCTGGTATGCCCTTCATAATCAGTAAGCTTTCAGACTAAAACTAAACAGTGGTGTTTTTTTATCCTCACCAATCCTTTACAGTACCTTTAAAGGCAATGTATACCTTTGGTTTTTGGAAGCGTTTGATTGTTTTAATCCTATATAAATATATACAATAAAACTAACCTGTGAAAGTTTCATTTCAAAAGGTGGTCGTGTTTTGAGATATTGCTTTAAATCAGAATAAGTCCACGCAACTGTGTAACTGAACGATCGGTTTTTAACCATGTAACCGGCACAGGTAATGTTCTGACATGCAAGTATTATATTTTCTGATGGCATTTTAGGGCTATGGTTTTTTAATATAATTTTGGATTGGAAAAAAAACCAAAACAACATGCGGCCCCCAAAAGGAAGTGGGCAGAGACGCTATACATATATATATATCTTTTTACTTTGCCTAATCTCACCTTATCAGTGACCAGGTGTGTACAATCAAAGACCGATTCAACAAGCTCACCACCAAGGCTTGAAACAATCTGTGAAAAGAACAACAAAATAAATAACAGAGTGGTATTCTAATTCTGAGAAACTAGAATTAGCTGTTGCAAACTATTTACCAACCAAAAGGACCTTGTGATATAAATGCAAACAATTGCCTCACCAACATGTAGGCAGGGTCCTTTATCACACAGCCGTCCCCTGCAAGGCTTTAAACGGCCATTTAAGACCAATTCACTACTCTTTTATAACCATTCATAAATGCCCTTTTTGGTAAAAAGAATAATAATGTAGGAAAATCTGTAAAACTTTGTTTTGTAAATTGACAATTCCTGTGCAAGCAATACTCAAAAGTTGTGCATGTGCATGCGTATGAATAGATTTTACAATGAGTACATGTGTGTATTGATTGCATTTTGCATAAAATACCAACCCGCATAATGGCTAAGAGTGCCGAATGCATGTTAGCCAACTGGTCTGAACCAGTTCCAGCTATGTCTTCATCAGCCGTTTAATGCCAGGTAAACATGGTCATGTGACCACCTTTCAACAAATAGAGCTGCCTAACCTAAATGATTTTTTGGAAAAAAATGATCTGTGATCACAATTGAAAGAATACTCTGCTGCAACAGTCAAGCACAGCCAGCAAACTTGGCAATCATCCAACGTTTCCCTTCTTATGAATAACACATAATGGAAAAGCTCACCTTCTGCCATGTCTTGTCAATCACCCCAGTGAACAGGACCTTTGGCTTGATGTCACTGGGTCGTCTCCGTAATGATGGACTTGCAACCTCCCCCTCTGGTGTTTCAGGGGCGTTTGCCTTCTTGGCAGATGGGGAGCCAGTGGGAGTGGACAAAGTGGGTGTGGATGCTCTCTTGCCACGCCTGTTATTGCTAGGCGTGGTTAAAGACTGTAATCAACAAACAAATAAAGTTATATTGTGCATCTTTATTCAATAAAACAAAGAAGCTGCAAAAAGCTCTAAAAGATATAAAGCATTGTTGGTTTTGGTAAAACTTAAAAATTGTTGCAGGTTTTAGTTTTAAATAAATATCAACCCAAAGACATTGACAAAATAGGAAGACAACCCACAGAGGGGTAGATAGCTTAGTTGGTAGAGCACCAGCATGTTAATCCGGAGGTCGTTGGTTTAAATCCAGCTCTAGTAAGTTTGTCTTTAATCAACCCCAAATCATTTAAATATCAACCTGTGAAAACTTTATCAAATATGGATGGCAGGTTTTTTATGAAAAAACAAAATTAAGAACGGTTCGTATTTTGTCAGGTATTTTGATCAGCCAGAGTAAGTAGTGATTTGGGAGGTCTATATCTCCTGTTTCATCAACTTCAAATGTATTTCAGAGGGAAATATCTCCAGTGGATTGGTACTTAGTATGAACTTGGATAATTGTGGAGCTTCCTGATCGAATCTAATAATTCTTAATTTATGGATTGAATATAAATCTTTTTTTATAAATAACTCCTCAATGACTTCAGTTATCCTGGCAAATGTTTTCAGAACACGGTTGTCAGAATGTTTCTTATTGTGACAATTGAAGTCAAATAAGAAAACAGACATTTATTTGTTGTCAATGTTGAACCAAGAAACAAGTTTCATTTACCTGTTCTTCTTTCTGTGGTGTTTCTAGCACAGCAGCTTTCCTTCCCCTCTTGCCGCCTTTCCCCTGTGTCCCGCCCGCTTTCTCTTTAGTCCCTACAGGAGATGTATCAGACTGAGATACATCTGACCCTTGACTTTGATCATCATCTTTTGTTCCTCGTCGCTTACGGCCGCCTTTTTTCACTGGCTCCGGAGCAAGGAATGTCTCTTGTTTAGCAGAGGGCTTTGTTGGGGGTTTAGTAACAGTCTCTGCAGAGGAGGTTCTCGCACGTCTTGAATGAGATGGTTGTGAATTTGTCGAAGGAAGTGAACGTCTTTCTTTGGATTCATTGGTCTGCTTGTCCTGCACATCTAAATTTCGATCCATGCTGAGTGTATTTGTTAACCTTCCTGTTTCTTCAGCCACAACATAGTCAGTGATTGATGACTGTTTTTGTCCCTTTCCCTTGGGCATTTTAGTGGACTCCTGGGGTGTTTTAGCAGCGGCCTTGGGCTTCCTACCTCTCCTAGCAGAAACAGGAGTTTCCTTCACTTTGTTTGTCTCTTTGTTTGTCTCTCTACCGCATGTTGATCTTGTTCCTTTATTGCTACTGTTGTTATCCTCATTGAGTGATTGTTTGGCTTTTGGTACCTTGTCAGATTCACTTTCTTGCAGACCAAGATAAACTTTTAGTTTTGCATTTTTGGCAGTGCTTATTTTTGGAGCTTTTATCTGCCTGTTCACTGCTGAAGTATCTGTTTCGGGATCAGTAATAACTGAGCTTGCATTCTTCCCCTTGCCCTTGGGTAAGTTGGATGCTTTCAAAGCCGCTTCTTTGGATGCATTGGTCTTTCTTCCACGTCTTGGTTTCACCACATCCTCACTGGGCCTCCCATCACAAACTGTCACCTCAGTAATGCACAAAGCTTCCACTGACCTCCCGGAAGGTTCTCCAACAGCAACTTGCAAGCTTGATGTGGACGACATTGACTCAGTGTCATCAGAATCTTCATCATGGACTGCCTTTTTGTAGCTTGCCTGTCTCCTAGAAGTCCTCCTGGCAGCCGGCTTAACAAGGATGTTGTTGTTGACTTCCTTAAACTCAAGCCGACCTGTTGACTTCCAGAGCAAGCCCTGGTCCTCCTTCACTTCTACAGTGCTTTCCTCAGAATCCCCATCAACTGATTTGTTCTCTCCCTCAACAACATCTCGGCTTCCCTTCCTCTTCCGAGATGCATCATATGGAAGAGTAAGATCCTTAGATTTTCTCCTAGTTGGTTTGGCATCTGTCTCGGTGAATCTTACTTTAGGCTTCCTCCCCCGAGCAGATTTCCTGGTGGCTTTATTCTCTTCTTGTGGAGAATTTTCTTCATCAGGAGGAGTCTAAAGGTTTCAGAAAAATAATTAAGTGAGAATAAGTAGAGAATCTTGGTCATTCTATGGCAAGTGCTGCACTTTCATTATATACAAAAGGCAGTGTATACTTTGTTGGTAGCAACTTTCTTTTAGTAAATGATGTAAGGCCTGAATGGCACTGAGCATGCACAGTGACCTTTAAACCCATGTAAAAATGTCTGCCACTTTGACAATCACATCCAAACAAAATATACAACTATTTTCACTCCCAAATATACAGTTTAACACTTTGACTGCTGCAAATGTTTACACGGTCCCTCCGCATGGTGCTGCAGATGTTTTACAAAACTACAAAAAAACTTCATATTTTAGTTTTACACTGTCCCTCCCAACGATTCTGCAGGTTTTATTTGGAGAACTACATCAAAGATTTATAAATAAAAACATCGAAATAAATGACACTGTTGCTTTTATTTTCTATTACACACACCCCATATCTTTTTTGGAGTGGTATACATCGTAGCAAGGGGTCTGGTGAAATGGAATGTTACACCGTTGCTAAAAAATGTTAGCAGAAGTTTACCGTCTGCAAATCACCGTCATCATCGGACGATTCCTGTCGATCAAATTCACTTTCAACGTCACTGGCATTACTTTCAGACTCTATATTATCAGAATGATCATTTTCATCAAACTCACTTTACTTCAGAGTCACCATCTGCGAATATTTCAACAACAGCTCTGCTACACTCACTAACCACTTCACGCGTTTCCTGGGCGCCGCCATTTTTTAACTCCGAAAGTATAAACTTCCGGTTTACGTTACCACCGCTGGTGCCCGGGCCCGATGAGTAAAACCATCGAAAACAACTCAATTGGTTCCCCTAACGTATGTCAATACGTTTTATACATGAAAAGCATTTCAATCCTTGATCTACAGAGGGCAGTACAACGTTATACAACCAGCCCGAGTCAGCCCGAGTATTCTCGGGCTCAGCACCAGCTGGGGGGTAAGTCTATCCCGAGAATACTCGGGCTCAGCAGTCAAAGTGTTAATATGTGAAGAGAATGACACATCTTAATTGACACAGCAGAGGGAGATGATGCCACATACATATTCAGCAGACTGTTGATACATCACAGTTCTGCTATAGACCGTGCAAGTGTCAAGCAAAAAAAAAACAAGAAAACTACTCCAACAAAGACTATATTTCTCCTATGAAACAAAATCTCCTTGTTTATAATCCCTTAAAATAAAAAAAATACCTATAGCAATTTGTTATAAATGAAATTTCAATTTGTTTTTAACACAAACAATTTGTAACAAATTCACATTGAAACAAAACTAAAACCAGGATGAGGATGTTTGTATTTCAGAAACCCTGAAGATCAATCATGCCCGGATTTGTGCGGGAATTTCATAGGTTTAATGATAACATGAACCTCAGTTGGGCACAATTTTTAATTGTTTGCAACTAACCAGAAACTGAGCTATTCTCCCGTTTTATTTGTTGATTTGTTAAAAACAATTTCACTTTCATATTTTTTTTCTTCTAAATTTTACTTTCCCAACGATCTGATAAATTCTTACAGCCATAAAGTACAATAAACTTAAGTATTTGAAGAAACAGAATCGGGCACACGTAAAACTCGACTCGATATGTTTGAGACAATGGTCCTGGAAGTTTGAATACTCACGAGCCTTGCCCAATCTATTCCACCATACCTGTTTCATGAATGCTACTCTACGTACTAGTTGTGTTTGCTTCCTTTCAGGGCTTGCCATGGCAGAGCGTTCAGGCACTTTGCGAAGCATTGAGGAGACACGATGAGTTAAACCGACTAGAGGACCCTCTTCTTCTTCTACTCCTACTTGACTGTCTGGAACTTGCTGGGAAAAAAACCCCAAGGAAAACAGACTAGCCAAAGCTGATAACTCAAAGTTAAAATGAAACATCTTTTGAACTTATTTGCAAAAACTCAGCATCCTTTCTCCTGCAGCGACAAATTTGCAAACTCAAATTTTAGTATTGGGATAAAGAAGAATGTTTGGTTTTACCCATACACTGATGTGTGCTAAGCACTGTATACTTAGTACCCCCCCGCCCCCACACGAGTCCTGTAAAAAATAAGCCACAGGCGTAAAACTCTGGCAGAATTGGAACCTGTGAACTTTGCCATTCTATAGCAGATGTCTTACCACTATACCACTGAGATAGCCTGTTAGCTAAAGCCTATATTTTAGCAGCGGGTAGGGCTTCAATTTAATAGATATTAAATTTGCATCGGGAAAAAGATAATTATTTGGTTTTACCTGTACACTGATGTGTGTAAAACACTGTTTACACAGGATTTGGGAAAGTACCGAGTATACAGTGCTTTAAACACATCAGTGTAAGGGTGCATTTTGTATGAACTGGTTTATAAACACAAAACTGTTCGTTTCGTACCGTTTCACTCTCATCATCTGCATCATTCTCTCCTTGTTTGATTTCTTCCTTATTCAATCCCTCCTGCCTTCCTTCAATCTCATCGTCCTGGACTGCCAACTGCTGCTTTGAGAGAGACGATGATGGTTTCTCTACTTCAGTGTCTATGTTGGTTTCATCACCATCATTGATGTCCATCCCATATGCTTGAGTGGCCATAGTTGTGTCATCATCATCCTCTGCAACATTCTCTCCTTGTTTGATTTCTTCTTCATTCAATCTCTCCTGCTTTCTATCTATCTCATCCTCCTTGACGGCCAACTGCTGCTTTGAGAGAGACGATGAAGGTTTCTCTCCTTCATCGTTTTCATCATCATCATTGGTGTCCATCCCGTAGGCTTGAGTGGCCATAGTTGTGTCATCATCGTCGTCATCTGCACTGTACTGGAGGGTGGGGGCGTTTGGGTCAGCTGTGGCAGCTTGTAGAAAATGTACAAAATCAAGTTTTTACAAGCACACTAATACAGGTTATTTACATAAAAGGGTTTAAAAACAAGAACTTTGTGTAATCTTTTTGGTGTAGAGATAACCACTGATGTTGCACAGGAGCTATGACTGAGCAAGATATGGGAAATCACATTGATGTGATGCTTGTTTGTTCCATAAATCATACCCACTCTTACACAGCTTGCTTACAATAGATCTTAAAGGATTTACACAAGAAACAGTAAAGTTCTGGTCTTGTCTTCTACATACTTAAAGACACAACCTCCCTTGACATCGATCCCATAGATTGTTCTGGTTGAGGTCAAGGAAGACTGCAGCTAATTGCAATTCCCTTAAAATTCTCCTCTTAGAAACAGTTCCTGAAGAACGCTCAGTGAGTCTTTAATCATGAGACTCAGTTGGGAGACCATTTAACCATGCAATATTTCCTCTGGGTAAGTGAATAATAATAATAATATAACGTATTTGTATAGCGCCTACTGCAGGCCAGCCTCTAAGCGCTTTAAGAAGAAAGTTGTAGATAGAGACTATGTTTAAGCTATGACTGATAGTGTTCTTGGAAGAGAAATGTTTTAATGTTTAGTTTGAAAGAGTCAACAGAAGGAGAGCTTTTAATCCGGTTTGGGAGAGCGTTCCAGAGAGAAGGACCGATGAAGGAGAAGCTGCGCTCACCATATGACCGTGAGACGACAAGGTTGTGGGTAGCTGACCTAAGTTGACGAGTTGGTGTATATGGAACGACAAGTTCTTGCAGATAGATGGGAGCTTGACCTTTAATGCATTTGTACATGAGCAGGAGTATTTTAAATAGTATTCGAAGGTGGACAGGCAGCCAGTGAAGGTTATGAAGAATTGGAGAGATAAGATCATGGCGTTTGGTACCAGTTATGATGCGAGCGGAAGCGTTTTGCAAACGTGATGATGATGTTAAGAAGCCGGAAGTGCTGTATTTTATAACGAATGTTTATGTTCATGTATGTATACTATTTGTTTACATTGCACTAATCCTAATTGCACTTCCGGCTCCAAAACGTCATCCATTACCAACAGTATAGGAACTTTCAAACTTCTTGAATTCCTAAAGAGTATGGCTTCTGAAGTTAGGGTTTTGAATGCAGATGTTGTTGTTTTAATACCTGATTCTGATTCTACACCATCTGCTGGTTGGGTTGCCATCTCTGCTAATCCTATAATCCTTCTAGCTTCACCATCATCCAATGACATCTCAGTATCCATGGGCTCATCATCGTCATTGCTGTATGCTAGCGTAGCTTCATCGGAGTAACTCTTCTTTGGTGTGTCATCATTCTCCTCATAGGCAAGTGTCGGTTCATCAGCAATGTTAGTGCTGACTGACGGCTTAGTAGCAGCTTGAGGATGAACTGGCTTACTGGAATTCACCTCTAATTCATCATGATCAGAGTCGGAATCAGTAGTGATATATGCCTGGGTTTCAGCACCTTCTAAAGCTGATATATTCATAACCTGTAAAGGCCATAACGTTCAGAAGTTATACGCAAACATTTCTGCAGATAATGTTCAATGAGATTAAAAAATGGGAGAGGAACGCTACTTATGTAAAATCCTTGACGCATAGAATGTTTGAGAAAACCGTTCACATGATTCCAGGTACATTCCTGGTAGATGTTAAGTTTACATCGGTGATAAAGAATATTCCTTAGTTTACAGATACACCGATGAATGCAAAGCACTGTATACTCGGTACTTTTCCCCCCGAGTCCTGTGAAAAAAAACACAGGCATATTACTCTGGTTGGATTCGAACCCATGACCTTTGCCACACATCAGTGTATCGGTAATTAAACTAAGTAATATTCTTACCTCAAATGCAAATTTAACATCTATTAAATTGTTGCAGTACTTCCTGAAAAAATGTGGGATTCAAACTGCCTCTAGCTACCGGGCAAGACGTCTGCTCTAGAATGGCAAAGGTTGTGGGTTCGAATCCCACTGGAGTAATATGCCTGTGAAGCAAGTGGGCCTTCAATGAGTTACAAAAGATGAAAACTTAAGCACAAAGATAAGTTTTCAAATGAGTTTTGAAGCTGGTACATGAAGTGACTTGTCAGAGAATGGAAGGGAGTTCATTCCATAGTGATTGGCCAAAATGTGAGAGTTCAAAGGTTAACAAAAACATAATAACATCATTTCTACCTCATCATCATCTTCTTCTGTTGTATAGGCAAGGGTTGGTTCTGTGGCCTGGTCCACTCCTTCCTCTTCTACACCCCCTTCTACACCCATGTCATACTTCAGTGTGGGCTCCACCCCTTGCTCTCTCTTATCATCATCGGTGTCACTCTCCGTCTCTGGAATGTATGAAAAAGTTTCTGCTTCGGCCTGGTTTAGTTTAATGTCTTGAAGACTTGCTGGCTGCATGTCATATTTTAGAGTTGGATCTAACATTGGCGCTGTTTTTGAACAAGGAACGTCAACTGCTTCATCTGACTCCTCTGGACAGAAAGCTTGGGTTGCTAAGTCCGCAAATGCTAGTGTTTCAGCTTCTTCATTGTTACAACCCTGAGGGCGCTCTTCGCTTTCACTGGCATCCTCATCGTCGTATGCCATTGTAGCTTCTTCCTCTATATTATGATGATCGGAGCAGAGTTTTCTTTGATGTGTTTTGTTTTTATCATCATCATCAGTAGAAAGGTTCAGTAGAAGTGTTGGCTCTAAACCTTGATGAAAAACAAAATTATTGAACCTCTTACATGTAATACTAACATACTTAAAGTTATCAGTCTCAAGACCTATGAGTTTTGAGGTATTGCATGGTGAGGTATCAACACAAATTCAGTTTGCAGTATCACCATGTGTATATTTCTACTTTGCTGTGAAGACTTGTTCTTGAGAACTGGTCTAATTTTTCTGCAGCAGATAAACTATGCCAGTCTGCAATATGATATCATGTGATGAATTCAATTAAACAGCACACAGACATACACAGTTTGTTCTGTACCCAGCTGTGCCTCAACACACACCAATGCAGACCTTCCAAACAGTTTGACAACTCACTGGAAAATCAAACCAAGAAAAAGGAGAATTGTATATACAGAAAGATATTGAAACTTACTAATTCTCTTCTTGCTTCTTGAGATGTCTTCATCCTCTGAGTCTGGTACAGTAAATGCTTGAGTAGCAGCATCAAAGAGACTCTGTCTCACCTCCTCTTCTTCTATCAAAATCAAACCACGTCATTGAATCAGTGAAAGACAATTTGAACACCAGAAGTAGTGTGCGAATTGGCTGTTACTGGCTACAGCTACGCTTACAGCTTGATGAATGAGTCATCATGCGTTGAAGTATAGATCGCCGTTAGCAACACCCTTAGCCCTTATGGCCTCAAACTGCAATAATGTTGCAGACCAATAAAACTTTGCAAATATGCAATGGCACAGAAATATCCTACTTTTGTAAGACGACTCTTTTGTATGAATACAATGTTCGTACAAAACTGACAAACAATTATTAAGCTGATGCTACACTATTCCAAGCTGATTCAAACTACATTAAACTACAAAGCAAAGATGACTAAAGTAAAAGGGACCAAGACTAAAGCAATTCCTACCTGTCATACATTCCACATCTTCACAAAACTCCATTCTAAAAGTTGTCTGTTTTTGTCGAAGTGCTGAGAGTGTCTCAGGCAGAAATTACTTTTAACAATATTTTCTGAGAAAAAAACTAAGCAGGGAACCAGTCAAAACAGTGCTGATCAAATGGTGTTTTGGTAGGTAACCGTTTCTGGAAAAACAGTGCTGATCAAATGGTGTTTTGATAGGTAACCGTTTCTGGAAAACAGTGCTGATCAATTGGTGTTTTGATTGGTAACCGTTTCTGGAAAAGCAAAACTGTTGATTACCTGGGTCGGAATCAGTAACTGTGGGATATGCTTGGGTTTCTAGGTCAGCAAACTGTCCATAGGCCTGGGTTGGTGCTAGGGCCAGGGTGCTGACATCCAAGTCAGACTGCTTGTTCCTGTCATCTACATCAGGACAAAATGAAGAAGGTCATCAAGCACACCTCCCCAAATTGCTGCTTTATAGTCTTGTATATAGTCTTATATATAGTCTTATATATAGTCTTGTATATAGTCTTGTATATAGTCTTGTATATAGTCTTGTATATAGTCTTGTATATAGTCTTGTATATAGTCTTGTATATAGTCTTGTATATAGTCTTGTATATAGTCTTGTATATAGTCTTGTATATAGTCTTGTATATAGTCTTGTATATAGTCTTGTATATAGTCTTGTATATAGTCTTGTATATAGTCTTGTATATAGTCTTGTATATAGTCTTGTATATAGTCTTGTATATAGTCTTGTATATAGTCTTGTATATAGTCTTGTATATAGTCTTGTATATAGTCTTGTATATAGTCTTGTATATAGTCTTGTATATAGTCTTGTATATAGTCTTGTATATAGTCTTATATATAGTATTATATATAGTCTTATATATAGTCTTATATATAGTCTTATTATAGCATGATATCTACCAATAAGGTACTTCTCAAGGTGCTTGAACAAACAGACAAATTTTGAAGGTGCTGCATACGTTTGGTAATTGGAGCCTACTGATTGTGTTAATCCTATATAAATGTAGGTATATACAATAAAAGTAACCTGTGAAAATTTCACTTCAGAAGGTGGTCGCGTTTTTGAGATATCACCGAAAAACCGGAGCGAATATTTCCACGCAGGAAGAATATTCCCTATAGGAATACACAATCTGAGAAGCGTTACGGCCATAACTCTTCTCAGATTCAAATTTTTGGGGATAAAAAGTGATATATTTTTCCATAACCGTAGTACTTCGAAGTGAAAAGTTTCTCAAAATGCATTATACTATCCAAAGCTACTGTACTTCTTGCCAAGTAAGTTTTTATTGCCATTAATTTTCAGAGTCATTACCAAACGTATACAGACCCTTTAAGACAGGTTTCTGATTTGTTTGATTTGTTTATTATGTTACTGATTTATGTAGTACTTTCAAGGGTGTGGCACGATCAGCAGCCACTTCCAGAAACACCAAGGCAAACCCCCTTCTCTTTTAGTGATAAGTGTAACTGGGTTATTTTTGGTGCATTACACGACACATGGGACCGACGGCTTACATCCCATCCAAAGGATAAAGCAATAATGGTAAATGGTCTTGCTTAGGTACACAAGTGTCAAGACCGAGACTCGAACCCACACTCTGCTGATCCGATACAACAGAGCTTGAATCTGGTGCATATAAGGACCACTTTGTTGAAAATCTTCAAGATCTTAATCTTTGACAAAAGGTCTTGATTTTTTAGGTCTTCACCACAACAAGAAGTTATCCTTACCTTCATCAAAGGTGTCATTTATCACAGTGCTCTCTGGAATAAAGAACAAATTATTATAAAGTTAACAAAAACATCAGATATGCATCTGTGAGGTTGATGTTCAAATCTGCTCACAACACAAGAAGAATGTCCAAAACAACCAAATTATACTAGGACTGTGGACAATTTCTTCAGACAGAAAGTGAAATAAATCGGAACTGTTCTCCCATCACCGGGTGTTGTTTAGCAGTTAACATATCTTGAATGTAGGAGTTGGTTCGAATCTCACCTAAGGTGCCTGTCAGTTGGTGTTTTTCTGCTAGACTCAGATAGTACTGAGTTTATTGAAGTAAGAAAAAGAGCTAAATGTGGTAATGGGCTCACAATTTGACAACAGAGTCTTTTTCAAAGGCTAAATGACAACACAACCAAAATAATTACCCATTTACGTTATGTCATATTCACAATACTCTTTGGTTGGGCCATTTTGGGAGTCAATGTCCACGTGTATTATACAGTGTATTGCGAACTTTAGGTGGCGCGGCACTTATGCGCTTCTGTGTTGACTCCAAAAATGGTGAATGTGGTATATCGCTGACATGCATGCAATGGATCATTACAAGAATATGTGTGTAATAGAAGCAGTTTGGTGGACAAGTTGCTTTGGAATAAAAACCTGGAGCAAAGAGCAGATAGGTGCTGGAGATGAACAAAGAAAAGAAATCAGACAGGAGACAAAGACTGGGGCTGGGTAGAAGGAGTTTGCTAGTTTCCAAAACTACAAAAACACAATGTGAAAAGTTTTACCAGCTAGAGGTTTGGTTCCTGGTGTCTCTTCTATGCTGCGATGACAAAAAGAAAAATCAGCTCTTGCTTGATCTGTACAAAAAGAAAAAGAAAAAAGTATATTTGCTGGTTATCAGCTTTCAATAGACACATTTACTGATGACATCACGGTTCGTTTACTGCATTGCTTTAGTGCTGTAACTAGGTAATGCATTTCCGACATTTGTGCAGAGACACAATGGTTTTCCATTCTACTGCAAAGTGGTACACAAACTGGGACGTCATCAATACTAAGGTCTGATGTGTATCACATCCCTTGCATTATGACATCACAAGCCTAAACAGCGCCCTCACTGAAGTCAAAGGAACACCTCTTATTGGCCGAGAGTTGTGTGCGGCACATACACAATCATGTGCATATTTCCATTCTTTAAGCGATGGTGAAATATGCAAGGTTTCTCCTCCAACGGTTATCAGATGTTTTTCAGTAAAAAAAAGTGATTTAAACACATTGAACAAAAAAACATTTCCATAAGATGTTTATTGGAAATATTTCTAAGCAACACTGTCCTATGGAACGGAGCTCGTCCAAATTTAATGAATAATTGATGCTTACAGTAGTACAATTTTCTGCTTATTTCACAGATAAGCGAGGAAGTTTTGCTTTTGAGCAAGCATACCTCACATTAAAAAGTATTCTTTGCTTAATACCAAGTTGAAGAACTTTTGCACAAGCCCAGTAAGCCAAAAAGGATAAGAGTAAGCCAAAAAGGCTGTTGCTTGAGCAAAAAATTAGTAGAGCAAAAAAACAATTTTGCTTACCAAGTAAAGTTAGCATCATAAAATTGTGTACAATTTTTGATTGGTTTCCTGCTTAGTTTTGCTTAGCAGAAAAACAATGAAAAATGTTAACCAACGTTTTCTGCTTAAAGGGTGTGTACAAAATTGGTAAGATTAAAAATATCAATGTTCACAGATTTGCACATAACTTACATGGTATAAAAATGGTCATGGTGGAAAACTTCCTTTGAAATAGTTTGGCTTGAAATACTTTAGCTTTTAGGAAATGAGTAAAACAATTTGTCTTTATCGCTTATGTCAAAAACCTGATGTTTGAAAACATTGAAAATAAAAAATGGGGTTTTCACTATTTTCTCATGACTCCGAAGACCGATTTAACGTAAACTTTCACAAGTTTGTTATTTCATGTATATGTTGGGTCACATCAAGTGTGGATACTGGTTTTTGACAATGCCCAATGTTGTAAATGCGCTTTAGCAGCTCTAAGAAATTAGGCCAGGGTATAATTTGTTTGAGTTCAGGGAAGGTTCGCTGAGGATTTATAAATACCTGGCTCTGTAGGAAGATTCTCATCTGATGCCTCTGCAAAGATGAGAGTCGCTGGGTCTCTCTGAGGAGTCTCCAGGAGGATCTTTTTCTTCTCCTTGTTTCCATGATGGGACTTGGTGTTCTTCTCCGTCTCAGTAGTACCATGCGCCTGAGTAGGTTGGATGATATCATAGCTGGAACTTGACCCAAAGTCTGCTTCCTGAAACACCGATACCAAAACAACTAATAAGTACTGGTGATAAAAAGTAGTTGGTCTCAATTAATTTCATCCTACTGAGTTGAGGTAAATTCCTAAAGAGAGGATGTGGTGAATATTTATATTGATAGACCTTTCTATTGTTTAACAAACCGTCACTGGATGGCATGGACGGCCAAATGTTAGTAAAACATTCAATCGTGATAACATCGTGTCAACATTTCTTCAAAATTTCAATAAGAAAAGGTCAAGTATGAAATAAAACTTCAAGCTATATCACCATTATCTGTCATCACAGGTCAAGATTTACTCCTGGATGGAGAGAAGCAATTAGGGTTAAGTGTCTTGCTCAATGATGCGAGTGTCAAAACTGGATTCCAACCAATTTACTGATGCCTCAGCCACCAGACTGGTAGTCATAAATCTGCAGTAATAAGAAGTAATTCTCCTCTTACCTTTCCCGCGTTTGTCTTTTCTCCAACTTTGGGCAAATCTTGGAACATCAACTCAGAATCAGTTTCTGATCCATCGTCACTCTCTGGTTCATACTTCTGTACAAAAAACAACAACAAAAACTAAAAATTAGTTGTTGCAAAATTCCACCCCACCAAGGTGACCCAATATGTAAATGTGACGTTGCGAATATTATTTCAAGTTATAATATACAGGGCGTACCAAAAAAAAAAACGTTATATATTCACATGCAATCCGGGTTGGCTGAATAATCATTGTTTTTGCACAATGGGAAAAAATTTAAGGAGCAAACTTGACATCCAAGATAAATAAGACATTTAAGATATCCAAGATATCCAAAGATAACACAAATATCCAAAATATCCAAAATATCCAAAATATCCAAGATATCCAAAATATCCAAAATATCCAAAATATCCAAAATATCCAAAATATCCAAAATATGCTAAAATATACAAACTGTCGAAACTATCAATATATCTAAGACATTCAACATATACATGTACATGTACATACTTAAACCTGCAGTAAATGAACACTATACATATGGAACTCTAGTCACCAAGGTTTTCCATATATTTTGGGTACCGCATAAAAATCCTAAGCTTACACACAAAACCATCTCTGATATTCCAACTATCTCCAATATTAACAATTCAAGCTTGGACATGTAATATTTAACAAGCTGCCAGTTGCTCAATAGACTGTTAATGTCTTCCTTTACAGAGGTTAAATTGCTAGGTAATAATTGTTGACATTTCTAAAATAGCATTTCTGATATTGCTTCCCCTTTAGTGGAATGCTGGATGCGTTCATGGTCAAGTCGGTCTGGTTTGTTTGCAAATTGTCCAAGCTCAAAAATGTATAGATTAAAAAAATCATTTAAATTGCTTGGCAGCGATTCTTCAGTGTTCAAAGTGTATTCCGTAACAATCATTGTTAAACTGAAGCTGAAGCGTTAGAGGGAGGGTATTATAATAATAATAACTAGTTCTTATATAGCGCATTTTACAATAACGTCTCAATGCGCTTTACATTAGTGTCCTGGTCATTGGGCCAATAACATTCCTTTAATCTTTCTCAGCTCCCTGGGGAGTATACAGCCCTGAGCTGCCGTGGCGCTCAGAAGGCTTTTTCAAACACAATATCAACCTCTACCCTTGCAGCTACCCATTTATACCCCTGGGTGAAGAGAAGCAATTATAGGGAAGTGTCTAACTCAAGGACACAAGCATCACGACCGGGACTCGAACCCACACCCCGATGACTAAACCACCAGAACTTGAATCTGATGATCTAAACCACTCGGCCATGACAACCTATACCTTTGGTAATAACTACAAAATTATTGACCATTAAAACTTACTTGGTAAAGAGCAATGGAGAGCTGTTGATATTTTAAAGCATTGTTAGAAACTACCCCCTTTGAAGTGATGTAGTTTTAGAGAAAGGTAATTTATCACACACACAATTTAATCTGATAAAGGCTTCGGGCATGAAACCTTTCTCAGGTATTTGAAAACACACACTTCTGTACAACAAGTTTTTTTTTTTCTTTTCTTGCAACTTTGATGACTAATTGAGCCCAAGTGAGGATACTAGTCTTTGACAACTACCAAACATTTACCCTGCTTTTAAAGTTGTACACACCATAAGTATTGGTGGTATTGGAGGCTTAATACCAATTTGGAGTAATGCAATTTTCGGAGTGGAAATGTTCAGTTTGAATCAGTGTTCTTGGTTTGGGGGCAGTTAGGGGTTTGTGAGGCTGAAGTTGATTTTGCTGAAACTTAAAATCTTTTTCCCTTCCAAAGTTAGAGGAAAAATGAATTTAATTGTACTTAATTCTACAAAGCATACAAATAATAATGTAAAATTGACTTGACCAACCTGGCATTAACTTAACAGAACTTTTTACTAAATCGTTTGATTTGTTCTGGTATTTAAATGAACAGAGTAATGGAGACAGAACAACAGAATTTAACTTGCATCAAAGCATTAAGTGAAGATTCACATTTTTTTGAGTGGAGGTCGTGTATATCATCTCCTCCAACCCACGGTCTGTGCTTGGTTGAAGTTTTCAATTGCATTTTTAATGACCTAATTATCAATTTGTAACCATTCACCTGTGTGATGTGGCCAACAATGGACAGAGCTGTGCATACTTGGTACGTAAAGGTGTATCGTGTAGATTATTACGACTATCAAAATGATCAGATAATAGGAGTTTTTTTAAAAAGCTCTATAGATTCGATACAGCTTGCACACCAGGAGCTCGTGCCAATTAATTTCTGTATGTCCTACTGTAAAGTTAACATTTAGCTTGAACTGTATGTAACAAATCAATCTACAAAAGTGAAGTTACAACTACATGTACAATCAGATTACGTCATGGCATCTCAACATTTTATCATGACTAAGATGTTGCTCTTCTACCTGATGCCTGTATTTTCTCAAGGTAGCCAGGCATGTGTTTCTTCTATCGGAGCAGGGAAATGTCCCGATACTTGGAGACAGTGGGGAGACAATTGCTATAAAGGTACAAGCACTCCTCAAACCTGGTCTGAAGCCAAATTGGAATGCCCTCAGATGGGTAGTGTGATGGCTACTCCAAATTCTATGGAGGAAACCCAAGTCCTTTTAGGAATGGTGTCAACAAATGGATTATGGATTGATTGCAATTACATCCATTCAAAAGGTAAGTGGCTCCAGAAGGTTAAATAAAGTTTTGTTATGCACTAATTTTCCACTGGATACATGTAAAGTCCTCATCAAAGTGGGGGGGGGGGGGATTACAACTCTCTAACATCACCTTAAAATTGTGTAAAAGTCATTTTATAAAAATAAAAAAATTCAGAGCGAAATTTTGAACATAATGTCATTGGACAACAAACACTTTTGGATTTTGACAAAAATTGCACTTGAATGGTATCAAACACAGTGGCATTTTACACCATTCCAACGTGAGGCCAGACTTATAATTGTTTTTCCCATTTTGATAGGAACTCTATCTTTTGGAAAATAAGTGGATCACAAAACTAAATTTGACCTTAACTTTGTAAGTGTAATGTTGGATATATACCGCTCTTTTCTAATATAGAATTGTTTAATTCCAATATTGATTTGGTTAAATGTACAGACCACTACCTTTATTTACAAACAGAGTGACCGTGTACATTCTATGTCCTTTCTGACAGGCAAGTTACTGCACTCTTTATATGCAAAACTTTACAATTTGTTTAATCTTTCATGTCTTTTCCACATAATTTCAAGCATTACAAAAGTAACAAGTTTTCAGATGTGCCCCCTTTTATCTATACCAAAAGTTGCTAAAAAACAGACAATGCATTATCCATTAAATATAACATTTCACGTTTTATTCCATTGGGCTGAAATTCCAGGCTCTGTGGCTTATTTGTAAAGATGTGATGTCACGGGCTTTATGGTCTATATGAACTTAAAATTGCTTGTACATTTCAAGATTGTAAGATTCCAGTTGATGGAGTCTTTTGAGTAAAGCAAACTATGAAGTTAAAACATTAAACAATTTCTTCATAGAATCAACAAGAACCCCCCAAAATTGTCAAATGTACAGACTTTAAAATGTTAAATTACTCTTTTTAGGTGTTCGGCCAACAGCCTAAAACCTAATGTTATTGTACTGTTTTTGTAAGTATTGTATAAATCTATATGACCCAATTTGATGTAACTTCTTGTCGAAAATGGACGTTGAAGTGAAAAACACATTATCGAGAGCTATTCTGAGCTCTGGAGCCACTGAGTGGTTGGGAACTTGAATGGAGGAAGTTTTCTTTAGCTCATAAACTTTTCAAAATACGACGTCACAACTGCGTCACTGCGGAAAAATGTGCATCGGGTCGGGAAATTAAAGGTTTTCTGTCTCCAAACTTACGCATTAGAATTTTTTCAAGTTTTAAATGTAAATAACTACTTTTCTCCCAGCAAAAAGCTCCAAAAAGTACTAATGTTGATTTAACGTCACTACATCACAAGCAAAAGCAACACTTCCTACAGACTTGAGAAAAATCGTTGCAGTATCAGGACGTCACAATGAAAACTACACCAGCAAATATTTGACACATATTTTGATTTTGGTTTCTTTCAGGAGAATGGGAATGCAAGGATGGAACAAGAGTTGTTCAGTATATTGGTTGGGCTGATGGAGAGCCTAACAGTCATGGTGCTGAGCCTTGTGGAGAGTTGGTGAAAGAGTCAGGTAAATGGAATGATAATAAATGTGACCTTCCATACCTAGCAGTCTGCAAGAAGCCAGTGCCACCAATGCTTCACTTATAAAGCAGCAGTTTACAATCCACAAGACAAATGCCTTCAACTACAACCCACAAACTGGTGACTTTACATTATCAAATACTTGGATGATCGATGCACAAACACCACAGTGAGCAACCAGCAACATTCAGCTTTCTCCTGACAACTATCAAAGCATAAAGAGATATTATGAACATGTGTCACTAGACAGCAGCATGCAAAGAAGCCGACCTTTTCAATCTCTGATGAACTTTGTAACTGGCTCAACCATGGGTCATAATTTCAAACTAATATTTGCAAAACTCACAAAACTTGATTTTATATCAGAGTTTAGTTTAAACCATGCTTGAGAATTGCAAAAATCTCATTAAATTTATCTATTAAAGGGTGTTTGTAACATTGGTTAGAGTAGAAAATATAAATGTTCACAGATTCACAAATAACTTACATGGTATAAAGATGGTCATGATGGGATACTCCCTTTGAAATATTTTTGCTTTAAATGCTATAGTTTTTGAGAAATGAGTAAAACAATTAGTTTTGATCTCACGAGTCGAAAACTCGATGTTTGAAAATAGTGAAAACACTTAAGGTTTTCCCCCACTTTTTTCTGGTGATTGCAATGACCGATTGAGCTTAAACTTTCACAGGTTTGTTGTTTCATGTATATGTTGGGTCACACCAAGTGAGGATACCTGGGCTTTGACATTTACCAAAAGTATAAACTCCCTTTAAATGGTTATGGTACATGCTGCTATTTATTATTTCACCTGTCCTCTTGCCAATGGGCACAGTCAGTGGTGGGGGGTTCAAACACTGCTGGAGTAATACGCCTGTAGTATTTTTTATTACAGCATTCACAAGAGCTTTGAAAAGACAATGTTTATCACACATCGGTGTACAGTAAAATAAATATCTTTTGCAGAGATGGGAGCCTACTTCATGACTGATACTTCAAGACTAAATGGTTGAAATCAATCAAATAAGGTTGGTCCTACCCATTTCAAAAAAAAAGTTTGTGACACTATTTGTTACCACTGTGTAACACAAACACAATTAATTTGGGGTTGAAAAAAGAAAAAATTACTAGAGCGGGATTAATGTGCCAGCGCTCTTCCAACTGAGCTATCTGGCCCAAGCCCTGCTTTTATTGTATATATTTTGAGGGTTTGAAGTGTATTTTATCGTTCATGTTTACTATAATGCATGTTTTATGGCCTTTACCAATTCTATTCTGTAAATACTTGCCACAATTTGGGTATTTTAGTAATGTTTATTATATTGTAGTTTGCGTTCTTGTATTTTTGCACTTCAATTTTTTTTTTTATCGCACCATATTTTGAAGTATCCTGTCGTTGCAAATAAAATTATAATAATAATAATAACAATAGTAATAATTTATAATAATTGATAATAATATGTTGGCAGTCTCCCTATTTTGTCAATATCTTTGTTCGAGGATGCCCGCCAGAAGCCGTACAACCGTTAGCTGCCATGTAGCCAGGGATCACACCCAAGTTTACATTTAATATTCATCACACCCAAGAGAGAAAGAAGCAATCGAGGCAGCCAACAAAATTACCATGACAACAGCTAAGAATTGGTTCATTAATGAATTTTTCACTTGCCATTTCAGCCTTGAATTTGCAATATTTACCATGTACCTCATTACTATTTATTCATCAATAAAGTCTGGCAACCACATTTCATTGAACCAAAAACCTATTTTGCATGATGGCAATTCCGAGGTACAATTATTCCGACGTTGAATTCAGTATATTAGACTGGTTTGGTTTTTTAATACAAACCACTTTGATAGAAGACCAAAACATTCTCATAAAATATAATTCAAAAAAAAAAACCTTCTTGTGGGGCAGGAAATTATAAACTTTAATTCCCTGAGATCTTTAAGGACACCAATAACCACTAGAGCACTAAAGCCCAGTCCAGTAATTTTATCACTGGACCAGTTATCAAATATTAATTAAGTCCTGCAGCTACAGCCTGGTATTTTGTATAGAACAGGTATGTAATAAGCTGTTGAAGAAAAAACCTGAACTGTGAGTGCAAAGCGCGAAAGCTTGCAAGCGCAAAAGCTTGCGAGCGCAAAGCCTATATATATTTATCTTTGGTTTTGAAAGCCCTACTCTGCAATCTGGGGTGTTGTATTTGGTTCTATCTTCATGTATTTATTAATTTGATCTTAATATAAAAAAACAAATGGATTTCCTGATAATAAAAATAACAACTGTTATATAAAGCAATTTCAAAGAAATGATCACTGGACTTCAAACATTTTTACCCCTGGTCACTAGACCATTTATTTTATGCCAAACAGAGATCTCAGCTCCCTTGAGAGTATGTAGACTGTGCTGCCAAGTATGTAATGCCCTAAGTTAAATCAATTGCATGATATCTACCCTTACAGGTACCCATTTACCCCTGGGTGATGAGAAGCAAAATATATAAAACAGACTTGCCCAAGGACACAAGTGCCACGAATGGGATTCAAACCCACACCCTGATGACTTACATGTAAACATGTAACCACCAAAACTTGTGTCCAATGCAATAAACAGCTAGGTCACATATTTTAAAGAAATATACGCTTTAGATTTTTACATGTAAACTTCTCATTAAAAGTGAAGCAAATAAAAAGAAAGAAACATTTATTTTAGATCTGGTGAAAATATTTTATTGTCCAGTGAAAGTTTTGAGTTACAAGACCAGCAGTCTGGTGGAAAAATGTCTTGAAATTTGAGGCCTAATCTCTGATGATGCTACAGGAACATGTAGAGTAACGTCTAAAACTTGGACAATAATAAGACTGTGTAAAGAAGTTTTGAGGAAACCAAAGTTCTACAAGCCTTATGTGGAATTAAATTTGTGCAAAACCTTTCTAGCTAGAAAACATTTTATCAGATTTGTTTAATGTTTTTTTTTTTTTTTTTTTAACTGTGTAATTTTTTTCTGCATGAAACAAGTTAATGACTTTCGCCCAACTGACTTTTTAAAACTATTTATTATTCCAATCAACAGTTAGATGAAGTTGGGCATGATTCCAAGCTGGGCAACTAATTTAAGAGCTTCGCTTACCTAAACTTTTTTTCTTCTACTTTTTTAATATACTAAGCAAATCAATAGTCAGAAGAAGTTGGGCATGAATCCCAGTTGGGATGGAAAGATTTCCACCCTTGATTTGACTCAACAACATTTATATTAAATCAACAGAAAACGAACTGTACAATGATTTATGTCTAGAAAAAAAATCTGTGAAAAATTAATAGATAATATTAATCTTTTACTGAGAAGAATTTTGTATTTAAAAAAATGTACAAATAAAAGTATGACAATCCACACCATATTTGTGGGATGTCATTAAACTGAGCTACACTGGTGGTGATATTTTGAAACTGAAAATGTTTCAGGGCATGTACCTGTTGGTAGCTATCAGTTACTGCCAACTCTATTCACAAAGGCTTTCCTTTCATTTTTGATAAAATTTTGGCTTACATCAAAGCTTACAAAACGACATTCACAAATCAATCTTCAGATAACAGTTTTAACCTTGGCCTAGTGCTACATGTAGGACAGACTGTTGATACCATCCTTTACAAAATCAATATTACTTGGCAGTAACTCTTCAGGTTTAATCTAAAGCATTAAAGGTGTATAGACGTCTTTGGTTATTCATGATGAATAATGATGAATAAAACCAAGTAAAAACAACGATACTTCAAACAGTTGTGTGTAGTACGTTTTTTTGCTTAATTGACATGCACTGGGTCATCACGAACAACATGCTGAAAAAGAGCGATGGAACAAAAGGATTGAAATAATCCAAGCATCAGTTAGTGTTGATTCACTACAAAATACCAAAGGTATGAATCTCCTTTAAAGGGCCTATGCAATACTTATTTTTCACAATTTAGAAATTAATTTTTTGTAGTTTATTTTTACCTTCTGTATACAATTTAAAAAATAAAAAATTTGTGTGAGTAGTGTAAAATGTTTAAAATTTGCAATAATTATTTTTATTAATTAAATTCCTTATTTTTTACGCCGCGCGGGGGCGCTGTTCGTGACGTAGACTGCGGAGAGTTCATAAGCAATTCAGAATGGTCTGGTACCAAGAATATGTTGTGGGTACCATGCTAATGTGGCAGCTGATGCATGCGCTACGTGTACATGCACACACGGATCGCGGAAATTCCTACAGTACACACAACGCATTGTACATTAACAATCACTACGACGGACGTGATATAAAAAGACGAACATGGCCGAATCTTCATCATTTTCAGCAGTAGATGAAGAATTTTCGGGGACTAATTCTTCGGATTTAAGTAGTGAGGCTGACAGTGATTATGAAAGAAATGAGGAGCTAGGGATTCGGCCATACATGTACGAGCCAGAGAGAGGCGACGACGATGTCTCAAAATGCACGGAACAGATGACCGAGTGCTCGGTTGGCCCTGACCACTTTGCCCGAGTCAGCTTGACTTTCGCCGTCCAAATTCTTCGAAATTTTGGATCAGAGGGAAAACGATGGAGACTGAAACCATCCTTAGTGGTGTTGCTGCAACCAGCAACAACACAGGTCGGTGGCATTCTGAATAAATGCCCGAATTTTTTTGATGAAGCAGCGACAAACTGAAGAAACTTTTAGAAACTTCACACGGTACAGTATGCGTGTGACGCACAACACGTAGAACCAGGAAGTGAGCCGATCTCCCTAGTCTACGTCACACATTCTTATGATAATGAGGGAATGGGCGGGGCGTGCTGGGCACCCCTAAAATATGTTTTAATTTTTTTAATGGCATAAACGCGGTGAAACCAAAGGTTTAATGGGTAAATATTTGTTCAGGTAGGATCACTTTATGACTTTAACTAATAAAAAAATGCATTGCATAGGCCCTTTAATGTTACTTAGTCTACTGCGAACAACCACTGTAATCCACATACTGGTTCCATTTGGTTGCTGAGTGCCAGATTGGAAGGTCTACATTTTATAGCCAGCGCATCTTCAAGATTTGATCCCAATTATGACATCATCCAATTCTTTAATGACTAAGATTTTAATGCTCTATCTGATGACTGGATTCTGCCAGAGCAATCTGGCTTGCCTGGAATCCATTGGGAATGGGCTTTGTCCAGATACTTGGAGCCATTGGGGTGATAAATGTTACAAAGCCACAGCTCGCTCAACTTGGTTTTCAACCAGACAGGAGTGTCTTGAATTGGGTAGCGTCATGATTGTTTTTATTTAATCCCTCCGGTTTGACCCGGGAGCATGCGTGTGTGGGAACTTGATCTTCTCCCCTTCCCTCTTATTGTCAAGTTTATTGTCTCCAGTTTTCCTGTTTTACTATGTGTGGGACAACATGCTTCCGAGCATCAGTAATTTAGTTTACTTTTGTTGTCCCTGACCCACATAGTATTGTTTGGTCCTTTTGTCGAGTAGTTTTCTTGTGTCCTTCCTCAGATTAACTTCTTATACGTGCATGCTCCCCTCATAGGCTCATTTTCATTGTTCTCTCTATTTGCCCTCACGTCATAAAAAAAAATTATATATTTGTTTTACTTATTTATTTACTTATTTGTTTATTTGTTCAGTTATTTGTTTATTTGTTCAGTTATTTATTTATTTGTTTATTTATTTATTTTATTTTATTTTATTTTATTTTATTTTATTTTATTTTATTTTATTTTATTTTATTTTATATTATTTTGTTTGTTTGTTTGTTTATTTATTTATTTATTTATTTATTGGTTTAATTCCTTTTTAATTTATTGACTTGATTGATTGATTGATTGATTGATTGATTTATTTGTTTGTCATTAATTTATTTATTATGTTTTGTTGCTTTGTCGTTTCTGTTTTGGGTTTTTTTCCCCTCCGTTATTGCATTGTACTGTATTTTCTGTACTTGTACTGTTGAGGTCGAATAAATAATAATAATAATAATGACTGTCCCAAGTTCCATGAACGAAACCAAGTTTCTTGAGGAACTGCTTGGAATCGGCAGATTCTGGATAAATTGCATTGATCCTGAATCAGGTAGGTTCTACTTCAATAATTATTCATACAATAAAGAAACAACAGTGAGAGACTTTTTGGGGCACTTTGTGGCAGCAGACTCCCCAGCTGAGTTAAGTCCTTTATTTTTGGAAATGTGTCATGCAAAGAGGGAAACAATGGAAATTTAGCTAGTATTTCTTAACAACTGTCTGCTGCCACCTACATGTAGAGTCTTAAATCACCTATTGTTATGATACCTCACACAAAGTGACCATGTCAAAGCTGCCATTGTGACTGTCACTCTTAGATAATCCTTGCAAGTCACAGCCACTAACTATCCAAGCAAATCAGCATCCCCCTTTTTATAAGTCCTTCACCTTTCGAGACAGATGGAGGCCTAGTACCTAATGTCATGGCAAGTCTGATATGGTTTAGAACATGTTACATTGTATACAGTACAACAGTTTGTTTCAAAGCTGTTACAATCAAGAGTACATGTGCTTAAATATCATCTTCTCTAAGCACCAAGTGATTACAATTCTGTTCAGTTACCTTTGTGGTCAGTCATGCATTCGCTTGGTTGCAGAGCCCCCTTCAAAGGCACTGGGATGGGCTGACAGACACACCCCCCTGACCTAGTAACCCTCGCTCACCTCTTCTTGTTTGGGAATGATTCGACTATCAATAATTGTAGCTCTAGTGTGTAAATCCATTGCAAATAATTATTGACATTCTTTGCCTGGTATTAAAAAAAGGGTCAATTGCAATATTGCTCTATTTTGGTTTAAAATAATTGTTCCATGGAGCTATGCTTTATCATGTCGTGTGTTTAGTGTGATTATGCACATTGCGCTGATTGCAGTACATTCGTTCCCATCGTACATTCTATCCTGAATTTTTTTGTTTACAAGCTCATCAGCCCATCTAGTGGTTTTGGATGAGACTGATGGGGCTGAGCGAAGCTCATGCATTGAGTAAAAATGTCGAGACTCAGAAAGAACCTCAATGTGCCAATATTTATTTATAAAGTATGCCCACATGCAAATACTACGTGTCACCTTTGTTCACCCAGCAATGTTTCAAACTGAAACACTTGTTTTGTGTGTTATAATTTGCAGGAGTATGGGAATGCAAGGAAGGGATGCGAGTTATTCACTACAGAGAGTGGGATGTCATGCAGCCTAGTAATGGGTTTGCTGGTGGTGAACAGTGTGCTGAGGTCTGGAATAATGGTAAATGGAATGATGCACCATGTAATGATCATCACTACGCTGTCTGCAAAAAGTCAATCACACCAATGTTACACTTATAAATCAACACTTTACAATCAGTGAAGCAAATGCTTTTAACTGAGACTCACAAAGTGACTTAAAATTATTTTTAGTCAAAAACTTGGACAATAATAAGACTGTGTAAATAAGTTTTGAGGAAAACCAAAGTTCTACAAGCCTTATGTGGAATTAAATTTGTGCAAAATCTTTCTAGCTAGAAAACATTTTATCAGATTTGTTTATAGTGGGTTTTGGGGTTTTGTTTTAACTGTGTAAGTTTTTTCTGCATGAAACAAGTTAATGACTTTCGCCCAACTGACTTTTTAAAACTATTTTTTATTCCAATCAACAGTTAGATGAAGTTGGGCATGATTCCAAGCTGGGCAACTAATTTAAGAGCTTCGCCTACCTAAACTTGTTTTCTTCTACTTTTTTAATATACTAAGCCAATCAATAGTCAGAAGACGTTGGGCATGAATCCCAGTTGGGATGGAAAGATTTCCACCCTTGATTTGACTCAACAACATTTACATGTATACTAAAGCAACAGAAAACAAATTGTACAATGATTTATGTCTAGAAATTTTTTTTTTTGTAAATTTAATAGATAATAATAACTTTTACTGAGAAGAATTTTGTATTTAAAAAAATGTACAAATAAAAGTATGATAATCCACACAATTGCAGGATGCATGAGCATCCAGATACAAGCACACTGAGTGATCATGTGTTTCTTGACACTTCTTCAATTTATTCACTACTGAGCAAGAATTCTTAACTACTGTTAGCACAAACAAAATGCTTAGCACAAGATAATTTGCTGAGAAGAATTAGGTAACCAGTCACAATATAGTAAATTCATGTTCCTATGACTTTTTTTTTTGCTGAACAAAGACATTTTCTTCGCACTATTTCTTGCTGAATAATTTTATAAACTTGGGCTCAGATTTCTGTAAATCCTGCTCTAGGTCAAAACTATGGCATCCTGGTCACCAATGTTTTTGCCAGGATTTGATAAAAGGGTGCCCAAATTTGCTGGAAATTTTATAAGTGGGTATCCAAATTGCTCATTTACAATACATTAACATGTAAATAAGAGATAAAACAGAGTGTCCAAATATAAAACAGGGTGTCTAAGAGACACCCAGACACCCCTCTGGCTAACACTATGGTGTTCATAGGTCATACTCCACAACATGCAGTGAGCTAAACTAAATGCATAATACATTGCATACATCCCTGGCATAGGCTGCCATTGTCAAACAATGGATACATGCACACAAACATACCAAGCACAAGTCTCAGCCAATTATTGTGTTTATTTGAGCTGAGTGAGGGTGCTGTTGAAGTCATAACCAAGGGCTCTTTAGACTTTAGTTTTCTTGAGTAAAACTAATTTACTTATCACTAAGTTTACCGTTGTACATATTCCTTGTTCCGGTTTTTGCAAATGTGTATTTTTGTATATTCAGTATTTCTTAAATGACAGATATTTGTGGGATGTCATTAAACTGAGCTACACTGGTGGTGATATTTTGAAACTGAAAATGTTTCAGGGCATGTACCTGTTGGTAGCTATCAGTTACTGCCAACTCTATTCACAAAGGCTTTCCTTTCATTTTGAGAAAATTTTGGAAAAATCAAAGCTTCAAAATGACATTCAAAAATCAATCTTCAGATAACAGTTTCAACCTTGGCCTGGTGCAATTTATTAAGCTACCAGTAGCTAGGACAGACTGTTGATTATGGCACGCCAAAGCGGAATTTATTCAACCCTGCACGGAAACTGTGGCAACATAAAAAAGATATATCACAACATAACAACAACCTCAACTACTTTGCAATGTACGTAAACAGTTTACACTGTTCAACATTTAACAAAATTTGTGGCAACAAATTTAAACTGTGTCTACGTGATGAAAAACATGGGTCAACATTTTTACAAAATATGCTTCAACCCGCATGAAATATATATCAACATTTTGTAAAGATACCTGTCAACATTCACGTAAAAATACATGTCAACATTTCAAAAAAATATTAGTCAACATTGTTGTAACAAAATGTGTCAACCATGTGAACAATATATGCCAACATTTTGGAAAATATATGTCAACATTCCCTTGAAAATACATTTCAACATTTATGTGAAAACACATGACAACAATTGTAAAAAAGATAAAGATTCACAGACCAACGAGTTCGATTACCTCGGCAGAATGAGGTTGCAGCAGCTTTAGTCTGGTTCAAAAAATTCCCTTACGACATCAACTCAAAATCTTCGTTTCGTCGACCGTATTCAGGTACGTCAGGTCTGGTACCCAGACTACAGCTGCTTGTACAATTGCGCTTGCGCAGAGACAACCGGAATTTAGATACCGCCATGTACAACTTCTAATCTTGGTACGTCAAAAATGAGATAGTTTTGCAGGTTTAGCGTTTAATAAAATGGAAGACAGTGGAGCTATTTCTGTTTTTTATTCGCTGATTCTCACCATGGAAACGTGAACGCACGTTGACTGCCGGGTACAGCGCAGCATACTTCGCGCATGTACTCCATTGCAGCGGTCACGTGAATGTTGGCATATTTTTCATCGGGTAGGGTTGACACATTTTTTTGGATGAAATGTTAACACGTATTTTTAGGTGAATTTTTCAGCAGGATGGGTTGGCACAAACATTCTTTAACAAGTAGTAGGCAATGTTGACATGTACTTTCTAGTTAATTAATCAGAACAAATATTTTTTTTAAAATGTTGACAAATATTTTTTCCCCCGGGGTTGCGCATATTTTGTTTTCAATGTTGACACATGTTTTTTCCCGCGTTGGCATATGTTTTTGAAAGAACTAATTGCCTCATTTTTGTTTGTTATGTTGAACGGTTAATGTTACTATTGAAACAGCTTAAATAAAGTTGTTGCGGAATGTTTGTTTTAAATCTTGTGGTGTATACTTTGAAATGTTGTTGCAGCTGCCCCGTCCAGGGTTGAATGAATTCCGTATGTTGATGCATGTTTTTAAAATGTTGACAAGTTTTTGTAAATGTTGGACAATAAATATTGCTGTTGACAAAAACTTGTAAAATTGTTGAATATATTTTTTTAATGTTGAGTTATTTTTTTAATGTTGTGGTATTTTGTTTATGTTGCTGCAGTTTCCATGTAGGGTTGAATAAATTCCGCTTTGGCGTGCCATAGTTGATGCTATCCTTTACAAAATCAATATTACTTGGCAGTAACTCTTCAGGTTTAATCTAAAGCATTAAAGGTGTAGACGTCTTTGGTTATTCATGATGAATAATGATGAATAAAACCAAGTAAAAACAACGGTACTTCAAACAGTTGTGTGTAGTACGTTTTTTAGCTTAATTGAGTGCACTGGGTCATCACGAACAACAGCTGAAAAAGAGCGATGGAACAAAAGGATTGAAATAATCCAAGCATCAGTTAGTGTTGATTCACTACAAAATACCAAAGGTATGAATCTCCTTTAATGTTACTTAGTCTACTGCGAACAGCCACTGTAATCCACATACTGGTTCCATTTGGTTGCTGAGTGCCAGATTGGAAGGTCTACATTTTAAAATAGCCAGCGCATCTTCAAGATTTGATCCCAATTATGACATCATCCAATTCTTTAATGACAAAGATTTTAATGCTCTATCTGATGACTGGATTCTGCCAGAGCAATCTGGCTTGCCTGGAATCCATTGGGAATGGGCTTTGTCCAGATACTTGGAGCCATTGGGGTGATAAATGTTACAAAGCCACAGCTCGCTCAACTTGGTTTTCAACCAGACAGGAGTGTCTTGAATTGGGTTGCGTCATGACTGTCCCAAGTTCCATGAACGAAACCAAGTTTCTTGAGGAACTGCTTGGAATCGGCAGATTCTGGATAAATTGCATTGATCCTGAATCAGGTAGGTTCTACTTCAATAATTATTCATACAATAAAGAAACAGTGAGAGACTTTTTGGGGCACTTTGTGGCAGCAGACTCCCCAGCTGAGTTAAGTCCTTTATTTTTGGAAATGTGTCATGCAAAGAGGGAAACAATGGAAATTTAGCTAGTATTTCTTAACAACTGTCTGCTGCCACCTACATGTAGAGTCTTAAATCACCTATTGTTATGATACCTCACACAAAGTGACCATGTCAAAGCTGCCATTGTGACTGTCACTCTTAGATAATCCTTGCAAGTCACAGCCACTAACTATCCAAGCAAATCAGCATCCCCCTTTTCGAGACAGATGGAGGCCTAGTACCTAATGTCATGGCAAGTCTGATATGGTTTAGAACATGTTACATTGTATACAGTACAACAGTTTGTTTCAAAGCTGTTACAATCAAGAGTACATGTGCTTAAATATCATCTTCTCTAAGCACCAAGTGATTACAATTCTGTTCAGTTACCTTTGTGGTCAGTCATGCATTCGCTTGGTCTCAGAGCCCCCTTCAAAGGCACTGGGATGGGCCGACAGATACACCCCCCTGACCTAGTAACCCTCGCTCACCTCTTCTTGTTTGGGAATGATTCGACTATCAATAATTGTAGTTTTTATAGTGTGTAAATCCATTGCAAATAATTATTGACATTCTTTGCCTGGTATTAAAAAAAGGGTCAATTGCAATATTGCTCTATTTTGGTTTAAAAAGATCGTTCCATGGAGCTATGCTTTATCATGTCATGTGTACATGTGTGATTATGCACATTGCGCTGATTGCAGTACATTCGTTCCCATCGTACATTCTATCCTGAATTTTTTTGTTTACAAGCTCATCAGCCCATCTAGTGGTTTTGGATGAGATTGATGGGGCTGAGCGAAGCTCATGCATTGAGTAAAAATGTCGAGACTCAGAAAGAACCTCAATGTGCCAATATTTATTTATAAAGTATGCCCACATGCAAATACTACGTGTCACCTTTGTTCACCCAGCAATGTTTCAAACTGAAACACTTGTTTTGTGTGTTATAATTTGCAGGAGTATGGGAATGCAAGGAAGGGATGCGAGTTATTCACTACAGAGAGTGGGATGTCACGCAGCCTAGTAATGGGTTTGCTGGTGGTGAACAGTGTGCTGAGGTCTGGAATAATGGTAAATGGAATGATGCACCATGTAATGATCATCACTACGCTGTCTGCAAAAAGTCAATCACACCAATGTTACACTTATAAATCAACACTTTACAATCAGTGAAGCAAATGCTTTTAACTGAGACTCACAAAGTGACTTAAAATTATTTTTAGTCAAAAACTTGGACAATAATAAGACTGTGTAAAGAAGTTTTGAGGAAAACCAAAGTTCTACAAGCCTTATGTGGAATTAAATTTGTGCAAAATCTTTCTAGCTAGAAAACATTTTATCAGATTTGTTTATAGTGGGTTTTGGGGTTTTGTTTTAACTGTGTAAGGTTTTTCTGCATGAAACAAGTTAATGACTTTCGCCCAACTGACTTTTTAAAACTATTTTTTATTCCAATCAACAGTTAGATGAAGTTGGGCATGATTCCAAGCTGGGCAACTAATTTAAGAGCTTCGCCTACCTAAACTTGTTTTCTTCTACTTTTTTAATATACTAAGCCAATCAATAGTCAGAAGACGTTGGGCATGAATCCCAGTTGGGATGGAAAGATTTCCACCCTTGATTTGACTCAACAACATTTACATATATACTAAAGCAACAGAAAACGAATTGTACAATGATTTATGTCTAGAAAAAAAAATATTTGTAAATTTAATAGATAATAATAACTTTTACTGAGAAGAATTTTGTATTTAAAAAAATGTACAAATAAAAGTATGACAATCCACACAATTGCAGGATGCATGAGCATCCAGATACAAGCACACTGAGTGATCATGTGTTTCTTGACACTTCTTCAATTTATTCACTACTGAGCAAGAATTCTTAACTACTGTTAGCACAAACAAAATGCTTAGCACAAGATAATTTGCTGAGAAGAATTAGGTAACCAGTCACAATATAGTAAATTCATGTTCCTATGACTTTTTTTTTGCTGAACAAAGACATTTTCTTCGCACTATTTCTTGCTGAATAATATTATAAACTTGGGCTCAGATTTCTGTAAATCCTGCTCTAGGTCAAAACTATGGCATACTGGTCACCAATGTTTTTGCCAGGATTTGATAAAAGGGTGCCCAAATTTGCTGGAAATTTTATAAGTGGGTATCCAAATTGCTCATTTACAATACATTAACATGTAAATAAGAGATAAAACAGAGTGTCCAAATATAAAACATGGTGTCTAAAAGACACCCAGACATCCCTCTGGATAACACTATGGTCACAGGTTATACTCCACAACATGCAGTGAGCTCAACTACATGTACTGCCTAATACACATTGTATACATCCCTGGCATAGGCTTGCCATTGCTGAGGTCAAACAATGGATACATGCACACAAACACACCAAGCACAAGTCTCAGCCAATTATTGTGTTCTTTTGAGCTGAGTGAGGGTGCTGTTGAAGTCATAACCAAGGGCTCTTTAGTTTTCTGGAGTAAAACTAACTTACTTATCACTAAGTTTACTATTGTACATATTCCTCGTCCCGGACTTTGCAAATGTGTCTTTTTGTAATTTAGTATTTCTTACATGGCAGATATTTGTGGGATGTCTTTAAACTGAGGTACACTGGTGGTGATGTTTTGAAAAAGAAATGTATCAGGGCAAGTACCTGTTGGTAACTATTAGTTACTGCCCACAATATTCACAAAAGACTTTCCTTTCATTTTGTATTATGGCTCCCAAAAAATCAAAGCTTACAAAACAACGCTCAAAAATCAATCTTTATATAACAGTTTTAACCTTAGCCTTGTGCAGTTTATTAAGCTACCAGAAGCTAGATCAAACTGTTGATACCATCCTTTACAAAATCAATATTACTTAGCAGTAACTCTTAAGGTTTAATCTAAAGCATTAAAGGTGTATACCTCTTTGTAAGTAAACGTTTGTAATTTACTTTGACAATTTACTTTGTCTTACTGCAGTTTCTAGCTAAAACACCTAAAACATTTGTTTAATGTTTACTTTTTTAACAGTTAACAAAACTACTGTGATTTTTTTATGTTTTATTTTGAACAACAAATTAAAAAAAATTGCCCATCTAACCCTTTTAAAAATTGTTAAGCAAATCAATAGTTGTATGAAGTTGGGAATTATTTTGGCAACCAATTTAAGAAATGTTCGCAAGACATTGAATCTATCTATGTTTAGAGCGAGGAAAGCAAGCACCAACAGCATCTTTGACCACACCATTCGCAAACGGCCACCAATCCTCAGAAATCTGAGAAACAATTCCTGCATGAATCATTTCTCAGATTCAAGATTTTTAGGGTGAAAAATTATCCAAACCAGATTACTCTCTCTCTCAAAATAGTTTATACGATCAACAGCTGCAGTGCTTCTCACCAAGTAAGTTTTTATGGTCATTTTTTTTTGGAGAATTTAATAATCTATGACACTACATTTAAGTCATCCAAACAAGTCCTGCAGTCTACTATTTTCCAAAACCAAAACGTTTGAAGATTTACAAGTGTACATTTCAGCAAATAAATAAATAAATTTGAGGTCTTGTAAATAGATGTTTTGGATCAGTGAAATTTCTGATCTACAAGACCTTTGGTCCAATGGAAATTTTCTTGCCCTGATGTTGTATGCCAAAAAACCTGATAGCACCTTTCGAAATGAAAGTTTCTCAGGTTAGTTTTATTGTGTATATATCTACATTTATATAGGGTTAAAACTATCGTACAGTTCCAAAAACCAAAGATACACTTTGCCTTTAACTGATTTTTGTGCTCAAGCAGCTCTATGAAATTTGGGCCTGGTTTGCATGATGTGGGCGTGGCTTAAAGTGGAATAATGTCACACTTACGCACTAAATTATTAATACAAACTCAAACCATTGTCAACAATTAATTTCCATCTTGTTATTGTGGAACTAAGATGTAATGTAGTATTTGGTACATGACTATTGTAAAATAAATTCTCTTTCAATGTCAACTGTCAGTGTTGTGTTTTGATTTATTATTTGTTCTGAAGGCAAAAACAATTAGTGGAAGTCCACAGTTAGAACTGCTGGAAAGCATTTTGTTACATTGTACAGATCGTTGTAGGGAACAGGCTAAGACCATTAAATCAAAGAAGTGGAGATGGGCAGGGCTCGATTTCAGAGTTAAGATCTTAACTGTAAATCAGTCTTAATTGCTCAGCAAAGTGTGATGTCACAATACAATTCACTATAGCAATACTGACAACTCATCTTAAGATGAATCTTAGCTCTTTTGGAAATCGGCCCCAGGTCACATAGCAAGGAGGTATGACAACAGGTGGACATGTATGCAAAACAACCAATTGGACTCCAAGAAACCTGACCAAGGTAGAGAGATGAACTAAGGCAGTTAGGAGCATTGCTTAGCAACGGACAGCTTAGGGTAGAGTGAAATGGAGAATTGGTAAAGAGGCTTTCATGTTGTAGTGGAGTAAAATAGGCTAGAAAGACAGAACAGACCTTACCTTTTCAACTCGGATGAACTGACAAGTGACATCACCGAAGATAAGGGGGTCATCATGATGTAGTTCATAACGTACAGAAGGTTTCAGAAACAACTAGGTGGAAAAAAAACCATGTAGACTATTAAAAAGGCTGCATGGGAAACTGCAATTCAAGGAAATGACAACCTTTCACATTTTGATTTATTTTTTCAATGTGAAATTCCGTACTCTTAAATGCTTCTGCGAAAATAAAATACATGTAGCTGGGGTTGAACAAAGAAAAATTGACTAGAGAGCAGGATTTGAACCAGCGACCTCCGGAAAAACATACCAGTGTGATTTGTTTGCATAATTCCACACTAAACTTGCTTAATTTTTCATTTCATTTTTTTAATTTTTTTAAATGAGATATTGCCTAACATCACAAGGCTGGACGGCCACTTCAAGGTGAGGGCTACACTTAAATGATTTGGGATGTTGACCTAAATCAACTGTCACCAGGGGCACATTGCCACCTACTCCTGGGGCTGAAACAGGGTTACCCCTTCAGTTTGTAAGGATGTAGGCATGGGTATCATCCACTAGGAGCCTTGCTGGTAGAGCAGAATGCACTACCTTATTACAAGTCAAGCACGTCACTCAAACATGTTACTAGAACTGCATGAACATGTGCTATAAAACGCAATGCTAGACGGCACTACGTCTACATATTGTTCATGGGCATAGTACTCCAGCATTGCTATAGGAATGTGATGTCTGTAAGAAGGGTCTACAGACCCCTATCATCCTGCCACCATCTTGGTCATGTTCCCTGTATCCAGTAACAGTAATGGATGCTAATATTAATCGTACAAAAAGGAACCAGACTATTTGCCCTTCCAGCCTCGGTTTGGATACATTGAGTTGAATGGGAGAAAATCAAGATGGTCGCACCATGATAAAGGTATATATCTACCTTTTTGAACTGAGGTTACCAGTCTATTCCTTACCTTTCCTCTCCTGGTCTTGTTCCTGCTCTCCATATCATAGATAAGATGGGAGTCTCCTTGGATCTCTATACATGCATGCCTCTTGGACAAAGCCTGTTGGTAAAATAACGTTTACAATGAAACATAAAATCAACCCACAGTGCAACGTCAAACACCCTGATCTCTCAGATTCTCAATCAAAATAATATGGCCACTTAGTGTGTCCAACCTGGTTCCTCCTATCAGGTTGTTTGAGTTTGAAACCAGGCTTTCTGCTTCTTGTTTTGCTCAGTTGTAGAACAAAGAGCAATTCCAACAGCTTTATTCCACATACTGCATCTCTTAGGAACTCCTTGCCTGGTGCATGTTTCCCTCCATCCTACAATCTAGACTGTTTTAAGAGGAATATCAATTCCTACCTTCAGCTCCCCTGAATTATTTTCATCTTAAGAATGTTCTTCTTGTAGCCCCTTACAGAGAGTGGCTTTTAGCCTTGTTTGGGGCAAACTTGCATACACAAAATAAGAATTTAAAAAAATTGTTAAGCCCAGGAAATATTTTGTGACCAATTGTCATCTTGAACCTCACTTTCAAACACGGCCGATACCCTGAGCATTTTAGAAAATTGTATGCCAAAGATTACATAGCAAACTTGGATGAGTGACTAATGACCACTCTTTGCATTGGTAAGAATCTTCCTGTACCTTCAGGGGTATACAGATCTGGTTACTCTCATGCCGGCCGATAAAATTATCGCCTTCAAACACGGGAAAGAGGGTTTCTTTGAAGCTTTTCTGACTGAAAACCTTGAGTTGACCCACCTGTGAATAAATGGTAAAAAGAATAATAACTTATTACACGTTTTTATAAAACATTTCATCGTGGGTGCTCAAAGCATTCATTATTTCTAGGAGAGGTTTATGCTATGTTTGAATTTTTATAAGGTGCTGCGGCCTGCGGTGCAAACAGCAGCAAACCACACCAGCACTGTCCATCAGGGCTGTTTATCATGTTTGACTGCAGCTGGGGGGAATGGGTTGTGTGTACAAATAACCCAAAATAACAAAACAAATAAAACAACACACCCCATACGTTATTGTAAAATACGCTAAATAGGCCCTATGTATAAGAACCAGTTATTATTATTAGTATTATTCTGTGGTGTAACAATGTTATAAGGTATGTTGAGAGAAAGTAAGTGGGAAAAAATTAATGAATTCACTTTTTCAAAAGTCAATGACTGACATTTGCAATACATAGAATCAGCTAAATATCTTTCTGGACATTGGGTTCAGGAAAGGAGTAGGGTTTGAAAGGAATGTGAAGGAAACTTTAAGGAGATTAAAAACGCACTGGTTGTTGATTCTCTGGATCTCCAAGATCGTCTGTGTCATCACTGTAGTCATCTAATGCTATCGCTTGAGTCTGATCAAACCCATCTAAGTCCATCCTGCAAAGGGGGATATATTAAGAATCAATGTCACTAAAAAAGTTGATTGGATGAGTCGGGCGTAAGTTTCATTATCTTTTTGAATAAAAACAAGAAATCCTTCCGTGAAAAGGGGTGATACAAAATACCTTGCCTCTTCAATGCAGCACATAGGCGCCGTTCACACACATATCGCACAAATAAAGACAGTGCAGTGCTGTGTGCGTCGGAAGCCTTTTCATGGAATGGTTGGTCCAATAAAAAAGACGGAATCATTTGACACAAAATATTGTTGTAGTACTAGTACGTAGTTGTAGTAGTAGTACAACCATAATTTCATAAAACAACCAACACTACAGGTAGGCCCTACGTGATTGAGTGATGATAATGATTAATAATGAAAAATTGTACAGTCACTGTAGAGTAGACTAGAATCTAGTGAGTAATGCTGTTTTTATGACAGTCCATTTTGACTCACTACTCTACGGTAACACTACAGAATAGCCCAACTTGTCCCTTGTCTTCGTGTGGTGGCCAAGCTCAGACTGAGTGAGACCATTGCTGGTTGGAGGAAGGAAAACAGACTCAGACTCAGAGCAGAGCTTGGCCGCACACAAGTGGGGATACAGAACTACGGAACGAAGACTACGATTGTAGCAGTTATATTGATGTTATTTGTGATAATTGTGATCCTCGGCGACAGTATCACGACTTACGAGAACTCAAACATTGGTAATGAATGGTAATTGGTATGATGGCGGTACGGTATTAAAACTTAGAAGTGCATTGACTTACGCGTACTTGTTAACAGTTAGTTGTTTGGTCGTGCTTCTCAACGAAGATGGACGAAAGCTCACCAGAAATGCAAGTAAATCACCCAGAAACAGACAAGTTTCTTAAACTTTCATGAATCACAGATGTGTCAAGAGTAGCAACGTTAGTAAAAAATAACAAGAATTTAACCTTGAAAGGTTTTTATCAATTTAATTGACAACTATCCGGGAACAAATTTGTGTTCCCCAGCTAGCACATGATCCTGCTTTTACCAAGTCTGCAAAGTAAACGAGTAAACAGTACCAGTTTGGCAAGGTAGAAGAGCGCCCTCGATTGTCAGGAGTAGTACATGACGACACTTCCAGCAGTGTGTGGGGGCGGGGCGGGGCGGGGGGGGGGGGGGTGGAATCAGAGAATCAGTTTTCTCCAATGTTGAAGGGAGGGACTTTCCTCAATTTTGAGGATGTTACGGTGTTCTTGACAAGTGTAAATATTAAACCGATCAACCATTTAAATCCAAGGGCCATTTCATGAGGTCTTAGGCACCACCGAGAATAAGGCACATTTGAATGTTCTCATAATATTATTATTCTTGGGGATCGTAAGACAGTGTTTGAAAACTTACTCATGTGCTACCAAAGTGGTCTTGCAGCATGCACTGCCCTTGGTTGCCTCCAACTTGCCTGTAAAAATTGTCTCATAATTGTGACAAGGCCGTAAGAACGAAGAAACTCCATCAATTAAGAGTAAATAGTGGATTTGGGCAAATGTTTTCACCTCAGAAGAACCAAGACCAAATTCTAAATGTATCAGCTGAATAAATAATGCCATTTTAATACTTCTAAATATAACTTTTCCACGAAAATGCAAGGTGAGTAAATATAAGACCTATCTACTCTTACTTGACTCGTATATCGGACTAGACTCGGCAATTATTGACTCTCTGTTCACAAATAGAAATTTTGTTGACTCAGTTCTGCCACAAATGAAACAGGGTCGGGAATAGAACTCGCGGCGGGCTCAGTCGTGGATTGCAGTGAGTACATAAACCCAATCACTATGATCTTGTCACTAAGTCTCTAAAATTCCTTAATGGTAACAAAATTAGTACTTTTGTTGGATTTTTAAAGAGTAAAATTCGAAGGATTTGAAAATTTACATGTTGGAAATACTAGCGAGGTTTGCGAGGACATCATGTACATAAGACACTCTCCCCCGGAGTTCTGAGAAGAACCAGTGGTTTAATACAGCGACGTTTCGATCTGTATGCTCTGATCGTCTTCAGGGGAATAAAGACGACCAGAGCACTCAGGCGAAACGTTCTTCTCAGAAGCATTCAACTCAGGGGAAAATGTTGTATGTATACGGCGTCTGTCTCTGCAAACCTCAATAATTTAAATTAATGTTCATTCTCTAAGTTTCTATACAGCAATCCTTCACCGATCTTGAACTCTTGGTGGCAGCAGATAATATGCCTCCATTACTGCGGTGTACCTGGGTGGTACTGCGCTGCCTAGCGACTGGTATAAGGTTTGGGCTACACGGCGATCATTTGATCAGTCGCGGGTTATTGGACTTTCACTTTGCAAATCGCTTAAACCCGTCGCTAGGCAGCGCAGTACCACCCAGGTACCACCGCAATAATGGCGGTATCTGCTGCCACCAAGAGTTCAAGATCGGTGAAGGATTGCTGTATAGGAATGATTCAACCGACCTGTGAAAATGTCCTAGTTTATCAGGGATTACACTTCTAACTTGTTCTTATTTCGACTGCTGGAATAGCCTACGTAACAATGCTATTTTCATTGGTGACAAGATTGTCTCATAAAATCTAATTTTAAGTATAAAGTCTAAGTTTCAGTATTGGAAACAGTCGCTGCAGTCGCTGCACTATTGATAACTGGTGTGTTTTAGCAAGAAGAAATCCGAATACTCATCGTACCAAAATGGGAGTCAGATTGACCTCACAGCCTCGGTTTGGTTATACTGAGTTGAATGGAAGACAACAAGAAATGGGTATACAATGTTTTTATCAGTTCTTTTGAGTCAGCATTATTGTGTACAATTACACATTAGTATTTCATAGAAATCACTGGTACACCGATGAACCAGGCTAGCTAATTCTCCTCCAAGCCTCGGTTTGGTTACATAGATTCTAATGGGATAAACAAAAGATGACTGTGGGCTCACACCTGTATAGGCCTTTTACTTAGTTACATAGGAATCAACAAATCTGGAAACTAGACTACACTAATACATCAATCCTGTAGAAAAAGAGGGCCAGACTAAGTTCCCCTTCCACAGTCTGGATTTGGTTTTATTTTGGAGAAAAGAAAAAATAGCTCTCATTTATCAGTTATCTTAACTTGGCATTCTAACTTAATTACATTGAAAGCAATACCGTTGACACTGCTATGGATCTATTACATTGATCGCGCACAAACATCGTTATCATAATAGCATGTCATTTACCTACACGAAGGGTCCATGTACTTTATCAATAGATCGATATATCTACAATAGTCATTACCATCACAATACTCCCATAGAGGTATGACAACCCCCCACCAAAGTGTACACTGAATACGGTGTGGAAACAGACTACACACGGTTCCAGACGACCAACAAAGACTGTTCGTGTTGGGGTTTAGTGTCGCTGTATTTGTGTAGTGAATGGTGACGGACGGTAGCTAGTCTAGAAAAGCTCATGTTTGGCAACAGAATAATCTAATCACTAAGATCAGATTTTGGGAAAAGTACTAAGATTTACGGCCAGCTTCTAGGTAAACCGCAAATGCCCGCAGCACACGTTTTTAGTGTCAACATTTGAAAAGTTTTCGTTCGACGTAGATGCCGAAAAAAATCGTCTTATGGACATTTTATTTATGTTAAGGGACGCTGGATGTGATGTTTTCTATCGCGGATTGTCTTGAAGGTTATGACTGTTATAATTTCGCCGGATCTACTGTGACTTTCGACCGATTCATCATCAAGATTATAACTCATGGAAACAAGAACTTGTTAATTTTGTTGATGACGCAAAGGGGAGTTATTTTATCGCATCAGTTGGAGAAAGTTTTCTCACAAAATCTCCATAGTGACTGCGGACGCTATCATATTATCAGCGCCCATGCATCCATACCCGAGTGTTGACAGATTGCTGTCCGTCCACAAGACAGTGCAAGTACTTATACAAACTGAAGGGGCTGCCGTTTTGTCTCCAAACATTCTTTACGTCTAGCCATGGAAACGTAAATGTTTGAGACACCACGATAACATTCAACATGAACACCCTGGCTTGTTTTCCTTCTTCCTCCGTAGACAGTGTTTAAGCACCAATACAAATTATGATAATGGACTCTGTGGGTGCTAATAGAGAAGAGCAAATACAATTAAACTGTTGACTCAACTTAATTCATATAAAATGAAATGAGTGACCCGATCACCTGAAGTGCACGGTATACAGCAATTCTGTAACTGATTTATTGCCGTCATTTTGAGCACCTAGGATGGACTTTGATTTTACGACTCTTCAAAACACAACAGCTGCCGGTAAATTGGATTATTCACTTTGGCAATATCTGCATAACGTGAATATGGGATTATTATTACAGTTATCCATTGGATAACTGTGTTGCTCGATTCGGCAGATTCAGAGGAGTATTGTTATAATAATTTGGAGCGTATAGAGAGATGGAGGAGAGAGGGGAAGATCGTCTGCCGGTTGAGCCGGACCAAACAGCACCTTCAACGGTACCACCACCGGCTACCGACCCAGTAGCCGACGGGTCGAAATCAGCTCCTGCTCCCTCAAACACCGAGTCCCGTACCCGGAAGAAGGTTACATTTGATCTGGATTTACAAGTACACACGATACCGAAAAGGATTCCAATATACGAGAGGCGTCCAGCGGTGAACACTGCCTACGCCCGGCCCCAGCAGCAGCCTGTATCCTTCGTCCCCCGCCCGCTGGATCTCAAGGGAAGGGATAGATACTTGCTAGGAGCAACCACAACTAAGAAAATCATCGACCTCTTCAGCCTTCCCAATGGCTTTCCATCCTATCCAATGCCACCCAAAACCGGGGCGAGGAAAGGTAGACAACAAGGAGCTAGCACCCATGCTGTGATGAACCCAAATAATCCGTATTACACTTTTGCAAATTTTAGGACATCTAAAATAAGCCGAGCCGCTCTGAATCTGAAACAGATCACAGCAGCTCTAGGTGAGCATTTTGACTCCAGCGTCTACAAGGAATGGGAGACGAGCAAAAGAGTACAGTCGTCATTGCCGTTCGCCACATCGTCAGCCTCGAAAACTAACGGGGTGAAGAACACCAGCAGCGTCGTGAACGAACTAGGGGTGCAACAAGCCCGTAAGGCAGGAGGAAGGAACGCCATCGCTGCGTTCAGCCAATCCAGACTTAGAGTCCGACCACAACAGCACCCGGTATCAGTGGGGGTACAACCCCCGACGGAGAGGACCCCAACACCACCAAGGGGGCATCACAGCGGGTATGTGGACGTTCCTCAATCCCCACCAGAGTCATGGGATCGTCAGAGACTTCCTTCTGTCACAACGGAGCAAATGTATCTCAATAACAGAACTTTAGTTTCAAGACGTCGATCGGCAGATTCTACCAGCTCGTCAAGGAACGGAAACACTGCTGATGTTAACATCGGGGGTAACGACGCGGGGCCCGGGCGAGACCGCCCGTCTTCCCGGTGCTCGACTATCGATACGTACGTCATATCGGACATTCCGGGTGTAAAATCAAGCCAGAACTCTCCATGTAATGCGAATACAAGCTCGGGTCTGAAGGGGTTAGCGGGTCGCAGGGTGGCGATTGGAACGAACCAGCGTCCGGTCGCTTGGGAGGCGGGAATCGCCATCCCAATAAATGAACCCGTACTTAATGTTTCTGCTATACGGACATCCACAGGAGCACCAGATACTGGGGGGTTAGTACAATGGCATGTTACGTCAAGACCACCAAACCTATCAATTTAAAGTGACTTACAACCATTGGTAAAGCTCGGCATTGTATCAATCCACATTAATTTGAAAGCTTACTTTGTGAAAACTTGAAATACCGCTACTGATATTGTCATTATTAATATTAGGAATATTTCCTGCTGTGCCGGGAAAAAAATCATATTCGAATTCTTATTTCTATTGCCAAATTAAAAATAAGCCTGTTAAAGCACAATTGATACTTTAATGCCGAAGCACAATTGGTGAACTTGAATACACACCCTAGAAAAACAACAGGGTATTTCGGTGTTTCCCTAAAACCAGTGACGTATATCATATCCTACTTTTAAACACGTTTGAGCACACCCGTTTTCAAAACAATTGTTTTTCTTATTGTACTTTTGGGGTGTGTATCTCCTTTCCATGCAATGCAAACGTCTGCAGAGTTTGAGTACCAGTCTATTTACGTTCAAGCCTCGTTGTGAATACCAATTACTTGCGTAAACCCAAGTTACAAATCCAAAATGGCTTCTTTATAATGAAACAATTTCCAGCTATCTATGTGTGTGCACTATAATTAAGCTAGAATAAGAGTTAAGAAGCAATAATTATATTATTTATTTATTATTGACAATCTTTACAAACAAATGCCATGCAGTAAACACTGTATCAACACTGCGTCTACAAAAGAAAACAATGCGCCATTTTCATGACCACAGTAATGGCTGCTTTAAAGCATGTGGTTTGTTTTCCTGCACTAAGTTTATTTATTTTATGTATTTATGTTTAACGCACATCGGTGTAAGGGTAAAACCAAAATAATAAGACAAAACAACCCAGTGAGTAACAAACTATCTACAGACTCCTGATTGTTAAATGGCCTTCAAAGACGCACTCTTTTTGATGATACAAAACAAAAAAGTGTGTAATTAGTATTTCAAATCTTTATGAGAACCCTATTGCCGTTTTCATAATGAGACGATTTTGTTTAAAACAGATATTAACAAAATAGAAAACAAGCATAAAGTCATGCTGTTCTTGATTCCTAATAAGGTTTCTGCTTACGAGATCCAAACAATGTCAACATATTTGTCCTTTATTCCTAGCCCAAGGTGAAGTATCATTAAGCACTTATAACGATCAATCTTTCTTCAGTTATATTAATTACCTTATACCGCTAAGTGGATTGTTTTCTAGTGAACATCCGTGTTAGAAAAAAATGCAAATGCGTGAAATAGTTCAAATTTCTTTCCCAGGAATGATTCGGATCCTTGGCTGTCCTCCAATACCCTACTTCAAAAGTGTCAATGAAAACAGGGTAAACAAGTTTTATTTACCCAGCATTAAAAAAAAATTCTTTTATGTTGATACTATTATTATTATTATTTTTAAAGTAAAAAATAAGTGACAATCGCATAGTAGAATTTTATAAATTGTTAATTTAAGCTTTAGACTATAATTCTTAAGTTTGTATACTGCAATAATATGTTATGTGCAAATTACATTTCATCATGCAGCCATAGTGGCTGACTACTACTAGAAATTGAAAGGTGACCATTATTTGAAGACCTGCATTTCCCTTAAGTTAGTTACTATCAAATGCGTCCTTCTATAGCTTATGGAATATGAATGTTTTCGATCAATATAACTGCTTTTTACAAAACTACTTTTTGTGTGTGTAAATGTTGATATGGGGCAACGAGTTTATGCTTTGAAATGTTGCAGTATAGATCTTTCAATTGTTGATATTAAACAAAGTGCGCCGGTTGGCATGGACGGCCGAATGTTAGCAAAACATTAAATCGTGTTAAAAAATGTTGTGACAAAATTCAACAATTTCTGTAAAGATTAATGAACTGAAATTCCTTCCATGATTGGTCGACTCGTTTCTAACAAATTCAACACTTTTTTTGATTATTTGTGTAACGTTGCTACAAACTATGGCTATTTGTTTTTGATTTGCTGTTATGGCTTTCCATAGTTTTCCAACCTCGGTTGGCAAAAAACTCAGGCTGTGACGTTGCAATAGAAAGGTCTATAACGTCTACACAGCCGAATTTAAATTTGCGTTCTTGCACGTGCCTTATAAAAAGTTGTGTTAGTGTTTGTTGTCATTAGTGCGTTCTAAAATCAATTTCTGAGTCAACTAACAAACCCTGAGAATTCAACATAATCAATAAAATAGAAAAATGCAAATTTCGAAAAAAAAAAATTCTCTGTCTTGTCTTTTCGGTTCTCTGTTTTAAAAAGTTCCTTCACTCAATTTAAGTTTAAAGTGTGGTATAGGCCTAGTAAAATGAGCGACAATAGCCAGCTGAATCACTGATAATGTCGACGAATAAGAATAAACCTTTTTGTGACAATTATGGGATAATAGTCTTAGCTCTGAAGAAGTGGCGGTTCTGATAAGAACCAGGGGTGAGACAAGTCTCAACAGTTATCGCCGTTGCGTACAAGGTTGCACAAACAAATGACCCCACTGTAGTAGGCCTACCGGTTTACTTTTTGGGGTGCTGTTTCGTCACAGCATGATGCACACGAGGTTGTCTTCCGACCGCAACTTGTGTTTTTCTTAGGCATAAATTGTTATTTTCGTTTAAATCCAATATTTATTTTACACGGTGCCCTTTTTTTAACTTGAAAAAAATCAATGTTTCTATTACAACGACAATCGCAACTGTCTAAAAGATACCCCCAAAAATGTTCACAAAAATTCAGGTGTGGGCTGATTGTTATCGGCGCAGGTTCTGGCTTGTACCTCATACTTGATATTATGAAACACCAACAACAAATTATTCAAAGCATCAATTAAAAAACACAATACAAATGCCGTGACGACTTTGAAGACCTCAAACTCGACCTACTGTATTGAAAAGCCAACAGCTGAAAAATTGAATCGAATATCACAATAAACACCTGGGTTTTAATTCAATCGATTGTTTGACTCAAACAAAATATTTCCTCTGCATTTTTACAGCCTCCCTTATTAAAAGCTCGGAAAGTGCTTGTCAACACGTTGAAGAAATGGCCACACATTGACTATTTCCCCGGGAAGTGTGGGATCGACAAATCAATATGAAAGGTGAATAATTCATCCGTTCTCCCATTTGATTGATCCAATGAACTTTGACCTTTACAGTCAAAGGCAGTTTACGTCTGTCCTAACTGATGTGTTGTTCACAGACTGCATACTATGAGAATACCACTAATTAGCGACAAAAAGAATGATAAAACTTGTTGCACATGTTTAAGAAGTGTACACAAATAAAATAAGACGCGCCAGTTACATATATGCCCGTTATGTTTGCTTTTTGACGAACTGTAAATGCTTTCAATTTTCTATATGTTACCTCCATGATGTTACGTAGTACACAACTATGACAACCCAAACCATCCATTTTGATAAATCTCATTATTCTATGTTTGACCAAATATTGTAGGCGGAAGAAGTTCGCATGGGCGCCAAAGCAAAGCAAACGTTTTGTTTAGTATGGTAGCAATTACTATAGAAATGCTCATTGTCTGCACTGATCTATTGTTGCGTCAAAAGTATTGCTTACTGATATGGCGTCCGATGTATACTTAAAATAATTCAGCCAAAGTTGCACAACTTGCGCCTGCGCAGTTTACATGTTATGTCAAGGAATGAGCTAGCTACAGCAGAAACGCTTGGAGACAATTTTGACTGGGTCTGGGTTTGAACTATATGCATTAGGCAAGTGGACCATTGTTGAGGGAGAATGCTTTAGAAAGTGGTTAACAATTCATTTACGTTGCCACTTTATGTTATTAACAACGAGGCCAGTTACATCTTTACCCATTCGTTTGATGGTTGAAGCATTGTATAGTTTCGGACCTCAATACTGCATAACAATGACAACCCTAAACGAGCCATTTTAGTATTGTGTATTTCTCATTAAATTTTCCGTATAATTGTAAATGCAAACAATTGATTGTGGAGTACGGCTGGACCAGGAATAATTTGTAGCAAAATGCCAGGTTTCAGCAGCCTTCAATGAGCTAACACTGTTTGACACGATTCCCAAATGTACATGCATGGTCCCTTATACAATAGGCCTACCCGAAGAGTGATTATCACTAAACCATAGGGTCGGAGAGTTGTCCTCCCAGCCTCGGTTTGAATACGCTTATTTAAAAGGGAGAAAATAAAACCAAGATAAATACAATGGAACTTCGATTAGTTACCAAATAATATCTTTCGAGATTTCTTAACTTACCATAATCATCTACAAGTCGATCCTCGTCGTATCGCACAGTAGTCCAAACATCCTATCAGCACATTATACAGCTAACGTCAAACCGTTCTTACATGGGCTACTTTCGGGTTACCTTCTCCATTCTTGTCGTGTTTCTTTGTGCAATAAAAGTTTTAAAATAATAATGATGTTATCGATACCATTTAGGGGACAGGGGCCGATTACACAAAGCACTTAGGTTCATCTTAAGATGAGTTGTCAGTATTGCCATTATTGTGACATTAAGAGTGATTTTGCATTTAGGAACAATCTTGGCTCTTTATGAAATCGGGCCCAGACTAACTTCCCTTTTAGCCTCGGTTTGGTACATGGATTCAATGGTACCGTGGTTAGGCAATTAATAAAATGACATTTTAGGCCTAATGATAACTTAAATGGGTTTTGGGTGATTCAAGTCAGGAATCACTGTGCGAAAAATCCGTAGGAGAAAACTTGCTTGGATATATGATGGAAACCAAGCCATTTCTTGCTCGTATCCTGTCGTTTTTACAACTCGTGTCTTCAGTTTGAAATGCTTAGACCTATCCAGCATTAAGGCCATTTCGGTTTGTTTATAAAATGCTCCATTTGTTTTTAACACACCTTTACTAAACCTCCATCTTTCAGTCTCATATGATTGAACTATCAACAATAACTTACAGTATTTTGGATGGCATTTAGATAAGGGGAATAAAATAACAACAATTCTACAACAATTATAACAATCAGTCAACCCAAAACACGGTTTGTCCTTCCAGCCTCGGTTTGAATCCAGTTATTTGAATAGATGAAAAGAAGGCTTGTATGGTTTCGGAATTCTGTACATTGAATACTGCAAACCATGACTTTTAAAACCAGCCTTTGTAGTATTATATAATTCTCATTGGAATGCATAGATTTGTAAATGTAAGGTAACCATTCATTGTCGGATTGTGATTATTCAGGAAAGACCAGCTGAGTGTAATGTTAAGTTTCACCAACCTGTAACCCTATGCGTCCACAAGTGTTTGTTACTGCAGTCCTTATGTGGACAATGTCCCTTAGGCCTAAACAGAAATAGAAATTGACAATTACTGAACAAAATCATTGTCCGGCAATTTTCCCTGCAACCTCAGTTTGGATACAATTTGAAGGCAGAACAACTGGGAGGAAATTATATCATTATGGATTTCAAGCTATCAAGAATTAATGCTTGAAATGTTTATCCTTTTCAAAAAAGTTTTATAAGAATTTACGCTTTCCAGTTGAAAGAATTATGTATTATAGCAATTATGTATTACGGTTTTGTTCCTTTTAGATTTTATTTTAAAAGGTCATAGGTGAAATTTTACGTAAAATTTGCTCTTTCGGTGAGGGCGGGGGTGAGGGTCAAAATACCCTAGCCTGCCGAAGGTCTTTAGTGCAGTCGGTTACATTGCTATGGGAAGCAATGACTGATTGGCAAGAACTCACATAGGGACTGTAGCAAACATTTCTGGACGCATAGGAATTAAAGGTTGCTGAAACTTAGCTTTACACTGGTCCTTCCTTAGCCAACAGAAACCCACAATTCTATGCCATGAACATTATAATACTACAATGGGTGGTTTAAGTTGTCATGGTTTTGCAGAACTAATCACTAGAATTCCGAAACCGCACATTTTTCAGCAAGTAAACAATGGGTTAAAAAAAAACTTCTTTCTCGTATGCCTTGGTTAAATGTGAATAACGTCAAGTGCCAAAGTATTGAATTTTAACAATGGTCGGCTTGCCAATTGTTTAAGAATCTCTGTAGGAGTGCATGATCCCTAACAGCAAATGAAAGTGTTAATTGCTACCCCAAAATAGTGTCAGGCAATTCGCCTTCTAACCTCGGTTTTGGATACAACTATTTCAAGGCAGAAAAACAAAGAAAGGATATAATTATAACAAAACAGATTTTATATGATTTTCTTATTTTTTGTTCTTTTACTAACAAAAAAATCATTGGTGGAATTTATTTTTTCGGTAGGGTGGGGATGAGGGCTGAACACGTAGCCTGACAAAGCGCCTTTTCTGTACTGGCAGCGGTTTACGAAACTATGGGAAGCAATGCTGGAAGCTTAAGGAACATTTTGAGAGATTTTGATTTTACAGTTAGCAAGCAGCCCATTGTTAAAATTCAATACCTTGTTGTTATTCACAACGAACCAAGGCATACGAGATCTTAGGCTAACTCGTAGGTTTACTTGTTGAAAAAGTGTGCGGTTTCGGAATTCTAATGATTAAGTTTTGCATAACCATGACAACTGAAACCACCCATTGTAGTATTATATAATGCTAGTGGCATAGAGTTGTAGACGTAAGGTAACCATTGTGGTATGCCGATGGTTAGGGAAGGACCAGTGAAATGCCAAGTCCCAGCAGTCTTTGATACGCGCCTTACTTTGTTGCTACAATCCCTAAGTCATGGTCCCTAGCTCATCTGAAAAGTGAAGACGAATCGGGTCAGGCAGTTGTTTTCCAAGTTTAGAAGTATAACTTAAAGGAACACAAACTTGAATCTTTATCTTTTTTAACTTACCAAAATATTCCAAGAGTACAAAAAACAACTGACATGTCATTCTGCCACTGAGCATTAATCAGGTCACCTGTCATCATTTTTTGTCGTGTTCCTATCTGCAATAACAATAAAACAAACGGATTGTAAAGATGCCATTAAGGGGCCAGACTAAGTTCCCTTACAGCCTCGGTTTGGTTATATATTGGGTTTCAGAGTAAAGAAACGTCAAAAATGGTGGTATAAATATAAATATCGGATGTAATTTTTTGAATAATTTTTAGTGTCAATTGTTTTTGATTAAAGTTGGTAAAGGGGGGAACGATTTTAGTTCATTCTGTCGTTTCGAGAGTGAAACCTTGATCCACTAATTTTGTATTTGCGATTTGTCTTTATACTGCCCTATACACTATTCAAAAAAGAGTCACAACCTACTCTCAGGTAGAAAATTCATTTTTCTAATGGTAAACTTGAAATTTGAATTATTTTAAAGGGTGTTTGTAACATTGGTAAGAGTAAAAATATAAATGTTCACAGATTCACACATAACTTACATGGTATAAAGATGGTCATGATGGGAAACTTCCTTTGAAATATTTTTGCTTTAAATGCTATAGTTTTTGAGAAATGAGTAAAACAATTAGTTTTGATCTCACGAGTCAAAAACTTGATGTTTGAAAACAGTGAAAACACTTAAGGTTTTCCCCCACTTTTTTCTGGTGATTGCAATGACCGATTGAGCTTAAACTTTCACAGGTTTGTTGTTTCATGTATAATGTTGGGATACACGAAGTGAGGATACCGGTCTTTGACATTTACCAAAAGTATAAACTCCTTTTAACAACAAATTGTTGAAGACGTTAACAAAAGTAACTGCAATACTTCATTTCAAATTCTCATTGGACCTTGTTGGACTCGGTCATCTTCTTGTGCACTGCGTAGTGAAAAGAACAATGGTAAAATAAGCCTATGGTGAGGGTGCTATGTTAGTTTAACGGTCACGATCACTGTACGGTTTCCAAGAAGAGACACGACAATAATTGTTTGATTTCTCTGCTTGAGAATCAGACCTAGCACTTCGTTATTGTCTCACGGGAAATCAGACACTGGGGAGAGGGTCACGGTACGGGTCGAGTTTACCCGGCCGACTCGACCGCATTATCATTGAATGCATTGAGTTCAAATATTAAAATACTGGTAAAAGTCCTCAAAGTGTTCTCTGCCAAATAATTTTGAAGTCAAATATTAATAGCGAAATTCGTACATTGTTATTGTGAATTTTTGTCGTCGTCAGACTCAAAATGTTAGTGGCTTGTTCGCATAACATGTCTTCGGCTGGTCTTAGCTTCAAATAAAATTTGAGTTCGTTTCCAACCCTAAATATCTAACATTGCCATTGGGATTTTTTTTTTTTTTTTTTTACCTGTCTGATATGGGCATTTCTACTCAGACCTTTTTGTTTTTAAGTCACCCTGTAAACTTACAACTTTATTTTAAAGATTTTTCTTCCTTACTTCCTTTGTTTGAAGTCGTAGAGTTGTCTATATTTTAATTGAAGTGGGGAATGCATGGGGCGTCGAACACCAGCCAAACATTGCGTCTGTAAAGGGCCTGATCTGTGCAGGCAGTAGTTAATGAGCTTGCTAGAAGGAACACAAAAATATATTTTAGGGGTTCTAAGGTAATAAACATTGCAATAAAGCAAGCAGATTATTGATTTGCATAATTCAAACATATTTATACAACGTAAGCCTGCCTTCGTATTTAATTTTCCTAAAAAGTATAACAATTTCAAGCGACTCTTGAAAGCATGGAATTCGGTTTTAAGTTTTTTTCTATAGCTTTTTCTCCCTTAAAAAACATATCCAAACCGAGGTTGGGAGACAAATTGGCTGACCATTAATTTTGTTTAGTAATTGACCTGTAGTCATTTGCTGTTAGGGACCATGTTCACATAGGGACCGTGGCAAACAAGTGTGACAGCAATAGATTAAAGGTTGCTTGGACTTCACTGGTCTTTCACAAACAATCGGAAACCCACAATGGATGGTTACCTTACATCTACAATTCTATTCTATTCAATGAGAATTATATAATACTACAATGGATGGATTCAGTTGTCATGGTTATGCATTCAATCTGTAGAATTCCAAATCCCTACTTCAAATAGCAAACCTGCATGTGTTAGGCTATGATATGGTACGCCTTTTGGTTCAACAACTTCAAACGACAAACTAAGGAAATTCAATCACACTGCACTCTAAAGAGGTCTCCCAAAACAATGGTCCGCTTGCCAATTGCAATGTTAAATACCTCCGAACCGGTAAAAAAAAAGCTCTCTATGGTGTTCCTTTTAGCAAACTTATGTAAACCACTACCTACCTAGATCAGGCCCTTTGCAGACTTTTTCCTAGGGTTGGCCTACCCACTTACATCCCTAAAGAAAATTGAAGTCAATCTACGACTTCAGGTGAAGGGAAAAGGGGAAAAGAGACCTTAAAATACATTCTAAAAAATTAGTTACACTATACAATTATCCATACGAAAAAACATGTCTTCATACTAAACATTCCAGTAAAGGAAAAACAAGCAATTCTTGAATGTTTTAAATTTAATTCTTTAGCTTGTTATATTGGTTTTTCTCCCCCAAACCGAGGTTGGTAGGGAAATTACATGACACAAATTTTGTTCAGTAATTGACACTTTCATTTGCTGTTGGGACAAAGCAATGAACCAAGGCATACCAGATCATAGGTTTCCTTGTTGCTGTCCGATTCAGAATTCTATAGATTGAGTACTGCATAACCATGACAACCGAAACCATCTATTGTATAATATATAATTCTCATTGCATAGAATTGTAGTTGTAATGCATTCATTGTGGGATTCCGATGGTAAGGGAAGGACCAGTGAAATGCTAGCAGTCTTTGATATGCGCCTTACTTTGTTGCTACAGTCCCTATAAGTCTTGGTCCCTAAGCTCACTTCAAAAGTTATTTTCACTGAAGAGCAGTCGGGTCAGGCAGTTTTAATGCATCAGTTAAAATGTGTCAATACAAAGAACAAAAACTTGAATCGACCAGACACTAATTCTTTTTGAGCTTTCTTGGAACGTTTGAAAATGTTGTCTTTTTTAAACTTACCATAATATTCCTTTAGTATCAAACACAAAATTCGACGACATGTTTTTCCAAAGAGCCCTAATCGGGTCAACTTTCAACATTCTATGTCGTGTTCCTTACTGCAATAACAATAACATATACGGATTGTAAAGATACAATGATGGGCCCATCAGACTAATTTCCCTTACAGCCTCGGTTTGGTTACGATAAGTTTTGAAGTAAAGAAACAACAAAATTGTGGTTTAAATAAAAACTCCAACTATCGGATACGAGCGTTTTTTGCGGTATATTATTGGGTGATAAATCCTTTCTTGTTAAAATTGAAAAATAAGAGAACTAATTTTGTTGTTTCTATCTGTTCGATTGTTAACACTTTATCCACTAAATGTATTTGCGAGTTTTCTTTTTTGTTTTGGACCGAATTTAAAAGTAGATCAAAGAGATACCGTACTTAAATGTTATTTTAGACCACCCAGCAAAATGATTTGATAATCTCAATAAATGGGGTTTGCGCTAAACTTGATTATACTGCTAGGCCGCTACCATAAAATGAAGATGACCGGTTGAGAAGCGGATGGTCTCAAGCGGTAGGCTCACTTTTCTATTTTTGTTAATTAAAAAAATATGTAAATTTTTTTTTCGCTGAACTTAATTTTCATCCAACCCTGAACACCCCTGAACAAAGTGGTAGAACCGATTTTGCCCTAGAGGTCGTTTACCGGGTAGGCCAGCTGTCACAAAGTGGGTCCGCCAATTCCCTTGTGTACAAAATATTCCCTTGTGTACAAAATTGGCCCGACAGTACCAATACACGCTCTCTGTCATATGTCTGTGAATGGAAACCAGAGCTGTTTGTTTACAATCATGACCCAGAAATACCCTCAGGGTATATCTAGGTGACCTGGTTACTGCTTATTTTCACCCTGTGGCTGTTTCATGTGTCAATTTCACTAATTACATAATGCGCCTACCGAGTGAGCACCTTCGTTCCTCGGAGCAAATCAGAAAAGCTCGCTTCTCGCAGGGTTAAAGTATTAAAAGGGTGTTACAACTGTACTGCAAGGTAGAACATTCTTTTTCTAATGGTAAACTCGCCAACCTTGGAAACTTGACCTATTTTGCATTTTCTTTAATAAGTGATTTTTAAGGACGTATAAAGTAACTGCGAAACTTCAAGTCAAATTTATATCGGACATTGAAGGACTCCATCAACTTCTAGTACACGGCGCAAACTAAGCCTATGGGGGCGCTATGTTAGTTTAACGGTCTCGATCACTGTACGGTTTCCTAGAAGTGACACGACAGTATTATTTGATTTCTCTGGCTAAGAATCAGACCTAGCACTTCGTTACTCTCTCAGAGCAAATCAGACAATGGAAGAAGGTCATGGTACGGGTGGAGTTTACCTGGCCGACATGACACTACCTACATTATAATTGAATAACGATAAATGAAATTTGCCTATCGGAAAAATGGCCCATATGCAGTTGTCCTCCAAGCCTCGGTTTGAATGTATTGATTACAGTGGAGGAAAAGTCTACTGCAAAAAATGTATTTCGAGCTTTTAACAATCGCTTCAAATACTGATCCAGTTTTAAGATATTTTCAACGAGAAGACGCGCTTTAGTCAATAAACAATTTAACATTGTAGTATTCTTGTCTGTTAGGTAATATTGTAGGCCTGCATTGCAGTTAGTGCAGTTAGTTTTTTGCAACTTTATTTTAAGGGACGTTTCCTTCTTCCTCAACGAAAAGTCCTGGGATTGAATTAATTTTTGATTGGGTCATAGGGGGGAATCGAACCCCAGACAATAATTACGCCTGCAACGGGCCTGATCTGTGTAGACAGTGGCTTACATGAGCTTGCTAGAAGAAACACACAGATATTTTGTTTACTTGTTCTGAGGTACTTAACAATGCAATGGCATGTGGATCATTTAATAGCATAGTAAGACTCATTCTACAAGTAAGCCTGACTTTTTATCAAAATTTCCTAAAAAGGATAAATATTTCAAGCAATTCTTGAAAGCATGGAATGTAGGCCTATACGTATTTTTTCATGTGGTTTTTCTCCCTTGAATTTAATCTATCCAAATCGAGGTAGGGGAAATTGCATGACACAAATTTTGTTCAGTAATTGACACTTTCATTTGCTGATAGGGACAATGCAATGAACAAAGGCATTATGATAACCCATAGGTTTATTTGTCGCTGTCCGAGATTGATGCATTACCATGACAACCGAATCCATCCATTGTAGTATTATATAATTCTCATTGTATAGAATTCTAGATGTAAAGTAATCATTCATTGTGGGATTCCGATGGCTAGGGATGGACCAGTGAAATGCCAAGTCTCTGCAGTCTTTGATATGCGCCTTACTTTGTTGCTACAATCCCTAAGTCATGGTCCCTAAGCTCACCTGACAAGTGAAGACAAATCGGGTCAGGCAGTTGTTTTCCGAACCTCCGTTTAGATGCATTTACGCGTCAATCGACCAGAAACTAATTCTTTTGGAGCTTTCGGAAAATGCTTGAAACAATAAACTTTCTTTAACTTCTTTTAAGTATCAATTACAGCAACCGACATTGTTTTCCATTTTGAGCCCTAATCGGGTCACCTTTCAACAGTCTATGTCGTGTTCCTATCTGCAATAACAATGAAACGTACGGATTGTAAAGATACAATGAAGGGCCCAGACTAAGTTCCCTTACAGCCTCGGTTTGGTTACAATAGGTTTTGAAGTAAAGAAACAACAAAATGGTGGTTTAAAAATAAATTCCAACTATCAGTTACGAGTGTTTTTTGTGGTATGTTATTGGGTGATAATTATTTTCTGGTTAAATTTGAAAAATTAAAGAGAACGAAATTTATTCTTTCTGTCGGTTCTAGTGTAACAACTTTATCCACGCAATGTATTCGAGCGTTTTCTTTGTAGTTTTGGGCCGAATTTAAAAATAATTCAAAGAGATACTGCATATCAATGTTATTTTAGACCACCAAGCAAAATTATTTGGTAATCTCAGTAAAAAAAGAGTTTGCACTAAATGCTTAATTATACTGCTAGGCCGCTACCATATTTATAAAACGAAGATGAACGGTTGAAGCCACCCTTTAAATTATTACAAACAGGGTCACAACTGCACTTCAAGGTAGAAAATTCCTATTTCTAATGGTAAACTCGCCAACTTTTGAAATTTGACTTATTTTAAAGACGTTCAAAGTAACTGCATAACTTCAAGTCAAATTTATATTGGACTTTGTGGGACTCCATCAACTTCTTGTACAATGGCTAGTGCTTGGAAAAACTAAGCCTATGAGGGCGCTATGAGTTTAACGGTCTCGATCACTGTACGGTTTCCTGGAAGAGACACGACAGTATTATTTTATTTCTCACTGGCTAAGAATAAGACCTAGCACTTCGTTACTCTCTCAAAGCAAATCAGACACTGGAAGAAGGTCATGGTACGGGTGGAGTTTACCTGGCCGACTTGACCTTACATACATTATTATTCAATGCATGCAGTGAGAAAATAAAAACTGAAGACCCCAAAATTCTCTGCCAAATAGATTTGAATCAGTCCCCTTTTCATGGTTCCTAAAACAGCACATGGAAAGTGATTATCACTGAACAAAATAAAGGTCAGACAAGTGTCCCTCCAGCCTCGGTTTGGATAAATTGCCGGTATCCTGGAAGGACGAAAAGTTACCAGCTACATCATACAAAGGATTGTTGAAATACTGCAAGTTTCTGGACTTCTATCAAAGAGTTACTGCAATAACCATGACAACCAAAATGATCATGTAGATTGATAACAATCATTCTTCTGGAAATGTAGGCACATGAAAAGACACACTTTCTTCTAAAAATAATTGTACATTGAAGTATTCTTGTGTTTGTACGATGAAGTTAAATTTTACAACTTCATTATAAAAATTGTCTTCCCTTCTTTGTTGGGGCGGGTCCAGGTAAAATGAATTAAAGGCATATCAATCATATCATTGCTACCCCTAGGTTAACTTGTTGCTGTACGATTTCGGACTTCTATATACTGAGTACTGCATTACCATGACAACTCAAACAACCATTCATTGTAGTACTTTATAATTGTCATTTCATAGAATCGTAGATGTATAAGGTAACCATTCATTGCGGGATTCTGATGGTTAGGGAAGGACCAGTGAAATGCCAAGTCTCAGTTGCATTAGTTGAAATGCATCAATGAAAAGAACAAAAAACTTCAATTGACTAGAAACTAATTCTTTTCGAGCTTTCGGGAAACGTTTGAAACGTTAATTTAATTAAACTTACAAAAATAGTCTTTGAGTTTCAAACACAGCATTCGACATGTTTTCCTAAGAGACCTCATCGGGTCAGCTTTCACCATTCGTTGTCGTGTTCCTAGCTATCTGCAATAACAATAACATTATACGGTTTGTAGAGATACAATAAAGATGCCAGACTAATCCCTTACAGCCTCGGTTTGGTTACCATGGAGTAAAGAAGCAACAAAATGGTGGTGCTATAGTTACCATCTATCGGATTGGTCCAGAATGTTTTTTGCAGTATGGTGGGTGTTTATTATTTCTGATAACAATTAGGAAAGGGGACATTTTCTGTCACTTTAAGAGTGAAACCATGATCCATCGATTTTGCGAGTTCTTTGTTTTTTAGACCGAAACTAAGAAGTGGATCAATGAGATACTGGATACTGTTATTTTAGACCACCAGGAGAAGTTAATTGGTATTCTCAATAGAAATGAAACTGTCCTCAACTCAGCTCTACTGCCAGGCCGCTACCATCTACCAAATGAAGATGAACAGTGGAAACAACCTTTTAAATTAACAACAAAAATAGTTAAAACTGTACTAATTAAGGTGGTTTTTTGTCTAAAGGTAAACTCGCCAAGTTTTGTTTGAAGTTTGACTTATTTGTGTATTCTCTGTAATAACAAATTGTTAAAGACGTTTAAGTAACTGGATAACTTCAAGTCAAATTCTATTTGGACCTTGTGGGACTCCATCAACTTCTTTTATTCACAGCTCACTGAAAAGAACAATGGAAAAACTAAGTCAGTGAGGGCGCTATGTTAGTTTAAAGGTCTCGACTACAGTACGGTTTCCTAGAAGAGACACGACAATAATTATTTGATTTCTCTGCCCGAGAATCAGACCCAGCACTTCGTTATTGTCTCAGGGGAAATCAGACACTGGGAGAGGGTCAAGATACGGTCGAGTTTACCGGGCCGACTCGACCGCACATTATCATTGAATGCATTGAGTTCAAATACATACTTGTAAAAGTCCTCAAAGTGTTCTCTGCCAAATAGATTTGAAGTCAAATATTAAGAGCGACATTCGTAAATTGTTATCGTTAATTCATAATTATGTGGTCTTCAGAATCAAGATTTTAGTGGCTCGTTAGAAGTCAGTTCTTCGGCTGGTCTTAGCTTCGAATATCATTTGATTTTCTTTCCAACGCTAAAATCGTCTAAGATTTAACACTCCCAGTAATGTGTCTTTCCTTCTTCGTCTTTAATTGACTTCGGGCATATATCTCCTCAGATCATTTTACGAATTTAAATTAATGCTACTTTTTAATAGCTCTTTTAAAAGCCGTTGTTTTATTTCGAGGAGCCTGCAGCCCGGTCGCCATACAAAATCAGGGTCCAACATCATGTTTCTGACAGCGGAGTTCTGTGCTTACGTCGCCCTGTAAAGCACATGAAAAGTTCGACGTCTGAAACAGTTAAGAGCGACTGGACGCGGTAGAAGTCGAAAGATCGACTGTTGCAGTCGTTCGGAACGACTCTGGAGCGCCTTGGTTTCAGACGTCGATCTTGTCATGAGCCGAACCTCATGTAAATGTTTTGGTCTGAAACCAAAATTTAATTGGTTCGACCTAGAGTCGCTCCTAATCTATTTGGTTCGGCGCGACTCTAGAGCACCTGTCTGAAACGGGTGTTAGATTGTGTATTCCTATTGGGGATTATTCTTCCTGCGTGGACATAATTATTCGCTCAGGATTTTATATCTCAAAAATATGGTGGCCCTGAAGGGACATCGCATATCGCAAACGTGTGCGCATACGTATGCAATGTCGTGAAACAATTCGCGAATATATTCGCACACGTATGCAATGTCGTGAAACAATTCGCGAATATGTGCGCACACGTATGCAATGTCGTGAAACAAATCGTGAATGTGTGCGCACACGTATGCAATGTCGTGAAACAATTCGCGAATATGTGCGCACACGGTATGCAATGTCGTGAAACAATTCGCGAATATGTGCGCACACGTCTGCGAATATATTTGCGATGTCGTGAATTTTATTGCATACCATGTCGCATACCTTTGAATAAAATGTATAATGATCTGGGGGGTTTCTTGTCTACAGTGAGATAAGCGGTAGTCATTGCAGCGGTAGTCATTGCAGCGGTAGTCATTTGTGAGGCAAGCGAGGCGGGTGGTCTTCGGTATGGCGAGACTTGGCCTGGTGCCAAGTTCCTGGGTACACATTATTGTACAGTCATGCTTACAGGAGCCTGACTGTAGCGCCACGTACTCCCTAGGTCACTAACAAATTGTCCGCAACTATGACATCACCCCAAAGAGTTAAGGCGCGGGGAATATCTTACTTCTGACGCCGGGTCTGGGTTCGATTGCCGACAAGCCCCCAATATAGGAAAACGTTTTTTCTATAGGTTTCAAACCTCGGTATATTTTTACTGAAAAATAACAACAAAACATTTGGCGCACTGGAATATATTTTTAAAATAAAATAAAAAATAAAAACAAAGATATAAACAGTTATTTAGTAATTAATTCTATAATATAGGCCTAGTTTCTGATTTTATGTTCGGAAAGTGTACTTTTTACCACGTTATTCTTTGCTTTATAAGAGTTTCGTAAACATCTACATCAAATAGGCCTGTCCGGGCACTGAAGTCACAATTAAACCATAATAAACACAAAAAATGCCTTTGGTGCATGTTAATGTTCGAGTTTTTGCTTCTGTAATCGTGTTTTTCTGGGTAAGTTCCAAACTTGTGAAAAATGTAAACACCATTAATGGCGTAATGGGGTGTGGGGGGGGGGGGGGGAGGCGATAGCAGAACTCCTGCAAAAATAACTTCGATCCCAGTGCGGAACACTAGTTTTATAAGCTCTCTCCCACACAGACTATTTTTCGCGAGAAATATTCCAGTCTTTCTCCAACTTAAAAAGTCCTTTAAAATTTGTGTTTTGGAAAATGGCAAAACTAAGGGGTTTACAAACGATGCTTCACCATAGATTAACAGGGGCCTTTACTTCCCTATATAAATTGATGAAAATGAACTAGCTATTGCAGACTGGTGTTGTGACCTCGTCTCTTTTATTATCTTGTTTGGCAAACACAACAGCACAAAACGACTAACTGGACCACATCTTTTGATTGAACGAAAAAAAATTATAAATGAAGGCCTTTGCCTAAGTGTGTTTTCCATAGACCTGTTTAACTCCGCATGATTTCATGACTTTGTTAAACATTGCATTCCATGGGGATTATCGTGCGATATTCATCAACTTCTTTTTCTGAAGAAAAAAAGGGGGGGTACATCTTTAAACTTATTCAGCTGTTGTTTTGCAAACACCTAAATTTATGTGGAAATTATGAAACAAAATGTAACATTTCCCTTATGACCAGTGCTATAAAGGCCCTGCAATGTATAGAAGATCACTTATTTTATGATCACATGGTCTATAGGTACAGCCTGGGATGCAGTGAAGCTCAACAACCTTACACCGTGGAGATCATAGGTAAGCATAACAATTATTGTTGTAAACTACACATCGGTCTTTTCTTATACAGTAGTGACCCCTGCCCCTGCTATCGTCACCATGACGGTTGTATGAACTCTATCCAATGTCATTTCAAAACACCCTGACAAAGGCTGGCATATATACTTTTATTTAGCTATGTTAGGCATTTCTTAAAAACGTGTTGGTACTTTTTGGTGAAAACAAATTTGTACTAAGCCATCTCTTTCCACTTGTATACTTTTGTTTACGCCAGTATACCTGTTCGTTGAGTTGTCATTTTATCCTTCGAGAAAGACTCTGCTTGGGTCGAAACATTTTTTGGCATGAAACCATAGGTCCTTTTGGTTTGTGAGCAAAGTGAGTTTGACTGACTAAAAATGGACGAAGCAGGAGAGCAGGATCAATCAGTTTTAAAGAAACATCGCCCTTACTTCATTGTGTTTATCGCGTTTGTGGAGGTGTTTATTATATGTGGACTGCTGTTCAACTACAGCATTCTGTTTGTGAGTTTACAAGATGAATTTGACTCAAGTGCCGTTTTAACTGGTAAGCAAATACAGGCGGAATTGTGCCATCAATCTCATCATAATTAGAGTTTTTATGTTGATATACACAGACAACGGAATCAAAACATTCTGATAACCTTTGGATCATAAGGAAATACAGTACCATTCTTAATCGGAAAGCCATGCTTTGTCTCAAGTTGTTTGGTTATTTTACCAAAAATGAGGAGAAAAAGTGTGTAGGCCTACTGACTTTCAATTTTTTTTCGAGTGACTTTTTAAGAATGCATTTTTTTAATCAGGGGTTATCCTAAACGTATCAACAGAACGCATGGATAAACGAACTTTCTCCAGCGAGAATGCACTATACCCCACCATAGTAATTTAAATGTCTGTATTGTTGTTCACAGGTTGGGTGGGGTCCCTTGCCAATACGGTATTAGGGTTTGGCAGTCCTGTCTCCACCCCTCTTATCCGTCGCTATGGTACCAGAACGGTCGCTCTAGTAGGAGCAGTTTTGTATTCAGCTGGAATAGCAGCAACGTCATTTGTACCAGCTCTTGGCTACGCGTATTTGACATTAGGAGTTATTGCTGGGACTGGAGCAAGCTTCACATTCCAAACTGTAATGACTCTAGTTATGGTTTGGTTCCCTGGAAAGACAAGTTCAAGAGGGGTTTCGCTGGCTTTACTTGGGTCATCTTTCGGTAAGTCCCCCAAATCAAAATATTACTTTAGTAACTTGGGAAACTGAGTTCATTGCTAGATAACACACATCTTTCTTGTCGGAACAATAATCTCATTCAGAATAACATTTCGTTCCTTTATTTAAATATCGCACCCCCTTAAGGTGATCCCTCTACCGCCGCTTCCGAGGTTGTATCATAAACTTACCCCTGACTATAAGGCATTTACAGGTTGTGTGGCTTCTCACTGGTTGCACCGGCACGTTAATCCGTATGTCGCAGGTTCAACTCCCGCTCTAGTCAATTTTTCTTTGTTCATCCCAAAAGTAATTTAACAATTTACGCACGATCAGTTTACCTTGTGATTTATTATTTGATGTTTCAAAATTTGTTTTTGTAGTATTTGATTCTCTTGACATAACACTATATAGGTGTACTGGCCTTTGCACCTCTTCTCAACGCACTGATACCGGCATACGGCTGGCGTAATACTCTACGGATCATTAGTGGTGGGAGTTTGGTTTTAAGCTTCGCCCCTGGAGTTTTCATTACTGAACCGACGTCTGACCAAACAGCACAGGACGTTACCAATAAGACACACTGTAAAACGGTGGAGAAAGACAGCGAGGAGAATGTTGATGATGGTCAGTTAGAACATGAAGCCAAGACAATCAAGCAGAAATATGCCCGAGTCTTCCATAAAATTGACGCCTGGTTGTGGCTTTCTGCTTTAGTTTTAATCTACATCGGATTGACATTCGTCATCATAAATTTTGTAAGAGAGCTGTATTAGTTAAAACACACATAATTCCATGATTTAATGAATAGAAAGTTAAGCCATTATTGTTACAATTAAAAATTGTGTAACTGAGTTTGTCTACTATGAGAAAGCCACATTTTATATATATTTCTCCGATCAATCAGGCCAGCTTTTTGGAGTACGACCTACTATTTACATCTGACCAAGTCTCCATTACTTTTGTGCTGTTTGCTGTCGGTGAAATCATCGGAAAGCTACTGCTATCGATTGTTGGCGGCCTCTTCCCATTCAGGAAGCTATACGTGATGGCTTTTGGTAGTTTACTGGCTGGCGGTGCATCTGGACTGCTGACTGTGTTACGGACTGCGCCACTCGTGTATACCCTTACACTAAGTAAGTTATGGTTAAATGCACCTTCCCCTCCCCTCTTTAACCATCCTGTTTCTAGCTCCCTGTCAACCGTCCCCGTTCTATGCCCTCAGTACTGTGATGTTTGGGGTTTTTCCAACCATCCGCGGGATCGTGTTGACCAACATGAACATAAGAAGTAACACCTTCAGGCACAATCTCCGTGTTCAGATAATTTATTAAGTGGCTACATTATTTACAATGGTTGCCGAATCTCCCACTTTGGTATGAGACCAAACAATCAACGGTAAAGCATTTGAACATAAGAACAACTACATAGTCATAATGACCTGACACACACGCATCTGGACGACAGACCACGAGGGTGTGTGCCCAATGGGTTTTATACTGCTAAAGGTATTCAAAAAAGGTATTCAATTACGTAATAAAGCATTCCAACTTAAACTATGGGAGATTCGGTAAAAAGCAATCATTGAATTAATACAATCGATTTATTACATCATCACAGTACTCACAAAACTCACCCTATTTCAAGACAGGTTCGCTAAAACTTAAAAGACACTCAAAGGTAAATTTCTAGTATGCAATCCCCGTTCAAAGATATTGCACTGATGTTTTACAATTTCATGCTTAAGTTTTAGGCTTGTCTCGTGCTGTGTGTTTTGTAATGCCGTTTCCTGCTGCACTTGAGTTGTTTGGAGACTACGGATTAGATATTGCTACTGTACTTGTAGTTTTTCCGTTTGGTGTTGGTATTCTGATTGGCGCACCCTTATCAGGTTAGTCTTAGCCCAACAAGTTACTGAACGGTAACTGGTTACTCAGACTCTTGATCGAGAATTCATATTGCAATATTGGCGTCAACAATTGCAACTTCGAGCAAAGTCAGGAAGTTTTACGCCAAATGCGGCGTCACTATGTAGGGATTCCCTTCAATGACACAATTACAGACGATTGAATTAACATTTTAAATAAATGGCATTTTACATAGGCCTAAATTACATTTTTTTTTTTTTTTTTTACAGGTGGACTGTACGATTTGACGGGAGACTACACGTTGAGTTTGCTAGTTGTATTGGGGATTTTCACATTATCTTCTGGTTTATTGTTGATCATACCAATCAGGAGAAAGATTAGATCACGAGGATTACCAGAAAGCCCAGTGCAGTCTTAATACTAACTTTTTGAAGTACTAAAATTGATCTGATTTTATAGCTGAAATGTATTAAATTTTCCTTTCTTTTTTAACAGTAAAAATAGTGAGGTGGCTGGTTTTTTATTTTAAAGGTTCGTATACCACATTGTGCTGACCATTCACGTTCATATAATATCATTAACTGCTTTTTATTTGTTTAGAAATTGTTTGCATTAATGACTTAGAGTCAAGCTTGAATTGATATTTATTATTACATGAATGGGTGCCAACAAGATACAGTCACAGCGTGAAGGGGGGAACTATCCCAAGCTGTCTCTAACGTCTATTCTTTAAAATTATAATCATAGAAAAATTATACGTGATGAAGTCGTGTTTGGGAAAAGTTCAAGCTAGGATATGTACAATGAATGGTCCACCTGATATGATACAGATAAATACCCTTTGTTGTTACAAGCATCATGAGTTCTGTAAATTGTTAAACAAAAAACTTGAACGCTTCAATTTAGAACCACATTTAATTTTAATGATTTCTGCAACGTTGAACACAAAACCCCAAGAAACTGAGAAGAAATAAGACAATGCGTCCTCTTAGTTGGTTTATATTTATTTATTTGTAAACGGTGATTAATAACTATTGATAAACACATGAAAGAAACATGAAATTCAGTTAAAATTCTTGGTTTTTTAAACTCAAATTCTCAGTGAAAATTGCTTACTTGTTCTTATCAAATGAAAGGTTTCACAGTAACGTTATCGCTATACATATCTATTCAAAAAAATTGTTGTTACTTATAAAATAGCTTTACAAAGAGATTAAAAAATTATATATATTCTTATTTTTCAACATATTCTACTAAAACGTATTGTTTCCATTAGGCCGTACGGTGTAAACGAAAAGATGCCTGGAAAATGATTTCCGTTCCGACCCCCGTGGGTCTACTTTTTGGAGGTATATTTTGTGAGTTGTAGACATACTAAACACTATATTAAAAGTTCTCCAAAAAATATCCAGTCAAATTTGCAAAAACATGCAAAGTTTGCTAAAAACGTTGTTGGGCGCAATCTGTGAAAATGCGCGCGCGCAATGTGCGAACTGAAGTCTTCCAACACACACAAATCAAATTGCGCGGCTGAGACACGGTATTTACCATGGGCAGCGCGCCGTATCGATTCCCCCGTTGGTGTGTGGGCCGTAAAACATAATTATAAAAACAAATATATATATATATAATTGCGTCGCGTCCAACAACATCAATTGTGTGGTTTAGGCCATGTTTAAAACTGTAGGCCTATTTCTCAAAAACTAGACTATCGTGTCTTTTTAACATCACTGAATGGTTAGCCATCAAAGTTTTGTGCCAAGAATAATTAAAGAGCTTAGTTTAAAAAATTTATAGGCTATAGTCATTGAACAACAAGGATGGAATGATGAGTCGCTCCAATTATTGTCAATAAAATTAAGGAACTGAAAATTGTTTGTCTTATTCTTTTGACCTTTGATTTCTAATTAATAGGATACTTTTCCCCTAAAACACCTATCACTGTTATTGCAAAAAAAAAATATCATAAGGCCTAAGGTAAACTATAAAAAATTAAAATGAAACAAAATAAAAAAAGGGGGAAATGTTTGTTTTATTAAGTTAAAACATTCCCCTTTACCACTTATAACCCCCTTTTCTGTGAGGGTGCATGCAGACATCAAAGAAAAAGTATGTTTAACTATCGCCTTTTGACTTTTCGAGGGAGACCATTGTCTCCCACTGAAAACAACATCCATAGGATGGTTTTCAACGCTTTTCTGATCATTTTTCTGTCGATGTCAAAAACTAACAAATTTACAAAATTGGCTGGAATTGGGCCTTCATTATCAAAAAAAAGTAAAAATCCAGCGCCCCCCACCCCCTCCCTCTCGTCGACGGGCGCCGCTAATTTAATAACGTGCCGATGTCCTTTTCTTTCATATTCGCCCCCCCCCCCCCAAAAAAAAACCACCAAAAAATATATTAATAATAATTAAAGATAACAATAAAATAAAATAGATAAATAAAAAAATAAAAAAAATCGCCCCCCCCCAAAAAAAAGAGTTAGAAGAATAATTTATTTTACAGCCCTAACAATTGTTTTTGTATCCCCCACCCTCTTTAGAACTGTATATAGGCCCTATGATGACGCCTCATTTCTTCAAGCTTGCCTTAATAAAAAACTGTACATGATTCTCACTTGACACGGGGAGAAGCTACATTTTTAATAATTTACAAACATTTATTATTTATTTAACATTTATTTACATTGAACATTTTAACTGCGTTACGGTCCTATTTTCTTTGCATGTCCTTGTTCTCTAATAAAAATTAGCGCATGAGGACCTTTATGCACTGTATGCTGTATAGGCCTATATCGAGTACGGGGCCTACTATCAAAAAATGCTGTGTTTTTCGTGATCTCACACATGTCATGATCTCATCTCATGACGACGCGCTTGAACACGGCCTCATGCATGATTTTACTCTTCCCTGAAAATATATTGTGCTTTCTCAGCTTTGACAGATTTTAGGTGAACAAAACACTTCGGATTTATCACGGAGTCTTTCTCACCCGAGCGAGGCATGGGCGCCGCCATGTTTGTTTTGGGGTGTCACATGACGTGTGACCTAGGATGTGATTGGCGAATTTAGATCACATGGTGACTGTGCGCAGGTATTTCAAATAAAATGTAACGAGCCGACGTATCACAACCGTAAACAGTGTTCGATCGCTGTCGATTATCTAGTGCAATGTTTGGTCGATAATTTCTCAAATTTGACTGGCGTTTTTGTGGAGAACTTTCGGAATCGTAATCTCCAGCAATTACTCTGTTAAAAACTGTAGAGTTATCTTAGACCCACAGGGGTCGGAACGGGACGACAAGATACAGTTTACCCCGTATGGCCTACATGTGTCGATTGTAAGCTGATTTTGTTTCATTTATTTATAATAAACTATGATGTTCTTCAAGTTATACACATCACTTTTGGATGGCAAAATACTTTGTTTTTATAAAGATACTTTGTTTTTCTTTCAGCAAAGTTTGCACTGAAAATGGTTATTCTTGAACAATTTTTTAACAAAGCGAGATAGTGGTAGGACACCAGTCACAGCCATGTGTAGCACGACATTTTGGCTGGTAACTCGATGGAATAAGGCCCCGCCCATTCCTGGCTTTTTCATGACGTCACAAACATCGTATCTGCCAACACAACGTGTACATATTAATACTTGAGGTTTTCGGTGTAACTTTAGAGCTCTATTAGCTGTAGTACGGAACAGGTTTAAATGAAGTCATTGGTTTGCACTGGAGCTCTTTGGAGGTGGGGGTCTGCCACATTACTTAGGGTACGGATACCCTCTAGAGTGTGGGTAAGTGGGTGCAGATGGGTAGACAGGAGGTGGAGGTGCAGATGGGTAGACAGGAGGTGGAGGTGCGGAAGGGTATCCAGGTTGCGTTTGGTACCCAGGCTGCGGTGGGTACGTCGCCTGTGGGTATCCAGTCTGTTGTGGGTACCCAGTCTGTTGCGGGTACCCAGTCTGTGGCGGGTACCCTGGATAAGTAGCTTGTTTTGGAGGTGGGACTTGTCCTGCAGGGTAGGGGTAGAGTTGCTGCACGGGAGGAGGGACCTGAACAATATTGACAACAAAAAGAAAAACGAATATGTTTTTACCAAGGAGATGATTGTCGTTTAAGAATGTCCACAAAATTATACACTCAATGGTTTTAAGACAGTATTAACTGCCCGCCTACCACTACTATCACTGAACTAGACAGGTGGACAATGACAAACTCTTACAAAGTTCAATGTAACACTATACATTAATGACATTGTGTACCTGTAGAATTAATCGAGTCGGTATAACCTATGTGAAATATGGACAAATTTAAAAGCTTCTTTTCATTCCAATAATTGATATACATGCACAAACAATACATGTTTATTTTATACTTTAGGTAAAGTGTTTAAGTTGGATTTGAGAAAGTGTTTGGGAGGGATGAGAAGCAAACAATAGTGATTAGGGTTAGTCCAAATTCTTGACTTTATTTTGAAAGTATTTCAGACGTGCATTTCTCCACAGCATGGAACTTGTTCAACTTTAAGTAATCTTTCACATTTGAACTAATCAATTTATTTTTTCAAACTATTGAGCAATTGTATTAAAAAGTCAGCCTACATTTGAACTATCCCATGAAGGAGGGTAGCTCTACATAGTTTGGAGTTACTTACATGTACATGAACTACCTTGGGTGGTTCAGTGTGATGGTTTGTACTAGCTGCTCCGAGGGCAGCTCCTACAGCCAGACCTGCGAATAGACCGCCTACTCCGGGGCCGTGGTGATGGTGATGGCCATGTGGATGATGATGCTGTTGAAGAGTGCAATAATAGTGCGTAAGTCACTTACGTCTGTCTTAAAGACTCTTGAGTGTCCTCTTGTCTACAATAAGAGTGACCTTGGCACAGGCAATACACTTCCCTGGTGAATTTTGTGCAGTAATGTCAACTTAAATTCAAGTATTTACGAAAACATATATTTATGTAAAAGAAAAACCAACAACAACTACAACGGTTGACTATGTGAAGTGGCAAGCACACTGTGCACGTTTTATCAAAGACTCTTCGGTACTTTGAACAGTGCTAAATGAAGTCGAAAACCTTTCAGGAGTTCACCACGGTACCATAGCCATCTTGTTTGTCTTCCGTTCAATTAACGTATAACCAAAACGAGGCTTGAAGGGCAATAGTCTGATCCCCATTATGGTATAACAAGAATCACTATAATGAATATTATGTACTCAGAAGTGGTTCACAATGGACATGGAAAGGATTGTGGTAGCGTAGAAATAGATATAATGGGAATTCAACTCACATGATTGCCCCATCCTCCATGATGATGTCCGAATCCATGATGATGGTGATTATGGCTCATTTTCACTCGCTTACTCAGCAACGTAACTCAGCAAGAACGCAACTCAGCAACGCAACTCAGCAACGCAACTCAGCAACGCAACTCAGCAACGCAACTCGACAACTCTAGAAATCAGTTCATTGGGTAGGTGCACACAAATTTGTCAACTAAGCACTTATGGTTTACTTTAAAAGCAACCGGACAAAACTGGTTGGCTTTGGTTGGAAAACGATTGTGTGCCGTTGGACTTTGTCACCGTAAACTTTGTTATGGTTTGTCGTTGGACTTTGATTTCATGAGGTAACATAAGATAGGCCCTATAGAACCAATGCGTCATTGTGTTTGTTGTATTACGATTAAGTTCTTAGGAAGAGAACATCAATTCTACTATTTGTAGTTTCTAATAAACTTTAATGCTACCGACCTGTGGAAAAGAACTACTTAGTGTTCACGTTTATAGAGAACAAGAATTTATGTTTTGTTAGTGTGCACGTTCGTATTGGGCTTACTTCAATTACTGCGGCATCCGAAATAATTATTGCAATATTATTGTCTTTGTTTGTTTGATTTTTGGGGGGAACACAGTCTATTTTCTATACTTTAACAGTGTTTCAGACGGGAGTATTTATCTATAATTCGTTTTCCCTGGTATTGATTTTATGATCAATGAGATGAACTATTTACTGTTCAACTTGACGATAATCTATTTGTATACTTTGTCTAACAAGAGGGCTATGACGAATACATTCCTATAGGCACCATGAGAACGAAAACACTAGATACAACTTCCGTCACACTTAAAATGCAAATCAACATACTGCGTCATACAGTACGTCATACAGTACTACGTCACTAGCTGGTAATTCACAGGTCAGAGTTAACAAACAGATTTTGTAATTTCATTTTCAATCTCAAAGCTCACTGATTATAAAGTTTAAATCAGTATTATTTTCGTCAGGAACACTTCCCAATAAGAAAAACAAGTTGTGTTCGATCAAACCACTGTTACTTATTTCGATTGCTGCAGTGCTCAAAATCTCTGTCACAAAACTCAATAGTTTGGCCTATAGACTAGACTTGTGGACAAGTCGTTAAATGTCTGTCGCGGTGATAGCGGAACGGCTTTCTCGCAATATCCCGCGAGAGGGCTGCTCTGTGCGAGATTACTGCTCTCAAGAAATGACGAAGAGTCAGCAGCCAGCAACTTCGCGCGAGAGCAGTGATCTCGCGAGAGCATTTTTTATTAGGCTACAACACCACACGCGACTCGACTCACCGCGACCATCATTAACGACTTGTCAACAAGTCTACCTATAGACTAAATCGTTTATTTATTATTATTATAAGCAACAGAATTTGGAGAAATCTAGGTTTATTCTAAGAAAACGAGGGTGTCAGTGAATTGAGTCAACTCAGAACAATGATGCACTTTTCCTTAATTATCTTATATCGTGCTTTGACTGAAGCCGATTTATGAGTGCATCTTATTGTGACTCAAAATTGCGAATTATGTGGTTTGAATAAAAGTTAAAATAAACAGCAACCTTTCAGAATAATAGAATGCAGATATCATTGCAGGAATCTTAATTGTGGACCGATTTGAAGAAAAACATTGAGTGCTTTGTGAAGTTTACGTATAGTCGTGGGTTTGGGTTCCATAGTATAATATTCACCGTATAGTTCTGCACCTTACCAATAAGTATTATTGACAAGCCTGTGGTATTATCTAAAGCATCAAGCACACAATTCAAAGCATGGTCACTAGAAACCGGGTCCGGGGTTCGATTTCCGCATGCCCCAGTTAAATAATGTTTACAATCAATTAAGTGGAAAAACAACAATGTGAATTGTAAAAGGGGAAATACAAAAACAATTTATAAACTTTCTTGAAATGTTTTTTTCTTTTTTCTCTTAATTTAGCCCTTGCTATTATTTTGAATCATTTATTTAGATTCAATTTGATAAGTGTACTGTATATCATTGAACTTACTTTGTTAAAACATGAAAATTATAGCTGTAAATCTTGAACGTAGCAACAAAATACACCAAAACCCACTTACTCTAAATGTTAAAACGGCACGGTGCATGATACATCACACCATTAACCAAAATTCGTGCACCGAACTGATTATCATTAACTTGTAGGCCCTCAAATTATTTTGAAAAATAACGTTTTGGTGTCATGCAATTATAACAATTTATCACAGCCCGGAGGCTCTAAGCTTCAACTTTAGGGGAGACTTGATAATTTAGACTTTAAAGTTGGTCCTATTTATTTGCCTTGGGAATGGGAGAATTTCCTCCTGAAAACTGGCAGCAAGTTGATTCGGGAAAAGGCACATTTTCTGTTTGTTAGCAAAAATTCCAAACGGTTGACCTACCAAAAATTGAAAAGAAATCTGTAATTTAGATGTCCTCAAATACATTTGATTGGTTCTCAAGAGGCTGAGAGACTTTGAATAGCTTTTGAGTATTTTTGAATTAGCATTTAGCATCGGATAATTTAGTATGGTGCTTGTAGGGCGCCCTCTGACGAACTAAATATTGCAACTGTACAGCTACAGCATAACAAAAGGGGGCGTTGTTTTGATCAACATGGCGACTTCCAGTTTGTCTCGTTTCGTGGAAACTGGTCGCAAGATTGTCTGCGTTGGTCGAAATTACGCGTAAGAAACAGGTTTTTCGTATTATATCTATCATTTTAAAGATTGTATGTTGCTTCCATTATCTGATCACATGCATCCAGATGACAGGCATGATTTACAAGTCAGACTACTACGTTACGTTCTGACGTTTAATAGTTAGACTTAGACTCACTTAGTTTAGGAGCATTCCATTCCAATTCCATTCATGATGATGACCTTGCCTGGCCTATCTGGCCTTGTCTGTGCACCTTTCTCTATTTTGGTCTCAGGTTAGCCCAACTTGTGTGGCCAAGCTGAATCATTGGATCTCACCATGGAGGATGATCTCACCCAGCCACCCACATGGGTGCCCATTGTAAATGACTTTCTGCCTGACTGATCTGACTAAAGCAATACATTGCCCCAAAGATAATTCGACATAACTCAGTAGGTTTAGTACTAATTAGTAATACTAGGTAGTATTTAGGGATGGACAGACGAATAACCACTTGACACCCCCCCCCCCCCCCCCCCCCGGAATTGAAAAGAAGTGAAGAGAGCTAGTGAGAGAGAATGGGTTCTTCACATTTCTTCAAAATAGTAAAAGTACCTACTGCTAGATCAATATTTTGTACTAAAAAAATCACATAGGTTAGTTTCAAAACCCAGTGATTGAAAAAATCATACCAGTACCACCAATTTCCCTTCAAAGAAAACTAGAAGATCGGACTGAATTAACGCTTCTACAATCAATGGTCATTTCATTTTCTGATTTGCTAGTTCATGATGTAGTTATTAATTCATACATGAACTGGTAAACATTTTTGAGCTAGTACAGATACTCAAGTTGGCGATACATAAAACAAGATTGCACTTTAAATGTGCATACTTAATTTGCATATTTACTGTACAAACTCAGTTTTTGTCCGCGACCTTTGGACTCTTCCGTTTATCTTTATCTTTCAACAGGGAAAGAGTACCCTCTATTTTCTCTGGTTAATTCTCTCCCTTGTTCTCCCTTGCTCAGAATCCTTGTCCCCCCCAAAAAAAAAAATAATAATAACAATAATAATTGTCTGGTTAAGCCACTGTTTTAAAGGGTGCACTCAATGAAGTGTTAGAACAGTGGCAGGAGAGTCTGTCCCCCCTTTATGGCAAACTGTGTACAAATTTATTCTGAAAGCGCTGTACTTTGAATTAACTTCCTTCAGTCAATGTTAATTTCCCATATGGGGGACAGAGATAGATTTCCCGATGAAACCTGCACTAAAGCTTTATCAGACGTATGAATGTGTGTATGTGAACACATATTGTGTCTTTTCAATTTCCAGCAATAGTCCACAATGTTACTATTGCAGCAGTGAGGAGGACGAGGTGGGGGTGCATTTTCAGAAACATTGAAATATATAGTATTTAATTCATTTTTACAGTTAACCACAAAACTATTTACTTTGGTTACAATTTAATCACTTACCATTACAACTTGATGGTGGAGTCCTTTTGTTTTCATCTACTGACTTGATTAGCCTTCTATTACTCCCACAGGGCTCATGCGACAGAGTTAGGAAACCCTGTACCTTCCGAACCAATCATCTTCCTGAAGCCAACGACAGCTTTCATCACCGAAGGCACTCCTATTCAAGTAAGAATTGGATACAAATTATATTTATGGTTGAATTAGTAAATTTACAACAGTCCACAGAATCATGGCCTAGTGGTCTGTTGCATCTAGAGTGTTGACTCTAGCAACAACATTTGTTTGGTTTATGAAGTACATGTATTCCATAATGGGAATTGACTATGTTCCTAATCGAACAAAAAGTTGTTTTCTTCTGGGCCAATGTGTTGTTTCCCATTCTAATCCAATGTGGACAAGAACATTCTGTATTTGTGAGGCACTCTAAGAACAAGTAGACAGTTGCGGCATCAAAATGATACAATTTGTGGCACTTGCTGAGGATATAACACTAAAATATGGTGATATTGAACTAAAAAACATTAAAAAGAAACCATATTCTATTAGAGCACAGCATCAGTGTTGAGGTTTTGTTAGTGTTAATTTTCTTGTAACATATCAGGCCAAAGTTTAGATAATTATCTTTTTGTCAACAGGCCCCGCCCGGATGTAAAAATTTACACCATGAGGTTGAACTGGGTGTGGTCATATCACAACGTGGTAGTAACATCCCCGAGTCCTCAGCAATGGACCATGTGGGTGGTTACGCCCTTGCTCTAGACATGACTGCCAGGGACTTTCAGGATGTTATCAAGAAGAAAGGAGCACCATGGACATTAGCGAAGATGTTCGACACCTCTTGTCCTGTAAGTGGTTTTCTTGCCAAGGAGAAAGTACTTGACCCTCAAAATCTCAACCTTTGGCTGAAAGTCAATGGGGAGACACGCCAGGATGGTAACACCAAGGACATGGTCTTTAATATCCCCACTTTGCTGAGCTACATCAGCAAGTACATCACACTTCAAGAAGGTGACCTTATACTGACTGGGACACCCTCTGGTGTCGGACCAGTGTCCAGTGGCGATGTAATCACTTGTGGCCTGAGAGAAAACCTGTCAACGACAGACAAACTGAGCATGTCGTTTACAGTTGCTGATATGTAGGACGTTAATTAATATGGTTTGACAAAGTACATGAAATTAGTGTCATCCATTAGTAAGAGATGATGTCCATATATCTTTGTGTATTTTAAGTACAAACTCATTTTTAAAATGGTTACCTCTCGTTCACTCTTTCTTGTTTCCCTTTTCTTTTGAGTGGCAATAAAAATTGATTACAATAATTATTTTGTTATTTTTAGTGGTTGTTGTAAGAGAAAACAAAAATATCTCCTACAATTGAAATGTTGTAACATAGGATAAAAATGAAACATAAATTAAAATATATGTTTGGGAGATAAAATATAAGCCTCTATCTCTGATAGTTAGGTTTGTGAAATTGATATTTGAAAGGAATAAAAGAGAATATTGTCATCTGAACTACAGCACTCCGACCAAACTGTTCTTGTTGTTTTCATATGTCATTTGTAAAGGTTTTTTATAACTTTAAATACAATGTAATCTGTGATGTGTTATATTTTATTGAGCTGTCGTCTGTACAATTTTCTTTTAAGATTGTTAATAATAACAAATAGTAACCTTTAAGGGTGGATAATAAAGTGTTGGATACAGACATGGCAAACCTTGCTGTCAAACGTTGATTCTTTTACCTTGCATTAACTTCAGAAATTAAGAATTTAAGACTGTATATGAATTCAGACTTTTTGTCTTCATGGTGAGTGGAGAAGTTGTTTTTTTGTTCTGCAAATATTATAAAGAAATCCTGTTCTTTGATCTACTTACTGAGGACACAGTACAGAGCAGCTCCTTTTGGGTTTCCAAAAGGTTGGCAATCCATCATTTTGATTCTAGTGTGAGATTATTTGATCAGCAATGACTCCAAACCCTGTGTAAGTGGCAGATCTGGGTCAAGTTCGGAAGCTTTATTATTTGCATAAACGGAATATAAATAACCCATCAAACTATTGGTAACTTTTACAAATGTACGCTGTATACACAGAGTTTTTTTTGTAAATTTCATCCCCATTTCAGCCCAGGTTGTTTTTTGGTTAAATGTTTATGTTTTTTGGTTAAATGTTTATGTTTTTTGTTTTATTTTCTGCAAATTCACTCCGATAATTTGCCAATCAGACGCACACGAATTTCTCACACAAAAAGGATACATAAGGCGAATAGATATATGTTCATATAATGTGCAGCTGTTTATCCTCTCTATGCATTAATGAATGTTACAACAGCCGTCATGAACTTGCTAGGTTTTGATCCGGAGGTTCAACATGCCCTTGCACCTGGGGGTAATATTGCACACGTTTGAACTTCTAACCCACAACTTATACAATCGGTCATGTTAAATAAGATCTTATGAAATAAGTTCATTGTCGGGCCAAGGTAGTTTGTCCTCGGGCATGATGACGAGTGCCGATGGAACAATACATGCAACCTAGGTATGGCAATTTGGTTAATTCAGAAACAATGGGTCACTTCAATTGTCTTCCTCGATAAGGCAACGTATAAAGACAATTAAGGTTAGCATCTGACGATCGAAAACAGCATTCTTAGTGTTGTTTTAGTGGTGTGTGTTTGTTTATTTATTTGTATGGGTTGCTGGGATTAGAACCCTCGACATTCTGCATTTTTGTATGGCTCTAAATATACAGCAAACCGGGAAAGTGAGAGACACTACACAATGCAAACGTCGGTGTAACTCCTTCGTAAATATGAACTGGTTTAATACTCAACTTAATAACTTTCAAAATGTAGAGACACAGAAGTGATGTGAACCACCTAAGCCAGGCCGACAGCAACGCTGGCTTAAGTAGTCCTGTTATTATTCAAAATATTATGCCACACTCTTGAAGTAATCTCATATCATTCTAATCATGTTCAACAAGCTTGCCGGGTGCAGGAATTTGACAAGGCTGGGTCATATTATTTATAGAGCTGCTTAAGCACAAAAAGTAGCTAAGCAAAAACTATTTTGGTTACTTAAACCAGATTACCAGCCAAAATACCATTTTACTTAAACAATTTGTTACTGGTTTCCTGCTAAATTGCGCTTAGCAGAAATCAAGTTAAGCAATATTTACTGCTTACGCAGCTCCGTGAAATTGGCCCTTGTTCTCAGCGGGAAAAGGTCTCTGGAGTTATGAACCCCTCAATAAATTACTTATTCATGTGATTGGCCGCCAGTCAGCCACTTACAGAACCCTTGTATCTGCAGTTCCCGACATCAGATTTTTTTTTAAATATGTTTTTTGTTACACAAACATGTCGAGTCTATGATCCAGAATGTCTGAGCGAGTTTGCACATGCTGGAATGTGACCCTCTTCAATTAAAAGGTGTGATTAATGGTAACGACTACAGAAAAAAAGAATCTTTAAATCTTAATAAGACTGACTTGTTATATCCCTACTGATGCAAATTGTCCACAGAGAATTTCAGAATTATTATCATCTTGTTATTATAGATCATCTTGTTATTATAGTTACATGTGCTTCCTGACGCTCTATGGCATTTTCAACATAGTGGTTCAGTCGAAATAAACACATTCATTACGAGCCTGCACACAATTCCTGACAACATACATCTTTATTCGATGAATCCACAAATCACCAAATTGGCTGAAATTATCATGTTCTCTGATGGTTTGGTATACGGAAGGGGTGTAATCTTCCCCAAAATAATGGTGTAAAAGCCAATCTTTGCATTTGATGAACAAAAAGAAATTATGGTAAAATATAAAGATACACTAGATTAACACCAACAACACAAATCTAACAACTACAATTAAAGAAGAAATTTGTTTTCTCTCGAAAACGTGATTAAAGTTTACTTTTCTTATCTGTAGTGTCCATGACCTTTGTGCTTATGTGACAGTTTATAAGCATTAATAGTGAGACTGAACACCACTTTTCAATCCGTCCGTAATCCAAATGTCATACCTCATACATTATTATCAAAGCTTTATTTCATTCCATTCAATTTGTACACAGACTTTATACTTATGTTAACGTAATATACCCATATGGTTGTACAGTTTAAAGTGTCTCATTTAAAATAAAGTCCCACTTTAGTCAATTTTTCTTTGTTCAACCCAAAATTGTTTAAAATTTACCCGGTCAGTTTCCCTTGTGGTTTATTACTTGATATTTGAAATAAAAAGTTGCATCCCCTAAAAGCACATTATGTGACCCAACCTACATCAAATAACACACCTGTGAAAATTTTGCCTAATCAGTCATTGTAGTCACAAGAAAAGAGTGAAAAAACAACTATATCTGTTTTCACTGTTTTCAAACACCAGATTTTGGAATCGCGAGATCAAAGCTAATTGTTTTTCTCATTTCTCAAAAACTGTAGCGTTCCAAGCAAAACTATTTCAAGAGATGTTTTCCACCATGACCATCTTTATACCGTGTAACTTGTGTGCACATAATGTGTAAACATTTGAATGTTCAATCTTACCAATATTGTTCACACCGTTTAAGGTGAACGTCAACCCCCACCCCCCCCCCCCCCCCCCCCCCGCCACTTCCCAGGTTGTGTTGTAAACTTATCCCTGGCTATTATACGACAGTTCCTGTCTGGCTACCCCAAACAAAGATATTGACAAAATAGTGGGACCATCGCTCAGTTGGTAGAGCACCGGAACATTAATCCTGAGGTCGCTCTAGTAGTTTTTAAGTTCGACTAGTTAAAGGTGAAAAAAAAATCGTTTATACTTGCGTGTATTTATGTGTGAATAGAGCACAGTATTGATCTGAATTGATCCCAACACTTCAAGGAACCGGAACGAGTGGCTGTTGTACCGAGCGGATTGGATACCCTTTGCGGAACGAATTCCTAACAATGGATTTACAGTTTCTATGTTATGCCATGGTAATCATGTCGAGTCACGTGAACAGTTTGCATAAGCGAACCTGACCGTGTTCGACATCGACCGATTATTATACCTATCGACTGATCTTATTAGTTGAAAGGCAGTTACTGTGAAGGCATAAAGCAGTCAAGGAAACGAACGCCATCGGGAACAGAATTTAATTGTTTAGAGAAATTCAATTCAAAGGATGAAACAAATAGTTTACATGAAGCACCGTTTTTTAATCAAATAAAGATCCATCACCGCTTGTCTGCTTCAGCCCTTTCTTTGACAACTCCCATCAATTTTATGCTATCAATGTGAGGACTTTCCTTTGTCCCTCTAACTTAACAATCTCCATAGACTTAGCGCATGAAAAAAAGTGAGGACACAAAAATACAAAGGATTCCAATGTGAGGACAGCATTGTACCTTTTGTGTTCCTTTGTTCTACTGTCCCCTCTTCTGATAATACCATGACTATATTACACATGTTGGTCTACGTAAAAAAAGGAAGATTGAAAATAAGTTACTCTTCCCAAAATTATAAACCATCCCAGCATGATGCATGAATTGGAATAAATAAACTCGGTCTTTGTAAATAAGTTATGAAAATGTTTCTTATATAGGCCTACTTTCTTATATACCCAAACCAATGTACAGTCGCTCGTATTTTTACCACTGACTCCGTCTGTTGTTGGTACCGACAGTTCAGTTATCACGAGGAATGGCACATGTTTTAAATGGGACGGGTGAGAGCGTGACACCAGCCACGCCCTGGAAGGAGATTGGTGGCGAGTCATCTGGCTTCTTGAAGGTGAATCGGTGGATGAGACGAGTGAAGAAGACAAACATTTCTGTCTTGGACATTTGCTCCCCAATGCAAATCCGGTGACCTGAAAAGATGCACAATTACAAAATGTTATATAAGATTAACGTCTTGCCACATTAAATCATTACAAAGGAAGCCAGGGCGATTCGCCTCTATAGTTCTCAAGGGTGTAGGTCTTGTGGCATGGCGCGTCCGTCATCTTGCCCACCGCAAGTGCAAGTGGTAATCGGTGATAATAGTAAGATAATGATTCGACACGTCATTAGTTGTTCATAGAGTTTGTGACGATAAGAACGGTGTCGAGGGTTAAGCTAAAAAAGTAGCTAAACACCAAAAATCTGGCCAGGCTCCAGAAACTATTTATTTGGGAGGGATACCATCCTACCTAGAGCTCTGTGTGAGTACTGCTTGGTGTATAATGCTTATTTTGAGTATCAATCCTTTGCGTAGTTTGACCATAAGAGATTGCCCATGTTTTTCCTATTATTATGATACCCACATAGGCCGTATCATATTCTGCCCATATGGGAATACCAACATTTCCCCCATAATAGATACCCATTATGGGCCTTTGCATATTCGGCCCATATGGGATTGCCCATGTTTTCCCCATGTGATACCCGTATGGGAATAATCCCCATAATAGGCCATACGGGGTAAACTGTATCTTGTCGTCCCGTTCCGACCCCTGTGGGTCTAAGATAACTCTACAGTTTTTAACAGAGTAATTGCTGGAGATTACGATTCCGAAAGTTCTCCACAAAAACGCCAGTCAAATTTGAGAAATTATCGACCAAACATTGCACTAGATAATCGACAGCGATCGAACACTGTTTACGGTTGTGATACGTCGGCTCGTTACATTTTATTTGAAATACCTGCGCACAGACACCATGTGATCTAAATTCGCCAATCACATCCTAGGTCACACGTCATGTGACACCCCAAAACAAACACGGCGGCGCCCATGCCTCGCTCGGAGAAAGACTCCGTGATAAATCCGAAGTGTTTTGTTCACCTAAATTCTGTCAAAGCTGAGAAAGCACAATATATTTTCAGGGAAGAGTAAAATCATGCATGAGGCCGTTTTCAAGCGCGTGATCATGTGTGTGAGATCACGAAAAACACAGCATCTTTTGATAGTAGGCCCCGTACTCGACATAGGCCAGTAGGCCTATACAGCATACAGTGCATAAGGTCCTCATGCGCTAATTTTTATTAGAGAACAAGGACATGCAAAGAAAATAGGACCGTAACGCAGTTAAAATGTTCAATGTAAATAAATGTTAAATAAATAATAAATGTTTGTAAATTATTAAAAATGTAGCTTCTCCCCGTGTCGAGTGAGAATCATGTATTAAGGCAAGCTTGAAGAAATGAGGCGCCATCATAGGGCCTATATACAGTTCTAAAGAGGGTGGGGGATACAAAAACAATTTTTAGGGGGCAGGCCTGTAAAAGGAATTATTCTTCTAACCCTTTTTCTTTTTTCTTTTTTTTGGGGGGCGATATATATATATATTTTTTATTATCTATTTTATTTTATTGTTATCTTTATTTATTATTAATATTATTATTTTTTTTTGGGGGGGGGGGGGGGGGGCGAATATGAAAGAAAAGGACATCGGCACGTTATAAATTAGCGGCGCCCGTCGCTCAGTGACGAGGGAGGGCTAGGGCGGGGGCGCTGGATTTTTACTTTTTTTTTGATAATGAAGGCCCATGGAAGGCCCAATTCCAGCCAATTTTGTAAATTTGTTAGTTTTTGTTTGGGTTTTTTGAGGGCACCATTTCTTTACATTTTGTGTGGACTTTTTCTTCCTTTTTTGATCTTGGTGGGTTTTTTAATTATTTATTTATGCCTTTTTATTGATGCTTTTTTATTTATTTATTAATTTTTTTATCAAAATAATGATAAACCATAAGGGAAACTGACTGGGTAAATTTTAAACGAGTTTGGGTTGAACAAAACAAATGTACTATATAGCTAGAGTGGAATTTGAACCAACGACCTCCGGATTAACGTACCGGCGCTCTACCATGAGCTATCTAGACCTATGTTGGCCGTCTCCCTATTTTTGTCAATAATTATCCTTGTTGGGGGGTTACCAGCCAGAAGCTATTCAAAAAGTGTAGCCAGGGATCACATCCAAGTACGATACAACCTGGGAAGCCGCAGCCAGATATTGAATTCACCACAAGGGAATTTGACTGGGTAAATTTTAAATGATTGGGATGAACAAAGAAAATTATACTATGAGCGGCTCACCCCCTAGTTACGGGCCTGGTAAGGGAAAATCCACAAGAAAGGGGTGTGTGTGGGAGGGGGGGGGGGGGCGGCGGAAAGGAGGGAGGATCATGAGAAAAAAGGAGACGGTGTGCCTATAGGCACTTTCCTGCCCATTAATCTTTAACGAATTAGCAAGTGTACTGTGTTCCGGCGAGAGACATCGACAGAAAAATGATCAGAAAAGCGTTGAAAACCATCCTATGGATGTTGTTTTCAGTGGGAGACAATGGTCTCCCTCGAAAAGTCAAAAGGCGATAGTTAAACATACTTTTTCTTTGATGTTTGCATGCACCCTCACAGAAAAGGGGGTTATATAAGTGGTAAAGGGGAATATTTTAACTTAATAAAACAAACATTTTCCCTTTTTTTATATTTTTTATATTTTAATTGTTTATAGTTTACCTTAGGCCTTATGATATTTGTTTTTGCAACAACAGTGATAGGTGGGTGTTTTAGGGGAAAGTATCCTATTAATTAGAAATCAAAGGTCAAAAGAATAAGACAAAAAATTGTCAGTTCCTTAATTTTATTGACAATAATTGGAGCGACTCATCATTCCATCCTTGTTGTTCAATGACTAGCCTAGGGCCTATACATTTTAATTAAACTAAGCTCTTTATTCTTGGCACAAAACTTTGATGGCTAACCATTCAGTGATGTTAAAAAGACACGATAGTCTAGTTTTTGAGAAATAGGCCTACAGTTTTAAACATGGCCTAAACCACACCACACAATTGATGTTGTTGACGCGACGCAATTTTTTTTTTTTAAAATAAAGGATATAGGCCTATAATATGTTTTACGGCCCACACACCAACGGGGGGAATCGATACGGCGCGCTGCCCGTATCTCAGCCGCGCAATTTGATTTGTGTGTGTCGGAAGACTTCAGTTCGCACATTGCGCGCGCGCATTTACACAGATTGCGCCCAACAACGTTTTTAGCAAACTTTGCATGTTTTTGCAAATTTGACTGGATATTTTTTGGAGAACTTTTAGTATCCTTCAAAAAGTAGACCCACGGGGGTCGGAACGGAAATCATTTTCCAGGCATCTTTTCGTTTACACCGTACGGCCTATAACCCACACCACTAATAAGGGTCCCATATAGGCGCCATAATATGGGCTTGCTACCCGGGATTCTTCCACTGACCTCAACTTCAACCTAATGGGGTTAGAGTTGTGTAAAAAAAAAATGACACAAGAATGGGTACTTTTTAACACTTCGGATATTGTGTATAACAATTTTACACTGGACGACCATGTTGCTTCAGTATCCTCAAAATAGGGCAATGTTTACTTAATGTTGAGCAATTATTTTAAGTACGTGCAACCCCACAAACTTAATTACCACTCAAGGCTCGATTAAAAAACAAAACGAAACATTATAAGAATCACCTTTGTCGGTACTATCATAGTATTAGTAATGTGCAATATGACATCCGACTCATGCACACCATGTAGTGCGTCTTATTCTCACTTTGTGTGAGTCTGCACTTTAAAACGAGAGGAGAAGATCCCACTTTGCTTAACAATTATACTGAAAGTAGTTAATAAGCCTTACATTTTGACCCTAGCACTGTAGCAGACACTCGATTGCTTCTGTAATGAGTAGGACTATACACGTGTATTGTGATGTCATTTAGCCTTCGAGAAAGGCTCTGCAATGGTCGAACGTCAAGCCATTAACTATTCTTTTTCATTTAAACCATATGTCCTTTTGGTTGGTAAGCTTTTTGCAACAGCAAATTCTATCTTTTCAATTCAGATTCAAACATATATATTACGACAAGAAACTACTGGTAGGCCATTTAAGCCGGTTGTGCTGATACAATTATGCCGGTATACGCTATTGTGCATAGTTTGAGAGTGGCACAAAATCACCCTCTGGCATGATTTAACTGTCATTCATTACAGTTCCGTTCACTTTTATTTGAATTGTGGATGATGAACAAAACCATACAATAAACACCAACTCATTCATGATTGTGAAACATGTATCAGTAAACATTTAAAGCACAGGCCATTATAAAGCGTATCGGCTGCTACTCGATATTAGCATTCAGTGTGTACAAAAGGTGCTTAGTATAAATATTTGGCTATACAAAATTGCGGAACGAAATCGTCCTTGATTATGGGACAAAAAGTGTTTGCTTTTTTGAAAAAAAGAAAAAATCATAAGCTGGAAGATATGATTGATGTATTCTACAGCCGCTTTAGCTGAGAGCCCGTTTCATAATTTGGGGGATTTGGGATTAAGTTCCTTTTCAATATTTATCCTGTCTTCCCCAACACTCCCCGCCAAAAGTCTAGACGAGAAAACTTTTATTGTCACGGACTGATGGAGGTTTTGATTGAGCATACATTCAATCAATTCCAACTGAAACATCACATGATCCAAAAAAAGAACTTATGATTTGTTTTCCCTTTTCCCCCCACGAGAGTTCAAGGCCGGACACTGGTAACGTGTATAGATGTTTCGTAATTATAGCGCCAGCATGCAGTTTGAAATAGCAGAAGGCAAGGGAATTCATACAACTTCCGAAATGTGTTCCTTATCGAGTGTCCAACCACTTCAATATATGAGACGAGAAAAAAGATCAGTATTTTCTCTACACTTGTTGAAGGATTATACCATTGGCTCCTTCTTATTAGAGTCTTTAAAACATGGAAGATAAGGTAGAACTTAAAGACTAAAATGAAGAAAAACTGCACGAGCTTTCGTAGCAACAACTACTTCGTTAGATGTATTGAAGTGGACAAGTACATGTGATATATAAATAAAAAGGCTACAGACTAAGTCTTTGTCACTCAAAAGATAATTTTCACGGTGGCACAGCAAATCTTGTTATTACAGTCAATTCAATCCCATCCGTATTCGATAAATTCACTATACAACCACTACATGTTATCTTCAAATCTGGGTGGTTGACGTTTTAATACAGAAACGGAAATATTTGGATTACTTCAACCGAATTAAACAAGGGCTTTAGGGGGAATTTCAAACAATATAATGTTTCCGTCTAAGAAAGAATTTCAGGCGTAACTATTTCTCTTAAAGATTGGTATTGTTTTCACCTGAGGTTACCGATACTGTATTTGTTTGTATCTGTTTTAACTTCAAAATATAGTTAATGGTCTGACGTTTCAATCCCAGCAGAGTCTTTCTGGAGGGCGAAATGACAACGCAATGCGCATATTGATGTAACAGAAGCAGTCAAGTGGAAAGACATGAAAATAGGGAGGCAGCAAGCGCACAGAAAAAGCAGGAGGTGAACAACGATAAGGAGACACAAATGGAAGGGGCTGTTCTTCCAACATCTTGTGGTCTCTACCCTCCCCCTTTCCGGCCCTCTTCATTGTTCATCCCTTGCTTTTTCTGTTTGCCTTCTGCCTCTCTCTCTCTCTATTTTAATTTCTTTCCACTTGACTGCTTCTGTCACACTTGTATACCTAACCTGCTTATAATGTGTGTTGTTAGCCTTTGAAGAAGACTCTGCTAGGGTCGAAAGGTCAGGCTGTTCAACTAAATTTTGCATTTATACAATGTCCTTTTGGTTGGTAAGCAGTTTGAAACAGCGTATTAAATTTTCTGTTTTAATTTCAATTAAAACATGGTTTGGTAAATCTTCGAAATGTTTTTCTTACCTGTAGAGAATGGTATTAAGTCATCCCGTTTGATCACTTTCCCGCTCTCATCCAAGAATCTGTCGGGGTTGAATCTTGCTGGCTCTGACCATCTCTCGGGATCGAAGCCTATGGCCCCAATATTAGCAAACACCAGGCTTCCTTTTGGGACATCGTATCCCCCGAGTACAGTGTCGTGTGAAGCTTTATGGGGTGCTCCTAGTGGTACCACATTGCCGCAACGGAAGATTTCGCAGAGGCAAGCTTGTGTGTACGGCAAGTTAACTATGTCGGACATGCGGGGCATACGGTCTCTGCCAACTACTGTATCAATCTCATGCTGTATCTACAAAGACAGACATCAACAAAGGATACACGTTTAGAATAACGAAGACAACTGAAACATCTGAATAGTATGGCATTGTGGCACGTGTGGCACTACATCTTATAAACAGGTGCGCCAAGGTCAAGTTCAGTTTCGTGATCCACTCATTTTCCAACAGAAAGAGTCCGTCTGATAATGGGGAAAGCCAATTCTCTGAGCTCGCGTAAAAATTCTGCAAAATGTCACTGTGTTTGATACCCTTCAAGTGCATTGTTGTCAACAAATATATATATATATAAATAACGTTCGATGACGTCACATTAAAAAATACGGTTTGTACATTTTTTTTACGGAGAATTTTCAGTTCATTCCCAAATTCTGATGATATTAAATCAAAACGGTATTGAATTTGAGCTTATCACTGGTGTAAAAAGTCCTCATTGGAATGAACAGACCCATTTGTTTTTGCTGTCCGATGACATTTCAAATTCGCCCTGAAAGAGTATCAAAATAATAGGCCTATATGATACTTTATACCATTTTAACGTGAGGTTGAAACTTTTTCCCCCACTGTTATAAGGACCCTATCTATTGGAAAATGAGAGCATCAAAAAAACTCATTCTGACCTTGGAGCACACCTTTAAACAAAAAATGTCAAATGACGCAAAATAACGCAAAATGTACTTGATGCACGATTCGAAGTGAAAAAGTTAAACAGTTTGGTTCATGTTGGGCAACTTCTGACATTATTCATGCTTCATATCTCTAATTAGCAATGCTTGTCACAACTTTAGAAAATATCTGTCATTTTCCTGTGTGTAAGAGCAGTAGAAGAAACTGATTCTGCGTTATTGCGTCTATACCTTTTGTTGTATCTCTGGGTACGCCATCATGTACAGCATTCCCCATCGAACAGTCGTAGACGTAGCTTCCGTCCCAGCAATAAACAGATCTCCAACTGTCGCGTACATGTCATTTAATCTAATCTTGGACTTCTCGTCATCCGTCGCTGCAGCCATTTCTTTAAGGTACACATCGATGAAATCTCGTGGGTGCTTTGGATCGAAATCCTTTTGGTGCTCTTTGACATTTTCCGCGGTAAAGTCGCATATAAGTTTGAGATTCTTCCCCATTTCTCTGACGGGTGGCAGGAACCGTGCGAACCATGTGGCACCGGGCATGATCTGTAGGGGTCCCGTGAGCCCCCCGATCAGTTGGATGTTGCGGGAGATGGCTTTGAGGAGCCGCTTAAAGTCCGGGTCATCGTAGTCGTACCTCTTGCCGAACACCGCCTTACAGATAATATTAGATACGGCATTGGCCAATAGGACATACGGGTCAAAGGCTCTCCCGTTGTATTTCTGTACCTCTGCCACGAGGTAGTCAGCCTCGATCCCTATGACATCCTCGTAGTCTGTCCTGTTCAAGCCAAAATCTTTCATGAAGGTAATGGCTATTCTTCGCTGTGCTTTCCACGCATCACCGGATGAAAAAGCTACTCCTGAAATGAGTCAAAGTCAAGAACATTAATCTCCAGTACAGTCAGAGTTGTCTCAAAAGAGTCCAGCTTCCCAAACTTTATTATTTCCCAAAGTTATCAGAAACCTACAATGGTTGTCATTACACATTTCTCTTTAATGGCGCCACCAAACCTTTTTTATGCTGTTCTGACACAGTAGTCAAAACAGCTATTATTTTCGGAAATGTTTTTTTTTTTTGGTTTCTTCTTCTTCTTAATCTTTTCTTCCTTTAAAAATCCCAATTGATTTATACATGAATTTGTAGCCTCCAAATGTCATACTTAGCATCAAAAGGAGTCAGATAAAGTTGTCTTTAAATGTAATACCTGAACTTTAGTGGAAACAGGTCAACTCGTACGCACGCAAACTCGTACGCCTGCCGACCCGTACGCCAATTGGTCAACTCGTGCGCCCAACTCGTACACACACGAACCCGTACACACACGAACCCGTACACACTTTAGTTGTACATTGTACCATAGAGAAAGGACCACGGACTCTATGATTGTACTCACCTTCTCCGTCCATCACATGCCTTAACATCTTCACCGAAGGCCGGTCACAAATGTGCCTATTGTGGAAGGCTTCCCGTATGAGATCAGGGCCATGAATGACAAATACTTTCAGCAAGTAGCCATCGATCATGTATATTGGCCCAAGCTTCAGGTGAATCCTAATTGTGTAAAACAAAACACCACTGATTAACCACTGATTTTATAAGTTGTTTACATGTTGGCAACTAAATTGACAATAGACCGATCGCGCAACCAAAGTTTACATGTTATCAAGTGACTTATATAGTGGGTGCTACGTCATCGCAGCTGATGCCCGGATGGTATCCATACACTGAGAATAAATGGTAAAGATTGGAAGAAATTTTAAATGCAAAAGCTCATGTTTCTTCTTAAAATCCTGTAAAACAACAGCCATGTTTTAGCTGATAGTACTGACTGTACAAATCCCTGTACAATATCATAATCGTAATTTTTTACACACATTTTTAAAATTTTGTATAGTCCATCCTCACTCCCCCCCCCCAAAAAAAACCATGAAAATGTCAGTTGTCTGAGAAACTTCGTACAGCTGTGTAAGTAATTCACACCGATGCCGCTATTTACAAATCCCTCGGGTTCTATGTAAACTACAGTTAATCCGTCATAACCAAATACAGTACAATGAAATAAAAAGGATTTGCTCATATTTTAAGTTCCCCCCCCACCTAAATGCTACTGTCGTTGATATTTTTAAATGGTAGATGAATATAACCTTAATGACAAGAGGAATACATATTGAGCTTGTCAACACAAACTGTTTATGTTCATGAAAACAAATTCGTCTTAATCTCCACAAACCTGATAATTGAATAACAAATTGATGGTATGAAGCATCTATAATGCGTAAACAAAATACCAGTCCAATTTACTGACCATTGTCCCTCTCCAATCACCAACCATACAACTATTTACTTCTACTATAAAATAAAATCTTATATTTATGTATTCTCCAAAATCGAATATAGAGGAATAAATAATCAAAATGTTTTACCAGTGGAAGATCTCGTGAGGCATGCCTCCAATGTTTACTCCATTAAACAAGACGTCCCACAGTATTCGAAGAAGGTTTAGCGCGTTTAGCCTAGGTGGGAACTTTGTCGAGGCGCGCACGCCCTGGAGAGATTGCTTCAAAAGAAAGATGAACGCAAGGACTGCCCCACCCAAAACAACGAAGGCTAGATCCATGTTTCCTGCAATAGTTGATCTGCAAGCCAAGCTGGTTTCGAATAGCTCACCACTAAATACACAAATTGTGAAGACACCTTGTTGAAATGGTTCAGTCACAGAGCAAGGATTGCTCTATGGTTTATTCATACAGAGATGTCCTTCAGCATAGAGTTTCATTATGTGCGTGAAGCCAAGGGTTTACCCTTCAACCAATCAGTTGCTTTGATGTCCATCCTCCTGAATTGTGATTGGCTCGTGTTCATAATCAGACGAGGGTGGTTTTTTGTTGTATTTGGGTTTTTTGTTGTATTTGGGTTTTTTGAAGAAGAAAAAGGTAAGGTGACCCAACATCGTTAACGTGCACCGTCGTCCTTAAGGTACCAGTTCAGCCATATGAAGAACTTTACCCCCGTTTTGAGCAGATAATGCAACACCCAGTGACTGTGTGCTTCACACAGTGCGTGCACTAACCATGATACGGTTGTGCACACACCACAGGCCTTGCCCTGAATGGTATACCATTATGTAATAGGTCACGTTCCCCAACAACGAGTTTTGTGATTTGACTCAAAAAGTGCCTCTCTTTTCACTGAGTCCACAAACAACATGTTACAGGGTTAGAAAGCTTAGTTTATCAAGTTTTTAAAAAACAGTGCGACCTACATTCCTGCGACCTTGCATAGTGAGTTTGCCATTTTCAGAAGAAATTGACTTTTTTAAATAAAAAAGGGCCCCTCTTTGCCCAATCATTTTTTAAAGGGGAGTATACTTTGTAGAAAGAGGAATACATATACTTTAAAATGCCGAGCGACTTAGCACGTTTAACAAAAGTACTTTTCTGTAAGAGAGGAAAAAGTCTCCCGAGTGCGTGAAAGGCGTTGAGCAGATGCACGCTAGTTCTTAATATGTTGCCAGCAACGTGTCGTCTCCAGTCGAGAATTTGTTGCCGAGGCCAACAATTTATTCACAATTGTTTATATTATTCATCTGTATAACTATTCTCTTCGTTTTCGTAATTGTATTTATGATCTTTCAAGAATTCGAAAAGAATAATCCAGAGGCTCGTTGATTACAATATAGACACGATGGGATGGAGTACGCTGTGACGCATATCGACCATCAAAGGCAAGCCGAAAACGGGACACCTTGAAATACTATGTTATTTCCATTGTCAATGTAATTCCGAGCATGCCGATTTCCGAGAGAAAAAATGGATTTACACAAGTCTGCTGCCACCAAAATAAATTCTCATCGGGGGGGGGGGGGGGGGTCCCGATACCCCAATATATCATCAGTTAAGCAAGTTCGGGTGGCTGACTAGAGTCGACTAGAATTAACCATAGTCAATCTAGATGTCACTCGAACGCCGCATGGTTGAACCATGGAGGGAGGAATAGATCTCAGAGTCCAACCATGGTCCAACTGGATCTACCTACAATCCCGGCCATATCTCGTTGGGCCCCCGCCCCTGGTCCCAGTTCAATGTAGGCTCTTATTGCATGGTCTGCGCACCTAACAACAACAATGAGCAGGGAATCGGGGAATCATGGGGGAGGGTTTGTTAAGTGTCACTTGACCCAAGCATTTTGGCCGCCGGATTGTAGCTCCGGAGCACTGTTTCTCTAGCCAAGATGGCGATTAGGTAGAGGCCTCAATGGGTTGTACGTGTTGTTGCCATAATTTGACGAATCTCAAAAGACTAAACGCATTCGAGTGAAACATAGACCACGCATGCGTGATTTAAATGGCAAATTGAATCAAGGTTAACACACAAAAGCACCCACCCCCCTGCCTGGGCAATACGGTAAATTCACATAGGCTGAAGGGATTGTTCAAAAGAGGGCGCTATCAGACAAACATAACAGCTGAGGGGTGTACCACACTAAATCAACTCTCATAGCAACCAACGCTAAATGATAAATATTCACAAATACTATTTAAAAAAATTAAGTCTCTCAGCCTCCTGAAAACCAATCAAATATATTTTCGGACAACTAAACTTCAGATTTCTTTTCAATTTTTTGAATTTTTGCTAATTACCCCATAAAAAAACACCACCGCAAATGTGCTTTTTCCAAAACCGACTTGTTGCCAGTTTTCATGAGGCACTCCTCCAATTCCCAAGCAATGAATGGATAAAAACAATCGTGTTCAGTGAAATTACAGAACAGCTTTCAGTCACAAAATGCAGTCAATTCTTTCTGTATAATGCTACCCTGCTTTATGGGCCTCATGATATTTTCAATCCCTTTGCAGGCGTGGATGATGCTCGACTTCATTTCTCCACAATATTAATGGATGACTCCACATCTTCTGTACAAAATGTAATGTTTATATTCATGTATGCCCACAGATTAAATATAGATTTTACAAAACTGACAAATCAGATGCTCCCATGTACAAAATCGGCTGAAGAGCCTAGACCATGCACAAACACCTGTCGGATTGTATTAGTCGTTATCAGATCATTAGTTGAGGGAGTAGTAGTCTCGCGCAGAGCAGCAGTCTTGCGAGAGAGATAATTGTGAGAAAGCCGTTTTGCTATCACTGCAACAGAGATTTAATGGCTTGTCCAGTGTCCATCCACAAGTCCACAGTCACCGCAATACATTGGAGCAAAACTACCTTTCCATATGCACGGAAACCAGAAACAATTAACTTGCATGGAAAACTTGACAACATTGATTGAAGAATAGCAGTGACTGCCGACGCCGTTTTTTTGTTTACAGCCAGAATACTTCTAACTGAATAAATCACACTTCTAACTGAATAAAGCATTGCAGGCAAAAGTAAACAAGGTAAGTTTTGACTTACCTGAATGTGGCTGTTGGGTGTAGGCTGCATTATGAATAAATAACGTGAATATGTGCACCAGAAGTTGCAGAGAAACGTTGCTCCATATAGGGCGCACAACATGAACATGTGGTTTTTTTAAAGCTAAAAAATACGGTGAATTTTTTTCACAGCGCCCTCAAGAGAGTGAAAGTAAAGTCACGTGACAAGAACGTTTTGATAATACTATAGTTTCTTGGGGAACAACAAACTTGTTGGAGTTTTTGGAGCGTATTGTATTAAAATTATCCACTGTCTTCTTCTCTCTCTTTCCCTTTCTTTTTCTGGTTGTTGTTGCTGGGGGGGGGGGTACTTTTTATGAGAAACTGACACTTGGGGGCGCCCTTTCGACACGTGTTGGAAAGTTTACATGACCTTTATTCATTGTAAACAAAGACCCTTTTCAGTGTTGGCCGGCTATGATCAGTTTACTAATATCTCCATTGTGCAGTTATCATCAATGCAAACAATCTTCCTTGACTGAGTTATAAAAGCCAACGACGGTGAGTTTATTTGGCAAAATTTCTGCCATCGGATTCAGACTCGGCCAGAGTATTTCACTTCCGGTAAAGTTCCGCTCCTTGCATGTTGTATCACCCCAAGTTCTATCTGACAAAATTGATTAGGAGGTCAGGGCATGGATGGGTAGCTTAGTACTATTAGTAGCTGTCCATTTTTAGAGATGGTAGTATAGTAATGAATCAAACTCTGTTAAGCATTGTGCAGAAAGCCAAAGATTTTTAAGGCAATGAGTTTATAATATTAAAACACCAATATGGATTGTTGGAACAGTCCAGATTTCACTGAGTGATTATATTCTGCTACCTACAACAATGTATGAATAAAATGCATCCTGTTTGTTTTATCATGGTTATATATAAGCCTACCTCACAGTCACATAGATCCTTGCCTTTTGATAAAAAATTCCATAAAATTCACAATAAGTAATACAAAGTTTTGAACAATTTATAATTTATTTCAACAATAAGGTATTAAACGGTAAGGCATAGATGGATGTAGTTGCGATAATCATAACCCTCTCCACGAAGGTCGAAGACCTGAGGACCTTCGTGGAGAGGGTTACGATTATCGCAACTAAGATAGATGTAGCTGTTTGAGACCAGTTAGCTAAAGCGCGTTTGGTACCCATATGCCATACGCCTGTTGTCGCACAAGCTTATGGGCAACCATTACATACAGTACTCAATGTAACATCTAGTATACACGCAAAGGTTGGCTGCAAAGCGCCCAAGTAACCTAAATTTGTCAATATATAACTTCTTTATTACATTTTTTTGTGTCAGAGTAGTGTACATGGCTAAATAAAGTATGACACATGACACATGTTCTACCAATCAAATGACAATTATCTATAAGTGTTATAAACACAATGTGTAGGCCTAGGTCTGTGATGGACCATGGAAGTAGGGTGGATTATACATATTTCTGCCTAACTCTGTATCTGATGTATTCTTATTACACTTCTCAGGTTAATGATGGGTGTGTGCTGGAGCATTCCTATAGATGTACCAGGGACCATCTTGATAGGTATTACTGTATTTCTAATACTGAGGTGGTATATGGGTCGCCCTGTTCTCCTGCCTCCCGGCCCACGGTCATGGCCAGTCATCGGTAGTCTTCCCACTCTACTCTCTCTTAGAAGCACAGGAGCACCACATCAAATATTTCAAAGGTACATGATGTTGCATCTTCCACTTTGGGAAAATGTTGTCGGAAAGAAATTAATCATTAATTTTTAATTGGTCTTTTTCTAGGGTTGAGCAGTTTCAAAAGTTTAATTTCATGTAGAGTACCTTCAAAATCAGCCAAAATTGGCCAATAAAGAAATATTTCAGTGCCGCCATCTTATCTTTTTCCTATTAAAAACAATGTCACCAAACCGAGGCTGAAGGAGAATATTATCAGGCCCCCAATGGCAGTCAGCATTTATTAGTGCTATGATATACAGGACACCTGACTAATGTAGAGACAGTGTAAGGGTCGACAGTGAAAGAAGAAAATAATATGTAGGCAGTTTAATCACTTTGTCATGCTGTTTTTGAATAGTGACTTTCAATAATTGCTGACAAACTGAAAATTGAATTTTGTTGTGACAGGTTATCAGAGAGACATGGACCAGTATTAATGATCAACTTAGTTGCTGGCAATAGGGTTGTTGTGCTACATGGATATGATGTGATTCGTGATGCATTCAATCAGCTAGACTTAAATGGTCGCCCATCATTATCAGTATTTGAACAGGTGCTGAAAGGAGGCAAAGGTAAATGAATTTAACCATCCCAACTATAGATGGACATGCAAAATTATAGTTGCACATGCCCACCTCAGATATGAAAACTATAGATACACACGCCAAACTGTAGACCGTATGGGAATTAGTGGCTTCGGCTACGACTGTTGCTAAGGATGTCCAAACCTTCATTCAACGCATGGTGATCCATCCGTAGCCGCCAATTCAGACACAGCCAAAGACAGGCTAAGTTATAAATCAGATAAGCCAACTATAAATGACATGCCAAAGTTAACAGCCCTTTCTTGGGGCAATTACTCAAGTTGGGGCATGTCGGGCATGATGGAGCATGCAAGGGTGGGATCCCCTCAGGTCGTTCTCATTTTGCATTGTTGTTACCTTTAAGGCGAAAAAAAGGATGGCCAATTACTAGGTAGTCATTGTATCCATATATTTTGTTTAAAAATGTCTGATATGATCTAATGTTGAACATTTTTGTCAGGAGTTGTAGGGGCCTCTGGGGAGCTATGGAAAGCCCAGAGGAAGATAACGCTCAACTTCATGAGAGACTTTGGAGTTGGAAAACCAGTCTTTGAGGACAGGATTACCACTGAGGCAGGATTTATGTTAGAAGAGGTTGGAGCATACAATGGCAGACCTTTCAATCCATTTCAAATCTTATCAAGTGCCATTTCTAATGTTATTTGCTCTGTAGTGTTTGGATCACGCTATGACTACACAGACCCTAAATTCATTGAGCTTCAACGAGTGATCTACAGGAACACTGAGCTAATGGGAGGAGCTACAGGTGCAATCCTCTTCATGCCTTACTCACATCTATTAGCCACATTCCTCCCCATGGTTAAAGAATGTCTTGACAACACCCACTACGTCAATGATTTCAGCAGGAATGTTCTAGAAGAACATCAGAAGACCTTCAACCCTGAGAATATTCGTGATTTCATGGATGTGATATTGGAGGAGACGAGAGCCAAGGATTCTACAGCGACAGTCAATGACCTCCTTGGTACCACGGCAGATTTATTCTCTGCTGGTTCCGAGACTTCCTCTACCACTCTACGATGGGCTCTTCTATACATGATAGCATATCCAGAGATTCAAAGGAAGATACAGCAAGAGATTGATAGAGAAGTTGGTCGTGATCGCCTACCCTGTCTATCGGACAGAGCAAAGCTTCCTTACACAGAAGCATCGCTCCATGAGATTCAACGCATCAGTAATATCATCCCATTAGGTGTTCCGCATGAGGCGTCTAGCAACGTGACTTTTAGAGGTTATAATATCCCAAAAGGAACACTCATCTTACCAAACTTATGGGCGCTTGGGATGGATCAAGAGCTTTGGCCAGAACCCAACAAGTTTGTTCCTGAAAGATTCTTGGATAAAACTGATCAAATTGTGAAGAAGTCTGAAAAGTTAATACCATTTGGGACAGGTAACAAAATATTTTCTTTATCTTAACCCTAACCATGCCCTACACAACATGATCCAACAGTTTTAAAACTGTGTTGTACCATGTTGCACAGGGAATTCTGTGGTTTACTCTCCTCTGTGTGTGAGTGTTGTTGCATAGGGAATTGAACCATAGTGTATAACAGGGTATCTGTGTTGCATACTGTTGCATAGGGAATTATGCTGGGTGTTAACTGTGTTGAACCTTGGTGGATAAGGCATTAAATATCAATGTTGTGTCTTGAAGATTGTGTGGGGTCACTGGGTCAGTACATAAGTTAACCCCCAAAACAATGCTCATTACATAGCAGAGAAGCACAAAGTAAACTAATTTGAGTCAAAAACACCAGCCAGCATTCCCATCCTCTGTTCTATATTGTTGAACAGGGCATGATACCCCAAAACCACAGTCCAATTGACTGAATACCCTTCCATTCCTCACACAACGGTATGCACATATGGATCTTGTTGCTTAGGGCAAGCCACTCACATTGAATAGTGTTGTATGGTGTTGGACGGGGCATATAACACCACGTGGTATGGGGAAAGGTTAGGGTTAAAGAAGCTTATTAATTAAAGTATTTGATACACTATTGATTTTTGGAAGAGTACATTTGTTCCTTTCCTCTAGTTCTCAATAAACACACCATAAAACAAGTCAGTCAATTAAGTGGTCAAGTTTTGGAATAATAACAAAATATTACGGGTGTTTTGTTTTAGAGATTTGTGCATGTCTCCATATGCTAATTTCAAATTGACATACAAGTATACAAATAAGAACCAAGTTTTGAGAGACAATTTGGAGCAAGCGGCAGGACAATTGGAACCAACATCATGTTTTAAAAACGAAAGCTTTTTAAGGTCTCTCGTCATTTATCAAATTCTAACAATTTGTGCATTTTCCCACATGACTTTTCTGAAAGCTCTTTTATTTGTATGTGTTAATGCAGGTAGACGTACATGCCTAGGTGAACAACTAGCCAGGATGGAGCTATTCCTCTTCTTGAGTCATTTTCTTCATCAATTCAACATCAGTAAACCTGAAGGAACCCCACCTATCTCATTCCAGGGTGTTGGAGGAATCAGTTTATCCCCTCTGCCATTTGAAATCTGTGCCATTCAGAGGAAATAATTTCAAGTTATTTTTCTTCAGCTAGAAACGTCTGAAAACCAATTAAAATTCTCTGCAGGAGTTCAAGTGTCTTGGTCATTGATTCCCAAAGTTATGTAAACAGGTGTCAGTCAGATTCAGGTCATCTTCAGAGCCCAAACAAATGACAACATGTTGATATGAAACTAAGTATTGACCAGCGAAAGAGAGAAAAGTCACTGAGAAAGGTTTACAGCAAGGAGGTATAAGGGTGAAGTGCTGACTGCTGACATCTGGCTTAAAAAACCACCATTACATGTAGAAGGCATTTTCTATAAATGTTTCCATCCCTTTTATTATTAGTGCACTGACTAGATAGGAATTGGTTATTTTAAATTAACCTCCACCCGTGACATCATGCTATTGTTCCATCGCTCCATTATTTCGCACGAATGGCGCGATAGCTACATTTAAACAATATGAAATAATGGAGCGCTGGAACAATATAGCACGACGTCACAGGTGGAGGTTAAGTCGCATAATGCCCTTGGTGTACGCGCCTTGGGCATTATCCTAAACATAAGCACTTGGCTAGAATATTCCCCAATATTAAATATCACACAACTTCTAAGCTGAGTACTTAAAATAATTGAAATAATTTGAGGCTTAGCATGATGGAGATTAGTAAATTCTTTCCAGTACACCATTTATTTTTAAAGAGGGGCTCCAAGGAAAATTCAGTTTTGTGATCCACTCCTTTTCCAACAAATAGAGTCCTTATGAGGTTGAAAAAAAAATTACAAGTCTCTAACCTCAAATTTAAATGGTGTAAAATGTCAGTCACATTTTAAATACATGGCCTGTATCTTAGTTCATTCCTGAATTTTGATCAACGGGACATTTTGACGTTTTACCCGACACAATAAATTCCTCTTTTATGTACATTCTTATTTCTTCATTCGATGACAGTACATTTCAAATTCCAAAGTTGATTTTGAGTATAAAATAAAGTGGAATTTTAGACAATTTTAACATGATGTTAGAGACTTGTCATTTTTCCCCACTTCCATAAGGACTCTATCTATTGGTAAATAAGTGCATCACAAAACTGAATTTGACCTTGTAGCCTCTTTGTAACCTCATCAAGACATTAAACCAAACAGCTCTTTCCAGATCCACTCTAGATCCCATCACTCACTTCTTCCTGGTATAGATTAAAACATGGTGTACCCACTGGACTTTATGGTAATCTATGACTTATGTGTCTGTTTGGAACAAAATAAATTCTTGTGATGGTTAATTTGGGAAATAAAACATATTTTTGTAAGCAAAGTACTTTGAGTTGTTTTCTTGGTTTGTCTTGAGTGTGACATTTCGAGGAATCCGAGGCATGGTGTACGTCTGCATTGAGTCTAAAATTAAAGGAAATCATTTGTTACTATTCATTTAAATAATAACATGCATCGGACAACAATATTAAGAATAATATTTCTCTATGAGATGATGTCATGTTTCCGAAGTTGGTTCTGAGTTCATGTGTGAAATGAACTGAGACAGCGAACCCTAACTATTCTAAATCTTCTTCATGAAGTTGTCTAATTGCCATACAGTGTTCTTTTTTGTTTGATTCAAAAATGCTGACAACTCAACTGCATGATGCATAAAATAGAAACTTTCAGGGGTTGGTGGTTTGTCACAAAGGTGCACCAAAATTGAATGCCGACGCTCTACCAACTGGGCGATCTAGCCCTATGTTTGCGGTCTCCCTATTTTGTCAATATCTGTGTTTGGGGGTGCCAGTCAGAAGCCATATAACCGTTAACTGCCTTGTAGCCAGGGATCACACCCAAGTTTATCATAAAACCTGAGAAGCGGCAGCCAGGGGATCACCTTAAGGGGATGCAATGTTTTTTTCTTTGTTCAACCCAAAATGATTTCAAATTTACCCAGCCAGTTTCCCTTGTGGTTTACAACTCAATATTGATTGGAATACAGGTTGGTTGCAAGTATCCAATTACCTTTAGCCTTTTGCTCTGAGAATGCCCCCTTAACATGATTGAGTTGCAATTCACAATGAAAGCTTAGGCTGCACTTGCTTCTTGAGTACTGGATCACACATCCCCTACATCATGACTATCTTCAATCCTTTTCCATCATGTAGACTGGCTATAATTTTCATCCCATACCGATCCCCATAGCCTTCATGCAACAGATGATGTAAAGTGAGTCTAGGTGCAATTCTGTAAGAGGTCAGGGGTCTTCCTGATGGCTGATCCAGCTTGTTTGATGGTATCGCTCACTTTTCTCTCTAGCCGGTAACCAGCATCCCATTCCTGCAACGGAGAAACCAGAAAAACATTGATAGAATAATATGCCTTTAAAGGCTATTGAGTTCTCGGCAGGATGTATGTCTTAGCTTCATACATCACTAATCCTAGCAGAAGGTCATAAGCAATAAGATGATATCATACATAATAACTCATGACATATGAATTGTTGAAAACATCTTTAAACTTGGACTCTTACACTCCTTTCCTACATCAACAATAAATGTCTGAGAAACACAACTTTCTAAATCATTTTTCTCAAAACTCAATTTGAGTTTTGCATATTAACCCTCCTAATATTATCTGACCATTCAATATCGTACACGGTAGTTTCAAATGATAACTGCTACAGCCTGTAATGTGATATAATGAGGTGAGTGAATCTACACAATACACAGTTAACCCTCCTACTGTCTGACCAATCAATATCATCCACTGTGGCTTTGAATGATAGGAAAACTGTGCCAGTCTGCGATATAATATCATGTGGTGAATGCATCAACACAGCAGAGCCCAATTTCATGGCTCTGCTTACCGTAGAATTCTGCGCTTACAGCCCTAATGAATCAAACGCTTTACAGGGCAATGTCAGCGTAGAAAACTACGGTAAGCGGGGCCAAGAAATTTAGCCCTGTTCTGTGTTATGGAAAGAAGAAGTGTCTGAACGTTCTCCCAAGATTGTTTTAATTGTTTGTTATTATTTGATTAATTCTGGTTTAGAGGCCAAGGATTCTCATAACTTAATCACTGTACTAGCCAAGAACCCCATGGGGAGAAGACAAGGAAGTTTCAGTTTTAGATGAGAGAGGAAAACCCCAGATAAATATTCCAGGGGGAAAAAAACGTACAACCAGGTAGGGACTGAAAACCCAATCCACATAATGCTCCTGGCGGAATTCAACTAGGGTCCTAGAGGAGGAAGGCGAGGAAAGAAACCACTCTGTCAACCCGTTTACCCCTAAGACCACCCTAAGATCTCACCTTGTCTCTGTCAACCCGTTTACCCCTAAGATCTCACCTTGTCTCTGTCAACCCATTTACCCCTAAGACCACCCTAAGATCTCACCTTGTCTCTGTCAACCCTTTTACCCCTAAGACCACCCTAAGATCTCACCTTGTCTCTGTCAACCCGTTTACCCCTAAGACCACCCTAAGATCTCACCTTGTCTCTGTCAACCCGTTTACCCCTAAGACCACCCTAAGATCTCACCTTGTCTCTGTCAACCCGTTTACCCCTAAGACCACCCTAAGATCTCACCTTGTCTCTGTCAACCCGTTTACCCCTAAGACCACCCTAAGATCTCACCTTGTCTCTGTCAACCCGTTTACCCCTAAGACCACCCTAAGATCTCACCTTGTCTCTGTCAACCCTTTTACCCCTAAGACCACCCTAAGATCTCACCTTGTCTCTGTCAACCCGTTTACCCCTAAGACCACCCTAAGATCTCACCTTGTCTCTGTCAACCCGTTTACCCCTAAGACCACCCTAAGATCACCCTAAGACCACCCTAAGACCACCCTAAGATCTCACCTTGTCTCTGTCAACCCTTTTACCCCTAAGACCACCCTAAGATCTCACCTTGTCTCTGTCAACCCTTTTACCCCTAAGACCACCCTAAGATCTCACCTTGTCTCTGTCAACCCGTTTACCCCTAAGACCACCCTAAGATCTCACCTTGTCTCTGTCAACCCTTTTACCCCTAAGACCACCCTAAGATCTCACCTTGTCTCTGTCAACCCGTTTACCCCTAAGACCACCCTAAGATCTCACCTTGTCTCTGTCAACCCATTTACCCCTAAGACCACCCTAAGATCTCACCTTGTCTCTGTCAATCCTTTTACCCCTAAGACCACCCTAAGATCTCACCTTGTCTCTGTCAACCCTTTTACCCCTAAGACCACCCTAAGATCTCACCTTGTCTCTATACTTCCTGCCTGCCCTTGCTTCTCTGACTACCCAGCTTTCCCTTCATGGGTGAAGTTACAGGTTGGATCTCTCTACTTGTTTGTACATTAAATACTTGCTGAGCGGTAACATTACTGGAAAGCATTGGAGGAGGTTTAGAACTGATGGCCAAAGAACCTAGAAAATACAAACAGTATTAAATTAGGCCGAGTCCAAATAGGAGGCTACAGCTAGGGTTATGGCTGGATCACTGCGTCGTCATGTAGCTGTAGCCACCACTTTCAATACCGCCTTAATCTCTGTAAAGCTGTCAAAATCATCAATAAAGTACATCAGAAAAACCACTGATTTACCGCACCTCCTGCTTCATTCAATGTATGATACAGCTTTAAACTGTCTGAAGTGAACATTGATTTCCATCCCCAAGTTTTTAACAAACACACCATACGCCAAACTAGTTTCATCAAACAGGTGGTCACATCCTCAAGAGAGTACCAAATAGCAGCTTTATAAGGGATTTTGCGCATTTTATATTTAGCAAGTCAAACTAAGTACAGAGTATAGACGGTGCAAGTCACACGCATATTCAAACATTGGGGCCCTTTAATGTACATGAGTTTGTTTCCTTCATGCGTTAAAGCACACCACCTTACAGATCAGGTTTGTAGGGTCCTGCTATTGTTGTTCTATTATTCCCTTTACTAAAGAATTCCTCCTTGGGGTCCAAGTCCAAGTTGAACAAAGAAAAACTTTTGGGGGTCTATTGTTCCATTGTGGAAAGGACCCCACAAGGGCCCCCAAAATGTTGGAATATGCACAAGACTTGCACTGTCTACTTGGAGACAATATTCTTGCTCATTCTAGTATTCCTAGCATTGTAATTATTTACCCTTCTCTATCTGAACTCTTTGTCCAAGTTGCAGGGCCACTGTGCCCTCAGTGCTATTCTGCTGTTTATCCACAGTTGGCCCCTGACTATGAATACTTGGCTGTTGATGTGTTGTCGAACTCTGGATAGGTTTAATGATGTCATTGTGGTGCTTCCCCTTTTTATTACTTTGAAGATTCTAGTAGCGGATAAAACAATTTATCAATTTACAAAGTAACAATTTGGAAAAATAATCACAGAATTTGTATAATCATGGAGTTCCTTCCTCCATGGTATAGTAAAATGCTATGACAACAGAATAAAAAGCACTTTTTTTTTACAATCAGGCAAAGATTGTTAGAAAAAAATGAATTAACTAAATAGGTGGATTGCAATAACGTCTTGAATTTCACACAATCCAGTTGAATTTTTTTAATTCGCTATATTTGAATTGAGGCACAACAACAGCATTGTCATGGAAAACTAAATGTTAAAATCATCAAAGATGGCAATCGTTAGCCATTCAGAGAGGATATGTGACATCATGTACAATCCACCTATTGACAGAAAAGTTTCAAGCAGACTGGGTGCCATTTGTCTTAAAAAATGTTTTCATGTTCAAAATTATGTTCTAAAAACTTCTTCCTAAAACGACCATAACAGCAACTTTATGTACTAAATGGACAAGTCAACATTTATCATGTGGCCTAATCAAATAATGACTATTCTGGTAAACTAACCAGAAATGCAAATTAACCCAAGACTCCAATTTTCTTGATTCATCTTACGTTTCCTTTCTCTTCCTTCCTAATGGAATCTTCAAACTTCCTAGATGCTTCTTGGAAAAGACTCATCATATGCTGCTCCCCAAGGTTAATAACTCTCTCTTGATTGCTTCTTGGGTATGTATGAGACCTCTGGTGACCTAGAATGAAAAGGAAAAACACCCTCAGAAAAAAAGAAGTTCTACACTCAGAAGAGAGGACAGAATCTTCACAGCATTTATTTTGTTTATTAACCCTTACACTTTAATAGGTGTTAATTTTTGCATCGGGGATAATGAATATTAATCTTGTTTGGTACTTTCCACAGGCAAATCACTTGGGTGGGAGTCGATCCATCAACCTTTACATTACTAGAGCAGATGTCTTACCAGATGGCTAGAGGCAGTTTGAATCCTTAGCAACGGTTTAATAGATGTTAATTTTTGCATCGGGGATAAAGAATATAATTTGGTTTTTACCCTTACATCGATACATGTGCATAAAAGCCAAATTAAACCCTTACACTGCAATGATGTTTGATATGTAATAAACACTGTATACTTTGTGCTTCCCTCATCCTGCAGAAACAATCTACATGCTACTCAGGTGAGATATGAACCCACAACCGCTGCATTCTAAAGAAGATCTCTCAACCACTAGACCACCAAGGGCCAACAAGAGGCCACTTCAAATCCTGTAATATCCCCATGCAATTATTACATAAAAAAAAAAATCATACTTATGTTTAAAACCAAACCATCCATGTGTCCATCAGCATTTTTATTCATTATTTGTTGTCAAGTTTGCATCAAACAAGGCTGATAGCACTCTAGGGTAAGGGGCTACGAGAAGAAGAAATTTAAGATGAAAATAACTCAGGGGAGCTGAACATTCCTCTTAAATTAGTCTAGATTGTAGGATGGAGGGAAACATCCAGCAGGCAGAGATGCAGAGCATGGATAAAGCTGTTGAAACGGCTATGTTTCAATCTCTTCATAGAGTGTACTCACAGGGTAATAAGCCGATTGCTAAGCACATTTACATTTGTTATCTTTAGCCCACTTCAGAATATAACTAAAAGATAAGCCTCATAATCTTACCATATTTCTCCATCTTATAATGACCCCTATAAGGTTCTGTCTTGCATGATTTATGCACATTGCATGGTGCTCTTCCATGGTTTGATCCGGCTTGCAAACTCTTTCTTTGTGAGCTCTGCTCATCTTTTGGCGGGGTCTCTATTTTGGCAGAATTCACTCTGAAAAATTAAGTTGAAATCACAAAACTTGTTCAAATACATCAACAGTTACTTGTCCAACTTGATACTATAAAATGTTGAACGGCTATTTTCTCTGGAGTTGAGGAAGCTACTAACTTTCTTTTGAGACGTTGGATGTAAAAAACTTGCTGGAAATTGGTTAACATTAATTATCAAAGTGTCCGAGTCTCCCGATAACAACAAGCACACCAGAAAAATAATGAGAACAAACCAACTGACTTTATTCACAGACACCACTTCTTTCTGGAAAAGATGAACACTGTAAGTGAAGCCTGAAATCCTATACTAAAATGTATCAATGTAAATTACTCCAAATCTTAGTTTAGTGATTGAGACCTTCGGCCTTGGGAATATTGCAATTGTAAGAATTAGCATGTAAAAGAGGGACCGCTGTGGACTTGTTAGTCTTGCATTAAAGCATCTCTGCCTATCTCTGTACTGACCTGATATTTCCAGTTGGTAACTTCTGATGGATGCTATCTCTACTCATCATCTCTTGTAGCTTCTTAGCATTTACTTCTCTTTCATCATCAAGGTTTTTCTTATCATCCCTCTCATCTATCCAGCAACCTGACTTCCCTACACCAGTCCTCTTCCATTCTAGTCTAGGGGGCATGGCTCTCCTCCTCAAGCTGTCTTGTGTTGCTAGCAGTTCCTTCCAAGCGTTTAGTTTATTTACTCTATGGGTGTCTTCAGATGACTGGAGCAATGCAACAGGAGTTGGGAGTATTGCTCGAGGGGAGTCACATCCCGATCGTGATACTGAGAAGACACATTGATGACTACGTGGGTTTGCTCTTGATTGAGATGATACTGAAGGTTGAGGTGTAGACTTGCACCTGGCTTTGGTACTAGCTTTACCAGCCTGTGAGAATCTAGACTGCAAGGCTCTCTTAGTAAGAATCAAAGACTTCTGTAAAGCAGGATCGGCGAGGTGTGGTCGGAAAAGAGCATTCACTGGACTCGTTGTTAGTTTCATCTTCTCTCTTGCAAGCTCGCTCAGTTGACTTGAGGTCTTTGTCGGACTGCTTACTCTGCTGGATTCACAGGACTGTACATCTTGCGAGGAATCAGTATTAGTGAGGATGTGATCAAGATGAGAAGTGTAGACATCATCCTTTGTGGACATCTCTTGAGTCTTCTGAGAACTGCAGGTTGACAACGAGGTTTCCTTAACAATGTAGCCATGTTTCAAGGTAAAGTATTTGGCCATATCTACAACCTTAACACCATGGGCACTCTCTGCATTGGTTTTGATTCGAGATACACTGCTTTCCTTTGAATGGAGAAGTTCTGTAGCTCTGGCAACAGGCATCTTTTTGATTGGCTGCTTTGTGTGTTGTTGCCATATGACAGCGTCTGTCATTGGTCCATCTCCTCTGGATTGTGATTGGTTGCTCTCTGATGTATCCTCTTTCAATTTAACATGTACTTTGGTTGATTGGTTGTTGCCAGGGTGATGCCTGTTCTCTGATTGGACAGATTTAGAGAGAGTAGACGCATTTGGCACTTGAGCTGCACTTGTTTTGGAGGCAGGCAGGCTACAGCAGACCCTAGGTGTCTGGGTAGGAGTTGAAGGTGGACCAAAGTTGTAGTTCCGTGCAATTACACTGTTGGCTGTAGTTGCATTACCGAACGGACGAGTCTGTAAAAGAGGATTATTAGCACTATAAGATTTCATTCATTCATTCATTCATTCATTCATTTTATTTCCACATCAATGCAAAAAATAAGAAGCAGAGGTACATTTTTTTAATTACATAAACAAGTAGATAAGACTAAACAAAGATGTGGAGGGGATTTGCAAGAAGCAAGCTTGTCGAGTGCGAACCCCCTCATTTATATTATATGTGCTTCAAGTTAAATCTACTTAAAGCGCAAATAACAAAAAACAAACATTTTAAGTTATTGAAATGAGTATAAAATAAATAACAAGGTCAATAAAGAAAATACAATGAACAAATAAATAAATAAACCTAAGCAAGCAAATTTGAAGCATGGCACAGTGTAGGTGAAAGACAGAAAACCACTTGAGATAATTAAGGTCCTGCTTAGGGTTAGTCTAATTTCTTACCTACCTTGACTCCCGTTCCTGAGAAAGTTGCTGTCTTGGCTCGCCTGTAAATACAAAAAAGATAAATTCAACTTAATTATTTTTTCCAATGCTATGATTTACCACCTTATTTTATTACTGAATACGTTGACTATCTACTTGGCTCTAGAGTTGAATCGAGAGAAATAAAGTTAACTATTTTCAATGGTGAAACTTTTAAAGGAGATTTGCAGTAGCAGCATTGTAACAATCTTAACAGTGGTAGGTGGTCCAATGTAGAGGATGGATTGGCTGTGTCTGAATTGATGGCTGAGGTTGGGTCACTCCAAAGACAGACACTTTGACGTTGCATTTCAGCCAATAGCCATCAAAGTCACTTGGTTGGGATGAGCCCATAATCCTGTTTAAGGTATGACACATGTGGCATACTGGTTTAAGGAAGAGTAAGTTCAATCCAATCCTCTAGTATTCAAGAAACACATCATATAACCAACCTGTGAAAATGTCATCAAATGAGGTTTACTGATTTCTGAGAATACAGATAGTATTTGGTCAGGAACAATGCGTGACTTTCAAATCAAAGTCAGAAATGGGTTTCAGTGGCACATTTTATTTGCACGTGGCAACACTTCAGGACAATTCCTTCAACCTGCATTTAAAAAAAGTTACCATTCTCCAATAGGAATAAAAAACTAGTTGTGGGTGACAATTATGTATTGTCTCTTCTTGCAGGAGAAGACCGAGTGTCGAAAATTATTTTCTCTGGATAACGTACAGAGAATTTAAAACAAAATATTGCAGCCCTGAGTTCGTTGTATGTGTTGTTGTTCAATTTCAACGATCTTTCTTATATGTAGCAATTCGCTCAGTTCAAAACCAGGTGTAAGTAGCCCCATTGTTCAAGGCCAACTAGTGGTTCACAAACACTCTGGTATATAGACTGAATTCTAATAAATTGAACTTACCTTTGCTTTGATCTTGTTTTATAAGAGATAGCGGACAGTTCAAAATCAGCTGACAAACAAGCGGACCTGTATAACAAACATGGAGAGACACAAATGTGATTCAAATCGTTTGTTAATCTGAGTGATTGACAATGAAAAACATCCACATTAGATCCGTTCAGTGCCTATTTGGCTTTTTCTAATGCATTTTATTTTTTTCAAATCTTCTGGTGTAAGAAAATAATGAATTTGATTAATCCTGGAGGCATATTGCCAAGTTGACTGCCAGAGCTCAACATCAGATAGAGTAGAGTGTTCATCATTCTGCGATCTTGCTAAATGCTCAACTGCATTGTAGGGCGACTGTAAAACATGCTTTATAGAACAGTGATCTCATCATGTACATGTTGTTTGATTACAAGCAGGTAAAGCGCCCTCAAAGCCTTCAAACCTTTTCAACAAGCATGCGGGTCACACTGAGGCGCCAATTAGCGTTATCGGTTAGCGTGTCTCCCTTCCTGTTATGAGGGGAGACAGAAAAGCACTGCCATGAGAACGAGGTTGCAGCTATACATTATCAATCTAAGATACTGTAATGGAGACAGAACAGCACCACCCATGAGAACGAGGTTGCATCTATACACATATCAATCTAAAATACTGTAATGCCAAACTTCATGCGTACCTTTCAGGACTTTGCTGACTTGGTCGTACCATTTCAATGATAGTGGGAGTTCTTAATTCAATACTCTCCATGTCTGAAAAATGATAAAAAGATCCTACAATGACGAGAAATCATCAAAGCTTTTATGTTGCATTGAGTTATTATGTGCAGAAGAATTCGGAATATTGATAACTTCTTGCATCCTTCTTGCATGTTTTCTAAAAATATAGTTCTTCCACAAACATGTAGGGCAAAACTCATTATTTTGATGTTGAGTTGAGTATATGATTTGTGCAAGTCGAGTGCATATTCAAACATTGAGACCTGTTGAAGTGCGCAAGTTTGTTTCCTTCACAAGTTAAAGCAAAGGATGTGGGACCAAAGTGGTCCTAAAAATGTTCAAATATCACAAGACGTGCACAATCTATTGAATTACTTACACATGTGGGATGGTTTATGGCAAAAATGAGAAAAGAGTTCAGAGTAAACAATAGACCTTATGCATTGACGTCACCAAGCCGCCATCTTAGAGGTAAACTGATGATGAAACAATGGAAACGCGCTGATTTGTATGCGCGGTGCACAGGATTGGCCAATGAACATCTTCCTTTTGACCTCTAGGTGAGGGCGCCCTACTCAAATGACGTCATATGCATAACTTTAAGGTCTATTAAATTTAATTAAACAATGATTTAGAATTGGGTTGTCACTAAATAGGGTTGTTGGTTCAAATGATCTTACACAACAAGAGGGCATTCTCTCACCCTAGACCGCTATCACAGGGAGCTGTTGGGGTGTGATAGCGGTTTGTGGTTGAGGGAAATAAACAACAGGAGCATCTTGAACCAAGACTAACATCAAAACAGCTTTCAGGTGAACCGGATCAGACAAAATCCCGACAAATCACATGCCTGTTATTGGTATTAAGTGAAGAAAGTGCAATCATTTCTAGTTTGCATTTGAACTGCTCGCCCATCATTGAGACTGCAATTTTGATTTGTGCAGACTGGCACCAACCAGAGAACCTCCTCTACTTACCTTCGACTGTGTTTACTAGAGGCGTCACTGGTGGAGTTTTGGGCCTCACCACCACCTCAATTGTCTTTGGCCGCTTCACCTCTTTCTTAATGGTATGATCCATATCCCTGAAACCTTTGGTCACTAGATATTGATCCATCATCAGGTTGTAAATTGCGCTGATGTCATCTAGACGATACTCATGGACACTGCCCTCTATCTTCACTAAGTTTACTTTTAACAAGTGAGCGGTCTTCTCCATAATCTAATTAGATGACAGTGAAAAAAAATGAATAAATAAATAAATCTCATTGTAAGTTTTATATGTAATAGGAAACGGTTACAATAATATGGAAATAATTGAACCGGGGTTCCAGAGGTGAAAGATACCACTACCCCTTTGCTTTTACTCTTACTAATCCAACTAATCTCTGAGGCTTAGTGACATCATCTGTAATCTAATGAAACCAAACTCTGTCAAGCTTCTCAAGTCTGCATCAAGTCGCACCTTTTCTCATTTCGCTCCCCATACCTGGAATGCACTCACTATCTCTATCAGAGAATCAGACTCTTTATGCAAATTCAAGAACTGTATCAGAAATTATTTATACCCAATCTACTGCGATACGTTCTTGATGTAGTGGCGCTTTATAAATGCCTTGTACGTATAATCTCTACCTACCATTCTCCTAGTATCCATATCTTTAGGTGGTTGTTGGTAGGGATAGAATACAGTCTCTCCTAAGTTAGAAATCCATGGATGCACCTCAACATCTAACAAGGGCAGACGCATTTCTGGGCTTGGTTCAATTAACTGACCGAGTAGTTCTTGGCATTCTAGAAAAACAATATATTTTCAAGGCTTTTGAATTAAAACAAATGCAAAGAAATTGACCCAGTGATCTTGTGAGCAGGGTTTGAATTCCACATTTAGTGACTTTTTTCAACACAATAAAAAATATTTTCCACAAATTTGCCCTGAACGAGACTATTTAGAGACACTTAAAATACTTGGCTACAGCAAAAGTGAAGGTGGTACACTGCCTCCATGCTACATTTCTGTTGTGAGCATTTCAAATATAATTTTTAAATTGATCCAACAAGTTTGACCTTTACCATGGAAGACTAATGTCTTCCTCTTTGAGCATAAAGTTGAAGACTCACCTTCTGATAGATGAGCCATCTCTTTGCTATGGATGACTCCAAGACCATTCTGAATCTGTTGCAGAAGTCTCTGTCGTCTATTCTCAGTGTACGATGTAGAGAACGGTAATCTCCCCGTTACCATGGCAAACATGTTAATACCACTGTAGTAATAGACAACATAGTACTACAGGTCATTTTAATTATAACATGCAGCAAAAAGGTAACATGGAAGTTCTCATATTTCTGTCCTGAAAAATTGAATTAAGCCTTCTTGAGTTATCCTTGGATGAAATAGTGCAATGTATATGTTATTTTCTTATTTAATTTACATTGTACTGTGCATATTGCAAGGAGAGACGGTGGAAATCTTGAGAAGCAGTGCATGGAAGGACGTGTTGCTGGTCACGCTGGCAGAGGAAGACAGAAAGCTACAAGGACGGACAACATTCGTGCACTTAAAAGAAGTAGGATGCATGAGCTAACGACGACCGCACTGGAAAGGGAGGCTTGGAGGAAGTTAATTTCTCGGACCACAACGGGCGGCTGATACCCTAATGGACTTGAGAAAGAGTACTGTGAGAAGTTTCTGCGCTTTTTTTCTGTTCCAAATAAACTCAAACCCAATCTTAATGAATTTGGGTGAAGGTATCTTGTATACTTACAGGCTCCAGAGGTCAACTTCTGGTCCATACTCTTGGTTTGATAAGAAGAGTTCCGGAGCTGCATACTCTGGGGAGCCACAATGAGTCTTGAGTAGGTTGTCAGGTGAAAACGTGTTGCTCAACCCAAAATCTGTCACCCAAACCAAAAACAATGTACTTTTAAAAACTTTTAAAGTAAATGGCATTGAAAGGGTTATCAGCACTTGCTTTGAAGTTGGACACACTACTTTCAGAAAAAATAAGGCATTTTTGGGTGTATGGTGGTCTTGACAACGCTGCTTGCTACACTCCATTTTAGTTCCTCCGGGTATGACTATGAGTGCACAAGTTCCGTCCACACGATGGAATGTGCGCTTGAATTGTCCTTTTAGTTTTAAAGCCCCAAATTTAGCCTTTTAGCTACCAATTCTCAGGAACTCCTCACCTCACGAGTAATATTACAAAAAGGAAAATGAAGTCCAACATCCATTGATTGATTTGTTTAAAAAAAACTTATGTTATAAAGTGGTGGCAGTATACAGAGAGTTTCCCCAAGCAAAGTAGAAAAGTTGAAGTAGTGAGAAGTGTGGACTAGTTTGTGGGAGTAGTCAAGTTTGTGGGAGTAGTGCTGAGTGACAGTCATGACAGTACAAAACAATAGTTTTGTTAATGTGTCATTTATACAATCAACTGTTACGATCTTGTTGGACCAGACTAATGCCGAGTAAATCAGTCTGGTCCCCATTAAATTACAGCAGTTGATCGTATAAATGTTGTGGAGTTGTTGAGGGAACCAGACAAATCATGGTTTTCGCGCAAGGTGTTAATATGTGAACAAAAATTCACAACCGCGACGCGAAAAGCAATCAATTTTCCCTCAAAATCTGTGATGTTTTTTAAACGAATATCACCTGTCCGGCTATTTACAAGTATATTGGCACTCAATCGGTAAGTTTTCATAATGCAGATCGTGGCAGAATAAAATACCAAGGGGGCACAAGAATAGGTTTGCAGTCGCGCTAGGGAGGGCCAAGGATACAGAGTGGATTGGCCCTAAATTGGGGCTATCATCAATGTGGATGAATGGGATCCAGTTTTATACTCACCAACAATCTTCAGATTTTTCTTTTTCTCGTCCAGCATGATGTTTTCCATTTTGAGGTCCCTAGAAGTAAGCAAGTAAACACAAATGGTTTCATCATACCAAGCTGTCCCACAGTATTGAATACGAAACGCATGATATTTGATGTAAACACGGTCAAAAAATCGTTTTTGTTTTGGTTTCAGTAGATGTCTGGACTCCAGAAGTAAGTTTAACAGTTTTATACACAAGCCTGGAAGCGAATCGGTACCAGACCTATAATATTTATTTAACACTTGGTGGCGCTGTTTAAAAAACTAGACTGGCAAGAAAAAAGCGGAGGCGTGTCCAAATTGGCGGCTATGGCTACGTCTGCGGCTAGATCCCCAAGTCATCATGCGTTAAAGTATAGGACGACCTTAGCAACACCCTTAGCAACAGCCATAGCCGTAGCTGCCATTTCGGTTACGGCTTCAGTCTTAGACCTAGACCCACACAGACGGATTAAAATTGAAATGCAATGAATTTCTTGAAAATTGTTTGAAGAAAATAGTCAAGGGAGGCTGAAAAAGCCTAGGCCTATAGTCATTCACATAACATAGGCTATGACGTAAACAAAACCAAAATCTAATTTTTAAGATGTTCTTTCAAAGATCAATTCCTTTGATCAAGGTAAAAACAAAAAGCAAGCTAAAAAAATAATGCAACCGAAAACAGGTAGCATTTGCAACTTTCAAGCTTGTTGCGACAAAGTTCTGCCAAAGTTCGCACACATTCTGCCAAACCACTGTGGAGAAAGAAAGCAAAAGAAGTGCCCCTCGCAACAGCACTCAAAACACAATTTCCAACAAAAACAAAACATACAGTCGCCAACACACCCCCAAGAAATATCCCTATGGTCACCTCCCCCCCCCCCCCCCCCCAGACCACACAACGGTGAAAGAAAATACAGCGTTGTGGCTTTAGATGAATCACAGAAGAGTGAAAGCACAAAAAACATGGAAACCGAAATAGAAAAACGGACTCCAAGGTGAACCCGCAGGCCACGAAATCTTATCTTAGAAAAACTGTTTTCCCGTCAGCAGCAGCGGCAACTGGGAGCCAACTCTGGTTCAACCGCAGCGCCAAGGGTAACTCAAGTAAGATTATCAGGACAAAGTCCTTCTCTATGTTAAAACAACTTTTAAGTTTACTAGAAAATAACAAATAAATACATTTGACGGGTATACCAAAAAAAATAGCTAATAAAAGGCATAATATTATAATGTCCAAAATCAGTAATCTATTAATTATACTGGAATTTTGAGTATGAAATAATTCTAAAAACTCTACATTAAAAACCAGGCTGCGGCTTAATTAAATAAGTTTACTCAATCACCTAATTTGAAGAGTAACTTATTTATTAGTACAACCCTTCCTCCATGCTAATCCACTGGAAACCTTAGGAACCAAAACTATAAAATGTACAAACGTTTTAAAGAAAACTACACGTGTAACAACAATCGCCAAAGTGCTATAACTATTACTTAGAACCACAGTGTTCAGTTTATTTTCAGTTCAATCACAATTTTCTTGAAGAAACTCGAAGTTTCTCCTCAAAAATGCTCACAATCTTACAAGAGATGATGACACAAACTATAAAAGTCAGGATAACTGGAGCCCGTAAATGCTCAATTTATTTCCGGCCCGTTAAGAGTCCTCAAAATATACCAGAGAGAAATCTTGATTCTGTCCATAACTGTGAGTTATTTATTGCAGGGCCTTGAATGCCTGGTCGGAAAACCACAGGATTGCAAGTCGGGCGGCAAACATTTCTAGGACCCCTGATATTCGCTGTGGGGTGTCACTGTTATACCTTCTCAAATGTTGACCGGTGACGTCAGACCAAGTCTCTTGGATTTACCATACAATGGTTCCGTTTGTAGTGATAGCAGGATTTCGCAGACGCGGGAGAGTGAAAGTTTTTCTTCTGTTGGCATTGGCATTTTCACTATTTCTTGACATACCCTTGTGTTGATTTTAACATCAAACCACCAGAGTGTGTTAAATTAGAAAATTCCATCTGGTTTGTCCCGAAATTATTTGTAGTTATTGCTGATAGGCCTACTGGTAAATTCAAGGTGTTTTGTTTGCTTGTTTTATTTGTCTGTTGGGGTGTTTGTTGTTTGTTATTTTGTTTGTTGGTGTTTGTTTGATTGTTTGTTTGTTTGTTTGTTTGTTTTTAAAACCTAAGGGGGTCTAAGGGGGCTAGTCTGAACCTTCCAGCCTCGGTTTGGTTACATTTATTTGAATGAGGTAAAATCAAGATGGTAACCCATTATTCTCGCGCCCTCTGATCTTGCAGTCCGTAATTATCGATCAGAACCAGAACGAGCCAAGTCTAATCCCCTGACCAATAATAAAGTCAGACAATGTCAAGAGCATGTTTCCGTCTGTGTTGTTTCACATCATCTGTTTACAATGTATTCTCATGGCCTGTATTGATTCCCCAATAGGATCATTTCGCTTTTTAAAAAGCGATTTATACGAGCACCTAAAGTGTACGATGAGCAGGAACAGTGTGAGTACCTGTGCCGTCAAAGTTACACTTAACGTGACCTCGTGTGTTTTATAGCACCTTGTCCAAGTACGTGACTGGCATATTTGTGTAACAAACCCTCAGCGTGTCAACAACAACATTCCATGGCCTTTATACAAAATTATATCATAAACGTAAACAGTTTTAATGACAAGAAATATTGCTAAGTGTCCATCAAAGTCATCCAAATAAAGACTTTAAAACAAATATCCACTTCTTTTCTCGTCAAGTTTGTGAACTAACAGATAAAAGAAACTATCCATACCTTAATAAATACATGTAGGCCTAGTATCACAAAACTACCAATCGAACGCATATTATTTATTTTTGTCAGAGACACCAAGTGTTTGCTCATCAAGAATTATACATAAAGGACCTGAAGGATTTGGGAAAATAAATTTAAACATGCATTCGTTGGTAACCTTCTCTTCTTATCACATTTGAATCGGGTTAACAATCAACAGACAAAACTGAACTATTTTTGGAGCAATTAAAGGATTGAGCAAGAAGCCTTGAACTGTATGGACTAGGTCAGGGCGATTCTGACCGCGCCCTGGCTAGCCTTCGAATAAGCCATTTGGCGTTCCATACATAATAGTTATGTTAATAACACAAACCAACTGTATTTACACAACACTGCACTTGCATTCTAAGATTAACAATTATGTGACATGACAGTTGGTATGATCATTAATATTATCTAGTTATCCATTATATCGTTTCTTCGACCGTGACGAGTACGAGAAATCTCAGCAGGGCATCCTTTCAACCCAAATGTCATGAAATCACGGATCTTGACTTCCTCAAGCGGAAGTTGCCTTTTCGTCGTTTAGATTTCACCACTGAAGAAAACCTTGAAGTTGTAAGTCTCCACTGGATTTTGAATCTATTGTGGAAACCAGATTTTGTAGAAGGAATCGGAATCAATGTCGGGAATGGATTATGTATAATGTTGACTGACCCAGTCCCAATGAGTAGACTCGTCGTCATTGACCCGTACTTGCCCGCTCGTTACAGACTGGTGTTTTTGACGAGGTCTGAAGTCTGTCGATCATCAATGCATTAAGAAATGTCATAAAGTTTTATCGATAAGATTTAAAGCGTTAACTTATTATTGGTTTTATAGATTCATTGCCATACTCTAGTTAACTCTCTGGGAATTTTTACACGTTATGTGTTTATTTCGATTGTTGCAACCGTAATAAGCAAAGAAAAATGTTTGACCTTAAGAGTATTTCAGAGAAAAACAATTTCTCTATCGGACTGTACTGAAATAATATATTAGCGACATTTATATACGTGATCTTCCAGACTGAAACTAATCTTATTTTATATATACACCTTTAAAGGCTTTAAAAAGGGTATAGGCCTAATCATATGAAATTTGTGTCGACGTATTGTGACGTATTGTGACGTATTGTGACGTATTATGTTCATTTCGTGACATCCCGATAACTCTTTTATGCAATTTGTTTTATTCTTAACTAGATGTCATAATCGAATATATCCTTTTTTATATACTTCAAGCTGGGAATAATATAGCTACAGTATTAAAACAATCTACAGGATCCATGTTACCAATGGATAAACCATGGTTTGTGCATCAAAAGTAATTGTTGTTTGTTTACTTTAAAGCTCCATTTTAATTAATGAATAAAAGACAAAACATAAAACAGGTTGTATTTTAACTTGCTGCAGCTCTTCCCTTTAACTGAACCGATATCATCGGGCAATGCATTGGAGAGGCCTTCAATTATCAAAAGCTGTTGGGACAAAAAGAAACAAAAATACAAACCCTCAAACGCTGTCAAAGTCGACTCCAATTGACCAGGTCATTGTAATAAAAAGTGAGTGTTTCACAACACGGTTCATAAAAATAAAATACCAGGTGAGATGTGCCGGCAGGACTGGCAATTGACAAGGTAAGTCACGGCCCGTGTAAACTCAAGAGTTCCCCCGCGGCCTGTTAAAAAAAAGTCGGCCCGGTCTCCGGTGACCAGGAAAAATATACAAGGGTGTTACATGTAACTGCCAAAAAGGTTGTTATTCTGCCTACGAAAAGAAAACATGGCGTTGAAACGGGACGGCTTGTTGGAATATATGAATAAGAGATGTCGGGAGAATCATGTTGGATAAAAGTTAAGTGTGACTTTAAAATTTCATAGTTGTATGAAATTCCTTTATGGATAAGGATGCACAAAGCTGTATTCCTTCCCTATTACAATGTACCCTGAAACACAAGCGTTTTGTCTCGTATATTATCTGTGTACACACAATAAAAAATAATGAAGTACCATGAACTTTATTTAAAATGATCTATAGACTCTCTACATCACCACCAAATGGCAGAAGTATGGAGTTTTATGACACAGGAGATCTTTATATTATTTCGTCCCTTGAGGCCTTGAGCTACTTTATAAACAGTAACGCCTTTAACCAAGACTACCAGGAATTATTTTGATAATGGTCAAAGTTACTGTTATCAACTTGTGATATTCGCATACAACGACAAACAATAATTTGACTCGACCTAAAACCATAAGATTGTTAATGTTATCACTTATCACCTTCACCCAAAGACAATTAACATGTCACCAGTCGGTCAGTCTTTCATTCAATCAGTCGATCTTATTTATCTAAGCAGAAGTTTTATTTCAGCAACAGTTAATCACGGACTTGTATCTAAACTGTCATCAAGGGGCTGCCGTCTATGTGAGACACTGAACGGCAGGAAGTTTTCATAATAATGCAATGACCTGCACTCATCAGTAAACTATGCCTCCAGATGACGTTGATATAAATTTGAATATCTAAAGGGTATTCACCCTTTGCTTGAAGCTAGAAGACAGACCCACTCCTTACAAGAATCTTCCTAAATGGACTAGCGCCCTCTTGTGGCGTTTTCTAGTTTATTTCAAAGCACTACCCTGACAGTATGCCCAGTATTAATAATGTGCAGGCCAGCCTAGTCTCGTCAGTTCTCCATGGAGCACAGAACAAAACAATTATGAAGTACAGCTTTCATCAAAAAAATAATGATTCCGTACTGACAATAATATTTAGGAGTAGAAAGCAGTAGAAAGTTGTTTTAAGGTTGTAGCTGGTTTGTTTGGCATATTTTTTTTTCTTGGGGGGGGGGGGGGAGAAGTTGTCGATGTCTCACAGACAATGAAATGCTTACAGTAGTATGCTCAATAAGAAGGCATCGTAACCCTGATCTTTATCTGTTCGAACCTTTAACTATTCTGGTCAACGTGTAAACTACTTGCAATAAGAACCAGCAATCTCTCTAAATGGCCTCTTTTAAACACACCCAAGTGTAAAAAACTGTGTCCCACTGGATTTAGCTCTATGTAAGGGTAAGGAGTTGTCGCAGACGCTTCCGGCTCAAATAACAAATGGGTATAATCACATCAGGATCAATTCAGTCTTTACAATGCGCTACTTTTTCTTCTCCTGGGTACTTGTATTTCTGTTTCCAATCCAAGGCTTGAGCCCATCCTTTTCAAGGATGGCCGGTATAGAAACAGACGGCTGTTTTCAGATGGTAATTCTGTACGCGTTTAAGGGTAACCGTTGAACGCTGAAAAGTCGTACAACTTAATTGTTTGTAACTTTACATAAATGAGAAAAATAAATAGCTGTTACAAAATGCTTACCAAACAAAATGACCCGAGGTAAAAATGAAGAAAATAATTGACTATAATTTTACATAAACAACTTTTATGGACTATGGACCTGCTTTCCACCAAAATGCGTTGATGTTCGTTTGTAAGTCATGTCAAATGTTATGTAAGACCCAATGGCGCACTCTTGTTTAGAGTCATAAAACGCACTCGTTCTCACAGGTACAATTAAACTAATTATCTTGTACTCGTACTACTAATTTTTGTAGTCATAAAACGCACTCGTTCTCAAAGGCTCTTATAAAACAAATTGTCTCGTACGTACTCGTACCCGTTTTTGTAGTCATAAAACGCACTCGTTCTCACAGGTTCTTATGAAACACATTGTCTCGTACTCGTACCCGTTTTTGTAGTCATTAAACGCACTCGTTCTCACAGGTTCTTATGAAACAAATTGTTTCGTACTCGTACCCGTTTTTGTAGTCATAAAACGCACTCGTTCTCACAGGTTCTTATGAAAAAAATTGTCTCGTACTCGTACCCGTTTATGTAGTCATTAAACGCACTCGTTCTCATGGTTGACGTTTTGTAAGGGATTTTATGCGCATTCATATGTTCTTACTTCGAGAGTTCGAAGCGGGAAGGGGGGGCCATGCTCTCACAAATGGCCATATTTCATTGGCCTTTAGACGATGTTTCGCACGTACACATTGATACATTCAACTATTGCAAGCTTCCAGGTAAACTGTCTGTGTCAATTAGTATCATACTTTGAGAATCCAGTTTAACAATCCAAAACGAGGAAAACAAATTCTATTGTAAAAGTTTGTTTCAAAATCAAAGTTTCAATTCATTACATCTTGTCATTGAGCTCATCTTGCAAAACTATTATCACAAAACAACCGTCGGACCGCGTCTCGTCAGTTGACATGACGACCCCACAGCACGCGACACACGTCACTCTAACCCACAAGCTGGACTAATCTAGAAATCGCACCTGTTTCGTGGCTGATGTATATTATGCAAAATTAACTACATCACACAAACCCCCCATGTTGTCTGTCTGCTTCCTGTTTTGCAGAAAAAGTTTCGGAGTAAACAAGATTTGTGTAGAATACATTTATCAATCTTATAAACGCATCTCAAATCCCTTATTAAGTTGGCCAAGGTGGCGCTATACGGCTTACCACAACGCATTGCAATATAAGGCATCTTTCTGTAAAAAACTAAAAGGGATATTACATTTTATGGTTTTGGAAGAGTACCTTCATGCTTATCATCAAATAACATGTACAAATGTTTGCAAATGATGGACTTGTTCAAGTTTAGGTTTTGCAGGTTATTTGTTTGCCCGTTCATAAATACCAAGGGTTTCAAATTCAAAGGCTATTTTCTTGACTTAAATGAGAGTATTTCAGATGGAAATATTTCAGCACAGACACAATAACTGCAAGCTGTCAGTTTTTGAATATGCTTGTCTGTGGATGTTTCTTCAGCCACTGGTGAGACTCATCCGGGAGTTTCCATGGATCAGCGAGGCACGAGTCTGCCCTACGGTGCATAGTGGTGGAACCAACATGAACCACAACAGAAAACCTTTCCTTCCTTGTTAACATCAAAACCCGTTGGGCAAGATGGTTGATCGAACGAATGGGGAACTATTTGACTTTTGACGCAATTGGCTCTTCATTACACTCGATTTGAAAAAAAAGCAAGGAAAACTACTGCGGAGGTACCAGTGTTGTAGTCGAGTCACCTGTGTCGAGTCCGAGTCCGAGTCTCAAGTCACTTGGGTCGAGTCCGAGTCCGAGTCCCGAGTCACTTGGTCCGAGTCCGAGTCCGAGTCACGAGTCACTTGGTCCGAGTCCGAGTCCGAGTCACGAGTCACTTGTTTAAATATTGATTGCAAACCAAATGTCGTAAAATAAGAATTGGAAATGACAAAATAAAACACATTTATTTTAAACAAAGTTCTGTTAAAGTTTTTGTTAAAGTTGGTATAACCAAAAGAAACAATACGGGGCGGAACGGCAGATGCCATGATTAAAAAAATGTTGTACTACTTTTTACTAGTGACGTGACCAAACTTGACGTCGTGTGTGTGTGTCGACCATGTGTAGAAACTGGTGCAAACAACACACAGCCATCACAGTGCAATATGCAGGCTGTGTTTTACAGGTACCAGACATGCCATTTCCCTGGTAATATGCATCAAGCACAAGCAGTGGCTATGGTGTTAACGTTGACAGAATACCAGCATAATACTGGTGTCGTGCATCCCAGTGTTATTATGCGTATTGAACATACGAATCGAACATACACGCGCTGTACGTAGATAGCCATTTACACAATAATCACGAACACTATTACTTGTAACACCACACGACAGTGTACTTATTTATTGTGCTAGACGTTAACTCCACCATGTGCACTCCGGGAATGACGATCGGATCATCGGAATTGTTTTTAATATTTAAAAAAGGTATTGTTTGTGAAAATACGTGACTCGAGTCACGAGTCCTCGGGGACAAGTCCGAGTCATGATAGTCGAGTCCGAGTCCGAGTCCGAGTCTTTTGCAGACGTGACTCGAGTCAAGTCCGAGTCACCGAAATTGTGACTCGAGACGGACTCGAGTCCGAGTCCTGGACTCGAGTCATACAACACTGGGAGGTACTATGCTAACCAGGCCCAAGTAATAGAGCTACTTATTAGCAACAAGTTGTGATTAACATTTTCTGCTCTGCAAAAGTTAGCAGGAAATCTGTCACAGACTGTACATGAGAAAATATAATTAGCTGTTGCAAACTGCTTACCAACCAAAAATTAGTTAGGCCTGACGTTTCGACCCTAGCATAGCAGAGTCGTTCTCACTGTCATGTGACATGTTTGGTTGGTAACCTAGTTCTGGTATTGTTTGCTTTTTGTGCTTAAATCAGCTCCAGTAAATTGGGCCCGAATCAGCCATTTCATTATCGACAGTCCTACTAGAGGTACCCTTCCTCTCTCAAGGTCTGTTCAGATGACATTACAGATTGTACTGTACGATAATGAGATGACTTATACCGTCTACTTTGATTTGTTTCTCGTGTCATCACGGGGATTATCGCGGTATCCGTCGACGCCTGTCGTGTGTTTATCAGTGCCAGGCCACTAGGATAAAAACACATTGCAGTTCAGGGACTTCTCTTAACTTAAGTCGTGCTAAAGTCAGAAACCATCATGTTGAGAAAATAGTGCAACTTTAAACTCCGAAATCGCTAACGTCTCCTGTATTCATCCTTTATGATACTAGGGAGAGGGGTGATTGGGGGGGGGGGGGGGGGTGAAGCTTTCTCCCTAAAAGTTTTCTCAAGGTTAGGGGAATGCCTGGATTGAAACTGTTGATGATGTGATACAATCTGGCAAGGTTTGATTAATAGGCCTAAGCACAATGGGAAAACTCTTTCTAAAGTCGAGGTGGTTCCGTTAAGAACCGATCGTTTCACAACTCAACGTTTCGATGACTGTGCTCTGATTGTCTTCAGAAGTGCTGGCCTTTAAGTAATGTGCGCCGCTAAAACGAGATGTGCGCTGCTAAAACTAGATTTCAGAAATCGATGTCCGTCCGAGGAAATTGGTTTATGAAGACATTGACATTGTCTACAACTACTACAGTTTGAAATGATAGACAAAGATGACTTCTTGGAATTACCCATAGTGTGCGCACCCTTGGCGCAATAAAATGAATTACTTATAGACTCGTGCTGTAATGAGGACAGAATTGAAAGGGGGGATAGGGGTTGGGGTTTGGTTACAACTGTATTTCCTCTTCTATTGGCGACTTGACCTAAGACTAAATCCATCAATGACTAAATGTATCAGATCTGATGTCCACCCATTTGGCAATAGCACTTGTATACAATCAGATTGCACCGTAGACGTCCGATCCAGACTGGAGTGGTTTTTAAGTATTATAGCCTACGAGCCTCGCCCACCACACGAACTTACCACCGCCCACCCCAACCCAAACCTCAAACCAACACGAGGCGACTTGTCTCAAGATCACATCCATCAATGACTACATGCATCAGATCTGATCTACACTCGGTTACCATTATAGTTTGCACACAATGTGATTGTGAAGTCTGATTTGGCACCTCGCCCCTTTCATTTCCCAAAACGTTCACCACTAATATCGTCTTTTGCTCTCCTTCGCACCTACCACAAACATTCACCTTCTTGGTAATCACACAGTACACACACACACAAGTGTGTAACAGCCTGCAATCGTGGACCCTCCTTTGTTCAACTCTTTGTGATAGCAACCGTGGACCACAATGCTTTCCTTTGTGATAGCAACCGTGGACCTATTGTCCTCTTTTATTATAGGTCCCCGGTTTGAATGTGGTTACCTACTCACACACACACACACGACATAATTGATTTGTAATCTCCTTCTCATCAGGTACACTGTTTAGGCCTACATCATCCCCAGTCCCCGAAGGTCATTATTGATTGCAGAAAATTAACCTCACTCTCACTTTGCTCTATGATTATACCAAGATATGAACTAATTTGTAAATTGATATATACACATAAGCCAAGAGATTGTACCTAAGAAATGAGAAATGAACCGAGATCAAAAAGGAGGTGACACTGACAGTACCCCCTTTGGGCTTTGTCAGTCACACCATTGAGCTATAAATGGCAACTTGGAGGCACTAACTGCTGTACACGTAAAGGTAAAACAGTGCCTTACCAACCCCAAGAAAAAAATGTGGAAATTCATACGTGTCTGCCACTTCATCTTAAAGAGATTGCCTGGGTCTGGTTTAGTGACCCTTGGAGGTTTCAACCCTAACTTGCTGTCCCCATATATTGACAACCTCCGATACCATAAAAGATTGACTTTGAACTAGTATGGAAACAACCCATTATTATACCAAGACCTTCACCTTCTATGTTTCCACTTCCCACAACTAAACTGCAATCAGGCCTACCTTTCACTCACGTGCAAGTTTATCAGTATACAATTACCCTCATGAAATAAGATTAAACATCACAGTTTTCCTTGTTCACTTTTCCAGTCCATTTCTCACTTTTGATTTTTCAGCCAAATCAATCATTTTTTCCTTATCGTGTCCTGTTTCGCTGCCTCGGAGCCAGACACGTGTTTATAAACACCAAATATTGGCAAGAGCAAAACGGCCAGATTGCATTGCGGATAAGACCGTCATCTACATTCTTGATAAATAAACTGATTGTTGTAGCCTCCAACGAAATATCAAAGGTAAATAAACAATGCAATATCATATGTGGAAATTTAGTTTCGGGATTTCTAAAACAAGTTCAAAAGGTGGTTGTTACTCTGAACGATAATCAGAGACGATGAGTTCATAAAATGATTCCAAAGCTAAGGATAACATCAATGATTAATTAGACAACATGAAACAACATGCTTATATTGAACCCCGATATATTTATGGTGTTGAACGAAAGAGGGCGCTACAGGAGTGATTCTAAAACCATATGATTTCCACCATCGGGAACCTCGACAAAACTAGAATCTGAAAACATCATATAGTGGACAACTTAAAACTAATATAACTGGCCAATAACAGACTGAAACTATCTCGCCAATCATTTTGTCCGCTCTATTAAGAACCAATCACATCGTGAGCTGAAGCAAGTCTAATAGTAATAGGCCTACCATCTGACCAATCAAAGCTTGACCGAACACGTCAGAAACCATCTGACCAATCACAATCTGAACTCGAGCAACCACCAAAATCATAAAATTGAAATACTAACAATCTTCCTCAAGGTTCTAAACGTAATGTACATTTATTTCATGCAATTACACAGTCTCACAAGGGATAACCAATACAGCTTGGAGTATGCACTAACCAAAACTATACTATACCACTGCAAAAATGTTAGTCTCACGACACTGTACCAAAAAGTACAATTCAGATTGTGACAGAGATGGAGTGATAGATTTGTCGAATCCAAAAGGTCATGAAACTGCAACAAAGTATTAATTAAACCAGTTGTGGTTTTGCATATACAACGATCACATTCTTAACTACACCGATCTACCCCTAAGTTACGGTTTTGTGTCATAGCTGGCGGCCATTCTGCAATCCCACTACACGTCAATCAAAATGCCAATCAAATCAAATCGACCTCAACAAATTTTGCTGTAAAAAGCGGTCACTGAATGTCAAACTACGGGCTACCAAGGGGGAGTGGATTTGATCCAATCCAGGGTTGTGGTGAGGGATGACAATACTTAAAGTTTAAACTTTTGATGAATAACAGAGGGAAAATCGGTCGACTTATAAAACATCGCATTCCCAATTGATCAAAATCGACCACAACCAGAGCCACTGAAAGTATAGTGACAGAAACATTGAGGGTAGTTTATGGTTTCCATCGAGCTGCTGGTAATAAATACAAGGTTTACCATACAATTGCATAATTATAAGGGTTGACGGACCTTTTGAAATGGAATTGTACCATGGCATGTGTCTATCTACAGTACAATGCTTAACTGGGGTCTTGGGGGCTGTAGTATCGTCTTGGGGGAGGGAGGGGGTACTGGAGTTCAGGAGGAGGACACCATACACCCCAAGCTCAGTTTTCTCAGTACCCGTCCCCTCCCAATCCCCAGCCACCGGCAATGCCAACAGACAGTATGCATTGACGTCATTCTGCCGCCACCTTAGAAGTTTTGGTCTATAGGTGAGGGCGCCCTACTAAAATGACGTCATATGGAGAAGGTCTGTGTTCCTAATGCTAGATGGTTTAAACGCAGTAAATCTTAAAACTGGAGTCTAAAGACCATGTCCATAACATTTTACAGGCAATCACAATACTATTTTCCAAATTTCTTTGGAAAGACTAAGATACTGTTTGAAAATTGTTTCTTGTGTAACCAAAAGGTGTTCTTTTGCATGCAATGAAGTTCGTTGCCTCAAAGTTGTCTGCTAAAATTGCTTCACTCCCTCTCTCAAGCATATGTTCATTATTTTTTTAATTTAAAACCATTTCCACAAACACGTTGATAATTTATTTATATTGTAGGTACACATCAACCGGCAGATCAATGTACATTAAGACACCTATGGTTTTATATACCATAGGTGGTAAAATGGAGGCGGGGAAAGCCAAGTATCCAATGAGGAAGCAAACCTATCGTGGTTCCAAGGTTCAGTCGGGATTCGAACAGGGTCCACAGAGGCCGAGTCATTTAGGTTGCCATTTGGAGACGCTTTGCAATTTAGGTTGCATATCTAATTCAGTAATTGGTTGCACTTGTCTTGCTTGGCCGTACACTATGCGTATCAGTTTAGCAATGATTGCTTTACGTCAACAGTAATGTTTTTTTTAAAAGTTTGCATATAAATTTCCAAATTGTGAGCCAAATATGATAACTTCGTCACAGTCTTGCAGTTTGGTATTTGCTTTCTGGGCATTTATAATTGGTCTGTTGCATTTCAAAACGGCAGGGGTGCGGGGTAAGTGGTAAGGACATGCCGCCCTCCAGACTATGGTATAATGATGCACCTCCCTACGGGGTCTAACGGCCCCCGTGTGTACTTACTCCGGATCTATTTCACAAGCATCACTCGCTCTCGTTCGGCGGCCATTTTATAACAGCCGTTGTCAGGACGACGGCCTGTATAAAATGACGCCTGACAAAATACCTCTAAGGTGGAGATGGGGGTGTTGACACACACTGAGGAGAAAGGAGAGGTCACATTCAGGAGAGGTCAGGAATTCGATGTTTGTGGAACCCGACACAGAGGTAGAGTGAACTTTTGCAGAAAGATTCGTAGTGGATTAGTGTTTATCCTGTAGTCTGGAGAGATTTGGAAAAGTAACACCTGCGGAATTGAATATCCACTCTGGACACGATTCAGAGCATGGACCTCTCCACTATAGAGGTAGGCCTACCTTCCAAATCTCTTGCAAACTTCAGAACTTAGATTAAACCCACGACGACCTACAGTAAATGTTATTGGTGACCCTTTCTTTTGCCGTTATTTGCTGTTTTTTTTTACCATACCACTTGACTTGCTTGAGATCTTTCCACCACTGAATGACGACAAAATCGTGAGCTTACAGTTCAGACGACACACAGTGGCAACTAAGTCCATATTAACCCCTGCTTTAGGAAACACCTTGTGGATGAATGGCCAGAACATTAATTGATCATGGTTAAGCTCCAATATTAAACCTTCATGATTGTATACACTTCGTGTTGTGAAGGAGTTAAAAGAAAGAAAACCAACAAACCAACTAACAAACAACCAAAATCCCAACACCACTCAAAACTCAAACAAACAACTTACAGCCAAAGTACCGGATTGGTAATTCTCGGGATTTGGGTTGGAATTATACAAGTAAATACCCATCTCTATGAGAGAAATATTTCCACCTAAAATTCTGAGAATGAGGATCATATTCAAAAGAAAACAATGCTATGTTTGTTTCACTTTAACACTAACAGATAATTATCATCACTACGTTTTTATTGCAATCAATCACCCTTCTTATCGTGTTAACTATTTGCCAACGACTGTAACTTGACAAGGGGCTGTAGCTAACAGACTGATGGGGTGTGTGTGGTGATAATGATTAATTGTAAAGAAAAATGCCAGCTCACATTGCTTAGGATTTAAGCAGCAAATTACGGGCATGGTGTACAATGAAGAGGTAATTGTCCACCAGTCATACTTGCCGGTCCCCCACCTGGCATACCTGAGTAATCCGGTCATCCACGGCGGGACAACTCGGGGAAAATGTTGACTGATGAAAAGGCAAACAACAAGCGAGTTTGTTTGGCTAGGTAATGAGGTTTGGGAGTGGGTGCTATAAGAAGAAGAAAAGTACGATGGTTAGTTTTATCGGTGAGGCATAACAATTGACCCCAAGTGTTACTTTGTACATAAGAGAATAGTGGATACCACTACCGGGATAAAAGAGGTAATAAACTAAGGTCATCGTTGTGTGGAAACAACACACAAGGGTGATTACCGGTCAGGTTTACCAGGTCAAAATGTCAACACATCAAAGGTGTTCAAATATTGTTTCCTTCTTCAAGTTGACTGGACTTGGCTGTGTATATAAACCCTACATTTTTAGTAGTCCAAATTCCTTCCTCCATGGTCCAACCTTCAAGTCATATTCCGGATGCTTTAGAGCCTCGTTCTCACAAAAATTACAAGGATAGAGCCTCGTTCTCACAAAAATTACAAGAATATCCCTTCAAGTCATTCTGATCGGTCAGACTAAAACCGGTGAGCTTGTTTCAAAATCAATTCTCTCATCAGGAATTTATGTGTCTCTCATTGGGGATAACGAGTAACTAACTTGTCATAAAGTGACGGCTCAAACTCTAAGGCCTTAGCTAATCTTTGGTCTGCAACGCTTATCTAAGTCCTTCGAAAAATGAATAAATTCCTTCATACGACGACAATCTGATGAATCATTATCTGAATTGATCACCTAATCGTTCCTACAAAAGTACAAACAACGCTAAACCGCATTAGTTTCACACCTGTAGGTTTAGCAGGTCGAACTGGCAGCAAGTCTAGTTTACTTTAACGGGAGCAGTAGGGGTGTGTACATGTTTTATGTTGGAAACATCGTCCACTGTTTGAAAGACTCCAGCACTTATTCTAGTACACTCCCAAGTTTAAGCAAACCAAGAGAATGAGCAGGATGTTGTAATGCACTGGCAGCAAGTCTAATGCCCTCGTGGAGTTGGCTCGTCTAATGAAAGCACTAAAGCGAGTCTACCGTGGAATATGGGGAACCACTCTGACGCGATGAGTCACCGAGGCGGCATCCCCCCCCCCCCCCCCCCGATGGTGACAGGTTGACATACCGACAGGAATGAACAGCGGACCTTCCCACCTTCAGGGGTAAGGTACAGACTCGGCTCTTATAATTGCGTCTCGCGGGATGAGTGTCGATGGAACGGGAGTCAGAGAGAACACGCGGGGTGCACCGGTGTCTCGCTCCCGGTGATCCCTCCAGGGACGAAAGGGGGATCTCCATTCGGTGAATCATCATTCAGAAATGACTTGTATACATTAAGAGCGATGTTAAATAGGCTTACCATATCACATGACACTGGTGGTATTAATAACACTGGGTTAGAATGGTATGACAATCATTAATAATCCTCAATATTACGTTCTATACATTGATATCCTTAGAAAATCCACACCAGGTGGCGTTATGTTTTCACGTTCATCTTTCATCTGCAGCATAGGATGGGTCAATTAAAAACAAATTTCTTCTACAAATGTGGCTAATTTATACGAACCCTTACGCAAGGAAGTCAAAGTTGAACCACTTGATCGGGGAAACAGTAAGAGATTACGAATAACCTAAACCAAACATTTGAGAATCGATGTTGAAAACAAAAAAGTGGTGTACTGTGTCACTGTCACGTGTCATTGGTGTACCGTGTCACTGTCGCCAAAAGGCAGTCCGGTCGATTCTAATTATATGAATTAACTTTTGAAGTTAAACAGTTTATATCAAAGTACATAGATGTAACTTTTAACCGAGCGCCCGCTACGACGATTGAACTTGTACTCGAGTATTTTCTGAGGCCGTGTTTATACAGATGTAAGGCGTAGTGTACTTGACAGTATCTCATCTATTTCTTATGGTAGCTCTATATGAAAGGTAAATGACCTAGAGGCTAGAGACTAGAAGTACCGGCCCTGGATGACATGATGGGATGTGACAGTATCCCTTAAAGTTGAGCAGCACGTTATTATGACAACGCAACACCATGATTGCAGAAACCTGTTGGTGCCATAGTAACGTCTTGAACCAAGACTTTGACCCTTTTACAAAATTAATTATTACTTAAAATATTAATAACCAAGACGTGCACTATGGTTATGATGCCGTGCACAAAATACATGTACACTGTACTGTTCCAACTGCAATTGTGTCACCGGTACTCGGTAGTACAGATGATAAATATCGAAACCTTTGCCTATACAAAATATGCCATGACACCTTGGCTGCACAGATGAAAGGGCACTTAAAGATCCTCAAACACGTCTTACAAAACCTTGAGTTTAAAGCCCTTCTCATATACACGACGAAGAAATAACCAATCTCCCTTGCTACAAAATTTAGCAAGGTTTCACTGGGAACTTTGGACAGTCCAAACAGTGTTGTCGTTTCACATGTAGTGCAAATGATAAAATGACAACCTTGCTAAAATTAAGCAAGGAAGGGACCCCAGCTATTAAAATTGCTGTCGTTTGTAAAAGGCTAAAGAAGACAGTGAGACAATTTTATTTCCACGACAATAGGTCCGAGAGTCTGTGAACACGCCCATCCCACACCAATATAAAGAAAGAACTATCTCAACTGACATCAGTTGACTAATCCACGAGTATGTATTTGAATAACACCTGCAATTTAATCAAGGGCGTTTTCTCAATATCATTTAACAAGACTTGGTGTTGTTCTTTGAATGTTTACGGTCAGTCAGAGTCGTGTGGGGGCGGTCATCGAAACTTCCCCAAGGGAAAAGAGAATTGAACCTCGTGGGAAACACCGAGGAGCGTAAATGTACCTGGACGTCAAAGTCAACTTTGAAACAATACACCGAACTCACCAATATTTTCTTTCAAACAAAACTTCTGTTCAAATGTATACAAGGTTCAAGAAGCTTCTGATGGACGACCACGTATTGGTGTTATTGTCAGACAATGGGTTTATGCTCTGTTTTACATTGCCCATTCTTGACTTCTCCAAGTGTAAACTTGGTTACAAAAGGGCAAAATGTGGCAGGGTTCTGAAGTCACGTCAACTTGATACTCATAATATAGATCAATAAATAATTGCGCTGCTGTTCAGTGTGATTTGTGAAAATGTCCTCTTCCAACGATGATTTGGGGGAGGGGTACTTATTGGCATACCTGTGAACCACTCCTCTGTCGTGCATATGGTGAAGTGCCGAGACGAGCTGACGAACAAACCGACGAGCGGAGACTTCACTAAGTCTCCCTTCACGTTGGCCCCGCACGAAGGAGAGAAGATCCCCTCCTCCTGCATACTCAGTGACCAGACAGTACAAAGAACTGGACTGAAATATAAACACAACAAACTAGATTTCAATAGGTTTGGGGTGAATATCTGTTTGCAGTTTAAGTCCTTTTGATTGGCTGTGAGATGAATGTAATTTTTGATTGGGTGAAAGTTTTCTTGAGAGTGGCTACGTACCTTAACTAAATGTTAAGTTATAACAATAAACCACTGTATATTTTTACACAGAGGACATTTTCACAAATTACACAGGCAAATGTCATCGACTCACATCACAAATCCTCTGGACCTTTTCCAACAAATATTCTCATTTGAAGAGTCTCTGGTTTGAAGCCACAACTCTTACTGGCAGAGCCTTTGTACAAGAGCCGAACGTTGATACGACAAAGCTTTAGTCTCCTTCCCACAAAATCTAGACATAACTTCAAGTAGGAGATTGTTGTATTTGTTTGTTGGAGATGGTTGGAGTGAGAGTCTATCTGCCGCAGTAGCCATTTGTTTCTGGTATTGACTCAAATTCCCCAACTAGCTGCCAATCACCATGATCGAAGGTAGACTAGACGGTTTTGCAAGTCACAAGCTACAGTATTTGCTTTTAACATGGAGGTAGGAATAGACTATTCCTACCTCCATGCTTTTAACAAGCAGTAACTTGTAAGATTAAAGACTTAAAGTCAAGTCTACGCTTACCCCCACTTTCTAAAATGTCACAGACTGAGCCCCCCGCCCTACACAATGAGGTCAACAACATGATATCTCTTTCAAATTACACAGTGATCTGGACAAGATCATACAACCTGTCAAAACATACAGTGGCTGAGTTGCATTCCCTGAAATATGTTTTCAATTTACTGCATTCTAGGTTGATATGAATGGCTGCCATTGATTGGCATGGGGTGACCCCGTCCTTATCAACTCCATATAATCTCCCGCGGTCAACCCCCAGTCACACACCGTGTCACTTTACTCCTGTATACTGGTTTAGAGGTCACATCACACACAGGCTTATCACCACAAAGCAACACATACAACTTCCGGTTCAATCTATAGGCCCTAGGTATTTGGATTTATTTTCTTCTAAATGATTTTCAGGGTTTTTCTCTTGCAGTGCTTTCCATAAAATAAACAGGAAGTCAAATTGTAATCAGCAGAATCAAGGAAATCCGTTGTGAGAGACTTGAGGAAGTAATAGCCTAGATGAGATGGGGAGAAATAAAACATGCCGGGTTTTGAAATAACATAAATCTGTTTCAAGGAAGCGGATCTTTTTCATTTGAAAGCAATTCAACTTCTTGGTAGGAGGGCATGTTTTCTTCTCTGCGTACAACTGATAAAAAAACATCTGTGACTTCTGTTTGTGACTTGTCCAAAAATATCGAAAATATAAACTTTGCAATAAGTAAAGGAAATTAAGGTTGGACTGTTTCAAAACGTTTTTAAATATAACGACTTTTCACTCAGTGAGAGCCAGTTTCAAAACGAAAACACACGTTTTTATTTAAATTATTTTATAAAAATAACATCCAACAATCAATAAACGCATATTAAAACAAAAACTTACAAAAGAACAGTTCATTACAGAAGCGTTGCCCATTTTAAACAAGTTTGACAAACATCCCCGGGTAGGGGGTTTAATTCTGAATTCCACTATTAAATGTTTATATCTGCGCTTTAAAAGTTGTCACCAGGTAACTATAAAACTTAACTGCCGAACGCCATCTAGCGTCATGATTGTGTCAAGCAAGTAACCTTAGTGACCTCTCCATGCCCGGGGAGTTAAATCAGATTCGTTTGGCAGCTATTTGCATTTGAAGAAAACAAAAAAAGAATGGCTCGTTGAAAATGTAGGCGAGCAAAGGTCACATACCCCGCGCTCCAGGGGCTGTTATTTTGACATAGGAATAAAGATGAGAGATGACTGGTTTCTATGGACAATGTGCACAAAGAATGAATGTAGAGAACTAATTTGGGCATTTTAAATTTATTACTATAGCAGAAATAGACAGGGGGTGGCTAAACATTCCCCTTTTTGATACTCCCCTCGTCTAATGCCTCAGACTGCAAAAACCCCCACAAAAAACAACAAAATGGTGTATATGATCTTACCGATATGGTCTCGTAGAGTCGAACCACATTGGGGTGTCTGAGCTGAGCCAAGATACGGGCTTCACGGTACAGATTCTCCCGTACATACTCCTCATTGATCTTATCCCTGTCGATCACTTTAATTGCCACCTGTATCCAAAACGAGAACCAAGTCTTTGCTCATTATAATGTAATTGCAATTTAGGATGTCACGTGTTCTGAATAAGTGTGTCAGATTGAGAGGAGGAAGGAGCCACATTCCAATCGACGGGGAGGGGGGGGGGGTGGCTTGGATTCATAAATGTCATTATTTTGCCAGCAGAAAACAACGTGACAAACTTCTGGTTCATTCAGAGTTTATACAAAATATGTTTCAACATTAAACTGAACCATGATGTCCACACACACCTCAGCCCCAAAACTGTAAAGTAATGTTCCAATCAGCAGACTTTATTTACAAGGTTTATGGTTATTGGAAATTTGAACTTAGTTAAAAAAAATATATAATATATATCTGCTGCCACCTAGCGTCCCAAAGTCTCAAAGTTCTTTAAATTGCAATGTTCCATAGCTCTAAATGTTGGCAGCCATATACATTCAATGTTATTTGTGTTGATAAGCGATGGTCTCTTTACTAAAACTTTCAACGAGTGGACATTATTAGAAGATGATGTTCATATAGACAGTGAGAATGTTGTATAATGTTGACGATTTCTTAGCACAGCCAAGGGTTTGTCGATACAATTCAGATTTTTGATCGATAATGATAGTACGGTAAGTCATCACGATATCAAGGATTGTTTCATATGAGTTCAATCTATGTTAGTTTTTGAAGACCCTGGCTTACATTTTTGTCTATTAATGTTTGGGTCTCTCCATCAGTACAGCATCCAAAACGTAAAAAAAACAACGCACAAAATCACCTGATTTTCTTCTTCACACATCAAACACCACAGTGCAGAAGCATTTACCAGTATATACGTTTACCATTTCGTACTTTTTGACACAAGTGCATTCATTGTTCCCAATAGTACATTCTTGGTAAAAACAGAAGAAAGGAGGCTTATATAATGAAAGTGCATCTGTCTTAATATTTTTACCAAGAAGTGCAGTAACGTCTTGCGGTTTCGTCTCTCTTCCTTTTCCCCCCTTTTTGACAAGGCGTGATTTATTTAGCACGTGTCTGTCCAGGTCATTTTCTGCCAATCAAAGGGACACAGGTCACGTATCTATTTATATTAAAAGCCGATAACTGACTTAAAGTGCATTAAACTTTAGGGGCAAAACTCATAAATGTATTCCTTGATCTAAGTTAAAACTAAGAGATTAATACAAACAAGCTTAGTTCTATTACTACATTCAGTAAAGGAGCAAATTCCGTTTGAGTTTTTAATGGAAAGATTGTATGTACACATTCATTCAGCTTCATTAATCTTAAGTAATCATAGAGGAGTCATGTCACTGAGGAACAGTTTTTTGAAGAGGACATCCATTTTTGTCTTCTTTTCAAGAAATGTAACATACAGGGATGGGAGAGTAATTTATTCAAATCCTTTTAGTTTTCAAGAAAAGTATCATAACAGGATGGTACATCATTGGTTATTGGAAGAGTACAACCATTCCAATCCTCTTGCTCAAAGAAACATGGAACATCATTTTTAAGGGTTCGGTTTTGGTAAACTAACACAAACAAATGGGGCAAATCTTTCATGCAAAATCACCCTATTTTAAACTTGATTTATTTAAACTTGATGTGAGATCTTTTCCTTGCACATACCACGCGAAATCTCTGACAGGAAGCGGGCTGATGATGGTCACCACCAGTCAATGATCAGTGGGCGTGCCTCCAGGCCTGGTGTCTGCCACGTGCCATCCCCAAAATACGCTGAATATGCTCTATTAAGATGTCACTGTGGCTCGCGTGTCATAAAGAAATCAACTGTTTATGATAAACCATGGAGGTAGTGGATAAACCGGGTGATAAATGAGTTGGTATCTCTCTCTCCAATCGTCTTGTTATTGTATGTCTAAGATGGCCCAAGTTGTCTCCTTCACCATTACTATACATTCTCTGGTAATTACAGTATGGTCAATCATAGAGCAATCTACAACACAATCTCCTAGTCATTGTCTTTCTTTCACTGTATTACTTCACAATGATTATTATTAATATTAGGCACATTGGAATCAATCAGATGCACTGCAAGAAAAGAGAACACTATGGCAGCACGAGGACATTATGCGAACAGTGTCTTACATTCACAAGAAAATTTAGACGACTGTGCCTTTTCCTTCTTATATAGCTACATTCGCCATTCATGACACGACTCTAAACTAAATTTGTGCAAATATTTGATCTTCCCTTCACATTTTGAATGAGTTCATCTTAACCAGTGTATATCTCATTTGTTACAGCATCCATTGTGCCATGAACAACTGTGGCAAAAACAAAAACCATTTGTGGTTTTGTTTCCATTATTACCAAATCTGATATTATCTGAAACTACATCCTTTTCGATTTATCCCCTTTGAGTATTCCCATTTTCCCCAAATCCTACTCCGGCCTACTACTTTACACCCCCAGCACCGTACCCACACACACCCTACAACATTCAGATCTTCTTATCTTACGGTACATCCGTTACCCCCATTGCCCTCCTGCATAACTTTAAGGTCTACCAAAGGGTCAACATTAAGCACCTTCCTTTAAAATAAATTCCGATGCACTCGTCCTTGTAAACTTCCGATATAAACAAAGTGACTTACAACTCCATACATGGTCAAATCGAACCCAAGGACTGAGATGTGGCAAAATACTGTCGTTAACTTTCGATTTGAAGAATATCCTCATATGTCAAAACCAGAAGACATATCGGAATGAGGAAATGAAGTATCATCAACTTCTACTTATAAGGAACCGACGTTGAAGGTCGAACTGCAGCAGGACCAGTTTTAGATTAAACACACCACCATAATTCAACTCATACCTCCAATCCGTCTAACATAAACAGTTTCATATATCTTCAACAGTTCAGCTACTCCATCATTCTACCCTCGTAATACATCATAATTGTAAATACCAAACCATTAAAAGATATACACGTTCATCTATAAAGCAGACCAGATTATAACAAATAATTGCATTTCAACATTTACTTTATTTTTTAAATAGCGCTGTTGCTGGAAAACATTGGGGTTTGTAATGTTACCAAACCTGCTAATCCAAAAGTTGCTCATCATAGAAATACGGGAATCTGGTAACGACCATAGGACGTAATGCAAATTCTAACTGGTACCCCCCCCCCCCCCCCCGGCTTTGCTAAGCAAACATATTCCGGCGTTAACTGGCATGAAATTGGGTCCAGATCGTGTGCCTATAATTATTTTACCAGGTTAATTTAAGACGTATTCAAGATGGCGGTGGTGTACTGGGGGTCCATGTCATGGACATGTTGTGGTTGGCATCCCACTACTTCCCAATTGCACTAATCACTCTAATACACGATGTCAGCAATATGTGCACACTATGGGGGCATCTACAGCCATTCATTTAGGGAAGAGTATAGGGAACTGGAATTGTGGCTCGAGGCACGATGGCGACTTCGTAATGCAAACCAGCAAGATGTAAATGTATCAACAACCTTGTTAAAGAAAATACACCTTAAGATTATTTGGTGTACACATTCCCAAGCTCATCATTGGTAGTCATATAAAAAAAAACATTTATAAATTTCAATCTGGAAAATCACTGGGTACAAATATTGAGCCGTCTGAAAAACCCTTATTTATGATGAATGTTCACAGGTCGGTTGTATTCTGTATGTGTTTAGGGAACACTTGAGGACGAGAACCCATTAACTCTTCTGAACAATTTTGTGTTCTTTATACTTGTTCCTTGAAGTTTTAATAAAATCAACTTTTGGTTCCATATTTTAAAGACTGTAACTCTCTACCAACGTCTTCCAAGTTCGCCCACAGTTGGGGCAAGCACCGGTGAAAATGATACCACCGTTCGGTTTAAGTGGTGTCCCCCCCCCCCCCCCCGATTTCCTTAAATGGTCATGAAAAAGTAGTCCACATGCAGTGTGGAGACATTCTTATATAAGTATACATCTTGCCATGTGGGAGAAAAATTAAGGTTTTAACCCCAGGGTCATGTCCCTCTGTTCACTGTTTGCTCATGGAGGTAGCACGCGACCGAGTGGATTCACAACTGCTGTTTCATGTGGTGCTCCCTTTGACGGTGGTGTCGGAAATGCAGGAAATAAATCGAGCACAAAAAGGAAAGACAAACGTACTACAAAAACTTCAATAAATCTACGAAAATAATCTACGAATATAACAACAACGGGCTCAACAGGTTTTTTGTGGGCTGATTTGCAAATAGTTTTTTTAAATGTTTAGTTTCATCGAACTAAGAATTACTTGACAATACAGAGAACATCATCACCCCCTTGTGGGCCTCACTCCAATGCATTGAAACAGCGTCTTACCGAGCCCTCCATCACAAGGTTATACACAAGTAGATAAAGCTAGGCTAAAACCTCTTGGTAGGGATTAGGACCTGTGTGAGCATTTTATAAGAGAGTTTCCCGTGCCTTGTCCCCCTTTACCGACCTTAGTTTTGGTAATGCTGTGTGTTGCGAGTTCCACCACAGCAAAGTTGCCCTTTCCTAATGTCCTCTCTTCCATGACATACCGTCCAACGCTCCGGAGCTTCCCCATCTCACTCCCCCCTCCTCTATGGTCCAGTGACAACTCCCCCTTCACGTTACCCTGTTGTTATTGGGAGGCTCTTCCGCGGTCGATTGCTGACTCGTTTGCTTGTTTCCTCTCGGTAACCACCCAACGCCACGCACTCCGAGTCCAAGATTTAAGCCGGTATTAAGAATAAGATACTGTTTATATGGGTGTGCATACCTATTTCACAGTACGGTTGGTTGGTATGGTCTATTCAATGGAAGTGAGTAAAGAAGATTACACCAGCATACTCAAACCGACAATAAGTATGATTACAACTTGTAACACGGAAGGATTTTATTAGCTAAAAAGGCAAGGGAGTTAACACAAGATATACAGAGCGTAACTTGCACGCGCAATCGGCTCACTAAAGAACCACACGGTAGAATATTGTGTGTTTTTCACTGGGAAACACAACGCCTGGGCATTGCGTCCGCGTGTACGAACGTCAATACGCACAGTGCTAGTGGTGTCTGGGTGGATGGGTTGCACTATAGATGAGTACTTTTGATCCATCTTAATTATAGATCAAGTGTTAACGGGGTCTTAGGAAAACTCAACTGGCCTCAAAATCAGAACAACATAAAATAACTTCCTTGAGTGAAGATGCAAGAAAACAATAATACCGTTTTCTTGTTGTTTATCAATTGCAAATAACTTTGCTGTGAATTACTTGTTGACAAGTCCAGTTTAATTTTATAAAGCCAGAATAAGGACAGATATTTTAACAACAAACATCAAGCTCCTACGAATCTAGCCATCATCCAGGAATCAGTCCTCATACAATTACTCTTTATTTTTTATAATAGATCTTTCATTTTGGACAGAGATTTGATCAATAAAAGTTGTGTCAAGGACCAAGTAAAACTGCAAAGGGAAATAATAATAGATACAGAATGTAATAGTCGTGTACTCAGATAACGCAAACAGCAACGTTAATCCGTCATTCTAGCTATCCATCAATGTACCACACAGCAAGTGTGAAAATGATATCTTCGACAGGTTATAGAAACATCTACAGAGTCAAGATGTACTCGTGCTTGGCCATTCGCCAATAAGTTTTACGTCTTGGGTGATAAATGGCTCCAAACAAATCCACAAATCTGTGGACAGTTTTTCAACGTGACGCCATTTAAGCCCGAGTCTAATAATATTGATGAATAAATTGTGTTTTTTCCCGGGCCTTTTTTAATTGACGAGTGCAGCACGCGCCGTTGTCACGACCCGTCGTGGGTGCTCCCCTGACCTACCTCAGTGGCACGAGACAATGTTTATTGTCTCAGAAGAGGGTTTAGACTAGAATTTCCTCCATTGTTGTGGAGAGAGAAGTGATGCTGAGTGATTAATTGCTCTACGTCTATTGTGGTCTAGCTGAAGGAAAACATCGCTGAGTCTCTTTTGGAAATTCCATTCGTCATGAAGGAAGAAGGTAACTCACTTCTTCATCATGAAGGAAGAAGGTAACTCACTTCTTCATCATGAAGGAAGGAGATAACTCACTTCACCACTACGAACTCAAGATAACTGTTATGAATCTATTGAAATCCTCTACTTCTGGAGCAAATTCTATTTCCTTCGGTATACGAAAACGCATACATAATACACACGGAATGACATGTCGTCTTTTGTTTGCTCTCGGTTGCTCATGGGTAGTACGTCATCACTTTTCGCTGGTTTACAAGTCCGCTGGTACTATATCGTGGATTTCATTGTGGTTTTCAATGATCTTTGCCGGGAACCAGTACAGGGCGGGAAATTTCAAAATAGAAGAATCGAGGTCTAATTTTTTCGGTCAAATTGCAACAAAATTATTTAGAGAAAAACATCACCACAACAATAAATTGTTACCTGAACACAACATAAACAAGGTTCGATAGTAAATTTAATTTGTGAGTTTTCGTTGTAGTCCATCTTTAAACACGAGAGCCAAGGCAATTTCTATTGTATACTTGTATAGAAATAGCAATAAACCAAACCAATCAATCAATCAATCAATCAATACACGGCTTCATCGACCATTTGAAGGTCAAGACTACACCTCCATCTCTCGACAACTTGTAATCAATATAACAGCAGCAACAAATCGACCTGTCAAACCCAGACACGTCGTGTTTATATCAAGACAAGTAATTAAGATGACGTGCAATCACAGCTTAAACCTGTCATAAACTGTTAAGAAACTTCCGCAAATTACAACAAATTTAAAGCCTGGGCTAATTGATTGGAAGCTATACACAAGTCATAGTCAAATAGCTTCCACGTGTTTAAAGGGATGGCAAGTCATTGGAAGCATATGTTTAAATGGCGAGGACCTTTGGTCGGTCTGCGTCTTGTTTTTGACAATCCCATTGGGCAGGGGGAGAGCTCTGCCACTGTCCCTGATTTTAAGGAATCGTTAAATGCTATCCATGAAAGAAAGAGAGGTGGACACAGCCATCTTCATCAAGCAAGACCCACACATTCTCAATATCACGACTTCCCTTCCACATCCACCACATCCACTGATTTGTATTGTGACATCAAACAATCTTAGCAGTTAAGATCAATCTTAGCTCTTTTTGAAATCGGCCCTTGAATCATCTCGTCCTGAATACGGTCACTGTAGGCCTAGCTATTTGTACGAAAGTGAAAGTCCTCCACAGAGTCAGGAAGAAGACGAATATTTAGAGGAAAAAGCTGCTGCATCTGCTGAAGGTGCCTTCATTGTGGATGTCACTCGTACCGAATTAATAACTCCATATCCTCTCTCAGTGAGAGCAATTACTCTCTGAACGGGGAGTCTACCCAGCCCGTCTACACTCAATACCAGCCGGTAGTCGAGATGTCCATGACGGAGCCTAGGGAGGGTTTTAAGTTCCACTTACAGAGTTCACACATGTACACTTTGGATCGATTCCTTATGAGTCAATGGGTGCGTTCAGACACAGTACTAAAGTTGGTTTAAAGTAGGTTTAACTCATTTTAAACCTCTTCGGGTTTAACTTTGTGTGTCTGAACGCAATTAAAGTTAGACCGAATCGGGTCTAACTCCCAAAAGTTAAACCCTCCACCGAGAGGGTTTAACTCTAAACCACTTCGGGTTTATCTTTTAACACGGCGTCTGGACAGAATAAAAAAGACCACATCCGGTTTTAAGTCCGCTCCAGAGACATTTGACCCACAGGACCAGTTACGTAACACGGATTAAGTATGAAAGCGCGCGTCTTTCGACAGTGTGTACAATAGTCAACACCAAGCAGCCGCCATTGTGTTTTTTTCTAGTTCTCGACGTACATTCCTCAAAATATATCTCCAGTTTTACGTGAAACTCGACAAACGTATTTACCTGTGACTGTGTAATCTTAGAAACCTTCCAACATCAGCGATGTCTGCAATCCAAGGGGACAAACAAAGCGGTAAAAAGCGAGCTCAACGCCAAAAAAATTGGACAGATGCAGAGGTGAAGGCCGTGATCGCTCTCTGGTCGGAAGTAGACGTCCAGTCATCTCTAGAAGATCCGCTCACTCGGAACACAAAAGTGTACAAAAAACTTTCGAAGAAGATGAAAGAACTGGGGTATGATCGGTCACCGGAAAATATAAGTAACAAAATGAAGGCCCTAAAACATAAATACAAAGACGTTGTAGACAACAACCGCAGGAGCGGTCGTGCGAGAAAAACATGTGCACACTTTGACGAACTAGACCGAGTGTTGTCGTCAAAGCACTCAATACATCCACCGGCGGGCATGATCTTGGAGACATCAACTCCCAGACCTCAGCCCAGAGGGAGACAGTTGGACAACTCAGGTAACATTTTCTTTTAGCTACCAACTCTTAATTCACTTATCATAATTTTCAGTTTCCAAATTTTTTCACGAAACAGATCGGTAAAGTACCAATGCCATGTTTGCGGTCTCTACGTTAGTCTGCTAGTGCTAGTCCAGGTCTGATTTCTGGTTAAACCATTTCACTCCCTATCGTTAAATGTGTATATTGTTGTATTTTCATGAATTAACTCACACTGGCTTGTTTGTGCGTCTCTTTCCACCTTGAAGATGCATAGCCCGATTTTTGGCCGAGCAACAGATCTTTTGGCCGGCCAAAATGGATTCATTAATATAAATGAGAGTATTTGAAAAACGTTTTACTTCATGATACTTGCCAATATATCAAATGAATACTTTTCCCAATTAAACAGCGTCTAACTATAAGCATTACAAAGTCGTTCGTGATTTTTTTATTGTTATCGTTTTTTGATAACTCGGCCAAAACACGGGCTATACAGTTCAAGTACGTTTGACCATACAAGTGTACGCCACGTGAGAAAAAGACTTTTCTGTAATTTTCCAAAGTGTAATTTTGGTAATGGTTTTTGTTTTCCAGATGACCTTGGCCCCTCCACATCGATTCCCAGACCTCGGAGTGTACAATCAGACAACCCAGGTAAAAATTCAATTTAGCCAACAATTTTGTAATTATCATTTCATTAATCAGGCTTCCAATATTCTCACGAAACAGGTGTAATGTACATGTAATCATAAGGCAAATGCAATTTTTTTTTGCAGTCGTTGTTCCTTGTCCTGTTCGAAGTTCCGGTTAAACCATTTCACTCGCTAAAATGAATATATTTAGCATTTTCCCATGAACACATTTTTTTATTGTTGTTCTGTCCCCTTAAATACCTCAAAAGTTTTACTGATAAGCCTCGGATGTAGCCATGAAAATAACTCCCCTAATTAATATGTCGGTCTGTTTAATTTTTATTTTTTTTTCAAAATGTTCTTTTGACAATAATTGTTTTTTTCCCAGATGACCTTGCCTCCCGAGATACATCGGTGGACATAGACAGTGATGACGGATTCAGTATGATGGATCTTGATGAAGACAATGATGGTAATTATGGTTTATTAAATATTATGTTTGCATTTTCTTCAGCCATAGAATACCAGTATGAGTATCTTTCAACAAAGAAACCTCTGTTACTGAGCACAGGCCGCCATTTCAGTGAGTCTTATTCCCGGTAACAACAGGCTGTGCAAATATACATATGGAACCAGACTATTATGTTTTTGGCTGAAGGAACATTGTTTTCAAATCTCAATTATTCATATTGAATCAAATTATTCTGCCAGAAATGAAACTTTGCTGGTACAAATAACAGCCTCACGTACATATTTCTTGTGAATATCGTGAATACGTTTTCTTTTCCCAAAACCTAATCCTATATTTACGTTTTGTTCATTGATAAATTACAGATATTCCAGGCCCTGATGACAACTCTGAGCAAGAACGGCCAGAAAATGAAGATGCTGAAGAAAATGCGGACTCAGGTGACGAACCGGACGAAGAGGCAGCCCCAACTAGACCGGCTCAACGTGGTATAAAATAGATGTTAACATTTAGGAAAAAAAACCACCCATCCCAATTTGTTCGTTTCTTTTCCATTCATACAAAATAATACACAAAATGATAGACAATACAATGTACGTTCGACAATTGTATCAATTGACAAGCTTCACAAAACTGTTTTTCCCAAAGATCGAGCGAATATGTACAGATCACACTGATTTTTTTTTTGAACTTTCAAGTCCCAATAAAACTTGCATTTGAATTTTATTTCATTGTTATAGAAACCCGCAAGAGAGAATCGCGTGCACAGCAAAGTGTGTCAGCAATGCTGAAAACTTTCATGGCAGCGCAAGAATCACAGGACAAGAGATTCGCGAGCATTATGAGACGGCAAGCTGAAGCAGAAGCCAAAGCAAGAGAAGAAGACGCTGAGTTAACCCGTCAACTTATCCAACAGCAACAGCGGGAATCGGAAGACAGGAAGAGTAGGGAGAAGTTACACGAGGACTTCATGCGGGCCATGATCCAAGCCATGTCTGGGCCATCGCTTAACAACCCTCCACACCCTCAACCACAACATACTCGCCCAACTCATCGTGAGCCAACTACTTTCACAAATCTCCGCACCCCTACCCACTTTCAGCAACGACACAACCCATTCCAGCCAAATCCCAGCCGTGTTTGTGAATTTGATCCACAAACGGGATCCCAACAAGGGTCCGTAAGATCTGCAGGATCCCGAAGCTTCAACAGTAGCCCAGGGCCAACTTATCATCAGATGTGAAGCACGTATTGACTAGCGACTCCATTAAAACTACAGTTATATCCACCCAATTAAGCAACTAAACCATTTTGTTCAAGTACTTCAGTAAACATTTACCATCTTCATTTACCATGTGGATACTTTATGCGCTAAAAATAGAAAGAGAAAAACACACCCTTTGTTACCATTGGTAACCGATAGGAAACACATCTTTAAACCCTTAGTTCCCATAAATTAGTAATCTTAAAAAATGATGGTGTGGAAATGTTTATTTCCAGGGGGGGGGGGGGGATGGTGGTAAAAAAAAAACCTGTTCAGACCCCAAAACAATAATAATAATAAAACAAGAAAACATGAAATCGACTTTTTATAAAACAAAGAAAAAGAAAAACCTGACCCACTGCGAAAATTTCTGGATCACCCATTACAAAATAATATTTGTATCATTCAATAAGTACGTAGATAATTCGACCAAACATGATGTTCATGTATGCAGAATGTTAATCTATCTCAATTATGAACCATAATACACACATCAGTGGATATGTAAAGAAAATACAGTTCTTTCAATCAATACTGTATACATAAAAAATGTACTTGAAAATTAACAATGTTTCACTTCCATATATTGCCAAACGATGTATGCATTGAAGAACCGTCATTTTATTTTATTTTGTGATGTATCCAAGCGATTTAGATTAGTTTTTTTGTCAGCTGTTTACATGTATACATATATTCTAAAATAGACTTAGTAACATTAATGTAATTATGCCATTATTCTGCCTTTTTTATGAAACTATTTTTTTAATAACAATTCACAGTAAAAGAAAACAATGTGTAGATATTGTCCTATTTAAATGCTGGAATAATACTCATTCCACATATGAAGACAATTTCCACCAATAGTTAAATGTTTAAGTGTAACCAAACGTTCAATATAATAACATACATCAGTTTCAAAGGGGTTTCTTATGTAATGTTCCTTTTGACTTTTTATATCTGAAGGAAAGCTAAGGAATTTAACGCCCCTTTTTATGGCTCTTTAAGTCTTTGTATTTTAGTTGTAAATGATTGTATTTGTTATCCAACCGTTTTTAAATTCATGAGGTTGCAAATAAATGAGATATCTTATTTATATCAAAAGTTGCATTGGTTTACATCATGTGATTTACTACATGATCCAGTAGCGCCTGTCGTATGATTTCCCCCTCATCTTCATCATTGCCGTTGAATACAGCTGGGATATTTCTCATTCCTCTATCATCATGTTCTGCAAGCCAGAAGTCGTTGAAAGGCTCGTTCAAACCTTCACAAATATTGTGAAGAATACAGCATACAGTTAGTATAGTTGGTATGAAATGAAGGGCGTGGTCATTCCGTTTATTTAGTAGACGCCATCTTCCTTTCAGTCGCCCAAAAGCTCGTTCTACAGTACACCTTGCACCACTCAGTTTCATATTGAAATGATGCTGCTGCCGTGTCAGGTGGCCAGTGTCACTATATCCTTTGATCACATTCTTCATGAGAGGATATGCAGGATCCCCAAGAAGGAACATCGGCACATTCACACCTTCAATTCTTCTAGTGGTTGCTGGTAATAGTGTCCCACTCTCAAGCTTAGCATAAATTGCAGAGTTTGAAAAAACTCTAGCATCATGCACGCTGCCAGCCCACCCAACGCACAAATCAATAAATTTCCCTTGGAAATCTACTACGGCTTGAAGTATTATAGAGTGAAAGCCTTTCCGATTATAATAGTCTTTGGCGTTATCCACAGGTGCCTTGATAGGTATGTGAGAGCCATCAATGGCACCCACAATCTGAGGAAACCCGAACCGTTGCTCGAAGCGTTGAACGTTTGCCTAATTAATAAAAATATAAAGGGGAAAGAAGAGTATTACTTTCATTGTTTCCTTTTGGTGAAAATATGTTATTCCTTTATTTTATTTACACAATAGAATTTCTGGGCTGCAGCCTTCAAATATCATACATTCACACCACGATTTCACGATAGCAAGACTCACTCTCAGATGATCTCCTGTTGGGAATTTGATGGTTGCTCTCATCATACAATCTTTAATCGCCGCACAGGTTTCTTGGACAATGACACAGGCAGTTGATTTCCCAACACCAAACAGATGTCCCAAGGTCCGAAATTCGATGTTTGTGGCTAGTCTCCACAAGGTGATTGCCAAGCGATGCTCAACTCTAATGGCTTGGCGCATTGACGTGTCTGCCTTCTGTATCCGTTGTCGAATTTCTCCTACAATGAAGTCGAATGTTGCCTTGCCCATCCTAGTAAATACATGAAGAAAAAAAAGAAGATTTTTTCAATCATTATGAATATGAACCTTTACAGGGGGGGGGGGGGGGGGGACGTCATGACCAGCATTCCTGTCGTTAAACCTGTCTGTCATGAAAAGTGTTCGTTTTAACATTTACAAGAAATTGATGAAACAATTTGTCCAAAAATGTGCACCGCTCGATTCATTGTACAGAAAACTGCTTAACGTTATACAAAACGGCAATAAATAATAAATAAATAAATATAAACAGTTGTCGTTTTTTTCATTTATTAATTTTGTTAATGGCTGCTGCAGTCAATTTTCTGGAGTGGCGGTGTTGACGTATGGTCTTTCCAAAGATTTCCGCAAGCTTTCAGAACCCATCCATTTTTGTTGTTGTTACCTGATTATAGCTGTCAAGCGCAATCTTGAAAATTTTATGTAAAAGTGTAACTCTACCCTGACTTGATTAATAATAATATGAACGGATGAGTACAATAAAATTGTCTAATTAAGACATACCTAAAGTTAGCAAGCCATTGCTCATTTGTCCATGTCCGCAACACGATCCTTTCCCACCAGTGTCGGCTCATCGGTAGGTTGCGAATCGTCCGGTTGATATTGCTTCCTTTTGCAAGGGAGAGGAGGGCATGCAAAAAAGTCGTCATGACTTTTTGCCGATGAGAAACGAACCTCCGAAGTTGTGCTTGAGAACGTTTGTTCTCGATTTGCCGTCTGATTGTAAGCCTCATTCTCCTCCGCTTGATTACAGCCTTATGCACAGCCAGTGCTCTGTCATCAGCTGCTGTCGCATCGAGAAAAATCTGATGCATTACCAAAACTAATCGGACGAGAAACGAGTTGTTGAGAGGCGCCATGTTTGTTGATACGAATTCCGTTGATACGTCCCGTGTATGCTATCGACATGTGTATTTATACACAACACTACACGCCGGCGCTGGTACCTGGTCAGTGCACTGTTATAAGGTATAGCGAGTGTGTACCAAGGATCACATGGCGCGCTTTATGTAAATACACCGGATGTTGTTTATTGGGTCACGGTGTCGTAGTGACCTCTTAAAACCAAAGATAAACCCGATCGGGTTTAACTTCAAGCTGTCTGAACGCAAGCAGTTTCTTTTTTTACGACCGCCCCCCGCTGGTCTTAAAGTTAAACCGGATCGGGTCTAACTTTAGTACGCTGTCTGAACGTAGCCTTTGTCTCTCAACCTTCCATTGACACACATCTTACTTGTCAACTAAGGGATGTTATTTAATTCTGCTTTCTAAACCTATTTATCTAATGATGATTGTATATAGTTTGCTTATTTGTTATTTTGATGTTATTAGTAACATTTTGAATTTAATCGTAATCCTGGCGTAGAAACATTTCCACACTTTTTGTAAATAAGATACGTTCTAGCCATATTTAAGCATTGGTCTAATCCTATACGTTATGAGATCCCGGCTGCACGGGTGTGCAAACATCTTGTGTTTCTCATTCACCTTAATTTAAACAAAACGAGGCAGGAAGGTAAAAAGTAGTCAGGTCCCTATCTGAAATGCAAATTACAACTGTAATTTCCACTTTGTGTATACAAGGAGCCTGAATGGTAAAGGTTTCCAAGCCTGTATCTACGTTACGAGTCTGGTTGCTTTTCAGTTTCTTAGAATATAGCTTGAGTCATCAAGACTTCAACACCAAACAAATAGTTTGAGGTAATGATGAGTGATAATTTGGGAAATTATAAGCAGGTCTTACTCCATTGCAATGTTTGGACAGCCTTCCTCCTGTATTATGTACTTACTGATTTGTAGGATGTTATAAGCCACATATTAAGTGCATTGACACGGATAGCCTTATCTAGGGTTAGTTTAATTGATTGCTTATTAAAGCCAGTGATTGTCAAACTGTCAGTCATCAATCACTTGGTACTAGCATGAATCCACAAAGTTACCATACACAATAGACCCATCCAAACCACTCATACAAAGCTTAGTGTACCGGTACTGTGAGATATGAGATGTGGAAGAGTTACTTTTACTTCTTGTTCTTTTACATTCACTTCTCTTTTCAAATTCTGAAGGTGGTTTGGAAGCCTACAACATGCAATTTGAAACGCCGGCCTCCAAATATGTGTAGGTTAATGACGTTTCCAAAAATTTGAATAAAAGCACTGTTCTAAAACCATATGTTTCATTCCGTCTATAGACTTTAATGTTCCTTAACAATCTACAGGATCGAGTGACTGTTTACTCTTCGAAAAAACGTTTCTTTTTCATAACTTCAGGATACGACTGTAGGGCCCCCTACTCTTAAAATGTAACCAGCGACGTTTCGTTAGTTTATGATGTTTGTTGAAAACTAAAGGATAAGAGTCATGAGTTAATGTGTCATTTTTAAAGCCTAATCAACGTGTTCCAAATCTTAGAATCAATCAATATGCCAGTGGTTGATAACCGACAGCCAATAAATGCATACACTATTTTTAGTGGGTGTAATCATTATCACATTATAAGTGGGTCTAAAATAATATTATACACAATTGACCAGATCTTATCAAATTTCATCTCAATGATAAAACAGCCGTCGTGTGCTTTGCCAGCTAAACGCATGTCTGCCACGTGCCGGGGCCCAGTGCGCCCCATGTCATCATCAAGAACGAAACGAAACCAACACAACATATCATCGAAGTTATATCAACTTCTTCTATTTCCAATACCAAATTTGTCCAAGCTTAAAGTGGTATAGCTATGGGTCACGTCACTGCTACAAACTTAGGCCCAATTTCATAGAGCTGCTTAGAGAGTCACACAAGTAGCAAAGCACAACCGAATCACCAGAAGTATAAGAATTGTTATAACTGAAAACATTTACGACTTTCAAAATGGAAGTTCAGTTATTTCAAACTTTACACCAGAGTGCCAATCCTGGCTCTAGAGAAATTTACTGTTTGAAACTGTAAAAACCGAAAACAAATCACACTTGAAGACCTCCAAAATCACCCTTGTTTATTTCGATTACCGCGGCAATCGATTTAAGAACATTTTAAGTGCATACAATTCCTATAACCAAACAAAAGCAGTTTCTCGTTTATTGACTTAAACCTGACGACTAAGTTGATGCAATTTCCACTGGTTGATTAGTGTGTTAATTAAAAACCAGCAATGGGAACAAATTAACTCCTGAAAACAAAATGTATGCCTCTTTGTCACTTTAAGGATGCGAGAGGACATTTGTACAGTAATGTTGAACTCATTAGACAATGACACACGTGATGATATACAAATCTATTTTGCGTTGGTTGCCATTAACACGCAGAGAAGTATTGTAGGATGTTGCAAGTCACATCAACATACCATGAACTTCTCACATGTTTACGAACATTAGAGCATGTTCAGACAGCGTACTAAGTTAGACCTGAACCGGTTTAACTTTACGAGCAGCGGGGGGGGGGGGGGGGGGGGGGGGGGCAGTCGTAAAAATAAAACTACCTTGCGTTCAGACAGCTCAAAGTTAAACCCGATACGGTTTATCTTTGGTTTTAAGAGGTCAAATAGCACCGTGACCCAACACAACAACATCCGGTTTATTCACAAAAGCACACACGATGGCCCTGTCTAAAAAGTGTATACGACAGTGACAGCGCACGCTGGCAATTTTCAAAACGTGCAGTCAGTTTTTTCTATAAGATTTTTAAAACAGAGCGGGTGTTATGTTAAATACCTCGCATTTTTAGATTGCGTTTTTTCCCAATGTCCCGATGGATGCCACTCCGATCATCCGATCGTCCCGAAAGTGTCACAATGCGTCGTTTCGTCCGCTATCAATTTTTTTTTTCACAGGATATCGGCAATGCAAACACTGCAAAATGCGCAATAATTTCCCCTGTTTGAACTCCTTATACACGGCCATTTTGCATGATATTCTTCCTTGTATTTCTGCTGGCATTTCCATGTCTTTGTGGTCATGACTTTCGACGTTTGTTTTACAGTCAACTTCGTTGTGGATCGATGCTGATTGCATGTGTACAGATCACGTGCTTGAAAGTATTTCTGCCAGGCACACACTAACGAATTCTCCTATTGGTTGATGAGTAGGACATGGAATTATTGGCCAATAGGAAAATTCGTTATGAGCTACATGTTTTAATAGGGGGGAAGTGGAACTCTGGGAGCTGAGATTTTATACGTGTGGATGCATTTTTCGTGATCTGTAAAATTCTGGATACTCCTCAGCTCACCGTCCGATCATTTCGCTTATTGACGTGATGTTTTTCAAGCAGGAACCAAACTGACATGGCTGAAAATGTAGCGTTATTATACACGATCGTATTCATACCGATCTTGATAAAAACAGACCTAAATAACAGGTGAGCAAAACGAAAATAACCCAAACGAAAGACGCACGCTTTCCGATCTCATTTCAACGTGTTCATTGAGGCTGCGGCGTACGGAGGTCAGTGGGCCATCTGTTGTAACCAGTTAAACCGGATGTTGTCATTTTTATTCTGTCCACACGCAGTGTTAAAAAGATAAACCCGAAGCGGTCTAAAAGATAAACCCCCAAGCTCGGCGGTCTAACTTTTCTGGGTTAAAACCCGATTCGGTCTAACTTTAGATCCGTTCAGACACACAGAGTTGAACTCGATCGGGTTGAACCATGAGTTAAACCGACTTTAGTACTGTGTCTGAACGACCTCTTAAGTTCCGTAGCGTGGAAACTTTTTCCATCACACTTTAAAGCAATGTAAAGGTTCAAAACAAAATATTCGTCGGTTATGCCCGAAACTCGGCACTGTCGATCTATCAAACAACACCACAATTCCTACACACAGGGATGAATTCCTGATTAATACAACACATAAACAAGAGACAGAGATAAATGTGTGCGTACATGCATGTCATAAGTCATTCCGTAGAAAATGACAAATGTGGAACCAACGACCTCGGGATCAGCGAAAGAACGTGTGCGTCACCACTAGAGGGCAGTGTTCTTTATAAGAATCCTTTTCAAGATTCCTGTCCCAACACTAAACTCCTGAAGATGTACTACGTTGTACCAAGTGTTGCTAACTTGAATTTATCTTATTACCCACCCATGAGCACGAGAGGTGTACCTTGTTTACAAAAAGGTGACCAAAGCATTCCGGGTCGACATTTCCTGGTGGTGCAGTCATATCAAGATTTCAATTACTGAGATAATAACGGCTGAAGTGATCCATATCTTCGTATATCAAAAAGTTGATAAAATTCGTACGCTGCAATCTCAATCAAAGTACTTGTTACCTTCCATGTACAAAATGTGCCTGCGGTGAGAATGGAGAAGGCTACACCAGCATGCCTATGACCCAAATGATATAAATAAGACAATGGGACGGAAGGGTATGTTTAATCTTTCTAGCCAAACCAATGTATAGGCAGAAACTAGACTCGTGATGTCACAATACTGTCCTAGATTGAACCACTGCACTGGTTTGTAAAATGCTGGTAAGCCTAGCGAACGAATACAATTTCCCTCTATACAAAACAAGACAGTTCGGAATGTTGATAATGGCACCCCAAAACAACTTAACATAAATTTGAACAACTTTTTGTTGACTCTGCCATTTTTAAATCCACCCCAAGGGAAATTTCCTCTTTTGCTTTGGCATTCATCACATCAGGCTAATAAAAGGAGGAACAACAATCTGTGTTTATTATCAGAAAAGTCGTTGCCAAGTTGTGGGTGGTTTAAGAACCCGGATTTCTCGTCGAGGAACTAAGCTGTTTTTACGGCAAGTAAATATTCCGTTGCTGAACAATAACCAAAATAAACAACTGACACCACGGGGCAGCATCTTGTTGTCTTCCGTAATATAGCAGTCAAAGTTGCTATTTAGTTGTGGCAGCCGGTATATCGCTCAGACTCACAGCTTGTCCATAAATTTACAGAGAGCATGGAGGAAGTTTCCTCCATGCAGAGAGTAAGATCATGGAGAAAGTTATTCACCGATTAATCTCGGAGTCGAGTCCCAACGAGTCATTAACGGGACTTTGGCGGCGTGACTCTCTCGAAACGAGGCAGAAATCCAGAATGGGTAGAGGTACGAAGTGTCTTGTTGTTAAGAAAGTGTCCAGGGTTACAGGGTACAAAGTGGTCAAGGTACGAATTGACCGGACACCAGTAAGTTAGGAGGTTGATGTTTGCACCTTTAGAGCAGAGGTGTATTCAAGCTAATCTCTGACAAAGATACCGGTAAAACATGGGCGCATAGCTGCTGTGAAAGTGATGCTCTTGTACCAAGTTTTGTTTTTATATTCAACAATTAATTGGTTTTTATCTGTGATACACCGATGTGAGTGAAGCACTGTATACTCAATACTTTCCTGATTCATGTGGGGGAAATCCACATGCATATTTCTCTGGTGGATTTCGAGAAAATATGGGTAATAACAAATAATATTCTTTATCCCCGATGCATATTAAAAATATACAAAAAGAGTCTTCAAAACTAGGTTTCCGTTGCATGCTATGTAGGCCTACTTGTCTAAAAAAATAATGCAATAAATCTGTTGGGTTCATTTCATAAGCAGTTTCGTAAAAGTTTTGCCCGCCCAAATAACTGTGTAAGGTGCTCTTTTTGCGCAAAAACAATGAGGTGACTCCCGTGCTTATCTAAAAGGTGTCAAATTACTTCTTGGCAGAAACACCCGGAAGGAAAAGAGTTCGGTTCAACGTTTAGATAGTAGAATTGGGTTTCTTTTCTTGTTTTCCTCATTGAGATCTAAAGAAACTCACTGGATCAAAGGGTAGAAGGCACAAAGTGTACAGAGATTACATAAGAGAAGATTAATTCTTTCATTTTGTGAAAATATCAATAATATTAAATAAGAAACAAGAATTTGGCACATTTCGAGGACAAAACTGTAATCTTCAATACACTACTGGGTAGTCACGTTGTAAACGGTTATTTGAACGTTGATACCGGCTCGCAAATGGGAAATGAGGTTCTCTATCAGGGCCTAATCGATATGTTGTGTACTCTAGAATGGAAGTATCTCAGAGGCACTACAAGATTAATGCTGTATGAATTCTATAGTCAGTGGGTTTTTAGATTGAAAGAAATAGCAATCTCTCCAATATTTACCCCGGTAAGTACCAATCCTGTACATTATTTTTAAAGGGTTATATGAATTACGTTATTCATTGCAGACAACTTCCAACACACGCTTCTTGAGTGACAAAAAGAGTTTACTTTAATATTCTAATTAAACGAATTATCTTTCAACTTAATTTCATATTGTATTTTCTATTCCTTTTAATATGATGAAAAGATTTTGAGTTTGGAGGGTGAAACAGCCACGCCCCATTTAAGAACCAAAGTCCTTTGAATCCAAATTCATGACCTTCGGATCCCATCCAGAGCTCCGCCAATTAGGCCTATATGCTATCTAGTCTCACAATAAGATTTACATCAAGTCGGTATCTAACACAATCCCACCGCATCAAAACGTGCCGATTGGAAGGGGTAAATAACATTCAACAACTGCTCCAAACACACCTGCAAATATTGTTACTGATACAGGCTCGTTAACTGAGGGGAAACCCTTACCTGTACTTTTTGAAGTGGTTGGTAAATCTCCCTGACTGTCCGTTGCCTGGGACGACCGAGATGACAGGGCTGGCATGGACAAGGAGTCTCAAGTGCGATTGGCTCTTATTGACCAATTATTGGCTTGTTTGTGTCGTGCTTTGGGGTCAGGCCCAGGCGCAGCTCCCATGGTCAGAGTGCTCATAACACCAGGATCAAACACCTGTGTTATATGACAGAAAATTACTAGGTTAGGGATTAGGGACTGTAAGTCAAAACAAAGAAAATGTTCAGGGAATAGATGATGTATTACATGCAACATTTCGTTGTTTTCGTAAGACAAATATAGCTTTGAAGTAAGCTTGGATCAAAGAAGTTTGTGTAAACTTTCCTCACAGGACGATGGAAGTCCATGCTCCCACATGACAAAATAGGTTTACAAAATCGTTCAGTACGCTGAGTTAAAAAAGCACATTTCAACGTTCACGTTCACGTTTAAATTCTATACATTAGTTTCAGAACGAGTATCAAGGGTTTGGTTGATCAGATGATTATTTCTGGTTTTTAAAACTAACAGAAACTCCATCGTGATTTGTTTTCATCAGTTGGCATAAAATTGCAACGATAGCGCATTAGACCATAGAGAAAGGATTAGACCCTTCCTCCATGATTAGACCAACAGACAGTTTGGCCAGTCTACTGGCGACATCAATTCCTGCATGACTGAACTTCTGTTTACCTGTATCTATTTACTAAGAAAGTTTACCCAAATGGAATTGTAGCCGCTTAATTAAACCCCTTCATAATACACTCTAGGAATTATGAAAAAGGAGCTGCAGTGATCCAAGAGGTCGATGACTACACACCACAGTCACGGTATCGAGACGTTCGGAGCCGCCGAGCATACCTTGTTCTAATGTACCATTTTGACCGCCTTTCAGGCTGTGGATTGACCGACAAATGAACTCTTTTGACGGGACCGCAGGCATCATGAAAACACGGTTGACCTACACTTGACTGTGTACAATTGCCTGCCTGTCTACGGATTTTCCTCTGTATTTGTTTAACCAGCACTCCGAAGTTTTTTTTATTCACTGTACTTTGAAATAAAAGTTAATTGACAGGAAAGTATGGCGAATAAAAAATACTGACAAATGAAGTTGTTCGTTGGATTATTGTTACGTTCCATCCATTCACCCTTTTCATTTATATAACAGGAACACAGTGTTGCATTCACCTTACCTATAAAGCTTTTCTAAATGGAAACGAAACCACTCAATGTAATGATTAAAAGCAAAGTATGCTTTTGGTTTTTGGAGCCGTTTGGTTGTTCTAATCATGTAAATGTAGATATTTCACTTCAAAAGGTGGTAGCGTTTTTGAGACATTGCCGAAAATCTGGAGCGATTATTTCCACGCAAGAAGATTAATCGTAATTGGAATACACAATCTGAGAAACGTCTCATGCAGAAATGTTTCTCAGATTGAGATGGTTTTGAATCCCTCCCTCTTAAACCACATTCCTTTCTCAAGTTTTTTTAATTATTATCAACAGCTTCAGTGCTTCTTACCAAGTAAGTTTTTTAAAACCATAATTTTTGAAGTAACTACAAACCCTCCCTTTAACACATCATTGTGCCAACTTAGTTTCATTTTATGAGTGAGAAAACTATGATCGCCGTCCAGACGTCTGCATGTGTCACTTTGAAGCGGGACAATTTCAATTTGTTTTGTCTTCATCATAACTGCGGTCTATATTCCACTTCTAAAATTAGCTACGCACGAAACTGGAAAGGAATGCGAGTATTCAAATCTTGAACCCACAGTGTGATTGATCCGTTGATCAGTGATCACCCTACCAGTCATACTGTACTAATCTGGTGCGGTTTGGAACAGTTCTCAGTATTGCATCAATCCTACTGTGGGGAGGCAGTAAGTGTACCCAGTGTACCAAACAACAAACAACAATAGACTGCACAGGTGAACGTCCCGTCCCGGTGTAAATTAATGTTTTTGCGGCTCTGCAAAACCACTGAAAAGGTATCACCTTTACATATAATCATATGGCAAGGACCAGATAGAGCAGTGACCAGATCCTTGCTCTATGATATAATGAACTTATGGTTTAAAGGGACCGACGTATTCTTCAAAGGAACACCGAAAACCGATAACACTTTCCGGGTAAAATTCATCTTGTAAAGCAAGCCGCGTAAATTAAAATTGGTTTTAATTATAACAATAGATCCGTGTTTAGTATGTTTGTAGAAGATAAACTGGCTGATAAAATACGATCAATAAAACATCGTCAATTGTTGTACATAAAAATGTCTGGTGCCGAAGTTTTCTTATCGTACGATACGGTACGTCATCGTCGAGTTATTTTGATGATAACGTGATTGATGAAAATTAATTTCACAAGGTGGTTGTAGGGTTTGTTTATTGAAAATTAGAGGACTGGAATGAACCCCTGCAAAACCCAATAACTAAGTGGGCCTATTCATTTCAGCATTTCTGTATTCTTTTATTCTTTATTTTGAAGGTTACGATAAAACCACTTTGGGGTTACTTAAATGACACCGAAAAAATAAACAACATTTGGGAAAACCTTGAAATACTAAACCCCAAATCGTCCACCACCCTTTGGACATCGTGTGATCGCAGTGAACAATGCTTTATGTCAAATCGGTTTACCGGTGGTTTACAAATTTGCGACTTGAAAAAGAGACAAGCATGGCGTGTGGAAGATCGTTATCGATTGCATGAGATGGGGGCTCAGGGGTGGGCCCACTGGGTGGGGGTTCGGATACAATTCACTTGCTTCAGTCACTTCATATGGTAACATGATCGTTCTTAAGGACTGTTAAATCCATGGCAAGCTTTTGAGATATATTGTGGGAAGTAGTTCCCCAATCAACATTTATTTTCCCATGCATTTACTCGGTAACCGAGGTCGTATACACAAGACACCTTATCCCCATTTTCAGGGCTTGGAAAAAACAACAGCGTGAGAATGTATATTGGTGTAATTTAAACTATACCAGTCAATACACAGCTCGGTCGAATTTTGTTTATCAATCTAGCAAGCTTGTGCCTACAATGGTTCATGCTTGGGCTAAGGCAGATTTCGAGACAGTCAACAAACAGGAATGAAATATTAAACCCTGGTTATCAGCATAAATGCTTCCCTCAATGTTGACATAGAGATTTGATAACGACAGTCAAAACCGTAATGTGGTATAGTAGGGTGGCTCTAAAGGGACACCACAAATATATTAATATCTGCGCATTGTACAATATCGTATGTCATGAACATGTACTTTCTTGTCGAGAACATTTGCGCATAATTATAATGATTTGCGATGTGCAATGTCTCTTCGAGGCCACCGTAGTACGGTCAGGTTGAAAGTACCCAACTCAGCACTGTTATTTCCAAGCACACTACAACACAAGGTTTGTTTGACTGTAAATGCACATTGTTTATAAATAACAGACATAAATTACTTATCATCTAGTTATTCTAAAAAATAGCCGTGTTTTAGTCTAATCGATAAAACAAGGAGGGTAGTGGTAGCACTTAAAGACTAACTAATTACATAAAAAATTAACAGTCTGAGAACAAACAATAATATCGTCATCAAACCAACAGACAAGGGAGGTGCCACTGTTTTGATGGACAAAGCCGACTACATTGCCGAAGCGGACAGACAACTCTCTAACTCTGCATTTTACACCCGTCTACACAAGGACCCCACATCTGCCTACAGTAAAGAGCTGAAATCACTGCTCAACACACTCCCGGCTGAGGTGAAGCAACAGATTCACAACATGACACCCCGTGACCCCAAGCCAGGTACCTTCTATCTCCTTCCTAAAATACATAAGCCAGGCAATCCAGGCCGCCCCATTGTCTCTGAGATTGGCACCATCACTGAAGGTGTGTCTGGCTATGTGGACAGTATCCTTATTAGACCATTTGCCATCAGCGCCCCTAGTTACATTCAGGACACCACTGATTTCCTTCGCAAACTCAAGTCCATTGACAATATTCCTGCCAATACTATACTAGCCACCATGGATGTGTCATCCCTGTACACCAATATCCCCCATGCTGATGGACTGCAAGCCATCCGCAACGCCATCTTGGATGAAACTGTCAGTAACAGAACTTGCCAACTCACTAATTTTGTTCTGACCCATAATTATTTCAAGTTCGGGGTTGATCTTCATCTACAAACTAACGGTACTGCGATGGGCACTCGTATGGCTCCACAGTATGCCAACATATTTTTGGCGGACCTCGAACAACGATTCCTACAGAACCAACCCCTCACACCTCTTTTATATGTCCGCTACATTGACGACATATTCATTATATGGACACATGGCAAGGTCTCCCTTGAACAGTTTCACCATGATTTTAACAACTTCCACCCCACCATCAAGCTCACACTAGAACAGTCCACCCAGCAGGTGAATTTTCTGGAAACCATAGTCAAAGTTGACAATGGTTGCTTAGCAACTTCACTGTACAAAAAACCTACAGATCGTAACAGCTACCTGCATGCTTCAAGTTTTCACCCCCCTCACACTACTAGATCTGTGGTGTTTAGTCGAGCCCTACGCTACAACCGCATCTGCTCTGACACCCAAGATCGTGATAAACATCTCGCTAACCTCCAACGGTCTTTTACAGCCCTGAAGTACAACTCCAGGACTGTGACAGAACAAATTGCCAAGGCTAAACGCATTCCTCGTGATGATTTGTTACAGTATAACTATAAGCCTCGTGACCACACTGACAGAACACCCATTGTGGTTACGTACAGCCCTCAACTTAAACCCCTGCAACGAATCATCAATGAACTTAACCCGATCCTCCAAAATTCAAAGAAAAACCCATCATTGCGTATAGACAGCCCCCCAACCTCCGAACCCAACTAGTGAAGAGTGACCTAAATAGCACTAACATTACTGCTAATGGAACCAAGCCCTGCAACAGCCCTAGATGTCAGCTTTGCCCCCACATAAACCCCAGCACCCAGATCAACGGACCGAACAATTCATCACTTGCCATCAAAGGCTCATTCAGTTGCAACTCAACCAATCTAATATTTATGCCATCTCCTGTCAGCATTGTCCCTCAGCAGTATACATTGGACAAACTGGACAGTCGCTACGACAACGAATGAATAATCACAAGTTTGACATCAGAAACAATGACATACAGAAACCAGTAGCTGAGCACTTCAATTTGCCTGGCCATTCCCTGCATCACCTCAAGGTGGCAATTGTTCAGCAGAGAGCATTCAGGGACAGATTTGAAAGGGAAGCTGCTGAACAAAGGATCATCAAGAACCTGAACTGTATTGATCAAGGACTTAATAGGGACCTTGGTTTCTTGTCCCACTACCAGGATTAGATGCTCTCTCGACTCTAGTCACTGACTCCACCTTTTGTTATTGGATTCATTCACCCGTTACTTACATGTACTTGGTTTGTCCCCTTCATTGCATCTGATGAAGTAGTTGTTGCTACGAAAGCTCATGCGTTTTTTTTATGTAATTAGTTAGTCTTTAAGTGCTACCACTACCCTCCTTGTTTTATCATCTTATGAAATTCCTATATTCAAGACCATTTAGTAGAGATCAGAATATGACAGTGTTTGCCTGAGGCGTCTAGGTTTCTTCTGGATGTCTATCTCTTCTGTATTTGGATATGCTGCCTTTGAAAATAATGTCCAGCCATTTTGTTGAATATATACCCTATGTTCAAATAATAGCTTTGATCATTGACAACATACTCCACATTGAACATGTTCTTAGGGAAATGTCTTGAGTAAAATAATCACCTTCTATGGTGACTCTTTACAGTTAAGACGTTAAACTCCACCAACGTGTCTGATTAACGTAACCTGTTGCGCACACAGAGCGTGGGTTCACCCTACCCCACCCCAACTGAAGCCTGCCAATTTTGGTTGAGGGGGTGACAAAAATGGACAACATTGTTACCAAAAGGAGCACTTAAGGCAATGAAAACTTGCTGTTTGGTTTTAATGTTGCTTTTTGTTTTGCATTTAACTTGAGTCAACCCCACACCCGGCCCCGTGTACGGAAAGTAATTTTATTTCCTCAGCCCCCTCTAATGTTGAAATACATTTATGATGCTTTAACTTTGCTTCAATTCAGTTACCGATTTTATTGATAGATTGATTAAAAAAAGACTTTTCAAACTGGTCTCGATTCACGGCAAGTTACTGTAACGTGACCTCAATTCAGCACAAGTTTGCGACGTCGAGATATGTACGGAATGTGTAGTTTTAAGGACTCTGTTGGATTCGTGATTTTTATAGCATGCCATAATTCCGCATGGTGAGTTTCAAATAATGCCATAATATCAAAAGTATACTTTATCTAACTTCCCAGCAACTAAACCAACGGGTGTCTAAACGATCAACTCAACGTCCATCCATTCACATACATTAGGTATAACTCTATTCACTAAAGTTTGGATTATACTATAAAGTAATTATGAGATGTGAAGGAGTTTTTTGTGTCCAAATAAGGCTTGAGATGTTTAATTTGTTTAAATCTTATATTAGAGACCACCCTGACTGCTTCTTCAGCAGAGCGCTATGGTTCTAAGAAAACCCAAAGAGGCATCGATCAAAATGTAGACTGACGTTAAGGAGGTCACTAATGTATCCACCCTTCTCGTGGTCAGCTCATTACGCATCGATCAATAATCGTTGGCCCAACCCCTCCTCTCCCAGGTCTCTGGGTGACCCTGGGATAGGTGGCCCTCCATTCCATGGGTTCGTCGTATTCGAAATGCTATTGGTGTTTGTGTGTGATCATAGCCAGTCATTCGTATTGAGGCTTTGCTCCCCGTCCCTCTGTACAAGATCCTACCGCGAGTTGTAACCAGAACAACATACGACCACGGTGTCTATAAATTATTATCTTCATAATAACAATTTTGCACGTGAAGACGCAGGTTACGCAACCGTAATATCCACCTCGTACCCATATCACTACCCAACTCGGCCCACGTTGGTACACAGTGACAAAGTAACTCACCAACATTTTTCTAAAACACTGTCTTCAGTGTACCACACATCAATTAATTCATGTAGGTTTAAACATGGAGGTAGGAATTCCTACCTCCATGGTTTAAAGGACTGTAAACACCGGTCACTACTCTACAAAATGTGACGTCACTTTAGAAACAAACCACACGGTAAGCCGGATGTTGATTGAGCACAAACATAATTAAAGAAAAAACTACAGTGAGGTTTTATTGACTTGCTATTTATTGTTAAAGAAAACCAGCAATATGCATGATATCAAACCACCCAAGGCGTCCACTTTTAGTGAACATAAAGTGAGTAATAAGCCCTCATAAACAGAATCTCTAAAACATGTTTGACCTCAGAATCAAGTTGAAAGTGGACCACTACAAGTTTGTTTTGCCCAAGGCAGTAACTATACGGGCCAATGTCCTAGCATGGTCCTAGCATGGTCCTTGTCTGCCGTGAACACAAGCCAACAGGCCCCGTGTAACGTGTGATAAGTCATCGAGGGTTCCGACTTGATCCAAGGTGGCTGTTACTGTTAGTGTTCAGCACCAATGATTGACACCTGAATGTCCAGGGTGTTGGGCACCTCATCTGTCCGGAACAGCACAACTAATTGATCCAATTTGCTGTCACTCTTGTAACTTGATTGGTGGGGGAGCAAGCTCGGGACAGCCCACAACAAAATTAGATTTAAATCCAGTCTACAGATATTAAGTCAGATTTATGCAATCGAAATAGTTACTAAACTAAAATTCTCAATAACAACACGCCCCTCAGCCAAACACTTTGTGCAGCAACACTATGTTTACTATGTACAAATTGTAAATAATTTGTATAATTTGTCCTACCTTTATGTGACTACCTGATCCTTTGCAGACGCGGAACGCACTCCACACGATGCGCGTCTACCATTTCCACCATTTTGGGAGTCAATTCATTTGTGTACATTTTGACTCCCAAAATGGCGGACAGAATAGTCATTATTACTCTCGGGATTTGCAGGTCCATAGGCCTAATATCACATTTCAAATGCAACACACGCCAACTCTTCATGCATTTAAACCGAACTCTATCAATCGGTATCCTGCAGTGGTGAACTCAAATTAAGACAGATTAACGAGACAGTCATCCGGGTCAGTTAGGAATCTGCTGGAAATGACAGTTAATAATAGCATCCTAAATTTAGTTCAAGTCTCCGAATCAGGCGCCGAACCAGAAGTAAGGTTTTGGTTGTTGGGATTGCAGTAATCCTCACTGGAAGGTCAACAACAGTCCCGTATCTTGACTATATAAGTGCAGCGTTCGGTGAGGATTTGCCTATTTGCTTGTTAAACACTTCAACCTGGACAATATTGATACACTATCAGTCAAAAGTTTACTGCAAGTCAGTGCATTCAGTTCTAGCTCATATTCTCCAATTAGCAGAAAGTGAGCTGAACAAGTAAACAACAGTTGACCGGTATGAATAGAAGATATTTGAACAACATGGGCCTATGGTATTCGTTTCAATCCTCAAGTTTTGAAGAAACGTAAAGGGATGGCACACCTTTGGTTTCTGGGAGAGTATTCATTCCAATTCCTATGGGTTTCAAGAAGCTTATCATAAAGTGATCTTTGGAGGAGTACATTCATTCCAATCCTCTAATTTTCAAGAAACATATCATAAAGGGATGGCACATCATTGGTTATTGGAAGAGTACATCCATTCCAATCTCAATCGACAAAAATTACACATCAGTTGCAGCCCAGAACCTGCTGGAGAAGTTGCCCAGTAACATTCTCAGTTTGAGATCAAGATGATGTTTATTATCTATGTTTTATTTTGCTTTACTACTAATTAGATTTATTATTGGTCAATCAAACAATACCAAAAAGTATTTAACAAGGCAGTTTAAATAACTTTCAACCAATCAGTCGGAGTTCATGTACGAGGTTGTAAAACCGCATATACACGCAGTACGATTATAACGCCACGCAAACTGCATACCTGAGTACAAGGTGTGAGCCCCCGACAGCTTCGTCTATGCGTCGACGAGCTGCTCCAATGCAGGCGAACAGGTACAGACCCTTGAACGAGGCTACATTTAATTCCAAATCTAAATATTATCAAAGATTTAAATCCAATCTATCACGTCCTCGGGCCTGTTGATAAAAGAGCAAATCCAGACAATGTAGTGAACAAGAGTGTCAAGTTTAAAGGTACAAAACCACCGGTTTGGGAAAGGGCACTTTATTATTAAAGTTTAACTCTCTCCTCTTAAGAATCATCAAAAGGTAATGCCACATCATTAGTTTATACGGAAGAGTGTATTCATTCCAATTTGGTTTTGTTTCAAGAAACATGAAGGTACAATAGATAGTTCCCAGTAGACGCCATCTTTACGGGCAAATCGCATTTTGGCTTGCAGGCGCGTCAAGCGCTCAAATTATTAACGCAGCCGCGTCATTCACTAACCAATCATGCAATGAGTTTGGTGAAATGTGCGCGTCCTGCACGCCGTTCTCACGCGTAACGCATGACTGTGTGTTCCAAATTGCCCGTAAAGATGGCCGATTTACGTCATACTGCAACCTATCTATAGCCTTCACCACTAATTTTCTATCACGGGATATATCCATGTCCACCATTAGTTCTTATCAAGAGATATATTTCCAATATATGGCGTAGGTTCAAATGTCTGCCAAGGAATTCTACAATAAATAGCTTTTTAAAAGTATAATGAGTATTTGGAGTAAAACAAATACCCATATTCTTGAAGTTGGCAATTCAATTTTCATTCTGATTCAGAGAAAGTTGAATGTACCCCTAAGAAGACTTGCCGAAGACGTTTCCAAGTCATCTACTTTAACAACCAGTGCGATTGGTCACAATGGTGGATTGGAATAAACTCTTTCAAATCCAATGACGCGCCAAATAAAAACTATTTTATTGGACGACCCTTACTTGTCCTTAAATCTATGCTGTATCATCATATTGCACTTATCTCGGGCGCTGCAGGGGTGCAGGCCTTGGGTGACTAATAATGAATTGATCACGAAGGAAGTAGCACCATAACTTTGCGATACCGTAGTACCGTTATCATTAACCGATGGCAGATCGTCTATTAAAAGATCAGTCAAGAAGATTTGTTATATATTTGAGACGTATTTAATATATACACGCTATATTGAACACCCGTCATGCACTGGATTACAATATGGCGCTGAAGAAAATGTTGAGCTTTTGGTTTAAATTTAGTTTCATGACAAATCTACGAGGGTTAATCGTAACACTCACGTCAGGTATCATATGCAATGGATGATTATAAATAATAAAGGGATAAAAACTAATTACAATATAACGTCTGAAAATAGAGTATGTTTGAAAACCCGGCGCCTACTGGGTGTATAGGGATTCGGTTTGTCTGGGTGCAGTAATCCTCAATAAAAGGTCAGAATATACAAATAAATGCTAGCCTTATCTTAAAGAATAATGCTGGCTTGAAACTGAATGATATGATCGTCTCTAACGAACAGGATTTTAAAACAAACCGACACCTTTTCGATCCTTGTTTTTTTCTTGGTCTATATTTTAACTGTTCAACATTTTACGAATGATATCAGCTTGTTTTTGTGTAATTATGAATTTGTATTAGGTACATTGGAGTGCTTTCAACCAGAGCATGTACATATTCAACACCATTCAAATAAATTACCAATGACCAACCGAAACAGATTATGTATAATGAGTACTAAACGGCAAAGTCCTAAAATATGCATCTAACTTGACTACATATCAACTATAAATAACCCAAAATAAGAACTTGACAACTTCATAATTGACGAATTGAAAAAAAAATAATGTAGGCTTACTTTTGTTTAAATTAACTTTTAAAGCGATCTGTCTGTCGGTTTCAAACTATTTTACTTCGGTGAAAGTTTTCTTTCTAGCTTCTCCACTATATAACGAGTGCAATTTTCCCAATAAAGTTGTTATCTGAAATAGTTTAAGTTATTTTGTTATTTTCATTGTTTTTCGCGGTGTATTTCATCCATTGATTAAAAAGTAGACATGATAAATGTTAATAGCCTTCCTTCAAAACTCTTTGAGTTGGAATTGTACATTGCACTTCTCAGAAATCCTTTTGCTGACTGTTTTACTCTTTGTATTAATATCAGTTGATAGTTTTTATGTTCACACTTCGACTTTTAGGCGGATAAATGATTTCACATTTTACGTATTTATTAATTTGTGTTTACTTATTGAACAGTTTGAACTGGTTTCCATTTGGGGCATTGTATTCACTACAAGTTCGATTATTATGGCAGGTATAAAACTACTATAGGTAAAACCAAAATAATGTTCTTTATCCCCGATTCAATACTTATATTTCACAAGTCAAGTTCAATATTTTGAAGTCTTTGTGTGGAAAAGGGCGGGTTCACCCTTACCAGAATTTACAATAATAGGCTAAATAACATTGAATTACATTTGTTAAATTATTTACTCTCCTTACTCCGCTGGCAACTTGGATTCAAATTTCTTGAATTGCAAATGGAGTTTATATTAGCAATACCTTATATATATTCCTGTCATCAGAAAATCAATTGTTAATTAGTAAACTCGGTATAAGATTGATGTTGTACCAACCGTCTTGAAAAATCAATTTCTCTGAAATGCTGAAACTTCTAGAAATATTAACAACACCAAAAAAGATGCAATATTTAATTGTTTTTTTCATAGTTTTTACATAGAATGTGTGTAATGTTTCTTGAGAGCAAGATGGTTTGATGAATCTATACTCTTTAAAAAAAATTTGTTGTACTACAGTCGAACAGTTTGATTAGTCTATATAGATTGTAATAAAAGGTAGGCCCTTTCTACCTAAAAGATATTTAAGTTGTGACATTATTTCGTTAATATATCTTAATTGTCTACACAATTCGCAGTGCAAAACATTGTTTTAAATCAGTACAAATTTATAACACCATGAGAGTACTTATTATAACAGTTTGGTCAATTTATTTATAACTTCGTACCTGGAAGGTGCCAGACAGGAAGATAGTAATGAATTGAATTTGCTATAAAAATATTGTACTACAAAACATTTTTTATTGAGGATAAATGCAGCAAAATTTGCATAAATAGCGGCTAATTCACTCATCTTTCTGTCTGCAATCTAAATACACACGAGTCAAAAACACAATACAGTTCAAAATGTTGCCTTTAACCCGTTAAGTAGATTACTGACCTTTCATAAGAGAAATCTATTACCAAAATCATATATTTCCATGCAGGAAATGTGTGTGGTTTCTGCATAAAATTCCAAAGTACGCCAAACTCACCCTGTATCGCAATGCATGCCTTTACACACACTGTTCCATATTCCTTTGTTCTCAGAGCGGCCGACACGCACGGCCATCCCGCCTTCGTCTGCCTGCAATGGACCCGTCTCAGCTCAGCTCGTACATACACAACTGGACATTAATATATCCTCGGTTTTCAGCCCGTATTTCCTTCCAATGTATCCATCCAACGACAGTTTAAGTAGGTATCCAACGAAGACATTCAGCTTTCTTGGAGGATTTCAGTGCGTTATAATTCCAAGGTGTAAATGGAGGTGATATTTCGGTTGTAGAAGACGACGTTGCGTCGTCGTATCCAAGTCAAGTCAGACCAAGAAAAATTAAAACAGCCGACAGTTCCTTTGTTTCGAGAGGGCAAATACGCGTGTGTGGCATTGCGTTATGTTATGTGATCCAATACAGACGCCGGGCAAAGTGTCCTCCATGCAATGATATTATACACTCCACACTGTTTCGTATCTGTTCTTCAATACTACCAAAAAGCAACTCCAAATTCTCCATTTGGGTGGGAGAATGTACCGGCATGTCTTGGCAAAACTCGGCCCGGTAAAAACGCAACAGTGACGGGTCTGGAAAACACAATAGCACGGACAAAGACGGCACAACAAATTGCGACACAGGGCGTGGGAAAGCTCATAACGCATGTGCAGGGATGGGGGCTGTCTTCCAGACAGGTCGTGACGTCAGAGTAATTTCGCGTTTGTTGATTGGCTTATCACGTGTTTTTATTTGTCTAACTTTTGTCTGACTTAGATCTTTTATTAGTGAGATGAATACGTTCTGATTTGTGAACATTTTATTGGTTGATTTCATTGTATTTTGTGACAAATTATTCTCTCGATTTGAACATGATTGTCTATATTAGGCCTATGACAAATTATTTAATTGAATTCTGTGATTTTGGAAATTTAAAGTTGCTTTTATTTTAATCCTAACGATTCGTCCAAATGTGCAAGAATTGCGCTCTGCCCCCCTTGTTTAATGTTACAAATTTTAAACAGTCATTTTTTCAGCAAAAGTGGAGAAAAAATTTAACATCGACATTGACATGTAAAAATACAACCAACTATTTCAAATTAAAATGTATAAATCATAGGATAAATATTAGCCTTTGTTTTTGTATAACAATATATTTTGAAGTTATACCAGTGCCTGTCCGAGATAATATTTCGTAACAATTTTCCGAAAGTATTTTCGAATAAGTTACAATCTGACGAATGCTCAATTTGTTACACGCAAAACCATCTCACATAAAATCGCGCATACAATTATTTGAACTTTGAAGTTAACGCGATCGTTTCCTTCAGTATTTGAAGCACTGTTATAATTTATAAAACCCAAGGCTCTCCCCCCCAAAAAAAATAAAAATTTAAAAATTAAATATAAAAGAACGTACAAAACGGTGAATTGTGATAATAAATTGTGATCAGAATATTAGTGATAAAATGCGACAATGTTGAAGTGATGGTGGTTTAATTATGGTACAATAGCTCTGAAGCATAAAATTAGAATTGGTTACAATTTTAAAGAAGTGTTCAATAAACACCAGGAGTTTTAAAAGAAGAAAAAACATTTAATGTAATCACAGTAAATCACTCGGTATATATAAGAAGATTTAACTTAATTAGAGGAGGTATACAGTCATTGGGTTTTGAAGAAGCAAGTTCATTCAAAACATTTAGTTCAATAAACATAATATCCAAAAATAAACGCTTTTGTGGTCATATATTTTTTGTTGTTGTCAGCGTTATGCTGATTCATAGGCCGAATTATCAATAAAGATACAGTAAAAGTCACCTGTAAAAATTTCAGCTGAGAAAACAGCCAAAAGCTGTCATGGGTTTTTCATCAATAACGTCGACTCCACCAGCATTTAGCAAAGTGACGACGGGTACCAACTGCCTCTCCGGCCACATCATTAACAAACGGATACCACGGATATTTCAATCTCCAAAACTCGCCTTGATGTGAGTTTGAAAGATTAAAATTTGTCGATACTTTTATTGATATCTAATCAATGGGGGAATTTCAGACGATATATTTTCGCAGGATGCTTAATACTACCATCTTTATAATAAGGAAGTTTTCGGTTAGAAATTACACAATTTTGACGGGGTCATTACTAAAGTTTGACCCTACCTTAAAAGTTACCTCGAATTGATGCAATGATCAAAGGGTATTTGTAGGCCTATTATGTGCTTATTGAAAACCAAAGGATTGGACTTAATCTACTCTATACCAAAGTATATACACTTTTCCCTTTAATGGATCATTAAAAGTCACTTGTCATTCTCCTCATTTATTTTTAATCTGTGTTTATTACTAAATATCCAAAGTTAACTGTAAAGAAATTCCTTACCTCGTCTTCAAGGACTTGAAATGATTAAATTGAGACGAACACAGTCTTTTCATTACATACCTATGATATATTTAATGCCGACAGCCAATTTCTCCTGAAATCCTAGAATAGAGTAAGGACCTTGGTCTATGATCCAACTGAGCAAATAATATACAATCTAATGTAGTGATGGTTACCCAATTTACCAAAAATAGTAAGCATCCTCATAACGTATGTTTTAATAAAAACAGAATGTTTATTATGACTGACGGACTTCAGCTGTGTGAAGTAATATTTGACTACGGTTTGTTAATATTGGTGCCGCTACTGGGCCTTAGGAAAGACATAATAACTGGTCACAAATATCATGCAAAAAGAGTTGATGAAAACATTCCTTATGCGTGTTGACGGTTAACAACCAGTGCTTGGCAATCCACAGAGATTCTTTGTAGCAATACGCAAACAAACCGTTTACATAATTGAACCACATTGAAAATAAGTCTGTGACTTTTTATGTTATCTTCGGCAATGTCTTTTCTTGTACTGTTTTTCTTGTATTTTAAAGGGTGTGTACAACATTGGTAAGATTGAAAATATAAATGTTCACAGATTTGCACATAATTTACATGGTAAAGATGGTCATGCGTGGAAAACTTCACTTGAAATAGTTTTGCTTGAAATGCCATAGTTTTTAGGAAATGAGTAAAAAAATAGTCTTTATCATGCAGGATAAAATCCGATGTTTGAATTTTTTTTTTTAACATAACGGAGTTTTTTTTACTGTTTTCTCATGACTCCGAAGACCGATTGAGCTTAATCACAGGTAATATGTTGGGTCACATCAAGTGTGGATACAGGTCTTTGGCAATTTACCAATGTTGTAGACAACCTTTAAAGCAAATATTTTTGTGTTTCTTTTCAGATGGGCCTATGCCAAATTTTGTGAATACAGTTTGCCAAATAAATCAAATCAAATCAAATACGTGATACAAACGCCACAAAATGCTGGTATGCAAATTAACCATTACTATTAGTATTAGTATTATACTATGTCTTATCAACGGAATACAACCTAATATCCAATGTTTTGTTAGCACTCACTGTGGTAATCCGGTCTACTTTTGTATGCTTGCAGGTCCAACCTTCGCTTTGAAATGTCCATATTGCATGTAACCCCGGGGTTTGCCGGCTTTTTATAGCAATTCAAGTTAATTTATTTCAGGAATTGCCCAGGAAATATGTCTCGTGTAAAAAGGAACTTAAGGATATATCCTCCTACCAACAGGTATTGACCTTCGTGGTTCTTCTATAGTCATGTACACCAAGTTTTCATCTGACTGCTCATCACAACAGAGAAAACCAAGGCCACTATGTGGAATTTCACCCAATTTTGGTAAGATTTGGGGTAATTAAGTTTCCCTCAATCAACGGTCCACCCGGAAATGAGAAGTCTAGTCAGCATTGGGAGGGGGTGAGGCGGAAACCAGACGATATCAAGCGAGGCGTAGTAATGTACAACTTATTGATATAAGACTGGTGTGCCTTGTCCCCAGCCTGACTTCTACCACTTGAGACTCTAACCCGATTAACCACTCGCTGAGACAATAATCTCTCACCTCCAGAAGGTCAGCATTACCTGATCGTGCATGCGTCAATAAAACAATATCTGCTACTTTAATAGGGCCTTGAGTACCAGGCTAAGAGTGTGTTGAAATAAAAGGTCTGTGTTGAAACATGATACTGGTAGCCGTGAACAACTCAAGACAATGTGCAGTAGACTCAAGACCATGTGCAGCAGACTCAAGACAGTGTCAAGTAGACTCAAGACAATGTGCAGTAGGTAGAATCAGACAATGTGCAGTAGACTCAAGACAATGTGCAGTAGATTCAAGACAATGTGCAGTAGATTCAAGACAATGTGCAGTAGACTCAAGACAATGTGCAGTAGATGATGTGCAGTAGACTCAAGACAATGTGCAGTAGACTCAAGACAATGTGCAGTAGATTCAAGACAATGTGCAGTAGATTCAAGACAATGTGCAGTAGACTCAAGACAATGTGCAGTAGATGATGTACAGTAGACTCAAGACAATGTGCATTAGAAGACACAACTAAGAAACAGCAACTTTAAAGAGCCAATTATCACAACCGCAGTACAGGTCTATGCACCAATACACGGTCGTACTTCGGTACTAAAGGCAAAACCAATGTCCAAATCTGCACAAAACTTGTAGTAGTACTTAAGGGGTAAAGTACACAATTTTTTTTTTTTTGGAATATCAATTAACGTGACCAGCCATTACCCAACACTCCAGCATAGTTGAAGGAACTGGGGAAGGGTAGTCGCGTGCATGCCCTTGAGGGAAGCCCCTTCCCGGCTCGACAGTGCCCTAGCGATAGCGCACCTACTCGTTTGAAACTTACGTTGATTTCAGCGTCTGTCATCAATTCGCGTGCACCCCGCAGAAAAGGGGTACACCTTTCACGAACACCACTCCTGAGAAATCGTAAGGAGATACCCCCCCCCCCCGCCCACAATCTCAAGATGGAGAAACCATCGAGTGGATTTTCGGAAGTGCCGATATAGTACACACAACAGGGTCCAGTGTACTAAGCATGACCTCGGTGTACCCTTGCACTAATAATTGAAGCTGTCAGATTGCAGCCCATCATACACGTTATCAACACCTGCACAGGTCGGCTAGTTGACAGACGAGACCAAGAGTATGTGCATACAGTCTAAACACTTTGTATTAAAGGTATATAATGATACATTTGAGTGCTAATGATCAAAAAGGAAAAAGGAAACAATTGTCAATCTAAAAACTTGTTTTTTCATACACTATGTCCAATTGTCATAATCAACAAATAGCTTCGAGTTCGGCAGTGGCTGTTACCGGCTCGTCGAATAGTCCTATGTTCTTCAACGTTTTCGTTGCAGCCAACGGTCATAGCCGTAGCCAAAGTCGCTTGGTTTGGACACGGCCTTGAGAAATATCTCACAGAGATAGGTACTGCATTTATTCAACCTGGTGGTGAACCTGTAAGTAGGCCACACAAGTTCAGGAACCAGGCCCGGTCCCTTCCCAATTAGACTCCTTTTCAAGTCGCAAGGGTATTTCAAAGAGAGCATTCGGTTCATTTCCTCTTGCGATTAAATCCAGGCTGATCATGGTTGATTATTGTCCGTGAAATATCATGTTTCCTCCAAAATGGAGCGTCAAAGTGAAGACCTTGCCTCAGGCCTAATAAAGTCCAATGTGTATACATATGTGTACATGGTAGGCTGCCAGAACTATAGACTATTGAATCTGCACTCCCTCGGGGTATCGTAGTTTTTTTAAATGAAAATGCTGCTCCTTCCCGAGAGCATCTGTCCTTCAGTCTCATAGATTTAAAGAGACTACGTGAGCTGCGCAGTCTATCTTCAATTTCTCCATGACCATAGACCCAGCCACATTTTACAGAGGAGTGGATGGGGTGGGGGACAACCCTGTTATCTGTCATCCAATGATCTGCCCCTTTTGCATCAGTGGGGGCGCTGTTTGAAAGTGTGACGTCATATGCAAGGGGTCTATACATGTTGGATCTGAAAAATAAAATTCGGTTAAGCACAGACGCCTTGGTTTGACCATAGGTTTGACTTCCCAAATAAAAATGGTTTGGTTTCTATAAAAAACAAACTAAGGTAGTCTGTTGGTTTGGATGGTTATATAGATTGCATTATCTTCAAATGCACTTCAAATTGATACATGAGTTGGCAAGAGATGTTTTAACTTAATTAGAATGAGCCGTGCTTCATCCCTTTAAACAAGTCACTTGATTTCCGGTGTTAAATTGTACGGGGTCAAGGGTCATGGTTTCCCGCGTAAATCGTAAATGCAACCTTTCCTCTCCCTGCCTTCCTGTCGGCTTATCGTATCCTGTCAGGAACATACATACCGGTAACTGTTGATGTATCCCTCTAAACACCTAAGGGAATGTCAAATGGTATCGCAACTTTACCACTGTTGCAAAACTTTTTGAAAATTGGCTTTTTGATAAACACTTCCTCAATGATTGATACCCGTTACTGCAAGTTGTCCTTTCGTAGGTTGGGTAGGTTAACCGAGGTAGACCTTCAACATAGAAGCCGTATTTGGGCTGGCCATGGGCTGGCTAAGGACGGGGCTAACCCAAGTAGACTTTCCTTTTTATAGCTCCATGCTTTAACCATGTGTTACCCTTGGGCTAAGGAGGGGGTTAACCCGGGTAGACTTTCACCAACATGTTCACAGAAGAGTCAGTAGGACTAACACGGGTTGAATGCCACCCTGATGTACAAAAACATATCCACTTATAGCTTAGGATGAAACTATAATCAGGATCGACCCTCACCCTCACTTTCACATCAAAATAGTCCACAATTTGGCTATTTAAGTTCGCTATTTGGGCTTGAAGGACGGAGTAATTGGGTGATTTGTACACAGAGGATGGTCATGAACTAGATTGACAACGATCAACACTTGTGTTGGCTAACAAAACATGGCCCTCACACGCAAAGGATCGGTCATTCATGCATTTTGGTCTGAAGGGAGGGTTTACTCCAAGCTTTCACCTTCGTATACAGGGAGGCATATATACCTCGTTTGGGCTACACACCTATACGGAAGCGTATATGACCATCATGTTACTGCGTTACCGAGATAATTTATCATTGAAACACAGAATCATACACTAGTTATTAGGCCTACGGTTTTCAGAGTTATATTTGTCAGAAACACAGAACTCAAAGATAACATTAACATATCTAAGAAATACAGAAATCAATGACAACATATCTTGGAAATATGGAAATCGAAGATAAGGTATCTTGGAAATATTGAAATCAATGATAACATATCTTGGAAATATTGAAATCAATGATAACATATCGTTGAAATATGGAAATCGAAGATAAGGTATCTTGGAAATATTGAAATCAATGATAACATATTTTTGGAAATTTTGAAATCAATGATAGCATATCTTGGAAATACGGTATTCAATGATAGCATATCTTGGAAATACGGTATTCAATGATAGCATATCTTGGAAATACGGAAATCAATGATAACATTTCTGGGAAATACATGAAATTCTGGGTGCGTTCGATTAGCTTCCCCGGGTCGACCCACCAAGGTCTGACCCCATCAGTGCGTTCGATTAGCTCTGAAGTCATTGCTGTGACTCACCCGGGTGAGACCCAAGTGCCCTGCTTGTGGAGCAGGTTACTTGGGGCTGACCCTGGTTCATGACGTCACGGCGAAAAACTTTCTCAATGGCCACCATTTTGTTTGTAATTCAGCGGGACATTTTCAGGAAGTTCATTTGACACACATTTTAACCATTAAAGCAGCGTTTTTGTGAGCAACAATCATTTTTTAATTCGAAGCCTGTTACTATCAAACTGTAGGCTTGTAAAATTATTTAAGGTTGCAGTTTTACATTGAGAATAATTATTTTACGATCTTTTCGTGAATCCCAAAAAAGTTTCGTACGTAATGCACACAAGGAAAATAGTTTCGGTCGGCTGTCCCATGATGCATCGGTGTGAAAGCTGGGGGAAGTTGGCGTTCGATTAGCTCATGTCAGGGGCTCACCCGGATTAGCACACCTGAGGGGGGTCGACCCGGGGAAGCTAATCGAACGCACCCATAACTGATTCAAGGTCTTCTTGTAAATTTTGAAGCCCCCCCCCCCCCCCCCCCCCCCCCCCCCGAGCCAACATGGAAAGTCAGTTTGCCTGTATATGATAAGTAATGTCTAGGTACAGATCTCTAACATCCAATAGCATAAAGGGGTATTTCAGGCATTTTCAATACTGGGCCCGAAATTCCACCCCTTTTCAAGATATGTTATCTTCGATTTCCGTATTTCCCAGAAATGTTATCATTGAATTCCGTATTTCCAAGATATGCTATCATTGAATTCCGTATTTACAAGATACCTTATCTTCGATTTCCGTATTTCCAAGATATCTTATCTTCGATTTCCGTATATTCAAGAGATGTTATCATTGATTTCAATATTTCCAAATATACATTATCTTCGATTTCCATATTTCCGAGATATGTTATCATTGATTGATGTGTTTCTTAGATATGTTATCTTTGAATTCTGTATTTCTGACAAATATAACTCTGAAAACCGTAATAACTAAGACATGATTCTGTGTTTCAATGATAAATTATCTCGGTAACGCAGTAACATGATGCTCATATACGCTTCCGTACACCTACGCTGTAAAAGGGGTCAACCATGTTGGACAGTTACCCATGAACCCACCCACTCCCCCCGACATCAGCAACCAATCAGGACACAATGGAGCTCAGATGGAGGTAGAAGACTATTCTCGTAGCTTATAAATAATATAAGGAAGAGGCATTGCGCACACAGGATGGGCGTAATTTTATTATACCTATAGGCCCGATAGGCATAAACAAAATAATTTGATCAATGCTACGGATCTACAATTAGTGATATTAGTACGTGGTAGTGACACACAGTAACCCAATAGACGGAATGATATAGGATAAGGGGAACACTACCAACTGTAGGGAGGGCATAGAAACTATATAGTCACATACATCCTGGATCCACACACATTCACGAAAAAATAATGATATCGTTTGTTACTTTCTAAGGGGCCATGGTTTCGCTCTTTTATAACCGGTGTTGTTATCTTGATGGTTAGTTCATGTTAAGTCAAGAATAATGCAATAGTGCAAAGCCCTAAAGAAAAACAAACTTGAAGACTCATAAGTTGACTTTCTCTCAGATTACTGACGTGTCCATTATTACACTGACCCATGAGGTTATATACATGTAGACACCGTGATAATGTTCCCCTAATACAGAATATTCCATGCAGAATCTACGGCGACGGCAAGAGGAGATGAAGAGGAAACGAGGGGCCAAGACGAAGTCACATGCAACGGCGCTTGGACTAGAAATGGCGTCAGCTGTGTGTGTACGCCGTGCCCCCCTCTCTCTCCCAATGAGCAAAATATAAGAAACGTATCGCAGAAATTTGTAATGATCTTTCTGTTCTTTAAGACAGTGACCAAATGAAGTGATGTCAGCAGCTAAGAAAAATTAAATTTGCAGTGATCTGGCCGTACAGAATCAGCTATTTCGGACGCGGTTGTAATCGATTTTTTGAGTTGACAGAATGTTGATAAATTTAGTGGCAAGGTGGGCTGCTTTGTACAGACAGATCCCGTTTAATAAGTCAAATGTCAATGAAAACTCGTATTATTTAACATCACTCCAAGAATCTTTTTGACAGCTTTCTCCCCCAAAGAAACCTTTCTGAAGTTGAGTTAACATTTTGAACTTTCATCGATTTTACAAGGTTATTTCTTGACTAGCTTGAGGGATTGGTCCAGCCAAATTCCAATAGGTGGATTTGACAACAGGTTGTATTATGATTACAATCATTGCAAAGTTCATGGTCTAGACTATACGGTATGTTGACAATGTTCCGTGTCATTAATCAAATTGATGCATCCCACCAGGATACATTTCAAGTTAAATTAAGACACGGGGGAAAGAGGAGGGGAGACTGGGCCTGATGACTGCCGTGAAGGCCGGGCGGCAGTCATCTTCATTTCACGCCATCCCCCACGTCTGGCGACGTCGTACAAGACTCGCAAGGGACCTCATAACGTGCCCTCTCGTGTTTGTTGTGGTATATTTTTAGAGTAAAACCTTATCCATTTAAAGCAAATTTACCTCAGAAAGAAACTCTTTTAAATGTAAATTTCAGATCCGTTAACATGTATGGCTACGTTGAAGGCGGCAACGTTTTTGTCACTAGCATCATGTGGAATTATTCATCCGAAAAAGTGCGAGGTTTAACTTGCCTTCACATTATTCATAACATAGCACATTCGACGGCTACATACTGTCCAAGCTCAACTAATCTCAGAATGTAGACGTGAGATTTGAGGCAGATTTATTTTACATAGATATAGATATAGGCCTACGTACAATAGATTTGATTTTCGTATAACAAAAAACCAACAGACTTGTTTACAAAGGGGAAATACAAACTACTTTCAAATTAATTGAATGATCCCAGTTATATTTTTATTCTGTTAAATCTCAAATCAATAACGTTCCCTGCTCAAGTGCTGCTAATTTTTTCACACACAAAAATCAAAGAGAGTGGCGACTGTATGTAACAATGTGCATGATAATATTGAAAATATTTGAAATAATTGAAAACAATGTTTACATTTCCAGAGAAGTGCACCATTTTGTATACGGAGGAGGCCATTCATCATCTTTAAGATAGTATTCAATTCAAGACGTCTTCAGATAAAGGTTACTTGTACATGTTATTTCTTCAAACGATTGGTACTAGTTCGGTCTTCTAAAAAACAGAATCCAACGGGTAGCTAACAAACGGCATACTCTGTAATAAACACCAGATAGCATTCTGCAGTCTGTCATTATGGATATGTTTAATGCAGTAGACACCTCCTTTAAGACTCCCTTCTCAGACATCCATCACGATCTCTTCCTTTGATTGAAACTTGTCAATTCAAAGTTTGACGTGGACCTCGTAAATCTACACAGTGTTATTTTTCCTCCGAGGAACCCCAAATAAAGTCATATGTTCTTCTGCAGAGCGCCAAAAGGACCCTGGTGTCAAACAACACGCTCTAAGGGAATTTATTATGATGGATGATCATCTTGCGGACATGACAGCCATGTTAGAGGGTATCAAGACGAAACAAAAGCTTTCATTACATTTTGCATTTTTGGCTCATGACTACAATATACCAATTCATTGTTTTATTCCCTTTTGTGCACAAGAATCCTTGCGCCATTATGAAGAAACATCTCGAGAGACTATTTATTATCTGAAATGATTTTAAACAGAAAGGTTTCTCGAAAGACTATATGGAAACACTTTTAAATGAGACTGAAAACTTTTTAAAATGTAAAGAAGTACGTACTTTTCCCCTCTATACAAAGATATAAAAGCTAAATCATAGGCCTATGTGTGGTTTTACGCCAATTTGATAAGTACATCAAATTACCATTCTTTCCAGTTAGGTTTTGTGTGACTTCGTACATCAGAGCTATCGCTCTATGCCAAGGTTGAATGCATTGATTGACAGCCAGTAAGACTCGCAAATCAACATCACTGCTGGCGAAACCAATCTCACTGACAAGTAAAGGCGAATTGCCTAACCATGACATAATACCGTCTGTGCATGCCTACGGCTTGTCAGACGTTGGTGGTGCTCTTGTTATACCTATATATTTCCCCTCACTATTTGACTGACAGCTAAGAATACAGGAATAGTTGAGCCGGTTCCTCCATCTCACCAAAGAGGAATCTCTTTATGAAGAAGAAGGTGAGACAAGCTCTCACAAAATTAGAATTAATTCACAATTAAGAAATGATAATATGTTTTTATGTCATTGGGAAAAGAGCTGAAAATGTTGTTCCTCTTGTCTTGTGACTATACATATACAGACCTTACTTGACAGGTAGGACCGATCTGAGACTTGACCAGCAAGACTTACTGGGACCATGCTGGGACTTGGCCAGTAGGACTTAATTCTCACATGACCTGTATGACTACTTGAGACTTGACCTTTATGACTTACTTGACACTTGACCTATTAGTTATTTGAGTCTTAAAGGCACTGGACACTATTGGTAATTACTCAACGAGCAATGGAGAGCTGTTGATAGTATAAAACATTGTGAGAAACGACTCCCGACTCCCTCTAAAGTAACGTAGTTTTTGAGAAAAGGGTAATTTCTCACTCAAATAATAAAGGACTTCAGCGAAGCCTTTTATTATTGGCATCTGAAAGCACACACATTGTGCAACAAGGGTGTTTTTTCTTTCATTATTTTCTTGCAACTTCGATGACCAATTGAGCCCAAATTTTCACAAGTTTGTTATTTTATGCATATGTTGGGATACACCAAGTGAGAATACTGGTCTTTGACAATTACCAAAGGTGTCCAGTGCCTTTAACCAGTATGACGTTACTTAGGACTTGAGTTAGACTTGACTAATAGGACTGAATTGTCACTTGACCAGTATGACTTAACTCAGACTTGGCCAGTATGAGTTACATGAGACGTAATCATTAGGACTTACTTCGGACTAATAACCTGTAAAACTTACTTGAGACTTGGACAGTAAGGAACTACTTTTTACTTTATCAGTGAGACTCACGTGAGACTTTATCTATAAGGCTTACACTTGACAAGTAGGAATTGCTTGAGAACATGCTCAAAGAACCTAATATTAAAAGTAATAACAACACCAAGTTCAGTTGTAAAACAAAATTTGCAAACGTACAATAAAGATTAAGGGGCGATGACAAGTTTTGAGACTAAACTAACCCTTTTGAAGCCGTGTAATTATTGAAGGACTATTATGTTTTGACTTTAGACCTACTCGCTTTGGAACTCCTCCGAGACTTATTGTACTCTTTTTGGGACTCTGTGTCTTCCTTTCAGGACTGAGTCCATCTAATCTTTTCAGAGTATTGATAGTAATTACTAAAAATGAACTTCCATATTTTGACAATTACCAGTATATCCGCAACACCAAGGAAGAAGAAAGCCCTAGAACCATTAATCATCAGACAAGTCAAAATTAGACAAAACAAAAGTCAGATTTCATTCACACCTCTCTTCATATGTTACGTCGAAATAAATTACCAAACGCACGTGCAAACACAAAACACAATAATATCACATCAAACTTCTTGATCTTAGCGAGACCTTAGATTATAACGGTGCAAATGGAGGGGTTCGAATACGGGGGGCAAGGACTCCAACACCATGCCTCTGTCAAACGGCACGTGCCGACTGCCCACCCACGCTAAAACAGTTCAGCAGTTTGTTTACGAAGAATCACTCTTCCGACCTGTCCTGCCGCCCAGGATACCAATGTTGTTATTAAGTATGATATATTAGAGCATAAGCAAGTAGTGACCGAAGGTCATCCGGTAAAATGTGAGTTCGTTAAAATAAGAACAAGGAGATAATAATATTATAATGATCAGAGATATGCGAGCACGCGACGCTGATTTACCCCTACATGGATTCCTGGGTACACTGTGAGGGCCGCGTAGGGGGTATACATGGGGAACCAAATATGTGACCCCACCGACCCGATCTAATTTAGACGGCCAAATTTGGCGAAGGCGCACCGCTGGGCACACGCCCGGTGTCCGTACGTCTTCGTCCATATTTGGGCATTTAGTGGGGATTCTGGATCGGTTCTGTTGGAAGATTGTGTTAGGAAACACTGCATGTTGAAAAGTGCAACTCGTCATGAACCATTTAAGATGTGAGCTGAACGCACCAGGAAGTTTATTTATCTCTTTCGGGTTTGGAATTCGCTGAAATGTTTCCACTTTCACCTAAATTCCAAAGTTCTTTACTTGAGGCATTCTTGACATTTCTACACAGATAAATGGGCAATTTGTTTTCACCATTTGTCCATGCATGTTTTGACCACATCCAAGTCGTTCAAAATCACATTAGTGGAGTGAAATTACAGTAAATTACATGCAACATTACACCACAAAGACTTAATACAATAACACAAGTCTCTGCAATTTTCATGGGATATTTCTAAATATTAAACTACTGTCAAAGAAGCATTTTATAAAATGGACGAGAGAGATCTCGTTTGACTGTCAATTCATTGAAACATGGAGGTAGGAATATTCCTACCTCCATGATCGAAACAACAAGGACATTTTATTACAGTTTTTTCTCTCCAGTGGCGATGTAGAAATGACAGAGGAATTGTCTCAATTTTGAACTCGTTGTTTGGTGAACTACTACTTCTAGGAGGAGTTCATCTCAAGGAAAACAAATCATCTTAAAGTGGCTCAAAATTATGAGTTTATTATGCAATAACCCGCACTCCCATCCTGCTCTCCCAAAATCTGTGAAGTATCTTGAAACAGATTAAATCGTATGAAGATACATGGTTCTTGGTTCTCGAAGATAATAAACCATATCTTCATATATACATTAGTATCTTATTACATAAGCAATCTTCCACGTGAAAATGCCATTGAAAGTAGTGCATTTTTAGACGGCAGGCAGAAGCAAACAACTTCAAGGCGTTTGTGTTGATATAACAGATTAAAATTCCTTGATAAACGTGTCTGATAAGAACCAAAGCTAAACCCAAGCAAGCATTTTATATATTCAAAGTCAAGATAGCACTGTTTATTATGGCAACGATTGTGGAGTTTCACAATGTATAATAATAACAAATCTGAAGTTCATGTTTAAAATTTGTCTGGCACATGCCCCCTCCGTGATGTATTTTTTCAATCCACGAGAAATTACGGTAGCTCACTGTGGGTAATTTTGGGTAACCAGCAAGGTCTACCACATTCTACCCCATCAACCAAAGGTGGAGGAAGCAAAGAGGAAAGTCATAATGCGATACACTCAACTGAGACAGGTACTTTCATCCATGGAATCTGCCTCTTAGAGGAGCTCCTGACAACACCGTCCAAGTTGCCCCCAACACCATCCTCCGGTGTTTGTGACAAACCACCGACTTGATAATATTCACTCGGCAACTCTTTTTGTTGACACGAAGCAAATTGATAAATGTCAATAATTTGAAGGAATGGGAACACCTGCCAGCATATCCAGGACCTTGCTGTAAGGAGGCATGCCGATACATACCTTCACTTTCTCAAATGTGTCCTTTGTCTTCTACACAAAATGGCTGATTCGGGAATTAAAAGCCAAGCTCAACAAGCTTACGCTTTGCAAATTAACACCTAAGTTAATTTCTAGACTCACTGATAGAACAAAAGCACCTTGGTAATCGGCCTGACTCTGAAACCACTCACTGCGTAACACGTTAATAAATCTATACGATGTGACTGAGCAGACTGTGTACCTTCTCCTCAACTTAAACCCCAAGTCTCGATTTTCTGAGATTTCAACCCGTAATATTCAATAAGTAGCTGTATTAACTTATCTTAAGATACCGAGAGCACACCAGTAGTTGTGTGAGTATAAGCCTATTAGTATTACGATTACATAAATGAAGTGCTAGATGGTATAAGAACCTATTATATCCATTCACGACAAAACATGTTTTACGGCAGACAAAGATTATGAAATGGTAATCGTTTTGCTCATAAACATATAAAACGGACCTAGACCTTAACATTGATTCAGTCACTGCTATAGTGCGCCCCTATGCTCAGATGACCACTGCCGTGATGGGTGAACCAACCGCATTGAATGCCATGCGCTAACCTAGAAGTCTCGTTTAACTCATACTTGACTTAAGAATATAAAGACTGACTTTCTTATAAAATGCCACCCAAAAGTCCACATCAGACCGCCACTTATTATCCTCTTCTAGTGATGCGACCTCGAAAAACTTATAGATGAGGAAAATTGCTTCTCAATGGATTCTCCTCAGACAGTTGAACATCCTTGCTTTCTGTTTAGTGTTTATCAACAAGACTCAGTCTGGCAATTCAACAGCGTTTTCCGTTGGTAGATTATCTCTGTTTCAAAGAAAACCCTGTATGACCATGGGTTCTTTCTTTGGCAAAAGAGACGAATGTTTCTTGTTCAAAAGTCACGAACAAAGCTGCATGTGTACGCACAGACTGTTCCTGGTCAACAGATTAATTTGGTGGTCACAGAGGGCCGGAGGGGTCACTGAAGTTTTCGTACGGAAAGGGAAAGATCTGTAAATAAGTTCTTTGGTGGGAACAGTGCAACGTATGGATACAAATATAAATCCTTTCTCTAAACCCTGAACGTGATAGTGTTGATCTGTCTCTTATCAGTAAACAAAGTCTGGTTCTTCGTTTCACACACTCACTTCACCCTTCATACTCCCCATTGTGTAAATCAAGGAACTGTTCGGGGCATAACCATTTGCAGCATTCATGTAGTTGTTCCACAGTATAGTAATAGTATGCTCATGTAGATGTGCATTTGAATTTTGCAACTGAGGCAACAGTGACAACAGCAACAACAACAACAACAACAACAACAGCAGCAACAACAGCAACAGCAACAACAAGAACAAGAACAAGAACAAGAACAGCAACAACAATAACAGCAGCAGCAGCAGCAGCAACAACAACATGTTTATGTGAAGGCCAAGTAAACAAAAATACCAGTTGATCGTCCGGGTTTTTTCAAAAAGAGGAGGATGAGGGCCTTTTTATTTCGAAGGTGGCCGCCAAGCATTTTAATTCAAACTGGCCACCAATTCTTTAGTTTAAAGTCACCACTTACTTTCTGTAGTTACAAGTTCTAAAAGATTGGTAAGTTTAATGAAAAATACACAGAAAATGTGTCTTTTTGAAGAAAACAAAAGTAAAATAAAAAATAACAATAAAAAGGATGCGGCCTCAAAAAAGCATGAGGGAGGGGACGATCAACTTGGATTTTTTTTTATTTGGCCTAACAATGAATTACACTTTAGAAAACAATTGCCCTTCCTAGTTGTAGTAGTAACCCGCCACTCACAATTAGATTCACGTGTAACGCCCCAATTTAGAACACCATGGTTAAGTTCCATCTGGGAGAAAGGCTTACAAAGTTCACCAAAAGGCCCTTCGACCCATGTTTCTCCATGGTCGAAGCTCTTTATGCAGGTTAAGACATCAAGATACATCAAGAAGAGGGCGGGGTGTTATTGGGGGACGGCGTGCGTTCCCTCCCTGAAAGATCTGCGTTTCCCCAAAAGTAAAGTAAACTTAATTTCCGCCCTCCATGCTGTCATTTTAGTCCGTGGGCTAGAATACCCCCCATGCATCCCCCCCCCCCCCCCCAGATCCCCGCGAGTGGTATCATTTTGTTTGGGAGACCCATCTGAGTGATTATTTTGATGTTACCAGTAAAAAAGTTGGGATGCATAAAGATGGCGGCCATTTTTCAAAATGGCCGCTTTCCGAAATTGGTTGTGCCTATATCTCGGTCTGTGAGACTCATAGAGACTTGGTTTTGGTGTCTATACTAATGTTTTCAGGGTCAAGGAACCCAATAAGACCAAACTAAAAAAAATTGGATCAGTTGGTTAAGGCGGCCATTTTGAATTTCAAAATGGCCGCCAATCAATTGGGTTTTTGCCCGTATCTCGGTCTATGAGCCTCACAGAAACTTGGTGTTGGTGTCTATACCCATGTTTTCAGGATCAAGGAACCCAATAAGAACATTAATAAAAACATTGGATCATTTGGCTGAGGCAGCCATCTTGAATTTCAACATGTGACTGTATACAGCCTGTATTGGGCCAGTGCCGGCTTGGTAGGGGCAAACCATAATGTTGTGACGGTATACCGCCTGTACAGGGCCAGTGATGCCGGCTTGGTAGGGGCAAACCATAATGATGTGACGGTATACCGCCTGTACAGGGCCAGTGCCGGCTTGGTAGGGGCAAACCATAATGATGTGACAGTACACAGCCTGTAGTTGGCCAGTGCCGGCTTGGTAGGGGCAGACCATAATGATGTGTCAGACACAGCCTGTACTGGGCCAGTGCCAGCTTGGTAGGGGCAAACCATAATGATGTGTCAGACACAGCCTGTACTGGGCCAGTGCCAGCTTGGTAGGGGCAAACCAAAATGACTCGGATGTGACGGTACACAGCCTGTAATTGGCCAGTGCCGGCACTGGCCCTGTACAGGCTGTGTACCGTCACATCATTATGGTTTGCCCCTACCAAGCCGGCATTGGCCCTGCACAGGCTGTGTACCGTCACATTATTATGGTCTGCCCCTACCAAGCCGGCACTGGCCCAGTACAGGCTGTGTACCATCACATCATTATGGTTTGCCCTTACCAAGCCGGCACTGGCCAACTACAGGCTGTGTACTGTCACATCATTATGGTTTGCCCTTACCAAGCCGGCACTGGCCAACTACAGGCTGTGTACTGTCACATCATTATGGTTTGCCCCTACCAAGCCGGCACTGGCTAATTACAGGCTGTGTACTGTCACATCATTATGGTTTGCCCCTACCAAGCCGTCACTGGCTAATTACAGGCTGTGTACCGTCTCATCATTATGGTTTGCCCCTACCAAGCCGGCACTGGCTAATTACAGGCTGTGTACCGTCTCATCATTATGGTTTGCCCCTACCAAGCCGGCACTGGCCCAGTACAGGCTGTGTCTCACATCATTATGGTCTGCCCCTATACCAAGCCGGCACTGGCCAACTACAGGCTGTGTACTGTCACATCATTATGGTTTGCCCCTACCAAGCCGACACTGGCCGGCCACATGTTGAAATTCAAGATGGCTGCCTCAGCCAAATGATCCAATTTTTTTAAATTAATGTTCTTATTGGGTTCCTTGATCCTGAAAACATGGGTACAGACACCAACCCCAAGTTTCTGTGAGGCTCATAGACCGAGATACGGGCAAAAACCCAATTGATTGGCGGCCATTTTGAAATTCAAAATGGCCGCCTTAACCAACTGATCCAATATTTTTTAATTTGGTCTTATTGGGTTCCTTGACCCTGAAAACATTAGTATAGACACCAAAACCAAGTCTCTATGAGTCTCACAGACCGAGATATAGGCACAACCAATTTCGGAAAGCGGCCATTTTGAAAAATGGCCACCATCTTTATGCATCCCAACTATTTTACTGGTAACATCAAAATAACCACTCAGATGGGTCTCCCAAACAAAATGATACCACTCGCGGAGGATCTGTGGGGATGCATGGGGGGGGGGGGGGGGGGGTATTCTAGCCCACGGACTATTTGTTGCTCCGGCCACGAGTCGAAGATGAGAGGAAAATAACCGTTTAGGTTTGATCCTAGTTCTTGATAGGCACTGTCCCGAATCCATCTCAGTTCTCCACTCAATGGTTTATTCACCAACCAAATGTGTGGAGACTCTGATAAGTTTGGTATACCATTGCCTCAAGCTAAGAGCCAAATCCATAAGTTCAAGTTACAACCAAGAGTTGAATGTTAGATGACTTGGGATTATTAGGTTTTAATTGAGGGGTGAATGTATACACTCACTGAACCAGGTACAAAATGGACACGTTTAGGATTGTACTACTCACTTTTAGGACACTTTAAAAGGAGACAAATACAACATTTGCATGGAGAATACCGTTACATTCAAAAACTTGATATCTCAGCCAGTCATTATAATACATCAATCAACAAATGATCATAAACGTCAATCCAGGGACGTTGCACTGTTATCAGTTTACAAGGTTCATAACACGGATAAAGCCTATTGTGGTTTTTCCATCAACATGTGGCTGTATCAGTCCAACTTCTTCTTTATCTGACCTTATAAGACAGGATGCATGGTAATTCACACAGCTGTTGTTTCATTCTGATGCGGCTTGACAAGTTACTCTGAGAATCTTACCACCTGTGATACATCTCCTAAAGGGAGATAAACTCTTGACTTAATACGCCCGATGTTCTCCCCCTACTCTCTCTTTTCAAATTCCCATAGTCTAAAATTCCTCTAATATGAGATTTGAAAGCTAAACCTACAAGTGTTTACGGGATAACGATGCTAAGAGCATTACGGGTTTGCGTGTTTCAAGAGGTGATTTGGGCGAAGGGGCTATTATGGGGTGCAGTATTGGGGCGCTAATTCGTTAAATCCAGGGATCAGGTAACACGTCACTAATCCCCGGTAATCCAAGATAACATGTCAAAAGGCGGCTGATTAAGCAATGCTTTGGATTAGGGATTAAAAGATCTTCATTAATTGTTGGGGTTTGTGGCAATAATAATGACATGTTTCAAAACACCGGGTTTTAAGATCAGACGTTCGCAGCAGGATTTGTCGTCGAAAGAGAGACACATGTGGTGCAGCTCGTCTACTGCTTCAACCATGTTTCAACACGTTGAGGCTGACGAAACGTTGTCACATATTAAGTCAATGTTTGACCTACAGCTAGTAATTCAAAACTTAGAGATTCTGTACCGTATGTACACAATCACCGAACAGGTACATTATTGTCACGAATATGTCGATGTCAACATTTAAAAATATCTAGTCGTTACGAGCCAATAGTTTTATAATTCACGTTTGTAGTTTGGACACAAATTTACATCAGTATGGCACATTCAAGAAAATAGAGAAATCTCGGCTGGTACAATGCCCAGCCCAACACATTAACAATTTGGTTATTTAAACTCATTGAATGATCTGGATTTCTATATACTTCTCGACTACAGCACGAACTGAAACATCCCCATCACCTTCTTGGATGCAAACTTTGGATGTAGTTCCTTCCACTTGCACCTTCATAAAATCACCTTTAAGGGGGGCATGTAGTATTGGGCGGATCTCAGGTAAGTATTAAAGTTACTGAGCTGATTGCCCCCTTGTTATATGGCTATGTTTAGAAAACAGGAAGACACTACCATTCTACTCAACTTCAGGGTATTGAAGTAGGGATCTCAGCATGGGGGGGGGGGGGGGGGTACACGGAGACGCTGAATTCTAATCACAGAAGGTCTAATTGTACCAGGTTTTTATTAAAGGATTTTACAACTTTAAGGTGGTTGTGAAGTATTTAGAATTGTACGAATGGGCATTCACTTTAAGCTTTGTAAATGACCTGTCCTGCACTGAAGTGAATGAGGTTTATGTATGGATTATTAGTTTCATTCAAATGGTAGCGTCTTATTTCAAACTAAGTCCTCTCTTGATTATGTCTCTCCATGTCAACCAGATTCCTCCCTCCATGGTTCAACCAACAATCCTCACCGAATGGCAAATATTACCACAACTTAGATATAACACCAATGTACACTAAATGTGAACAAAATCCATGACTAAACATAACCCCATTCTTCATTGTTTTACTCAAACAAAATTTGATGAATTTATTCACAGACTGTGTGTTTATCGAAACCTAGAAGATAGAAATTCATTTTGTTTTCCAAAAAAATAATTTATTCTGATCATCCTTTAACTATGTACGCGTCAATCTACACGAGTTTGAACGATTGCTCCAGTCCACAGGTATAGGAGATACGGCCAATGTATTCCAAGTGACTAAAACACAGCGGCCAGCCACGAGTCTCTCACTCAAGGTTCAGTACTTGAAAGGTTATTGACTCTATTTAAGTTTTAATAAAAACACATGAACGACATGGTATAGAAGCCGACTGTAACATGAAGAAATCAGATAGGCGATATTGATTGGACGGTTCAGCAACGCTGGAAGGAGTCAAGTGGTGTGCCAAGCTGTCACGACGGGTCGGCGGCGTACAATACCCAAGAGGAGCCTCTGATTTCAAAATGATGACTCTGGAACCGCCAGAACCTGGCTATGTTTGCGTGGAGTCTGTATTCCAAAAAGAACACTTGCTGCCTGAATCACACAGACTTGTAGAGCCAAATACTCGTTGCAAATCAAGACCATGTTTGCTATGCTACACAATTCTCTGCACATAAATAATTGCATCATGTTCACTGAATATAGCTTCATGATATGAAAAAATTTCATACAGCAGCAAACAAAACAGAAATTTACAAATTGTTTTCGCTGAACACGACTTCAAATTTTCCCACACCAGAACAGTGGACTACTAGGCCTAATGTTTGTAAAAATGTGCCTAAACAGTTAGTATAGGGATTGACTAAATATAGGCATGACCTCATCCCCGTTGGACATACCCTCATTATTAAACCAAGTGATTAAAATCGAGCGCCAGACAGGATAACTAAGAATTCGTCAATTGAGATAAGTACACCGGATAATAACATCAGCTTAAATTTACCCTGACTGCTGTTATGGGTTGGTTGTTTCAAAAGTTCAATCGGAGTTGAAAATACCATAAGTTAATAGTTAGTAAATGCTGTATTGTCGTAATAACTAACTTTGGGATAGAGTAAATCTTTTTCGTGACGTCTCATTTGTTGCTGATCCAACTGTAGGTCAACCCTAATCCATTTGAGATGTTAGTTTATTTTTGAAATCACTTCAGTTAAAGTGTCGTCTGCTTCCTCTTGTCTCTGTACTTTCTCTATGCTCTTACAATTTATGACGAACAACGAATCAAATTTAAGTGATTAAGTCAACCCGGGCATAAGTTTAGATTAAAAGTACATAACCTGTTGCTAAAAGATTGGGAAACCGTGTGAGGCAAAACATTTGTTAAAACCACATCCGATGGCAAGTTAAGTTGATCGCAGATGGTTTAATAACTCGGTCATTATACAGGTAATATTTATAATGACCTTCGACCTTTTCTTACCCACACCGGAAACAGTCCAAATTGATCCATGGTTTTAACTGCCAACGCCACATGGGGTAGTTCCATATAAAGATCTATTCAAACCCCATGTGAAATTATCAGCGGAAAAAAAATTAACGATTAAAACAGAAGTGTGGAGAATTTAGATAAAGAAAAGTGCAAAGTGAGAGCTCCGGTGCCCTCCAGGTGTATAATTGGGACATTGTTGGTCACAACATGGGTAGAAATTGTCAACTTATAATACATATGTGGGCAATTGTTTGTCAAATAGAGTTTCCAGATTCTCTCTCTTTAAGATGTAGACCCCTGCCAATAGTACAAACCGCAAAACAAAACACAAATTCCCCCTTGAGATTTACGCATACAATAATCTCATGGAAAATCATTTTGTAATTTATGACCACCATCATAGTTCATTACTTCGGAGTACAATTGGATGTATTGTCTGAGGGGTTATGATGTGGCTGATAGGATTGCACAGGAGGATGTCCTGCTGTTCTATGGTCATAAAAACATTTCACAAATTGAGATTTGCTGAGCAAGAGAAATTTCTATCGAATCTTCATGTTAAAAAACTATACTTGCAGTCCTTTTTAAACACCAGTTCAGAGCCCTAAATGGTGGTATATTATTTGGTATTTTCTGCGAGTACAATCATACTGTTCCCTCACTGATAACGACTATATCTTGAGCGCATTAAGTTCCATGATAATGGACCAATTGGCTCTCAATCAGAGCCACCTCCTTTTCAAACAGAGAAAGACTACATGGTTGACCAGGGAAGATCTGTCTCCATTATTAATTAATTCGAAGCCTCAAATCCTAACTTCAGTCACTTCATCATACCAAATAACTTTCACTACTGACAGTGACTATCTTTCTTTTCGTCCATTCTCATCAATTGAGTCAAACCGATGCCTCTTAATCCCATCAGTGGATTAAGAAAATTTGTCATACAGGAACCTGACAAGTCTGGGGAGTATAATGGTAACATGTTTGTTCAGCCATCTTGTTTTCTCTCTGAATTAATGTACTTTATCAAACTGAGACTATGGGGTGGTAAGATGATGGCATCATGACAAAGGTTAAACTTATCACAAGTATTCATATAACATAACGTATACAGTAACATAACAATTAATATGTATAAGGCGCTACCGTATTCAACCAAGATCATAGCGCACATAGAAATTAACATTGATAGAGGTGAGACTGAAGTTACGAAATAGAGATAAACTAACAGAATCCTGATGACAGGAGAGGAGATTGCATCTTTTGTATCAAGTATAGGAAACAACAAGAGCTTCGGTATAAACATCATAAAACTAGATTTACAATCGTTTCACCTTTTTGAAAACTTCAAAATATAAAAAGACAACCTGGCGTTTTATAATTCAATCAATCAAAATCTCATTCAGCTGGAACAGATTTTGCTCAACACATTCAAAGAAGTACACGCGCTGACATTTCAACCCAAAGAGTGCATAAGTGCATGGCTGTGCACTTGAGCCTATAATTTATTCCAATGTACTTTTATCATACTTTATTTGCGCAGTTTCTCTATTTTCAGCTAGGTCTCACACAAGATTCAAAATGCGCACAGGACCCCCATCTCCCGAGAGGATTCACACATACACGATGTATTGATCAAGTGCATGTATACACAATCAAATAACCCGAGATGACCAACGATCTGAGACGCCTGTGATCAGCAGAACACACCATCAACCTTGAGGGGGTGAAAAAGCACGCAGTTTGTACCACCACTTTGATTCTATTGTCATCTAATTGAATTACAAAAGTACCTTGACATCACATCAATTTTCCAGTCGAGATGATCTCGGGGGCTTTTTCTATTGCTCCGGTAGAACTACCGTACTATCAAGAAGGAGATACCAATGAACTAGCAGGCAGAGTTGATTGTATAGATGATTCAAAAAGTGCAAACAAATAAATTGTAAAATAATTCATACACAAGGTTTGTATTGCAAATAAAAATCAGGAAATACTTGGATAGCAATGTCATCTTGGTCTAGAGATACAACCACATGAACTTCCAAATATTACATCACGACATTGAATCCCTAAAAGGTCAGGACACCACAAGACCACATGGTGTTGTTTTGTTTCACTTGGCGGCAAGTTCAAGTCATTCAAGAAACGAATTAGAGGCAATAATGGGAGATGTTTTTCAAAACATTTTGAAATTGGGAGAACTTACACAAATCGCTTCAAATTATTTTCTGAAAGTAGTGGTACAAATTTAGGTTCTGGCACCGCACACGCCAAATCCGTGTCATTAATTTTAAATAACGAAAAAGACAAATAGTCTTCAATCTCTTGAATGATTTCAAATTGATTTCCGTGCACCGGTTGCACAATTCCCAATGCTCAAAATTCCTCTCAGGGACGATCATTTGTCTAAAAGCGATCGAGCAACAATTTTTTTTCTCAAATTGAAACAATTACATTTCCCTATTTTAATGAGCGACCTGTTCATATAACTGGACGTATTTCAATACATTGTTATGCCCATCAAACCGCATCTTCACAATAACAAAGCAGAGAACTAAAGTAGTTTGCACAGCCAGGTTACCAAGGGTTTTTCCATATGAACACCTGCCAGAAAAGGGCCAGCTAAACCAGATGAAGAAAACAAGCGCCAAATTGGCATTGCAGGAACCGACTACGGGAGGCATCCGTTTAGGCAGATATTGAAAAATACTGTCGTCATGCACGAAACGGGTTTTGTGTCTGTGATAGTCTCGACTGATCGCACATGCCACGCGACTGTTAGCGCACTGCTGCGGTCAGTCCCAGTGACTCGTGACTTCCACATCTCATTAAAAGTCGCTTTGGTCTGCGACCAATCAAGATAGCTCTCTCATGTCCAATAGGTTATAAGTTCCCTTTCATGTCCAATAGGTTCTGATTTGTCATCATAGTTTTGCCACATCACTTTTGTTTTTACCCTTACCCTTATATTATACATATTGTTGGATTCTATTTTGCCGCATGTTTTGCTTTTTCAAAACGTGTAAGTGGAGTATTTTTAAGGCGACCAGGGCTCCAATTAACGTCATTGGGCCGACAAGAGATAACTAAAAGTCCATACATTTTCTAAACCGGAAGCCCCATGTACTCAATGATGTGTGAGACTCCAATGCAATATTTGTTTGTCGCCCAATTGATAATTAAAACCGACCAAGCACGATTTCTAAACCATACCGCAATCCACAACAACACACCACAATAATAAAATAAGAAATGAAAGAAGAAAAACATAACATCCACTGTGTATGTAGATGTTTAAAAACAAACCAAGGCTGAAACTGAAGAAGCGAAACTAATACGACATCAGACCGGCAGAGTTGGCGACTAACGGGTTCGACTCCAGGTCGACGTGTATGTACAAGTACGGGTCCGTTCAGGCACGTGCGGCCTTGGTGACATCTGAAATGCGCGGGAGCGTTACAAATGACCCCTTTTCTATCAAACCATTTGCGTGCTTCGTCGGCAAACCGACTTGTTCAATTTCTAGTGACGCTTGCGGTTTCCTACGCATCGACGCCAGTGAAAAAAATGCCCTTTTACCGGAATATGAACCATCATGTCTCCAAACATTGATCTCGAATGATTTCCTTTCAAACGGCAGCTGAAAGTGTCTCACGTGCGTTATACTTTTTCAATGCCTGGGAAAATCTTCAGGGCAGTAGAAGGGGAAAGATAGTTCAGAACCGAATAATGAAACACAAAATTAAAGCTATAATTACAATTTCAAAACTGACGTTGATTTTCTACCTTATGTATATTCATCACATCTCAACTTGCATGTGATTGGCTACAACTCTAATCAGTATTGGAACAACTAAATTTGGATCAGTGTAAAGATTTCGTTTATCCTAACAGTTAAAAGTCTGTCTTGTGAATAATTCATATAAGTGCTGGTCAAAATAGTTCTGAACACACTGTTTGGATTTTGAAACCACAAAAAATGTATTTCGATGAGAATCAGACTACCAACCAATAATGTACTGTGGGCTTATATAGTTGTGACGGCTTATTGTGCTTCTTTCCGCTTATTGGACAAACCGAGCTTTACGGTTTCTTTAAACCATATCCTGTTGTTTGTTCAAAACAAGTCAGCTATAATGGGTTGAAGTCAGCTATGGTTGAAGTCGGTTACTTATTGGTTGAAGTCAGCTACTAATTGGTTAAAGTCAGCTACTTGTGGTTGAAGTCGGCTACTCATTGGTTGAAGTCAGCTACTAAGTCAGCTACTTATGATTTGAAGTACTGATAACATGAGTAGCCAACATTCTGTGATAAAGATTAGTCAAGTCTTCAATTACAGTACTCGGTTTTCACGTTGCTGTTGAATTGAAGATTGCCTACTTGTATTTGTAAGTCTATGGCATTGCTGGTGTTATTGACCCCACACACGTCATGTTCTTCGCGCAGTCGAGTGTAAACATGAGCAATACGCCCGCCAAAACACCAGCACCGCCTCATGGAGACTACGGTCTCATTAGTAACAGTATCATTGACATTACGTAAACTTCAACCTTCAATGTTTCAATGATCATCTTTATAGCTCACCTGTGGGGCTCTGATGTGAAGAACGTGTACGAAGAAGCCATACAAATTGAAGCTATTCACACAATACGAAGTGTTTTCATTCGTCTAGAAGACGTCAGTGGATCAGTTCCATGTCCTCAGATCAGACACAACAAGGTCTCTGCACTGTGCTTTTATTTATTGTTGACATCCCATGGTTATACTTCAAGGTGCCGTTTAAAGACGTTCTCACATATGGCAACTGTAATGAAAGAAAAATAAGATATAATTGACTCGGTTTAGCATATAGGGCAGGATTGAGCCTTTTGGAAACCACCGCAATGACTTGGGCTCAGCCTTTATAGGCTCCGTCAGTTATTTTTAATACGTGCACTCGGTAAGGGGCTCCTACTGGCTTACGGAGTCTAAGCCTGCGCCAGCCGATGTGGTATTGAAAACGGCCATAGTCAACATAAATAAACACAAGCTCTCTGACGTTTACATATAATATTATAATTAATGCATTAATGAATACATTTCGAGGGGGAGTTAAGCCTCAACTTTTCCAGGGAATTTGTGACAGAAGTCTATAAAAGAACGGACCTTTAACAAGTCCTTGTGTGGGGTAAGGGCCGTTCCTTAAATTAAAGTAAGCCACAATCATCTTGCTGGTAGACTGATTGTCAGATTATAAGTCAACCTTCAGTTAAACCTGAATGGTGTCAATTACTGCAACGACCTTAAGACCTCATTAATAGCTATTCATCTTTCACTGGGTCTCATCAATATGCATAAGAACCTACATGTAGTATTGTATGTTTAATCTTGCCCTTCTTTATATACCAATGGTAGATGGATGTTGCTTTCAGTGCGTCATGTTTAAGAAATGATTTTTAAATAGCATCTCATTCAATAGTTCTTGGTGAAAGACAGAAATGTAAGCACGGCTCAATCAGACAGCAAAATAAATACATCTTGGGCGACAGCGAAGGTCCCCCAGGTCGACTTAACAAGTCAAAACTAAAAATATGAAAATGATTAGTGGAAGATCGCAAGTCATCGACCACCCACCGGTCTGATCTTTACGCGGGGTGTCGGGGATTTGACTACGGCGGCGAATGGGTTCAGCGGGTTGGGGACTTTTGACACCCAGGGAGAGATGACATGCCAGTCAGGCGAGAGCGGCGCGTTGTTTGACTGCCGTTGTTTTCGCACATTTTACCCGTCAGGGGAGCACCATTTACGGGGTGGCAATTTTGTAGAAGGTTTACTTACAATCTCAGTCAGCACAATAATAAGGTGATAAGGAGATTAACTTGTACACTTTATAGATGAAGGGCGGAAAACTTTTAAAGGAGTGAAAAACATCGACACAAGGTGTTGTGGTTACCCGTAAAAATGGATCGATTGTCCGTAAGAATAAACAGTTAGCATGGTGGTCTCTTGTAACCTTTGAACCATGACTTGATGATTTCACATAAAAACATGAAACAAATGTACTGGTATCAATAATACGGGATAGATTCAAGAAACACGATTTGAAAACATAAAAAACCCCGTTATCTTTGGGATAATGTGTCCCAATTGTATAGTATCAATCAGTCCGTACTATTGGGAGGTATGTTATAGACGTATTGGCAATGTAAGCAATGGTTCTGTCATGTCAACCTGATGTTTATCACTTCTTGATGATAAATTGGCAGAAGTGCACCTATGGGTTCTCAAAGTAGCTTTCGTAATGGGATTGTTCACACTTCAACACTTCCTCTTCACTCTTCAGCAAATTTAGCGCCTAAGTCGGAATCTGTACTCATTTCAATTATACAAATAAATTATAAAACACAAAGTATTTTATTTATCTCTTTAAAAACTTTAAAAGGTGTAACGTTTTTTCACCCAAAGCAGATTAAAATTCTCTTTTTACATCAATAAATACAAATTCATATTCAAGAATTGCTGAAATGTTAGGTCTGTTCTAATTGGTCGAGTTCAAATGCTGTACATGTGGAAACCGCAATGTCTATTGTCAGAACTTTTACCCAGTTTCGGCAATGTGTGGTTTGGGAATCAGAAGGCCAATAGTGCCCCCTCCCCCCACACACGCACCCATGCGACTGCCTGCACCTGCAGTTGTGACACCTGCTCCCATTAACCTCAAACACCGGCACAATTGACATAGAACAATCGACTCCTGAACAATACGTTTTTAATGGGAGATTTTTATTGCCTGTTTTATTCATGAAATTTCACGGTTTAGAGAGTCGGATAAATATCACGCCGAGTTTACATTTTGACATTAATTTAACAAGGCTGCATATTCTTAAACTGGTGTAAGTTACAAGCAGTATCCAAACGGTAAATCAATTAATAAGAGAAGTCGTGGTGCGAGAACCGTACGTAAAAATATCAAGGAAGTCAATCTTTCTATTTCATATCAATCAAAACGCTTTCTCTATATTAATTATTATGCCCAGTATAATAATACAGCAAACTTACTTAGATATGCATAGAGGAAGATGATCAATTGCTTATATTTATGGATGGCTCAACGAAGGTTTTGGAAGAGTACATTCATTCAAATCTTTTGGTTTTCAAGACACATCAAAAGGGATGGTACATGACCGGCTACCAGAGGTGTACCAGTACATATCAAATCTTTTGGTTTTCAACTTCAAGACATATCAAAAGGGATGGTTCATGACCGGATACCAGAGGTGTACCTGTTTACATTCAGTCAAATCTTCTTGATTTCAAGACACATCATAAAGGGATGGTACATGGCCTGCTTCAAGAGGTGTAAAAGGCGTACATTTATTCAAATCTTCTGGTTTTCAAGAAGCATCATATGTATCATCTGTATTAATGGTATTATTAGAAAAACATGCGTTCCATAATTGGGAGAGGGGTGACATTAAAAAGGATGACTTCTGAGTATTAACCTCTTTTTAAATTTTGTAAAAATGAACTCTGTCGAAATTCAATATTGATTACTGAGGGTGGCGTCTCATTCGTCTGGATCGTTAACCGCGAAGCTCATTTGCATATTCCCGTAATTGAAATAATAATAATTGGGTTGGAATAAGGTCAAGGCCATTTGGAAAACTTCCCTGGGCGTGGACCCTATGTTGACGAGGTCGCAAAAAACACGCTGTGTACTATAATGCGGATTAGTGTCATAATGTCAGGGTCATAATGCTTGAAAAGGGTGGTTCAAGAAAACATCCACTGTTGCTCATTTAAAGTCCAAATTGTACACTTTTAAATGTGGCAGCAACAAGTCTGCTACAGTATCATACTCTTGGTTCCTAAAAGCATCATACGTTGAAACAAGTATGGGTTCGTTTTGAATACGACTGTTCGGAGCACACAATTTGTGATAAATGCAAACTAAAACTGGGATTACATTTCAATCTGGGGACGATTGTTTTACATCAGAAGTAGTGTCCCAAGTAATACAAAATATAAGAAGTGAAGGGAACTTGGCGACTGACGTCATAAATAAAGATATTAATCTCAGACTCTCATAATGAGATTCAGGATACCAGTTATCATTGCCCCTCCCTAAGAACCCATTTCAAAAATATGTAAATCAAGAACAAGTCAAGAACATCTTACAAATTGAAAGTCTGTAAAACATTCTATACGGGGCCAAAAAAATTGCAAGTTTGGACTTGAAGAAAAGTGGGTCATATACTTTGCACTCTTCTAATGTAATATTTGTGTGAGCGTGTTTATGACAGCGTCGAAGGAGGTCATAATGCAAGTGTTCTCGGGATTGAGGCACTGTTACACCTGTATACCTGTTGAGGGTGATGTATCCTTCGACTCCTAGACATTCATAGGGTATTATTGTAGGTGGGTTCACTCAAGGGCCAGGGGCGGGGTGGTTTTGAGCAAATTGTTGACGCAAGACGGAGTATCAAAAAGAACCTGGCGATCTCACGTGGCGTTTCTGACGCCTAGAGCAACGTTATATCACTACCGTTCAAGGCAAACAGTCTTGTTTTCTAGTTATTAGTTGAATATGATCAACTGCAAACAAGAGGTGACCGTGATGTTCATTTTTATTCAACGGTGGCACTTTTTGATAGTCATGGATTTTGAAAACAGTTCACGTATATACGCAGGATGATTTCAACCTTGGTAACTCACTCAACATGATAACCGTATCATTGTTATGTACAATGTACATGTGGGAAACCTTCAGATGTTTCATTTTATTTTCCGGATGCATTTATCGTAAAAGAAAAATGGGAACCTGACTATGGGCAAAAATTTGCTTTACAAAACAAGATTACGGGGTCACGGATCTGATTTTCCAATGACAATTTTCTAACTTGAGAAAAATATACAGTACGGGAATCTCAAAAGGTGCATATCTGAGACAAAAAGCTCAAAAGTATAAAGTAAAAAAAAAAAAAAATGCGTTATAGGCATTGTTTTCGGACTTGTTATTGACCACGAGTGGAAATGGTGAATTGTGGATATTTATAACGCTGCACAAAGTCGACTCGCCATAATTCAAATGTACTTCAGTTCATCAGAAAGGCACACCTTTAAGGGTCTTTTCACCCAAGCAATAACAGACTGTCTGAGATAATCCCCTCGTTACACCAGTCCTGGTCTGAGGAGACCCCGACACAGGCAGACACCCCCTTCCAACACAAGCTCCTACTAAGGGGAACCCTAGCTAGTGCCCCCAAGATCTGTTTTCACGCCCCGATTAGCGGGGATTGTATGTATGGGGAAGATCCGGCGACTGATGACTTAAGGTCAGACAGGAGATCAGTAGAAAGCGTAAAAAGCTACAGAAAAGGACCGGATTTGCAATTTCAGATTGTATGAAAACATGCACAACAATGAGGAATTTAACGTCTGAACGGCTCAGACAAAAACCTGGCGAACATGTATCAACAAGTCTGGGGGTGGTCGGAATATAACCAGGTTGCAAACAGTCACTTACAAAACTACTGAGTATACTGGTTGTACAAACTACCAAGTAACAAGGTTTATTGGTACAATTCAATGAAATACGTTGTGAATTGCTGTTTAATATACGGTAATACTGCCTAATCCTTTTGTTTCAATTTTCATACCAAATAAAACCAATTCGTGAAAAAAAAAATCAAACTAGGTGGTGACGTTTTAACATACGCAACAAAAAACATAATATATTGTGTCATGGATTTTGTGCACATTGAAACGATGACTTAGTCGGGTCTTTATATACCGGTTTCTATAGATTTATAGTCAGTGTTTCAGTTGTAAATTTCTCTTAAATATTGGGTTCCGGTTTGAAATTTATAATCAGTCAAATCCAGAATGAAACTATTCATTTTATTTGTGAATAAAGAACGAGGCTATGTAGATTATATTTACACAAGGCTTATATTGGTTGAATCTGACAGTGACACACTGAGGTCGATACCAATAATCGGAGATATCAATACCAGGTTATTATGGAAAGATGGCCCTGTCCACAATCTCCATTGAGCTCAATGCATCTTAATCATTTCAATTAAGACTACAGTGAAAGATGACCCGCATATATTATATCAAGGCCTTGTGTATTAAGATGGGTCAAGTTAATAGCGATGCCTTCACTAGGTCAGACTAGGATTCACATGAAGTCTAATGAGGAGAGATAGAATTGTCGCCTCATTGTTACGGAGTAGACATTTTTGTACAAGTGAGAAAGCGTTCAAGGCCAAAGTTGTTACACAAAAAACACTTGTTAAATTCACCGGCCAAAAACAACAACAGCAGCTTGGAAACCATGAGTATTTTAAATGACATTACATTTTTACAGGTAAGAAATTTCGTGCTTTTAAGCATATAGATGGATTGCAATACGCGTCATTGACCGCCATCTTTGATGTAAAACAATGGAAAAGTGCACGCGTGTACGCGCTACGCACGAATCTCAGCCAATGATAGCTCTTCACGCGTGCACAATTCATCAAAGATGGCGGTCAATGACGCGTATTGCAATCCATCTATTGTCGGAGTTCATGGTTCTTCACATTTTCGAACCCTCTGTTGAAGGAGACTATAAGGACCATTGGTCCATCAAACATTTGTTTTACAGTGTGCATTACAAGGGGCATCTATTTCGGTGTCAAAACACTCCCATCCAGTTGACATTTTTCAAGAAAAGAACCTCACCTAATTAAAGATAACTGTTTGTCAGTGATTCAGAAACATATGCTCCATTTCAATATTTTAAATGTGACGCAAACGATAACAAATCGGGCAGCCTGTTCCATTTAGCCAATTAGGGTTCATTCAAGAAAGCATTAAGATGATAAATACTCACCTCAACAATTTTTGAGATAATTGCCATTCGTAAAGCAAACCTCTTTTTTAAATGTGATGTTCCAGTTCCTCTTGTATCTTTTAGGGTGGGTCTAGATGAATGACCTCTTTCCTTAATGCACTTCATCTAGATTACTAAGAAGGCCGCGGTAATAAAGATCAAATTTAGCATCTTCAATGAAACACCCAGTACGCTCTCAGGCTGTGTGGAGTATTCATATTGTTATTAACGAGGCTTTTAAGGCAAAAACTAATGAGCAAAAACCATCAGTTATTGAGGATGAAAACAAAACTGTAGAAAGTTACCATGGGTGAGGAAAAGGGGTTCAACTTATCTATACAACTGAAAGTCGTGCAATACCCACGCCTTCTCTTCTTCTTCTTTTGATTTCATTTTTTTAGGGGAGTGGGGTGGGGAGGGGTAAATGTTTGCCTGTTCGTTCGTTCAATGTTTCCTTGGAAGGAGACGTAGCGAGAGGAAGGATTTGAGAGGGTTTCACTGAATTTAAACTGACTCGCCCTTCCCTGTCCTCACCCCCCCCCCCCCCCACTCATTTTGGGACGCCCCCATCCCCATGAGGTGTGGGCCCTGTGGGCTTGCTTTCGTTTCCGTATTTTTGAAAATGTTACAGTGGAATGAAACTCTTCGATCATATATCTTAAATTGGCAATTGGCTTCCAAACGTTCGTGTTACTGAGTTAACAACGACTTACTTAGATCACAAGAATAATACTTAAATGGGGTCATTTGTCTAGATGATGGAAAACCACTCTGATCCAATCTTCTTCTAATGGTCAAACGATCATGCTTTCACTTATACTCGTTGTATCTTCCCCTATAGCTCGTTGTTTCACTTAATGATGGACAAGTTTTCTACTTTAATGTGGCCATGAGTTTCATATCAACGCTCTGGAGTTTTCATAAATAGTCTGCATATATAGAACAGGAAGGGATGTCCATTCGCAGTGACCCGTTTACCCCCACTAATTGAGCATTGGTGAACCTTTACAGGCTGTTATGCTTAACAAGTTTCATATCACCGTAATGGTCACTCAAAATGAAACACTTAAAAATGTCAGTGAAAACAAATATACTACTGTTTAATTTAGTTCGACTTAAAGAACTATAATGTTGCCTCTTCTGTTTTTTCTCTCATTCAAATGAATACAATCAAACCGAGGCTGGAAGGTTATAATAGTAGGATTTCTATAATGGGAATCTCATTGAGGAGATAACGTGTGCACCGATTTACCGATACTTTATCAATACTACCCTATAATCAATACTACAGTCAACACTACAATACTACAATCAATACTATAATCAATACTATATATATAATCGATATAATCAGTGCAGTGTATTTGCAGTGAACTGTGGTTTAGAAGTTATATCAAACTGGAAACGAACGCTATTGGAGTGAAAGAAAAGATTGCTTTAAAATGTACAATACAAATAGCAAGCTTTTATTTCCACAATTTCTTCATTCTAAACATGATTCTAAGAAAGAATGTTTGATCACCAAAGTGTTGTACCCTACATTTATAATCGGAAAAAGCCTCATTTCTCCAACACAATTGTGATCATTCAAACTGTATTTATGAATCCAATAAGGCAGCTTTATTTGGGTCACTGCGAATCCAATGCGCATAATAGCACAGTCAGGAAGGGGCACATGGTTCATTTGATCTACGTGGGATGTTATGGTGAACCTTCTCTCCATGCATTATAATGAAATAGATTTATACTGTCCATTATAAAATATTGCCTGACTAACACACAATAACCGCGTATATAAAGAAGAACTCATATTTCAGAAGTATTAATACTTTGTCATGGCTCCCTGCCGTGTAGTTTTCCTGTGTTTTTCTGTGACACTGACTTTGAATCACATGTATTTTTCACTTTTAAACTTTCATTCTTCCTGTGCGAAGGGGCATGTATCGTTAAAAGGGAAGTTGCCAAATCGAACTTCCGTTGGCACTTCCTGTCGCGGAGTGAAAGAAATCAGAGTGCAATGACCCCGCCCACCTTCTTTGATATCTAGGGATTTTACTTTAGGCTGATACAGTGATAGCTTTTGTATCCGCATAATGATTGAATTGTCGACACGTGTATTGAAGGAGACGACAATACATAGTAAAATTTGTTGATACTCAATGAAGGCATAATTTATTTCTTTGAAAAAAGGTTTAAATTAAATCCTCTCCAATTTCGTTCACCAAGTTCATACTGCCGACAGGATCAAACTCACCACACAGAGTGACCAGGGCACCATTGGCACACAGTGGCACCATTGGCACACAGTGGCACCATAAGAGCAAGGATTGCACAATGACATAGTGGCACAATACAGTGGCACAGTGACACATTTTGCACATTGGCACATCGAACATTGACACATTGACACAGTGGCTCTTTGGACATTGACATAAATGTTTACACCCCCCCCCTCCCTGGCGCCGTCACTGGTCTTGTTAAAACCAAATTAAATTCGAAATCAAAATTTGAAAGTTTTGATCAAAGTTACAATTTTCTTAATGTTCTTACCAACTCGATCTTCACAATATAAAGATAGCTTTTTTGGTAGACTGGTGACAATGTGACAAAAAAGAGAGACATTTCAAAACACGAAAAATAGTCGTTCAATACTAACGATCTGTGAAGCCTCCAACCATAACAAGACATATGACTATACAAATCAATCTCCCCAATAGACCATGTAGGTCCCGTGTGTCTTTTTCTAACTGAAACACCGGAAAAGATAAGTTTACAACCCGAGGTGAAAAAACTAAGTAAATTGCTGCCTATCGTCCATGGGGAGCGGTTGACTTCTTAAACCGCGTGGACAATTGGCTAGTTGACGTCACTAAACGAAAAGCACACATAGAATGTGTATGTTTAGAAAGTTAAATGACATTTATTGATAATGATCTAAAAATGAAGGAATGATCTTTAACACGAGCGTTTGCTTCTAATCAACTTGACACATCTGCGTCTGTAATACTGCCAATCATATGAGAGAAAATGTCAATTAAATGTATTGACCGTTATACCGGTACTATCTCCAAACGGGGCCATGTTATTTGATACATTTACATCGCTACATTGTGATGTGTTTAGAAGCCTATCAGTGTTGAACTTTTTTCACAATATTTTCTTTTCTTTTCTTTTTAACAAATTGAAAAACAAATTCTGATTTTCAATTCATTTCTCAAATCACCCACCCACATTCAGGGTTTATTTATATTCAAACATTGATAATTCTGTATGGCCCTTAAATTTCTAGTGCAAGGAAAAAAGTTAAATTAGGCCTACTTTAATTCCAGAAACCAATGACGTGTCGTGCATTGCCCTGGTTGTTATATGTACAACTTCTTGAAGACGTAACATATCAGTCTACTTGAGTTTCACTTGAGACCAACCGGGGAAATTGAGGCAGTTTTGGGGGACGTGAAGTATTGATCATCAATATGCCGCAGAGCCACGTGGGAAATGTAGAAATTGTAAAGGGAAGTAGTTGAGAAAATTGTAGAAGTAATATGGGAAAGGACACCGATGAAAATGGCCATCAATCTATCAAAGAATCATCCTGAAAAGTTTTGCAAGATCAAAGTGGGTCTATCTTTGGGTCTAATAAGAATACATTTTGGTCATCATTGATTATGAAGCACATAAAACTCGATCTTTTTCGTGGCTGAGGGAGAAAATGAATATTGTGTAAACATACAAGTTAAAGCGAAAATAAATCAGCCACTAACGCATGAATGTAAGGGGTGTGTAATAATAATCGGCTATGTTCGGTTAAAAGACTAAAGTTACACACCCTGGATTCATAGCAAGGCAGATATAAATCTACATCAGTTATCGCTTCATAAATCCTTAAAAGTCGACATTTACAGCCAATCGCAGCATTACATAAAAACATGGAGAATGGTCCAAAGCACGAACAAGGAATGTGCCAAAGTGGCAAATTGTTCATAAATACATTGAACATAAATTGCAATAAAACAGGGCCAATATAGTCAACAAATTGCCACTTTAATGGCCGACTCATGCACTTTTTCCTCAGTCAGGTCCATGTCAAGTGTATAGTAAGGCCAATGTAACTGATTTATGACATATGCGATAAGGCCACACTGCCATGAATTACAATTACTTATTTATATAAAGCGTCTGTCAATATCATCAAACGATTTTCAATATAGCTCAACATACGCTGGGTGTTCGTCGGCCTACATACACTCTTGACAATTATTTCACCCTGCGAAGTATGCATTTTCATTCACAGACTGATTCGATGATTAAAACATACATCATTTAAATGGAATGTCCCAAGACAATTCAAGGCCTGGTTATACTGAGAAGCCCTTTCAGAAGTTTATTACAAATCAAACTCGGTCAATAAACTTATCCATTTTCTAATGCTACTAAAAGGTGTAGCTTAGAATACTTTTAGGCATATCTGTTACAGGAGTAGATTAAAATCATAAGTCTGTGCTACGTTCCCAACCCATTTAGGGCCCAATTTAACAGACCTGGAGAAAACTATTACCTGCTTAGAAGTTCCTTGATTAGCAGAAATTAACGGTACAGTCAAAAGGCATGTTCATCAGTTTTGCTTAATACCAACAACATTTTGAGCTAATCAGCTTTATGATATTGGCCTGAAGTGTCAATGACGACACTGCAGGAGGCTTACGGAAGTTAAAAGGCACAGTCGTGAATTTAGAAACTAAAACATCATTTCATCACCAACATCAATTATTAATTATTAATTATTGAATATCCACTTGTTTCCTCTTCTGTCATTAAGACCATGTATTAGGATCTCGCTATTTCACCATACTTCGTCCCCATCAGAAACACAAATATAACCTAAATATCTTCATTTTGCATGACTGTGTATTCCAATTCCACAAAAATACCATATGGCAAATACACAATGCAATATTTCCACAACACTAGAATCTATCATACTCAGTTCACAAACGAGAGTGATCCAATTGTAACATGAGAAAATGGTATAAGTTACCAAAAAACTGTTTGAAGCACGAGAACTGCACCCATCAAGTTTGCCAACACGCGTCATATTCTCAACAGTTCATAAGTTCATTAAACGCTGCTGGTTTATGCCCTGTCTCGTCACATGGGGGTACTGCTGTGCTGTCCACACACAATCCCACTCATTGATCAATGTGTACTTAAACTAATAAATGTTGTGATCTCCAATGCCTGTTTATAATAGACGTATCATCCCGATGGAATGTGATATGTCACCATGGCCTGTATTCCATCTCGTACACAAGAAAATATAGGTTAAAACTGTTTGGTCAGTCAATAGTCGCATCGCTCGTTCGAAGAAGTTCCACATGTATTTAGAAGCAATTTTAGGATTAGCAGACTTTCGAGTCACAGTGTTTGAGTACACTTTTGTTAATCCTGGCCAACTTGATAATATGGGCAAAATTGTATATTGTATGATTGTTTTTTGAGAAATGGCCGAATAAATAATAATAATAATAATAATAATCTTGTTCATACTCAGTGGAATGCAGCGATGGGTCAGTGTGTTTGATTGTATTAAAGATTATAATTTGACATAGGGTCAGAGATGTCAGTGAGTCCAATGACCGTTTATTAACATGACCTCATTAAACAGGCTGGGACACGGTCAGGTGTGACCAGAAGACTCTCAAACCAAAGGTTGTTGCCCTTCAAAGGTGTGTGGTGATGATCAAGAAAATAAATTGAGGATTTTTGTACATTGATGACGGTCCAATTTCAAACAAATCAGATGGGTTAAAGGAATTGGTTTTGGAGGATTTGACAATCAGCTAGACTATTGACTTGGGTACCAAATCATGGTCGACTACACAAAATCAACCAAAACCCACGGAATCGATTGTGGAGGATTTGAGGATCAGCCGCTGAGTTAGATATTCGATACCAATTATGGTCGATTACACAGAATCAATCAAAAACAAAGGAATCGATTTTGTATGGGTTTGAGGATCAAACATTGAGTTAGATATTCGATAACAAGCATGGTCGGCTTCACACTCGGTTTTTCTTTCCTGTTTGATTTTACACAGGTGCTTAAAGTTACATGATCACATGAACAACTGCTTTTTCTGCACTGTTTTAAGGGTCATAAAAATTGTCCACTGTACAATGTACATCAATGAAGGATTGGCACTGTGTTAAAATCCAGAACTACGTACACTTTCGAGAGTTGTCATGCAGACAAATCCTGCTTATCTTCAAGATACAGATACCTGCATAACAGTGGTTTTATCTTCAATTGTGCCTCCGTTGTGAATACATCTATAATAAGGCTTGAGTATGTGTCAATGAATCACATTACAGATTAAAGAAAATCGTCAATCCACTTCCGGGTTTTGTGAAATGAAAATACATCCCTCAGCGTGAACTACCGTCTTGAGTCCTCTTCAGTGGCAGCATGGTAGCATATATGAGGGTGTTGAAACATCTTAAAACACACTTGACTGTTTAAAATCTCTGACCATCTATATACACGAACTCCACTGTGCCACACCAGGTCATATTGCGACCACGGGTCATTAGTGACTTTTATTGACTGTCTTTTTGTATTCAATTCCACCTTCATTAGTTAACCAACAAATTCATAGAAGTCGGATGTTTGAAGTTCTTTAGCTCACGGTACCCCCACTCACGTTAATCATATAGTTTTGCCTTACGTCATAACACTGTTATGCTTAGTGAAACAAAAACAAACAATCGCAGTATGACGATGTGACTCATATTAACAAGTTTACCAAAAAGCATCACAGTCTTGATCAGTATAGGTTCAAAGTGTACACATGCAGCTCTATAAGAGATACGCAAATGACAGTGAAAGATGTATGTATGATTACTTTTTTGATTTGAAGAAATGGTGCTACCGCGCTTCTTTTTATCAGGTGATAGTTTGAATTTGCACGATAAAGAAAAAGTGCGTATGGTAGGCTATATATATCGTGACTTCATCTTTGTTCATTGATAACTCTCGTGCGAGAAACCTAATTGTGCTAATTAATTAACGTCAAATCAATAGATTTGAGATGTTGCATGGTTGGGGAACAATATTGCCATGCGGGGCACTGGGTGGGTGGGTCAGGGGTTAGGGGTTAGGTGATGGGAGGGGGAGAAGGAGTGGGGTGGTGAGATGAGAAACATTGAGTGAAGATTACCATGTACAAAAACATGGCCGCAACAGGCTACACGTCTTTTTGGATGGTCTTGCATTCTCTCATCTTACTTGCCCTTCGCTTGAGACCTGTCAGCTCCTTTGAGTGTGAATTGAAGTCTGGATACTCCATAGACCTAGTTGGTGAGTTCCTGGTGAAATTTTTTAAATGTATATAATTATGTACTTGTGTCCGAAGATTTAAAATAAAAATAAATAAATAAAGTATGGTGCTACTGATACAGAATCTTGGGTGGTTTTTTGTTTCAGTGCTCAAAAAGTCTACTGCAGTAATCGTAAAAAAACTTAAGAAAGTGGGTTAAATAAAAATCACATTATAAAGTTTAAAATGTAGTTTATTGCCAACTATTTCTCTTTCACTCAGAGGACTTCTGATACTTGGGCAGTCTATACAGTAATTTTCAGTGCTGCCAATGGCAGCAAAACAGCAGTTCAAGGACCTGAAATCACGCTCCAATAAACCCAAACTGAAAGTCCACACAATATACAAGCCACTGAAAAACAGTTTCACCAAACAATAACTTGTACATCACCACACAACAAATGGCTTCTAAATTGTTCACCAAATAGGGTCATCATCGATAATGGATGAAGGTTGGATATGGTGCTCCGTAACAACCCTTTTAACCGACCCGTTTGTCTAATACAAAGGTGTTGTCTAGTAGGTCTATTTTACTTCAAAGTTCAATGGCATTGGGGGTATTCGTTCAGGCGTAAACAGACAACAATAGGTTGTTGTTGTCATGTAAGCAAACGGGACAGACCCAATTTTCAGTCAGATTTAAAGCTTTGCATGATGTAGGAAGTAAGAACTAAATAGATTTATAGTAACAATCACAGATTGTGTTCATTCCAACCCTCTAGTAGACTAGAAGCCACTGAAAACAGGGAAAGTGAATATGTTTCTCAAGGAAGTTTTTGAAGACGAACAGTATCTAGACACTTTGAGAGTATCTCACATCTGTTTCTTCTCAGAACCAAAACTCCAACAGAGAATACACTACTTGTTTGATACCCATTGTAATCGGTTTTAACGTGAAGCTTCATATCTTAATTAACTATCGTCAAGTGAAAGAAATGTAATATTGAATTGAATTGAAGACGATGTTGGAAGTAAACACTTGTGTGGTGTGGGATTCGAGATGAAAGTGGACTTGTCCAGATTGGGAAGTGACTCACTATACAACCACAACGTTTCATGGAAGATGTTTACAATCAGCAATCAGTTAGAAACCGATATCTAGAACTGGCTAATTATAATACAAAGTTCTTTTACTATCGCTTTCTGCTTTCTCTTCTGGCCATTGACCCACCTGTGGTTCCAAATGTTGAAGTCGACAGGTATTCGTACACCTTTAATTGGCAGTACGTGATCGTTGGCAGAGTTGATTGAGTGGTAATGAGTATGTATCTTTTAAGGGCGGGCGTTGGGGTTTCCAAATGTGTGATCACTATTTCCTCGACAGAGAGTCCACAGCGAAATCAACTAATCTCTCACACAGACAATGATTATCTTCCGTTAATTTCCTAATGAATTGTCCGACATAGCGAAGCATAATACTTCCTTCATAGGGTGTGTTCGCCATTTATAATGAAGTGAATTATTGTGGGGTGGGTGTCATCCTTTAGTTTAATGACAAATAATAAGGGCACCAACTATCCTAGGAAGTTTATTCTGAAATATCGGCATTTTCCATAGACCGTGAAATGTAACCAGCCGATGATTAATTTCAACTGAATTATATCAGATACTTTGCTTGTTAAGTTGTTTCCTCAATTTTGAACAGTACAATTAAGCTGTAATCTGCCAAGGATGTTTTCATAGCTCCCGATTTCAATGAGGTAGAAAAAAAGTTCAGGCATGAAATAGTTAATACAAAAATATGTCAAAAAATTGATAACATCTTGTTGAGGAATGAGTATCTATCTGTATGACTTTGTGTTTGTTTGTATTAAAAAACAAGCATTTCAAGGGATGTTTACAAATTTGCAATCAGTTTAATTTTCACTTTCAACAATTGCACAGAGTGAACTTTGAAGTTGAAGTCAAATGTTTTAGCTATATAGGCTACGGTGAGAAGAGGCTCTCAGTGCCCCTTTTGTATAAGTATACGTGTCTCAACGACAAGATTCCAAGATTTGCAACAAAATTTGTTTCTAACATTAGCTTGGCCTATTAAAAGTATAGATAGGTTGCAGTGTGACGTAAGTCGGCCATCTTTACGGGCAATTTGGAACACACAGTCATGCGTTACGCGTGAGAACGGCGTGCAGCACGCGCACATTTCGCAAAACTCATTGCATGATTGGTTAGATAATGACGCGGCTGCGTTAATAATTTGAGCGCTTGACGCGCCTGCAAGCCAAAATGCGATTTGCCCGTAAAGATGGCGTCTACTGGGAACTATCTATTAGATCAAACTTTGTACTAATCTTATTCGCTTTCATGTCGCGGCATGGTATGTATAGTCATATATAAATAGAAATCTTTTAGGAAGTTTGTCTTTCAACGCCCGGGTATATTTGTCATTAACGATAGCTACTAGCTTGAAGTCTTTAAAAAGCAATATCTTCAGAAGTCAAGTTATTATTTTTGTTTGACCTCATCACCCAAGTAGCTAATCCATCATCTTATGATAAATCAAGAAGCGAGATTATTGCACGACGAACCTTCTCAGTGTCCTCTAAACTTCATAGACTTTTGTACAGTAGGCCTAAATGATGAGCCAACGTAAAGTGGAAGTTACATAAAGAGAACATTCATTTCAATCCATTACCAAACTAACATTCATAGTTCAATAATTAATTTATTTATCTTAAAAGCAAAATAATCATCAATGTCTCCACAGAAGATTGAAATTCCAAAGATCAAAATGAATTATGATGGATTATTATCCTGCATGGAATCATACTGTCTTCATTGAGTGGCTTGCCATTGACCTTTCAAATCTTTATCAATACAAAAGTTATGCTTAATAACTTATGCTGACTTACATAAATAATCTCTTCATCCACATAGTTTTGCGTTCATGACCCCGTATGAGTAATTAATTTAGCCGCTAGATGCGGTTTCGTGAAATCGCTGGAAATGAGCTTTCCTGTTATAAAAATGTACGTCTATTTACAATAACAACGCCAATGTTTGCACACGTGGTTCAAAGACCGCTATCTGTACATCAAATGAAGCGGAGTTTTTACGCTGGCTGTGTACCATGGAGTGACATAATTCCAAAGTACACATTTTTTGTTGAGTGGGCTTTTTCCTATTACGGTATTTATTTCTTTGAAATGGGTGGGTGGGATTACAATATTTGCTTGCAGAATTGGAACACATGCACCGTTCAGGTTTCAGGTTTCAGGTTTGAGGCGCCTCTGCTGGGACTCGAACCTACCACAATCTGAAACATATACTGACAGAAATGCAATATTCCTTATTTAGCATTTATTAACAGCAAACAGTATTTCGGATTTCATAATTCAGCACAACAAACCAGCATATCAAAGTGTTTTGTATCAATAAAAGTAAACGCAATAGGCCCGAAGCAGCAGCAGCAGAGGGGATGGGGATACGGCTAGGAGGACAGGCACCCAAAGTGGCTTACCTAGAATTCGTTCCTGCGGATAGAGCAAGCTTTATACAACAGTTAGTTTTACTACCGGTGTGAGGTATACGAACATTGCATTTAGGGTGCTCAAAGCACCGACAACTCATTAAAACAAAACCTCAAGCTGCCGAAAAGTGATTCCACGTGGAGTTAAAGCAATGAATGCATACATTTTTTTCAAACTTGGTTATTTCAGGGTGTCGTGTACATTGAGAGAAGCAGCTTTACGTTCTTTCTGACATTCAAATACTACACTATTGGAATTTAATCTGTATCAATAAAGCATCTTTGATAAGGGCAGCTGTTTGACCTAATCGTAAATGGTGATTCCAATCAACAAAATGTCTCAAAAATGATTAAAGAATGAAACAAACTGAGAACATGTTCTTGATCAAATAATCTATTCTGTGTGCAAGCTTACGTTGATCGAGCCCAAAGGAACGTCGGAAATCAATGAGCAACGATATCATCATAAATGATCAAAATCTATTGCATTCGGAAGTATTACACATCACTAGATTAGGATCTAAAGCGTTCAACTTCGTGTATGATAGCTTTGATAACGACTGTGAACCTCTGTATTAGACTAATGTCTTTATTTTTGTTCTCAACAGGATGTGCACGTATTTAGAGTTGTACGAGAACTTATGCAATCCCCAAAGAGTTGAGAACATGGGAGGAGTAAGTTGAGATCACGGGGTATAAAGACCCATGGTTTGACGAGCCTGGAGGCATGACTTGCGAGAAGCTGCTGACGCAGAGAAACTGAAAATCAGAGATTTGCAAAGGAGTTTCAATGCACTAAAATGTACATTCTAACTTCTTTTCTGATTCCTGTCATGCCATCTCATAGTCTCTTCAAAAGGTCATAATGCAAATGCAAGTTAAATCTTTGATTTGTTATGTTTCAAGTTCTACTCGTTTAAGACTGGTTTGCGTGTATAGAGTGTCAAGTTCAATATTAATTATCGGAAAGGAAATAAATGTTATATTGAATTGAATTTGATAGCCAAATTCTTTGAAATCGCTGAAGGTACCCATACAAGGCCTTTACACAATAACAAGAGAAGATTTGAAGGTAGGATATCACAGCCTATATCATCTTATGTGGTGTATATGCGCGAAAGCCCACAGAGATGCAGCACGTGAATTGTTTAACAACTTACAAAACAGTCTTGTTGGGGACATTCCATTGCAATGGACATCAATGCATTGATGTCCTTAAATCTCTGCATCGTTATTTATTGCTATAAGAAAAGTGATACATCGTATTGGTAAACCGTGAGTCCAACGCTATCTCGCTCGCAACGCTTCCAGAATAATTAATACAGCCCATGTCCCTTGTATTAAAAACGCCAACATTATATGACCAAGAAGATCTGCTTCAAGATTTGCCTCTTCGACTTTGAGATCATGCATGGTCGTGCTCCTCAGTATCACTGTAAGCTTTCTTCAAGTTCAACTGTTAGCAGAACCAAGAACTGAAGTTTTTGCTCTAGGTCCCTTGCCAAGGCCGCCGTATCCATTGGAGTAAGCTCCCTGCCACACTCCCGTCAAAACAACATCTATGCTACATCTTCAAGAGGCAAGGGAAATCGCATTTTATTCCCTATATAGCTTTAAGACTTAGGCATGATTTATGCTTGTTTTGTGTAGGCGCTTAGATCAGTTTTCCGGATAAGTGATATATAAGTCTATATTTAATTTGCATTACTGGAAGCATATCAAAGTTTGCTATAAATAAACAAACCAATATAAATGCACTACTCCGTTACAACACACTGGAACTGCACCTACGCCATGCAGGATGTGGCCTCTGATACATCTATTCTTATATTATTTGCTTGATTGATAAAGACTGTTTATTATTCTCTACATATCATCCATTGACACATAATAACAACATCTTTATCACACCATGTGAGTGTTATCTTATAAGTTATAATATTTTATCACTCACTGCCCACGTTTTACGATAAATACAGTTTAAAGACATGACTAGCGATGATTGACAAACTTGTGAAGGTTTTTTCATCTTAAGATTTTTGATACCAAGTTTTTTTGATATCAGGAAGGAAATATTTCTGTCTGCCCATGGAGGGTAGAAAATTCTGACACACTGTCACGACCCAACAATCAGTTCTTATTTCAATATATCAAATTAAAACTACTCAATAATAATAACATAATGAGATCACTGCGAAACGCAATCCCGATTATGCGGTGTTGTCTGGAAGAGGAGGGAGATGTAGTTTTGATACAGTTGGTTAAACGTGTCTATTTAAAACATAATGATGGGTATTCATTTACTCTTCCAAAAACTATTACACACTGGGTACCTTAAGAATCAGATTTGGTGACTGCTTCAAATGATATCTAACAAATTATCATCTGACTTGGATGTTACAAACAAACACCATAAAGTACCTAAATAATTCATCTATCTGATTGTTAATGTAAATCTAAAAGAAGGTTGAAAGATGACAAACAAAGTTTTACATCTCGTGATTTTGAACATTTGACTAATTTTAAGTACATTTTCAGTTTCCACTAGTATCATTCTTCTAGAATAAATTAATGGGGTAATTTAACAATATGGCGCCAATTCTATGCATTTTTGGTTTGCGTGTGTAACATTTCCATGATAGTTTATTTTCAAGATCAGTTACTCATTTAATGAGAGTATGGGAAAACCTTGAAAAATGACAGATGTATGTTTTCCCCATTTATAAACCATTCACTAGTTATTGACTTACAAGATCTACCAATTGCAAGATGACTACACGGAGTCTGTGACCGACTTGACAGACTCGGCAGTGGATAATGACTAGAACGATGCCACTGCTGCCAGCAGCCACAGCCGTTACTGAAGACGCTTGATTCTGACAAATTGAGCCTATCTATATCTTTACGAGCGGTTATCTCGTACCTTCTGCATTATTTGCAACTGTTGTTTTTAAGTTTTATGAAACTGAAAATAGCTTTAAATCTTGCTGGTTGGCTGTCCTTCATAAAGGTTTAACTGGGAAAATGATAGACAAGATAATAATTTTAAAAAACATAAACGTAAAAAGCAAACAACTGTACTATTTGGACGATTTAGGTAAGTGATTGACAACCCACGCCATGTGCATCGGTTGATTAAAGGTAGTTTGACCTGTGAAATATGACTGCAAAATACTGGTTCACATCACATCCTTCCCATTCTAACACCACATAATAAGAAAACCCGGGCACCAGGATTAGGACTTGACCTCAACATTATTACACGGGGTCAAGCGTTGAACTTGAGTGAATACAAAAACTGTCATTGTTCACGCGTGTGCATTCCCGGTGGATAGACGTTGAGGTCATGGCGAGAAGGTGCTGATGGAGACGTGTCGCAGCTTATACCCGGACCGACCAAGGACAGGTCTCAGCTCACTTTAAGTCTTTACAAGGTGCTTGCTCTTAATTATTTATAGCCAATTCAGTATAGAAATTAAGCTAGTGTAATAACACCTGATAGTGTGGCTATAATGATTATTGTATCCAAATAATCCTATGCTGTAGCGAATGCAAACACTTTATATCGTGAATCATAAGGGAATTTATTAGACAAGTTTCAACTATTGAAGCATCACTCTAACTTGATAGTTCGACATTCCACTCACAGGGCGACTATAATTATGCCTCAACAGAAAGTTGAGTTTCGGAGAAATTAATTTCCCGCCAAGATCAACATTTTGTGTCTGCGGTGTCAGTTTGATTCGCAGAATGAACGGTTTGAGTCCAAGCCCATTTGCCCCCGTGATCACCTCCTTCATGACTCCAGGGTGATGGTGTCATGAGATTTAGGTCAGACTCTGACAGCGAGAGCTAACATTGTATAGAAACGGAGTGAGATTGATACCAGTACACAGTAACATTCTAATACCTCTCAACTTCTGACCCGTCCTCAACTTCACTCAAAGGAATTATTACTTACTGAAGTTTATCTTCTAAGCAGCATTTTTACAACATCGATAACAATATCCATCACATGCAAGTTTCGCTGGTACTGGTAGCCTGTTTCTATTAAGTAAATAAATGTCAGTGCTTAGCAATTTTGTTTGCTCTGATAATGGTGAAACCGGGCCCTGGTCGCCTAGTTTAAACTACGGATCATGTTCGTATTTAGACCAAAGAATGTTTTGAGCTGTGTTTAGTTCAGCCTATACGATTGAACACAACATGTATAGAAAGAATGATGTAAACTTCCACATCTCTTTGTAGTTGAACTATTAACTTCCTCAGAGTTCATGAGAAATGTCACAAAAACTCACATGGTGACGTCAATAATTCCAATGGAATCCATGTGTAGTCTATAGGATTGGTTTACAGACAGATTTAAACAGCATGAAATTAAAGGTACAATACGGGATTGGTTATGAATAAGTTGGTTTTTCCATCCATCTGAAAGATCACTGATTATAAAATTCACACCTCTTGAGTATCATCATTCTCTGGGGAAGTATTCGGTGCATCTGAAATACTGTCAAAGTAGAACCATTAATTTTTTAGGAAATTAATGTTGCTTATTTGGACTGCAATCGAAATAGTGTTCTCATTCGAACGTGACTAACTACCGGTAAGTCAATGACAAAGGTTGGTTAGATGAGGTGTTTATAGACCTTATGCATTGACGTCACCAAGCCGCCATCTTAGAGGTAAACTGATGATGAAACAATGGAAACGCGCTGATTTGTACGCGCGGCGCACAGGACTGGCCAATGAACATCTTCCTTTTGACCTCTAGGCGAGGGCGCCCTACTCAAATGACGTCATATGCATAAGGTCTATTGAAAACTACAGAAGATGAATTTACTCATTGAAACAAAATTGTATCGTATCCCTTTAAGCAGCGACAAGGTCTTAGGTTTGTGGTTACGTGTACGGGAGGTACTCTAGATCCATTTCAGGATTGGTAAGCAGCAGATTCAACCGATCAACTCAATACGCCTGCAGAAGTGTTCCTGGTTACTCGGGGAAAAAAGAGTTCAGGATAAAAAATTATTGGGCACCCCCAACACTAAGAATGTCTGGTATAGCAGTCATTCGATGATACCTGTGACTATGCTGAACATGGTCCACTAGGTTTCATCATTCACAAACTGATCTAACTCAATCTTGGGGTGGGAGCCATTTCGGCGTGTCTGGCAGGCATCCACCCCCCCCCCCCCCCCCCAACCACCACCGAAAATGTCTGGCAGTAGTCATTCATGATACCTGGGACTTTGCCGAACACTATTGTCCACTATAAGGTTTCATCCTGTTAACTTGACAAACTGATCTAGCTCAATTTGGGGGTACCGGTTATGAAAGTCTGGCACCCACACCACTGAAAATTTCCACAAGACCACACCCACCAGTATTCGGGAGACGTCCATTTCCTTACGTGTCTGCACATTGCTATACATGAAAACAAAGTTCACTTCCCCGGGCTCCTGTTGTAGATTTTAAATAACGCGACCTCAAATTGTTGAACCATTTTGGCTTTGCTATTTCTTATCTTTAAGGGCTGTTTCTCGACCTGGGTAGATCTAAATGGTCTCGAAGCTATAAAGAAATTCATTCACCAGAGTCGTAGTGAATCTAGAAAGTAGAAGTACATAGCGGGTAAGGAGGAGAGAGTCACCCCCCCCCCCCCCCCCCCCACCATCTTCAGACTCATACTTGAATTTAAACCTTCGACGCTTACTCAAGACTCATCCGTAATCAGGGGTTGGCTTTACCATTATCTGTCTTATATTATAAGACTTAAACTACAAAAGATCATGAGACTTTTGTGTACATGTTCATGGAATGTACAATTTTTGCTTTTAATTGGTCAGCCACTCAGATAATATACATCGATGTTAAAGTGGTGACTTTCCAGGCGTATCCCTCGGCGGTAACAAATTCATATTTTGGTACTAACCATCCCTGTCTTCAAGCACAAATTATATTTTATATCAATCTTAAGATGATACTATCAACTAGAAGTAAAACACTGTAGAATAAATCTGTTTCCAAATTCACAACCTATCATGGACGTCACGGTCATTTCATATCATCACCTGCTGCGGTCTGTGTTGTCTTGGCAATGCAGGACAACCCAAGGCTCTCTATTTATTTTTAGTTCAATTATTTGCGCAAATAGTCCACATATCAGTAAATACGTCAGACGACAATGCAGCAATGCGGCCAAGGATGGTTGCTTAAAGGAGCCTGAAGGCTGACTGTTTTCCGAATTCCACTTTAGACTTGAATTAAATGGTGGAGTACATGGAGTTGTATGATCACAGTTTCTTGGTTTGACAATGGATTGGAGAAAGTGGTTCACAGGATTGAAAGACTGTAAGAATCACAAAATGTACCGACATCTACGTAGTGCAATCCCAGGAAAATAACGCGCCCTCTAGCGGTCAGTATTAGCTGGAGGGACAATACTTTTTTTGTGGGGCAGGGTCTAAAAACCTGATTTCCTCCTCCGTGTCATCCATAAGACTATTAAAGAGATTATTGTCATTTTGTCATTTACGTCGAAGCTCTATATGACTATTATTATACTATGGACTAGATACAGGTCACTCTAAATTGCAGCCAACCTATAGACCATGTGACCTGTGACATCACAGTCATGTTTAAAAAAGAGCCACAGAGCCTGGACTTCCTGCAGGCACATTTTGTACACAGCTCAATGGAAGATTACAACAAATCTTATGTTTTATGGAGATTGCACCGTCTGATTTGTCTCAACTTTTGATATTGTAAAGCCGTGTTCGCATTGGATTAATGTTTTACCGAGACAGTGGTTAACATTCCAAAAGGCGAAACTTACCAGCGTCCGCACTTGGATTAATGACGTGGGTAAACTAACCGACGCGATCGGTAAAACACATACCGACTAACTTAAGACAAACACAAGAGGGCGCTATCGCAGTGACCTTTGACCGGGGTGCATGACAGCGAGAATGCAATGAGTGCAACCGAGCTTCCGTCCGTGTAAACAATTGCGAGTGTACGACGTGTCACCACACGATCACGTGGCGCGGGGGGTAGATCGGGGACCGGATGTGGCTTTTTACCGGGACGGCTTTTACCCTGATCGCGTCCGCACTGGACTTTTCGGCTCGGTTAAACCATGGAGGTCTAATTCTACCTCCATGGTTAAACTGACCTGGTCAATTTAACCGAGACCTGGTCAATTTAACCGGGCAGACGTGGGTCGGTTAAACTACCCATTCGGGTCGGGTAAGTTACCTGGGAGGGAAACTTCCTGGGCTGTTCGCATTGGACCTAAAATGGTTAAGTTACCCATTAATTGCTTGGTTAGTTTACCCAAATTAAGTCCAATGCGAACAGGGCTTTTAAGCTGGAAATTTTGTTTTACCCCAGGCACTTCCCCCAATCTCACAAGCACCCTAATTAATCCAATGCTCACCCAGACACCAGTGTCCAGACTGGCTGTCTGGGACTTGACAAATTTATGACCTTAATGCCCACCTAGTCTGTCCCCACAACTTTGTTATAAAATGCCCTTATGTCCCATCTTTAGTTCATTCTTCTCTGTTCTGGACTTATAGACAGACCCTCCTGGTTAGCCCAGTGCAAAATCTCGCACTGTGGCCCAATCCAGTATTCTTCATCTTTTCCTGCTACTTCTGTACAGCTGTTGCTTTTGTCAATTATGAATTTATGTGAAAATTATGACACAAAATGTATTTTTTTCCGTATAGCCTGTGTAGTATCTTGCCCGTCAGGAAATGCACTATAATGTACAAGGTCACTCACATGGTCTATACGCGTTTAAAGTCATTTTATGTTGTATAACCCTATCGTTGTAATGTTGGATAGACTTGCGAGTTACATATTTTCGTTATACCTATTTTTATCTACAATATAACAATTCTGCAAAAGAATGCCCAACGTATTCGAGGAAAGCACTTTCGTGTGTTTTTATATTCCATTCTCCCGGGGTCGTACTCGAAAGGGTCGGCAGTCATAACCAGTGAAATCATAACATAGGGGTAAAATACATACAACTGTGTACTAAAAATAAGATGTAAGTTCAAAGGTATAAATCTAATCAACAAGTTGAAGAGTGCACAAACAGAGTATGGACTGACTTTCTAAGATACAAAAACAACTTGCCTGTATACAGCAACGCGAATAGCTCACAGCTACAGGCTCAGCGCGAACTCCCGTGGTTTGCTCCTCGGTGTTTATGCCCCGGGGCTTCGTCGAAGTGGTCCCATCGGCTGCAGGAGTCGTGATTAAAATGAAAAACAATACAGAAATCAAAAGTTTAGCCTTTGGCTGTGGTCTTAAATATTAGTTGTACATATGGAATTAACCAAAAGGTCAAAATTTCACCTGCCTTACTTTGCTCTTTTCTTAAGCCACCTGGAGGTGCACTTGTGTATCTAAGGGAAAAGTATAATTAGCAAGAGGGTTTACATCCCATCCTAGCTGGTACCGATCGGGAATTCTATTTCTTCCAAACAGTCTCTTGATTGATGAAACCAAAACTCATGTTCAAACAATATCCCATGTTAGCCGTAGAGCTGGAACTATAGCAAAAGTATGGTGGCCCTGAAAGGACATCGCATATCGCAAACGTGTGCGCATACGTATGCAATGTCGTGAAACAATTCGCGAATATGTGCGCACACGTATGCAATGTCGTGAAACAATTCGCGAATATGTGCGCACACGTATGCAATGTCGTGAAACATTTCGCGAATATATGCGCACACGTATGCAATGTCGTGAAACAATTCGCGAATATGTGCGCACACGTCTGCGAATATATTTGCGATGTCGTGAATTTTATTGCATACCATGTCGCATACCTTTGGGGTGATGTCATAGTTGCGGACAATTTGTTAGTGACCTAGGGAGTACGTAGCGCTACAGTCGGGCTCCTGTAAGCATGACTATACAATAATGTGTACCCAGGAACTTGGCACCAGGCCAAGTCTCGCCATGCCGAAGACCACCCGCCTCGCTTGCCTCACAACAATGACTACCGCTGCAATGACTACCGCTTATCTCACTGTAGGCAAGAAACCCCCCAGATCATTAGACATTTTATTCAAAGGTATGCGACATGGTATGCAATAAAATTCACGACATCGCAAATATATTCGCAGACGTGTGCGCACATATTCGCAAATTGTTTCACGACATTGCATACCGTGTGCACACATTCGCGAATTGTTTCACGACATTGCATACGTGTGCGCACACATTCACGATTTGTTTCACGACATTGCATACGTGTGCGCACATATTCGCGAATTGTTTCACGACATTGCATACGTATGCGCACACGTTTGCGATATGCGATGTCCCTTCAGGGCCACCATACAAAAGAAATGTACATTATCTGGGGTCCTTTCTCAAACCTCGGCTTGGGTTCCGTCTCCGGCTTGGAATCAGTTATACACTGTTGGTGCAGCGTGTATTCGCACGCGTTGGTTCGAACATCAGACGGAGCCTGGAGCTGGAGCTGGAGCCCAAGCCGAGGTTTGAGACAGACCCCTGGTGTGACCTGCAGCCAGCTTCAATATAACATGAAGATGAACTTATATGCTTATATTTAAGATGTAACTGGGAGTGGAGATCATTCTGTTCTTTGTAATGCTTCACATAGTTTCTTCACAACACTAATACAGGGATTGTACTCATTAGACGTAACACTTAATAATGATTTCAAATTGTGTAAACCTTCAGGCTTAATATAACTTCCCTTTGCATGGGGTAAAGCATACGTGTCCAATTATACTGCGATTGTATAAAAAAAAGGAGTCAGATTTCTGCCCATAATTACGCCATGGAGAAACTATGACTACACATTGTAAATCAGTATCACTTCTGTATACACTAATGATGATGACCCACACACATCATACTAAAGGCCACACCATTACAATTGTGTACAAATCGTTTCGCCTTCAAAGTCAGTAAAAATGAAAAATGTGTGTTTTGAAATGACTTGACTCTCCAAGACGCTCTCTTGAAGGCGATAATTCAACTATTGTCTCAAAAAGTAGCTGGAAGACTTGCAGGGAAGAGAGTGATCGAAAGTAAAGATGCTGGTTCGTCTTGAGACGAATTAAACTGACGCGAAGCCAGACAGCATTTCCGACAGACCATCTCGTATATCACTTGGGGAAGACAGGGTCTCCAAGGCTAACCTTGTACAACCGCACGTGCAAGGCGCAACATAACCTTGAATAGGTAGTTTATCTAAAGTTTTCCCTTCCCGTAACATGTCTGAACATGCACATCCACTCCACAGAGTGCAACAAAAACAGGTGTGCCGGTGGCGTAATAAGATAGAACAACTATTCACAAGCTACCTCGTTTGGACATTAATTGGCACTTCGCATTGTGTAATCGGGATATCCCCTCATTTGGAAACGTTTTCCTCTAATTCAAAAAGCCTGGGCAAACTGGTACAATGTCCTTGGATAGGGGGAAGATCAAACGGCTATATGTAGACGGCCAGCCCCAGACGGGTGCACAATGGATGACCCGAAGGTCACAAGGTGGGAATGATTGAATAGTTCATATGGGACCACTACGAATTACAATCATCACGTACTTGCTTTATGATCATATCAACACTCAATTATTTCATGATAATGTGACATGGCTGGATAATCCTTATGATTTTTGTACTTGTTTAATTTTTCCTGTTTAATTTTAAATAGCCTACCTCCCAAGTCATGGATACTTTTACATCCCAAATTCCTCTTTTACTTTCCAGATAGTGTTTCCCCTGAGGGGATGGCCTAAAATAAAGCCAGCCCTTTATCAGTACTGATTGCCATTTGCATGACCGCATTCCCTTTCTCCCTAGTGATAGGTTAATTACTTCGGAATGCTTGTATGCAAATATTGTGACCCCTGGTCCTTTCCCCAAGACCATGCTTTTTCCAGCTAAGACAATTCAATTGCAGACCGGCAGTGGACTTGACCACATCACATTTTCTGGTTGCTCCATCATTGACATTTCTGCCTAGAACTTTGGTCTGTTGTGGAGTCAGTTGCCATTGTCTCTTTTTATCAAATTGCCTCGCGCCTTTATCCTCACTCGATCCTAGGTAAACAATTTCTCATTGCAAGCGAGTTCCCAAAAGCGGCATTTATCAGAAAATCCATTTTATTTATCATTTATTATCTTTTATTTCAAAGTGTTCCATTTTTCCGGGTTACATTTTCATTCAACCTGCAAAACAGAATCCCCTGAAAACCCCCCACAACTTCAGTTGTTTTCACCATGGAGCTTCAACAAGCACCCCCTTGACCCGGCCCATGAAGGAAGAAGCTTCCTCACCTTCCTCCATGCTTGACCTACATTCTATTTGCAATGCATCAGACGCGTAACTACGGTAAACCATGGGCCCACACAACGCACGTGGTTATTCACTTCTGTGAGTGGGTGTGGCACTGTTCTCCACGTGGGGTTTCTACACACCACATGCTAGCGACGAGCGCACTCACACAGTGCACGATTCATCGTTACGCAGAACCGGATGTACGCTCCTACCACGCTCTATAGCAAAGTCAATACATGTTGACACACATTTTTTGGACTGATAAGAATAAAACATGCAAACAAAAAAGCAGGTGTGTGGAACAAATTTATGAATGAATATAATTGATGTGTGCTGAATACCTTGACTATATAGATCATCCAAGCACCTGTCTCTGTAGAGAATTGCACTTAACTTTCCTAAGTGGAATGAACATTTTACACCTGTTCTAATGTGCTCTACCATCCGAATTATTTGTAATAAGATCACATTCTTGCCCTGGTTATGTGTGTACAACATGATTGTATTTGAACGGCTCCCAAGTGTAATTTCTCTAGTATCTTGACGGTCATGTTATAACATTACCGCTATTGGTATAGAGTGAAGACTGGAGTTTACGGTTACCGTTGGTAAATAACAGCTACCATGGTACTGTTACTAACGTACAGGGTATTCGGTAAGAACCGCGTAATCACTTCATTAACATTTACAATAATGGAGTCCACTATGGGCAAAGTTTCATGATGCTGTTTGGGAAAAGATGTGTCTCGCCAACTTTTCTGCTAAGCAAAAACTAGCAGGGAAAGGAACCGTTCCCATACAGTTCACATTGCAAGGTTCGTTTGGTGTAAGAGATTCTGCATACGATCACGACTGACTAGAGTAGTAGTACACTATCTTTACAGTGTTCTAAAAAGTACACTATTGCAAAAACACTTCAAATTGAGGGTACATTAATTTCAATTATGTTGTGATCTTTCACCTAGAGCTGGACCCGTGAAGCTAGCATGATGCCTTGTCGGACAGTCCCGGACACAGACAGCAAGCAAGACGGCGACGGACGGTAAACCCAACCCGTCCGGCATTCTGACAGTCAGCCACCCCAACCACGTGGGGGCCGGGAAAACAGCCAAACCACTGGTGACTCACTGACTGGACAGGAAACGTTACACAATATATTATTTTTTTAAACAAGAATACCTGTGATAAAGTGTGTTATGGTGGCGCATATTATGGTGTATATACACTCATATTATTTTATTGTAATTCATGCCAGCTGATGCATATTTCAGTTTACTGTCGGCAATTTAACCTTAACTTCACTTTTAAGTTCTTTATATTAAAACGCCGTGCTACCATGGATGAGAGATTTTTCACAAATCTACCTGTGAAAGCGGGCGCCTCATCTCAAAGGAAAACTCACATTTTCGGATGAAGAACTATGAATTAAAGTTTGTGTTTATTTATTATAAAGCCAGTGTTCAATCATGGAGAAAGGGTCAGTAAAGGGTTTCCTGTTTATTTCATTGAGTCGTTAAAGGGTGTGTACAACATTGGTAATTGCCAAAGACCTGTATCCAAACTTGATGTGACCCAACATATACATGAAATAACAAACCTGTGAAAGTTTAAGCTAAATCGGTCTTCAGAGTCATGAGAAAACAGTGAAAAAACCCTTATGTGTTTTAACTTCTTTTCAAACACCAGAATTTATCCTGCAGGATAAAGACTATTATTTTACTAATTTCTTAAAAACTGTGGCATTTCAAGCAAAACTATTTCAAGGGAAGTTTTCCACCATGACCATCTTTATACTATGTAAGTTATGTGCAAATCTGTGAACATTTATATTTTAATTCTTACCAATGTTGTACACACCCTTTAAATAAAATAAAAATGAAAATAATAAGTTGTGTGCTCGTATTAATAATGCCGCATATTTTAGTCTTTCAAGTTAAAACAATTTGGTTCTAACTTCACTGTTTAATAATGGGAAACTGAAAATATGTTACAAAGCATAATTCTATACTATCTACCATACACAAAATCTACTTAAAACAAATGATTGTTGTCTACAAGTATCAATATCAGTTCGTGTAATAGTCAACTTAAATTGTAGTATCACAAACATTGCGAAGACTGGACACAGATATCATTATAAAGGAGATTGAGTACAATACAAATAGAACAAGCATACACAAGACATTGACAATTTGCATGGGATTTAGCTCAACTTTATCACCTCGAGTGCCTCAACTTTAAAATTTCGATCACATTGAGCACCTAAAACATGGCAGATTTTTACAGGAGTGAAACTTAAATATTGGAGTAAATGTCCCTTTTATTGCACTGTACAGACATCTCAACTTGCTTGGAGTCTGACTATTAAATTGCACTTTACACATTGATAGCAAAACGCACAATAGTGCAGATTGTATGAACAGTGCAGCACAATTTCACTTAAATGGATACCTTTCAGGGAGTTTTATGAACATCGGCAGTAGAAAAAGAATCTCAAATTCAATGGAACATAAAAAACTGCGATTTACCGTCCATATCTCATTTACAAATTGCTTCATCTGCACAAAAGGATACAACCTTGAAGGACAGACAATAAGTTTGATGCCGTGTGTCCAATTCCTGCAGCCCTTTGAAGCAATGTTCTGCAGGTGCACGAATTATATTTTCACAACAAAATTATTCCCGATTTGTTATGTATTAGATGTCATTGTGTCATGCCACAAAAACAATATTTCTAAAATAAAATTATATCTCTGTTAACAAATGTGCAGAATTTTCATTAAAACATCTCAACCGACCTTCAACTTTGCATCACCATTTTACTCACATCCCATAATTCATAATAATAATAATAAAGAATACAGTACGGCTACTCTTGTACACAATATGGCACCACACTACTTTCCATAACGGTAGCCGTAGCTGTATGTGCCAATTCGGACTGGGCCTACCTTGTATGAAAGAAAGCATTATGACTTTATCATTGTCCATTAAACATGTTTGGCAACTAAAAGTAACTTAGTTGTTTGGCCAAATAAACACGTTTTTCGCAAAAACAAAATCTATCTTTGATAATATTTCAATTGAAGGAGCAAACATGTTCTGTTTGTTTTTTATCTGGAAAAATTAAGCATTTACAAGGAAACCATTTGTTAAAAAAATATACCAACCTCTCTAAACAAAATGGAACAGATAAGCCCGAGTAGAAAGAATGCACAGAAAACAGACCATGGAAAATTGTCATTAAAAAAACATTTTAACTTTTATTTCCGAACGATCTTTACAAATTATTCTGGTGGTGATAAAAACAAAAATATCTTTTGTGGCAGCAGGCAGGTGACACTTATACAATGTAGGCCTATGTTTATACCAAAGGCATCCATGGTTTATAAAAACACCTCAAAATAAATGCTGTTCAAGTTTTCTGACCGCACAATTTGTAACCATGACTTTAAGTTGGAATGATCGTCAATTAATCAACAGGATGTACATCAAACGACAAGCCATCTCTCAAATCAATCCGAATACTTTTAAACTGAGTCCTTCTTGTCAGACATGATCCAAGGCGACCCGCCCCCATCACCCCAAGTCTCCCTCGCGTCTCGTTTCTTCAATCCAGTCTTGTGTCATTTTACTAATCATGAAGTTTATCGGACGGTTTCCCCCCAACAACTTCCGTAATGGGATCATATAGGGAAATCAGAAGGAAACTATTACCACGCGCTCTGTGATATTGTAGTCTGGTTTGGTGGAGAGTCAACTACAATTACACCACAATACCTTATGCGAAACACACCAAGTTATGACAACAACTTTTAAACAAACCCCAGTTGTGTTATACTCCTTTATATTGTAAGTTTTAATTAAAGGTATTAAACAGGATTGGTCAAGATTAAAAAAAAAAAAAATAATTCCCCCCTGATATGAAGTCATATTCGAGAAAGACGGGGAAGAAAGAAGAGACTTGATGGCAAATTTATTTTAAACTTGAGTTGTTCATAGTTTTATTTTATACCGCTCTTTAAAAGTATATGCAGGCTTTGCTTTTAAAAAAGTTCAGAGAGTTGGTGACACCATTTGCCCAACCAAATCCACCAATGTGGACTGCTTTTATTTTAGCAAAATGTATTCAAGTAAAGTCAATGGTATGACAACACCTATTAAAGACGGAAGTTAATTCTGTCAGACACAATTGAAAAGAGGTTGTTGTATCAACTAATTAAAACTGGGTCATTTAAAGCAAGCAAGACTAAAAACCATGCTTATTGCAACATGTTTTGAACTTCAGAAAAAGGTGTTTCACTTTACTTAGCGAAGAGACCTTGAAAGCTATATCCGGTTATCACACAAGGCAAGCCAATAAACACCTTTCTTATCAATAAATCGTTGTCAAACATCAAGTTTGTTGCCAGCGAGGCAACTTTCGGCTCGTTTACATCCCGCCAATTGATCACCAGTCTCTGTTGTTGATGGGTTCAAATACATTTGAACAGTTTTAAGATTAATTTTAGAAATCAATAAATGCTCGTTAAACTTTGCATAAAGTTGGTACTGGCTCCCAGATCGTTAAGGTAAATGTTACCTTCAAGAAAAATGGTTTTGCATTCGATCCGTTGCAAAGACTTTTGAGAAGTTAAGTATACAGGAATAGAAAACAAAAGTATAAGAGCACCAACATGCATGCATGCTATTTACTGCATGTTTTCCCCCCCAAGATTGACTTGCTGTACATATAGTCAAAGCATAGAGAAAGGACGGTCAAAGGGTCAAAGCCATCATGCTCTGAAAAGCTCTTCAACGCCATAGACTAAGAAGTGCAAATGAGAATAACTCTTAAAAGTTGGGAAGGTAGTGCATTCTGCTCTACCAGCCAGGCTCCTAGTGGATGATACCCATGCCTACATCCTTATGGACTGTGAAGGGGGTAACCCTGTTTCAGCCCCAGGAGTAGGAGGCAACGTGCCCCTGGTGTCAATTGATTTGGGTCGATAGCCCAAATCAGTTATGTGTAGCCCTCACCTTGAAGTGGCCGTCCGTGGCCTTGTGAGTAAGGCGATATCTCATAAAAAATATATAATTTTTTTTTTTTTAAACTCGTTCTCGATCAAGATATTTCCTCTATCATCCAAGGATGAGTACTTGGCCCCGCACCAAATTTTCGTTGGACATTTATTGGAGCCATCCTTGAAAAGTGGACTCTCTCTCTGTCTCATTTCCAATTACCCAAACACAAATACAAACCCGCGTGAGGTTCATATCTTCCCCATCAATTCGGAGTTGGGTTTATGAACTAGATATTATGAAGGATACGATAATGGGCATTGGTAAATGCACACAATAAGGCAACCTCGATTGGAAGGTAACTGGCTCTAAGCCAATGTTGACTTCCCCTGACATCACTGATTGTAAATACAAACAACTGGTGATGAAGGGCATTCTGATGTCCTAAACCAGACCAGGGGTTTTAGCACTTTTACATTAAAGCCTTACTTGGGAGGTCAGTTTTGAATGCCCCTCTGTCCTAGCCTGGGGGTGGGGGTTGACTATACCTATGAAAGAAGACACTCTCAAACATGACGTCCAACGTGTAAATGTTTAGAGGTAGTGCCTTTGTGAGGTCCTTTGAAGGAAAGTAAAACACGGAATAACCGTAATCCACCTGCTATTGTTTTCGATCACCCATCAGTGGAAGTAACTACACACGTTCTTGTTGTGAGGTTTGAAAAGGTTTGTATAGCCGACAGTTTGGGAGCTAGACCACTTAATCTGTGACTGGCAGGGGTTGGACAGTAACTTTTGAACAACGCAGGATCAGGACCCCGGGCACGTCCCATGGAGGGAAACTTCAAGGCATCTACGCCTCTTTCAGAGCCTTGTCAACTATTCATGGATCATCAGAGGATCCGTGGACTATTTAAAAAGGACAGGGAGTTCAAATTGAGTCGTTTTTATTGACACACTTTAAACGAGTCACGGAAGGACAGCAGCCGTCCGACTGTATTTTCTTGCGTGGCACCGGAACTCTGGCGTGCCCGTGCCACGTGAAATTCAAAATACGTTTCCACCACATAGAATGACCCTGCCATTCATCATACACTCGTACTTTCACATGATACTATAATATATTGAGGAAGTCACCAATACCCCTAGATTGTTAAAAAGACCCTGAACTAATTCAAAATGTCCGATAAAAAAGCCCAGCCTTATCGCTTCGAACCGGCTGGCTCAACCAGAGCTCTTCACCACTGCATTCTACCTTTTTTAGAAACACGAAACGGATGTTCGGTATGAATTCTAAATGCGGAAATTGCATTTCACTTTTTTATTTCTTGTCAGAGAGCGTACAGTTTCGCTTCGACTCTAAATATGAGGATTAAGTGAATCCTGAAAGTTTCATTTAAAGTAAAATATGTTGGTACTTTCTAGATGGCCTTTCGCCCATGACATTACGATGTTAAAAGAAAGCTGTTTCCCCGCGGAAATTTGTTGTTTGAGTCAAGAACAAAACCTACCCGTGGTCATCGGCCGGGAGGTTAAACCGGGTAGGTTAAACCATACACACAGGTAAAAGTAATCCATCAAGACAACTCATATACCGATTACATCGGGGCAAAATAACACCGGAAACAGTCCCAACTCTTCGACCCATTCTGGTCAATTAAAAATACTTTGCGGGTTTGTTGTTCTATTAATTAGCTGCTGTGTGACCGCGAAGACCTCTCTAGATCTGGGACCTGAGTGAGAGCATTCACCAAGGCCAGCGGAAAGAGTCCTCGGAAACTGTTCATAATCCTGTGTTGTAAAAACATCATCGGACATTCCAAGAAAATAACGATTCTCAAACAGATTGTTGGTTCCGCGTCCACGACACACAGGGCATTGAGCACAGAAGAAGATTTCACTCCATCACTTACTTACTTGTTAGTTGACCACACATGATTCTTCCTTGAAATTATTATCTGCGGCTGACACAAAATGGCTGTCACAATTTAGAAAAGAAGCAATTCTCTTTGAAGCTCAGCTACACATTTATTTTAGATAGGCCTACCTCGTTTAGTTGAATAATCAACTGTGTTTAAAGGGGTGAAGTGGTGTATATTATTATTCTAATCGAACCCTCATGGCATACTACTCGAAACGTCGAGTTAGACCAACGTCATCGGCAGAGAACCAACCCCAATTTATCAGGCATAAAAACATATCTATCTGCATAAAAACACAAATTCAGTTTAATAACCAACAATGTACAGGTGTTGAAAATAAACTTTTTTTTATAAATAATACTCATGAAGACGATCAGAGCATACTACTCATGAAGACGATCAGAGCATACTACTCAAAACGTCGAGTTAGACCAACGTCATCGGCAGACAAGTACCCCAACTCAAGTTCCCACAAGGGTGCCAACCCAATCCCTCGCCATCGGCAGACAAGTACCCCAACTCATGTTTCCACAAGGGTGCCAACCCAACCCCTCATCATCGACAAACAAGTACCCCAACTCATGTTTCCACAAGGGTGCCAACCCAATCCCTCGTCATCGACAGGCAAGCACCCCAACTCATGTTTCCACAAGGGTGCCAACCCAACCCCTCATCATCGACAAACAAGTACCCCAACTCATGTTCCCACAAGGGTGCCAACCCAATCCCTCGCCATCGGCAGACAAGTACCCCAACTCATGTTTCCACAAGGGTGCCAACCCAACCCCTCATCATCGACAGACAAGTACCCCAACTCATGTTTCCACAAGGGTGCCAACCCAACCCCTCATCATCGACAGACAAGTACCCCAACTCATGTTCCCACAAGGGTGCCAACCCAATCCCTCGCCATCGGCAGACAAGTACCCCAACTCATGTTTCCACAAGGGTGCCAACCCAACCCCTCATCATCGACAGACAATTACCCCAACTCATGTTTCCACAAGGGTGCCAACCCAACCCCTCATCATCGACAAACAAGTACCCCAACTCATGTTCCCACAAGGGTGCCAACCCAATCCCTCGCCATCGGCAGACAAGTACCCCAACTCATGTTTCCACAAGGGTGCCAACCCAACCCCTCATCATCGACAGACAAGTACCCCAACTCATGTTCCCACAAGGGTGCCAACCCAATCCCTCGCCATCGGCAGACAAGTACCCCAACTCATGTTTCCACAAGGGTGCCAACCCAATCCCTCGCCATCGGCAGACAAGTACCCCAACTCATGTTTCCACAAGGGTGCCAACCCAACCCCTCATCATCGACAGACAAGTACCCCAACTCATGTTCCCACAAGGGTGCCAACCCAATCCCTCGCCATCGGCAGACAAGTACCCCAACTCATGTTTCCACAAGGGTGCCAACCCAATCCCTCGCCATCGGCAGACAAGTACCCCAACTCATGTTTCCACAAGGGTGCCAACCCAATCCCTCGCCATCGGCAGACAAGTACCCCAACTCATGTTCCCACAAGGGTGCCAACCCAATCCCTCGCCATCGGCAGACAAGTACCCCAACTCATGTTTCCACAAGGGTGCCAACCCAACCCCTCATCATCGACAGACAAGTACCCCAACTCATGTTCCCACAAGGGTGCCAACCCAACCCCTCATCATCGACAAACAAGTACCCCAACTCATGTTCCCACAAGGGTGCCAACCCAATCCCTCGCCATCGGCAGACAAGTACCCCAACTCATGTTTCCACAAGGGTGCCAACCCAACCCCTCATCATCGACAGACAAGTACCCCAACTCATGTTTCCACAAGGGTGCCAACCCAACCCCTCATCATCGACAGACAAGTACCCCAACTCATGTTCCCACAAGGGTGCCAACCCAATCCCTCGCCATCGGCAGACAAGTACCCCAACTCATGTTTCCACAAGGGTGCCAACCCAATCCCTCGCCATCGGCAGACAAGTACCCCAACTCATGTTTCCACAAGGGTGCCAACCCAATCCCTCGCCATCGGCAGACAAGTACCCCAACTCATGTTTCCACAAGGGTGCCAACCCAACCCCTCATCATCGACAGACAAGTACCCCAACTCATGTTCCCACAAGGGTGCCAACCCAATCCCTCGCCATCGGCAGACAAGTACCCCAACTCATGTTTCCACAAGGGTGCCAACCCAATCCCTCGCCATCGGCAGACAAGTACCCCAACTCATGTTTCCACAAGGGTGCCAACCCAACCCCTCATCATCGACAGACAAGTACCCCAACTCATGTTTCCACAAGGGTGCCAACCCAACCCCTCATCATCGACAGACAAGTACCCCAACTCATGTTCCCACAAGGGTGCCAACCCAATCCCTCGCCATCGGCAGACAAGTACCCCAACTCATGTTTCCACAAGGGTGCCAACCCAACCCCTCATCATCGACAGACAAGTACCCCAACTCATGTTTCCACAAGGGTGCCAACCCAACCCCTCATCATCGACAAACAAGTACCCCAACTCATGTTCCCACAAGGGTGCCAACCCAATCCCTCGCCATCGGCAGACAAGTACCCCAACTCATGTTTCCACAAGGGTGCCAACCCAACCCCTCATCATCGACAGACAAGTACCCCAACTCATGTTCCCACAAGGGTGCCAACCCAATCCCTCGCCATCGGCAGACAAGTACCCCAACTCATGTTTCCACAAGGGTGCCAACCCAATCCCTCGCCATCGGCAGACAAGTACCCCAACTCATGTTTCCACAAGGGTGCCAACCCAACCCCTCATCATCGACAGACAAGTACCCCAACTCATGTTTCCACAAGGGTGCCAACCCAACCCCTCGTCATCGACAAACAAGTACCCCAACTCATGTTTCCACAAGGGTGCCAACCCAATCCCTCGTCATCGACAGGCAAGCACCCCAACTCATGTTTCCACAAGGGTGCCAACCCAATCCCTCCTTGGATAACATTTAATATCCTCTCCGTTCTATACTCATGGCTTGATGCAACATATGACAACTGATTGAGGACACGATATATCCACTGATCCCAGTGATATACAGTTGACTCATCGGGTTAAAAGGTTTACAGGGAGGGGGGCGGAAACGAGAAAAGCCCCTCTCTCTTCCAAAATAGAATCCACTTGTACAAAAGTCTACTATACTTCTAAAATGGCCCGAAGAAACAAGCTATAATTTACACAGTTTTGTAAAACTCTTCACAATGTTATAACTTACTAATATGCGAGTCATGTTCTTTTGTACACTGACAGGAATACATGAAAGGGGGCGTGAATGAGAAGGGTACCCTGTTGGTTGAGACATTATCGTATACTGTCTAGCAGATTAAAAACGGTTTTATGAATTTGTTTTCATTGCAATCATAAATAAAGTTTTGGTGAAGTCGTAAAGACAAGTTTATAAAATACATGTATCACTATCACTATCAGTTGATATGAGCAACAGCTTTTCAATAAAGGTGTATACAATTTCTGTTTCCTGATGTTAAGTTAATAGTAATCTTTTTTCAAATGCTGACTGAAACTGAAAAGGGTGACAAAATCTCTCAAGAACAGTTATGTAACTGTGCTATGGTAATTATTTGATAGAGTTGTTTGCTTCTTGATTCTTGTTTTAGTGACTATACGTCTTATGTAGTTTTTACAGCCTTGTTTTCTCTTTAGCTGCATGGTATGTTGTTCCGTTGATTAGCTTGTTTGTTTCATTCTAACCCCATCATCAATGTGTTGACACTGTAAACCGTGCTTGACCTCTAAGATGTTGAACTCTCGCATACCACACGGGATTATGCGTGATGACTGCTCATAGTCATAGGCCCAACCGTGCTATATACTTATAGTCATAGCTCTATGGTATACCGGAGGGCACAGGTTTGATTTCGCAAAAATGTATTGCCTAATTTGTGAGGGAGGTTTGTATAAAAACCACCATCACTGTTTCACTGACAGTTTAGGACCACAGACTGGGATTATCACCTTGCACAGACCACTATAAGAAGGTGAAAAGTTCATAAGTCCACTGATTCCATGGTTCCGCGCAACCGCATGCACTGGGTGACCAACAGTAATGATTTCACTTTGTATGAGGTAATTGTTACGTGGAACAGTGAGTCAGTGAAAGTACAATTATTGCCAACAATTTGGTACTTTATCGCAAAATTAATCTCTATCAACTTGAACGAGCATGAATCAACATATGCATAGAGCGACGAGTGACATTATTAATTGTAACATAACAGCATGTACTTGTACAAAGGTATATCATTGCATTTCGAACAGATTTTCCCAAAAGACGATAGTTTTCTTAAACACTTGATAACCAGCCAACTTCGGTGGTTATCACACATTTATAATAATTTATAAGTAGGATTTGAAGCTTTGCATGGTGGGAGTATAACTAAGAGAGGTTTGCGGTAACACCATGTTAAAATCTCTTTTGAGTACTGTTGGTTCTGAAAAGAACCGGTGAAACGACTACCACCGGTTCTTTTCAGAACCAACAGTACTCAAAAGAGATTTTAACATGGTGTTACCGCAAACCTCTCTCAGTAATAATTTATACTTGGCTTATAATGGTGTCGTCTCTCAGAATGTAAGGAGCTCGTTCTTAGCATTTGGTGATGGGAGAAGGTTCTAAAATTTCCTCAAAGAGTCTCTTTCTTTAGATCCTGTCTTTGGTTCCAGAGGTTAACAGGTTATCTTAAAACCAATGTGTATCAGAAAGCAAGTCACGCGAAGTCACGGTATAAGAGACAGGGTTTTCCCAACATCACTATCGACTCAATATCATATAGGCTATAGTTACAAACATTACTGTCCCGTTATCACTGACCGTGATTATGAAGAAACAACTACGGGGTAAATATCGATAGTTGCCGGGGGAGCCTAGTTGTGTAATTACACAGTGTTGATAGGGGCATGGAGGGAAAAATTAAAGCATGGACTGCAAGGGACGTGTATTGATTAATAGGTTGTTGAACAATACACTCCTTCTGAGCGGTAAACATTTCTAAAATCTAAATCCAAAAGAAGTGAGGGGTTTGCAAAATTATACGTTTCGATTTCTTGCACATTAGAGTTTGTAAAAGTCTTATTTCCCGCAAGTATTGCAATGTTACTGTACCTACTGTAAACTATAGTCCCTACCCCGACTTTCAAACAAGTTGGGTACGCTTATCTTAAATAAACCGTTCAAATTTCATGAATAGCTTGTGAGCACAAAAAGTTGCTAATATCGCGAAACAGTGTCACATACAATGTGATAGGTTTTCAACTAATTTTTGCTTAGTGCATTCGCAGCGATATTACCTGCTTAAACATCTGGTAAACTTACTAGTTTTCTCACTAAGAATTGTGTGAGGAATGTTATTTCAACCATGGCAGAGAGGAATTAGACTCGGTTTCGATAAGAAGTCACTGGATCTTAATAGATAGATTATATCACTGTGGGTCTATAGAAAGTCACGCGAACTAAAACTGTCCTTCAGTAACGATGGACGTCTGGTACCTAGCCATATCACTTTCAGACTGTATTAATTTATGTGTGGAAACACTAGACCTCTTTGCGAGGCCACATCACGAAGTCAAGGAATTCAAAACAGCCAAGAACTAACCTTGAAGATGATATCAGAGGCATCCACTATGTACATTGCAAACATAACATTTTAATAACAGTTGCGCTTCTGCAGAAAAAAACCCAGCCGAATACAAGACAAACGTCTTGCCTCCTTTTTCTCCAATAGTGAAAAAAGCAAATATAGATAATATTTTCTGTGTGTGTACAAATTGTGCATTCCAACTTTTGAACACTGTGAGCAGTTTTTAAGACATTGATGTTATCGGGCCTGCATTAACTGCGTGAAACTAACGAAGTGGTCTATATTTAGTATTAGGTGACAGCACAAATGTTTGACTTACTATTTTGTCTACTTCACATAAGTCAGGTTATCGTTTGCCAAACTGATTTAGGTAATTACCGCGAGTACAAATGGGTCATTACATCAGTTATTATACACCCTGATATAGGTAGGGTAGTGACAGATTTGACAGATTCTGTTGAATTACTTCAAAACTTGGCTGTGAAAATCATGGATTAGACTTTACCTGACCTACAATCAATAAAGTTTCCTCCCCCCACCCCCCCCCCCCCCCCCCCCGCTGGTTACACTGCTACTTTATGGATAGAAGAAAGGTGATTATTATGCGGATGTTAATGTTAATGTTTAAGGAGAGCTACATCAGCTTTTGAAAGAGTAAATTAATTGTCATTCTCTTGTTTAAAAAAAACCCCAAACTTATGTACACGACCGCAATTTTATGAAAGTGATTTTTGAAAATTATATCGCCTCGGGGTTATTTAAATTGGTGCAATCGAAATAAGGAAAAGCAACGGTAATTTGTTAGGTCCTCATTTGCTTTTTTCTTGACTTTGACATGAAGGACTGGTGTATGAACTTTAGGATCGGTGAACTTTGGGATTGAAAGTATTAGAAATAATCCTGTACTTTTGTCTTTGAACCTTTGCGTGACTAGTGCCAGGGGAATGCGAGCGGCGGCCCGCGGTTGTTGATCATAAAGTTTTAGCTCGACAGGTCGAGCCAGGGGGTCGAGGTTGTTACACCGTACAGCATGCATGTCAATACCGTTGTGAACTTCGATTGTGTTTGAGGAATAGTACATTTTACTGTTAGGAAAAGTTTGAGTGAGTAACCCTTAATAACTATAGGTCCCAACAAGCCAAAAGTTAAAGCCGAGTATATTTATTTAAAGGGCGTTATTCTTTTCCAGTTAATTTTGAAAAAGCTCCATTTCAAAAATATTAGATTATTAACACGAATATCGCCCTCAAGCGTAGAATTCGTTTTTATTTACAATCCCATTATAATTAAGTGTAGGCCTACATAATAACGTGTATATTTAAACACTGTCCATCTATGAGTACGCAATTAGCTAAGTAACTACAAGAGAGTAAATCAACATAGGCCTATTACGAACAGTCTTGCCATGATGACTGACTCCGGTTAATTAGGAATTCTCCATTACACCTAAAGACAAGACATTCCCCCCACCAGACAGTGTCTAAATTGCCGTGACATATAGTCCTGCATAGAAGGGGTGCTAAGATGGGTAATTAAGCCCAACGAGGGGGTAAGCAATTCAGTGGGGCAAGGGTGTCCCCCCCCGAGTCCCCCTTTGTATCGTGTACATCCCCATTCCACGTCTCACCTGGTCCTTTCTCTTGCATCCTGACCCAATGACTCCCCCTTTTTAGCCACATCGAACCCACCCCTTCATTAGCCAGTGATCCGTTCGAAGACCAGCTGCGCCAGGTCATTACAACGTAGAGACAGTTCAACATTCTTTACAATAAAATCATGCAGCATCTCGGCGTAGAAGAATCAGGTTTATGGTACAATGTATAGGCATCTATGGACAGATCAGGCACTGAAAACATCGTCTTTCATCTTGTAATCCCTACATCCATAACTCCAAGATCCGTTAATCCGCAACGCCCCCACCCGTCTCTCCCCCATTCCCAAAGAAGGAAAAACCACGAGGTGTCCATGCTCCCGCAAGCTTCATGTTTCTATTATTGATTATATATTTATTAAGCTCGCATATACCACTCTAAGCTGTAAGAATTGTATTTTAAAAAACAAACACGTAAAACACGAACCCCGGTTTCTCAGCTAAAATCCATTACAATAATTTTTATGCAAGGTTGAGGCAAAGTAGGAGACAGTGATGACCTTAACGACACCGGCGAGACAGAGAGCTGATCCAACGGCTGGCCTTGGCGGACAGATGGAGCTATAAGACCCTAGAATGGATGGGTGATACACGGCTACATCACCGTGGTTGGTTACCGAGAGATGAGGTCAGACTGGAGGTTCGGACCGTAAATCAAGACACATCCAGACAGACAGGTATCTTTCCACCATGGGGACAATCGAAACTACATCACATCCTATCCCGTCTTAATATTACACCGCGGTGATAATGCAAACCAAACATAACTCAGCAACAACATCGGCACACTCAAGCCAAAATATTTTCCAGGTGTGATATGTGTTTTTCCCCACAAATTTATAGCGCGTCTTTGTTACTATCAACCTAAATTATTTAGGGTAAATGATCTCAAACAATAAACAGAAATTTCCAACACGAGACATTGTGGATTATGATCGAATTGAGGGAATTTTTTATTAAGATTTCGATTTTTATCCACAAATCTCTAGTGAGCATTAAGCTGGAGGAATCATTCAATGTTTGGAGTAAAAGACAGATGGGTCTAGGCGTACGATAGGAGTACCCCCCCCCCCCACCCCCACCCCCACCCCCACCCCCTAGTAAGCACCCCGACCCTGACAATAGTCGAACATATTCTGTATTGTAAAACGGCAACATGCTTAGTTTTTGATGGCGGGTGCTCAGATCGGTACAGGAAGTGAGGAATTGTGTTCAGCTATAATCAAATCGGAACTCCACATTTAGTCAGCTATAAATACACACAAGTCACACATCTGGACAGCAAAAAGGCGTGGGTAGATCATAATGTGTTGGTGAACAATACTACATTGTGAAAGTAATGTCGATGAGGGAGAAAATATATGAACGACTTCAAGACGGATCTTCTTTGAATCTAGAAATCAACTTGTACGGCAGGACGGTTGCAAATGGCGAATAGTGGGTTGCCCTAAGAGTAAAGACTCGGATTGGTCTGCAAAAGAAATGAGCGTCAAATCAATGAATGCCAGCTCAAAATAAAACCTTAATACCCATTAAACCCCTGCACATGTAACCACTTTTCAAACTGAACGTTACCTAACTAGCGTCACACTGACTTTCAAATTGGCTCCCAGTCTCCCACTCTATTTCACCCTGTAAGAAAAATACATAACCTGCACGATGCTCAACGTGTTTTAAATACCGCTGTGTTAGTTCTTTGAAATGTTTCAGCGGCTAAAATTGCAGCAAGTTTGACGCAATCCCATTACTGATCGCAACAAGAGAAGAAGTGTTGAGGGTTGCAGCTTAATTCTTCAAGGCCCTCCTTGACGAAATAAGGACGGGTAAATACTTTCATAACCTTCCCCAGAAGCAAAAGCAACATACACGCCAAAAGATTTTTTTCAAGGGGCATTTCAACAGCTTGGACCAACGCCAACTATTAATGTTGAACAGTCGACAATAGTCGGGTATTCAACAGGCGCATTGTTATCTTCACAAGACGCTTACATGGGTGACAAAGCTTCTGACCTCTTCTTACCCTATTAGGGGCCTCATTCACAAAGGCAAAGAACGCCTTGCGGGAGGTCGGCGGGTCATGGGTGAAGATAGTGCCCATTTGAACATGTTTGGGTTGTGTTGGTTGGGACAAGTCGTTACCACGTGCGTTCAATGGATCTATAGGTCTGGTTTGCAAGTCAACACACACGTCATTGAATAACAGCTTTTCGCAACACATGCATCAAGGAAAACCTTACGTTGTTCTAAAGCATTGTACAAGCCCGAGATTGAGCTGTGAATTTCAAAAAGGAATGAGGTTTTCAAATGGAAAAAACCCAAACAGATTCTGTAAGGTAACAGCTGCATGAGCGATGCGGATACTTCCATCATTACAAAAAGGGGAAAAAGACAATCAGAACACACAAATTTCTTGTTCAACCTTTTCACAGGTTATCAAATATTATTAAGTTACTTCACCCACTCGTTCTTTAAGTATAAGTTATGCGTACCAAAGTAGTATAGTATCAAATCAAACAAATCTACTCAAAATATATTTACAAAATATCATTACAATGTTTGGAAATATAAATTTTTTCTCGAATGTTTTTTTTTTTTATTTGTCACAAAAAAATTGTTGGTTCTTTTCGTATGAAAATTAAGAAATGTTACACCAAAATGGTTACCTTACTAGCTTTATGCAACAAAAGAGAAAACAAATCAGACCACAAGTGCTAAACACTGTCGCATTAAAATTTTGAGCGTTCACAATTTCGTACACTGAGCAGATTTTTGAATGTGTAGGGCCTATGTGATTGCAGCATGGCAAAACAATATTCCAATGTACATAAATACATGCGGCCGTTAGAAGACTTACATTTTCTTTAAACATTTATAAACAATAGATAGAGTCTACGGAAGATAATTTGAATGTACAAAATAGACACAAAATAGTATATTAAAATTAGCGAGAAAAATCTACAATAGTACAAATATACATAATTGCTCCTCTACAGTTACTTTTCATTTTTTTATTTTCAAGTTTCGTTCTCAGTCATTATTTTTCGTAAAGTTTTTCTTGTCACATATTTTGTATGTAATTGTCATCGATGTCGTAAAATGCAATAAACTCAGTTGTCCTGTAGTGTATTTTTTTCTTCAAAAACATTTGACACAGTATTGAAAATTTCTGTATAATTCATTGTTTCATTCTTCGAATTTCAAGGTATTTGCATCCGTAAATAATTTGTTAAAAAGTGCAGAAAGATTTTTCCAACATTTTGAACCATGGCCGACAAAAATTATCAGGAGCAAAAATAAGTAAATAAAACTCTGGCCTACTGTACACAATTTGAACATAAAGAGGTATATTAACTATTTTGAACGTATTATACAAAATGTTGCATAAATAATAATTTCAATAAAATTAAGATAAAAATGTACAGCTTTTAACAAATAATATGACACATTGGAAAGTGTTCAAATTGTGAAAAAGGCAGACGTCGTCTGGCAATGGTAATTTCTGGTACTGTGATTGACTATGGGTAGTGATTCACAAATAGTTTATGAATTAGCAGTAGAACAAAAACACAATACTGCAGTGTAAAATCCAAAAGGCAGTTAATACTTAAAAGTATCGTCTATGTAAAAAAAAATAACACGCCTAGGATGCTGTGGTTTTTGTTTTGTAAAAAAGGTATACAAAAATGGGAACAAAAATACTCCTTCTTCGGGCATTTGTTTTGATTGAGTTCAAGGATAAATGACAACTACAATCGGCACACACAACGGTTATACGGTGCCAAAGTCCTCGCGTTTTCTCAGCGATGTGACTTGGGGTCGGTCCCCTAGCGAGACGGTACCGCCGGTCAGTTTATTTTGGCTCAGTACAGTGAGACGTGTCTGGGCTCAGGTGATAAGAAAGAGTCTACAGAACACGACCTGGGCAATATCCCACCAGCTTTTCTATTTTCGTGGAATAAATGAAAACAGAAACGACTGGGCACGTACAAAGTTTGGCTAGCTTTAAGTTAACGATGAGGCAGCTGGTTTTCAAGGCTGGGATAGAGTTTGTTTCTGGCTGAGATGTTTTAGTTCGTACACGCTGAGATGAGGGAAGCAAAACTTGTGTCCAACCAATCTCCTTGAATCATCTCACTCACCTCTGGTGTCATGTAGTCTGGAAACTCAAAGTGTGACCCGTTACTGCTGCAAGAGTCCAACGGGCTCAAATCATCCGCTAAAGAACCCAGGTCCTGAAGTGAACCAAAGTCAAAATTCGGCCATGTTGATGTGAAAAATTCTTCCGTCAACCCGGCGAGTTGGCTGTTGGTCTGTGCGACATTCAAGTCTGTGGATTGAGTACTGTTGTTATTAATGGGCACAGTGGACGCTTGCTGCTGTGATTGCTGCTGTTGTTGCAGCTGTTGCTGCTGCTGAAGATGATGGTGATGTTGTTTGATCATAACTGATGTGATCTGCTGTTGTTGATGCTGAACTTCAGGTTGTTGCGGTTTGCTGCAAACATCAACATAGTCCTCGTACATACTCCTGCCATCTACCGGCGAGTCTGGCGTTGAACCAGTGGGACTGGAAGGAACTTTAGCTGGCGGAGTAAGTTGCGTTGAGCCCAGATCAATGGCTTTACTTGCTTTGATACTCTCCCGGAATTTCTTATCTATGGTGAGTTTAAGTTTAGGAACTCGATCAGCCTTGTTGTGATGATGGCGAGAAGAGCTCTTGTTCTTATTCTTGGAGCTGTGCTTGTGTTTTGAGATTCCACCGTTGCGGGTTGGGTTCTCCTGTTTGGTAGTTGGCTTAGCTTTCTTTCTGGGACGGTACTTGTAGTCTGGGTACTCTTGCATATGGAGGAGTCGTAGCCGTTCAGCTTCTTCAACGAACGGGGCCTTCTGGGTTTCGTTCAGTGTTTTCCACCGGCGACCTAACCGCTTTGAGATCTCGGCGTTGTGCATCTCGGGTTGAGTTTCCATGATCTTTCTTCTCTCTATCTGTGACCACACCATGAACGCATTCATGGGCCGTTTGATATGTCCGTTGTTTGCCTTCCAGTTTGTCTGGCAAATGTCCTCAGCTATGTCCAGCGTGGATCGCTGTAGTACGACACCGATCTCGATGCCGGACATACTCATGTCGCTCCCCGATGCACTCTCCGGTGAACTCGGTCCGCTGGACTGCCCGCTACTCAGGCTTAAACTCTGTGTCTGAGGTACCATGGTTGAATCCGTCTTCGGTATTAACGGAGACTAGGTTGACTGAGAGGTAATAAAGGTACAGGAATGAAGGTAACAAATTTCCAATTCTGCGACCACAGGTGAGTACAAGTTATCAGTTCGTGTAATATGCGTTCACTGATTTCAAATATTTGCCCCGCATGGAGCGTGGTTTACGGAGCTATGCATCACAGAAGTTACTGATATTTTCTCTTGAGTCAAAGTGAATATGTACCAAATTGGCTGTTGAATTTATCCGAAACACCGACGTGCGGTGGTCACCACCAATCACCATTCAGAGAACGCAATCTGTGCACAAACACATGCCAATGCTTTCCGCCACTGCAAAAGGTCAGTGGGCGGGGCCTAAGGGATCATTATTATATAGAAGCAATATCGGTGACTCACGCTGGGTCATGGAATGTACATTTACATGTACTGCATGACAGTGTACATGTGTTGTGTCCAAGCAACGCTTCACTAGTACGCGTTATTGTTGTATACATGTGTGTAGACATGCATGTATACGCATGTACATGCATACGCATGTACATCATACGCATGTACGTGTACAGTATGTACAGTATGCCTATTACAATACGGCCACACTTTATGTTCATGTACAATTCCAATCACCAGTGAATGTATTTTGACAAATCCTCAGTTCAACTGTCTTTCAACATTTACGACAATCACTTTACTCAAAATGAAACCTGTTCAAATCAAGTTTTCTAAAAGTGACTTTATTCCAAATCCATCAACGAACCAACAAGTAAAGTACAACTACGTTGGAATTCTCGTCGACCAAGCATTTCTAAAGAAAACTCTCTGACCACACCCCTTTCCCTCACCTACAAGGACCCACTAGTCACTACCTTTTGAGGAACCCATCGAACTTCACTGCCCCCTTGCGGGTATAAACTTTTATTCCACCAGCAGAGCTCTAAAATTTGAGGGGCAATAAAACGTTAGAGTGTCTGGCGCAGGTGGCGTGGTGAGGGCCCGACGCCAGGCGGCGCAATAGCACACTGACGGGTAGGCCAGAGCATTCCATGGTCCCCCTTTGCTAAGGGTCAGGGCTAAAGGGTCAGGGCCTGAAATGCTTGCACACAAACAACTCTATCAAGGTAGTTTGTTACCTTATAAGATTTCAGTCTATGGTTAAACACATGGCTTGAAAAATCATCAAAATATAGCCCTTGAATCGTCTTGAAAACTGCTGTTCAGCTCAGCTCAGTTCAGCTTCGGTAACTTATAAAATTCCATGTCATGTCGGCTGTGTAGGCCTATTAAAGTCATGACTCAAATAAAGAAGGACACTCTACGGGGTAAGGAATCTTTACTCTACTATATATTCAACGATTTCACACGGCAACAAAATTTCAACTGTAGCGTAGGGTAATCTGCTGGAAATTTACATCAACTTTGTGAAAATTTTCGCTTTACTAAACTAGAAACACACATCATACACAACTCGTGGAAAGATGGTTCCTTTTTAATATAAAACGATGGCGAAGGTAGGTATCATGAACCAAATCCCAAGCATTAAACATTCAAAGACTTAGTAATAACAAAGAAGCTCTAAATCAGTGGTAGTATAATCAAAACTAAATCCACCCTTATGGCCTATATGCTTCTCTGATAGACAACAACATGTTCACCACCAGTACAGACTACTGTATATGCGGATAATTCTCCACACGTTTTCCCAACGGGTGTTCCAAGCAGAACATTATTACACGATTAACATGTCAGTTATGCTTAAGACTGTAATTTACTCAGACAAAACTTTTCAATTTTTCCTGATTTGGGAGTGGATATCAACCAGCCTTTGGAAGTTAAACTTAAGACGGTGTAGTATTAATATTTATGAAGCTACGGTGTGGTTATTTCATTTCGAATTTCCATCACGCCTTGACGGGCCGCGGGCTCAAATTCCAGGGGATGATTACGATCCAAGCCTTTGCTTATGACGAGTGGATAAGATTCACATCAATTTGATGCTTCTAACCAAGCGGGAACTATCCTTCATAATAACTGGTCTATCTCATGGGTGGTTCTCACCACATCATACCTGTGACGCTAAAAGATGAAGTATGGCCCTTCCTTTCTATCAACGTGGAGGAATGAACATGTTCTCTACAACTTCCACCACAGAGTTTATTGTAAACGTACTCAGAACGGTTGGAAATAGTTGCATTTTAATATCAAACCAGTCCTAAACACGTTATTTAATATCTTTTTTAAACCTGATATTTTCTATCCCGGCAGTTACCCTAATACTACATTCAACCAGGAAAAATTAATCGCATATAAAAATACGAACATAGAAAGTGAAAAACTTCCTTTAAGAGTAGCACATGAACCATTTCATTTTCGATTATTTTCCCCACAGTTTACTTATTCCTAGCTAAGGTCGCGTGCCACGGTTTGGTACAATACCCCCTTCGCGAGTACCTCATGAATTATTTAACATGCATCTAAACCGGTCGCGTACGTAGGCGTGGTCTGGTCCAGGCGGCACGTGGCGGGTCTGAATGGGTGCGTGATTGGCATATGGGTTGACATTTGGGGTTTAATGGCGGGGTCACCAGTGCCAGGTTTTGGAGCAACCAACGAGAGAGGCTGTTCTATTGGAACACCATACACCCTCACCCATTCTATCTTCAAATGAAGTTTCAAAAGCTCACTTACCATCTCCGTCTGACGTTGGCTTACCGAATAAGTTCTTTACTTTCTGAACATGCAAGAAACTCCAAAATCAACCTGTAAATATCAATCAATTAATAGTTGAAATGTTTGGAAATACAGACGTTTATTTGCATTCAAAATGAATTAAAAACTAGACTTGCAAAACGTTTCCGCAAAAATCTGTCAGTTTTATGTATATCCTTCAAATAACGTTGATTGTGCATATAAATACATTTTCCAAGGATAGAATCTGTAATAGGAATTCCCATTAATTTCAAGAAATATATAGACATTCAAGGTAACAATTCTTCACGGCCAGATTCACAGTAATTTACATTACGTGGCATTTCAACTTGTATTTAGCAAATCAGTGAGCTAACCTTTTCCAAGGGTTCAGCAAATACAAGCTCTTATTAAATACTCGGCCTTCGGGTGGTGACAAGACTTCTCCAGAGTAGAATATAAATACTACCAAATATTATAATACTAACATAAAGGGATATTAGAATCAAAACTATGTAATGAAAACACTGGCAGGAAAAGCTCAAATGACACAGGACAAATCTATATTGTTAATCTTTATAAGCCATGCACGCGATCAAAACTCAGCGTTCATGATCAACTGACCCAATAAACAGAATGTTGTCGCTGTAGATGAACGATTCATGCTCGTCATATAAAAGCAGCATAGCCTAGTAGTAGGCCTATGTTAAATTGATAATACATAATAGAAAATTGTTGACTTGAACTTTGAATGTGCATGTCATAGACCTATTTAGTGCGGTCATGCATCTGGACTACCGATACCATTAAAGAACGAAAGGTTCCAATTTAAAAGATTGTACATTATTGTAACCTTGTACATTGTTGTTTCAAAACTATTACAAGTTTTCACTCGATATTTTGTTTTTCATCTTACCAATAACCCACTGTATCAGATCCATAAGAGTCTCCCCAAAGTGAGCTGTTCCCATCAAAATATGATGAACAAATGTTTATGCTAATTAACGTGTCATCTGCTGTGTTAATTCTATTAAGAACAATTTAACCCCAAAACGGGATGGGCGACCGTAGGCTATATCGGTACACATGAAATATTCATTGATAACTATAGTTGGAATGAATGTATTCTCCCAAAATCGCTGCAAATCACCCCTTTTGGATACTAACTGAATCTCAGTCATTGTAGTTGTAAAAACATCAAACGTTTCCTTCGACTAACCTGTAGGCCTTCATGAATAATTAGACAAGAAGATGTTCTCATGATCATATGTTATACCCCTGGGGCGTAAGAGGTCAAAATACACATATAATTGGTTTCCAGATAATGCGTATGAAACTGGCAGGTATAGCACGTACCTCCCCTAATTGTGATTCTAAGAAGAGCCATTTTCGGATATGTATTTCAATATAATAAACAGTGTTCAACAGACGAGCTATTGGACGGTTCACAAAATCTGCATGAACGTTTCCTTCTAAAAACTGAAAACAAAATAGTTTTTTACTTTGATTAAAGGATTTCTTCTTTTTTGAACTAGCAAACTCATTTCAATCTTTGGTCTCTAACTCGTAATTCCACCAAACTGTGTGAAATATGTTCATGTTAAGGATTTTGTGACGTTATGAGCCAATTTTTTATTCGAAAAAAGGCCTTGATCAGTTGAACTGAGAAACTGAGTGATGGAGACAACTTCCTGAACTTTTATTTCAAACGTAAACAATTCTCAGAACACTTCCATCCAATATCAAGTGTAAGTTTTCAGGCTGAAATCGCTCAAGTGTAGTGCCTTCATTGTTCTAATGAAAATGGTACCTAAAAGAAACCCCTCTATAATTTATGGATGGCTAAAAGGGGGGGGGGGGGGTGGGGTGAACAAATCAGAAGTCACTGGACGACAGAAATAACCTGACCAATTGTATACCATAAACCTTTGGCAGAATCGAGCAGAAGTTTGTATTACTTTTATAAGTTTTCAGAGAATTTAGGCTGTGCTCTCCATTTTCATTTTTTGTTTGTTTCAAGAGGAAAAACAGGGTTTTTTCAAATAATATGTCAATCAATATGGACACCTGTTCAGTTCGTTTCGATTCACATTCTAGCAAAACAAGGCTTACTTTGCATACAAACACTCCAACAACTCAAACTCAACCTTGAATTCAATCTAAATCTTGGCCAGGTTAAAAAAGAATAGAAATGAAACCATTGTCAAAAATAAAAATGGAAATGTTGCATCTCACAATGGGTGATGACACACGCATATTGTTATGTTTTAACACTCAGGAGAACCAGGGATGACCCCATCACCTGTTTGCGTGTGCACGAATGCTAACAAAAATAACAGTCTTGTCAGAAGAACGTGTGCCAATCAAACATTTATGGATTTAACCTTGTTTAAGGGGGTAAATAATTGCTTCAAAAATGAAGATGGGTCTGTATAACAATACTGGGTAGACAGTGGATTGCATAAATCTGGCAGGTAGACAATACCAAGCCAGCCTCCAACCTTGGGAGCTGTGCTGGTATGGAACGTGCGCCTGGCCCGGGCAGGGTTTGGGCGCGAGTAGGTAACACTTACCCATTTAATTCAGCTATACTGAAGAGGGTCAAGTGAACCCTCTTTCACAATACCCTGGTATTAGAATTCAGACTACAGTCTGCAACCTTTTATTATTTGTTTCACTGCTAAATTTCGCATTCATGGACCTATTTCTTTTTCGAAATCAAAACCAAGTCGTTGCAAGTATGATAGTAAACTCTTAAGTACTTCTTTATTAATCCTGCACCGATTTACTCCTTCGAAATAAAATAGCCTTTCGATGGTTAAGTGCATGAATCTATAAGAGATAGACTGTAGGTTATTTTCCAAATCGAGATAAACTGATAAGTCTAAAATATGACAACTAGAGGAAACTATAGTTGAAACACTGGAGAACAACTAGTGGCTCTTTTCAGAGCCAACACCTCTTTTAGCAATACTTAAAACAATGAAGACGGTAATAATTAATTCCACCATGCAAAGACTCGAGATGAAACTCGTTTATAGCCAGAAACTGCTGCCTCAATGTCACGAGAATAAATTACAGCTCTCCGGGACGAGAAATCTTAATTGTGTATTGAGCAAGCGAGGTTTCTTAAAGCAATTTTAGTTTCGTTGCTCTCCTCACAACATTTGTTTCATAATTCAATTCAATTCAATTCAATTCAGTATTTTGTTGTTCACGTTAATAATAACTTAGAATTTTGACATCCAGCAGTGGCCGCGTGGCCTGGAGGTCAACGGTTGGCTGCCACTCTGCAATAATTATTTCTGAGCGAATAAGCTTTAAACTACCTTAACTTCTCCTCATGGTTGTATCAAAAAATTTGGAAGATTTAGGAAAAAGTGAACTGTGAAAACGGACATGAACAGGTGATTCATTTTCAAATTAGAACATTTCACTTCACACTGTTTTTTGAACTGTAACATGTTCATCCTTTCTGTATTGCATTTTTATATGATACGAACTATTCTGTTAACTTTTTACTTATTAACACACGTAATTCAAGTGGATAATGTCGGGCTAATAGGCCTATCAGACGAAAATTGAGGTTATCAATATTCTTTTTACATTGCAAAACTTTACCAATTATACATATAGGGCCTATACTGCTCTCAGACTTTGCCGTAACTCAATTACTCTGCTCTGTTACATAACTGTAAACACAGTTAAACAATAATACATGATTAAGCCCACTAGTAATATGATAAATATACACGGCCGTATCAAAATAACGTTAAAGACAATCTCAGATGAAGTTGCAATCAAGAATGATGTTTTGTACTCAAATCCTTCTGAAATTGTTACCATTAGGTTCGTTTCTTGAAGCTTTTGAGTAAAATCTTGTCTTTCTTCTGTTATAGCAACCGCCATGAGACGACAGTAATGTGAATTTTCAAAATGCCCCAAATTTTCAGTTGAAATTTAAATAAAACCATTGTAAAATGTTTCAAATGCAGCTGTGCTTAACAAAATGATCAAAATAGGTTCATATCCGACGGTTCGTATTTCCTAAAATTGGTGAGACTAAGATCCTTGAATATTTAGATAGGCTTGGTTCTTTTTAAAGGTTCGTGTTTCTGTGTTGACATGGAAACCATCCACTTACATTTTCAGTAACACTACAGTAAAATAAAACGGCGATTGGCCACTCGGTGACAGGTGTCACGTCGACGGGTCCTCCGCGGGCAACCAAGTAGGCTGAAGGTTAAGACAATTACGGTTAGCATATCACATATGGCATGGCTCGTATAATTTTAAAACAAGACTAATCATGAAATATTGGAAAGGCTTTGAGCTTTGAGGCTCACACTGTGTTCATATAGAGTGGATTACAGCAGCCTAATCCTTCAATTTTTTTAGTGGGATTGAATGAAGTGCTTTCAACTCGGAAAACAACTGTGAACATTTTTGTTCATTTCAGGGAGAATTCCACCGTCACGATTTCAAATAAAGTTTTATATTTTCATCAATAAAATTGTCATTTAATTGTGAGAACTCGTTTTTAATGAGAGACTTCAAATTAACTGAGCTATCCAAAAAACAAACTTCATGGCAGGTTTTTTTGTGTGTGTGTTTTTATTTGTATAAAATTAACTTGAGGGGTAAAATCTACAAACAAGTTTTCACCGTGATCCTGAAAATATTACTTGTCACCAAGACAAATAGTTGTCCTCAAGCCCCAACGTAAAATCCAACGGATATTGTACACCGGATTTCTGTAAAACTTCAATTCTTGATCTACCACCTTGGACCATTCACCTGGATTATAATTTTCTAAAACACAATACAGGTTTAACCCACTAAACTTTTTAAATTATATGTGAAGGAGTTCCACTGCCTGAAAAATCCGTAATCTCAGTGACACCGTAAAGTCACAGCTACCAGGTACACCGGGGAAGCAGTGTTTTCCAGAGGGGTGTCGTACAATTACTTGAACAGCATGTTTACCTTGATAAGTTTTCGTGTATGGAGCCACTACAAAACTGTGCAGTGAACATCTGTGCATGTGTAATCTGCATCCAGAAACCAGAACAGAACCTCAAGGAAATGTTATCGCCCAATTAACAGAAATTAATTCACCAAATGTGCCTTTCTATTTAGCCCCACTCCATCCATTGTTGTACATAATAGCAAGCACGCTATTTCTATTTATTTTCTGTGGAGATAGTCTTGGAACTTGACGCTAGTGATCGCTGCAAAGTTCATGCTATAAATAGGACTTGATTATGTGGCTATTAATCATTCTCTTTAAACCATTCTACCTTTTTATCAGTCGTATAGGTCGTCTGCACAGCTGATCAATAGTATTGATAAGGGGAAACAGGATGCAATCGGCCAATTGGTAATATTAATCCCTAGCATGTTGGCACCTGTTCTTATCCACCAACACCCCCGCCCCCCACACCACCTTCGCCAAATCTTTGACCTCCCTTGCTACAGGTATACTCTTCATAATAAAGCAGACAAATAAAATAGCTTTTACATTACAATAATGACAGTGTGGACATTTTCTTTGAAATGCAACATCGTTTGAATTTTCTTCTAATCGATTTGCTGTTTCTGCAGGGTCTCGAATCATGGTGGTGTGAACCCCCCAAGGCCACTTGGCAACTCAACCCTTTATGGAAAATCGATGATAAGTTCCGGAACTCGAACCTAGCACCCCCCCCCCCCCCCCCCCCCAACCATCACCACCACCACCACCCACTCTTATTTTGGATCCAATAGGGCTTGCCAAATTGTGTTATTGTCTCCAACTTTCAGTGTTCTTGTTTTCTCGATCTTTATTATCAATACACTCGTAAAGAGTAAGGGTCTGTTGTTAAAAAAGCAAAGCTTGATGAAAGACCGGAAATCTTGTCTAAATTTGGGGAAGGGATTTATGGTGGTGCCGTCCACTCCGCACCCCGCCAGCTGCGCCGGTCATAATCAGAAGGATACGAAGATTTCGTGTTGGGTTTGTGTGGTGAGAAAACAAGCCTTATTTAACATTGTTCTCTTTGAACAAGAGGTAAGGGGCATCTCGGGGTTGTTTGAGAGGCACAGTATTAGTTGGGCACTGTACATGGCTCATTGAAAAATACGACTCGGACTCTAATCCAGCTATTATTATTTGGTAGGGGAGACAAACAATCCAATGATTACGTATCCCAGTGGCAGTTTTAAAAGACCGTCGTACGCGTGGCACGTGGCAAGATAAACCGCCACGTGCCGGGCCATTCTGTCCCCGGCAACCCATGGAGCTGAGCGCGCTGATTGGCCAAGGAGATTTTAATGACGAACCCAAAAATAGCACTCGTCACCGGGTAACTAGTGCCAGTACAAAAATGGATAATGCTTGGTAATGTAGATATACATGGCATAAATCTGCAAGAATCTGTGTGAAACATGGCGGATGAAAAGACAATTGTGAAGGGTTTAAAAAAAAAATTGATAGTTATAAGAGCTTCATGCTAGTAATGATTGTTGTTAAAGAGTGGTGAAATGGGATGACGGAAAGCTAAGAATAAATGCATGTTGAAGTTAGTACTGATTGAAACGCGAACGTAATGCGACAGCCTTTACGTTGAGATAAGAAATCCGCAGAGGCAACGAAACTACCTTCAGTTTGCAAAACAATACTCGGGTACGAACTAACTAGCTGGGGTAGGCCTCCCCTACTAGGCCTTTATCAAGGTGCAGCCATCTTAATTTTCTCCCATTCAACTCAATGTAATCAAACCGAGGCTGGAAGGATAAATAGTCTGGTTCCTTTTTTATAATGAATATTAGCATACATTACTGTAACTGGATACAGGGACCATGACCAATATGGTGGCAGGATTATAAAGGTCTACATACATATTCAAACAGCTTCGCAATGGAGTTCTTGATCACGTGATTTTGTATCCAAACTTATCTTATGAACATAACTACTGAAGAAGTGTGTTTTTACAAGAAGTCAGACTGACACAAACTTGGGACAGTCCCGGATTTTAAAATAGGTCTGGTGGTTCCCCTATTCTGCCCGACGCCAAAGCCATTCTAAAGTTGTTTTCTTTTCGCTGCCATGACCCTAAAAAATAAGTTTATCACATTACAAACAAAGGTTATTATAAAACCCTATCAGAAAAATCTTATTCTTGACATTATCTTGGTGGTCCCTGGGTGGTCCTTAACGCTGCACCCACGTGGCCACAATACGCCCTGTTCGTTATCGAAAGGTCTTTCATATTGTGTTTACAATAATGTTGAAGTTCATTGAAAGAAAATGGAACAAAACTACCCGGAAAAGTTCCTCTTTTCAAGTTTAGATTGCCTCTTTTCAAGTTTAGATTGTCAATTGGCTACTATTCAACTATAGCGCCATCCCACCACCTGCCACAGTTAGTGTGCGAAAACTATGAAACATTCGCAAACTAATAACCGTTGATTTAAACGTTTTTATCAATCCAAGTGAAGTGTAGCCTGGGAAAAAAATCAATCAATTAAATAAATCTATAACGTCAGTTAGTAAAGCTCGTTGATCTAGTTCATGTGACACCTGGTCCCGAATTCGGAGTCAGTGGGTTCGATTCCAACAAGTTCTGCATGTGTTTTCAACGAAACTCGAATACGCATCGCACCAAGCAACCAGTATCGCATTATCAATAGGAAATATAGTTGGAGGGGCCAAGAGGTATCCCTCGAACCTTTAGAATATATTTTTATTGTCGAATAGTTTCATAACTATACGTGCCTTATCATGGTTGCCGTAGACAGTGTCGCAAAACAAAAGCTTTATGTTTTCATTTTACAACAGTCAGGGTCACACACTTCGTTCCCACAATGTTTGGGATACCATCTCTAACTATCGTGATGCCTGACTCTACTGCTCTATACATCACTATATTAGAGAAATTACCCCACCCATCAACACTTTCCAAAGACTTTACAGTATAATTTATAAAGTACATCACGCAGGACTTACATCAATATTTTGTACCCCTCTTGGTTTTACCAAATTGTTTTTCTTCGTTTGTTATTCTTGCATTGATCTCATATAAAGATGAATATGAGTGTTGAATTCCTCTGCTATAAAAACCGAAACTTTGAACCATATTGACACAGTATTTTCTCACGGAAACGCTGACAAACACAGATATGACGGTCATTGTCAATGTTTATCATCAAATCTTGACAATACGCTGGAAATGCATTATCTGGAGTCATGGGCAACATAACAACAATTTAAGGTTGGTATAGAAATGGTTTCAAAGGGAATCTACAGATGTTTCAATATTCTGGGTTTCTGATTCAACTTCTCTGTAAGAATTTCATTTTTGGGGGGGTGTTAGCTCCCTTTAGAAATTTCCAACATAGGTTCGGGTAAAGCAAAAAGCTTTTCTGTATGAAAATTTGAACTGGAAGAACAACGGGACGTGACGTAAACGTGAACTGTACCATAGGCTATTTAGTGAAATATAACAAGCTACTGTAAGCAGCTAGATTGCAAACAAAATAGACTGTCAAGATGTCTGTCAACTGCTCACCCGTTATTTCAAAATATCTGCCATAAAAACCATAACTGTTACATTTCATACACGTTGAACCAGACGATACTGTGACCTGACTATGGTTGAGACACAACACATTGGGAAGCTATTAACACAGTCTTCAAAGTGTACGTGATCTGAGATTCTTCTCCATAAGAAATTAATTTGAATTCTTAATCTTTCACTGATGAGTTGTTCATCGAAATGAAATTGTTTGGTAGCCATTGAGATAGCTGATTCATTAAACATGAAAATATTGTGCAGAACTTTCCTCGATACTATTACTAATCCGCCTGTTATAACCTGTAAAGCTATACTACTGTTATTATATCTGGCATCTATTCATGCCATACAATATTGTTTATAATCTATTTTCAAGAAACAAGAGTGTTAAAGTATGGTATATCATCGGTTTCGAGAAGAGTAAATTGAATTCTATCCCGAATGAACACACCATCAAATTTCATCAAAATGTTGGTCCTGATGGTGGTGAACAAAAACGAAAACCGGTAGGCTATGTTTTGTCAGACAAGGTTTTGTAAGCATACGTGTTAATTATGACTGAAACAGTCGTAAAAAGCAGCGACGTTTTCAGATATCCAATGCCGGCTTCTTAACTTTTAAAAGTGTTCTTGACATAGTATTTTTCTGGAGGATTGTTACTGGAATTAACTTTTTAATCTGTGAGTTTTCAGATTGAAACTTATCAGAATTGGGTCTGATAATAACAAATCCTACGTTGTCTTTAAGCATGTGAAATTATATTCCAAGTCTAAATTAATTCCGTTCTGCGAGCTTAGTGACAGGTGCTCACCTGCAGTTGAACCTGCTATGTTATTTTACATGTTTTTCGCATTAACAATGGCCCCCTAACCTTGCTCCGTTGCAAGACGAGTCGACTCGACACTGATACATTATTCAAAGCACAGTGGCAGTTATTATTTTATAAACCCGTAATAGTGCAAGTGATTATGACAAAATAACATGTGACAGTCTCGAAGGTCGAGCATTCGAAGAAACTGTAAAACACACTGTTCAATTGGCAGACCGACCGTGAGGTAAATTATTATTTTGAAGCGAGAATACTGGTCAAGTGCCTGCCGTTCTGTGGGCCTGCCCGCCCGGGGGAGTTGGGTGAGGTGAGTGCCGGGGTCATGTTCACGTTCAGCTGTGTCAGTCAATAGTTTGTTGTGTGACGTCGAGGTCAGAGAGATGAATAGTCTTCATTTAAACCATTAAACAAACTCTGAATATGAAAACACCGTGAAGCCGGTGTTAATTTAAAGAAACAAGACCGTAGAACGATAGCCTGTTTTGGGAAAATTATTCGTTTCCAACGATTAATATTAAATCCCCTCCATAAACTTGTGTTTGAATATCACAAAGTTAATGTTTTCGTCCCGCTAATCAACTGATACATTTTTAACAAAACTGAACAGAGACCTACCCAGAACACATTAATTCAAAACTATTTTGATTTACAGTTTCCCCCAAATAAGGTGTAAATCCAATGTGTGACTTTCGGAAAATTAAAAAGCCTCAGAAAAACCTTATATACTTCAAACTCTCACTGAGTTCAACATTCACTCTCATAAAAATTTGAATGAAAAGCAGACTTAGTACACGTTCAGGTCAAGTCAAGAGTCATCCTACAGCACATCTTTCACCCCTGAAGAAACTCTATGTTTGAAGACTAAACTTAAAATGCTCTGCCTCCCCATACATAGGACTGACTGCGAGGATTAACGCTACTTTTTGTACACAGGAAATGAAATGGGGGACACTCACAATCATGATCGATCCCAAACCATACTGAGCCTGAACGAAAAATCGAATCGACTTTAAAGCAAACTGTAGTTAAGAGTTAGAGGAGTTCTGGACTTTGAGGTTATGAGTTTACATTAATCTTTTAATATAGAACCTTTTGAACATAGTTACTAGTTCTTTTGTAAAGGATTGTACTGGTTAAACTGTCACATCGTGAGCTTCAATATTGAAACTAATAATTGTTCTCAATGATTACCAAAACCCTGTACTTGACCACTAAAACGAGTTCACTGGTTTTAAAAATATACAACATGCATTTGAGAAAATGATAATCGGGGCCATTTATTTTCCAAAGTTTTAAACTAATCGGTCATTATTTCCTCAAACGGACGCATTTCCAGCTAGGATAACCAATCCAACCTAGTCCCACATTTGCTAGATGTCATCAAGGGTTCTTTCTAATCAGACACACTTATAAGATACGCAATCCGATTGCTTCTTCCATACAGTTTTAACATTAGTTTACGAAGCAACGGGTTTATTTTGAAAGTTTAAAACGATTTTGTTACCGATGCTGAAACGTATCTCATAAAGAAGACTATGATTTATCACGTCATCCGTAAAACAGCCTGGCTGCGCACCGCACTGAAACCTTTGTAATCCATATCGTGACATAATATTTCTGTATGAGCAATTACAATGGTTAGAATCAGGTTAAATACATCTTATTTAAGTATCTTAGTGAAGTATTCTCAATCAGACGATGGTTAAAACCAAATCCTCCGTAGAAAAGCTATAATTTGTTCAATACATCTATACAAGAGTCAAAGTTAAGTAAACAGTCAATCACATCACCCGTACAGCAAAGTGGCTAACTAAAAGCCAAACTCCTTCACTTTTAGGTTGCATAAATTGACATCATAGCCTCATCGTAACTTTATCCATATACGAACACATGGAATGAAAGCGAGGCTACCAGGGAACAGTCAGAACCCTTTTTATGATTCCACTTTCAGTGTACAACTGAACAGCAAACATGGGATGCATTACAAATGGTGGATCATTGTGCTATTTTCAGGTATTGCCTATAAAAATATGTTATTTAAAAATAAGCAGAAGGTCCTCTTATTCTAAAGAGCACCCTTTCCACTGTTCAACCTTATTGTGCTTAAAGGTTAACCACGTCAGAATTTGCACATGTTAAACATCTAAATCCAGTTCACGTTCGGGGTAATCTTAAGGTTACAGTGCAGTGTTTATTAAACTGGAACAACTAATGAAAGACCCGGTACCGACCGTAATCAATGTTTGATAAAGACGGATGTTTGGGACGACGCTTGTTTACGGATATTGTGACATGTGACGATTCGGGAAAAGTCTGAGGTGTTTTGACTTTTTCACCTTCTATACAAATGATAACTTTGTACAAATGTACACCAAGTCCTCAAACAACATGCTTTGAGATACATAATGAAATGAAACAAACATTCGATTTTGAATTAGATCAAACGATCATCTCAAAACCAAAGTTTCATGATTCCCAAAAGGTATAGAGACTTATTAGAACCTCAGTTTATTCAACATCGTAGTATTTAAAACTATAATTTCTTAAATGATGTTTACTGAAACTCACTTGAAGGCATACGGTAGCTCATGAAGACATTCGTATACAGACAAATCATATAGGCTAGGGCAGGTTGTTAAAAGTGGTCATATAGTGAGATCTTATTCTGTCACAATGTGTTAAGTTCAATCAAAGGTATAACCGATGGTTTAGAATATGCACGTATTTACTCTTCATTATAATCACTAATGAGAATCTCTCCTAAGCAGTTTTGAGACTCGCTTTCCGTCATGCCTCATTATGCACTTAGGTGGCGCCATGGTGCCACTTGTTGACCCCTCCTTTTAGACTTATTATTCACCCACTTCTTCCTTGTAACCCTACCACTGAGACGAAACTCTTGTCATTGCGCGTGACAAAGGCGTTGATTACTGACGGATTATAACTACGCCAATAGAACCCTCTTAAAGTTAAACAATTTGGTTCACTGTTAATTAGGATAATGAATGACGTGGTCTTCATGAGTAACAAATGGCAGCAAAATCAAGCTTATGGGTTTTCGTATAGGATACCTGAGATTTTAACTTGACACCCAAATACATTTAGGGCAAGTTTGCACCCAGATATTGAGCCAAGTCAAGAAAACTTCTGGAATCTAACAATAGTTTGTGGAACCACAAAGATAGTCAGTCCTTAAAAGTCAACTGTTGATTAAACAATTTTTTATTGGGTCAGGCGATGGTCATACCCACCACTGGCAATGACTCGAAGAAGATTACCATAATGAAGCAATTTGATGGATACTTGAAAGCTCTGCGCCAATAGATACAAGAGTGTCTTCAAAACGCACCCATTCCCAGTTCCATACAACATCGAACTATATACGGGGAAGGGGGGGGGGGGGTACAATACAAGCGAAATACAACATATTTTAGCCTAAATATTTTTGTTTCTTTCGAGTATGACATTAATCTAAACGGAGCTATTTCCAAAATGCAAACTGAACACCGAGTACAGCTTCAGGTTAACATTTCTTTGTATAAGTTTTACAATCTTTCTAGTTCTAAACAAAAATGAGTAACTGCAAATAAAAGATGCATTAATTTAACAAGTTTTTCTTTAAAACTTTCAATTGTAAGGTGCGACTTCCAAATCGTTTTCATTTAAGTTGGCAGGCATAACAGTTAACACGACGAAAATAACAAACTAAATTTATAAAGGTCGTAATCATTTCCGTTTCGCATTTTATACTGTTTTATACATGTATTGAAAAGATAGAAAATCATGCATACATCGTTCATGCATGACAAGTTTAAATTAGATCATTTTAGAGAGAAAAGGCCAGAAATGTGTATAGTCTCTATGCATGTCTGTTAAAAAATAGCCTAAATATCACTCTAAAAATACTTTAATTGCATGATTGTTGTCGAGAAAGGAACAAATTTACAATCCCTCATTAGTTCCGTTTAATGCCGGTAAATCCGGCTGGCTAGTCAACTGTGACCGGTCAAATATTGTTAAGAAACAAAAAATAACAGGGCTCCTGCCACGCGTACCCACTAAAGCGTGCAGCAGAGCTTACCTTGAATACACTATACACACAATCAATACTTTCCAAAGTCCTTTGAGTAAAAGTTCAATCGGTAAAACCTCATGCATAAATGTAAACAAAGGTTGGCACAGAACCAGAAACAGGTGTTCCCCTGGTGCCCTAACAATGGGGGCCAGCCATCACGTGACACACAGCTGTCTGACATAAGAAACTTATTTGGAGGGGGGAGGCTTACTATTGTGGTAATTGGTTAGCCTGTAGCGCCGCAAGTTGCCCTGTGCATACTGTCACTATTATCCGGAAACTTTTTATGGTACCTGCATAAAAATTTCAAAGGTAAAAATTAATTACAAAGGTAAAGGAAATAATGGGACTTCATATGTTATTTACTTTGTACTTTCACAAGTACCTTTCCGAGCTTAGCTACATTCGCCAGAGAGACTGCATTGATAATGGGCCATAAATATCAAAATGTTACATCGTCATTGCTTTAGCATTGCAATTTTGTATTTCGTGCAATGATCTATCGAAGTATGATAGTTTACTCTGTGCAAAATGACAAGGCTCATTTCCTATTAATCATCTAAAACTTAACAAAATAAAGTACATGTAGGCCCTACACCTACCACTGCCAATACTAGCACGTTCAACAGAAGTATCTTTCCTAAAATTCTCCACATATATCCTTTTCAAAACCTCTTGTAGCGACAATATAACCGAAGTAAAGCTGTAGCCTATCCGAATTGGAGGCTACGGCTACAGCTACGACTGTTGCTAAGGGTGTTGCTAAGCACGTACTACACTTCAACGCATAGTGACGCTGCGATCCAGCCGTAGCCAAAGCCACTGTACGAACAGTTGAGTACCGATACTCATGCTTCTTTTCAGATTATAATATGATTTTTTAAAAGACAGATAGGCCTATAATGTCACCACAAACCTATTCCTAAAAGATAATAACAAGCACTATACTAGCTACTTATTATATGAATTTAATTTTAGCATTTAATTTTGTCATTTTGGTAAAAAAGAGAGTGAGATTAAAAGGTTAAAATGTATTTTACAACCGTTTACGGTACATATTACATTCGGCTTATAATCGTATAGGCAACATTGCCAGAACAGAAAAGACTGCACTAAAATCTGGGATAAATTATTTCAAAATAAAGATTGTTTCTGTTGTCTTTCTAGCTTTCTGGCGTCACATTTTTGTTTTCCGTATAACAACTGTACTTATTAAACGATGCTCCCGAATGTCTATTTAACCAATGGCGTTATTTATACAGAATATTTACAACATTAGTTTATGGTTATAAATATAAGGGAAAGTAGAAAATGTATTCAATAATAAACATCTGGTGGAATATTTATTTCACAAAAGACCGTTGGGCTTATTTGCGTCTTCGCCCATCCATAAACAAACAGTTGAATCAATTACTTGTAAAAACCAACGTTGTTTATGTATTCGCGTTTTTATTTTGCTTATTGATGCCGTCCGCTGTATACGTTTTACACAATCATTTAAAAGAAAACATGATACTATCTGGACTTGGTCGTCATTTTAGACGTAAATCTGTCTTGTATTAGGCCTACTTTCGTTTTCTTTACAAGGAGCACCTTAAGACTAAACATCGCTTAATGAAGATCCATGACATTTGCACAGAATATTTTATTCATGGAATATATCTTGGATTGGAATAAAGAATGTTTTCCCGGAACCCAATGATGTATAATCGCTCTAGAGGTATCACTTATTCAACCCTTAACTGTTACTTCATTGAAGGTTCGCCGAGTACAAGTTTCATCAGCCGCTTGTTAGAATAATGTCGTAATGTCATGTAGTTAATTTATGAACCACCTCGAAGTATACCTCTTAGTTTTATACTTGATTACACAGACTGTAATAAGTGGAATTTTTCAGAAGTTACAAAACCATTATACCTTACAGAAGGAGGCATTCAATCGTTCAGTGTGCAGTGGGTTTAGGCAGCCATTACAGTAAAAATGCATTCAGCTGATTCGCGATGTACTAATTGCGATCAGTTGGATCTCAAAATGCACTGCTGATAATGCATATAGGGAGTCATGCAAGGTCGACATAAATTGTGCATTACGAACAATGAAACAAAAATAATAAACGGTAAAGTGGTTTCACAGGATCCAGGTCTCTGTAAAAGGTTTTACATCCGGAAATTGTGTTTTTGTAAGCTAAAATTGTACCATTCACGTCATCACTAGGGCAAGGTTTACAGCAAATTTGCTTTTATTTTTTGACTGTAGAATCTGAAGAGTAATTCAAAATAGATGTCAATGACTATATCAGCCAAAACGCTGTATTTTTTGTTAGATTGACATTATCAAGAAATAATGTTTGTGAAATTTCTCTCACTTTTCTTTTAGCGATTTTATGAAATTCTTTGACAGAGACCAAACATGACATTACTTTTTGGAAAACAAGTATACATTATAAAGGCCTAACTGTTTTCTGAATCTAAAATTGGTGTAAATAACATACCGGTATTAAAGATCCAACAGTCGCACTGATTAAACAAAATACATAATCCTACTCCACTTATAGTGTAGGCGCATAGTGGAAGCTAATATAATACGGCCCCTAAATGAACGGTACCGGTACAACATTATTATTAGCGATAAAAGGGTACATTCCAGTTCTCACAATTTTTTTAACCAGAATTAATTGTTATTTAAGCAAAAACATTTGAGCTGTAAGGGTGGAAAAACAACACTTTAATCTGGAGGTCAGAGGTTCAAATCCTGCTCTCGAAATTTTTTAATATTTTTTTTCCATTCAAATTTAGTCAGTTTCCCTTGTGGTTTATTACCTATACTGTTGATATCTCTTTGCGTTTTGGGTGTGTTTCTTACGTTGGACCAAAACTGGCTGGATCACTCACCACTGCATTTCATTGGGAAATATGTGCCCTTTTTTTACCAGGTCAGCTTTAAGATTGTAAGATTGGGGAAAATAATTGTGTTCATTCTTCGAACTTCTTATTGATTTTATTTTGTAATCTTTCTGATACCAGTAGTGTATAGCTGTGATTATATGAGAATAATGTGTAGGTTGGAAAGCCATGTATGTAGGCCAAAGTTAAAAACCTTACCAAATTTAATCTCTTGTATTAGGTTTTGTTGGGGGGGGGGGGGGGGGGGTGTTTTAGTTAATGGTTCCGTTCATCGCAGTACTTAGCCTTATACAAATCCGCCGTATTATACTTTTGTTCATCATTCCAATCGCACTTCGGCTGAATCCAATATCCCATCCATGCCTCTATATAGTACGAATGAACATGCCTAAAATGAAAAAAAAGCTTTCTGTCAAAGGTTGTATCTTAAGATTTTGAATTTTGGCCCGGAGGTGCTAAAAAATCAATACATTCCAACCGAGCCTCCTCGAATGGGCACGTGGCCGGCACGCGAACGTCTATGATGGTGTTTATTCTTATTCAAATCAGGGATTGGCAAATCGCCTCGGGCTCTCAACCCCCGCAAACCCCCAACAACAAGGCACCGTAAAAAGGGGGAAGAGCTAACAATACATCGGAAAAGCCGGGCTTTTGGCTCAGATCATGCAGTAAAATCGCCGAGCTTTGGATTTCATTAGAACCCAAGCCCTCTGGGTCTGTTTTTCTACACTATTCCTGAGTTAGTTTTCTTCAGTAATTGCAATCATGCAGGAAGGCGGTTTGAAGAAAAGCAAACAATCTAAGAGTTCCCCCTTTTCAAATTGTGGGTAATTAATTGCAACCTTTTTGGTTTGGGGATTGTGCCGATCTCCGGCCATACCGCAAAGGTATACCATTAGCGATAATAATGTTGGGTTTACCCAAAGCATACCACCCAAAGATTACAACTGAACATGATTACATTGCATGTTCTGTGAATGAATAACAACGCTCAACCATCATCAAATCTCATCAGAGGTTGTCTCCATATGACTCAAATCCCACCTAACGTGATCTAGAGGTGTACCAATTCATAAAACCTATTAAGCAAACAGGTTCCCCTTCCAGGTAACTTTGACTAAAAGTGGTTTTGATGATTCAAAAAACCCCAAAAACCTTGGCGTCACATGCTTTACTCCAACTTTGTATTAACCGAGATATCGGTATAACTTTAGATATAATTGTCAATTCACAAATCATCGTATAACGTATACCGATACCCACCTGTATCTGTAGTAATGCTATCAAAAAAGCCTTACAACGAAAAATACAACTTGTGCAAGTTTGTACCTGACAGCCTGCCCTGAAATTTAACAGCACTTTTATGCAATTTGTTGTGCTATAGCATTTGTTTTATAGTGTAAACCATTGTAAGTTTGCTATGCAGCCAACGTGGTGCCTAGCACAACAATTTCCCCCTTTCAAACCGTTGTCAATTTCATTGTGATCGGAAAATTACTACTCATGGTTAAACGAAAAGGTTTGAGGCTTTTCAGTATACGGTGGGTCGATACCAGATCGATTTGCGGTGTAGATAATCTCATGCAGGTTTTTTTTTTTTTTTTTTTTTTAAAGAGGCTTCAGACTTCTAGGAACATTGATCTTCATGATCGGCCCAGTCTTTATTAGGTGTTTGGGGGTATGGTTTTTCTTTTAAGTGTACACAATTTCCGAATTTTAGAATGAACATTCTCTTTCAGACATTGGTAGGGGTGGGTAGGCCTATCATTAAGTTAATCATTAAGTTTTTGTCCGCAGCGAATCAAAATTAAAAGATGAAGAACTTCACACACGATGGATAGGTTTTCAATTGCAAATTATCACTTTTTTACTCCAAGCAAAAATAGCAGAAAACTGAGTCAAAAAGATGTTCAATTTGTCTTAATGATGGGATACTCGCAGCAGAGTCGTTAAAATGGCTTATTTTTTACAGTTATTTTCTATCGAAGTATACTGCCCTCTGTTGATGACATCAACACAATAAATGTTTTAAAAAGAACTTTATGAAGTGATCACAAATTAGTTGAATGTCCTTCATTTCCAAAGCTCGCGGTTTTTATCATACTCTGTTTTCAGTAATGTAAAATGGTTCACCAACTACTAAGATTTAGGACAACTGTAAGGTTGGAAATTGTAACATATATTTTTAGTTATATCTTTTGCGTTCTATAGACATGCGAAGGGGTCTTATCACAGTATTATTATTAATATTAATTTCGATAACGTTTGGCTAATTGAACATGCATAAATTTGCAGAAAAATGCCTAAAGCTTGAAATGTTGATATGGCTTGCTCAATGAGGTGTTCCTTTTTTTATTTGGATAAAGGTTAACTAGGAGCCAAAAACCAGCCAAAAAGCAGTGCCTATATCATCATTATCAATAATATACTTTTTTATCTTCAACAGGAGAATCATTTACCATAATCATCATACTAGGCTACCATTCATGTAATTACGATTGGGGTAACAATCTGGTGATGTCATAATGTACGTAATATCTTTACAAGAATGTGGCAATAGGCCCAAGTTATCAAGCATTATTTCTCATGTTTCCCACACTTATCAATTCCATAGCTAAATATCACAGTTCCGCTATAACAACTACTGCCGCTATGGAACTCGCCACATCAATTTTCCCCATCACTCTTCTACAGTTCCCACAATGCATCCGCCAAGTTGAACGCGTGCCGCCAGCCAATCAGTGACCGCCTAGCGTCCCACGGCGCCAGTCTCCATGCCTGGCAGATGTTCGCATCAGGGTCGATTTTCTCGAGCAATAATAAGTCTGTAGGGATCAGACCGTATACATAATAATGTTCGGACTTTTTGTTAAGCCGTGGCACGCGAATGGGGAACCTCACAAAGGTGCGGGTCGAAACATTCACGAGAATGTTAAAAGGGTTGTAAAGAGAAGAACAAAAGAAGGTATCATTAATATTATTATGGCTAAGGGAGATAAGAAGCAAACAAAATGAGGCTAGTTGTTAGCCGTAGTAAGATTGTATGGATGTAGTATTTGTGATGTAACCCATGCATGGGGTGTTTGCCGCAAAGATTACGTCCACGCGCGTCTAATCTCTCTCCGCTGATTGTTACGGGGATGTTTTCATAACATCACCATAGCAACCGATCAATATTGGCCTTTTGAAGAAGGAAAAACTCAGTCCTGACTGGAGGCCCCCATAAAGCGTGAAACAACAGAACTCTGGGCGGGTCAATAGTGGGTCGCGTGCGGCTGACAATGAATGTTTGCTCCGGTTCGAAGCGGTGCCCCGCGATGACTGAAAGGGGCTTCGGACTCGCTGGGACCACCCTGTTGAAGTGGTCTCCAAACTGTGAAACGGGTACAACCCGTGGACAATAAATTTGACATATTTGCACAAGAGGTGTGTCATTACAGTGGGTTAATTACAACTGTTGACTTACTAGATTGCCCGATTTATTTTTGTGGAACTGTTTCAGGTGTTTGAAGATTCAACAAAAACTAAAGCTGTTGTGCAGATTGCAAAATACCGTACCAAATCATGACCTCTCTATTCACTTAGTCATGTAGCCTCCAGACAATGCTAAGATCAGAAATAATATCCACCAACCTCTGAAAACTAATTTTTCAGATTCACTCAAGGTCAAATAGAGTTGCTTATTGCGAAATATAAAGCAGTTAAATAAAAAGCAAAACAAAACCCATGTCTGCATGCATTCAGTGTATATTGTATGCGCGTTTATAGTATGAAATGTCATTCATTTGGACTTAGCGAAGCTGTAGTGAGGCTTTGTTCGTAGGCTTGTTTGTATCTTACGGGTTGGTGGCTATTGACATAAAGGATCCGACAGCGGGTCGGTTGGACCCCTCCACAATATTTTCGTTTGGTTTCGCTTCGTGTGTCGCATGTTGTGGTCCCGACAACTTCGGAATTGTGCATCGTTAATACGGCGTGATGCGCTGGAGACGACGAACCTAGGTCCAACAAATCGAAATGACTTCTTGTTCAATAAACGATCAGCCCTGTCAACATGTAAACTACGGGTGGAACATGCATGCAAAATAGTACTTTGTATTTGAGCATGGAGGAAAATTCCCTTCCTCCATGGTTTGAGATATCAAAGTAAGTAATTTTCTCTTTGAGCAACACCGCATGACGTGGTCATTTTGTTTGAAATAAACGGTTTAGTTTGATAATAATCTGCAAATAAATACAGAGATTTGGTCAACAATTTTCAAACTGAATTCAAATACCTTTTTATCATCTTTCCAAATGTTTAAGTTGCTTTGAAAATTAACAGTTTTGTTTTACATTGTTTACGAATAAATTATATTGTAAGAGAAGGCTGTAAGTGAATACGCAAACTGCGCTCGCTGCCTTTTGAGCTGAGCTGTTTTATTTCCTTTTTTAAATAAGGTCAATAATTTGTTTTCATATAGTTCAGGATTTCCCATAACGAAAGTTCACCGAAAATGTTGAACAGAATTCCAAGGAGGAAAGCTGAGGCAAGTATTAGACAAAGTCACATGAAACACAAAGTGTCGCCCACTTGAACATTTTTAAATAACAGGCATTTCCTTCAAACATTGATACTTCTTACAGCAATGTTATCAGTAAGTTGGACATTATTGTATTACTATTAATGCTCAGAGATTCATTATGTTACACTCACAGGTATAAATCCGTGTGAATATGTATTTACAATATCAACCAACACACAGCCCTGGAAAGACACATCCGGTTTATTATTGATTGTACATTATTGTATAAGAACATACAAACATAGCAACAGAAACATGCTTAATAAACATGTATCTATTGATGTGTTTCCCAGTACAGTACTTTTGCTATTTGGATTGTACCACTGGAATGGTCTCAACACGATACTATTTAGTCCCTCCGAAATTTTGTCCTGGACGAGTTGGTACAGTCCACAAAATGGAACAGTCTCGCTTCGCTTATCAGCAATTTCATCTCTGTTGCACGCGTGCGGCATAATAATCGCACATTTCTGTTAAAAGTATAATGCAAACATGATCACCCAATCTGCCAGCGGTCGTGCAACCCTTCCACTCGGGGAATAGAACTGGTGGTTTCTAAATTATTCCAGTCTTTATTCTCCAATTCCAGTCATATATTTTCTTAAAGCGGTCATAAAACGCACTACTGCTGGGCCGATTTTGAACTTTGGACTGGACCGAGATGGTGAACATGTTAAAAAGATAGATGGCGAGATACAGACATTGTGAACTTATCAAATTTGATCACACCTGTTTACTATATAACTGCACCCTCAGTGTCAAATTGAATTTTGATTTAACCTTCACCACTTTATGTTAATAATAACTTAGGCCTATGGGTCTGTCATTATTGTGTGCTACCTCCAGGTATATCTTCGTGGAGGTTTACCTTCAAGGTGTTCAATAAGACCATGCTGTGTGGCTGTGTTAGAACAAATATGATCATATAAACGCAACCATATTGTAGCTTTTTAAATCAATGCAACCAAAACGAGGCTGTACGGGAAAATAGTATGGTCCCATTTGAGAATCTTTTCTTATGATCGATATTGCGAACAGGGATCAAAACGAAAATGGTAACAGTATCAACAAACATTTCGGCTATCTTGCCACTGTGATGTTTCGATCCGATAACAGAATAAAAGAATCAAAGGACTACATCAACGACCAAGGTACAGGCCACTTGCTTCTTTTCAACATAAATTAATGTATTCATCAAACCGAGGCTGTACGGGGAAATATGGTGGTATCTTTTTGTATGATGTCATTTGGAAGAATTAGTAGAGAGAAAACAAACATTTCCATTTCAAGTTTGGATGCAACATACTTAACTTGACAGCATGAACAACTGAATAGCTCAAGGTAGGGAACCAACTTTCAACTAAACGAACTTTCAAATGATAAATTACTCATTTTCCATCGGCTTTCAAACTGACTATAGGCCTACACAACCCTTCAATAGCACACTCACTGAACACTGCTCAATCGTGGCTTTGAAAAAAAAATGAAAAAATGCATAGCTGCATGTAGATTTCTGGTGTTATTGCAATGCAAAGTAGGGGAAAATCATCGGTACTTTTTACAAACAGCGCGTCGCAACCACGGGGCATAATAATTGCTCATGTCGAGTTATGCTCAAAACCGCCCAAATTTTCCACGCCACAACACTCTAATGTGACGCTCACAATACCCAAGTCCTGCAGATATATAGAAAAAAAGCCGCTGGTGGATTTATTATGATCGGGAATTGTAAGCGGACCCTATACACCGCGAAAAAAGAGAGAGAAATACAATTGAACCTTTGGAAATCAGCAACAAAATAGATCAAGGCGAAAGAACACAACTCCCGAAGTGCGATTTCTGCCCAAGAATGGCCCCCTTAGGCACTTCTTACCAAATGAAAAAAAGTAGATCCAATCCAATAAACACAATTTTACCGAAATGAATTAACCGGACTAGAACGCTTCCTACTTGAATAATTTAGTAGAAAGCTTGGCATATCACTGGGATTATATAGGTATAATTACCCTTTAGGTCAGGCTTAAACGCTTCGACATCTAAATTAGAATTAATTCACGTTTCAAATGAACTTTAAAAAAATGCAGGGTGGAGTTGAAGCAAGATGGAGGTGGGTGATAAGACTATCGCGTAGGGTAATTACCCCGGTGTGGTTAGGCTCTCAGGTTCAGGTCCATACCCCCGGCATGTAACCATTATTCACTTGGCCTCGTCGGGTTTGCTCGCAAGTTTCTTTAAAAGCTGCTGCCAACGAACTTTGGACGCTGCAATAATATTCAAAAAAGTTCAATGAAAAGGCACCGGCATAACTACCCCGAGGGGTTGAACCCACAGAACGTGGCCCGGCTTTACAAAAGTTTCAATAACTTGGAAGTTCAAGTATCTTCTGGCAAGCTTTTTGACCTTGTTTAGAAGTAAAGGGGTCCTTGTTCGATGGCAGCGTGTTTGTACTTGATTTTCATTGACTGTCAGTATCGACTTGCGGGGTCAGCCACCTGTTTGAGGCACGTGCCCAGACATGTCTCTGGGGCACTGAGGGGGACAGGTACGAGTTCCCCGGGAGGGGGTTGAACCCTCTCTCACTAGTCCCGGCCCCCTTTCTGAAGATCATCATAATTGAAAAATAGGGGAGTAGGGCTGTTACCAATTAGGGGTCCATAAAGCTTGCTTCAGGTGGCCACTATGAAATCAAGATTTTTATATTGCTTTGAAGAAATACACAAAATACGTGAGAAATTACTGGTATCTTATTCATAAGCAACACTGATAACTTTGGTCACAAGCTTTCAAGTATAGTTTGAGGTAAATTCATTGATTGCATCTAAGTCAAAATGACCAACAGGCCTCTGTCGTTTTGGAGTTTATGAAAAAATAATGATTTATTTGGTGTACACTTGGCTTGAAGTGTGCAACAATCAATTCAATTTTTGACAATTTTAAATGTAATAGTTTTTTTCTAATTTAAAATAAAAGTTAAAGTAAAAAGGTGTAATTGTGTTGGATTATAGTGTAGTAAGAGAGATGATTTTCAAGGCACAGCAAATTAACTCGCCACTGCAGCTGCACGCCGCTTACTTCCAGGCAAAATAAGGGCAGAAAAAACCCTACGCTATAACATCTCAAAATTGACAGCATCTCATAAGATACGACTCAAGTAATCCCACGAGCCCCCCACAACCACTCTCTTGAATATTCATGAAGGTCTCAGGGGATTCCTAAAAGGCGCACCAGCATAATGACACCCAACGCAAATCAAACCGTTGGAGAAATGAAACCTTGTATTAATGTTTCCCCACTCCGGCTTGTGCTCCCCTTAACAGAGTAATAAGGGGGTGCTTCTCCCCTAACGGGAAAAACAACTAATCTGGTGCAATTTTTGCCTGGCGAAAGTTCCCCTCCTGATCCGTTTTGGGGTAACACTAGCCCCAAATTGGGTCAATAGCAGAAGAAACTCCACTAGCAATAATCGTTGGCTCGGTTTTCATATCCTGAGGGCTGTGTATTGAAGACTCGCGTGCTGGGATTGTGTTACGGGCTGCACTCAGCCCGAAAGCAGCTCTTCGGCCCTCGCTCTTTTTTTGTCATATTGAGCTTCTATGATTGGACTCATTGTTCGGAAGTGCACCTCACCTGAATGGTGCGGGGTGTCCAACCATGTAGTTAGGCAGGCAGCGTCCTCATTCTGTGGCTTTTCAACCCGCACCCCCCCCCCCCCTTATTTCCCCCTTAAGAAAAAAAGGAAATGCATTTGGACAATAAAAAGTTCTGGAATTGTTTGTTTTGGCTTGGGGGTGATACACCAAGGTGTGAAAGGTAAAAGAGCGTAGAAGGATTTTGAATCGATGGCGGTTGTGATTTCAGTTGTCCAACACTGCTGAAGTGCTTAGATTAATAATGGCATAGAACCAATTATGCTTTTCTTCCCCACAGACTAAAGGGGTAGGTTTTTCCTTAAAATGTTTCGTGTTGATTTCTTAGACACCCATAAAAGTACCTTTTGGTGTCTTGCATATCGGTTGGTTAAAGTAGTGGTACATAATTAAAAGTTTGTTTTAAAGCTATCGAGTGAGTGTTTGATAAATAGAGCCTTATGCCACACTGTTTTCAATCACTGCATTGATTTACATTTACAATGTCTCTCTAATAAATGTATGTGAATTGTGTCTACTTTTCACTCATTTGACCTTTGACCTGTTCATCAGTGTTATTAAAAAAAGCACTCGCTTTTATAATAACATTATTACACAGTTCTTATATGGTGCCTGGGGGTGTCTCTTTTCTATATGGTATGCGGAGCTATGTTCGAAACATAAGACCCATTTATTTACATAGCACCATGTAATGGTTTACAAGATGCTGTGGAGCAATCTGCAGTCAACCATACCAGAAAAAACCTGGTGCGAACCCCTTTTACGATAAGTGCACTGGGTTCTTGTACAAGCATTACACAACACATGGGACCTACAGCTTTGGGTCCCATCCGAAGGACGAAGCAATAATGGTTACCAAGTGTCTGTAATGGTTAAGTGTCCTGCTTCAGGACACAAGTGCCAAGACCGGGGCTCGAACCCACACTCTGCTGATCAAAAACAACAGAACTTGAGTCTGGTGTGCTTGACCATGGGATCTGCTTGGTCACTTAGCCTGAAAATTACACTTTAGACTTACTTGATTTGAAGTCCATCCCAGAAATTCATCCGTCTGGCCTCGATGCCCTTTATTAGCGCTGTGACAGTGACGTATTACCTCATCACATTTCTCCACAAATTCTGTTAATCAATTAAGCATATATGGTAATAAATTAGACTTTCAGTACAAAAACTGCCTGAAACATACCATGACATGTTGTTATCATTGATGCGGATTGGATGGTTAGGTATCAATATTGATAAATAGTTAGAGTTTGAATCCAGCATTAAGACATTGTACATGACGTCAATCTACTGATCTGAAGCTCATGGGCTGCATTGTCTGTACCCATCTCAAACAATGAGTAAGGCCATGTCCAAATTAGGGCTTGATTGTCATGACAACAAGCATTGAAGCATTGCATGCCCGTAGCAACACCTTTAGCAACAGCCACAGCCATAGTCAAAGCCACCAATGCAGACACAACCTTAGTCATATTCCCCCTCATTCATGATTAAGCCATCTGATATCTTATTTCCTGACTACCAAGGTTTCATTAGAGTAAACTGGGGCTACTTAAGCCCCTCCCATTTATATTATGATGGAATTTGGGGTACTTAGCTACAACAAGCAGGATTATGTTCACTCCTTTTTTTCTGTTACATATTGTGCAAATCTCGCATGTGTTTGAAAATTGGGAGTTGTTTCCTTCACATGTTAAAGCATAGTACATGGAACCAAAGTAGTCCCAAAAATAATCGAATAAACGCGATACTTGCACGGTCTATTAAAAGCCATGGTGACACCTCTTGTAGGTTAACACAAACATTGAGGACAAAGGTGGGTTTATTTTAATGTTTTATTATAAATATAAACTGTAACACGGGCGGAATCGGTTGAAATTTTGATCACTTTATCTTTCAAGTTAAATGTACTCAGGTTGATGGCAGAATGTATTTTTGTCATTTTAGATATGAATTGGGAATTAAACCAATCAGTCTATGCATTCATTGTGGAATGTTCAATCGCTCAGTGAGTTTCCAGAGTTATTCTTTAATCATATAAATGGGCTTACCTGCCTAAGGTAAGGCATGATCCACTACACTTTTATCTGTATATGAAAAAAGCAATAACAGTAAGTCTTCTTCCAGTGTTCTTTTTTGGGGGGAGGGGGAAAAAAAGCCCCACCCATTATCGTCTTGTGACCACACCCTCCTACTATATTTGCCATCCTCACTCAGTCCCAGTCACAAGCCTCATACAAATCTTTTCTTAGGGCAACTTCCTCCCACTTACTGTGGTGTGAACCTAGAATGCACAGGCCATCAATGCACTATGGGGAATGTTAATAAAGGAAGGATACATCTGGGACATTTATTCGTCCCCACCATGTATATGGTCCCCACAATGTCTATACAATCCAACAACAAAGAATAAGAAGAATCCATTTAGATACATGTCTGGATATTCTAAAATGATGGTATCACTTACAAAACTGTTGAGCAAAGTTAAACGGTGAGCATTCTGCATTTGCTTCCTTATCAATTTCTTTTGTTCTTGAATGTCATCAACAGTTTCATACTCCAGTCAGGATGCATCCAGTAAAAAAAATCAAAGTACATACCTGGGCTTTTGATCATTACGTCCTGGAACTGTGTCAGCTCTCACAACCCAGTTTCTTTTTGTGGAACAGAGGGGGATGAGATTTAAACCAGTTGTCCCATAAAGGTGAAATCCAGACTGCAAACTGTAGAGTTACAAGAGAGAAACACCTGTCGAATGCAAGTAAAATGTTATTTTGGGGAGTTACACAGCTGAGGCAATATATGCCAGGGTTCATGGTGAAAAGTTCAATTGGTTTGGTGTCTTGTGCACTGTACACCTGTCGCAGAGAGTCAACTGACTATGAGGCCATGTGTATTCTCATGTCAGAGGTCTCCATGTTGAAAAGCATTATTTTTGTCGCCATTTGTTTTTTAGGAGGGTATAGCTTTTGATAACTCTATATTTCAATCCCCATTTGTCTGGTCTCCTGGCCTGTCATGGTAACTGGCTGATGAGATGACTGATATTAAATGCATACAGTTCATCATTTTGGGGGTGGTTTTTTCCCTCACTTGTAAAATAAATTGTTCTCAGAAAGACAACAAAGTTCATAAATTTTAAACATGACAGATACAAAAATTATGCTTGAATCATCAAAGAACTAACTCTTCCCAATTTGCTACACACTGTTGATGTATACATTTTGCATCTCAACATCAGTTTATTTGTTTTGTTTTACGGTTTTGTTATTTTTCCTTAGAGATGCACTTTCTCTCTGGTCCTCTGACAGTTATCCCAGCCAATCCATCAACCCATTTAAACTACGCTTTAGGAAATCTTGACTAAATTTGCTGAGAAAAAATCTCTAAAATAAATAGTTAGTTTTACTCATTGAATTTGAACAGGTTGAGGTTCATCGTTATGCAAGTGTTCTGACAATTTGCGTCATGTTTGATCACTCCCTAATGATTTATGAAACACTATATTATAATCAATTTCAACTGTTTGAATAATTATAATAATAATAATAATTAACCATTTTTATATAGCGCATAACACATAGTGATTAAACATGTCCCTATGCACTGTAGAGAAAAAAAGACAGTATTTTTTTTTTAGACCTTAAACCAATCTCTTCCGCTAAGGCACAGAGAAGCCCTCACCTATAGTGGGTGAATTTGAGGTTAAACCACAGTTAATTATTAAAAGTTTAATAGGGAGACTGCTAAAATAGGGCTAGATAGCTCAGTTGGTAGAGCGCCAGCCTGTTGGTTCAAATCCTGCTACAGTCAATTTTTCTTTGTTCAGCCTTAAACTATTTCAAAATTTACCCGTCGGTTTCCCTTGTGGTTTATAACTTGATTTAAACAACATCAGTTTCAGGTTTAACATTTTAAAAACATTCCAGAAAGGGTGACTCTAATAGAATCTAATAGATTTGCCCTTCCAGGAATTTAATTCTTTCTTTTTGCAAAACACACATTAAAGTTGAGACGAATCACAACCCAAGTTGCTGTTTGCACTACAAATCAAAAGAGCCGCAATCAAAATATTTGTGTTATGGTGTGCGGCTTTCTCATAAGGTATGGAAATTTTTACTGAATGTGTCCTTTTAAGAAATTCAAAAATCATTTGCGCACTGTTTCAACAAAGAATGATACACTGATGTTTTTAACAACAAAATCTTTAAAATTAGCCTGAATTTTGTGTTACAGAATGAAAAAATATGTTTGCAAGAAAATATTTGTACACAGTTTTCATATTTTAGAAGTGAGGTCCCATTGAAGTATTTTCCCAAAACATGACAATCTTTCAGAAATGCATTTCAGGTTTGTTTGAAGCATGAAGTAAGCTGCTAAATTGAGTAACCACTATTTTACTAAATGCTATTCAAAAAGACTGTAAAAAAAAATTATTCAGCAGTGTAACCAGAAAGTTTCATTCGGAGGGACAAGCGAGGGCAAAGACATAATCTAGCGCACTATTTCAAAGGGGCGAGGGCTCTGAGTGGGGGGAGGCTACTGTGCCCCCCCCCTGACCACTGACAGCTATTCAATAAGACTGCAAGATTTCTTCTCAAAGTGGGATGTACGTTCCATCTGTAATGAACTGCACATGTTGTCAGTCCATCCATAGGTCCGTTAAACTTGGACTCAATTTGGCCAAGGGGAGAGCACAGCAGTATTCGTCAAGATATTGCTTGATTACACCGTGTCAGTGATTGAGTAGGGAAATTCTCAAGTCATCCTGTGGTAAATCTGTTACAGTCATTTAGTTTGAGTCACCAGAGCATGATTTTGTGTTGTCTGCTATGGTTGAATAGCCAGTAAAATGCTAAGCTTGGATCTACATGTAGCAAATGGCAAACAGGCCTTTGGAAAATGTTGTAATATTCAGAAAGATTATCAGAAGCAAGTTGCAAGACACGCAAATAACAGGATATATTTGGGAAATAGCAGCAGATAACTTACTGCTCAACTTTGTTGTGCTATGAAACTTTGACCGCTTTTAAGCAGCTCTAGAAGGCTTTTTGGGGGTGAGGCCTTATTCAAAGTGGCAGCTATGGCTACGGCTAAGACTGTTGCTAAGGGTATAGCCTTAGCCACCAATTTAGACACGGCCTTAACCTGCATGGATTTTCTTTTGATCAAATTGGTTATTTGCTTATATAAGCCGTTTTAGTGTCTGTTTGTGTTTACAACTATTTTCCAATCTGTTGCACAATTTCATCACCATAAACTATTTATTTTCAACCCCGGCCAACATGAAGCCCATTCAAACATAACTGCAGATTTTTCATGACAATTTAAGATGATGAACTTCACAGCCAAATAGTTATGCTTTTGAAAAGATTCAAGTGAGTGAAACAGTTTTAGCTGGATGGGTTGCTTTTAAATGTCTATTTTTAAAGAAACAGATAAATTGAATACACTAGAAATTCTAACTCAACCCCTCGCTAAACATACCACTTTCATCTGATTCCAAAGCATATTTCTATCACATATTATTACATTCAAATGGATCCAGACAGGTCAACAATTTCTCCAGACTTGGTAAAAAGTCTCCAGACTTGGTAAAAAGTCTCCTCCCTGATAAAAGCCCTTACCATTTTCATATTTTTGTGATCACTTTGAGGCATTGAGGTCAGCCGATTCCCATGGTTTCTCTTCAACATTACATAGTTATCTACACAAGACAAAATTATATCAACACATTTTCTACATAAAGTACAAGACTTTTAGTAGACATAATAATTCACTGTCAGAGATCATAAAAATTTAAAACTTTATGGCTTTTATTAGCGTTAGCTTATGAATCCATGAAGTTAACATTAAATTGACTTGCAACAACTTAATATTAAGTAATAAACCACAGTTTAATATTAGTTCAATAAATAACAAATTGAATGATGTTTATGGCCATGTGGAAAACTGGCAATGATTTATAAAAAGGGGTCAATTTCATAGAGCTGCTTAAGTAGAAAATATTGCTTAACAATTGTCTGCTAAGCATAACTGAGCAGGATACCAGTCACAAGTTGTACATGTGACAAGTCAGTTTGGCTGGTAACCTTACTCTGGTAAGCATGCTCTTGTTATGCTTAGCTTCTTTTTGTACTTAAGCAGCTCTATGAAATTGGGCCCAGGTCAATGTTATAAAGCTGATAAGCAGAAACAAAGCAAAGCGTATTTCATTGGTAAATCATACTACATTGAACACAGGTATCACAAATCTGGGCTGGATTTAACAAAGAGCTGAGATTGATCTTAAATGCTTATCAATCTTAACTGCTAAGTGTGCTGTCATGATGCAAATTACTATGGTAATACTGACAACTCATCCTAAGACAAATCGTTGTGCTTTGTGAAATTGGCCAGTCATCTGAATGACTTGATATTTTGAAATAATGATGAGATGTTATACTATTGACTCTTATCAGAACCAACATGACTCACTTGAAGTAATTTTGGACACTCACTGACAAAAGAAAATCTTTTAAAAAAGCGTTTGGCTTTTAAATTTGTTTTCTTAGATTGAAATGTGTTGCTATCTGTAACACTTTTCAGCTCATGAATTCCAAAGAGTTATTTAGAAATTCAGATTGCTTGTACCTGTGTTCAATAATAACGTGACTAACCATGAACTCAACTTGAACAAATTAATTTGCTAAACAAAGGTTAGCATATTGCAAGGCTTTTTAGCTGTTGAAAAGATATGCATGGATGGCTCAGTTTTATCCTGTGTGCTTGGCAAGTATGTGAGCCCAACTCCCATCCCTGTGGAAACTTTGTTTGACCAATACGCTTAAAGCATCTTAAGTATTGGTGCTACCCAAACCTTCTTATTGCATCTTACTTGACCTCCCCGCCCCCCCCCCCCCCACCATCTGCTAGTCAGAAGGCAGAATTATCATCACCCCACCATCCAAAAATATTTTCTGGACAAAACTAAATGAACACTGTTAAAAGGCAAATGCATCAGAGGGTGTTAAACAAACAAGGAGGTAGGCCTAACATTGATCATTATCAAGCCACGGTTTGTCATTTTCACTTTTCATACATGACCAGACTCAAAACTCTTATTGTTTTAAAAAAGTACAATAGTCTGTCAAAAGAAATGTTTAGTTAGGGTTCCTGTTTCACTACGTCAGGGCCCAAGCTAGAAGCAAACTATGACTTTTTCACAGTACTGAGACAGACCCTGTACATGGAGAATGGAACTTGGCCCTAATCATTTGTTATGAACCCAAAGGGATTTGATGTGTTTGATTCAAAGGTAAAGACAATAGTTGCTTTTGGATGAATTCATTCCTTTTGAATAAAAATAACCAAAAGTTTATTTTAGCAAATTCTTCCTCAACAAAAATTTGTCACCATTGTGTCAGTATTGAGGGCAAATATTGACATAAAACTTTCATGGTTTATTTTTTATGATATGGGCCATTACCAATAATATTCTAGTGGAGATTTAACTTCCATTTTAACGTGGGAAAGGATCCCAACAAAGACGGAAAGTGAAATGACAAACCAATGCCAATAAAAATTAACATATGAAACAAAACAACAACGCAGCAATAGTCTGGAAAATACATTAAATCAAAGCAGTTAAAAGCACTGGTTTGATTGTAGGCAAAAGTGTCACCTCAACTATTCATAACATCTGGGAAAATGGCATTCATGAGAAATTCAACAGAGAAGTTGTGAACATTTTCAGATGTAAAGCCATCCATTAAGGACATGCTTAGCATTGAAAACTGTTACAGAAGTTGAAACCATCTTCCTTTTCTGGGAATTGAAGTATATCTAAATATATTTCATGATCATGACTGAATGCTGGGAACCTTGGAGACTTTTGTCAAGAAGATTCCACAAGGATATACCTTAATTATCATACAATGCTCAGCATGTCTATTGAAATAATTTTCCTGAAGTTGTCAAGATCAAAGAAGAGGGATTTCATTCCACTTTTGAACCTGAATGCATGATTTAGTCAAAGCGAAAGAGAAACTACCATGCAAGATTTGGCTAAACATGAGGCCTTCTCCAAACCACGGCATGGGCTCCAGCACCAGCTTGGAATCTGTCATCAATTTTATAGCAGAGTTTATTTTGCACTGTGTTTCCAACATCAAATAGAGCCTGGAGGTGGAGACAAATCCTAATCCCAGGTTTGGAGAAAGAAAAAAAACAATTAATTTGTCTTAATTTTAAATATATTAATGCGAAAGATTAACAAACAAAATCAAATGTTCATGAAAGCTTCATGTTTTGAATAAACAAATTAGCAACTTTTGAAAATGATCCACAGAAAAAATATGAATAAGTAAAACTCCAAAAAAGTAAAACAAACAAATGGAAAATTGTAAAGGTTAGTTAAGACTATTAATGTTATACAAAGAAAAACAACAATGAATGACCTTTAAAGGGAAGGTAGGACATTTGTTCAAAATCAATTCATTAAGAACTAGAAACAAAATTGTGAGCATATTTGGTGCAAACTTCCAATTCTGGTTTGTGCTGTAAATTTGTAAATTACATGTTGAATGAATGTCTATCATTACACATATCCCTGACGCCTTCACATATTCATTCTATTTTTTCATGAATACTTTTGTTTTAAATTCAAACACAAAATAGCTGTTGAACAATAAATATTAAATTCTTAACTTTATATATTGACACTAAATAATTCAAGAATTAATCCATGCTCTACCTCCCTTTAAATGTTACTGTAATCAGAATTAATAAATGACTAAACCATGCAGCATACACCTTTATCTTCTGGTTAATCTTGAATTACTTTTATTCTAACTTAGAGAAGCCAAACTGAGGCTAAATGGGGGAAAAGTCTGGTCCTTTTTGTTGAAATCAAAATTAGCTGGATCATGTACAGGAAACTAGACAAAGAAAAAGGCATCATAATAAAAGTTTATGCAAAAAATCATTAAATGTTGATTTTTTTCTCAAAAATAAATTCTTTGTGAAAATATAATTTTTTTTTTTTTTTTTTATATAATCTAACCACAAAAATGTGGAAGAAACAAATGGATTTTTTTTTTACTTTACCGAATGTGAATTGAAGTTCACAGAAGAGTTCCTTTCCTTTTCAACTCAATTCAAGACCAATCATCAATTTGTCCACCAAAGTGCCTGCATAAAAGAGAAGAAAATAAATAAAAGCTTGTTTTATTAATTACTATTATTGAATAACACAATATTGGTATGATTAGCTTGCTCATCCACTTGGCAGCACGCTTGCATTTTCACAAGTATGCCAACATTTTTACTGGGCCCAATTTCATAAAGCTGTTTAGCAGAAAATACTGCTTGACAAAATTCTTTGCTGAGCAAAAATTGAGTGGGGCACCAGTCACAACAATGCAAACTTTATGTAATTTTGGCTGGTAACCTGTTTCTTCTAAGCAATACTTTTCTGTGCTTAGCAAGTTTATGAAATTGGGCCCTGGTTCTAGTTCTACATTTTAAGACGGTTACCCCCTTTACAGAGAGTAGTGGCACAAGGGGCTGGTACCAAAATGCACTATGATCTACTTCCATTCAACCCAAAAGGTCATAGTAAAGATCCTATCCTAAATTGTGGCAAAATACCCAATGATAGCCGCTACTGGGCATGGTGGTGATTAAATAGAAATAAAGGTAAAACAAAATAAGATAAAAAATAGAACATATTTAATTTTCAAGACTGTGTTAATTTGTTAATTTCGCCATTTTCTCTTCTGTAAACAGTACAAGCAGTTATTTTAATCTGGACATTGCATTCATTTACACATTTCATCTGAGGCAACTTCTCTTTGAACCAGCAAGAATAAAGTTTTTAAAATGTGATAAAGTTTGATATTTTATTGGTTTGATTTCCATAAAACTTAACACAACTCAAATCAATAGTTGATGTTTAAATGATTTAAAATTTTGTGTAATTGTTTTAAAAATTAGTTCATAAAAAAAAATCTGATACCCTTTCCTATAAAATAATCCAGATTCATGGGAAACACAGAATTTAGGAAAAAGAGATCATGACAAAAAGGCAATCATTAAAGTTGTCCCCTTTTTTATATCATTAAAAGTGTTCAACGAGCACCACCTGCTAGTCATCAAGCCCTTGATGCTATTCGTTGAGACCATAAGCACTCACAAATAGATCATTATGTACCACTAATACATACTACACCAATGTACACTGTACATTGTCAATCAAGCCATTAGTTACACTAATTAGCCAATTACTATTTTAACTATTGCTTCCATTATATGCTCTCAACAGGTGCACAAAGTTTCTATATCTGGGTTCTGAGTTTTACTCTTAAAGATCTACTTCAACGGCACTAAGATAATTTAAACTTTGCCGAAATCCAATCAATTTGTGTTTCATGATTACGTATATTTCAAAGAAAATCCTTAGCGGTGGTTGCGTAATTTAAAAAAAGGGTCATTTTGACCAGCGTTCACCCCCTCCTCATAGCGAGTTTTTGGAAACAGCGTGTCACGTGATGAAAATATACCATAGACTTTGATGACGTACATGAGTGGAAACGGCTTGTTTACCCCCCGCGCAGCGGAGTGTGTTTATTGTACGCGTCTATAGCTATTTTCACGGTTACGAAAACAAAATGTCAGACACTAGCGGATCGTGGGAGGAACATAGTGTAGACGAAGAAGAATTAGTAAATACATATGATAGTATTGATAGTGAGGATAGCTCTGACGGTTGAGGGAGCTCCTCCGAAGACGAAGAGGGCGTTGATGAAGCTGGGGGAGTTGCCGAACCATATACATGTAGGTTTGAGCCACTGGCCGCAGAGGATCGCGAACTTATATATTTCCATTAACGTCAACGTAACAGGGTGTTTAGATAATCTTCCAAGTTAGCTGGTGGACAGTACAAACGAACTATTCAAACCTAATCTCCCCACTCCAAGCTGTGTACAATTGGGCTTTGTACCATTAGCATTTGAAATGGCGCTGTAGGAAACAGCATTTATCTAGAAAATTCAAACTGCCAATTAAGCAGTCACTGTTTTTTATTTAAATGATCTAGTTGTAATACATCTAGGATTCCTCAAAAGGTTAAGAGTACAAACGAGATCTTAACAAAGCCCAATTGTACACATCAGCTTGGAGTGGGGAGATTAGGTTTGAATAGTTCGTTTGTACTGTCCACCAGCTAACTTGGAAGATTATCTAAACACCCTGTGTTTATGAGCAGATTATCGAAGCCATCAAAGTGCTACCACAAAACACCAGTGCTGATGGTGTGAATACCACTTGTTTAATTTTGCATTTTTCACAAACTTGATGTGATATTGTGATGACCAGTTTGAATGAAACCTGTGGCTATTTATTATCAACAAACATTTAAAACTATTGTATATAGTATTATGCTACTACAGAAGTACATCCACCGACAGCACATGAGTTCAGGACGGTAAATTATCTCGTCTTAACTTGGTGAATGTCTTCGAATAATGAGATCATCATACATAGTTACCGTGTAAACACACGACACCTCGCTACTTCCTGGTTTCCCGTCCCAACAAGTACGTCATCATTCGCTGGTTCACGCACGTATCCTATAGTGGGTTTGTGGTGCGCGTAAATGCAAGTGCTATAGTATTGGACAAGCACAGTGCCTATGGAGGGAGCCATGGAAGCGCGCGAGTTTTTAAAAACCCCAAGAAAGGTTTAATTTTTTCAGTTAAAATTACGAAAAAAATATTGGTGTAAAACAATCCAATCTACAAATTCAGAATACTTAATAACATTACGTATGAGATTAAGAAATCTGTTTTATTTCTCAATTATCGTTGAAGTAGATCTTTAAAGCATTTTGCTTCAATATGGTCTGAATTGGGGTTTTTTTTGCCGAGCATTTTTTTTTCTCTTAATAAAAAAATTTGCCTTGCACTTAAAATTGTGCTTAAAATTATGGTTGATTTTGGGTTGAACAAGGAAAAATTGACTAGAGCGGGATTTGAACCAACGACCTCCGGATTGACGTGCCGGCGCTCTACCAACTGAGCTATCTAGCCCTATGATGGCGGTCTCCCTATTTTGTCAATATCCTTGTTCGGTGGGTGCCGAAATTATGGTTAGTATACAAGACAGTTACCTTTCCTGATATAGGAAAAGGGTTGGGGTTTTTCAAGCAATATTTTCTGTTTAAGCAGCTCTATGAAAAAGAGCACAGAATAATAGTGGCTTCTTATATAGCGCTCGTATCCTTCACTCAGTGACGCTCAGGGCGCTTCAACAGTATTTTTCCTGCAAGGTATATATGTGGAGCTACCTTTGAAGTTTGAGACCTATTCCTTTACATAGCAACATGTAATGGTTTACAAGGTGCTGTGGTGCAATACGCAGCCAATCAAACCAGGAACACCGGGGCGAACCCCTTCTCTTTTCGATAAGTGTACTGGGTTCTTTAACGTGCATTACACAACACACGGGGCCATCGGCTTTACGTCCCATCCGAAGGACGAAGCAATAATGGTTAAGTGTCTTGCTTAAGGACACAAGTGTCACGACCGGGACTCGGACCCACACTCTGCTGAACAAAAACACCAGAGCTTGAGTCCGCTCGGCCACGACACGCCATGATCACTTCTTTCCACCTAGGAGTAAAATAACCTAAAACTATAAGAATCAGCCATCCAAGGCTCAAGCATAATCCTCATTAGTTGAACTCCAGATCAAACTCATGGCATTGGTTAATGCAGCATTATAGTCTACACATATTGATCAACGTTATTTCCAAACTATTGAATATAGAATACAGACTGTCTGCTTATGACGTCATTTGAGTAGGGCGCCCTCAGCTAAAGATCAAAAGAATGTCCATTGGTAGCCTGGTCTTGGGTTTTGTTGGACAGATATATTGCACCTCCGCATAATGCGCATCTACCATTTTCACAATTTTGTGAGGTCAGTTCCTCTGTGTTTATTTTGACTCCCAAAATGGCGGACAGGTTAGGTGTAAGTGCGCTGCGCATTGTGCAAGGGGTTAATAAATAGGATATAATTGTCTTCTACCACACAGCAAAGCATGTACATTTTTCACTTCCAGTAAAGTAGAATTCTTTACATTGTAACTGAGCCCATACTTGATAGTACGGACATGAAGAACTAATGAAATTCAATTTATTTAACTTGGATAACCACAATAAAATAGTCTCCTTTGCTTGACTGATTCCTGGAAAACAATGCCTAAGCCTACAAAATCATTTGATTTTTTTATTAGCTTTCAGCTGCTTCTGATGTGCGCATCCCACCGTGGATTGACAATTAATCTTAAACCACTGAGTCCTCTCTCTCCCTCTCCCTCTCTCTACCCATGGTTGTTGTTTCACAACTAAACCCCCTTGATAACCCCAGCACAATCCCTCAACTGCCAGTAAAAACCTCTCTGAGTATGATTCATCGTTTGGCCAGCAGAAACTTGAGCTTGGCTCTTCTCTTAGAGTAAATAACCTCAGCTCTACCAGAATGTTTGCTAGCACAGAATAATCCAGTCCCCCTTCCCTACCTTGAGTTAAGGGGTCCACCCTTAATTGACAAGATGGTCAGGCCTGGGTATTTTTAAACACTCTCATGACAATATACATTCCAGACCATTACTGCTGAGAAAGATTGATTTAGACACCACACATTTGAGCACAATTGTGCCAGTGACACTTTCAGTTAAAAAACTGTGCACATTTCACATCAAAGACGAAATCAACAAACTTTCAAGGAGACTCTACCAGAAAAGGTTTCTTTCAACAACTTGTCAAATTTGTTAAAAGAATTCATTTGGAAAATGAAGTAGTTGTTGTAAACTGCTTACCAACCAAAATGGCTTGTGGTATAAATGCAAAAATTGCAAACACAATTCTCTGAAAAAATAACTGCAATTCAAATATAATAGAACGGGACCTGAACCTGCAACCTCCTGTGTAACGTGACGGTGCTCTACCAACTGAGCTACCTAGCCTTAATGTAAGCGATCTCCCTATTTTGTCCAAGTCAGAAGCCATTAAACATGTAAATGCCATGTAGTAGCCAGGGATCACACCCAAGTTTATGATACAACCTGGGAAGCAGCAGGAGAGGGATCAACTTAAGGGATGCAACTTTTTATTTCAAATATCAAGTAATAAACCACAAAGGAAACTGACTCAAACTGCAGTTGGTAGCAGTTCAAACTTGATATGACGAAAGCTTGAAAATTAATAATAAATCAATTTCCTTATCTTAGTATTTAAGTAGACAAAGATGATCACACTTTTTAACCCAAGCAGACTCTTCCTCAAAAAAAGGAAAGAAAAAAGGTCGAAAACATGCTCCCGGTATGTATTGCTATCATTAAGTACCTATGTACATACTCTAAGGTTCAAAGAGCAGTTTTCAGCAGCTACATCCCTAGTCTCCTGAGTTGCTGCTGTCTCTCATATCTAAACCACACCCCATTTCAGGATAACTTTACACTGCTGGAAACCAATACACATGTAGTGTTATTAATGAATACGATAATGATCAAAAATTGCTGCAACAACTTGCATGGGATGGAGAGTCCTCCTTGAGTGGAATGAATACTGTAACAGAACTCTCTATACTCTTACTTGGCAAATCACTAAAAAATAAATACACTAAAAGATGGAGTTCATTGACACGGTGACTTGTATGTTGATTAAATACACTGACATGATTACCCTTGACGTAAAATAACTGACAAAAGGCACCCTCAGAGTTATTTGAGGAACCTGCTTTAAACAAGTGTAAATCTAGATGGAGCAGTCAGGAATAGTGGATGCTATGGACCCATCCAATAAAACACTTCATAGTTTTTTCCCCACCACTCTGGAGAGGGTGCTGTTTTCTTCTGAAACAAAAACTGGCAATTACGTATGCAATACGCCACTCCACACTGGCAGGATGATACCATCGGTCTCCGGCAATACATTACACCTCTCTTTTGCAACGCTTAATGACTCGTCATACAGTATTTACCGCCCGGGTGCTTAGGGGCATTAGCAGGCGCAGCGGCTTCGGTCAAGATGTCATGTGATACACGACCTGCCTTACACCATGTAACATTCCATAACATAATTACAACTGTCTCTTGTTTCTATCGGCCTAGGATTCAGATCCGTGCCTTGTGCAACTCACAACAAGCACCGGCAAGAAAAAGAACGAAAAAGAACGAAAAAAACCTGAAAAACTCAATAATTGCTTCACTGAGTGTTTGTATCCTTTCCCCCAGGTTCAAGAAAAGACCTCTTCAAAAATTTCACTAGCACACCTTCCCTGCTATCAATATATAAGGACAGCCCCTAAACACAAATGCAGTGTGTAACTCATTGGCTTTCCTTCCCTAGGTGGTTTGTTGTCAGTGCCCGCGAGCCGGGAAACATACCTGGGAAAAAATGTCTCATTTGTATCCACTTCTTGTTGATGTTTGCTGTGGGGGTACAACTTTAGATGTGCCGTTTTTGAAATTGAATAATCTTGGCGATCACTTGCACCTGTTTTCACCGTGAGCTAAAGGGCTCTCAAGAAAAGTAGCCTACTGGAAATGTATCAATTATGCAAGATGGGAGAGTACGTTTACCATGATAAATTGTTTTCAATATCTTAAAGGATACATATTAGCTTATCCACATATCACATCTTTATTACAGGGGCTTTGATTAACAGAGATAGGTTAATAAAAACTTATGTATCTCTAAAAATACAGTGATGGTTAAAAAAGATAAGTCAACAATGTATTATTGCAAAATACAGACAAACTAAAAAATAACACTAGATTATATAAAATTAAACAAGAAACAACTTCACAACAACAAAATAATATTAGGCATGAACACAATAACATTAACACTACTGACAATGGCCTGACGTTTCGACCCTGAGCAGAGTCTTTCTCAAAGACGTTATTCATCAGCGACTCACTATGAGTATATACAGTTCAGGGGTAGAATATTACTATTATACAGAAAATCAAAGGATTTCCTTTGAGAAAATAAATCTCCTGTCAAGGCCTTCCAAGAAGCGTAGGAACCCTGAGATCAATTTAATTCATTCCGGGTAAATTGAGGACGTCTAAACCAGATTTTGTAAAATCTTCTCTGTAAACCCACATCCACAATCTAAATTCTGAAAAATAACTTGAAGAAAGACAAGACTAAATTATAGAAAAATATGTACTGTTACCACTGTTGTGCTAACTATAAAAATGGATGGAATAATTATTAACGATTCACCTGTCATTCACCTAGTTGCATCAAGAGTGTAGCTATCATTCAAATCAATGTAACCAAACTGAGGCTGACAGAGCAAAATAGTCTGGTTCCTTGAAGGTACAATGAGACTTCGTACCAAACCTCGTTCCCAGTGGTGATCAAGCCTTGCCTCGCCATTTTTCCCCAGAACGCCTTGCTCGATCATAACCTGGGTGGCATGGTTGGTTGGTTGTACGTAAAGTGTTCACCTCTCATCAATGTTACCCCCGTTCGATACCCAGCTAAGGCCATATGTGAGTAGAGTTGTGCGTTTGTTCTCTCCTATGCCACAAGGGTTTTTTTCCAGGACCTCCGGTTCCCCCATCTCCAGTGAAATCTAACACTTTCAATCTCAAGCTGTGCTCCTCGGTCATGGGTCATTGTGGCTGCCAAGGGCACCCTTGCATGCCTTCGACCCGAACACTTTGTAGTCGCACCCTTCGCAATTCAGCTTCTCAGCTGTGGGTAAAGATGATCAGCCTCCCAAATTAATATTAATATTGTTGTTAAGTGTGACTTTGAATTGGTCCTGTTGTTGATCCATTCTGTGTTAGAGAGTGCGCAGAGTGCGCTATCAAAAGAGGCATCAAGTCATAAAGCAACTGGACCCCTCTCATTATTCTTTGATCTTGTTATTTGTTTAACTGATTGCAGTTAAGAGTGACCATGTAAAACATGATTCCTTTGAAGTGGATTGCGTTAAAAAACCTGCATTTTGACACACACATACTAAGCGCTCTACAAGTGTTTTGGTGTTTTTTTTTACAAGCATGCAGACAGAGCAGTCACTTTTGGTGAGCCAATCAGCGTTGTTAGTGTTTCCCTTCCAGGGGTAAGTGACTATAGAGGTATCAATATGGTGCACTGCCCATGGTAACGAGGTTGGGTACAATGAGACTGGTTAGATGTAGGTTAACAGACTTATTGAAAAGCGGTTTTCCTATTCAACTATGGAACACATCTGTTTTTTGTTAAACTAGAACAATAACCAACATTCCTACTTTTAAATGGGCATGAAAGCACAGTTCCATCAATGAAAGTGCCTTGATGTCCTTTAATAAATTTAGTTCATAAAGTGTACTTATGAGGTCACATTTACAATGGGGTAATTTGATCAGTTGATAAGGATGGTGTATAACATTGCCCTGCAGCAATACGGTCTTCCTCTAACACAATGCATACTACATGTGTGCCCCTCCCTCCCCCACAAATGATGTAACCAAATATACCATTCATGTCTACTATTAAAAAAATGTTTGGCAAATACTTACGACCTACAAACACTAGAATAACAACAATTCTTCATGGTCCTTTTTAGAATTCCATCTAAAGTATAAAGGCTTTGAAGGGAATTCCACAGAAAAGAAACAGTCAAAACAGCTGTTAACTTCAAAGAATATTTTAGAGCAAAAGAGGCTGACAGCAAGGTGCGGGTTTCTTTTAAAGAATCTAAACACTACAAATGGGACGTTACAGACTAGAGCACTAATTCCTTTAATTTAAAGGTTTCACAGAGGAAAACCTTCAAAAACCTGAAATTAACACAAAAAGGGGTTTTCCTTGACGGCATTTCACTGAATATTGATGGACAGAATAAAAAGACGAGAACAGACAAAAAACATCTTCAGAAATTTTCATTACCCCTAAAAGGAACTTTCTGTAAAAGCATTTGGCAGTAGTTCCTATTAATTTTATCAGGGCTTTTCTAGGACTCAAATTTCATTGAATATCCATGTAACCCTGATAGAAACAATAAAATAATCTTTGAGAACAACCAAAAAAGAAAGCCTTTGGAAATTTTCACAAAACAGAAACCTTCTTGGAAAAAATTTCTTAAATGTTCTGGTTTTTCCAGACAGGAAAGAAATCAGAATTTAAAAAACACACAAAATAAACAAAATTAACAAAACAATCTTTACAAAAGTTCACATAATTCCAGGGCCTTTCTAAGACAAGCGTAGATTTCCCAGAATGACACAGTTCACAGGAAGGAACTATTCAGAACAAGCGGAATTACATGTGCTAAATGAATGTAATAGGAAAGAATTTATCTGTCTATGTCACAGGAAGTACCCCTCTAAGTAAACAAAAAAGATTTGACCAGGCAAATTGTTAAACTGAACCCTGCATGCACTTTTTGCACAATCTTCTTTCTATATTTCTCTACTTATAAATTAAGTTTGCTTACTTTTATTAATTAATGAATTTGTTATTGCTTTGTTTTCTTTAGGGTGGGCTAAGTGAATGAACCAATCAAACATATTCTCCTCATGCAAGTGTTCTTATTTGTGGCGTGCCGTGGCAGAGCGGACAAGCGCACTGGACAAGCGCTCTGATGTTCCTGACCAGCATAGTGTGGGTTCAAGTCCTGGTCTTGACTCTTATGTCCTTGGGATCTAAGCTGGTGGTTCCATGTGTTGTGTAAGGAAGTAAAAGAACCCAGACAAGAGAAGGGGTTTGCCCCAGTGTTTCTGGTAGTGGCTGCTGACTGCGCAGCAGCTCCTTGTAAACTCTTATAAGGTGTTACATTAATGGGTTCATAGTTCAGAAGCTTCAAAACCTGTCATGAAATAACTAATGATAAGCACTTTGAGATTCCTGTAGACAAAGCTCTTTATAAAAAAACTATAGTTATTATAATTAATATGATTACTGCCACATTAATTTCAAGGCCTGTCATGAACCCCCCCCCCCTGTGTTTCCCACAATCAGGAAACATTACTATTGAAATGTGCATTAATTTTGCCAAGAGTTTGTGTCACCAAATTTGTTTGTCCTATCACCAATTTTAGTTTTACCATCTCCTTGAGTTCATTGGCCAGGCACGACACTGCGCTAGACCTCAAGAACATTGTAAAAGATGGTCACATTTTCCAGAGTAATTATTTGGCACGTTTACTCATCAGACTAATTTCATGCAACACTTAAAGACAACAGCCACAGGTATATGACGCACTAGCCGCAGTGACCCGCTCTCCAAATCTAAACATGATGTCAACACATTAATCATTCTGTCCAATGATGACATCACCCAGAATATGAGTATATCATTCCTTACTCATTCGCAATAAAAACCAAGCTTTTGAGTGTAATGACAACGCGGTCTACATATCAAACCACCAAATCATTTTCTTACATTCAAAGAGCTACAGATTATGCAGTATGACACACCTTTAAGATGTGTATGTACCTTTCCAATCATGATTCATTTGCATCATGATGCCATGTGAGTAATTAAATGTCAAGATCAAATGCAGTTTGTCATTTTATCACTACTCCAAAACTCATAACGCGATCATTGTATTACACTAATTACTACAAAACCTCTCTCCCCCTCCCCTCCAGGGGAGGCCCAAGGAAAGGGCCACTTGGCCCCGCCCTGCTCCATCCTTTGCTTCAATGGAAGTATTGTATCTCTGTATTTTATGTCATGCCATCCATCCAGGCTTAGACCGACTCCAAGGACCGACCACGGCTGATGCTTAGAGCCCTGTTCAATTATTGGTCAGTAAAGTGGCTTGTTGGTCAGTAAAGTGGTTTGCAAGACAGAAACAAACACCTCATAGACTTACGCATATGGTGGAAATCTCAATTGATGGTAATTGGTTGTAGTTAATATCGTATTGCATGAACCACGTAAAGGATGGCCCAGCCCTCCCCATTTTTATTTAGTGATTGCTATTGCTACAAAATAGACAATTCTTCTCCTTTATTAGTATTTTTTTATACAGTGGGGTGGGATGGTTCCATTCATTTCAACACAAACTTTGTATATTAAAATACCATGAATAGCCAAGAAATACCTGAATGGACAACTACAAATTCAATGACAAACTTCAAACCAATTTCTGTCACTGTTTCTGGGTTTCAAGACATCTCTGTTCCTCCTCCTGAATCTATAACTTAATATTTCATCTCAATTTCTATTCATGTCTTCCTTTGGGACCTTTGGGAAACAGCGCTGAAGCCACTTCTGAGAATACCTCAATTTCATTTTATTATTAGATATTCAATAACAAAAAACACCTGAGAATTACCATCTGTTTGAAGCTTGTATTGTAAAACTATTTCAATGGAAGACTACTGGACACAATTCATCAAGAAGGCATTTGATTGGAAATCCATCATATTCCAGCTAATCAAATATGCATTTTAATTTGCATATTAATAGAATCTGTAGTGACATGATTGATGAGAGGGTAAAGTTTCATCAATTTATACATTATACAGTGTCAATTGAATTCTCCAATTGACCTATGTGGACCGTTTTGTAGATTAGGTTTTTGAATGTTGAGTTAATTTTTCAAGATTGAACACCTATTTTATTTCGGCCAATATTATACTGGTAAATTAATACCTAGGCTCCATTGTAAATTGATTTTATATTAAAAGTGTACAAAATGTGTTAGAGGAACTTGATTTCATAAAATTGCACATTAAAGTAAGAAATTGTTATTTGCCAAAAAATAGTCTGTGCACGCATCAGTTAATCTTGTGTTTCCTCTTGTGTCGTCTTGTCTTTTTTCCTTTTTGTTTATAATTGGTCTGTTCATTTATTTGTATTGTAATGCCCATTTGACAGGCACAAAGTTCCTAACAAAACAATGTATTGCCTCAAAAGATGAACACCTAATTGTGAGCTGTGATTGTGTTTATTGAAGTCAAGAGGATTGGCTGTTTAAACTTCACCAAAAGCCATTGGTGTATTACCTTTAAATGTGATTATTGTTTCTTGGTAGGCTATCTACCAGCTTACCCTACATTCAGCAACTTTTGCTCTACTGACCATGAAGTTACAAAGTGAACACCAAATAGAACCATCAGAGAGGATGTATCTACCTCATATCTTATCTCAAGATCCATGTCTTCTAGCAGACCTCCTTCCCTCTCTCTCTCCCTTTCTCTCTTTCTCATCGTTGAGACATAGCCTTCTTTTTGAGTCTCAGGATCCCCTTTGATTATATCGACCCATAACTTAATCAATCCTTGAAAGACAGATTATGAAAGTCTGGTTAAAAGTTCTGTACATTTAACCTGTGAGGTTGATTTCTATTTTTTAAGATGGATTGACGGAAAAAAGCCTTCTGTCATTTTGTAAATTGAGAACAATATTCATTCATGCTAATTCATAAAGTGGATGTGTTAATAATAGCTACCACTTGATAACAGAAAATTCTGCATTATACTCCCCATTACTATCAATGTTCTGTCATCCTTACATTAAAGGCTATTAACTATTTTTTCATTTATACCACAGGTCCTTTTGGTTGCAACAGCTTATTCTATTTTCTCATCCTTACACTAAATTACTATCAAGTTCCCAAGCAATAAAGTTTTTCATAGAAAGCCAATACGACACTATGACCCTTTACAAAGCTTTGGCTACAGCAGCCACACAAGCCATTCTACATCAGAATACCACATCACACTGTTTCAAACAGCTCTAGCCATAGCCAGAGCCAATCAAAAGCCGTGGCTTTGCAAAAGGCTCTGTGTCATCCAAGAAGATATGAGACTCATCATGTGGCAGACAGTGCTACCACAGACGTTAACTTAATAATAGGTGGGGAGGAAAGAGGTGAAGCCACTGATGAGCAAGGGGCAGGCAAAGTGCAAGCTCCAGTCACACTAGGACATTCTGACCCTAATTACAGACAGCATGACATTTGTTAAGAAGCTTAATTGAAAGTTAACCTCATTTGATATATTGCTCGAAATGCTTGCAAGAAAACATGCGGGCCTGAGATTCTTCATGGAGGCAAAAGAGGCAATTGCATCATTGCCCCAAGTCTTTGCCTTGGTGTCTCTTGATGTATTCCAATACCCATTCCCTCATAGAGGTGCCCTTCACTGAAATTGCCTTACACTTCCAAGAATGAGGTATCAGGCATGAACACAGGTTGATACAGTGTAACTTGTTATTGAGAAACTCCGCAAGAAAACCCCCACAAAAATCAAGTGCATTCATGCTACTCAATGTTTTCTTGGAATGAACGTGTTGATGAGTGTGTAGTGCACATTTCTGTAGAGTAATTTAGAAGTAAATGTGAGGCATCAGAGATAGCCTCTGGGTCCAGTGGGTCAATTAGCTGTTGGGATGAACCAATGGAGAAATGCTTTTTCTTTGAAACGAGGGTTAAGCACGCACCACTGGTAGTGACTCAATCGACTCAGCTCTCTGGAGATCGCAAGGTTATATTGTTTACAGTTAGTTGCACCTACACCCTATACTTTCAAATTGCCTTTGCAGTATAGAGTGCATATTGTGTAGTGTTTCACTTTTCACAGTGGAGCATTTAAAAGGGAAATTGAAAAAAATCTCCTGGAAATTAGAAAATGACATCTTAGCTTGGCTTCTCTTTCACCCTGCTAAATCGAGCAGTGAAGGCATCATACGCTGGTAATAAGAAACGATCTAAATTAGATGAATTTATTGCGTGCCTGCAGATATGGGTCAAACTGTACTTTGACATGGGATACGTACCAATCAATACACAAAAATTCCACGAAATTATCAAAAGTACCTTGAATTCAAAAGTATCCAAAGGTAGCAAAGTGCAATATCCTTCATACAATATTCAAAGCAACTATACGCTAATAATATGAAGAACTATTTATATCAGCTCAGGCTTCTAAACCCAATAAGCCTGCAAAAGTAATCTCATGGATAATTCTCACAAGAAAATGACAGTCTGCAGCTAAGATGTCTCATGTTCCATTTATCACGATAAAATGGCAACAAATTATGAATTTGTGATGAACGCTTCAGGATCAAGACAATGCACGTGTCACAAAGAGGCAAACTAGCAGGATTCTATGCTGTCTACATTATATGGAATTAATGACAGGCATAATTGCAGAAACATAATAAAATTATAGGTGGGGGATTAAGCGCAAACATTTAATTTGCCATAAAATTTAGAGAATCTATTAAATGCATTTTATAGTAAGAGCAATCAAAATGAGCTCATAGCCATTTCATTGAAACTCAAATTAAATTTAATTTCCATGGAATCTAGCTGCTTATTTATAGAAGTATATTGCAGGAAAGTGCTGAATATAATGTCTTGTGAAAATGATATCTTGTATCACTTTGTTCTCATGAAACTCAAATTCTATAAACAATAAATAAACTTCCTCGTACAGTGCCATTGTATCTATGGATGATGTGAATCCTGGCTGTTATTAGTGAGGTTCCAGATAAGCTCAACAAGGCTTCACAATTCACTATGCGTCATAGTGGGAAGGGTTTCCCAAACCAAATTGAGAGATGAGGTATTCAGAACATTGTTGTCTCCACAAGATCATTTGAACTTGAGTGTACTGTGCTGATCCGTCTGTATACCGGCTGTAAGCTACGCCATGGAGTCTTGCAATTCACCATGCGTCATTTGGGAACGGTTTCCCAAACCAAATTGCAGGACAAGACGAAATATACTGGACTGCCTCCAGACATGAGGTCACATGAACTTAATGAGTGTAGTGTAGTCATTACAATAACCAGTCCATATACTGTACAATATACCACCACAAGACTATGCAGTGTAGCGTCCCTCTGCATCATGTCCTGCTTGTATACGCACGTCTGATTCAACATGGAACAGGAGCAGCTTGTAAAGTTGCCGCCGCCGCAATCACACAGCGTGCTCGTGACTCACAATCGATCACTAAACACCTCATCCTTTTGTTTCAAGTGACTGGGCATTAGTCTCGTTATGCTATGCAAATTGCTTAATAGGGCAATTGATTTAAGGGGTAGGCTAATGGCTGATTAAATTTGAGGAATTAATCAAGATTGACCGAGTGCTGTAAGATCTGTGTAAACCTCTAATTATAGACTGAGCTCTAACCCTCTCGTTCCCAACCAGCGTTCAGTTATTTGCTAAACAGTAAATCTATCTCAGATCCATCCTAGCACAGATTTCCATACTAATTAAATCTGACCATGAAACTGGAATGCATCTGCACAAAAAGCACTCACTGGTAAAATTCAGCGTGGCTTGGATTCAAAGACCCACAACGGTAAGGACATGTAGGTCTACATCAATTGATTAAAAATGGGGAAACATCGCAGCTCTTGTTTTTTCCATGTACAAGTCCGGTAATGAATTGATTATGTAATTGACCTATACAGGTTAACAGGTGCGAGTAGATTTAAATTGCAAAAAGTGAATAAGGATGTGGAATTGGTGATTAGGAGGTAGAAATGAACAGAAAAAACAGGTAAGTATATAAGATGGAAATGGAGTCAGCATTGGGAATTGGGAGAGAGAATCTTGGAGGGTTGAAAATGGAATTGGGGGTTAGGCTGTGCAAGTCTCACAGGTATTCAAACTCTGGGACCCATTAAAGTACGCGAGTTTGTTTCCTTCATGCATAAAAGCAATGTGCGTGGGACCAAAGTGGGACCAAAAATACGTGCAAGACTTGCCAGGTCTGTTGAGGGAATTGGGAGAAAATGGGGATGTGGAACTAAGAATGGGTAAAGATGAAAGTGGTAAAGGGCAAAGAAAAAGGCAAGGGAAGTAGAACATAATAATAATAGAGAACATGGAGGAGTAATTGAGGATTAAGATGGGAATGAGCAACCATAGGGGGAGAATAAGGGAGATTAGGGGAGATTAGAGAGTGGGTAATTTATTTTGAGTTGGGGTATTGAGGATTTACGTGGGAATGAGCAAACATAGGTTGGGAATGGGGGGGGTCAATGGGATGTTCAGGAGTTTCAGGGGTGAGGACTAGAAGTGAACAGGCATTAGGTCAGAGGAAACAGGATGTCCCCAAAACGAACAAAAAGCAAAATTGACAGCCGCATCCTAAACAATGCGTTTATTTTTTATTTAGGAAGAGGGCTTGGAGGAACAGGTGAGTTGTTTTTGCCATCTCCTCCCTCCTCACAAACTCACAGGATTCAGTGTTGGTAATTATGTAAGGAGTCAATACTTAAATACTTGAAAAAAGTATACAATAGATCAATGGTGTGTTAAAGATCTTAAGACAGTGTCAAGACAGACTAGTGTTCCATAATTCATCTTCAAGAGTTCTACAAGGGCCTGAAAAGATCAATGTTAAAAATAAACATGACTGACTGTTTTGCAAAATATGCAATGCAAATTTCTGACATTTCCACAGAATGTTCCCCCTCCTCGAACAGGTGTGCTGCCGAATGATTTACGAATTTTTATCTTTTGGAAACGCAGACAACTAAATTGACTGCATGTATTATTGATCAACTCAAAGTGGCCCTCGGCGGGTATTGATTTGACTAAATCATAATTGGCAATGCTACATGTATACACGTACAAAGGCAAACTAGTGCTGGTTCATTGTGTGATCTCAGCTATAATTCAATAGTTCAGAAAAAGTAGGTGACTTCTGTAGGCCAGGTAAAGGTATTCTTATATTTTGTGGTACCCCAATTTTCATTTTAAAGATCTCTTGCAAGATGACTAGGTTGTTTAATGGCGAGCTTCAATATAATTTCACAGTAATTAAATTAGCCTTGAAATCCATGTTAGTGTAAAGTTGGTAAAAGTACCTCACAAAAATAACCTTTTGTTTGAAATGCTTCCATCTTAAATAAATTAAGTCATAAGTAGAGTGGAATAAACTTCCTACTCATCAACTAGTCTCACTCCTTGTAGGCACTCATGACCCATCTCATCTTTATTTGCATATAATCTAGGGTTCTCCAGTCTACCCCCTTCTGTTTTCTCTTCTTTCCTTTCCCAGCACTTTTCATCCTCTAGTAGAAGGCGATTTATAAATGACCTTTTTATTATTTATTGAACACTTTTCCCAATGTTCAGCAACTCACTCTGGCATCGATGATTTTTTTTTATTTTTTTAAATGCTTTGAATTTGAAATAAATTTAACAATGTTTTGCCCAGTATTTTTATCAATAATTTCTTTCTGTTCTATATGCATCAGAGAATGTTATAACCCCAACTCCCAAGATTCAGATTGTTTTCCTGAACTATCAATCACCAGTTCCTATCAACGTTTCCAAGAAATCACAGACATTGGTGAACACCTTGATTAGGTAAAATCAAACAGAGAGCTAGACTCTATGCTAGATAATCTTGCTTCAACTTAGTACCATTGAGGAAATTTAGTTTTGCCATGTGATAAATTTAAAGACAATATCTAAAGATGGAGAATCACAAACCTATCATAACAATCAAATCTTGTCCAATCAGAGACACCTGTACACCAAGAGAACCAAATGGTACAGACACACAGAGAGAGGTACCCATTCATCATACATATCAACTGAGTAGAGACGAGCAGACTTTGCCATGTCATCTGAGAATCTGAGGGTTCATAACTATGTCCCAATCCATCAATACAACCCCATTAATGCACCCTACCCATGCTCATCCTCTGTATATCTCTCCAATCTACGTAAACAAAGTTTGCAGTATGCAATGGCCTGCTAAAGCAAAACCACCACCTACGGTCCTTCGTTTGTATATAGTTCAATGCTCCGTCGATTTGAGTGGCCGTTGCATTTAATAGGCCCCTTACCCCGCCGCCCGTATCATTGTTCTTCCCACCGCAATAACGATTTTGCCGCACGTGCCCCTTCCGCACAGTACGGAGCTATTACGGGCAAATATTTGCTGAAAGATTGGCCCCTGTGAAATCCTATTCATACACATGGATTCAGGAAGTGTATAGTAAGAGATGCCCAGATGGAATTAGTCACAAAACCTAGCCACTTCTACATCTATCACAGTCTGCCTCCCTCACTCGCTCAGGATCTCAAGGCGTCTTCCTTCACTGACAGCTTTGCCAAATACTCCCTTTATCAAGCACAATGATGACACACTTTACGGGTAATTTTCACTTATGGGATGCGTCATGGCAACAAATGACAACATCTTTACTCAGATAAATAAGACAATGGTGACCTACTTTTTGTTCTCTTCTCCTTCTTTACCTCCCCGCCACCACAGTCACTGACTCGCGATGCAGGTAATAAAAAAAAGAGCGATGAGTGTAGTATCTGATTCAGGGTGAATGGATGGGGGTCATGTGATCTCTCGTCCAGGGTGCTCCTTGATCATCGTGGCGATTTCTGATGTATTATAATGATAAAAGACCCTGGAGTAAATATTTAATCAGCTTAGTAATCAATAAGGAATGTTGCGGCCAGAGGAAGGGTAGGATGAGAGCCAGTGCTCCCAACCGTGCATAGCTGTAAGAAAATGACTAAGATATTAATCAGAGCCGTGATTTGAAAATGACTTGTGAATTAACCGACTTGGCTATAACTGCAATTTATTGAAACAGTTGCGGTGAAATTCTAGATGCGTTTTTCTTTGCGACCGTCTTGCATTACTCATCTATGCAATGTTAGGGACTACACATCTGGTTTTTGTCAATGATGTCATCATCTGAAAAAAGAAAATGAACTCTGAAAGACCCCAAATTGCACACATTTTTCTCAAAAGCCTGTTTTCTGAAGTAAACATAAACATTGCTGATCACTTTTCATTTCCATTCATAATTATTCTCTACACCCTTTTGTCTTTGGCAAGAGACCCTCGAATATCCTCCAGTTCCTCCACTTTACTGTAACTCAACACCCAAATGTTTGAACTTATATAGAAGGTTGGTAAGCTACTTCCAATAAGAAGCAATTGTGACTTTGGACAGACAAAGTTCAGACAACTTCCTGATGGCTGTATTTCAGACAAAACTATTTTTCTGGAGGATTGGCAATGGTTAAAGTTTATCATGATCTTTGAGCTTTAAGACTGAAAAACATTTTCAAATTAGTTACCAATTCTGTATGTTGTCCTTAAACAAAGACCTTACATGTTTCTGGTTATGTCCACCCAAAGTTTGACAATTTTAGAATGGCATTAATACAACAAAGAGTACCCATGAGGTTAGCATACGAGAACATTATTTTGATGAAATATTGGAGCCGATAAGTTAATTGCTGTTACTTTTATCTGGCAATGCCACTGAGTTTATCTGACTGATGTATGTTTAAAACACTGCTGGCATAACAAAATTACCCCAAAACTGTCATGAATCTTCTTTTTTATCAGATTTTGTTATATGAATCATCTGCTGTGATCACTTTAAACCTCTAGGTAATATATTATTAATCAACAAGAAAGGTTTTTAAGTGACCAAAAGATTAAAACGGAGGGGGGAAAAACCAAATTACCCAAAATGGAGCATTTGCCAAAGCAATCTGTATGCGAATCACTTAGCACTTTAATGGCACACAGGGCAATCAGGGACACAGCGAATCGAGTTTGTCATCTGCACGCGTGAACGATCCCGCAAACTGGCGACAGCGCACGGCCGTTGACAATCAAACTGCGGTAATGATTTATTGATGGTTGGGAACGACTTCGTGCCAGGCTCATTAGCGGACTACGCTCTGGACGCTAGGTGTCGCACTTCCCTTCCGCCTCAAGTGATACATGCTGATTGTCATTGTACACTATCCTGCGTACTGTAACGCATACGATATTATCATACAATCACTCAGGGAGGATCTGAACTTTATTGTAACCAGCGGCCCTGCACTGCAGGCAAGATTAAAACCACTTTACTTGTTCTACAAGATTTAAGTCGACTGTGGTAGTCTACCTTGTGTGCTCTTTTTTTTATAAAGAAAGTGACCTTTATTTAATCTTATTTTGATAAGCAATTTTTCCAACCTGTTATGGTCCTGACATTGAATGGCCTCTTTTTTGACGCATTTTAATTTACATTTTTCAAATACAATTATGAACAATTTATCTAAAGGTAAGGTCATTCTTCGGTAATGACCCCCAAAACAAATGGTGTAGTTTTTAAATGAAAGCCTAAAGACGGTAACAGTAGCACGGTATAAGCATCCTATGAAATTATTTCCACTGAACTGCCCCTGTTGATTAGAAATCTTCACAGATCACCTCAGGCGACTTTTGGAGATTCAAATTTCCGTGGTGTCTGTTTGTGAATGCTGCAGCCACAGATGCAGTTGGTACCAGCTGACCCCTCCCTAAACGTGGACCGATTCAACAATCTTGATGAAAATACAATGCTAGTTATTTGGTGTCTTGGTGTGGGTGTATACAGACAGATTTACCCAAACCAATAGGGCAATTGTAATGTGTCCACCATATCTTAAAATGGCTTATTAGGGGAGTTGAATTCCATATTTCTGTGGGATTTTGACTAAATTCAGAAAGGCATACAACAGATGCAATAACAAAATTTGACATTTTTCACCTTTTCAAAGCATTTGCGCAAACAAAACCTGAAAAAAACCACAATTTTGGTTCACCAATCCAATATCTGTTTTAAGTTTTCTCATACTCTCTGGATAGTACAACTTGGTCTTTAGGTGATGCATTGGGCAAAATAAACTTGAAATGAGTTAGGATTGGTGGTGGTTTTTTGTTATGTGATCATGGGAAGATTGCTCTTTTAGGAGGGAGTAGGGAGTGTTTATTAGCTAGTCCTACAAATACATGGCTTATGGATTGAGTATTCCAGAACAATTTCGCCAATGTTTTCCCAATGAGAATAAGTAGATATTTTGGAGCCCCTATTTGAAAAAAAACTGACAAAAAAACAACTTGATGTATCATACCATCAATTGTCTTACCAATGGTGTATTTAAAGGAATTTAGACTAAGAATATAACTTAATTATTAAAAAAATTTATACAGAAAGCGGCTTTCTGTTTTTACTTTGGTGTTTTTACTTTGGTAAAAACAAGAAAACATTTAAAATATGATGCCATATTCCTACACATTTCACATCTGTTTGGCTCACAAGCAATGTGCGTCTCCAACAGTGAATACTGACAATATCATTACGTGGTTTTATATCCTATCAAAAGAAAACTGATGTCATTAAATTGTTAACTCTACCACTATAGTAGTGAGCTATAAACATATCATTACCCAAACCAGGAAAATGAATGCAAATGATATTCACAAATTCTCCAACTCATTACCCCAATTTAATGATTGTGTCCTGAGCCGCTTCACATGGGAAGATAAGACAACATAAATAAGCAATTTCCCAAACGATGGCTCTCCTGTAAAGTTATTGTTCAGTCTTTTGTTATGGAAATGATGTGCAAAGGGTGAAACCACACTTTTCAGTTCTATATAATTGATCTAGGAATAAAATTACACCGCCACAAATTATGATGGGTACCATCACAAACAACAACTGGAGAGCATTGAGATGCTTATTGGACCCATTCAGCCACAGAAAAGTATCTTGATTATTTTTCCGGGCGTAGTGTTTGGGGTAAGGTTCTCATGATGTTCAATGGGTGTGGCTAGAATAGAGAGGGGGTTGGAAGCGTGACAGCTCATCTCTGTTACCATGGCAATAACCAGATGGCAGCCAACCCCTGCCCAAATTGGACAAATAATAGCACAGTTCCGCTTGGCATACTGCATGTATTTTGAGATAAATCCCTCTTGCGCTCCAGTGAGTACAGGCAATTATACAGCCAACTGAAGCACCTAGTTTCTATCCAACAACTCCATATAAACCTCTGGTCCTGGCATGTTTATGATGTTCACAATAGACTAAGAATTACGACTCAGAGGGGAATGAATTCAAAATTAATTATCTGTGGACTCTCTCTCGCTCTCTCCCTCTTTCTCTCTGATGGGCATTGTAACTTCCTCATCTCAACAATAAAAAAATCCAAGGTTTCATCTTGGCCCGGCTCTCTAATCAATATCTGAAGTCCGTGGCTTGCCCAGATATTTCTAAATGGGCTCGACACTCTGTTGTTTTATAGCGGCTACTACAACAGAAAATATGGTTGACATTATGTGCCTGACTTCCCACAGCTGTACAATTGAGCGTCTTTGAACACTTGTTTTTCTAGCCAGCTCTTTTTTCCATGAGAAATATTAATATTATTGATTTTTTGTCCGCTTCTCACGACCAGACCAGTCTGAAAGATTGGAAGTGCAGATCTTTTGAAGATGGTCTTTGGGGTAGGAGTGTGTGTTTGAAGGGTGGAGTTGTTTTTAGCGCACTAACCGAAACCATTCATGTCTATTTACAAGCCATAAGTGGCCGAATGGATGGTTTGCTTATTGTTATATACGACTCTAGAGATGAAGATGTCAGGTTGCGAACTACTAACATAATAATAACAAAAATTGTGCATTAACTACAAACGTTTCAAGTATGCTTTAAGCTAAGATTGGTGTCATAATTAACTGCTGGCAGGACAGACGTATCCCCATACTGTTGTTTGGGCACTGGCCTGGTGACCAGTCTTGTTTTTTGTATTTTTCCTCCATTCTGTGCATTTTAAAGCGTGTGATGTGCTTTTGATAATTTCTATGTAAGTAGCACAATAAATATCTCATAGTTATTAATTATTATTGGTGGAAATGACAGGAAATAAATTGGGTTGTGGTAACAATCACATGATTTAAATATATATCTTCACCATCAACAGGAAAAATTATGAAAAAACCACTTAAAAATTCATTTTTCTGAAAGCCTCACCTTTTATAAAGTTAATAACTCCCAGTGATAAAGTATTCTCCCTTAACAGTGGTTTGCAAGTTAAAACAACTGGTGACCAGTCAGAATTCTCTCCAAAGTGGTCTGGTTGGCTAGTTCAGAGTTGAAAAGCATCCCCATTTAATACCAACTATGGACTAGTGAACTGGTTGAAGGACTAGTGAAATGACAAGCTATTTGTCCTACTGGCTGTAATCACTGAAAAAAGTTATAAGCAAAACCTGCACAAGTCCTGAAAAGTCTTCAAGTTTCTTATGTCTGTTACTTTCAGCGATATCCCCATTAATAGTTTAGTAAACGAAAGAGAAGCAGGGATGCCCTCGGTGTGTCCCCCGTTGGTTTTGTACGAGAAAGCAAAGCGAGGACGTCCTTGCTCTCTGAAAACACCCGGATCCCTTTTGTTACAGTTATTGGTTTTTAACAGGTAGACACCCTCACCCACACACGTTTGTGGACCTAGAAAATTGGGGACCTGTCTTTGTTTTCGAATTAATTTGACTTTTTATCAACATGCCCATTGAAACTTCAATGGTTAATGTCATGATATGTGATGTCCCATGTAAACATCAGGCACTGCTCGTATTTAGTGTGTAATGGCATTAAAACTGAAGACAATCAAAAACATCAGCCATCATGATTCGACGTCTTAAACATACATGTTGATTTTTTTTTTACAGACCTAAATGAAATATTATTTTGAATCTTTTATTCTGTCTATTTGAGAAGCAAATAAACCCAGTCTGGATTTCTTGCAGGAAGCATCACGTGCTGATTCTGAAATCCTCTGTATTATGTGTATAACGCATGGTGGCGCACTCTCCATTAACAACATCGCAATCGGTTTCATTAAAATGACCCACTATACATTACTGTGTCAGTCCCTTGGGTACAAAGTCTTTGTTTTAGTGCACCTACAATTAATCTACCCAATATATACAAGATGTGTGTGTTGTGTTCACATCAAATGTGCTGGTAGGCCACTAGAATCACTGAAGTATGAAATTGGTTTTGACCACCTAGTAAGTAATATAATTTACTATTCTCTGCAAAAATATTAAATGGATGTTATTATTCGATACATGAAAGTTTGCAGTATCTTTGATGATGACAAAACACTACAATTTTTAATTTCAGTATTCCTGGAACCTGTGGTTTGTGAATTTTTTATTCCTCTGTTCAATTTGTATTACCACGCCTAAAGCCATGTCCAAATTGGCGGCTACAGCTACGGCTAGATCCCCACGTCATCATGCGTTGAAGTATAGTACATCTTTAGTAACACCCTTAGCAACAGTCCTAGCCGTAGCTTTAGCAGCCAATTTAACCAAAGTAATACAAATATCTTAACATCACAATGTATACCTTTTTTTTCTCTTGCTCTCATTTTTGGGGGGGGGGGCCAGTTATTGTTTGTGATTAATTTTTTGTAAAGGGCTAAGCGTCTAGCTTTTCTGTATCATTTGACTCCCTTGTCTGTTACGCATACAACTTGTCTTTCATTATTCGTTTTAAAGAACAAGGTTGTTTAAAACCATTTACTGATCATTAATTCAATTGTTTTATTCTATGGTCCTTTTAAGATGGTTAATCTTATCACATATTTTTTTCATTTATGTCTTTGGTTTTTAATTCCTACAAAATGGGTTATCACCAACATTGTGAGTTCATTATTACCCATTGATGCACTAATTGTACTGTTCTATTCTGTGGGCAGACACCTGGACCGCCCTCTGCAATAAAATGCTGTATTGGCCTTATAGTACCATGCAATCTCCATAACTATCATGATCCAACACTTACCTCATTCCACTTAATTAATGATGAGAGAATTCACCTGTACGGACCTCATCAAATAATGCCGACTACATTCCGATCCAATGACTCAAGAACCTTGATGGCGCCCTCGCCTGGTTTATTTTGGTCAGTTGCTGTCCGCAATCATTGCCCTGATGATTGGAATGAGACAATAGGGTGCAAATTAATTCATAAATTATTGAACGATTCGGAGCGAGAGGGAGGCTTGTAATCAACAACAGACTTTACTCTGTGAATTTAAAAAAATAACTCTTAAAAAAGGTGCGACCTCCAATTTTACTTGTTAAAAGCGGTGGTACCTGTTTTATCAATTGTAATTATTTTCTCTGTCATTAAGCTCACAGAGAGGATGGCGTAATATAGCAAACCCCTCCACCCCCGTGTGGAATGTGGCACAGCCCAAAGAGCAGACGATCCTGTTAGATTAATCACCGAGGTAGGTGAGAGATTCATCCATTCTATCCTGATTGCTGACTGAGTCTCGTCAGTGTGTACGAAACACGGAGAACGCTGTACTGAAACCATGGAGCAACACTCAAGGAAAAGACTCCACACTTTCACATGCTCACAGCGTGTAACACTTGGATGTGCTTGTCGTGCGGAACGACGTGTTAATGTATGGATTCAACGTAGTATTTCAGCTGGACTGGTCAAAGAGTTATTAAGCAAAGCCGATAGAGATGACAAGAGTAATGTATGGACTGTGAAGATAAATGAACCTGGAGCAAAAGGAATATGAGTCAACTAGAATCCATAGTCCATGGGGACTATCTCTTCATTATTAAAAGATAACTTATTTGCAAGTGATTCTTGTGAAATTATGAAAACTATAATTAAGTATTGAGGTTCAGTAGCCTACACTCTAGGAGAACTGAATTTGTGAATTTTGGAATAAATTCTTCTTTCATTGGATATTTGGAGAACATTATGACTTTGATTTATTACACCCTGTGTTAAAAAACTTTTCTAATTATACACCTCTGCTCAAAACAAACAAGGAAATAAATGAAAATTTATATTTTGGATTTTTTTTTTGAGTAATTGTTTGAGGACAGATACAATTGTGTCAGGGCATTATTTAAAGTTTGTGTGCAACCCGATAAAATCCAATAAAGAGCCATGTGTTCCAACCTGAACACCACAGTTTGCTCAACTCTTCTTTATTGGACCCTCCCCTGCACAGCCAGTAAAGTAGCACCCCTGAGAAACGTAACAAGTGTTAACTTCTATTTTTGTGTAAATAAGTTCTCAGCATTTCTTCAATAAATGTGACGATCCATGCCCAAACCAGGTACTTTTTGCCAAAACTAAAAACTGGTTTTATTTGCTCATCAAATAAATGAGAACAAGTTTTTTCAATCTCATTAATTAGCCCTTGGCCTAAATGTGAGTATTTATCAACATAAATATTATGAAATGTTTAAGAAATCACATCATATTGATATCAAGGCAGATTGTCTTTACAATTAATGCCATTTTACTACTTGCAAGAAGTGTCTGATTTTGGTATGGGGCGTCACAAACAGTCACGTTTTTAGAAAAGCATCAACATTAGCAATTTCAAAGCAATTTATTATTAAGCATTTTTCAATGAAATTTCGGGTGGGGTTCTGTGAAGGTAGGGAAAAGGATTTCTTCTGGTAAGAGATCAGGAATTTCACAAAGGTCATGGAGGCAATGCCCTCTGTTGACCTTGTTACTTTGTTGTCTTTGTAACCCTTAAAATGTCCTCAGAGATCTTTGGCTTTCCAATGGAAGATTATCTTATTTATTTTATTTCTTCTATTTCTTCTATTTATGTCATTACATATTCAATAGCACAAGTGCCAATAACAGGAGGAAGGAGATGATGAAGATATGATCAGTTTTAGCTGTGGGAGGAAACCCATGCAAACAGGAAGGACTGAAAACCCAATCCGAATGTAACATTCCAGTCTGAGGTGGGATTCAAACGTGTCACGGCCGAGTGGTTAAGAGCATCGGATTCAAGTTCTGGTGGTTTAGTCATCGGGGTGTGGGTTCGAGTCCCGGTCATGACGCTTGTGTCCTTGAGCAAGACACTTTGCTATAATTGCTTCTCTTCACCCAGGGGTATAATTGGGTACCTGCAAGGGTAGAGGTTGAAATTGTGTTTGAAAAAGCCTTCGCAGCGCCACGGCAGCCCAGGGTTGTATACTCCCCAGGGAGCTGAGAAAGATTAAAGGAATGTTATTGGCCCAATGACCAGGGCACTAATGTAAAGCGCATTGAGACGTTATTGTGAAATGCGCTATATAAGAACTAGTTATTATTATTAAACTGGGGCTCACCGAGGTGAAATGCAGGGAGAGAAACCATTGAGCCAACCTGCCCCCCTCCCCCCATGCAGTCAGGTGGGACTGAAAACCTAATCCACATGCAAGGCTCCAGGTCTGAGGTGGGATTCAAACTGGGGCTCACAGAGGTGAAAGGCAGGGAGAGAAACCATTGAGCGAAACTTCCCCCCACCCCCTTCCCCCAATGCAGTCAGGTAGGGACTGAAAACCCAATCCACATGCAACACTCCGGTCTGAGGTGGGATTCAAACTGGGGCTCACAGAGGTGAAAGGCAGGGAAAGAAACCATTGGCGAAACTTCCCCCACCCCCTTCCCCCAATGCAGTCAGGTAGGGACTGAAAACCCAATCCACATGCAACACTCCAGTCTGAGGTTGGATTCAAACTGGGGTTCACAGAGGTGAAAGGCAGGGAAAGAAACTGATGAGCCCCCACCCCACCCCCGTCTTAGAGTAATTATCACAAGCTTCTTGTTATGCTAAGTAAATAAAATGCTAACTCAAGTCAAACAAGGGCATCCTGAGTAAAATTCAGTCTTGTTGCTGACCAGAAGTCATTTAGCAAACTTAGTTGCTAAAACAGTTTGTTGCTTTGACATTAATGAATACCAGTAAGAATTGAATACAGCATACCTGTTTTTATATGGGCAACTTCGAACATCCCTTTCATTTGAGATAATGACAGCTTCTCCTTCATCTGTTTTTCTTCTTCCTTGTTTCCCATTCAATCATAGGTACATGGCACGGCAGTCTGTATCCTGTTGATAACACAAGATGGAGTCACTCGCCTTCCTTTATGAAATTAAACAAATGATTTTTTTTTAAAGTACTCTTGATACTTTCAAACACCGAAACAGAAACATATACTTAAAATCCTGTCAATGGGCTTGTGTGGTTAACCAGAATCAAATATCAACAGGAATATGGCATCAATTAATTTTACTTTTTATTTTCTCTTCTAGGAATAACCAATAAAAACTGTGCTTGTATTAATAAATAAAAAAAACAATTTACCATCAGTTTATAAAAAACACTGCACAAGGGTAATTTCGTAAAGAAAGATAGTTTACAAAATAAGATGGATATTTGACAACTTAAAACTGCTGACATTACCACAAAAGGCTACAATACAAAGGGTTATTGAAAGGGTTAAGATTTTCGACAGTGCTGCTCTAATAATTGTAAAAAGTAAAGAAATGAACCTTTTATCCCCCAAAAGACCTTTACACTAGCTTTATTTAGACAAAACTTGGTACCCGCAGAGGTCTTGAAACAATATGCGCTGTATGTCTTCATTTTGATGTCTCGCAGTGGAGAACAACAAGTCCTTAATTGACATCACAATAAAAAGAGAATAAGTCCTGGGTTGCCCCCAACCAAGTATGTGTGTACCTGAGTGTTTCCATGTATAAACCAAACACAATAACATTTTCATTTTACACCACAATGGAGAACAAATTATCTTTATTTGCCATCAGAAATGAGGAAAAACAAAAGGAAGTCTGGAGTCACTCTCCAAACTAGTGGAAACAGAAAACAATGATGATGGTCGACCCTAAAATGCCAGCTAAATGTGCAATAAAGCATGAACGGAACTGGCCAAGGTTATCAAATCAGGAATTTGTATGAGCCTCATGCTTCCAAAGCATCGTCAACGAAACAAGATGCAGGAAAAATCAATATATGTCTATGAAGAACATACACCTTGTTTCTCAGCCCTCGCTTAGATCGTCAAAATGAAAAATCAATTCCTTAATATTTGTCCTACTTTCCTGAAAGTCTCTGAAAAGGGGAGAAAATTCACCTTGCTACAAAAGCAAACTTGTAATTGACCTACTTCCCACAGGAGTTAGACATAGGGATGTGTGCATAGGGACTATTGTAAATGTATAAACAGATAACAGACACAGAATATGATGTCACATAAACTAAAAGAAACAATTAATATAAAGTAACATCTGAAGATACCAATCCTCAAGTTTGACTCTCCTATGGGAGCGAGGCTTGGTGTGAGATTGGATAGTTTTGACAACAATCTGGGGAGATCCATAATTTTTGTGCAAAGCTTTATTGCAAATAGATCTTACACATAAAATGTGACGGTAGATAGGCCTATAGTTATTAAGATTTCGCACCAATTCAGAGACAAAACCCCTAACTTTCTTTCCCCATCCCCCCCCCCCCCCAAATGAAAACTTAAAAAATTTAATTTAAAAAAAGAATTAGCTAAATTTCACTTTTGCAAATTTACTACAACACAAACCTTTTTGCTTCAAATGCACAGTCCCCATCGTTTTTTGCAAAAAGAATGCACTGACTATAATAACCAGGGTTAGAGGTTTGCATTAAAAAAATATTGATTAGCAAAGATGGGTTTCAAACCAAATATTCCGCTTAGACTCTGCAAATACTCTGACATATTCTGCTGAATAGCTGTATGTAACTGAGCACCCGTCTGCAACAAAACCACAATGGCTTGTGTTTACACTGAAATACAATGCCAACGAATTTCACCTAAAAATTTTGAAATTCGGTTTCTTCAAACAACAGCATGTTCAATTAGTTCACACAGGGATAAAAATCAACCTCCGACTTTAAAATTAGCTTTGTAGTACCTATGCTTGCCAAAGATATGAACAGTCCTTCACGGCCTCAGGAACCAAACTAAAGAAGCACATCATTCATACTGACCCAAGAATTTTCTACTACCCCACTCTTATTCCACAACAATTCTCAACCTTCCTCTTTCTCCTTCCTGATTCTGTAGCCTCCGTCATCTCAAGTGATATCATGGCATCTCTTAATTCACTCATTTCCCAGAGGCAAATCTAATTACTTAATTTATCCAAGCAAAATGTCAGAAGCAACCCATTGGATGTTCTTAAGCGAAGACCTTACGGGGAGCACACTCTCGCTAAGGATGTTTTGCCTCTATGCAAACAAATTTGCGAGGGAAAAGATCAAATCAAATTTTCCACTAAAAGGTGTCCTTCAAAGCATTACTTGCAACTGCGTCTAAGAGGCTGGCAAAAGAGAAGCACAATGGTAACTTTCTTCTCTTAAATGAGAATAATACAAAAAGCAACAACAGCAGCCTCAGAAAAAAATTACAGGAAATGTTTACTGAATACAATACTCTAACACTAAACAATAACTTTAGAACTCTGTAGTTTTATAAACTACTGGCAGCCAGTGAATTTGTTTTCTTGATGTTTTCATGAAACTAAAAGTGTTTTCAGTTTCTTCATTCCAAACTATAACCATTGTTTCTGTAAGTAACCTTATAAACATATCTAAACTATCTTTCCCACTAGGAAACAATATTATCTTTACATCAAGTAAAGTTTCAGATATTTCTGGAGTACACCAAGCAAAAATTAACCATTAAGTGTCACTCAAACCATCTGATACCAATTAAAAAGGATTTTCAATGAAATACACATACAATCAAACTATGACGCTTCCCTTTGTAATATCAATAACAATTTTTTTATTACAAATCTTAATTTACTCCGACTTTATATCTAAAATACAGATGATACATTGTATTTTCTTCTGGAACAAAGTTGTGGAAGTTTTGTCCAATTTATGTTTTTACAGTAACTGAGTCAATAGGTGCAGCTTTATTAAAATATCCCAGTGGAAATGTTTACTTTGCTACAGAGATTTTACTCGCCAAGGTAAAATTTCTCACCCTGCTTTTAACTATGACACTCTGAGACCTAAATATGTTTTGAAGATGGTCAGTGCTACTGAGGATAAATAAGAAATACACAAGGTGGGAAATAAGGCCCCGATTTAGTACACAACTGGGAAATAATAATGTAGCGGGGTATGTAAATCACACTTTATTGAAATTGTAGAACCTGTCACAACGCGGTCTTCCCAAATGAAAACAAACGAGGCTTCATCATCATCCCTGGCCCATTTCTTGTCAATGCTAATATTGATAGTTCGGGGGACCGAGACGTTCACTACGGTCGTACCGATCGCATTACAAACAAGACAATGTATGTTTTGTACATGTAGTCAGATGCTCCACATGATTGAAAGATTTCCCTTGACGTGTTTTTTATCCAATTTCCCCCTTTCGCTTCCTCTTATGGTCTTCCTTCTCCTCTATTGTTCAATTGTGTGAAGAGAGATCTAACCCCAAAGACTTTTAGAGCAATTCAACTCAGCCATGTTAACTGATCAGGCAATCATTCACCATGGTAAGATGTCGGTAAACAAGAACACTGTTTAGAAATTAGGTGGTGTGGGTATTTTTTGACAAATCATCAGTAAAAACGATGACATTTCTATTCTTGAACTAGACAGTGTCTATATATAACCATGACTGGCAATTCCCACATCTACCAACAATTTAAGAAAACTTGAAGCAAGTACCAAATAATGACCTTGCAATCAATGTTTTAGTTTTAATTTCTCGAATAAATCTAACCAGAAAAGTTTCAAAGATCTTGGTTCTTTTAATTTTAACTTTGTACACTTAAACATTGCAATATTAACAGTACACAGTTGTAAAGGTATTTAAGATGTGTCAAAGTTTTCCACAAGAAATTCTGAAGTTTGTTGGTTATCAATCTAAGCCAATCCATTCCAGCGCACAAGAAAACACCCTGTTCAATTTTCCCCATTTGAGAAATCATGTATGCATTTCTGCTTGACTCAATCATAACACTTGCTCTAGCAAGGCTAGCTGTACCCACTACTCTCTCACCATCTTCTGCGTCCCTCACCCCGTAATTGCAATATTGATGCTTATCATTTCTAGCGAACCTCTCTATTATATGATTCCTGCAAATACACATCGGGACCTAAAATGACACTGTGTGTGCACGCTTGGACGGCTCCAGCCCGCTGCCTCCAGCCAATCAAACATTGCCGGCACGATCTTCGCCTTGTAATCAAGGACTTTTCCTCCGCGTTGATAATCCGTTTAGGAAATTGAACTACAGTCCTGCACTCATCCCTGCAGTCACAATTATTACCCCAGCGCTCTCTCTCAGATGGGGGACAAAAGCACGTAATTACTCAACTCTCTCTGCTATTAATCATTATTGAACAGCACTGGAGTCCTCTGCATACAATGGATCTGCCCGGTTACCCAGGCAACCCTAAATGATAGAAAAATCCCACCTCCTCCCCTGAAAAATTTAAAAAGCTTGTCTAGCTGTGTCTACTTGTGTAGTTATGTCAGTAGTTGATAACAGAGCAGAAAATTGTGAGGGGTTTCAGTGTTCACCACTTATTGATCACCATTACAGCATTTGTGTTCTCATGAACAATGAGTCTGGGAGTATAATATTTTGACAGCGAGTTGCAGCGCTTGGAAAATTATCTCTCGCACTTGAGACCAGCCTATCAAAGGTCGGTCACTTGTATCAGCAGTTGTATAATCAGCTGAAAACAGCTCAACATTACACCCTATACTTGCGATCTACAGATTGAAGAGAAAAAGAGGGGGATAGGTTGGTAACCTTCAATCTGTTCACTTTGCAAAGCCTATTAGCACAGTGCAGGGGGGGTAAAACATGGACGGGTAGATGAGTCCAGAGACACCACAAATGCTGCCAGCATTTTAGTTTCGCGGACAATTAATGCAGGGACATGTACACTATGCTCCTATCGGGCATTTTCTCTCTCGGCAACACTACACGCCAACCGTCTTCAACAAAAAAATCAATTCAGTTATGAAAGACCCTGGCGTGGCTGTCATACAAGGGGGTATTGGTTTACAACAAGTGGAAGATAGTAATTACACGCTCTTCCGCAGAAAATCTGAGTTGAACAGTAGACAGGAGGGTAGTGGAGGAAGGGGATGGTGTTCAGGATAAATGACCACAGCAGCAAAGGTGTTATCACTTAAATGACAAATTTGCTTCCTAGATTGGGTTTTACCATCTGGTCTTGGCGGTGACCCGCGTAATCAAACTGAGACAATGTGACAATTAATGTCAGTGTAAAAACATTTACCACGCTGTGCCCACCTTTATAAGGAGGCACATAATAAACGGGGTCTGACTACTCCTACTCCCAGCCTCACTTTGGTTCCAAGATGGCCAAACTATAATAAACAGCTATACAGCACAATCACAATTCACAAGATAAAATGCTTTTTTAATAATGTGTACTGAATGATACATTTTTTTGTTGATCAAGATTTATGAACAGAAATGAAACTGTGCTAGTTTCAGTTTCCTTCCTTGTAGAATAATATGAACCCTTTGAGTAAAGTTAAAGTATACAGAGAGGAAGTGCAAGCAACCCAAAATGAGACAAACACATTTTTAACGAAAGCCTAAAAAGCATTGCAAATTTATTATTTTGGTTGTCACCCTTACACCAATGAGTGATAAGCAACACTCAACATTGTATGAGTCCTGGGGAAAACAAAAACCCAGAGGCTAATCAGGTGGTATTTGAACCCCTAACCCCTGCATTCTCAAGCAGGTGTCTTAATGACTAGACCACCGAGAGTGCCAAGAGACCAGTTAAAGAGAGGCAGGATAAGACTTTGCTCAACTCCTTATACACCGCGTTTACACTTGATCCGGCGAGGGCGATCTCAAAGGAGGATCAGATCCTGCAAGGGCGATCAAAGGGCGATCAACAGCTAGTGTAAAAAAGGGCGATCAGGATCTGATCCTCCTTTTTTATCCCCCTTTATTGCGGGATCAAAGGAGGATCTGATCCTGCAAGGTGGATCAAAAACAAAGTGTAAACGCAAAGCAGGATCAGACCCCGCAATTTGACCCACCGACTTCCGGTCTCGTCGAACAGACTGGGGCGCCGAGTTGAAATAAAAAAAAGGGGAAGCTTGTGTTGTAAACAACCAGTCAATGCAAGCGTCCCCGTACACTGGTCCCAACACGTAACACAGCATTTCTGTGCACAAAGGAACATAAAACGATTTAAATGCGTTCCTGTTCTGCAACAAACGTGGCGAACCACATGCTTCGACCTGTTTCCTTCCCGTTCATTTCTCTCATCATTTCTCTTTAACACGGTTTTCATTACTAATGTAGGGCCAATGATTTTCTGTTTCAGAAAAATCACATGATCGTGTACCTCTCAAGACAAAAACAACTCGTCAGCCATTTTGTTTTCGCTTTGGCGACAAAATGTTGAAAGTTTACGGTTGATTTGATACCTTTATGAGTGAACAATCAATGTGTGTGTTCATATAGAGCAGGGGTAAGCTAGTTTGTGTGTGGTTGTTGATTAAAGGAGGGAGAAAATTTAATTTGGGTGAAACATTTTCAAGGGGCAGATTCCGCGAATTCCGCCGAAAATCATTGGCCCTACATTAGCATTTGAAAATCATTTTGTATATTCCATATTTTGTATTTTCTTGTCGCAGTATTAGTATATTAAAGTTATAGTCTTGTTGGTGGTTTTAACGCTGTTTCTTGGACAACATGGCCGTAACTGAGGCTGTTGTACGGGGTCAAACGAGTATGAGTGTGGAACTTCCGTTCAACAGGCGCCGGGCAAAGGGGATCAATGCGAGATCAGACTCAAGTGTAAATGCGTCAGCGATCAGTTTGATCGCCCTTGCAGGATCTGATCCTCCTTTGATCGTCTTTGCCGGATCAAGTGTAAACGCGGTGATATAGAACAAGGAATAGCTAATACTGAACAAAATCAAAGACGGTGAATAACATAATACTCTCATATATTTAATCCCATTCCCCTCCAGCCTAACTACATAGAACTTCAAAAATACAAATGTGCTAAGCACATTACATTTTGCTGAGCAGAATCAGATTGAACGGACAGGTTCCACATCAGTTACCTGATCTTTTTCTTATTATTTGTATACGCCATGCATATTAACCAGACAAATAAACAATTACTAGACTCAAGTTGACTCAAGTTGGTTTCTTGACACCAAGCACCAATTTCACAGAGCTGCTTAAGCAGGGTACCAGTCACAGATGGTTCATATGAAATGGTATTTTGGCTGGAACTTGATTCACAAGTAGATATGTATGACTTTATCGATGAAAGGTAAGTAATCAAAATATATGATTTTGGCTAATTCCACGGTAATGGAGTAACAACAAACACTTATTTTTAAATTTCAATCACTTCTTTCATGAAATGTGGAAGTTGGGAATATCTATAAGAACCTAACACATTGATACATTAATTGTTATGAATATTAATTAATTCCCCTGAAATAGAGCGAAGTTTTAATTCGCATACATTTTGCTACCTTGTTTAAACACTATCAAAATCAGAAAAGTAAATGGAGTTACTCTATTTTGGAAAAATGGATGGCTAATTTGCCCACACAAGGTCCAAAATGGTTTTCTGTCGATAACAAAGTGATTAACAGTATTCATGGAAATTGTTTTTCTCTGAGCAAGTTTATTGTTTTGAATTACTTTTTGCTTAGCAGCATTGAACTCAATTTCTATTTAGCAAGTTTTTTTGTTTTTACACAAAAAAATTCTAAGCAGCATTGAACTCGATTCCTCGACATAAGAAAATAATTGATTAGATTTTTTTCAGAGAGTAATCTGGGCTAGGTATATATCCGGCCCAAATCTTTCAGAGTTCAATCCTAGGTATCACTGGGACTGCAACCTTACACCACCAGTTCTCCCCATCCATTTTTCCCCCGATTCTAAGTCACTTTTCATCAATGAGTATTAGATCCACAAGGGTCCAAAACTAATAACATCACGACTGCACAACTTTTGAAGGGATTATCTTCCTCCGTTTTTTAATTTTCCGTAATGGAACATCATTAAGCGCCGACTGAATCTGCTTCAGGCCAGTAAACCAATGTCCCCCTCAGTTCATCTGGCAAGTTCCCAAACATCCAAATTGCCAATTACGCACTAGTCCAGCCATGAATATTCAAAACAATATTTCCTCTGATGAAAAAAATCTATTTGCTGATACTGTATTTCACCACAGGGGTAAAGCAAAGAAGACAATTCTTAGAGTAATAAAGAAACTTCATGGATCTATCAACAAACACCCCCCGCTTTCCCCCTCACCTTTCCGAACGAAAAACCTAGACAATGTGTTTTTTTGTCCAATCAGGTGAGATCATAAATAGGGGCGAAAAAATCAAGAATATTTCATCAACTGTTAGAACCCCGGGAGCAATCCAGTACTAATTACATTTGCTTTTGTGTCCGCTAGCTGCATTTAGACACAGCGGTAAATATGAACTGACAAGCGCACTTCGGAAAAATTTGCATTTTATGGAAGACAGTTAGGGAGAATCTTTGACCGCACATTTTCTCAATTTTGGTAGAACATGCCTTGAGCAAAATCATGAGGAAAGAGTTATTATTATTAAAAGGAACATTTCAATGATGAAAGGAAAGGCTTTTGAAAATAAAAGAAGGTTGGAGTTCACTACAACATGAGTGTTGAATTTCTTGAAAGGAAACTATTTTAAAGGTAAGATTTGGATTTGCATTTCTTGTTTGTTTAATTGATTAGTTTCAAAAGAGCTTGCTGATTACAAAGTTCATACACGTACCAATTCTCCAGAGAAATATTTCCATTTAGAATACTGTCAAGACCCCAAATCATTGTTGTTTATTTTGATTGCCGTAATCGTAAGCCCAATGTGAATGTGCACAAGCTTCCAAACAAAACTTAAATCACTTTGAACTTTTCACAAATTGGTTGGATGGTGTGTTACTCTTCCAAAAAATGTTATCATAAAAATCATAATTACCATCATCGTTAAATCACACTCTCAAATCACCATAATCAAACTGATGATGATTAGCACTAATTTGATCACTGATCAGTCAAATGATATAATCAGTTGATATATCCATCAACAAATCATAATATCCACAATAATTTGTATTACCATCATTATTAAGTACATTGATGGATGACAAGAGTTCCTTGGTTTAGTCAATTCACTCACTTGCAAAATTGTTTAGCCTTTCAATGAAAGTCAACATCAGCTGTGGAAGGACTTCGTATAACCATCAGCCAATAAGGTGCCATAATAATAATAATAATAATAATAATAATAGTAATAAACTTTATTTATGTAGCGCACATCTCCTATGCCCATGGCGCTTTACAATTAAACCAATAGGCCTTACTCATTACTGTTAATCTGAAGTGGTGACATTATTAGTTATTACACAAGTGTGAGTGGAATATGGAATATTATAGCACTTCTGCATCCCATACCCAACAAGGCTGACAGCCGAGATGGGATGCAGACGCGCGATATTTTTCTGTGTTCCACAAGCTCATGTGTCATAACGACTTTATCTTCATGCAAACTTGAAGCCTATAGCTTAAAATAGCGCAAAACACGGAGTTAGAACAGTGCCATACGCAGGGTGTAATACGGGCCATGCAATATAGGTTTATATCACACATTTTTGTTGCTATGGATCAACTAATCAGAATCAAGGATTGTGTGCTTGATAAAAGTGTATATAACTATACAACAGAAAACCATTACTGCACCAAAGTAAGTCTAATTCTACAATTTAAAAGATTACCCCCCACAAAAAGAAAAAGAAAAAAGTTCTGGTCCTTGCTCTATGTTTGTATTGATTAAACAACAAAATTGTGCTTCTTTTTATAATTATTTTGATAAAACAATCTTGGAAATTAGATGGATCAATAATTGACATGTCTTCTGTACTATGGTGGGCCTTCTTCAAAGACTACTGCTTGAGAGTCTTCAATCAATTGCTAGGGGTACTTTGCTCATACTGTCCAGTCTCACCACAAACTAACAAAGCACAGACGTAATTAAAATGATTCTAAGCCAGACTACCATCTCAAGTAATAAGTCCAGTATAACAAGATTCAACTTGATTATAACCACTGATCCAGGCAGACAATCATATCTGGAAATTGTGAGAAATCACAAAAGCCAATTTTCAAGACATGGGGCAGGATTAAGGTCATTAGTGGTGTTGCACAGGGTAGTGGGTACTTATTTATGTAGTGGATTAAGTTTTGATTAATCTCCAAGGCAATCTGTACTAATCAGTGATTTAATGCCAGAGATATCAGGGGCCTCAGAGGAGCTTAATCTTCATCCAACCACAGGAAATTACATGCAGGAAAGATTGAATATTGACCAGGCCCCACACAGATTTCTGAAATATTTAATCACTGCATGAACAATGATGATTTCACTATGGGGCAATTTATGATCTGCTTCAGTTGTGAGATAGTATAAGGTTTATATCTTAAACTATCTGACTAATTAGTTGTACAATCGTTGAACATCTGTTTTTAAAAGTAGATGTTCTTTTATTTGATTGATGTGTGGACAATACAAAGACAAAAGGAGACTAGCTTTAAAGACAAACTGGTGTGTATACCTGCATAACAAAAATAGTATAGTAATAGTATCGTTACGCAAAGTATACCACACTTGACAATTGAAAAGAGGGGAGAGAGGCAACATGAGCAAACGGCTTGCAGATTCCCTCTCTGTGAAGATCCTTATTAAAGTCTTAAGAATGATGGTACACTGTGCCATACATTGGTGACATTGAATTGAATCCAAGTGAAGACTTCTTGATCAACAACAAATAAATTATTCTTATGCTGAAAAAATAACAACGCAAATCAATTTTTTGTTAAACTAAATCCATTACTTTACTTGCCTACAAGCTATGACCCATCCTGGGCCTATTCTATAGAGCTGCTGCCCAAGTACAAAAAGTAGCTAAGCACATTAATATCATGCTTTATACCAATAAAAGGTTTCCAGCCAAAATACCATTTGAGACTGGTATCCTGCTCATTTTTGCTTAGCAGAAAACTTTTAAGCAATATTTTCTGCTTAAGCAGCTCTATATGAAATTGGACACAGATCATAGCTCTTCCTCGTTTCCCATTAATGATTGAGTTACCATAGATTACATTGATTACAAATTGATACAATTTCATATCAAGTGAAAACAATTGTTCAATCAACCTATGAAGTTAAGTACTTTCCACCCTTCACCCGAATAGTCACAGAAAGAAACCACTAACTCTGAGTGCACTTTATAGCCAAACTCGTTTGCACCTCCACATCCACTGGTCCACCGGGACCACAAATTTCATTTCATATCCTTGCCAATTTCCCCCCTACTCTGTCCATACAAACCCCCGCAAGTCAGCGGTCCTTCCCTGCTTAGTTTAGCACCCTGGAGAGGCAGTTAAATGTCCCGAAATCAAGCCCGAAAACTGGATTATCGTAAATCCAGTTCTGGTAACCAGATTGGGTTCTTCTAGCCGAGCAGGCACGGAGCTGATAGAACGCTGGGGTGTTTAGACTCTCAGGGTCTTCCAACTGAGAGTTGAGTCAAAGTTTGCCCGGAGGGAGAGAGAAGCCGGCGAATCTCCTGGGGATTTAAGTGCACAGGATCTATTTATCTTCTTCGGAGATAGCTGATTACTGCTCCTTGAGCAAATGTACCATCAGGATGACGGACTTTATTTTTTTAGCAGAGCAGCGGTGTTATTAATTTTAAATACATGTAATTTTCATGTACACCGGTGCAGAAGAAGCTCAGCTTTGCGAGAAAAATGAAAGGAAATGGTAAGTTATTGATGGAATCTTAAACAATCACTAGAGACATCTAAACTAATGTCCACGAAGTACATTCCACTCTTAGTCTTATGCCCCTTATCTTAATTCGGTCTTATATCCTTATACTGCCAATTGATTTTCTGCATAACTTTTGAGGGCAACAGTTTACTTACGCAACTTGCATATTCCAAAATTAGCATAAGGGGATGGACACTTTTTCAATTTGTGAAAAAATCTGTACAATTTTATGAAAAAGCATTCTGAATAAAATAAATATTTAAAAAAAGTTGGTCAAAATATCTAAAACTGAAAATTAAACACAAAATATTGTTTTATATCAACTTTTTTCAGTGACTTCAGTCCAACCTTATATCCTAAGCAAAGGCTTACTGATGAAATGAATTTCTGGAAAATGTAGCGTCATTATTATTGCTGTTTTTCAAAATTATTTCAATGATGCAATAATGCTAGTGCTGAAAGTCAGATTTGCTTGTGAACTTGTTCTGAGGTGCACCGACCAACTTTTCATTTAAATACCAACAACCCATGATAAAACCATAGCTACATCTCTCTTAAAAACATAAGGGAAGGTTTTTTAGTTTCATCATGTAGCTATTCCTTCAATATGAACTGAGATGCAACAATTTAAATACATCCCTACTTAAAAATTAAATTATACATGAGATTTAAGTGTTCAATTAGTAACAAAGAAGTTCCTTTGGTCACTACCTGTCCCTGTGAGACCCCTACTTCTTCCAATGCTGGTACATACGTGTACTGAGTGGTGTCAACATATCTCCAGACACAGCATCTAAGAAATCATACTTCCCTTAAGATCGTGCCAGTGCATATCAACCAACCCCAGCACACAAACCAACACACACAGAATCAGTTGTTAATATCCGGCTGAGGAAACCTCCACCGCGACCCTGGAGGGGGGTCCGCATCTTCCTCACCCCCTTATGCGCAGGGTGACAAAATAATACTAGCCATAGAGTCATGCATTATTCATGAATAAAAACCCCTACCAACAATACCCAAGATTCATCCATATTTTATCACACCCGAGGCTCTTTTCCAGTTTAAGTTCTCACCATGTCTAAACCTGAACACACAATCACAGTCCCCTAGGGGTGTCAGAAGAACAGCGCCTTGGCTAAAAGCAGCATTGCAACCCAAAATTTTCAATTTTGTCAGTATTCTTTTTTCTCTGTTCCCGCTGTGCGGAGCCCCCGATCGTCAGCGCTCAGCAAGACGCTATCTGTAAATTCTGTTGATATTGATCTAAACTGTCACACAGCACTCACACTCTGTCAGTTGCCGGCGGGGAAAATATCTCACAACCGGATGAAGCACAGATGCGGTATTAGCGGCAATATTTTTTTTCCTCTCCTCTCTCCCGCTCTCGTCTCCTCTCCGCCATCTCTTTTTCTCATTCTCTTGTTCTGTTCCTAAAATGTGGTAATGTCATCTCAAATGGAGGCCCCGGGGAAGGCTACAGATTGACTTTGCAAGGAGATGACGATGTGTTCTCACACAGCCAAACATGGAGTAATATTGTGGATGTTCCATTATCGTACATAATGAACAGGCTATTGATATCCCATCCAAAAGACAGCTTTTAGGGTTTGAGCACTCAATTTTCTCCTTCCAGGTGGAAGTAACACAGCTCTCTTTTAAGACTTCTTTTCAGGTTTTCTCACTCACTGAGGTTTCAAATGGATTACCTACTCATAAGTATTTAACCAAATTAAAACCAAGGCATTGAAAAAGTATTAAATTGTCTCTTTTGATAAACTTTTGTTCTTGAAAAGAGTGTTTTGTTTGTCAATTTTATCTGCACTGGACCTAAGAAAAACTCAACTCTTAGTTCCCCACTGACAGCTTGTGGACTTTCTGACTTTTTGTTTTCAACAGTTTTGGAAAGTTTATTTTCAAAAAGGAAGTTTTCTTTTATAGAGCTCGGACTTGATGGGTTTCTTGTCAGTGGTACTTTAAAATAATTGTTGCAAGTTGCAAATTAATAATTAAAAGGCATGGGTTTGGTAAGTCAAAAGTATAATTCATCTTGTAAATAGTCAACTCTTTTAATTGTTTTGTGGTACCACCAAGTTAAAACACCTTTTAAACCACAGATTTCAGTTTCTATCCTATTTTGTAAAAGGCAGATGTACTACCTGCCATAAATCCAACATTACAAATCCTTTAATAATCATGAGCAGCCAGTCCCTATAAATAATAGCGCAGTTATAATAGATGTCTTCCCAAAAGTTTTAAAAACCGCAAAGACGTATTTTTGACTACGCATATTTCTCAAGCTTCCACATTGCGGTTGAATCTTAAAGATTTAACTTGGCAACACTTTGACACAGGTGGGAGATGACAAGCAATCTTTGATCCTTGCCAATCCGACCTCCCAACACACAACAGAACAGAACAAGGCAAATGTCCATAGATTTATTGCAGCAGTCAACAAATAAGTGCATTTTTTATGGAAACAACACTCTCTGTCATTGGCCCCAAGCTGGGCATATCTGGCTAATTTTCCCACAACCATGCCACAATAAAATTTTATAGTCCCTAGGCCCTTGTTCTTCAAAATTGAATTCCCTTTACCCTAGTTCTCAGGCAGTAAGCATCCACAGTGGAGTCTATTTGTAAGCATTTCTGATCATTATCCAAGGTTCCAGTTGTACTTCTGGTTTCTGCTGGTATTGTTTACATTTGTAGCCTATTTGTATATGAATGGGGGTTTAGATTCTGTAAGTAGAACAGGCTGTGATGTTGAATACTGTGTGAATAATGGAATGAACTACTCACTGATTGGAACAAACATCAAATTGTAGTGGGTACAGCATTGTGTGCTTGTGCTTGGAAAGTGTTGACATTGATTGAGCTGCATCTCAGCAAAACAATCAGCTAAATGTACTTTTTTGCAGGTTACAGCAATGATGAGTTAATTATACATTGAATGTTGAGTAACCAATCTCCAAAAGATGGCTCATAATTGGGTGAAAACTGGATTCAAAGTTGATTTAATCAGTTCGTAAAAACAATTTGATGTAAAGTTATTATGTACAAGCCAAATAAACTCAAGACATGTTTCAACTTATTCTTTGAAAAAATGATATTTAATATGAACCTGTTATACAAATTACCTGCAGGAAAACAATTTGCAGTATGGATGTGCCATTTTCTCAATTATTTGTTACCAACCCCAAAATACAGATTCTAATGCCTTTAAAAGAGACCCTTAATGATATGATTAGAGTATATTGTACATTGTTTTAAAGCAAAGTTATGGTCGACCAGAGATGCACTTGATAAACAACATCTGATAATGGTCTGGTTTTATTTATTTATTTTATTACACTTTTGCACTGGCATAAAAATTACAGAAAATGGTGATAAAATTATACAAATATAAAAAGCAAAATAAACCAAGCCAGTGCGGATGGCAAGAAGAAACAGGTGACCAGCACCTCTACAAGGCCATCCTACCTTTTGATACCATCGAACTCAAAGCAGCAGCACACAGTGATTCAAGTGGGGTACAATTTGAGGAGGAGACCACGAGCAAATGCCTGTGTCTACTTGAGAGAAAGTTATAAAAGGAACTTAAATATTACGAGACACCGGAATACAAAGAGGCCCATCATAAAATGGTTGCATCAAATGGTTGTCTACCAAGCTAACCTTAAGTTATGAAATATGAAAGGGTACCCTTTCTTGCATTCAATCCACATTTTGACCTCCAGAAGAATTTGAATGCAAACAGTTTTCGGACAACCTGTTTGTATGTTTTGTAAGAATAACTGTAAAAATTAAAAGTGTTGGCACTCTATACTGAACAGACATAATATTAGTGGTAATAAAACCAACTGAATACAAAAGAGGAGTTTAGATTCAAAACAAATGGTGCATTTTACTGGTAGATAAAAACCTAAACAGGTGCAATTACCCAAGTTTCTTTCTCATTAGGTAAACATTTTCAGGTCAAAAAAGAGGTCATTACCACTTTCTGGTTCAGTTTGCAACAGCTGTCTACTTCTCCCTTTTCGATCTTTTGCTTTGAATTTCAAAGGGTTATGAACGGTTTATTTAATTCGCACGACTTTAGGACAATCATCAATGACATTTGGACACTTTTGAACATTACCAATGGATCCAAGACATCTTAATTCAGATCGCTCTCCTTTGTGATGGAAAGTCATACTATATTCCTATCATTAATTTTTTAAGAAGATATGAGATGAAAATTGTTACTTTATTCTGTAGATAACCACCACAACTACAACAAATCTTTATTATCTTGTCTGCATTATCTTCTGCTAATAGCTCTATTAAATTGGACCCACACCTTTCATATCTGCCAAAGCAAGTCATCAAACCATCCACGGCACAGTGAGATGCCTCGTTCATGTCTTAATTGTATTTTCTTGTGATTTGAAAGATAATGTTATAATCAATGAGAACAATCAATGGCCTTCTCAAGGAGTTAAAGTGCTGAGTTCCTGCGGAGACCTTAATGTATACTACCAAGGCACTAAATGTAATTGGTTAGGCTGCCTAAGCAGAGATGTCTATGTATGCATTCATCATGTTGTTTGAACCACTTGTTAGTTTTGTTTTAACACTGATCAAGCAATCAATACCATCAACTGAGTCAATAATTGTTTAGTTCCCTTATAATCAATTGCAACTCACCATGAAACCATTTTATTTTTAAAGGATACCAGTCTACTGTCATACTTATCTTGAGTATGAAAAAGATGAGTTTTCAAATGTCAAGATAAATTTTTTGTCATATGCAAAAAGAAGAAGATTTTTAGGTTGTAAAAAAATGAGATCTTTTATCAGTGCAAACACATCAGCTTACTCATTGTCCATCCTTGTTTGTTTTTTTCTTTCCCATAGGCTTTTAATGAAGATTAATAAATACCGCAGAGAGTTTGCACTCTGATTGGTAGAAGATTGGTCACATAAGGGTGTATTAACATGTGATATAAAGATCGGCTCTGTGAACTAGCGAATAATTGTCCCTTAAACAAGCACATATTGTTGTGTTTACATGTAAGTTCAGGACTTTGTGCTTGTTGTGTGGGGAACTCACAAATCAACTGTTTTCTTGTTGCGGATTGTTTTTGTGTTTTTTGGCAAAGAGCGATTGTGCCACATATATGCGCATACCACGCCTACGCGTGAATGCACCGTCAACGTATCAACTTGGGTTGCTGGTATACGCGCATTAAACGAATATAATGCAAAGCATAAAGCCGAACACCAACCAAAGTATTTCTATTTATGGTGCTGTTGATTTTCAAAGACCATAGTTTGGTTCTTGAAAATATGCATTAACAGTTAAATATGTATAAGAGATTAAGTCACATATAAAAAATGAACAGCCTAAAGAATTGCCTTCGAACATGTTAAAAACTATTCTAAAAAAAACATTGGCGAAAGAAAAATCACAAATTCAGATAATTTTTAACGTTTGTTTTTGGTATTGTTTTTGTTTAGTTTTTTTCCTTAAAGGTAATTCAGGCTTGGTCCATTAAGAGTGGCGAACCACCAACCAAGGTCATTACCACGCAGTGAAGACCAGCTCCTCACACTCTTACTGCCTAAGTACCCGTCATCATTCCAACCACAAGACTGAACCATAATCTGGCTGAGGAGCAGCACAAGTCCACAGTTGGCAGAAGAAGAATTTGTAATAAGTCCTTCTCACAGAAGATGGTCATTTAGAAAACAATGGTTTGAATCAAATCAGAGGTATCAATTCATACATCTTCGCGTCAGTGCAAAATGTTGTATCTTGATTTTGCAAAAAAATTGTGAATCTTGGTGCACACTTGTTTTGTGTGTACATCCGGGCTATTTTAAGTGAGATATGATAATTTCAAACTCGTAAGTGGTATTTAAGAGGTACAACGTTTTGCACTGTTACGATAACATGTTCTTTTTATTTTTAAATTAATTTTTCCAGAGACAAAGACTAATCCAAAAGAAAGTTTGTGAAACAGTGTACAACCTTTTTTTACGAGTTTCAGTTACACTTTATTTGTCTCACCTGGCAAGGCACAAAAAGGAAGATCCGATTCAAACATAATTTTCTTGAAGATTACTGAATAAAGTACCAGCTCTAACTTTTCTGGTTTCTGCTTTCAAAATAATGTCGAAAAATATGCACTTCAATAAATGAACTTTTAACCACTTACAACAAATGCAACCATGAAATATGAAATCTGAGAAGTACAAGCACTTTGCGACCAATAATTGACAGAAATGCAATAATTTCTGACAAATATTAAGTCTTTGGAAAGTTCATGGGATTAGAGATGCGAGACGAAAGATTAAAATGTATGACAATTTTCCAGAAAGATCTGCAGCACAAGACGAGTGGTAATCCCTCGAAAGAACGAAAAAGAAAACTACACAATCCTCTCAGTAATTCAATACAATCTGTTAAAAGCCAAGTGAGGTGTAAACCGAGTGAAAATTGCTTTTCCAATTTTTAATCCAATTCAGCAAATTTTCTGCCAATCTTCCTCCACACTTTTCACAGCGCTGGACTGTACCGTACGTGTACACGATTAAGTCAACTAATTCCCACCACAGGCGCAGGAAAAGTTCACGTAGATCTGAAAAATGCACTAATTACTCACACTAATTTTTCTTCTGTCCAGTGGACCATGTAATGTGCTTCTCTTACTCCATATCCTGGTGCTTTTACCATCAGAATCGTCCTGTTGGATTTCCTAATATTCTGAAGTCAATCAAACGAAACCAAAATTGGCTGGATCTAGCCGCGCTTGGCGTATGCCCGAGGATCCAGGTGTCATATTATGGTGGCCCAAGATAACATCGCCTTTGCCTTTGACGGTTACCGACATTGTCTGTGTCAGCGACGTTGAGAGATAATTGAATTGTTGGCTGGGTTAATCATCTCATCAATTGATTGGATAGGTTTTTGTTTCAGCTTCACACGCTGTCACGTCAAAGATTGACTAGCGAACAGTTTGCGGAGGTGTGCAGACAAGTGTCAGTGATAGACAATGCATCAGGTAGAGTCGCCAGCCAAATCAAGCATTAACAGAACTGATGCGACTATTAAGATCATTTTTACATTTGTTTATTAACTAAGAATCATTTTGGCTGATAAAAACCAAGAAACTGAAGATAAAAGGTCAAAGGTAATCTCACGTACCCATCTCTCACTAACCCAGTACTCTCTGCTACTATAAAAATGTTTACAATTATACAGCTTCTGATTTTGTAAAGCCAAATGTACCAGGCATCTTTTTATGAAGGACAAGACACACATAAAATCTTTAAAATGAAAAAAATTAAAGATGGACTACAACGAAAACTCACACATTAAATTTACTATCGAACCTTGTTTAGGTTGTGTTCAGGTAACAATTTATTGTTGTGGTCATGTTTTTCTCTAAATAATTTTGTTGCAATTTGACCGAAAAAATTAGACCTCGATTCTGCGATTTTGAAATTTCCCGCCCTGTACTGGTTCCCGGCAAAGATCCATTGAAAACCACAATGAAATCCACGATATAGTACCAGCGGACGTGTAAACCAGCGAAAAGTGATGACGTACTACCCATGAGCAAACGAGAGTAAATAAAAGACGCCATGGTATTCTGTGTGTATTATGTATGCGTTTTTATGCAGAGGCATGAAGTTTTTACAAAGCTTTTTTTCTAGTGTATATCAGCTACAATAATGCAGACTTCATGTGTTGTTGGTGGATGCACTAGAAATAGTTCTAAGAATCCAGAGATTCATTTTGTTCAATTTCCGCGGGATCCTGCGATATCAAAGGAATGGGTGAAGTTCGTAAATAATACACGAAAGGATTTCACCTTCTCGGCAAGAAGTAGGCCTTTTTGATTTGTTCAGCACATTTTTCAGAGGACTGTATTGAACCTTCAAGTGCTTTGAAAAATCACTGGGTTTGACAACAAAGTTTCGTTTGAAGCCTGGATCGGTCCCCACATTGAAAGCGCCAAACATCGAGAGAATTCGTGTATCTACTACCACCAGGCCTCTACTACTACATGTACGTCGGCCAAGTCATCGGCCTCCGCCGGGTCTGCCGTGGCCGCAGAGTCAGGTGCAGAGTCGCAAAAAGGGCACTTGAAACGTAACGTTTGGGGCTTCACTGGGACAGCATTCCAGAAGAGAGAGAGACACCGGGTAAGTTCTCGATGTTTCTAGTGCATCCACCGACAACACATGAAGTCGGCATTATTGTAGCTGATACACTAGAAAAAAAAGCTTTGTAAAAACTTCATGCCTCTGCATAAAAATGCATATATAATACACACGGAATACCATGGCGTCTTTTGTTTACTCTCGTTTGCTCATGGGTAGTACGTCATCACTTTTCGCTGGTTTACACGTCCGCTGGTACTATATCTTGGATTTCATTGTGGTTTTCAATGGATCTTTGCCGGGAACCAGTACAGGATGGGAAATTTCAAAATCGAAGAATCAAGGTCTTATTTTTTCGGCCAAATTGCAACAAAATTATTTAGAGAAAAACATGACCACAACAATAAATTGTTACCTGAACACAACATAAACAAGGTTCGATAGTAAATTTAATGTGTGAGTTTTCATTGTAGTCCATCTTTAAAACACTTGTGCTGGAGAAAAAATCTTTAAAAAACCTTTAAATCAAGTGAATATTATCATTTGTCGTCAAATAAAATTAGGGATCAAACATTTGTTCTTATTTTTGCAGTTGATCAACTTGTACTCATATAAAATCATTGCACTTATCTTTACTGCTTTCAAAAAGGTGAAAGAAATAAGAAGTGGATTATTCCCATAATTCCCATTATTTAGAAATAGATTTGTAGGTTTCATAGCTTTAAACATCACAACATGGAAAAGAACAATAAATATGCAGACTTTATACAAAAAACATGAAATATGAAAAATCTAAACACACTTTCCACTGACTAGTTCATTGAATTGAAGTTTTAAAATTCAAAGGTCGGACAAATTTGTTAAGCAGGTTATCAGTGCAACTACCCATAGGCCCCCTATTGAAAAAAAAGATGTATAGAGAACCTTAATCATCCACCAAAATCGCATTTTAAAGTTCAAAGATATGTACTTTAACTTGGTACTGGCAACAGCTGCAAGCAGCTGGATTCAAAATTATTCAACTATTGGGAATGATTTATGTGGAGTTTTAAAATTAAATTGCAAAACATTTTGTTTGCCTCAAGGGGTTGGACTGTTGACAAATCCAGAAGAAAGGCATGAACATCAAGAGAAAAAATGCTTTATTAAAGGTTTTTTCCCCATCCCTGTGGTTAGTTTGATATTCATCCAGGTCTGACATTCATACTGTCTCAGGAATTTGTGTACATCAAACAGCACAAAATAATAATTATCCCACGGCCTAACAAAAAAAATGGGGCATACTACACACACTTGTACAACAATTTTGAAAAGAATTGCCGCCCGTTAATTCTCGCATAAATGAAATCCCGGATTGTAATACACCCTTAGAACTGTCCAATCCCAGCGCTGCAACCACCACAGCGGCACACTCCACCAGTCCTACCCCACTCCAAAAAATAACAGACTTGACGACTTTGCTCCTTCATTAAACCAGCCCTGTGTCCCCAAGAAGAAAAATAGCAACAGGGGGGGGGGGGGGGGACACTCCATGGAGTGCTTATGATATGAATGGGGAATTACATTGTTGGCGTGCCCTCAGGTCGTAACTGCCAAATACGGACACCAGGTGCAAAAACTGACCATGAATGGAAGGAGCTTGCAACCAACTTGTTAGCTTTACTCTTATCACCTAGCAACCGCATATTGAAAATATGGTTCTTTTATTTTGTGGGGGGCAGGCCTGGTGTATACCCCTGAGGGGGTATACAGTCTGCATAAAGCCTCATTTTAAGGTGATATCGTTTATGGCTGGAGAATTTTTAATTAGCCGGTTGGGATTATGATTCTGCTGATAATTTTGCTCTGCAAAAGTTTCTCATAATTAAAATTGGTTGAGGAGTGAAATGTTAAGTCCAATTTCAGTTTCCTTAAATTATGTTTAGAAGCATAAAGCTTAAAACAGACGGTTTCAACTGAGAAAGGAATAACTTTAACAAACCTACTGCAGAATTACAGTTCCTAAATAAAATCCACCCAACAGTGTATGTATTTAAGGGCAGGCACACTCAAGTAAGGGTTATGAAGGATTTTTTGTTTCTTTTGTGGATAATTTCTTCCAACTTTTTATGTCATTACATTCAGGATTCCATTGTAAGTTCAGGTCATTTAGTTCATTCTCATACTGCCAACAAAATATATATATTCTAAAACAGCTCAATTTTTGCACACTCATTTCCTCACCATTGGCATTTTTTTTAGACTAAGAATTACACAGTATGATCCTCAATGTACATTGGAGAAATTAAAGGTAGGATCATAGATTGGTTTTTGTCAACGTAATGCTGATTTATAGGCCAAATTATTTTAAAAGATACAATAAAAGTCAGCTCCGGAAACTTCAACTGAATACAGTGTCTACTATTTGAAAACAGCAAAACACTGTCAAAGTATTTTCATCAGGGAGTGACAAATCCATCCAACTTTAATAAGGAGACAGCAGGTACCAACTGGATCTCTGGCCACAGCAGTCAAAAAACGGACACCACAGAATCTCAAAAACTCACCTTGCTGTGAGTTTTGGAGATTCAAATTTGTTAACATACTTTTATTGGTTTCTAATCAATGGAGGCATTTCAGACGAAATTATTTCACAGGATGCTTACTGCTATTAGTATTACCATGTTTATAACAAGGACACTTTGGGATACAAATTTCACACATTTTTGGGGGGTCATTACCAAAGTACATGTATACCAAAGTATGACTCTATTTTTAAGCAGCCTCAAAGTTAATGCATGTATTTGGTAAAATCTCGAAATTTGCTATATCTTAGAAATACTGTGGGTCCAAGCTGCTTATGATTTTACATTTAAATGACAGATATGACACAGGTACCAAAATATTTCCGGATTCAAAACAAGACAGCGAGACAACTTCAAAAGGACCTTTAGGCTTTAAGTGTCTTGGTTTCAATCAGGTTTTCAAAACCACCAGATCATTATTAGAAAGCTCAGTTTTTGTTAAGGAACAATGATTTAAACATTTTCATTTACAGAACTTTTATCACTTTATTTTTATTGGTGGCTGGGTTATCAAAAGTTGTTCTTTCTGCAAAAGAACACAAGTCTATTTAATATTGGTACTTTATTTCACCCAACATCCAGCCAACATCCATCAACCTATTATTTGGGCAAATATGCTGGCATTCTTGTCAGGCTTTTTAATTAACTTTTTTTGTACTTGTTTGAATTATTACTGCCTGCAAAAATTACCAGTTTCTGCAATTTCCAATGTATTTTAATTTTTTTTTTTTTTTTTTTAATCAGACAAATTTAAAGGGGGATTTTAAATTTGATTAAGTAAAATTTTAATGACATCAAACTACTCGGTCACCAATGATTACATTAGGCCTATGCATAATATTTAATAAAGCCCACTATTTTAATAACGACATTAAGTTTGTAGTTGAATCAATACCGAAAATACTCAGGAACAATAGACAAATAAGCAAAAAAATCCTTTCCTTCATATTTTGTCACCAAATAAACATACAATGTTCAAACTAAAACTACAAGCCCCCTACACACAATTTTGTATAAAGGGAAACCATCAATTATGCTACCCAGCAGCCTGTGAGTGTTGAGCAATATTCAAATATCCTACCAAGCGAAAGATCCGTTGATTCAATATTTCCATACACGCGAGGAGTTCTATACCACTGGAAAAAAAAATAACACAAAAAAAACCTTCCATTCATAAAAAAACAGCCCGCATGCTGGCATTATACATGCCTCTGTGGGCCTATTGTTAGCAAACTTCATCCCTTCTGCATAGTCACGTATTTTAACATCCCTCTGATGCTTCTCTTAATTCTGTCAACACAGACCCATTCTTTGGACATCATGCCAGGCCTGGGTTTTTTTGCCGCATGGGCCTGATTTGCATTTGAAAGGACGGTCGTGTGCCGCGGAACCGGCCCGCCTGCCGTCGATGGTCGCCTGGGAATTCCGTCCGTTCCATTAGCGAGATGAGTTTCTGAAATTTGGTATCGCTTGGCTGGCGTTGGGTTTCATCAGGACCCAAGCGCCGGGGATTATCATGAAAAGTGACACGTCAAGACTGCAGTGGTGGGGACAAGGATATATGAAAGCAAAAATAAGGGGTGCTAGCTGGAATATTGGAGGGCAGTTGGTGTCAGGTGTGGGGATGTGTGTATTTGTGATAATATGTATAATTGTACATGCGATGTAACCAAATTCAATGAAGATTGTTAGCTTGATACACAGGCCTTTTGACATTGAGACTGAAATTGAATGTTTGAAATGCATATCTTTTATCTGAGGTAATCTCTGCTATATAGTAATAAAACACTTGTACTTCAACTCATCAGATTACACACAGGTATGGTATATAAGTTGGACATAGCACAAACATAACGCCTTCTTGGTGATTAATTGGGGAAAGTATCATGTACACACTTGGAAACATCTTCTTAACAAAGTCTGATCTGGGATAAACAGAAAAACTTTGCTAAAAGGAATCCTTTTCAAGAATAACTTGGTTCAACTTTTCATGGTCCTCAGTTCAACCTACAAGAAATTACACTGCCCTCTATTGACACAAAAGAGGGAACCATTTCATTCTTCACTGTATTCTCAATTTTTGACTTTTTTCGTTATGTTTGAAAAGTAAACTAATCAAGCCATTCCAATCTTCAAATTGCATGATCATTTACATCTGTATGTATCAACATTAATGATTCCAGGACTCAAATTTGGGTTAAAAATCCACAAGCCCACAGGGCTTTTAGTTCAAAAATTTTCCTGGACCGATTTTACAAGACCAGAGTCTTAATGAGAAAGAACTTTTTACAAAGTTTAACAGACAAACTGGTTTTATTTCAACAAGCGCTGAGAGATGATTTATCTTTGATTGTTTTAAGGGCAAATGTGTTTTGATAAGCCTACTCAACAGAATTGAAAGATATTTACCGTTACAAGACACAAAGTCAACATTTGAACACCATTTCTTTTTGTTATTAACAAAAACATGTTACACGGTGAGGTATTATTATTCAATTGAGAAACACAAGACCATCAGACTTGTCTGGTCATGAGTTTACTGGCTGGCCCAGGGCTAAATAAAATCATTGGCTTGTGCCCTGTGGTCCAGTGTAAACTTAGAGCCCTGGATTACATTGTAAAATAATGAAATAAATGCTTAAAACCACTCCTAAATAGAGAAAATAAGTTTGTAAATCACCAATTATCATGAGAATTGGTTCTGATGAAGAGCTCTAGCTCACCCCGTCATGAAATTTATCAAGTTTTATTTTTCATTTTGGGATGTATTATGGATCAAACAAAATCAACAGACAAATAGTTTTCCATGCAGTAATTGCAGTACACATTTAATTAAACTCTCTTTTTAAGCCTGACTATCATTTAAACCAATAAATAATGCAAAGAGCAAACATATTCTGATCAGTACACCTGTCCCATGGGTTCAATCAATTACACACAGGGAAAGTTCACATCAAAACAAAATCAGCCACAACTGGTCAAGCATAAGATTCCATTTCACAACAAATAAATCCATCAAACCAAGACAAAGATGATTAAAATCCTTAGTGTTTTCTTTCTTTTCTTCACCTTCTTAGTGAACAAATTATGCCATGTGTGGTCAAGCCAGTGGTGGTGGCTCACTTTTCATCACTTTATATATTGGGCCAATCATTATTAGGCTCAGGCATTTGGCAATTTGGGCAGCATTAAACATTTATGGTTATACGAGACAGTAAGTACTAGCAAGTGCTTCCACAAAACAGATGTCTACAACATGTGCAACAATAAGTCAATCCTAAGATTTCAGCACGGTAATCATGTGCACATACTGTGTATACTGTGCATGCAGCTTCCAGCAAAGAGGAATAAACTAAAACGTTATGGGATTGTTATTACAAGGCTCTTTTTCATAACAAAATTTTAAAGAGTGGCACAAAACAAGGGTATATGTTGCACAAATTGGCAGGTGGTAGGCCTGTACATGTCTACTTTGCAGAGAGTGTAACATCAACAAATTAACCAAAAATAACACATGTACATCTGGTTATATATTTTTCTATAAACTCTAAACACAACTTGTGTTCAAAAGAGTTTTTCTTAAGGTAGACTTGACATGTATCAGATTTGATGGGGACTTTTTTTTTCATTTCAAAATTAATGGGGCCAAAGAAAGTAGACATCAAAATTAGGTCTTGAAACCCAAACAATTCTTTCCCTTTTGTGTAAACATTTTTAGCCCAGATATTTAAATTTGTTAACCCTTCACTCACCCACCCGGCAGACAACTTTCAACCTTTCCACCAACTTAAATCCTCATACCATTATGTATACCATTCTTACTTAAGCTCCCAAAATATTCTATTCAGTCATATATATTCATTCACAAAAATATTAACCCAAACGTGTTTTTTTTGTTTGGTTATTTTTTTTATAGATTAAGTCAATACAGCAGCTTCACCGCCCAAATTTAAAAAAAGGTAAAAAAGAAAACGTAGAGGCAAGTCTGAGTGGCTAGCCACATAGCGTCGTCCAATCTCCTATAGTGGCAGTAAGAGTCCACAAACCCAGTATGCCAGAACTGAGGGATCCCTGAGCCCATCAATCACTAAGAACCAAAGTCCATTGATGTCAATGTTAGCCAACCATAGCAAGCCAGCCATTCACAAGCGCTCCATCTGCCTGCATCAAGCGCTCACCTATTCTCATGCAAATGAAGTCTCTTACACACACACACTACATACAGAATAGACCTAGAGAGATTAGGCCTAGCCGCCACTCGACCATCTGTCGTGCCAATTTGAATACTGAGCAAACTCCTATATTACTACATAACAATTTTTTTCTCTCTCTTACTTTTATTCTGTTGGGGACATTGTACAAATAAACCATTGAGTGAGAAAATGTTGGCACCTATGTAGTTGGCAATTTAGGAGTAGGAGATGGTTCAGATTACTTTCTTTGATTAGCCTACCCTCAAATAATGAGTACCAGTTTTTTATTTCTGAATGATTCCTGAAAAACTCACAATGCAAATAATTGTTAATTTAAAAAGCAACAATGATTCACTAATGACTAGTTCATCTATTTTCATTTTTGTTTCCACTTTCCACCATAAAAATCAGCAATATAAGAACATTTATAAAAGAAGGAAAACTTCAACTTTTGTTTATTTGTACTTCATTTCAAAGTTTTATCTTATGTTTACAATGTTTTGAGAGAAATGAGCAAGGCTTGGAAAATTTAAGCATATATTCAGACCACTAATACGAGCAAATATAAAAATGAAAATCTCTGATAAGAAAAGAGAAGAAACCCAAACATTTCATTCAACATCCAACCCATGTTAATATTAACTGCTTGAGTGCTTACATCATAAAGATTACTGTTACAGCACAGTCATTAAACCCCATCAATTCCACCTCAAAAAAGTACACAGTGGGCAGACAGCTAGCAGAACCCGAAAATCAAAAATAATAAATAAATTCATATTTAATCCCAGCAGGGGGTGGATTTAGCTCAGCCCTGCTGGGGAGAAGGAATTGGAAGACGGGAAATCCACCAGACAAGCCACCCTAGTCGCCCTTCCCAATAATTGGCGATCATCAGGCCAAAAAGGCACCTGCGTATAGTCGCCAGTAACAACACGGAGAGAGAGAGAGATGCGAGCACACGACCCAATCACTAAACTTAAAAGCCTGCTTCATCATTTATTTATCGTAGATGCAGACAGCTTAAGCTGGGACAATTCTCTTCTAGCCCTTGGGGAATTCTGGAAGCATCCTTGGTGTATATCAGTGAGTCTATTTGCCACCACTAGTTAATCATTCTGCTCTACCACTGGAAAATCATTAACAGTTGTGAAGGATAATATGGCCCTTCTTCCCTTGGTGCTTTTTGGGACAATGGAAATTCCTATTTTTATGGGGTTTTCTGTTAATTACTAACAGAGGAATATTACACTTTTCAAATGCCCAGCTTCTACATTAATTCACAAGCACTGCCCTATTTTATACAGTTTATCTCCCAATATAGGATATTTGAAATAAACTTAATAATTTTTTCTACACCACTGCAGGTTTCTGGAATCTGAAACTCACTGAGCATAAACAAATAAACATAGAACTTCCTTACACTTAAAAACAGATATTTGATAGTATTTTCTCCAGGTCAGTCTTTGCCCTATACTCTGCAAAAGTGTTTAACAAAGGTGAACATTCAGAAAACATTTTTAAATGAACTTAAATTTAAAAAATATACTGACATAGAATTGCTCTATACAAAATACTATGTCAATGTCAACTTGCATTATATAATGTGCAACTGTTGCCGAAGTTCACAATTCATATGCAACAAGCCAAAACAGACTGGTGTTTCTTTACAAGCCTAACCTAAGGTTTAGAAAGGTTAACAAGAGTTAATAAGAGGAAGTTCCGGACTATAACTGGAGGGAGGGTTCAAGAAGTACAAAACAAGGAAGTGGCAGATTTTGTGTATAGCTTTTTAGTTGATGGACGTAGTCATAAAAAATGTGTGCTTCTACAGGATTAACTGTCCTTCTGTAACATAGGGTTATGCAAAGTTTACAGCTATAAGTGCCAAGTACTGCCTCCTCCTCCCCCCCCCCCCCCCAAACAAACAAACAAAAGGGTGGATTTAAGCAATATATTTTGGCTGGCTGGCTCTGTAATTAAATTTTTAAACATCTTCTTCTTCACAAAGTAATGTGGAAAATCTTTAACAGAATGGTATTTCAATCCAGGAGGACAACCAACAGACAGAACATGCTGTGTTGAGATTGGTTGAAGGCTGTTTTCAAATCTTTAAGCAAAACTTGCAGGCTGTCCTTCTGTAAACTTAATGTCCCAGTATGACACACGGTATCTATTAATTAGAATAGATAGTTCCCAGTAGACGCCATCTTTACGGGCAAATCGCATTTTGGCTTGCAGGCGCGTCAAGCACTCAAATTATTAACGCAGCCGCGTCATTCACTAACCAATCATGCAATGAGTTTGGTGAAATTTGCGCGTGCTGCACGCCGTTCTCACGCGTAACGCATGACTGTGTGTTCCAAATTGCCCGTAAAGATGGCCGACTTACGTCATACTGCAACCTATCTATACTAATACTTTGATCTTTTGTCACTTCAAGATATCTCCAACCACCAAATGATACATTACACATGCACAAGACATTAGACACCAATTTGACCAAACTTAAAGCGCAAGATTTGATTTGAGAAAGCTCTACTCAATTGTTCTAATCACCACTCTAGAAAATTACACAGGTCTTTTGAGTGAAATCTACACCCAGGAAGCATTCAATTTCTTCTTAGGTTCTTCTGTCTATGCTACTGTCTCCTGTCTCAACTGACAAGAAATTACTGGAAAGCAAACAGGGCCAGTTGGTACATTCGGATAATGAAGAGTAATTTGACAGGTAATCTTTGCATGGCATTGGGGGAGGATGGGGGTCTGTTTGAATGATAAGGATGTTATAATAATGGCAGTTAACTGTCACACATTGGTAGTTCCTTCCTGTTGTTTTTCAAAGATGTTTTGTAAAGAGGAGGTTAGGAGCCAGACTAAAATTGAAGACTCGGACTCTGCAAGGTCACTTCAGTAACCTCCAAGCAGCCAATTGGAACAGACAGACACTCATTTTGAAAGCTGTTTAAAATTCCCTTGATCCCATACAAGCTTTCCAGACACCATCCACACATTCAATACATTCAATACAATAGCTGAAGTATACTCTAACCGTAATAAATCGTGACAGGTGTATAATTATGTTGAAAACAATTTTGTATTTTGTCAACATTTCAAATGACTGACAATTTTTTTATTTCATTTTGAGTAGTAGGGCCTGGGGCTTGGGTGGGGTGTGGGGTGGGGTGTGGGGTGGGGGGGGGGGGGGGGGTTCAGAGCTGAGACAAAAAAAAGTATAAAGCTTGGTAGTCAAGCATCACAGAATGTTGTATGTATGTTTAGTGGTAGGGGGGGTAGCTGTTAGCTGGGGGCTATAGTGTGGGGTCGGTGAGGGGAACGGTACAGAAAAGGTTTTGGGGAACCTGGGATTTGGAGGCATCAACAATGTTTGCTGCTCAATGACTGTTATTTGCAAAGTTGGCGATCATACACCTTTAGGAGACCGACAGGTTGCCAGAGTGTGTCAAACACTCATGATGCATGTTCACATAATCACAACGATACTTGGTACAGTATTGAAACTTCACTCATACACTCGTCTCATTGACGCCTCAACATAAGAGATGCTTAGAGCATATGTTTCTCCTACTTCACCTCTACTCAGTTCCTAGGACTGTACAACTAACCTGTGAGCACACCAATCAGAGACTGAACTAAAACATTTTCCCCAGATATCATTCCGACAGGAATTTGCCACTCTGCGACAACCACTTAATCCTCTTATCATCCCTACAGCCACAATGGTTTCACCCATGACAACTGATGATTATGTTTTCACTTACTCGCAGCGTGATGCTTACTCAGTTAGCAGCAACACTGCCCCCTATCGGGCCATAGCTGTATGCTCCCTCTACTCCAAACACTGAATGCCGACAAACCTCACAAGAACACTCACAGACCCTTGAGGTGAACACCTTAGTGATTTCCCAACCATGTAGACTTGGGCGTAAAGTTTCATAAATATGGAGCATGCCTAGGTGCTTTTTGAGGTTTCAGAATTGAGAATGCGTATAGTTTCGTCCTCGAATGGTGTATATGACAAACTCCACTCTGATGGTACACACTTTAGTAATGAATTGTTGAATAATTGAATATCTCGCCCTTCTCGTATTATTCACCTCGTCAGTTTCACATGAATCGTGTTTCAGTTGTTTTTTACAACAACCATGTAATAGAGGCATTTCATATAAATGAGAATCTAATTTCATTCATCATGTATTATAATGTAATTCTCACATCAGGAATATGAACAATTACAAGGATGCAGATGGCCACTTGCAAACCCCGCATGAAGAAAAGACCTTGACAATTGTTGTCAAAGAACCCTGAACGCGCTGATCAATTCAACAACAAGAGTGGTGACAGAAATTATCTTCGCTCATAATGTAGCAATTTATTATTGCATTTTAACCTTGAGATGTTTTTTTTTTTTTTTTTTTTTTCAAATTAAAATTCATGGACTCTTATCGATTTTAACTCAAGATAAACTGTTACTCTGTTAAGCAACATTTTTTTCTCTCTCTCTATTTTTCACCTTTTTCTGTTGTTTATTTTTGTATTACGTTGGCATATCTCCACAGGAATCTGATCTCAGTAACAAATTCAACCTCATGAAAAATAATGTGACTCTCAAAAAAAAAATTATTCGGTTTGAAAATTTATCAAATCTATCACTTTAAAGGTACTATTGAAACCACATTTTCGCTAAAACATAAAAATTATTAAGTTTTGTTTTTACCTATGCAAGAATTACTGCTTAATTGGTAATGATCATTGATCAACTGATTCTGTTTTTCTCTAATCTACCATATTTTTATGAAGAACTTGTTGCTACTAATTTTAACCTTTTTATCTCTGTAAAGTCAAAGAAATTTATCCTTTGGTTACCAAATTGTTTTTGTTTTTTTAATAAACTAAAATTACAGTAACTGGGGGATCTTAAAAAATCTTATGACTCTATACTATGATCTTTGAAAAAATAATAAAAGCAAGGTTGATACAGTTGTAGATGTTAAGCAACTAATTTCCAGCCTTTCGAAAAGGAATTACCCCAATCTAAATTGTAAATTTCAGGAGCGGAAAGTTCCCCGGATTAAGTCCTTGGTATCTGACTAGAGCCAAAAGACCTCCATGATACTAAAAACCTAATGAATTATTTACAGATTTTAGGTGGAACAAAGAAAAAATTTACTTGAGCGGGAGTTGAACCTGCGACCTCTGGATTAACGTGCCGACGCTTTGACAACTGAGCTGTCTAGCCCTAATGTTGGCAGTCTCCCTATTTTGTCAATATCTTTGTTCGGGGGGTGCCAGTCAGAAGCCATTCAACCTGTAACTGCCGTGTAGCCAGCGATCACACCCAAGTTTACAATACAACCAGGGAAGCAGCTGGAGAGGCATCACCTTCAAATATCAAGTAATTAACCACAAGGGAAACTGTTTCTCTTGTGGTTTACTTGAATTATTTAAGATATTAAAGTTTTATTAAAGGCAGATCAAATGGATTTAAACAAACATACCTTTATTCACGTCCAGTCAAAAGTGAAAGTTACACAGTCATGCAATACGGTTGAGCGAGAACAGCAAATTCTAAATTTGAATTAAACATAGGAGACATTCTTTCAAAAATGTGCTGCAATAAATCTTGAAATAAGCTCATCTGGATTACATTTAGGAATTAGGAGGTTCGTTTTTCAAATCCAAGATAAGCGTAGATTTTACTATTATTAATACAATGAATATTTGGGGGGCAATAACCTGACAAATGAACATAACGCAAACTTTGCTTATCAGATATTAATTGAGAAGCTCCTTCTCATTAAGATTCTGGTCTTGTAAAATAAATGCTGGTCCAGTGAGCATTATGAGCTACAGGCCCTGCAGTCTCGTTGAATTTTACCCAAAATTCGAGCACTGTGCTGCCACCTAGCTTCCCAAAAAGTCTCCCATTGTGTGGTTTATTGAAAATGAGGTTGGATTAGAACTGAACAGTTTTTGCAGAGTTTGAATTTGGGTGAAAAATCAACAACACTATTTTACTGGACCAGTATTAGTTTAACAAGACCAGAATCAAAGTGATTACTGTATTATCTCTGTATTATCATGGCCATTGAATGACTGGATCTGAATTCTTTCAGTGCCCGCTTTATTTCGCGTTTTGAACCTAAAGTGCCCCGCTTTTTCGAGGCTTTCGAAATTCTCTATAAAAAAAGTCTTTCTCACCAAGGAAAACCGATGTTGCTGATTTGTGTTGCCTTGGTACATGCCAAAGTCAATACTATTTCTTAAGTGATAATGCCCTCTCATAAAAATATTCATATTATGGGTCATACAGGTACGATACGATTGATGACACTTTTTTAGTACATAAAAATAGATTGTACATGTACGATATTGGCACTGAAAGAGTTAAGTTGAAAGATGGTCAGAGAGCACTGACTTATATTATTAACCATAGCCCTGGCCACAGCCATTGCTGTACACCGCCTAACAACATTATAACATTTAGGGGGAAAATAAACTATCTGGACCGTCTCTGTTTGAATTTATCACTAATCCAGTAGTGTGCAATGGGCCTAAATATTACAAATGTTGTTTCAAAAAACATCTGTCCTTAATGTGCAAAATGATAACTCACTTGGTTTTCGGGTGAAAGTACTTTATGTTTTACATGGGTAAATTATGTAAAACCATATCGCTTTCTACTTTCAAGGAACTGATCATGTACCTCACCATGCTGATTGATACACAGCTGTGTAGTGTATTAAATTGAATGTTTCCCAGTCCAATGGTTATCTTTTAAACATATGTCTTACTTTTTTAGAACAGTGCGACCATATTTGTTGGATTCCCTTTATCAAGTAAAAAATACTGCTTCAGTAGCTTAAAGAAACAAGACCAGATTTACTAAGTTTGGTTGTCTTGGGATTTGTTTGAAACATTTATATACAAGTGTTTAGCTTCTTCTTTATTTTCGATTTGTTTTCTTTTTTTCCTCTCCCTCTCTTTTTCCCCCTTTAACTTTAACAACACTGAAGTTGAATTGCTCATAATTAGTATGAAAGTTAAAGTTTTAAACAACTTCAAAACATTTATAGCTAACTCTGGAAAAATAAATAAAACATTTCAGCTTTGGGCAAAAAACCAAACTGTAAGCATTAGGCCCTATGCAGTGTTGTAGTCGAGTCACCTGTGTCGAGTCCGAGTCCGAGTCTCAAGTCACTTGGGTCGAGTCCGAGTCCGAGTCCCGAGTCACTTGGTCCGAGTCCGAGTCCGAGTCACGAGTCACTTGGTCCGAGTCCAAGTCCGAGTCACGAGTCACTTGTTTAAATATTGATTGCAAACCAATGTCGTAAAATAAAAATTGGAAATGACAAAATAAAACACATTTATTTTAAACGTTTTTGTTAAAGTTGGTATAACCAAAATAAACAATACGGGGCGGAACGGCAGATGCCATGATTGAAAAAATGTTGTACTACTTTTTACTAGTGACGTGACCAAACTTGACGTCGTGTGTGTGTGTCGACCATGTGTAGAAACTGGTGCAAACAACACACAGCCATCACAGTGCAATATGCAGGCTGTGTTTTACAGGTACCAGACATGCCATTTCCCTGGTAATATGCATCAAGCACAAGCAGTTAACGTTGACAGAATACCAGCATAATACTGGTGTCGTGCATCCCAGTGTTATTATGCGTATTGAACATACGAATCGAACATACACGCGCTGTACGTAGATGGCCATCTACACAATAATCACGAACACTATTACTTGCAACACCATACGACAGTGTACTTATTTATTGTGCTAGACGTTAACTCCATGTGCACTCCGGGAATGATGATCGGATCATCGGAATTGTTTTTAATATTTTAAAAAGTTATTGTTTATGAAAATACGTGACTCGAGTCACGAGTCCTCGGGGACAAGTCCGAGTCATGATAGTCGAGTCCGAGTCCGAGTCCGAGTCTTTCGCAGACGTGACTCGAGTCAAGTCCGAGTCACCGAAATTGTGACTCGAGACGGACTCGAGTCCGAGTCCTGGGCTCGATTTCACAAAGAGTTAAGATTGATCGTAACTGCAAATCCATCGCAGTTGCTTAGCAAAGAGTGATGTCACAATACAAATCACTATGGTAATACTGATAACTCATCTTAAGATGAATCTTAGTGCTTTGTGAAATCGACCCCTGGACTCGAGTCATACAACACTGGCCCTATGCCAAAAAGAAACAATCTGAACCAATTGATTTCATTGATGGAGAATAGTAATGGTGACATGTAATACCGCCCTCTGTTGTTAGACTTGGTCTAGCCTTCTATGCATTGCCTTTTGGGTGAAATGCACTGCATTGTATAACTTCAAGGCTCAAAGATTATCAAGTGCAAAGCACAAGATGGGGAACTTAAGCTGAAAAGTGAAATGTGCGTATTTCACATTCCAACAATTTAGATAATGCACCTTCAGCGCTCTATATCTTTGCTCAGGCTCAATTTCACTGCCATCAAGATGTGGCTGGTGGTTGCAGTACAGCTTGGTAAAAACAGTGATTGAATTAGTATTTCCAGTAATAAGCAGGACCCAATTTCAAATAGCCAAAGAAATAGCCTACTGCTCTGCTATTAAACTGCTCATTGATCATACTCTGATTTCTGATTTCACAATAAGTCAGTTTATAGACAGTCCTTTCACAGCCGTATTTCAGTTGATACGACTCTGTTGCAGAATCGGGAATCAAGAAGAGCGATCAAACAACTGTATCGGGAATGTTATTAACAGTTTTTTATCTCAGGCATAAATTGCAAAAATGTGAGAACTGTACTTTCTGTATGTAGTACCACCTCGTGTCAAATCAAACTTGCTCCAGGTGGCACAAGTTTGACCTGTATTTTTTTAATTACTTGTCCTTTTAGTAACTCGCCATACCAGGAAAAGGTCAGGGGGTTACACATCTAGTGCATTTTTCTAATCCTAACCCTAGCATGTAAATCACAAGGGTTTTTTCAGAACATCAGAACATAGGGTTGTCAGAACATAGGGTTGTCAGAACATAGGGGTTTCGGAATATAGAGCAGTCATCACCTATGGACCTTTTCAAAACCTGGGCCCAATTTCATAGAGCTGCTTAAGCAGAAAATATTGCATAACAATTTGTTGCTTAGCAGAAATGAGCAGGATGCCAGTCACTAATTGTACATGTGACATTGTAGTTTGCCTGGTAACCTTATTCTGGTAAGCATAATTTTGTTGTGCTTAGCTACTTCTTCTGCTTAAAGGTATTATACAGGATTGGCAGAGCTGACAAAATAATCACAGACAGTGTTCATGTTTTGTGTAATCAACCACATACATGAAATAACAAACCTGTGAAAATTTGAGCTCAATTGGTCATCGAGGTCACAAGAAAATAGTGAAAAGAGACCTTATGTGTTTTCTGTTTTTCAAACATCGAGTTTATTATCGCGCGCGATAAAAACTATTGTTTTACTCATTTCTCAGAAACGATAGCATTTTACTTTTTAGGCAGAAATATTTTAATTTAAGGAACCCTTTCTACCATTACTTACTTTAAATCATGTAAGTTATGTGTGAATCTGTGAACTATTGTGTTTTTCAATCTTACCAATACTAGTGTACAGGGCCTTTAGTTTAAGCAGCTCCATGAAATTGGGCACTGGGCTTGGGCTAATGCTTCGAATTGCATGGCTTGGACTCAGCCAAATATTTTGGAGCAGTGTGCATTGTGCACCAGACTTCAATATCAAACGGAGCCCGAAGCCAGAGCCGGAGCCTATACCGGTCGCGAGGTTTGGGAAAAGCCCAATGTGTCAGGTATCAGCCATTCCCCCAGCAATCCCATGACACTTTTGATAGTGTCTTACACTAACACCAGCATGAGAACAGTGACTAGTGTTGATGATAGGTGATTTAAAAACGAAGGCAGAAATAATTCACTTACATTTAACAATGTAATTGGCAAGATCAGAGTTCACTTGTTTGTTGTTTATAAAGAGTCAATAGGTCGACTAGTTGTGAAAATTTACATGCATACATACATCCTCCCCTGTCCGGTTTTCGATGTAGTATGCCTTTTTCTTTGAATTGAAAAAAAATTAAAATATTCCATAATCAACTGATGCCCTAATTACCTTCTTTTGTTTATAAGAAATATGCAAACATATATTAAAGCGTGATGGACATTGAAACTTTCACACCACGCACCGATCTTCGATGACTTCAATAGCGTCCCATTTGTTTTGAGTTTGACCTGTTTTCGATGCAAACAATAAAGTATGGTGTCCGGGTGAAGCCATACGTGGAAGAAACATCTGCAGTGACTACAAGTGTTCTGTGAGACTTAGTGTATGACTCTATAGCCAGCAGTTTTCTTCATTTTATTCAACATTTTTTTTATTTAGTTTTAAAAATAACCATGGTATTTTTCAAAAACTTAAAAAAAAAAAAAAAATAAATAATGTAAATAATTCATTGGCTTTCAAATCTTATTTTTATTTAGTTTTGTGTCTTTTTATGTTTCTTAACATTTATAATAAAGCATATAAATAAACAGTGATAATCGAATCACAAAGCTGATGTTTAAATTTTAATATTAATAACAAAAATGATAGAGTGTTACACACAAAAAATATCCAGACTATTAGAAAATGATATAAGGCACGTGGCTTCTTTAAGCCTCTGTATTTTTTCCCCCAGAATGCTCAGCAGAATGTTCAGTCACATGATTTGATCATCGTGAATTGTGAATTGAAAAAGTGTTTGATGAAACTTTTTCGGTGGGAATTATTTTTTTTATGGCCCCGACAGTATGACATATTTTTGTACCTTGCAGAAATGCCTAAAATACCATAACTTTTTGCATTTACAAGTGCAACTAAACCAGTGGAGCCTTACATGTTTGTAAGTTTTGGTCAAATGAGAGGAGACTTCTTGCTTGGCAAGTCAAACCACAAAAATTGTATCTAGGGACTGTTTACATCGCGCGCAGAGAGGTAACAGATTTGCCTCGATTTCAGGGACGCCCTGAATACAGGGCGTCCTACGACATACGAGACATGTGCAATTTGACAACGTAAACAAGACGACTCTCAACTTCTCAATAGCTCCTGTTTGTGTTTCAACTTTAGTCTTTGAAATTCGTTATTTTCTTCAAATTACCTTTAAAAAAACGTCCACCAAGTCTTTATAAATTGGTGGAAAGGATGCAATGTTTTGTTGTACTTACCTGCAGGCATTACGTTAGAAGTTATTTAGGAAAGAAAAACCTTCTCTTTTTCGTTATTTACATTTATCGTCTGCAACACACCTGTGTGAACAACAACAGGTGAAAGTTACTTCCGCAGCAGATGTGACGTCAGAATTCTAGGCCAATTAAAATTGACAATTTATGGCCGCTGTACATAGCGCCCTCGTGCAGCGATGTAAAACCAATCTTTTTAACGGTGTCCAAAATGACGCCCTCTATGGTAATTTCTGGACATGCACGTGGATGACACCATTGATCTCCATTATATTGACTAATGGAGATCATCAATGGATGACACGCATACAGTCATCTTTACCATACCTACAACGAATACAAAACTACGGGACGATAAAATACATTTTCAATAAGACTACATTCAAATCCAAGCGTTGCCATTTTACCCTATTACATATTTTCGAAGTTTTTTCTTTTAATGATAATTAAACACGATATGAAATTTTTTAAACCAATATTAGATGTTTCCACGGTTTAACACGCAAGCAACTAATGCTTGCTGTAGACTGTGCAAGTCTCGCGCGTTTCGGAACGAGAAAACACGTCAAACGAAGAACTTTTGTTTCTCTGAAAACAAATCTTTGTTTTAAAATATTTCTCATGACAAAATCTGAACAACAACATTATTCCTTACAATTTTCTGAAAATTAGTTTTTAGCTTTTACATAAAAAATACAAATAAGTGTGTTTATTATTATTGAAATAAAATTAAAACTCTAGGTCAAGGATGCTTATTTGATCTTAACTTTTTAGAAACCCCTAACGCGGATTCGCGATGGTCAAACGGGTGTAAAATTGACCCGTGACGCAGTTTATAGAGGACGCGACGCTGACGCCTCAACAACCATACACTGCAACGAAAAGGCTTCGCGTTGCAACTACAGCATCTGGTGATTATCAACGCGCATCCCAAAACAAGAGTTTACATAAGTTTTGTGATAGGAGGTGAGCACAAAATTCTTATTTTTTGCAACTACCGGAAGCTGAGGTCAAGTTTAATTATCGGGTTTTCTTCGTTATATTGTTAAATTGGTTGTACTTGCATAATTGTTATCAATTAGTATTACATTCGCAATAACATGAATAATTTTCATGGTCATAGACTACGTTAATTTAAATAATTGACGAAACAAAATTTCTCCTACGTAAAACTCCCTATAGTTGGACCACTATGGTCCCGGAAGTTCGAATGCGCGCGATACTTGCGCAGTCTATTATACGCATACCGTGTACGTCTCATAAAGACATAGAGGGCGGTATCTAAATTTAACGGTGTACGAACGCAACTACTTGATAATGTCTTGATCCAGTGATTTGTGGAAGTATTAAAAACTGTAACAAGTTATTCATCTTGCCGTTCCGTTTATTATGTTACAGTTGTGTTTGTTTGATTGGTTCGGCTGGTTTGTCGCTCGGTTGGATGGGGTTGACTTGTAAAGAAACATGTGACGCATTAAAATAATAATTCCGTTAATGTCTACTTTTTCGAACTCGAAGTACCTTTGACATGTTTCTTAAAAACTTTACCCTTCCACAAGAAAGCCGGTAGAAATTTTTAAGATGACTTTTTTTAAACTGCGCCTATAAAACTGAACAAAGAAACCCACCTACAACCCTTCTTCTCCCGTTTGATGTAGCAAAGCATTGGTTTTATGAGCTTCGATTTACACTTGATCTTCGATTTGTGTTTGCAATTTACACCCACAGTGCAGAGTGTGGGTTTGTTGCAGCACATAAAGAAAAAATTTGTTTGACAAATTGAGGTAAGTTGGCTTCCTTTCCTGGCCAGTTTTACCGCAAATACAACTGCAAAAATGTGGTCATCAGTACGACATTGGCATAGATGTTCGTTTTAATGGATATCAGAAAGGCAAATTTATTTTGTTGTATGATTTTTTTCTTTTTTGCCTATCACATAAAACAAAATTTGACGTACATGGTAATGGCGGGAAGAGATGGTCTACGCAAACGTGAACTAAAACAAAGAGTCCTGTTGTGCCTAGTGTCCAGACACACAAAGCGATGGGATAAAACTTCATAATATAGGGAATTCAGAAAACAAAAGTTTGACAAATGTTGCAGCATAGAGATAACAAATCAAAATCCAACACATGACGTCAAAGTATTGTCACGCTGTCAACGGCAGAAATGTTTCTAATTTTTTTAAACCTTGAGGTTGGGGCCAAATTTGTTGATCAATAATTACGAAAATTCAAAAGTGTACAAATATCTAAATTACATTTAAATTTTAAACAATAAACAAGTTTAACAATTTAAAAAAACATTCGATCAAGTACCTTTTTAACAACAAGATGTTTTCAAAGGGTCATTAGTAAATCGCTTATTTAGTTATCTTAATTATTTTCGCATAATGCAGATGAAAAATATCTTCATGGTCATGGATAGGGGCCCCTCTGTCTATGATAGAATACATAATTAGTTACTCTTTTTAATCTTAATTAAGTGACTTTCAGGTTGGCTTTGTGATTTCTACCCAGATTTCTTCTGTTGACCGGTTGATCCCGGTTCGAACCGAACTGGATTTGGGATTCTGGTCCCCACCTAAGTTTTCCCCTCATTTGGAATTTGCCTCCAACATCAAAACTCATATATTCTTTCATCACCTTCTCTACATAGGTATCTTGTTGTTCATTGCTTTTTATTGTTGTTGTATATAATGTGACTTCTTTGTATGTGGGCATAGCCTATATACTTGATACTGCTCCATGTGTTTTTAATCTTATTGTTCATCATTTGTTTTTGTGGGCTTACACTAGGGTTTCCCGTGAGATTTTCAAACATAAATTTCACATTATTGTTTTTATCCACTCAGATTTAAGTGTGTACAATTGTTGTATTTATTTTATTGATTACTGATCCACCTTCTCTTAATCCTATCTCAGATTTTGATGCATTTTTGTTTTTATTGTAAATTCCATGTAATTTTGTCTTTGTCAACCAAATTGAATATTTTTAATAAACCATGAAATAAAAAATAAATAAAATAAATCTTCAGTCGTACGAGCTAAAGTGCAGGGCACTTTTGAGGGCTCCTTTGTTTCATTACTCGAAAGATAAAAAAATAGGAGCAATTTCGTATTGTTAATTACATTATAATGTTTTATTAACCAATAAATAAAACATGCTTTGAAAGGGAAAATGAGGAGGGAAAAATTAATAATAAACTGCAATAGGCCTAATATGCATGTATGTTGAGCTATTCCATCAAAAAATAATAATAATAAAGAAATAGACAAAGCTTTCTTTTAATTTATAAATTAATTTATAAATTATGCACTTTAAAATGAGATCCCAGCAATAATTTCAAACATGCCAACAAATTTTAAACATAAAAAACAACTCTAACTAATTGCCTGTATTAATAAATGAAAGGAAACAAATTATACCTGAAGATACATTATTTATTGTTGTTGTGGTGTTATTTTCATTTTGATTTATTTAATCATTTTATTTTATCAACAAAAAATCTTCTTTTCTTACTTTTCTTTTATGCGTATCCAAAAGGTCCGCTTTTGTTCTTTCCAATGACACACACACTTGAAAAGTAAAACCAAACGATTCTGATTCTAAATTTGTCCCGAAATCGATGATCATTTAAAGAATTAGCACAAAGGAACAATGAAAGTGTTTCCCGCTCAATTCACAGTCTAGTCTTTTGTGTCGTGCTTGAAGCAAGCTTGGAACCCCTTCATGCAATCACTGGCATCTGCTCCAGATCCCCTGGCTGCCTAAACAATGGGGGAGATCCTGGATACTCAATACAATGCTGTGCATTCATTAACCACTACCTCAACAAAATCCTTTGAATTTCTATCAAAATTAAAACCAGCATAACATCATACCATAATCTCAAATATTACTCATCAATGTGAGATAACTAAACATTCAATCAAAAAGGTTCGAAATTGTGTCTAAATGGCTGTAAATAAAAACAAAAGTGGTGAAGCAGACGACACAAAACCACACGAGGGACAAAGGGTACGCCTCCTCCTCCACAAAAACATAACAATAATTTAGAGAAAAACAAAAACATTATTCTGAAAACAAACCATAGGATTGTTGAAAGAGGCGAAAATATCCCAAAAGGAGAGGAGTCGAGCTTCAAAGTCTTAAGAGACGAATTTTAAACAGACATTTACTCCGATTTTGGGAACATTCGGCAAGTGCAAAATTTGGCGCCTAAAGTGGATAACAATAGATCGACGCACGCGTGACGAAACCATTGTGCTGAATACTTCTCAGCATGATTTTTTAAAACCAAATTACAAATTAAGACCAAAAATTCCTTAGGAAGATGCAAAACAAAAAAGTATAACTCACGTAATTTGTTGTGGTCGTAGAACTTGTGCTTCTTAGTGGAATTCGTTGTTGTTTTCTTGGCGTCTTTCATTGTGATGGTACCCGGAAGTGAACAAAGAGTGCAAAAACACAATGCCAGTACCGTTAGATTTCAACCTCGTTGCCCTGGGTACACTCAGCTTGCGTTGCACACACACAAAAACACGTGGGTAGACACATAAAGGGTTAATTTCAATTCCTCTGATATTAATTCACGGTTTCTCAAAGTTTTGCAGTTTTCTGCAGGGAAGATACTGGGGGAAAATCAGGATCGTAGTGGAATTTTCCAGGATACTTTCCTTCTTCCTCTGTTAGGATTTCCTCAGTTCACTGTCTCTCCGGGCTGGTTAAAACCAGCAATATGATGCATCTTCGAATATAATAATTCCTCCCAAAGATGTAGATGCTTTACAAATATTCGAGAGTCCTCATTTTTAAGAGATGGTAACAATACAATTCCAGTTGTACCAGTGGTGTAATTCCTCAACGATGTAATATTTTGAAATGTTTTTGTTTATTTTATAGCAACTTATCTTTTTTTAATGCGCTATTAATGGTGGAATCCTTCTTGCTGGTCTGGTCGTTTTATTACGCTGACACTGGATCGTAGAGAGTTAAATCCATTGTTATATTCCAGTTGGAAACATTCTCCAGAGATTAATTTGACGAAGAATATTTGGGCTTTTATAATTCCAAGGCGTGTTTGTTAATCCATTGTTTCACTGTTGCTCTTCTTACGTATTCCACTGCAGGGTAATCAGCAATGATGAAATTGCTGATCATTTTAATCCAGAATATTATCCATATCCACTGAGTAACGGGAAGTAATTGCAGACAAAAATGGAAAATTGTATAGTTTTATTACCACGTTAAATCCACGTACCATGTAAACGAGCGGGGATGTTGCACAAACACAACAAGCCCAAAACATGTTGCAATTCCAGCTAGTATTTCTTCCACGGAATACCCCTCATATCTCCGGAACGAAGCATCATTTTGAGCTAAATCCTTCATGCACGGCTAGAGTATATCCAACATTCAGTCCGCAACTGGAAAAATTTGTCAATTTTCTGCGTAAAAACAACAAAATATAGGGGAATCCCTCCTGTGTTTGGGATAGCCCCAACAAAACATGCTAACCTTGGAACGAGTGCACGCAGTGTGTACATCCCGACCAAACCACGTGCTGTTTTGTGTATATCAGTAATTGTATTTACGTTGTAAAAATAGCCCATGTAGCGCCACGGGGTTTTCTCTGTTTCCACCCACAAAGAAAGTCTACCAATCTCCCGCCACCATCGCACTCTCCCTTTGTCTTGAGTTTTCCGAGACAGAACGTGCTGTGATTCGTCCATTCTTGATTAACATTTCGAGTGTGTGCTCTGATTGGTCGAAATATTCCGTTGTTCTTTAAAGCTCATGAATATTCAACTTAACTTGTCTTTAAACTCCATTAAACCGGATTGAAAACGGGAAGTTGAAATATAATATGTTTAGTGGACAAAATATGAGTTATATGGAATAAACAATGAATGAAAGTGCATCTCAATTTTGAATAAATACCTAATTTATTTATTAGTTTTGCTTGAAATTGTTTATAAATCAACGCATTCGAGAATTTCAACGAAAGTCTAAACCAATAACCAGTGTTAGTCTAGTTAGCATGAGTTATAGAATACCGAGTGGAGTAAATAACTGTAACGGCAACAAACAACTATACGTTCGTTAATGTACGTTGTCTTGACCGAAAACAGAACCAGACTCACAAACTGCAACCAAAACAAGCTGCAAAATCTCACATTTCCAAGTAAGTATTCTTCTCCTAATTATTTAGGTGCACTATTAAGGAGACAATTATTTAAAAGCATGAATTTGTTTAATGAATTATGACGGATAAGGAGAACAAACGGTAAAGTCAAATTTGTTCACGCACGTTCATATTTTGCAACGTGTCACATTCTGATATGTTGCCTAGTTTCCGGACGTTACTCAGATTCAGAGTCAAATAACGCTGCATTTCGACGACAGATCTGTGACAGGGGTAGAAAGCACAAACTAAACCATCTACTATCTTTGAAATTTGAAACATCCCACATAATTTAAACGCAGCTGTAGTTATTACCAATAAACATAAGTTGATTTATTAATTAATTTCATTTTAAGTAAAGCCCACCTCCTCCCCTCCCCCCTCACGTCCGGCCCCCCGCCCAACCATAACCAAAGTATAATTTTAAGAAAGTAGTTCATAGAAAGGAAAAGACGAAGGTCTAGTCTGGACAGTGCCAAGCATGGACTATTAAGTACTATTTTTATAGTCTAGACTTGAGCATTGGCATCTTTTTTCTTAGACCCAGTAACTGGGGCATGGGCCTGGGGCGCTGTACTTGTTTTTTCGAAGTTTTGACATCTGCGGTCGTACTACTAGCGCCCCACCGAAGTATTGTATGTATTTGTAGACCATAAAAATGTTTCATGATCCACCTCTCACTTGTAGTTGTACCGACGGGCGCCCTGCCTCAAAAACCGCAGAGTCGTAACAGTTGAGGCAGGGCACCCGTCTAAAATTTGACGAGTGCCCTGCCTTGACCATAATAATAATAATAATAAATACATTTGTAAAGCGCCTAATGCAAAAGCCTCTAAGCGCATAAAGAGAACAATAAAATATACAAAGAGTGAAAGATACATTACAGTTAAGCAGATTACAGGTCTTTTTGGTTGGTAAGCAGTTTGCAACAGCTAATTCTATTTTCTCAGATTACAAATAAGCAGCTTCAAACAAATGAGTTTTTAACAGAGACTTAAAACAGTGTAAAGAACTAGCCTGGCGAATATGCACAGGAAGATTCCAAAGAAATGGAGCAGCGTAAGAAAATGATCTTTGACCATAAAAAATGGAAGAAGCTCTTGTAGTTGTGGTAAGCAATGACTGTTGAGATGAACGTAAAGTCCGAGTAGGGGAATAATGGTGAACAAGTTCAGATAAATAAGCAGGAGATTGACATGTTTGAGCTTTGAAAGTTAACAAAAGAATTTTATAAATTGTACGAAACTTAACTGGGAGCCAATGCAATTTCATTAGTACTGGTGTAATATGGTGAGAACGAGGCAAGCAAGAAACGAGGCGAGCAGCAGTGTTTTGTACACATTGAATTTTAGCGAGATCTTTTTCAGGGAGTCCATACAGAAGAGAATTGCTGGAATCAAGTCTAATTGTGACGAAAGCGTGAACAAGACGAAGAGTAGTAGCTTCATCCAGGTAACGACGAATCTGTGCTATTTTTCTGATAGCCATGAGAGCTGCTTTGCAAACATTATCAACATGTCTACTCATGCACAATGAAGAATCCATAATTACACCGAGGTTACGGGCAAATTCAGATGGTTCAATAACAGACTGGGCAATATGTAACTTGTAAGAGTGGCGGAGAAATCTGTTTTGTGAAACGAGATCTTAAAAATAAGATCTCAGTTTTGGAGTCATTCAGAGCGAGTTTGTTGGACAAAGCCCAAGATTTGACATCTTGAATGCATAATTCAACTTTTGCAATGGCACGATCAGCTGGATCGAATGTAACGTAAAGCTGGGTGTCGTCAGCATAAGCAACACTAGAAATACCATGGGCAGCAATGAGGTCTTGTAAGGGTGCACTGAACATTATAAATTCAAGAGGTCCAGCTACTGAACCTTGAGGAACACCACACCAGAGGTGATGACGATCGGATTTAGCATTGTTGATGAGAACATGCCGGGTTCTGTTGTTCAGATAAGAAGAGAACCAGTTAAGGGCAGTTCCAGTAATTCCATAGCGAGAAGATAAACGTTGAAGGAGATGATTATGGTCAATAGTGTCAAAAGCAGCAGAAAAATCTAACAGCACAAGGATCGCTTCCTTATGATTGTCCAGTGCACGCAAGATTTCATCCTGTACACGAATGAGAGCAGTCTCAGTACTGTGGAAAGGACGATAAGCAGACTGCATTTTAGCATGGAGGTTATTTTCACAGAGATAGTCTTGAAGTTGACTAACAACTGCACGCTCAATTAATTTGGAGATGAATCTGAAGTTAGAGATAGGACGATAATTTGACAAACACTCCAGGTCCAAATTTTGCTTTTTCAGAAGTGGCAGGATGCAGGCCTCCTTAAGATGATCGGGGAAATGACCAAAAGACAAAGACCTATTAATAATCACTGTGAAGGCTGGCAGCAATTCAGAACAACACTCCTTAAAAACAGATAATGGCAGAGGGTCCAACTTGCAGGAGGTAACTGTACAAGATTTTATCATCTTCATCACTTCATCAGAAGTGACTACACGAAAAGTGGTGAACGAAGAATTGCAATGATCATGAATATCAACGGAGATGGGTGATGGATGAATATTATCAAATCTACCATACAATTTCTTAATTTTATCCTCGAAGAAATCAGCGAAATTATTGGCCAAATCAATAGGATTGTCAAAACTTGGGAGCTTTTCCATACACTTGGGAGTAGAAAGCTTGTCAATAACACGGAACAGATTTCGTTGGTTGCACTCGGATATTTTACGACGGTGATAGTTAGATTTAGCGTTGGTAACAAGGTCTCTGTATATGATACACTGTTCTTTGTATAACTCATCATGCACAGCAAGGCCTGATTTTAACCATTTTCGCTCACGGCGACGTTTCTCCTGCTTGGCTGCACACTAGAGTATCGCTATACCATAGAGCATGAGGGCGTAGTATGACGGATCTTACAACTTCAGGAGCATGATGATCAAGAATAACCTTAAGAACAGAGTCGTACTGCATAACAAGCTCATCTAAATCGGTGGCAGGGTCCGTCATCAAAGAAGAATTACAAATATCAGATTTAAAAGAAGCCATATCAACTGAACGAAGTTTGCGAGTAAGTAATTTCTTAGTTGATGCTGGTGGGCGAGCAACATTAATTAGACACTTCTCAGCAGCATGGTCTGAAGGAAGATCATGATGAGTTGAAACCGAAGAAATTAAATCATCAGTGATATTAGAAATCAGTAAATCCAGTGTATGTCCAGCGATATGAGTAGATGAAGTAACATGTTGTTGAAGGTTGGAAGTATCTTACAAGTCACAAAAAATAACAGTTTCACGATTGCCGGGAGCATCCATATGAAAGTTAAAGTCACCTGACAAGAGAAAACTGCAGGGGTTAGCGATGAGTGATTCAATTAGGCATCCAAACTCTTCAAGAAACATTGGAAATGTGAGATTATTTTTCTTGTTAGGTGGAGGTCGATAGATGATGAGTAGATGGAAAGATGATGACATTGATGATAAAGTGAGCTCCATGTGTTCAAAAGCTCTATATTCTTGACTTTTATGAATTTTTACATCAATTCTCACAATGATACCAACACCACCTGCCCTTGAGTGGAGACGTGGAGAGTGGTGGAAAACATAGTTAGGTAAAGTGTTACTGATGTCAGCAAGAGTACGATTATCTCGATCTCCTCCAGTTAGCCATGTCTCTGTGATGGCAAGTATATCTAACTGATGACTGATTACAAAATCACAGAGTGCAGTAGATGTATCGTTGGATTTAAATAACAGAGTGAGCATTCCATAAAGCAAAACGATTATGCGGTTGAGGCAGGGCACCCGTCGATTAGACGGGTGCCCTTTCTCAAGCTTCACGACTACGCGGTTGAGAAAGGGCACACGTCATATCTTAGATGGGTGCCCTGCCTCAACCGTTATGACTACGCGGTTAAGGCAGGGCACCCGTTGATACTGTACAAGCGAGAGGTGGATCGTGATGGTCTACCATACAATACTTCTCTGGGGCACTAGTACGACCGCAGATGTCAAAATTCCGAAAAAACAAGTATAGCAGCCCAGTGAATAAGCTATTGTCACTACTCGTTTGGTCAATTTGCTATTATTATATTCCACATGACCTACAAACGTTTACTGTAGCCCCCATAGTGCCAATCTACTTTTTATCCTTGGCCCTAGCACTAATGCAGTCCTATCTATATGCCAGCTGTAATCATATACCGCATTCGAGCACGAGCATCAGTCCTAACATTTGGGTTCGATACTCAGCGCCCCTTGGGCGCAATCAAGTTTACTCTTGTTTTTGTGAAATCATTTACATCTCTTTGCACGGCAATAATGTTGCAATGCAGATCCTATAGGTGATGCGGCGCCACATTTAAAGATGTGAATGATTTCACAAAAACAGATGTAAACTTGGTTGCGCTCAGCGACCCACACCTTTGTATGTTGGTCATACTGAATTAAGCAGAACTAACAGCTAAGAGCAGATAGAAGAGTCAATTCATAATAATCAACCCGACTGATTACAGACTGCACAACGTCCTTTCAGCTCTTATATTTAATTTGTGTTGTTCTTTTCTTTCAACAGGATGATTACTGACATCCAACTGGCGATATTCTCCAATATTCTTGGAGTATCCCTGTTCCTGCTTGTTGTTCTATTCCATTTTGTGACAGTCAACAACCCCAAGTCAAAATCAGAATGAGAAAGAAAATTCATTGTATGCTGAGTTTCAACTGAAAGAAGGTGAGTAAATTTGATCTCATGGAACTAGAAATGAAATTGATTTTAAATGAATTTTCATTGACTTACTTATTATTGTTGGTTTTACCTATATACCGATGTGTGTAAAGCGCTGTACACTCAGTACTTTTCTGATTCATGTGAAAAAAATCCACAGGCATATTACATTACTCGGCCGGGATTTGAACCAAACGCACAACCTTTGCCATTCTGGTGCAGATGTCTTACCACTAGACTTTGGAGATTGCCCTGTAGCTAAAGGCAGTTGAGATCCTATATTTTAGCAGTGGGTACTGCAACAATTTTTAAATAGCTGACATAAATTTGCATGGGGATAAAGAATATCCTTTATCCTTTATCCCCGATGCAAATTTAACATGTATGAAATTGACGTACATATTTCATATCAGTTCTTCATGATGAATAGTTTAAGTTGAAAAGTTGTATGTCAGTGACTGTCATTATATGTCTAAATGAATTTATTACGTAATAATTGTGACTTCATATTTAAGATTTGCTTCATTTCTTGCAGATGGACGTCTCAAATCAACAGAGATTTACAGTGGTTTGTACATACTACATAAGATTTCCCCCTCGACAAGGAGATATAAATCCACCTGGATAGTATCACTAAATCCCCAACAATCATCAAATGATGAGCCAGATCAACCCTTAGACATCATTGTTTGTTTCTTCAAACTCAACCAGATAAAGAGACGGATCAACCCTTAGACATCATTGTTTGTTTCTTCAAACTCAACCAGATAAAGAGACGCCACTAATTGCTCTAATCTCAGTCTCATGAAGGGTCATCATTCGGTGTCCCAGCTGCCAAAGTTTCATACGAGAGAATGTTTTGTTTCATCATTCCTTGTAACAAATCCAACACTATGACTTTAAAATAACTCTGGTTCACTGTCTGTTTTTCATGATAATATGATAAAATATAGAAAAAAGACAAACCATAAGATGGTCCAAAAATGCATGCCATTGCCAAGGTATGCTGTATGATTGTAACTCAGAATGTTTCAATAACAAACACCAGCATATGTTTCATTTATGTATTGAAGAGATGGTACAATTTAGACATAAGTACTTCGTTTGTGTGTTATAGATTTGATGCAATGATTGCTTTGGGAAACTAATGCACTTCATATTGCCTGCCCCCAATTCTGAGAACAAATCTAACACTTTTGGATTTATATGAACATTGTGTTTGTGGATCAACTGATTTCGCTCTTGTCACCTTGTTTATGTGCCATTAAAAGCACTGTAAAAAATGGGTGCTCCTGTCAAAGGCAGTTTCCTCATTTTATTTTTAATTGTTAAGTTGCTTTTCTGGCTTATAGTTTGATTCAAATCTCGCATAAACAGGCGACAGCATTTCCAATACAAGTAAACATTGCTCATGTATCAACCAAACTTTAAGAGAAATTTGCCTGCTTATTTGATCATTCATTTGGAATTGGTTTCCCATTAATGTGCCATCTGTTTAAATTTCATGAAGAAAAGAAAATTTCTAGGTCATAAAGAAGCAAAGTAAAGCAATGCAATCATTTTCTACAAATGATGTAAAGAATGCCTTTTTGTCTTCACTGAATTATGAACTTGGTTTTGATCTTTGTAGTATTTGTTGTAGTGACATTATTAATACAGTATTTACCTGTTCTAATCAAATGGTTGTTCATTTGCATTCAAAACCAGTAGATGATATAAAATAAAAACAATTTTACTAAAAAATGGAATGTTGTTGCTTTCATTCAACTGTCGTTTTCCCACTTAGATATAATTTTAAAATAATAACATTAAACTAATTATTTTTATTTCATTCACTTCAGAATATTTCGTTTTATTAAAGCAATTTTCATTCGGAAATGTTGAAGTGTGGATTTTTCCAAGTATTTATGTAGACCTGGGCCCAATTTCATAGAGCACTGAAGCATAACATTTTGCAGTTTTCTGCTAAGCAAAACTAAACGGGAAACCAGCCAAAGACGGTACATGTGATCATAGAGCAAGGAGGGCGATGTAATGTGGTGTTTTAGCTGGTAACCTAATTCAGTTTAGCAAGATTGTTCGTGCTTAGCTACTTTTTGTGCTTAAAGGCACTGGACACGTTTGGTAATTGTCAAAGACCAGTATTCTCACTTGGTGTATCCCAACATATGCATAAAATAACGGTTACACCACTATGTTCCGACACCCCTATGTTCCGACAACTCAACCTATATTCCGACACCCCTATATTCCGACACCCCTATGTCCGACAACTCAACCTATGTTCCGACATCCCTATGTTCCGACACCCCTATATTCCGACACCCCTATGTTCCGACACGTTATTTTCGCACATTATTACTCTGATAAGCAATAATCAGAATACAATTTGTATTACAGGTTAATTGTATTTTCCCGGCCAATTTCAGCAAAACTTCATTTAATTTCATTAACACGCATTCAATTCACGCATATCCCCCTAATCCACTGAAACCCAGTGGTTTCTTTTTAGCTATTAGTGCATTAAAGTTTGTTTTCGTGCATACATAATTTCGTTCTACTCATTCAGTCATTTTACTTTACTACACATAACACATTGACCATTCATAAGTTGAATTTGTACTAACTATTTTTAAAAGTGATGGAATCAAATTAAGATCATCGAATCACACATGAATTTGTTGCTTGTTTGCGTTTAGGCAATGTATTTCATTTTTTGTGCGATCATATTATTATTAAACATGAGTTATGGCTCCCCGAGTAAGCTAGACTTGATTTCAAGTCTGAGACTGCGGTTATTTCTTTGCATCAGCCACGCAGAATTCCCCCGCAGATTTGCTATCACGCGCTCTAAAACTGATCGTAGGTTCACTCTGAGACGGAGGTTTATCCACAAGAGGGCGCTGTTTCAGCCAATAATGTATCGGCTATCAGGACGACTAAAAACCACAATCACAGACTTGGAACCAAGTCTACGAGTAAGTTGGCAATAGCTCCTTTATCGGCACTTGTTCTTTGTTAGATGCGTTTCCGTTTTGATTACATTTCATTTAAATCATGTGTTTTGTCTTAATTGAAATAATTGTTCCTTTTGCTTTGTTTACCCAAAGTTGAAGCCTGTACCCGATATCTATACACTTAAGACTGTAAAGTAAAGTTTAAAGCTTTAGGCCTACACTCTAAGTAAATGTTAACAAACCAAAAATAATGCATCAATAGGATTATGTTTTATTTGGTTTTATCCTTTATCCACGAAAAGGATATTGCAGAGGAACATATGAAAACAGATGAATAAGAGTCTCACCTTCATTGTTACAATGGTAGATACATATTAGTGTTAAATTGGTTAATTTTGAAAGTAAAATAGTTCTTGCCTAAAATTACGTATGTAAGTCTGTCCTGGAACCATCTCATCCTTGTGTATATTATTGGCAGTTGAAATTAATATTAAAAATGAAGGTAAACTATAATTTGTACACAACCTTATGTTTAATTTAACCATTAATGTAGCAATTACTTTCCTGGATGAGGTCAGGACCCCCCCCCCCCCCCCCCCCCCCGATTAATCAGCCCTCTTCTTTTTAAACCAAAGTTGCTATAGAAGAATAACACTTTTCAGATAATTAAACTGTTCTGAGGAACGGCATAAGATAGGCTACCGGTACGTTTATGGATTAAATTGCGGGCGGGTTTCTTTAAGTCGCACCGTTTTTCTTGAAAAATGGCTAACACAAAATGTTAGATAGGTTGTCTGAACATAGGGGTGTCGGAACACGTCCAGGGGTGATTGAGTTGTCGGAATATAGGGGTGTCGGAACATAGGGGTGTCGGAATATAGGGGTGTCGGAACATAGGGATGTCGGAACATAGGGGTGTCGGAATATAGGTTGAATTGTCGGAACATAGGGGTGTCGGATCATAGGGATGTCGGAACATAGGGGTGTCGGAACTAGGGATGTCGGAATATAGAGCAGTCACCAAAATAACATACCTGTGGAAATTTGGGCTCAATTGGTCATCGAAGTTGCAAGAAAATAATGAAAGAAAAAACACCCTTGTTGCACAAAAATATGTGCTTTCTTTCAGATGCCTGAAAAGGGCTTCAGGCCTGAAGTCTTTTTCAGATTCAAATATTTTAGTGAGAAATAACCTCTTTCTCAAAAACTACGTTACTTCAGAGGGAGTCGTTTCTCACAATGTTTTATACTATCAACAGCTCTCCGTTGCTCGTTATCAAGTAAGTTTTTATGCTAATATATTTTTTGAGTAATTACCAAACGTGTCCAGTGCCTGAATAGGCCCATGTGTCGTAATCATTGATTGGAGATCAATGGTCATAATAATTGAGCGCCCTCTTGTGTCGTAAGTTGTCACACTATCAAAATGGCCGCCCCAGTAAAGCCTTGGGAGCGAGGGGTAGGCCAAAACAGTCGCGGATTTGGCAACATTTCATCGTACAATGATACTGGGTAAGGTTGTTATTTCTTCATTAGATGTATGTAGATTGGGTTGGTTGAAAAATACTTAAAACAGACAGACATTTTAGCGATCAGACCATAGACATATCTATGACGAAAACAGAATATCGAGTTGCAAACTTATGAACTTGCAATTGCATAACAAACTAGTTACTAACTTACTTATCTTTACAATTACATCATGACGTAGACTTTGAATGATCAAACATTTGTTTTAAATCTTTGTTTTACAACACTTGGATATTATTATAGAGAAGTTTAAACATTAGTTGTTACAAACTTTTGGATTTATTGTCAAAACGGGTTTTTACTTCTTGCTTGTCAGATCGTGTATGATATGATATGAAAGATAAGATCCAAATTTGGCTTTGTGGCATTTTATTTTTACTCTCTGTCGTGTCTGTAGTCTATCTAATAAATACGAGCAATTTAGTGTTTAAAAGGCTTTTTGACAATCAATCAAAAATGTGAACTAGTCAAAATATCAACCAAACTAATGCATCCTCTTTTGACTTTAGCTTAGCCTTAGTAAATATTATTATTATTTTTTTTTAAATCTTGTTTAATTAAGTCTTACTCTTTTAGGCCTAATTAAATAACATTTTCTGTACACTATCGATATTATTACTAAATTATTACTATTACATTACTGTATTTAGTATAGTCTACATGAGGGCTTTACTTAACATCAAGATGTTGTTCATTGAACATCGGTAACGAGAAAGAAGTCACCAAATGAGCTAGCTCTGGACTCTAACCTTTCTCAATTACTATATAATTAACAGAACAATTTATAAATTTCTCTTTCCACCCATACAAACATCGGCTTAAAAAAAACATTCAACAAAGTGTATTCCAGGTAGGCCTAGGATGTAAGACTAAAAAAGTCTTGTACTGACAGGCCTTCATTTTAATAAATCTGAGGAGAGCTGTAAATCGCTCTCCTTAAATCAAGAAAGTGAATTATGGAGAGCGATTTGAATTTACTGCGCATGTGCATGAGAATAGGCGATTAAAAAAAAATCAGAAAAAATCTAACGCTAAAAATGTATGTCCGGATTTTGGGCAAGGTCCGAATTTGTGGTGTCCGGAATTTGGGCAAGTTGACTCGGGCGTCAGCGCCACACTCGGTGAACCCCTCGGGCGTTATTGGGACCATAGATGGGACTGGAGACGAGTAAATAGGAGGAAAATACTTTAACAAAAGATGAAATCAGACGTATGTTGTCTAAAAAAACAAAAAATACAATGATCTTCCGAAATAATCCACGAAAATATGAACGGAGCAGTCATGTTTTTGTTAAAAGAAATTTAGATTTTTGGGGTCTTTACCTGTGTTAGTGAATCATTGGGTTAAGTGTTGCCCCCTTTTGGACATTGAAAATTGTTCTTCAAACACCTTTTAGTATCCTCAAAGATTATCCTAACAGCTTACAAACCGCATCATTTTAGAAAAATAATGTGAGACGTCAACTCAAACGTCGACAAATCTCCTCACACGACCGTGTGTGACGCACACTCATTGCATGAATTGTCTCGAAGTTTCTTCCAGGTCATAGTTCAATGCGTAAAAATATCTCCAGCCGTAAAACACATTAAACGAATCGAAGAACTGGCGCTTTTGCCTATGAACGCGGGTAGTGACGACTGGTGAAAAAAGTCTAACGATTCGCGGGCATCCACACAACACACCGTGTGTTGTTTTGTCAGTAGACTTTTCAATGTCTCCACACATGTTCCTTTGCTGCAGCAGTAAACATATATGTACATGTCATGTACTACGGTCAAACTGTACCGCGAATGAAGCGGGGAATGAAAAGTCTACACATATCAATAGATCTAGCTGCATACAATACACGACGCACATGGAAGAAACAAATCACCGCATGGTCCGGCCGCCGCCGGGCCGCAATTTATTTACGAACGGTGTAATAAAGGTAAAATTAACGGGGTGGGCAAAAAAAAACGTGCGCTCTTTAGATGTTGCCACTGCCAACTCCGAGATTCAAGCGGCTTATTTTAATCAACAATTAGGGTTTTGAAAAAACATGCTCTTGTTAAATTTGTAAGGAGCGCTTTTTTTTGCTCTCCTTGGAAAACATTAAGGAGCGCGGAGAAGCGCGAGCGCGATCGCGCTCCTTTAAAATTATGGTCTGGTACTGTCACTTTACTCACTGACATCCGTCTTGCCTGGGTATAAAGCTTCTTAATTTTATCTGACATTGGAAGCTGAGATTCCTTTCACAAATTTCAATTCAAACAAAGTAGGCCTAACATTTTCATCATTCATACAATTTTTTTTTTTTTTTTTTAGGTTTCCAGTCAATCAGCATACAACAACAAATCCTTTACCTGGTTCATCCGGTGGACCCTCCATCTCTCGAGCCCCACCCCCTCTCCCTACACGCCCATCACAGCAGGTGTCTGCATTTGGATCACCAGTTAATCGTTATGGAGGGTATGGTGGTTTTAGTGGTGGTGGGTATAATGGGGGATTTGGAAGTAGCCTTGGAGGGTATGGAAGTGGGTCGTACGGTGGTGGTATGTACGGAGGTGGGAGTATGTATTCACCCTATGGTGGTGGAATGTATGGAGGAAGTGCTATTGGACAGGGGCAGTTTGGCCCAAATGCGGATGGTAGCTACAATCGTTTTCTCCGACAAGCTGAGGAAAATAGTAGACCGGCATTTCAGTCTATTGAGAGTATTGTGCAGGCATTTGGCTCTATCAGCATGATGTTGGAATCTACATTTCAAACTGTATACAACAGCTTCCGCGCTGTCATCGGTGTGGCTGATCACTTCTCTCGCCTCAAAGTCCATCTTGCACACATCTTCACAGCATTGGCTCTATTTAGAACAATCCGCTATGCGTATCGCCGCATCTTAGCCTTCCTTGGGTTAAGAAGTAAAGAGTATGCGGAGGAACTCTGGAAGGAAGCTCAGAATGGAGGAGGAGAGATTGAGAAGTTTGGAGGCAAGACGAAACGGGATGCACCATCTTGGCCAATCTTCATGTTCTTTGCTGTTGTCGTTGGAGGACCGTACATTATTTGGAAGCTACTTTGCTCTACAGAAGCGTCTGAACAAGGTACTAGAAAAAAGCATCAATTATTTTCTGTTTAGATCGTAAAAGGGATACGGTCATCTAAAGACAAATTAGATTAAATAAAAACCTAAAACAGTAAACAACTAAAAACAAGTTTATTCCAGCAATCAAAATTATTGCAGCTTATCTTTATTTTGTAAGCTCATCAGATTTGTTAAGCAGTTGTCAGTACACACAGGAGTGGAGTTTCCTTAATGGATCAATCTAGTGACAACTTCAAAATATATATTTTTTGTTAATCTTCATTCTAGAGCAACCAGAATGGGCCAGTGGCGAAGAGGATCATGTCGTTGCTAGAGCAGAGTTTGATCTGGAAGCAGAAGGAAATAATGAGTTATCATTTAAAGCCGGTGCTATGCTCAACTTGGCACCCAAAGGTACATTGAAAGTGTAGTGTCTGTGAACTACTTATTGACTCAAATTTTGTACGTTTGTGATGACATTGGGCCTGTTTAAAACTTTGGTTTTCTTTGAGAATTGTTCACATAAACTCATTGACTCAAATATTGTTCAATCAATAGTGTAACAAGATTGTTCTTACAGGTTGGCCTTTCCTACTCATTCCATTAGGTGCTTGATATGGGGCATGGTGTACCCCTCCCCCCCCCTCCTATTTTGTCTTTATTGTGTGCTTGGAATCTCAGGAATTTTGTTAAGGATTTTTTTGGAGGTACTTTTGTACAAGAGGAGTATGTGACCTGTGACATCACATGTTTACAAAAGAGCCACAGAGCCTGGACTTCCTGCAGGCACATTTGTACACAGCTCAATAGATGGATTGCAATAGACGTCATTGGCCGCCATCTTTGATGAATTGTGCACGCGTGAAGAGCTATCATTGGCTGAGAGTCGTGCGTAGCGCGTACAAGCATGCACTTTTCCATTGTTTTACATCAAAGATGGTGGTCAATGACGCGTATTGCAATCCATCTATAGAAGAAAACAACAAATCTTATGTTTTATGAAGATTACACTGTCTGATTTTTCTCAACTTTTGATACGAAGAAAGGGGGGACAACTCAAAAGCTGTACAGCTGTTGCTTTTGTAAATTTTGAATTTATGTGAAAATTATGACACAAAATGTAAATTTTCCCATATAGCATGTGTAGTATCTTGCCCGTCAGGAAATGCATTAGAATGTACAAGGTCACCTCTCTGTAAACAAAGGTAACATGGTCTATAACAGGCAAACTTATTCAAGCTCTTTAGATATACTGTTGCACTAGTTGAAGATAATTAATTGTTTTTACCCACCAGAACTCCAACCTAAAGTACGAGGATGGGTTTTAGCAAGTGTTAATGGTCAAAGCACAGGTCTTGTTCCAGCAAACTACATCAAGATCCTGGGTAAGCGACGTGGAAAGAAAAGCACCACACTACTAACCGACCCTCCACAGCCGAAGGACCAGGGATCCAAATTACCAACAATCTCTGAAACAGCCAAGGAGATGCTTTCTTCAGAAACAATGAGCCAGTCTGATGGACTGTCAGTACGTACATCAAACAGTGAAGTAAATCTTGAAGCTTTTGATTCTGCATTTGAGGATACACCTGGCATACATCAGACAGGAGAGGGCGGTATGCAAGCCAGTATGGAGAATGAGTGGTCCGCATGGGAGAAGGAAAGTACACCAGATGGGAATGGGACCATGGACAGTCAGGCAGTGGATATGAGTGAAACCAACGAGTGAAGAGAATTAAGTACTGAAAAACTGCTAATCTTTAATTAATGTTGTGTTGAACAAAGAACAAATTGACAAGAGCAGGAATTGAACCTGCAACCTCTGGATTAAGGTGCCAGCGCTCCACTGACCTAATGTTGGCAGACTCCCTATTTTGTCAATAACTTTGTGCCAGAAGGCCAGACAGAAGCCATTCAACCTGCCAATTCCCTAGAACCTGGGATCAAACCCTTGTTCACTTGCAACCTGGGAATCTTCAAATTACTAAATCATCTGTCATCAAGTCTTTGACTTTTAAAGAGCAGACCTCAAGTTAAGTTTCAAAACTGTCATTATTGCATTTTCCATGTCTATCTGACAACAAACGTTTTTATTTGCTTTTTCTAGATTCAACATAATTATTTGAGTACATGTAATTTATTCTGAAAGCTGTAAAGTTTTTTTGAATCCCTTGAAATAATTGCCTAAATCATCACAAAGTAATGTATATTAAAACGTTTTTTTCCTAAATTTTTATAGGTAGTTTTTGTTACTAGTCAATAAGGGCAAATCACAATTGAATTCTTTAATTCGAAATGAAACATAGAGTTGGATTCTTCCAAATCAAATACACTGATGTACACATTTTATAATAAGCTTTGCTGTGTTCAAATGTGTCAAATTGTTTATGTCCCGGTTTATTATTAAAAAATTTACTATAATTTATCATGTTTATTTGTATAAAGATTTTAATAAATCAAAGACCAGAATGAAAATGGAAAGATTATCTTTAGTTGTTTGTTTTTTTGTAAATGAAATCTAGAAAGTAAAAACCCAGCTAAAAGATGTAAGCAATTTTTTCAAAAAATGTTTCAAACAAACTGGTCAGTTTACTTTTCTTAAAATAAAAAAATCTCAATAGAGATGTCAGTCTCGCTTCTCTGTGTGCACCACACTAAACGGGCAACAATTCATGCCCCATGCAGATTATCATAATTTGTAGGCCCTAAAAATGTTTCTAATAATAACGTTTTGGGGGGTCAACCAATAGATGTATTGTGTAATTATAACAACCTGGGGAGCTCTGTGCTACAACTTTTGCGGAGATTTGATAAATTTAGGCTTTAAAGTTGGTTCTATTTGGCTTTGGAATTCGAGGAGTGCCTCATGAAAACCGGCAGCAAGTCGGTTTGGGAAAAAGCACAATTTCGAGGGTAATTAGAAAAGATTCCAAATGGCTGACCTGCTAAAAATTGGAAGAAATTTGAAGTTTAGTTGTATGGAAATATATTCGATTAGTTTTCAAAAGGCTGAGAGACTTTAAATATTTGTTGAGTATTTTTGAATATTTAGCATTTAGCATTGGTTGTTATGGGAGATAATTTAGTGTAGTGCACCCCTCTGCGTACAGACTGCTCTCGCGAGATCACTGCTCTTCGGACCAGTAGTAAGAGCAGCAGTCTCGCGGGATATTGCAAGAGAGCCGTTTCGCTATCACCGCGACAGACATTGAACGACTTGTCCACACGTCTACCCTCTCTGCTGCGCGTGCAGACGACCTATAGTGCGCCCTCTCTTGGTCAAACAAGGACACAATCAATTATCAACAAAACATACGATGGGAGTGTGTAATTCACGGTTCCAAAGATCTCCATAAAAACAGGTAAACGTTCACAAATTTAATACCTCTTAACTTTGGTGTACCATCAGTATGGTTAATTAATCATATTGATAATCATTATGGGCGATCCTCTAATTAAATGCTCATAATATTCAAAAGCAACACTCGCATTTGGATGCCACCGCCCGACCGTTGTTGTACGGGACATACAATAGCTTAGCCCAGGTTGGACGATAGCTGTAGTCTGTACTGTACAGTATGTAGGGAGGCGTAGCCACGCGCGCCTGGTCCCTAGACGTTTTCTTCCAATTCCTCTCCAATGTACGAAAGTCGAAACGGATACACTTTTAGCAAAAACATTAATACCTCACTAGAGTGTCGGTTATTATGTGTGTAAAAAATTCCTTATCCCACTGCAAATTTATCTACTGAATTTAGGTCAAATTCTATTCCTTAGTATTACCTGTCATGCCTAGCTGTCCGGAAATACATTATTCCTAGACCCAGTAACTGGGGCGCTGTACTCCTTTTTGGCATCATCGGTCGTATTAGCGCCCCAGGAAGGTGTTGCACATATCAACGGCAATCCCTGATATCGCATCATTTTGAATACGGAAGCCACACAAAATGCCTCAGAACGACAAAAATCCCCAACAAAATAGCTTTAAAAACGCCTACTGGCTTCTTGATATGTCTAAGATGCAACAACAGGTATTTAAATGTACTCACGATTTTGTTTTGTGCTGAAATTTTACGTTTGTTGTCAAGTCGATCGGAGAAAATGGCGATCCTGCTCTCAGCAGGATCGGGTCAACTATGATCTGCGACTTTTTCATCGTCGCGATGCATTCTGGGTAGTAGATTTAATCAACGACTGTTTGCAGCGAGTGCACCATTCTTTCCCATCACAACACGCGCCCCATCGACGAATACATTGCCCACACTGTGTGCACTCGCTGCAAACAGTCGTTGATTAAATCTACTACCCAGAATGCATCGCGACAATGAAAAAGTCGCAGATCATAGTTGACCCGATCCTGCTGAGAGCAGGATCGCCATTTTCTCCGATCGACTTGACAAAAAACGTAAATTTTTTAAAAGGATGAAAATAAATGCCAAGTTACTATACATAGTTAGTTTCATTTCCCTGCTGTGTGTAAAGTTGTGCTCACAATTGCCTCCAATAATGCATCGGTCATCATTTTAAGCTCAGTGGAAAAGTCGATTTGATTAAGATTTCAAGAAGAGTTGTGGAAATTGTAGCAATTCTGTTCTTGTATAGTACTAGGTTGAAATAACAATGTCAAAATGTAAACAAAATTCCCATCACACTACCCAGAATGGTGTGCGCTTATTGAAAATTAATGCATAGTACTAGTAGAAAGAAATTAATGTGCTCATCTGAAAACAATCAAGTATCACAATTTCTCTACAAATATTTTGTGGTTTTTCAAGAAAGATAAATGATGTTTGTTGTTTGTTACAGATGCTGTCAGCTTAAAAGCCATTAAAGATGGATTCTGATAATGAATTGTTCTCAGACGCACCCGATAAATTACCAGCCTCTGCCACCGTAGGAGACGTTATCAACCTAGACAGTGTCTCACAAGATTCAGTCCCTCTTGATGACACTGTAAGCCAAGGAACTGACACAAGTCAGGAGGCAGCAGGGCTTGGCAGAGAGGAAGATGTTGGGCAGACAGAAACCACAGGTGAGACGCAAGAGACTAAGGTTGGATCTCCCAAACCATTTGATGCCAGCCTCTTTGGGGAAACAAATGACATTGTCTCGACAGCTCCTTCAGATGGATTCCCAAATCAGGCTCCAGAAACTGCAGCTGCGGAATCGGTTTACACAACAGATGACAAACCACTCGAGGAAGATGTTACCGGCTTGAAAAGTCTATCTGTTGAAGTCAAGAGACAATCGTCTGTGGACGGATTTGAGTCACAGCCGATTGGAAGCCCTGGAGCACAGTTTCAATTTACTGATTTAGAACCATTTGGGGAAGAAAGCTTCAAACAGAGTTTGGGAACCGAGACAATCACAGCTGTTGATCAGCCTGCTATCAGTAGTTTCTTCAAGGAGGAGGAGGTTGAGTCAGATACTAGTACCGAAGGCAAAAGCTTCTTTGATTCTTTTACAAGTGGTGGAGATGGTTTCCAAGGTTCGCTGGATTCCCCACGTTTGGATGAAGACAACAAAATGATTTTCTCTTCAAGTGACATCCCAGATGAGATCCTTACGCAGACTCTGGCTCAGGATTTGCCCTCTGACCCCTCCATAGACTTGTCAAAGTCCCCAAGTAAGGGTTTTACAGAAGACATATCATTTGAGATTGATACATCATCAGAAATTTCACAAGATGTCACGTCTCCCAAGCAGACCCTTCTGGAACTGTCACAAGAGAAATCAGCTGCCACCTCCGATATCCAAGAACAAACCTTAACCCCACATTCTCCTCTTCCAGAGGTAACAATTCCACATGTTTCCAGTGTCCAGAACCAAGGAGAGGGAGAATCTTATCAGGTGACATTCGCCAAGAATCACTCCATGTCGCCGAAGCCTAAAACCCTGGAGGTCCCTCCAGTATCAGAAACCCCACAACCCTTAGACCAGGCTCCTATAGGAACTCCCCAGCAGCCACCAGCTCAACGGTACCCCCCTTCATCCCAGCCCCAACTGCCACAACTCTTCTCTCCAAGTCATTCAGTTGATGATAGTTTCACGACGGCGTTAACAACAAGTCAGAGTGATCGAAGACATGATGCATGGCTTCCATCCATTGCCACACAGAACGTTCTCAACAATAGAATGTCTGCTCTCCAGGGGACTGAGTACGTAGACAGAGCTCAGCTCACAATGCCAGGAATAATTCTGGAGGAGCCACAAGTAAGACCAAAATTAGCTCTAAAACTTGAGATGATTTTGAATAACGCCATGTCAGTGCAAAAAAAGGTCTCTTAGTCTTACAAGACACACTTGTTTAAAAGTGGAAGGAGAACTAAAAATTGATCTCTTGTTATACACCCAAAACCAATGACACACAGATGCTACTTTTTGCACAGAGCTACTATTTACTGAACAAGATATTCAGTTAATATTCTCAAAACTGAGACCCAACATTTTTGTAACGGTGAAAAGATTAGATCCTAACTTAGTCCTGATCATGCAAGACAGATTCATGTATTGAATTCAACTGTATTCCATAAACCATTCAGGAGATTTCAAAGTAATTTAAATTATCACTGTGCAGAGAGACCTATTAAAACCTTGCAGACATAGTGCATGTAGTTCATGAATAATTCATCAACTGGTCATACATTATTCATTATTCAAGAGATTACAAAATAATTTAAATTTTCACTGAGCTACGAGACCTATATTAAAACCTTGCAGACATAGTGCATGTAGTTCATGAATAATTCATAAACTGGTCATACATTTATAATTATCTTACACCAGGGTGACCCAGTGAAGGAGCTTGTGTATCGATACATGGGGGATGCAGAGGCCAGTAAACGGGTAGCTCTGACTGTCAACCAAGTTACTCACGATGACGAGGGACTCAAGAAATTACTGGCAAGTCTAACTTCTGGATATCTGTGGCTCAATAAGCCATTTGGAAATTTGATTTTAATATTTAGTCAGTTAGAATGATTTAATTTGTCAACTTCGATTCCCCAAATGAAAGATAGTGTCAGTACATCACATGGTTTGGGGCAAGCTTGTTATAGCATCCTCAAGATGGGCAAAGCCTGGTACCTTAGTGTTCACCATCTCTTAGTAACTACGCAAAAGCTTGCCCCAAACCATGGGACATAGTTTAAGTTGTCACTTGTGACTAAGAAAGTTATTGTATTGCATTCTTTAAATCAAGCTCGCCAATGCCATATTTATTTCTGCACTTTTTTTTGAGAGCCATAAGAATAAGTTCTTAAAATTTATCCAAATTGTTTTGCTGACTAAAAAAGTTGTGAAACTTATATGTCAAACTTGTATTACTTCGGTTTTCTAATTTGGTGTGTGAATGCAATATTTTAACTGAGACGAATTGTCATGTATTTTTATTTACATCTTGTTTTGTTTTTTGCCACTCATCTATCAGGATACAGGTTGTTTAAGAGCAGCTTTGGAGTTGACAGGAATCTTGTTGACCTCAGTTAACCAGGGCAAAGGTCAAGCTGGATTGCCTTCTAAGCACACACCCCGATCATTTCAGGTTGGTCATTGAACTAGAGAAAACTGTGTGTTCATCCCCCCCAACCCCACTTCAAGGAACATTTAGTTTAATTTCCATTAATTGCTTTACTTGACAGAAATAAAAACTAACGGCACTCACAAAGGTGCACAACTTTCAAAAATCCACATTAGAATGATTTTTGTTAATAGAAATCTAACTTTCCAAAATGTGAAACGGAAGCCTAGCTCAATAGTAGCCTAACTTTTGTCTTCAAATAAATGCCTAATTGTCCAAAATGAAATTTAATGGTCTCCACTTAGTTGCTTAACTTGACCAAAATGAACATTTGATGGTCTCCACTAAGTTAACTAACTTGACCAAAGTGAAATTTAGTGGTCTCCACTTAGTTAACTAACTTGACTAAAGTGAAATTTAATGGTCTCACTAAGTTAACTAACTTGACTAAAGTGAAATTTAATGGTCTCCACTTAGTTGCCTAACTTGACCAAAATGAACATTAAAATGGTCTCCACTTAGTTGCCTAACTTTGCCTAAATGAAATTTAATGGTCTCTAAAAACTTGACCAAGCTAAAATTTAATGGTCTCCACTAAGTTGCTGAACTTGGCCAAAATGAAATTTAATGGTCAACACTTAGTTGCCTTAAATGATCAAAACAAACATTTAATGGTCTCCTATTGCTTTTTTGGAATTGTTCGGCAAGTTTGTGGAGACCATTAAAATTGTGTTTTCGGAATAATTAGATACCTTTGTGGAGACCATTAAATGTGCTTTTTTAGTTAGCTAACCTTTTATAGAGACCATTAAAATTGCACTTTTGGAATAGTTACGTAACTTTGTGGGACCATTAATATTGCATTTTTTTGTTAGATTAACTTTACAAAGACCATTCAAATTGCACTTTTGAAATAGTTAGGTAACTTTGTGGAGACCATTAAAATTGCATTTTTTTAGTAAAGTTAATTTGATAAAGACCATTAAAATTGCACTTTTGGAATAGTTAGGTAACTTTTGGGAGACCATTAAATTTGTATTTTTGGAATAGTTACATGTAGGTAACTGTGTGGAGACCATTAAAATAACACTTTTGGAATAGTAAGGTAACTTTTGGGAGACCATTAAATTTGTATTTTTGGAATAGTTACATATAGGTAACTGTGTGGAGACCATTAAAATAACACTTTTGGAATAGTAAGGTAACTTTTGGGAGACCATTAAATTTGTATTTTTGGAATAGTTACATATAGGTAACTGTGTGGAGACCATTAAAATAACACTTTTGGAATAGTAAGGTAACTTTTGGGAGACCATTAAATTTGTATTTTTGGAATAGTTACATATAGGTAACTGTGTGGAGACCATTAAAATAACACTTTTGGAATAGTAAGGTAACTTTTGGGAGACCATTAAATTCGTATTTTTGGAATAGTTAAGGTAGTTTGTTGAGATCATATTTTTGTTAGTTTCCTGGCTTGTAATGATTTTTGAGTGAGAGTTTTTTTGACTTCAGAATCTGGGAAGAAAGGGTAGGGCAGTTATTTTTGTTTTGAATTTTAAATTATTGAATGAAATTAGAAATTTGTTTTGACTGATCTTCCTTCCTGTAGATTTGGCTGACCCGTATAGCTCTGTTGATCAAGTTACAGCAGTACAGCATTGCAGAAGTAGAGTGTGAGGCATTTGGCAATCTAGACAGGCCAGATGTTTATTTTGAGTATTACCCAGACTTGTTTCCTGGTCGCAAAGGTAAGATAGCTAGCCTTGCAATGTAGGTCCTGATTTCATAAAGCTGTTCACGGTAAAGCAAAATGTCTGCGCTTGCTGTAGCTGATTTGTTGTAGTCTCCTTATTGTTCAAATATTCCTCTGTGGCAGTAGATAAACAGCAGCACAAGTTTTTATTTGAATGTGGTAGTCTCCTAATTTCCAGTCTACTCTTCGGCAGTAGATGAACAGTAGGACAAGGTCCAACTGACATCATTATGACATCATTATGACATCTGACATATAATTCACCTGACATCATTATGTGATAAATCTTGCTGAATACAATAATATGTACACAGTTCTTATATAGCACTTTATCACACCTGAGGGCTTCTCAATGCACTCATTAACTTTTCTGCAAGCTATGCAGAGCTATGGTTGGAATAATAAGACCAAGGGGTCTGTAAGAACACTTATCACAGTAAGGTAGATCTTACCACACTGTGTTACCACAAACTGAATAAAAATGCATTATGCTTAACTGTTTTGTCTGTACTGTTATCAATTTCAGGTAGTATGGTACCCTTTTCATTACGTGTGCTTCATGCTGAGCTGCCACTGTACCTTGGAAAGCACCAGGATGCACTCAATAGACTGTATCACACACTGGATATCACCTCCAAGGTAATGGAAGATTCCTTTATCTCAAAGCAGCATTATGCTGAAGCCTTACTATGGCAACTTCATTGAAAACCACCAAAAGACCCCTTGCATAATGCGCAACACTGCTGGTACACTTAGGTTACGCGCACATTTGTACGCACCAAGAACAGCCATCGTCCAATGATCTGCCTCCTCTTGCCTCAGCTTCTGGGGCCATATCTGAATTGGCAGCTACAGCTATGGCTCTGACTGTTGCTAAGCGTGTTGCTAAGGATGTCTTATACTTCAACGCATGAAGATGCTGAAATCTAGCCGTAGCTGTAGCTGTAGCCGTTAATTCGGACACAGCCTTAATCACATAACAATCTATTGACCCATTTCAAGACATGCAGTGCACTTCCACGTGCTTTTCCTGTCCACCATTTTGGGAATCATATTGTACTCGAGGAGTTTTTACTCCCAAAATGGTAGAAGTGGTAGACAAGCATTGTGCAGAGGTGCGTTCCACGTTGTGCAAGGGGTCAGTACCCACAGAGGAACCCATTTACTCCCATTGAAAAGCAATTATAGTCGGGTATTCTTGCTCAAGGACACAAGTGCTGTGACCAGTACTTGAACCTACACCCATTGTCTTTTTGACAATATTACATACTTCCATCGAATGCGAATGTGTAGTGAACTTTGACGTCACAAATTCGCAAGAGTTGCCAAAAGCCCAACTCTTGCAAAACATTTGGAGCGAGTTGTGACGTCAAAATTCGCTTTGCATTTGCATTCGCAGGAAGTATGAACTGGGCTTTAGGCAACTTATTGGATGCTGTAGGGATGATTGAGCCCAGGGGATTCTCCTTCCTACTCAAGCTTAACAAGGTGGACATAGTATGTCATCATGTATTTTTATGAGGTGGTCTGGTTGGCGTAGTGGTTTTTTTCCTCGCCTTCCACCTCTAAGACCCCCGTTCAAAACTTGCCGGGGGGCACAATGTGGATTGGGTTTGCAGTCCCTACTCAATACCATGGGTTTCCCGGGAATAATTCTCTTGGGTTTTCCTCCCACATCTAAAACTAAAACTTTCTACCTTGTCTTCTCTCCATGTGGTTCTTGGCTAGTATGGTGATTAAGTTTGCTTTTCTAAAAATAATTATCTTCACAACCAAAATAAAATAAAATGATAGCTTTAGTTTAAATCTGTACCATACTGGTTTACTTTCAGATCTTGTATCATTTGGAGTGTGGTTTGAGTGAGTATGGCACAGAGATTGAACTCACAGAAGAAAACAGACAAGGTGAGACAGCAGGAGAACCACAGAAATAACTAAGACTTCATTTTATAACGTCTCAAGTGCATTCCACTTGCACAAACATTAAGAAACCGTTTACGCAAATGTTTCTGTAAGTGGTACAGAATACCGTGTGACGTCAGTATGCCACCTGCAACTGTTGATAGCAATAATTATTGTAACATTACCACACAGCAACACATTCACCGGTTACTGTTGCTAATCTTTGCAAACAATGGCAGTGCACAACTCATTCCACTCAAAAGATTTTATAAAATTTACCAAACACAGCCCTGTTTACAAGCAAATGTCAACTCTATAATCGATGAAAAGGCTCAATAAGATTTGTAACTTATATCTGATCGACATTTAGCGTATTATGTAGTGACCCTAGCCACCAACCAGGGCCAAAATTTAAGGGCACTACAAGTTGTATGCAAATAATCATTTTGGGTTAAGACTAAAGCGGTACTTGAACCTGAGACATCCGGACTCACATACTGGTGCTCTACCAACTGAGCTATCTAGCCCTAACATAGGCAAATAATCCTTTCTTGTAGTAAGTAAGGCATTGTTTCCACTGCTTGTGCATAAATTCTGCACCTACCTTGTATATAGAGAAAGAAAATTGTAAGCACAAATACTGTGGTTCGCAGAAACGTGACGGCATGGTTAGCAGAAATGTGACAGAGAGCTTAGAACACAAGTTTACTGTACCAAACTGCTTGGTTATCCCACACAGGCACCCTGTTTCATGGCTTTGCTTTCCATTAGTAACAAGTCATTGTTTGTTAGCAGAAAAAATTAGCTGTTTAACATAAGCATGTTTCACTGTTTAGAAAGGAATTGTTGCTAAGCACTGTTCATTTACACAGCTAGCATTTTCTTGCGCTAATTCTGTAAGTGATAATTGTAAGCACAGAATTCTGATGTAAGCAGAACCAAGAATCTTGTTCAAGATGAGAAAATTTTCAGGAAGAAGAAATCAAAAACCATTTATGATTTGACTTGTATTTTCAGCGTCTGTTGACTTGTGGATGTCCAGAGAAGTCAGGGTGTTGTATTCAATTGGAAACTGCCTTCTGTCAATGAAGGTAAGAAATGTTCTTAAAAGGGAGATGAGTATTTTTGATACTATTAAATTAATTTGCATTTTGGCCAAGTTAGGCAACTTAATGGAGATCTTTCAGTTTTTATTTAGCCAAGTTAGGCAATGTATTGTAGACCATTAAATGTTCAATTTGACCAGTTAGGCAACTTAGTAGAGACCATTAAATTTCATTTTGGCAAAATTAGGCAACTGATTGGAGTTGGTCAAGTTAGGCAATATATTAAAGAACATTAACTTTTTTATTTTGGCCAAGTTAGGCAACTTATTTGAGACCAATTTTCATTTTGGCCAAGTTAGGCAATTTAGTGGAGACCATTCAATTTAAATTTTGGTCAAGTTAGGCAACTTATTGCAGACTTTTAAATTGTCGTTTTTGGTCAAGTTTGGCTATAACGTGGAGACCATTTAATTTTCAATTTGTTTATAAGATCGAGGCAATTTAGTGGAGACTGTTTAATTTGTATTTTGGTTAACTTGGAGACCGGTTATTGACATTTTGGTCAAGCCAGGCAACTGCCTAACTTTCATCAATGATAAGGCCTTTTCGGAATTGGTGGCTACGACTGTTGCTAAGGGATTTGCTAAGGACGTCCTATACTTCAACGCATGATGACACAGTGATCCAGATGTAGCCGTAGCCGCTAATTTGGACGCGGCTTACAGAAATGTTCTATCATCAAAAGGGAGATGATGTATTTGCACTTCTTGCTGAAAAGACACTAAGCATTCCCCTTTGATTTAATGACAGTTTGGGGGTTTGGTTTTTTTGTCCAGGACTTTAAACAGTCAGTCGCTGTATATGAAAAGCTACTGATCAAAGATGCTAAGAATGAGAGCAGTTTGTTGTCTGGTATTGGACGTATATTTCTACAGGTGAGTTACTGTAGACTATAGACTCTTCTGATGTCACACTTTTATAGCAATGTGGGAGGTCTGCCTAGCTGGAGTACTGCGGACATAAACGATACTCACGCCTAGTGCCAACTGGCATTGCGTTTTGAAAGTTTCACATGTTCATGCAGTTCTAGTAACGTGTGTGCATGACTTGTGCATGTAAGTTCTTTAGCATGGCAAGCAACGAAAAAGTTATATCATCTAAGAATAGGGTTTATTAATGATACTCATGAATAAATAAATACAAAATTATCAATAATATAGGTTTTCCTGGTCATTTCTGGAAAAAAAAGCAGCCTATTTCACTTTTATGCGTTCGTATTAAAGCGATTTTGCCCTCTTCAGTCGAAACCATAATTTCAATTTCATTCAAAATGGTATTGTGTTTTATTCAATTTAACTTGTATAAGTGGTTCTTTTTAGCTATGTAGGCTTTACCGACTGAGCTATCTAGCCCTAATGTTGGCAGTCTCCCTAATTTGTCAATACCTTTATTCGGGGGTGCAAGTCTGAAGCTATTCAGGTGGTAGAGCACTGGCACTACAGAGGTCGCAGGTTTAATTCATGCTCTGGTGAATTTTCCTTGTTCAGCCATATTTTTTTAAAAATTTACCCAGTCAGTTTCCCTTCTGGTTTATTACTGAATAATTAAAGGGTTTGGTCGTCATGATTAAAGCAGGCATGTTGCTGTACACGGAATTATGAACTCTCATCCAGTTACAGCACATGTGGGCGCGCTCTCCATTGATATGATAAGGAGGGAGGCCCTCGCGTGCTGTAATAGGGTGACAGTTCATAGTTTCATGTACAGCCACAGGCCTGCTTTGATCTTGACGACACAGCCCATTTAAATTATTGAGAAAAACGATGAGTGAATCAATGAGTCTGGAGTATTGACTTCTATAATGATATGGATTGCATCTGGTGTTCCATTACTACATTGTTCCATTCTTCGAAATTTGGATTCTGTAATAATTGTTTTGTCACAGCTGGGTGATCTAAAATCTGCACAGGAAGCATTCACAAGGGCAGAGAAAAGTTACCATGGAAACGAAAGTGTCTCATCAAAAGCAATCATCCTCATGAATAAGTAAGTGACCTTTTGTAAGGATCGTCCATTTGTAATTTGTCCATGCTTCAGGATTTTGTCATAGACCTCCCTTTGCTTTTATACTTTCTTTAATGAACTGACCATCAAAGCCAAGAAATACATAAATGACTTATTTATTTATTTACATGTATGCTTAAACTGACATTGATCTACAATTTGTTTTCTATTCATCTCTAAAAATGACTTTTTGTAATCCTGTGTAAGTGCTTGACTGAATAAAAAATAATAAAAAAATACATCAATTCATTTTGGCATATTCTGTAGTTTGTGGGTTTTCTTGCTGATGAGAGTCTGTAAATCCTCTAAGATTTCACAAGTTTGATGATGAAATATCTGCTCGTACATTTCATGGGTTTGAATCCAGGTGGAGACTATGCATTTATAATCGCTTCAAACTTGATGGTCCTGTGTTAAGATATCTGCCTTGAAAGGTCTCGTGTTCGAATCTCATCTGAGGCACTGTTGGATTTATGACTTCACCTTAGTCAAGGTTGATGAAGAAGTGTTGAGATATCTGCCTCGGTAGCTTGTGGGTTCAATTTCCACCTGAGGCACTGGTGGATTTCTAACTACACTGATAATTGATGAACCAAAATACACAATAGCTCATTTGCTTCTTCACAGAGCCTTCATGCAAATGGCACAGAACCAGCACCCTGAAGCAAGGAAGTATTTTGATGAAGTATTGAAGATTGATCCTGAAAACTTTACGGTGAGTAAAGGTGTCAAATAAATGTAGCCAACATGAGGCTAGGGTAGAGCAAAATAGTCTGTTCCCTTCGTTGGTGTAATGAGATTTGGTCTTCATTATTGTTATTGAAGGCCAGGTCCTTTTTCACACAGCCACGACCCTGCTGGTCTTAAACTTCCGCTCAAGACCTTGTCACCACTATTTTATTCCCTTATTATTGTACCATTTTAAAACCTCTCCATTTCTAATTAAGAACTTTTTGTTCTGACCCAATCCTGCAGGCAATAAATAACCAGTCTGTCTGTTTGCTGTACATGGGAAAACTTAAAGAAGCTCTATCTCTATTGGAGAAGTTGGTGCACGGTAACACCACTAAATACCTAGACGAGGGTCTGCTTTTTAACCTGTGTACACTCTATGAACTGGAGTCATCTCGTAGTACACACAAGAAACAGGCGTTACTAGGAATGGTCAATCAACTTAAAGGAGATGGTTTCAATAAAGACTGCTTAAAGATGTTATGAAGAGATAATGAAGAATGAATGTGATTGTTGGTCAAAATATCAACGGTTATGTTATTGAAAAAAATGTATCTCAAACATAACCATATGTTTGTAAAACTGTTGTAAACTGAGTGTACACATAACCATATCACGCATGTAGCCTCTCTTCTCCAAGAAACAATATCATCATAAAATCAAGATTCTAGGTTTGAACACCGACATGACAAACTGAAAAGCATACTTGGTATCGAGAACAAAGAACAAGATCTACACAGCAAAGTAGATATACACATGGTGTTACCGCAAACCGAATATATACAGTGGTATCAAGTTGTTACCAATCATATTGAGAAATTGATTTACCCGAGGTGTTTGAAAAAAAAAAACTTTTAAGTTTGATCTTGTTCTCCCAAAAAATTCTTTCTGAAAAACAGAATGAGTTTAATGAAGGTGTATAGTTTTCCCGAATCAACGATGTAGTATTCTTTTCACCTATTGCTTGATAGAGCTGTCACTAGCCCAAGAAGACATTTTACACTGTCGGTGAAAAAGGAGTTTGCTATGTTCATGTTACTTTGTAGGGCCTGCAACACTATGTTCATGTGTTCATGAAATTTAACAACGATATTTGTAGCTGCAATGCTTCATGTCGAAGGGTTTTCAAAAAACTTGCTGCTGAGTAGCTGTTATATATAACCATAAAAAGTCACAGTTTTTATATAAAGGTTAAAATAGGATTTTGTTTTATAAATGTGTGTTGATGATCCGAAAATTATGTTAGAACTTTAACATCCTGAAGATTGCTGCTTTATTTTTGAGTAAAATGTTATGCTTCGGGCATTTGGCTGTCAATAACAATTGTTCAATTGTTGTTCCATTGTTTTACTGAAACAAAAATCCAATTAATTATACTTGAACTTGTTTAATGTTTTGCTGCAAATCTATTTTGAGAGGTATCAGTTTTCTTTACATTGATCTGACTTATGTTGCTCATGATCTGTTGGTGAATATCTATCATGGGTATTCTGTTAAAATGCCATAAAATTAGAATCATGTCGATGGTAGATCCAGTGCCCTATTAAGTGTTCCCTAGCCCTTAGACACCAGTGTTCCGTGGACCCTAGGCACCAGTGTTTGATAGGTACCAAGGCACCAGTGTTTGATAGGTACCAAGGCACCAGTGTTTGATAGGTACCAAGGCACCAGTGTTTGATAGGTACCAAGGCACCAGTGTTTGATAGGTACCAAGGCACCAGTGTTTGATAGGTACCAATGTGCTGTAGCCACAAAGCACCTGTGCTCCATGGGCCTTAGGCACCATCGTTCCACAGGCAGTAGGCACCATTGTTCTATATGGGCCCAGGTACCAGTGCTCTTTAGGCCATAAATTTCCCTTTTGAAATTAATTGCCAATAAGTATAAAGAGAAAAGTCTGTACTGTATTTACATAAAATAACATCTGTTAAGAATGGGACCTAATTGGCACTGCTTGGTTCTATGAGCCATGAGTAAAGAATTCTACCGTATGCAGTGCCGTTAAATTTGGCCCTGCCCTGTGTACATAAAATACGTAGTAATGGTTTCACGTTTTGACCCTTGTAGAGTATTCTTCAAAAGGCTAATTAATAATAATAATATTTAATATTAAACATTTATATTGCGCCCCTTATATACAAAATGATCAAAGGCGCAGAACAAATTCAGCTATCCATGTACATGTACATAAGAAGAAGGTAGTTGTGTCCCACTAAATGAATATAAAAATTAAAGGGTGTGTTCTCAGATTTGCACATAACTTACATGGTATATAGATGGTCATGGTGGAAAACTTCCCTTGAAATAGTTTTGCTTGAAATGCCATAGTTTTTAGGAAATGAGTAAAACAATAGTCTTTATCCTGCAGGATAATATCGGATGTTTGAAAAAGGGTAACAAATATAATGTTTTTTTCACACTATTTTCTCATGACTCTGAAGACCGATTGAGCTTAAACTTCCACAGGTTTGTTATTTCATGTATATGTTAGGTCACATCAAGTGTGGATACAGGTCTTTGGCAATTACCAATGTTGTACACACCCTTTAAGATTTGAAACTTTTCATAGTAGAGGTTTAATCTAGTAGTCTAGAGTTGTTACACAACTGGTTCTTTTCAGAATCACCACAACTCATTGAAAGTCATTTTATGTACAAGGTGTACCACTAACCTTACTTTTAACAAACAAAAACAATAAAGGACACTAACTGTGCTGAAACTTGTACTGACGCATAGATTATGAAATTATTGACAGATTATATAACAGATAATGTACAAATTGTAAAACATAAGAATAACTGTAACAATCTCACAGGAAATGCTCCTAATTTGGATTAAAATAATATGGAATTATATGTCTTTGATAGAGAGCAATTGTTTTAATTATTGTAATGTTTGGATCTTGGTTAGAATATCATTATTAATGTAACTTCAGCTGCCATTTGCTCAGTTATATAACCAGATAGTTTCATGTGGGGGACAAGTGTGGGCTAAGACATCATGGGAGTCTATTAATTTTGATGTTTGTAAGCTTTCATTGGGGGAGGGACAAGGGTTCTGAGAGGGGGGATCCCCCCTCCGTTTATGCCACTGCATTTGCCTTAAGTATTACATTGAAATATATGGAAACAATTAACATTTATTTATTTCAAGTGCCACAATATTTTTGTTTTTATGTTTAGTTTTTCTTTGTTGTTCCGTTGTTGTTTTGTCAGTCATTTGTTTGCTTAACTGTTTTTCCTCGCTAGGTAAAGCCCCTCCTTTTTTCTTCAACCAGCATCACTTTAATTTCAATTTACAATGTCTTCTATTATCTGGCATTTAAATGCTTCATAAATTAGTTTCTGTTCAATAATTAATTTATAGCATTGGTATCATTAACATTTTTAGGAAAAGTTTGACATTGTAAAAATTCTAAAACATCCAAACAAATTTGACAAATTTTGTTTTGCTGTTCCACTTCCAATCCATGTATTTAGTTTTTTATATATGTTAATGTTTTTGGTTTGTTTTTATTGTCGTGTGTTGTTTCTGTTTTTTGTTTATGTTTAAACTTGTATAATCTTATTTAAAAACTTTTTGAAATCCCGAAACTTCAACAGTAGCCTCCGAGTCGCTCAATGAAATAATATTGGCTGTGTTCGAATAAGCGGCTTCGTCTGTGGCTGCCAGTTGCTCGTCATATAAACATGCATTGAAGCCCAGGGGCCTTTTCCCAAACCTCGGCTTTGGCTCCGTCGTCAATACACCGATCCATTAAGCCACGCCCATTTCTCATTGACCAATCACAACCGCGAAATCTGATCACCATTTGAGCCGTTTGGTGATCTTTGCACTAACGGTGATCGGGTTTCGCGGCTGTGATTGGTCAACTCGTAAGGAGGCGGGGCTTAATGGATCGATCTATTTTGGAGCAGTGTACATTCTGCCTGCACGGTGCTTCCAACATCAAGTGGAGCCCGGATCCCAAGCTGCGATTTGGAAAAACCACCTGTATGTCATATCTGTGAGCAGACGACATTAGTTTTCACTTCTGCTTTTTGCTTGGCGGGGAACACCTGGTTCGCTATTGTTATGCAAATCACATTGGTCACTGGCACTGGACTAAACTATTATTAATAGCGAGGTAATTATTCAACTGGTGAGTAAGAATTCATAACCATCTTTGTGTGTCATTAAAAACTAACTTTTTGTATCGATATAGTTATAGATTTGCATTCTTACTGTTCATTCAAAAAATGTTAGAATCGAAATGTAATTTGAGGATGATTATTGAATATTGATGAGTGAATTGTAAATTAGCCCCTGCCCGGATTTGTTACCTTCGACTGAAAGTAATCTGGTTGTCAATGTCTGAATATTTGTTATGGTCACTCGAGGACAACGCACATGGTGAAGAAACTGCTCTGTGGCTGTGAGGAATTGTTGTTGGAATTTCTCTTTTCTGGGAGCCTATGATGAGAATTGATCTGGACTTTAATAAGCTTGGTAAGCGAACCTTTTATGGTCAGAGAGTGCGGCAGTTCGAACATCTGTTTACCCACCCCCATTGAATAGTTATGTAGTTTGTCTTCCCCAGAAAACACTGCCTAAAACATTGGACCTCTTCACTATTATTAATTATATACCTCATATATAGATTCCTCTAATCTGATTGGTTAAAAGTGGAGTCATTGAAATAGCTGGGCCCCCTTTTTCTATCAAGATGACGTTATAATTAACTGTGCCCGGGGCACAGCAATCGACTGTGCCCGCCCTGGGCAGTCGCAACACACTGTATTCATAGGTCGCTTGTGTACTGTACGCGTTGTACGTTGTATACGTTCGTGTCACGGCGCGAACTGTACTGTAACCTTTCTTCGCAGACGACCTTTCACCGTAGTCAGGGTTGTTTGTGTACATGTCAAACTGAGATATCGCATAAAATGGCTGAAAATACTAGTAATAATCAAGCAAGATTTCATCTCGTTGACGACAAAGGACTGAGAGAGATCATGGATGCCGCAAAAGTACAAAGCTACAGATAAAGTACGCGGTGAAAAATTACCTGAAGCTTAGGGCCTATTGACATGGATTTGCAAGCGGTGGATGAACTGCCGAATTCTGAGCTGGACGAAATTATCGGGAAGTTCTATTGTGGAGCACGCCAACAAAATGGTGAATCTGATTAGAAGAATCTATATTATTCGGTATATAAAAGAAATATTGACTGCTTAATATTCGGGGCACAGTTAAAATTATAGGCCCTCGGTGATGTCAAAACGATATGCCCTCAGCTTCGCTTCGGGGGCATAGTCATAAGGTTTATCGCGATTCCAGAACCGCAATGCATCATGGGGGGGCAAATGCACCGCGCGCAGTACACGATGTTCGCAGGCGGCATGGCCTAGGCCCTGTGTAAACTAAAAAAGTGAACAAGCTTATGATTTGAACGTCGCAACAATTTTATAAACACAGTCGGTCGTCGTGCACCCAGGCTACCGATTTCCCGGGTTTCCCCCTTTTACTGCGGGCGCACCCCTCTAAATGATCTCCCATAGGAACCAATGCTAAATGATAATTATTCAAAAATACTCAAAAAATCGTGTAAGTCTCTCAGCCTCTTGAAAACCAATCAGACATATTTCCGGACAACTAAACTTCAGAATTCTTTTCAATTTTTGGCAGGTCAGCCGTTTGGAATTTTTGCTAACTACCCCAGAAGAAAAAAACACGATTTTTTTTTTTTTTCCAAAACCGACTTGCTGCCAGTTTTCGTGAAGCACTTCTCCACTTCCCCGGTCAAATAGGGCCAACTTTAACGCCTAAATTTATCAAGTCTCCTCAAAAGTTGAAGCACAGAACCCCCAGGTTGTGATAGATTTTTATATTTACACAATCTATTAATTGCATGACCCCCAAAACGTTATAATTAAAAATAAGTTGTGGGTTTACAAATTATGATAAGTAGCTTGGCGCATTAATTCTGGCTTATTTAGTGTGGTGCACCCTATAAGGGCACTTAATTATTCTTTATGGTTAAAAAATTATGCTTAAATTGTTGAGAATAAGTCACTGACTTGATATCTGGAAAAAAAAAAGTGAAATGTTATTGCGTTCGTCTACAACAAGGTCAAACATGTTGGAGCATTTACATGTACTCTAAGCACTATGCGAGAAGAAAAACCTGCACGACACACTGTGTACATTCTAAGGACAAGTCAGAAGTTATATCCAAGTCCTCACTCAAAAAGTTATTAACATGTCTCTTTTTTATCACAGGATCATAAAAACCTTACAAGTTATTTAATTAATCATTAAGAAGGGGTTAATTGGCATGAACAAGCTGTAAACATGGAAGGGGGCTGGCCGGGGGGGGGGGGGGGGGGGGTCACATTTTGCTTTCCCTTAAATTATTCTAACCATGCATTCATATTAGTCTAAAATGGGGAGCTTTATAAAATCTAGAAAACACATAGGTCACTTTTTGTACATTTAACTGCCCTTTCAAATTGTATTCTACCTCTGGAACGGGGTAAAAGGGGGAAAGGGTGGGCGGGGCGTGGGCGGGGCATGTTGAAAAAGGCCAAACCATTATGATTGTTTCTGGTTGATGGGGACAAGTTATAACTCTATCCAGAAACAGATGGCTATTATCTTAGACAATTCCCCTGGGATGGGGGCCTTTTCACAGGTCCTACTGTCCAATATGGAGCATTGGCAATGGTTTTATCTTGATGAATTTTTGTGAAATTTATCTGAAATTGAAAAAAAAATAAAAAAAAAAATATATATATATTTTGGCATATCGGCCGAAATTTGTGCGTTCAGCGTAGTGTCGGCCCTGATACGCTAGCTTGTGCATCGGGAGAACTCTAAAAGTATTTTTGCTTTAGACCACAATTAATGTGAGATCACTTATGATGGATGCCATTCAATGTTTGTAACAAATCCATTGCCATAAAAATGGGTAGAGCTAGACGCGGCATTTTCAAGATGCAAAAAACTTGGTTCAAGCCGAAAAATAAATTTAATTCACTACAAGACAAAGGCAGTGAAACTCAAAGTATACCTACACCACGGTATGTCAGGCCAACCCATCAGCAGTTGAGTTTAGCCGCCCCAAATACGGAGCGAGGAGATTTCTGCCACATTGCAGCACAGTTGGAACAAGACAACCGCAGAAATGTGATGCTCCTTCGCCCAAAAGTTGTAGAACTGGCTCCAGTTGACAAGATCCAGCTCAAGGGAGTGATCCCAATAGCCAACAAATGTGGCCAGCCACTGCCCAAGAGAGGAACTGATCACCAAGGAGGAGGTTATCGTTTTGTAGACATCAACTCAGCTCTAGAGCTGGGTGCACAAGCTGTACTTGATCATCAACAAACACATCCTAAGTGTGATGGTCAACCTAAACTATTGGCTGAGGCAGAAGAGCGTAGAGGTTTAGCCGTCTCAGAGGTAATGTCCTGCAAAAAGTGTGGTTTTAAAACACAAAAGACAAAACTTTACAGTGAGATAGCTAACGAGGGTAGGAAGCGGGGACGACGCACTGCAACCCCAAACATGTCTTTCCAAGTTGGCCTGCAGAACACTGGCATTGCAACCGCAGGTGCGAGGAGGCTCTTGACATCAATGGACACAGCTGTACCATGCACTAGTGGGCTGCAAAAAATTTCGAACAAATGTGGTGAAATTATCAAAAATGAAAATATCAGAGACATGGCAGACAAGAGGAAACTAGTGAAAGACATCCGTGAGCTCCAAGGCTTTGAACGAGAAAGTCCAATTGCAGTTGAAATGGACAGGCAGTATAATAATCCCCTGCGCAACTGTAGGAAAAAAACCCCATTTGTTCCTGCAACACAGACAAGAGACACCGTGTGCGAGAACGCAACTACTTCAAAGTTTGTTATAATGTACCATCAAGAAAACAAGCTTTGTAAAAGTGGTGAAATGTCACCATCATCATTCGGTCAACAATGCACATCCGCTAAGCACGGCGACAAGTGCACAGCTACTCGTCCAGCGCATTTCAATATGGGAGATGAGAGAGAAGGGGGTGTTCGATGTGCGACTAAACTTTTGGAGTGCACGGAACCAGTTCTTGTGGATAGAATAACAACAGACGCTGACGGCTGTCTAGCAAAAGGAATGAATTCTGTCATGAGAAGAAGAACGGGAAAGGAAATGGAAAGTCTGCTGGACCCATCCCACTTGAACCGCTCGCTTTGTGCGGCAGTCAGCCGAGCAAACTTTAGCAGTGACATGTTCCCTGGGAACAGTGCAAGAGACCGAAACAGAGTACAGGACCGATTTGCTGATGACGTGAGTCACAGAGCACAGGCTGAGGCACACCATATTTCCATTAAATGCGGAAATGACACAGCAAGCATGAAAAGACTGGCTGCAAAGGCGATTGATGCAATTCCGAACTGCTACATGGGAGACCATGAGAAATGCAAACAAAATTCTCATGTTTGCAACGGTAAATACAAGTACCCATACCTCTCTCGCTATGTCCGCGGCAGATTTATTTTAACATCTAAAGATGAGGAAATCTTAAAAACAATTTTGGAAAAACGCATAGGAGACGAAGCGATAGAGAGAACCAAGTACAGAACAAGTTCCCAGAAGTCTGAATCCATGAATCATGCCTACGCCATGACAAATCCAAAAGGAACACTAACCTTTTCAAGGAACGGAGCTTCAAGAGATCACAGCGCCATCCATCTGGTGAACAACCAACATGCAAACTCTATTATCAAAAAGTGTGAGGCAACTCATTGCCCCATTACTGCTGGATCACCCGCTGCAAAAGCCCTCGATGCAATGGACAAAAAACAACAATATCACAAAAAACGTGTTATGGGAAAGATCTACAAAAAGCGACGAGCACAGTGTCGAGCTGAACGATATCACACTTACTATGCTAAAAAAAATTTGTATCAACCTGGCCAACTAAATCCAAAGTCACAGGACACTAACTCATCGTATAACTATGAGGGGCCAAAGATTCACAAGGAGCACAATTACAGCAGAATGTTCTCAAAATGGAAAAACCGATAGAGTGTAACTCTAATTGAATCACTTGACTTTTCCGGAAACTTGACATTCATAATAATGCAATGTTTACACCTCCCCCACTCTTCTTGTTCAGTTATTAGTTAATACCAACCATGCCATGTAATGTATGATGATGATGTTTACAACATGTTTATTTCTTCCTAATTGAGGAAGCAACCAGCCGCTGTTGACCCATGATTTTCTTGAAAGTGACTTACCATCACAGTCTCATCAAATAGTCATACACGATAGTCGTACCGTCGATCGTAGTTTGTCCCGTCTTACACACTGTATACTGACTGTTAAGTGTGTAGGAATAGGATGCCTAAAAAAAAAGCAAGCCACTCTTTGAAAACGTTGAATTATTCTGTTAACAAGTGACAATGTTATTGCTATCTATATTTTATTATAATTACTGTTTGCAGCCAGAGGAGTGATGTTTTCACGAACAATAAAAAAACACGGCGATAACTGACGAAAGAAGTCTCAAACAACTCATTTCTGTCACGCCTGCAATTGTAAACAAACGGCAGACATGTTTAAATCCCAACAAAAATGGCTGCAAGGGCGCCACCATGTTGTATATATAGGGCGCACCCCTCTAAATGATCTCCCATAGGAACCAATGCTAAATGATAATTATTCAAAAATACTCAAAAAATCGTGTAAGTCTCTCAGCCTCTTGAAAACCAATCAGACATATTTCCGGACAACTAAACTTCAGAATTCTTTTCAATTTTTGGCAGGTCAGCCGTTTGGAATTTTTGCTAACTACCCCAGAAGAAAAAAACACGATTTTTTTTTTTTTTCCAAAACCGACTTGCTGCCAGTTTTCGTGAAGCACTTCTCCACTTCCCCGGTCAAATAGGGCCAACTTTAACGCCTAAATTTATCAAGTCTCCTCAAAAGTTGAAGCACAGAACCCCCAGGTTGTGATAGATTTTTATATTTACACAATCTATTAATTGCATGACCCCCAAAACGTTATAATTAAAAATAAGTTGTGGGTTTACAAATTATGATAAGTAGCTTGGCGCATTAATTCTGGCTTATTTAGTGTGGTGCACCCCTACACCCGATATGCTTGGCAAAACAGCGCCCTCTCTTGGTATTTTGCTAATCGCGATAAACCTTATGGTTTTGACATCACCGAGGGGCTATAATTTTAACTGTGCCCCTCATAGCAGTCAATATTTCTATACTATTCTAACCGTGATATAGCTTCCATATATTGTGTGCCTTGTATTTGCCCGTCACTCTCGGTCAACATGAGTGAACTCGTTGCTAGTTATAAGCTGGTTGTTAAATATGTGTAAAATAACAAAAAGGGCACTGTAGACTAGTCCCCTGGTCTATTCGCAAAGCAAAGACAGGAATTTATTTGTTACACGCCCAATGATTTCAGTTGGATACAATGATTTCAATGATAAACGTGCAGTGTCGTAAACTTTCCATATCTGTTATGATTGGTCTGCTCTGAAATGACGTAGTTTGTCAACTACACCACCACTGCGTGTACGTGTAGACTACGAATCTCCGCAGTGTGAAATGGATGCGAGGTCAAAGGTGCAATCTGGCAGGATCCTGCCAGTCGTTCGTTCACGTACGACGAGCCTTGGTGTGTGAACACGCTCAGACAGTATCATTTGTTGCGGGACGTTGGCGGCGCCCTGCATGTATAACGGTGTTGTTTCGCGCGACAGTCTCTGTATGGGCAGCCTATTAGCACTGGAATAAATAAATAGAAGTTGTGTTAATAACTTGAACTACATGGGAAAAAAACACAATTTATTTTGTATGGACTTCTAAAAAAAGAAGGGCAGTATAAGGATGAGGAAAGGTTTTCTCAATCACAATTAGGAATATAGGTCTACTCAATGATATGTAACTGGTATAATCATCCTTGATGCTCTATGGTATAATCCATGTCCAGAGTTTTTGTTTTTAGACTTTCCCGCCGTTATGATTCTTAGCCACTTCATAACGGGAGAAATCAAATTATTTAAATACTTCAATTTTACTTGTAATAACCCTTCAGGACAACCTGTAATTTGATATTCGTTTGTTCTTTCGTAATGACCAGGAAGTTCCGCTTTGATTTTTTAGTTCAATCCGTTTGTTCAAATCATGGTCCAAAATCAGCCATCCGTGAGGATGCTTTGAAGGAGAGTTTTGCAATTGAGTTCAACACCTTACTGCATTCTATGCGTTAGTCTTTAGCTAGCTAGAGGCCTTTGTGTATTTACACGATATCAATGAGTTCGTGCTTTAGATAATTACTCAGAAGTGTGATAAACGTTATCATTTTGAACGTTGGTATCAAGTGTGGGGGCTATCTGTATGTAATTGTGTACTCAATACCGAGCCGGTAAAGAGGCTGGGTCTTTTCAGGACAATCGCCAGCGTGTTTGACTTGGATCGGCACAATAGACTAGAATCAAAGTTGTTTTGGTTATGATTGTCAGCACGTTACATTTCGTCGACCTGGTCGTTTTATTGGAGATCGACTGCTACCACTATGGTGTATAGTAAACAGTGTATTGCACAGCGTGTATGCCTACCAATTCCCATGATGTGTCTACCAAAAGTGGAAAACTAGGTAGTTTTCAACTTCTACACCAACAGTCATCATACTATCATACGTCTATATTGGTAAGTTGACAATTCACTCATATCAACGTATCGCCATTACGGTTTAGTAGCATAAGCCTAAAACTCAGTAACTGCACGTTTGACAACGTTTACAGCGCCCTGATCATGATGTTGTGTTAATTAGAATCTCTGTTGGATTGTAATAAATATATTTTGTTTGTTAATCACTTGATGTTGTTTATGAGTGGGTGTTAGTTGTACTATCGATGCATTGTGAGACATTTTACATGGTTATGTTAGGGTTGATAACATAGGCCTTAGGCTTAGAGAAGACTTCCATAATAATTAGCAGATCTGATAATTAGCCAACTAATGAAAAGGTAAACACCTACCGTTTTGAAGGCTGCCAGTTTAGATAATTCTCAAATGAAAGATCGGCAGAAAGAATTAAAACCAACAATAACAAGAGTACTATTGTTCGTGATGTGTTAACGTTTTTGTCCTTTCTCTATTTGCTGCTACTAACTTTACTTGTAACATCTGTAGTATAGAGTAACGTAAAAGTAATATTGTCCTTTTGCAAAATTATAAGATCCAAACTTGCGGAATTCCTGGCCGATTTAAACGCTCTCTTTCACATGATTATAATAGTAGGCCTATTAATGATTTTCTGAATATTTTTAGAAAACACACTGACTGCTATGGGCAAAAACAAGCAAACAATTAAGAGTAGTATATCCCAACATGTGACTGATATTAATGGAGGCCTACGTTCAGCGGCCAGCTGCCTACGTTCAGCGGCCAGCTGCCAACGTGCAGTGTAAAGTACAAAAGCCTGTTGAACGTTGAACAAGTTGTGCGGTGCAACTTCAAATTAAAGTACATACATTTGTTTCCTCCAGTATATTCACAAACAATCGAATGTGACCTTATTAAGTTGTAAATGGTTAGGGCCTGCTCAACCAGAAAACCCTCAAATGACAATGAAAAAGTATCAATTTGCTTTTCAATTTCCAAATTGAAGTTTACTTAAATTTGTAGCCACAATTTCTCTTAATTGTTTTAAAAGTAAAATTATAGAAATAGTGAATAATTGAAAACTGTATCTCAACTAAGACACAGATTTTGTTGAACCTGATTTGGATCTCCTTATAGAACGTGGAATTAGGCAGTAAGCCCAAATCTTGGTCCAAAATTATTCCCTGGCGTTAAACTTTTACACTGACGTTGAGTAAGGGCCAATGACTTCCTTGTTGGTGGACTTTAGTTTCAACCACAACAGGATTTTTCTCGAAACTTAGGTGAATCCCCCCCCCCCCCCCCCCCCCCACGTACACACACACATGACTGTTTCCTACTGTTCCGGACAGGATTATTCGTCATTGAATTTTTTAATCGAGACTTTGCTTCCGGGTTTATACTTCGTGCAAATGGCGATTATTTGATTGAACACCACGTCATCGTTTCAATTAATTCTACCATTGGTATGAAAACGGTCCCTCATGGCTGTTTCGCCAAATCGAATCAACAAGCCAAACGAAAATGCATAAAACTTTGTCATAAAGCATGACCCCCTTCTTGATGACGTTTTTACAGGTTGTTTTTGTTAAGAACCAATGGATATAAATGAATGTACTTCTCTATAAACCCATTGATGCGCCATGCCATTAAATTTACGAAGGAGTGGTGGGTGACTGTTATTACGCCGCTGCCCAGAGACTCCAAACATCACCTGTTTTCGCTTTGCATTTATGGCTTCCCATAGTTTTCCACCCTTGGTTGGCAAAAACTCGGGCTGTGACGTTGCAATAGAAAGGTTATTTGCCTGTTCTTTTTAAAATTGTCACCATGTAGAAATTGGGCTATTTATAGTTACATGTATCTGTATACATTTTGTCGGCTTCTTGGTTGATGCTGTCGGTTATCGAATGATTCTGTCTGGTGGCGAAACATCAGTGCCAGATCTCCAATCTTATTGTTTAGAATGCTATTTATTATTGTGTGGATAGGTCACTTAAGAGCCGGAAGTGGAAGTGGAAGATTGCTCCTCTTGCAACACAAGTCCCTATTAATGAGCCCATTTATCGATAAGTGCTTTAATGGTAGTCAGGACCTTGCCACAGTATTTATATGGATTTATACTATTTTAGTTGATAAATCAACCTTTCTCTAAAACGTACATTAGCTTTCAGTTAACAAGTCTGGTAAAACTTTTTACAGACAAACTGAGGAAATATACAGCTTTATTTTAATTGTTCAAAATTATTCAAAATAATACTTGCATCGAGATATCAAGCCGCGAGATATCAAGCCGCGAGGGCATAAGCCAAAGCCAAAAGCAAAAGCCGTTACCGTCCATAGTCTTCCGAGTGAGTGATAGGCCGTGTCCGAATTAACGGCTCGGCTACAGCTACGGCTACGGCAAAATTTCCGCGTCATCACTCGTTGAAGTATAGGACTTCCTTAGCAACAACCTTAGCAACAGCCGTAGCTGTAGCTGTATCCGCCAATTCGGATACGGCCATAGAAGTGAATGATGTTAATCAAACCATAGACTTGTCTTAGTCTGTGGTCCTTTCTCTATCATGCTCCAAATATTGTATAACATGCTTTGGTCGGTATTATAGCTCTAAATGGATATAGGTTAAGTATAACAAGTCATAACAAGAATATAACGCCATTCACGGTCCTTTCTCTGAATATTTATTGCAGAAAGTGCACAGAATGAGATAATGGAGAACGATTATTTTGTTAGAAATGTGCACTGACGTCACCACTGCGTGACATCATCAAATGTCTTTCTGATTTGTTGTTCCCCGTGTTGGTTGAAGTCTTTATGGGATTGTATTATAGCTTTCAAGCGTCTGCAAAATCTGATACAATTCCATTTATTCATAAGTTGTTTTACAGCTTTTTTATACCGCAGAACGAATACACTCAAATTGAAAAAATAAAAAATACATGTTTGTATAATGAAATCCATGCTGTGGAATCTTTACAATTAATGTAAAGTGATTTTGACATTATTTGGAATGTATATATATACAACAACATTAACTTGAAGTGTTTCTAGTTCATGCGAAAAATAAACACCAAAATATGGGAGAGAAACTTCACATCTAGTTTTTATAACGAACAAATTATTGAAGTGGTTTTTACGTGAGACGGTGACCATAAAGTATGTCCCGTCATAATGACGTAGATGTAGCGGCTTACCAATGGTAACACAAAAAATAATTTCGTCATGATGACGTAAATATAGGGGTATACCGAATTCAAATAAACCTTTTTGCAAGTTGCATCATAAGTATAGGTTTTGAAGCTTTTTTTGTTGGGAGAGCAGTCTTGGAAACTAATGCTAGCGGTGACACCATTAAAAAAAAAATCTCTTTCTAAGAGCTGCATGTGGTAGGTCTGAAAAACACCAGTGGTTTAACAACTCGAAGTTTCTATCAGTACGCTCTGATCATCTTCTTCATGGTGCTTGTGGGGCTTTCCGCTCAATGAAGAGTCAAGGCGGGTAAACTAATAGAAGATCCAGTCGAGTGTGTGCTCACTGAACTATGTCAGTTGGGAGGGAGGAGAGAGTTGGAAGTAGTACTAGGACATGGAGGTAGAGATGTCACATTCCATTTCCAAGGGAGGATTTATTCTTTGGGGGTCATTTTTGGGGGGGGAAATCTAGAAAGTACCCGATGAAAACGCAATGTCATACAAAAGGGACCCTATCATTGATCTCTATTAATAGAGATCAATGGACCCTATATGGGTTAACGTCATCACGCCGCCATCTTAGAGGTAAAACGATCATGATGAAACAATAGATCCCTTGCTACCTTGCATACGACTTCAGACTCTCAAAAAGCGCCCTTACTGAGGCAAAAGGAAGCAAATCATTGGACGATAGCTGTTCTTTGTGCGTAAAAACGTGCGAGTGACCTCAGCGTGCCTTTAGCGTTTCATGCAATGAAGGGGTTAATGGAAAACGCAAAGCTATGTACGCGCAGCGCACAGGATGGGCCAATGAGCAACCTTTTATTACTTCTAGCAGAGGGCGCCCTACTAAATTTGACGTAAAGTTCTATATCATTTTCTCACTTTGTAATTATGACCTGACATCTTAATTGTATATGCCTGCCACTTTCTTAAATAAATACGACCCATAAAATGGGTTGTGAATTCTCAATTGGATTACTGTCTCCGGTTTAGGGTGACGCAGAAAGTCATACTGAGGCTAGGTGGAAAAAATAGTCTGTTCCTTTGCAAGATTTTGTGTGGGAACAAATGGTGTAGACTTGGGAAACATGTTTAACACTGAAGAAACTGTCTTACAATGAAAACTATTTTAATGTCTTGAAGGATCAAAAATGAAACCTTGAAATTTGTATTACGTTTTCACAATATTTCCTGGCTAATAATAATATGTGGGAAAAATAAATTTTACTGATAATCATGTTTGTAAATACTTCATGTAAATATTCCACGTTAAATGGATGAATTGTGAAATAGTTCATCCTTAATTAACTTTAATCCTTTTTAAAAACATGCGCAGCTGTGAAACTCTCACAGAATGTTTCTATGAGTGTCCTTATCATAATTCTAAAAGTCGTAGTTTCTAAACTCTTTTATGTCGTTCGCAACCTCTAAAAGATTATGCTTTCCGGTATTGATAAGGAAAAGATAGTGTCATAAATCCGGGAAAAGGCACAGCTCCATCAGCAATAATTGAACTTATTGCTTAAGTATCATGAAGCGAAAGACTATGGGCGCACTAACAAACTAGGAAAAAACGAGGCTTTTTGGGAGGCATCTGCAGAATCATTTTCTGCAGAAAAAGAGTTGGTGTTTGCCGGACACGGCTATATGGTCGTTTTAGGGTATTTTGTGGCGTGTCGTGGCCGAGCGGTCTAGGTCACCGGACCTAAGCTCTGGTGTTTTCAGCAGCAGAGTGTGGGTTCGATACCCGGTCATGACACTTGTGCCCCTGAGCAAGGCACTTAACCATAATTGCTTCGAAAAAGTTGGGAAGGTAGTGCATTCTGCTCTACCAGACAGGCTCCTAGTGGATGATACCCATGCCTACATCCTTAAGGACTGTGAAGGGGGTAACCCTGTTTCAGCCCCAGGAGTAGGAGGCAACGTGCCCCTGGTGTCAATTGATTTGGGTCGATAGCCCAAATCAGTTATGTGTAGCCCTCACCTTGAGTGGCCGGCCGTGGCCTTGTGAGTTGGGCGATATCTCATTAAAAAAAATATAAAAAAAATAACATGGGAACATGTGTATGATGTTCTCAATCAATATTATCCTCTTCATGAACTAAGTTTCAGAGGTTTGGTTAGTTATCTGGATTTAGCAACCACTGGAGTGTAGGGGGGATGCGAAACCGATAACCATTCTTAGCATTTTGCATACAGACAGTATTTTTGGCAACAAAAGAATTATTTTGCTTTAAGCACACCAATTTAAAAAAGGTTTTATCGCTTTGACATTACAGTGGGGCTGCCTGCTTGAAATAGATAGCATTTGTCACACAACCAACCCCCACCCCACGAAAAACGATTAGGAAGATTGTGAGGGTGGTGATTTGCAAGATGGTGATGGTGAGAATGATGATTTGTAAGATGGTGATGGTGAGGATGATGATGATGGATGATGGTGAGGATGATGATTTGTAAGATGGTGATGGTGAGGGTGATGATTTGCAGGATGGTGATGGTGAGGATGATGATTTGTAAGATGGTGATGGTGAGGGTGATGATTTGTAAGATGGAGATGGTGAGGATGATGAGTTGTAGAATGGTGATGGTGAGGGGGATTTTCAAGATAGTGATGATTTGCAGGATGGTGATGGTGAGGAGGATTTTCAAGATGGTGATGGTGAGGGTGATGATTTGCAGGATGGTGATGGTGAGAATGATGGTTTGTAAGATGGTGATGGTGAGGATGATGATTTGTAAAGATGGAGATGGTGAGTGTGGTGATTTGTAAGATTGTGATGGTGAGGGGGGTGATTTGTAAGATGGTAATGGTGAGGAGGACGATTTGAAAGATGGTGATGTTGGGGATGATGCGTTGTAGGATGGTGACGGTGAGGAAGATTTTCAAGATAGTGATGATTTGCAGGATGGTGATGGTGAGGAGGATTTTCAAGATGGTGATGATTTGCAGGATAGTGATGGTGAGGAGGAGGATTTGTAAGATTGTGATGGTGAGGGGTGATTTGTAAGATGGTGATGGTGAGGATCAGAGGACGATTTGCAAGATTGGGTTGTGGAGGGGGGATGAGGGGAATGGGAAGGGGAATGCGACGATGATGGATTTGATTTTGATGATAAGTGTGATGGCAATGGGAACAATAATATTCATAAAATTAAAGGAAACAAAAATGATCTTGAGACGGGTGACGATTGGTAGAAACGCGTGGTGATGAAATCGTCAAACATGATGTTGATCTTAACGACGAAGATGAAGACATTGAATTTAATGATGACAGTGATAGACGGAGTGTCTAGTGATATAAAAATGTAATTACGGCCATGTTAACTAATATTGATTAGAACACTGTTGTCGCTTTGAATTACGCCCAAATTGGAACCAAAAGGTTCACTGTCAAATGCGGATATATTTATTGAATGATTGAGCACAATCGAGAGTAAAATTCGTCTGAAGAACATCCCTGTGTACTGATGCAGAGTTTGGCTTTTGTCTTTCCTACGTTCACTGCGTTCAAACCATTAACGATTATGCCGTTATTAGACCGACTTTTCTGCCTTGTGCCATTTTTCTAAAAACGCGACATCTTGTGTTTTAGTACTAGGCTAACAAACGGTTTATGATCATGAGGAAAGGGTAGATGTTTCTGAAGCATGCATGCATAATTATCTGTGTTCCAGCTCTTTGCGAATCCCACTGTCCAAGAACGTTTGCATTATATACGTGTGGTGAACGCACACGACCTTTCCTCGTCACTAGCACGCAAGCAGCACACGTACGGTATTACCAAGCCTATAACCTATATATGTTTATATGTACACCGAGTTCTATTCGTCTACTGCTGATAGCAAAAAAAAAAGAGGGGAAAAAAAATGCATTGAAGACATTTCAGCAGTCTGAACCCCTGCGTATTACCCACACTCTACACTACGTGCGGAGGAGACGGAGCTACGACATTGTACAAATCAGCTGGCGACGTTGCCGGGAGATTTAGCTCCCGTACATTTACCCAGGATTCCCGGCACGCAATTATCATAATTGCGCTGGCTTCTCCATAGCGGTCGCTAGCTCAGCGATAGCGCTTCTTCGTGAACGTAGAAACTCCCTGCATCAGTGCAGTACACGTACATCACAGCAAAAGCTCCTCGTACCACACAATCGCTATTATAATTTATATATCTCGCTACGTTAAGTCTATACTTGCCGTCCCTTCGCACGAGATGTTGGCTTAATCTGGCGGCCATTTGAGCTAGGAAGAAGGTGCATTGTGTAGGCAGTCAGCCAACGCATTTCTCAGGCGGGCGTTTTACAGGGGAAAAATGATCGCATGAAGGTAACAGGGCATTACCGAAGGACATCAGTTCGTTTGCCATTGGGTACGTACCGCGAATTCTTCTTGATAACCCGTAGATTGATGTCATTTTATGGTGTGTAGTTTGTCTCTCCGCTTCGCCGGTCGTTGCCGGCCCTGACATCGGGTCGTCCCGACTCGTCTTATTTCATACAATAAAACAGGAATCCCTCGGTTGCCATTGCATGCTACTCCTATATTAAACCTCTTGCACCGTCACTACCACACCATCATCTATTAAACCTCTTGCACCGTCACTACCACACCATCATCTATTAAACCTCTTGCACCGTCACTACCACACCATCATCTATTAAACCTCTTGCACCGTCACTACCACACCATCATCTATTAAACCTCTTGCACCGTCACTACCACACCATCATCTATTAAACCTCTTGCACCGTCACTACCACACCATCATCTATTAAACCTCTTGCACCGTCACTACCACACCATCATCTATTAAACCTCTTGCACCGTCACTACCACACCATCATCTATTAAACCTCTTGCACCGTCACTACCACACCATCATCTATTAAACCTCTTGCACCGTCACTACCACACCATCATCTATTAAACCTCTTGCACCGTCACTACCACACCATCATCTATTAAACCTCTTGCACCGTCACTACCACACCATCATCTATTACCACACTCCCCCCTCTCGCCTTTTAAGTCAACGTTTATTCTAAATGCATTTGTTTCATTCTAATTTAAGCACCGGCTTTAATAATTGTTTCATGTTGTGCGGCTGTGAGCGCATCAGCCTTAGTTCGCCGAATCTGCCGTGGGAAAATAGACCCGCTGTTGCGAGATTTTCTCCTCAGAGATATGCATGTATTTTTACATTGTAAATAATGTACACTGAAATTATATAGTAAACCTTCATAATTTCCGCGTTCATCTCTCCTATGCATTTTGTGTGTATTGTCCATTTTTTGTCCTGACCTTTCTTTGTAATTATGGTTGCTATTGTGGAATGCGTTCACACCGTTTTGTAACCGGAGTATTTCCGTTGCTAATTAAGTAATTTTAAGTCTGGTCTTAATTAGTTCCGTATTGTTGATAATCTGGAAAACTATTTTTACAGATTTTCATTTACACAGGATATCTCCTTTATTGACATTATAGATCCAATTTCAAAAGGTAGATTTGCTATAATTACACCAACATTGACAAACAAATTGAAATTTTAAAAAATTGATACTATTATCCAAACGGCAGTTGAGATTCGCCATGTGTGATTGAGAATCTCAACTGCTTTCAGCATACTTTTCATTTAATAGTAAATCTCCAATACACTAAATACTATGTCAGATATTTTAAATTTAGGCCTAGTTCCTATTTTATAAAATACAAATTCAAGCACTTCTGGTTTCATATCCATACCTCAATGAGATTTTAGTATAACACTGTAACCTAAAGTTTCCTCTATTCAACCATTTCAGTGACTAAACAGCTATTTAAATATAAAACATACCAACAAATATATTAAGTATAGTCCCCGCTCAGATATTTACAAAACATCAGATTACATATAGTTGACATATTTATCACTATTCTTGGAACATCCTTATAAAAACAAATAAATATTTTTGTTCATGGTGTGTATTTAAAGTGTCGATTGTTATATTTGTGTTATTAAAAAACTAGTTCGTGGGAAAATGTATCATTAAGTTATGATAATACATACTTTAGTTTTTACATTCTAGTTGGAGATGTGTATTCCTGAACATTGTACATAAAATACATGTACATACCTTCATATTTCTGCGTTAGGTGCTTAAGTTTATGATCCAAGAACGAACAGTTAGTAAAACGTATATTTAACCCCCTCACCCCCTTCAGTTAACCAATACAGACACGTCTCAATGCCATTTGATAACGATACCTATAAAACACAAGCAGGGGTCATAACTAATATAAACAAATTACAAATAATGATTTCTAAACCTATGTATAGGGCTACACAAATAAATGCCTCATAATTTGCATATTCGTTTCGAACGAATACCTAGGCCTAAAACAACACATTTTATGTGAACCACACTGTTCGAGTTCAGATGTATTTGTTGTTATACGGATTATGTTTATTTTGAATGCATACGTCAACATCTACATATTATTTTATAAGCCGATGTAATTAAATAAAAATGAATAAGCTGATCACAACTAAAGATGTCGATCTGCCTGTGTGTTTACACACCAAACCAAATCGTATCGTTTAATTTCAATTTTTATCAATCTTGCAAGGTGTAGATTCAGTACTATCATCAACCTCTAGCATAGAAAACTAATTTCTTGGTTGTCATTTTGTTATCACAGTCCGCTTTAAAACCAGTCAGATGTAATTAAAAGCAGCGTGGTATTTTTGTACACACTTCAATAGAAAGCAGTTCAAAAGAAACAAAATCTAATTATAATACACGGTCGTTATTTTAATGATTGTTTAAAGATGAGATGGTGTTAATTGTGTGATATTTTCATTTTCTTTGAATTGAAAATGCCAGCAGTGTTTTTTAATTACAATTTAAAAAATGTAGATAATAGGCCTATCATTCAAGTTAATGAAATCCATTTTAAAATACTACACAGGGATTTAGGACATGCCCATTAAAAAAACATAAACAAATTAGTTCTACTCCAAATTGTATTATATTTTGTAGATATGTAATGACCAAAACGAACAGTTCCTATTACACATTTCATGTCATATAATTAATACGGGAAAGAATTGAGAAACCAAGAAGGTGAGAATATTTATTTCACCAAAATTAGACCATGCAAAATGTGTATCACAAACCCATACGAGACCTACCACGCAATGAACTAGATTAGTATGCGAGAACTTATAGGTTTCCCATCTCTCAATATTTGCCTTACACCAGTCTACAGCACTGCTATTAAAATGACAATATGTAAATGAATATACCGGCCGGTTAACTATTTAATATTATCTTTAATCATGTCAGTGTATTGATATGTTTGGCTGTTAATAAATATACGGGCATTTCCACACAGAGGACATTTCATAAACATGCGTGAAATTCACGGAGTGAGGGGTAATTCTCACTTTCTCTCGCTTTGCTCCCAGTTCTCGCGATACCTGAGCGAAAACAGTAACCTCGAATGGTATTGGCTGAACCGTGGGTCATGAACTACTAGTCGACATTTTTTACTACATATCATTTTTGTTGGCTGGCAATTTTCAGAGGAGCGAAATATTCGTATAATTTATGCGACAAATCCCCGCATATTTATTAAGGGTCAAAACCACCGCTTTGTCCCGCATGTTCATCGAGTGATTTTTGAATGCTATGTTAACTTTTGACATGGACACTGATACTCCTTTTTATGAACAATATCCATGACATTTGTTGTCTCGACAAATTAGTATTCAATGGTTAGTCTTTCTCTCAAATAGAACGATTTGTTGTTTCATGAACATAAGAGTTTTAGAAAATTATAAGAACGTTCTGAAAGGGATTTGTCCTGGATAGCCTATGTTGTGTGCAAATTGTCTTTGGTACCAACAGTTGTAACCAGAACAAAACATATTGGGCTAACGTTACTTGTGTCTCGATATCATACGATTTTGTTTACTGAGTTTGTTATTTAATTAATGAATTAGTTTGTATATTTTGTTACGCATCCAAGAGCACAGTTAGTGCCGATAACAGATAGGAAAGGAGAAGAAATGTTCAGTTTTAGATGTAGGAGGAAACGCCCAATGGGCAAAACCCACACAATCAGGTAGGGACTCAAAACCCAATCCACATGCAAGGCACCCGTCTGAGGTGTGATTCGAACCGGAGTCGAAATTAAGTGAAATGAACAACTAAGCAAACCTGATACCCTTTCTAGTCATTCAGTAGTTAGCAATTTAAGCTATTAATTGTCAATCTTTTAATAAATAATTAGACTGGGCAGCCATTTGGACAAAATATACCGGCGGTCAAAGGACAAAGGTCATCCAGCTGGCAAAGTTTACAATATAAACCCCCATCACATCAGGGTGATGCACGCTATAATCTCAGCCATCTTATGTATTAATCCCAACAGTTTTGTTACCTTGAATGCTCATGAAGTTAACCAGACTATTTTGTGAGTTTGAAGATTCCATCTCGCTTTCAAATGTCACTACTTTTTATTGATTCAAATGAAAGAGCTGCACACATCTTTATTTATTATTCCATAAATGAAATGACGCTAATGTCGGATTGTTGGTCATTTTATTTGAGGCAGGCATCGAGTAAGCTACAGAGGGTGGTTGGAAAAACTAGAACGACACTTTCGTAATTATTACCCGTTGTGAATGACGCAACTAATTGGTGGTCATTTACCCCCCAAAGCCCGGATATCTAACGTCATCAGTTCGAAGATCGCGAATGACGTCATATACCGACCTTCCAAACCAGTAACTACCATGATCAATGGACGTTTACCTTTGACATTTTGGCGTATTCAATGGGAGGTTTAACACGAATATCAGTAATATCCAATGTAACAATTTATATCTTAAGCCAGTGCCTTTCTTTAGGTTTCGGATAAAGGCAGGGGACCAGTCTAATTACCTCGTTCGGCCCAACGGTATCATCCAAGACCTGTGGAATGGGCTGATTCGTACAATTCTTGTTCAGGATGTTGTGATGCATGATGGGAACGATTGTACTGCTGCTGATCGGCGCACTGCGCACAATCACAACATGTACATGTATATTTGCACATGCATGTACATGTGTAATGTACATGCGATAATGCATGGAGGCTCTTTGGATAATGTAAATGAATTTTTTAAATCAAAGTTGCAAGAAGAATGTTGCGATCGAGCCCTATTTTAAGTGCAAGGCAAAGAATGGTAATAGTTGCAATGGATTTACGCAATAGAGCGTTAATATTATTGATAGTCGAATATTTCGTAAACAGGAAGAGGGGTCGGGGGTTATATTAGGTCAGGCGAATGGTTTAATGCGCATGTGCATTTACGTCAGCTCACCCCAGCGCCTTTAGATGAGGTACATGGACCAAGTGAAACTACCCCCCCCCCCTTCACCCCATCTCGTCGGTAGAGGGCCTGACTTTGCCATTTCAGTAAATAATGTTGTTGTAATTACGAGTGATTATAGGGACGACGTGTAGAATAAACATGCTGGCCATGTGAGGGATGAGAGATAGTCCTCTAGTAATTAACCAAAGGACATCTTAAATCTACTCTCCACATGCTTGAAGGTACATTGTATGACACATCATTATTTCGTAGAAGATTCTTTCGTATCTTAGATTGCAATAAGCATCAACCAACCTAGAGTTATAAGTTAATAGCTATGTTTTGTCAAGCGTTTTTGTACACTCATTATAAAGACTAATATAGGAAAGAATCGTGTTGTTTGTCGTAAGTCATCCATACTGATGAATTCATTTTGTTTGCTTTCCTTTAAAAAAAGATTTTGTTTTCCCTTTTAAAATAGACTGTATGTATCTGATGCACCACCGTTTTGTTTGTTTTTAGAATTGTTTATAACTATATTGATAAGACTATGGTGCAGTAATTAAAAACGCTCCTCTAATCCAAAAGCTTGTTGTGTTCTCGTTAGGAAACATCTTAATTATTAATGGCAGAAAGAATCACTCCAGCCTATAAATTTGGAAAAGACGCTCATGAATTAATCGCTTGACCTTGTCAACATTATTCTATTTATATACATGTATATGAGAAAGGTTATTAGAAGCTAGGTTAGGATTCAAATAAAGGCTTAGTCTCCAATCGAAGTAAGACCGTGTCCGTATTAGCAGCTACATCTACTGCTACATCTGGATCGTCGCGTCATCATCAGGGCCCAACTTCATTGAGCTGCTTAAAGGGTGTGTACAACATTGGCAAGAATGAAAATATAAATGTTCACAGATTTGCACAAAACTGACATGGTATACATAAAGATGGTCATGGTGGAAAACTTCCCTTGAAATAGTTTTGCTTGAAATGCCATAGTTTTAGGAAATGAGTAAAATAATAGTCTTTATCCTGCAGGATAAATTCCGATGTTTGAAAAGAAGTTAAAACACATAAGGGGGTTTTTCACTGTTTTCTCATGACTCCGAAGACCGGTTTAGCTTAAACTTTCACAGGTTTGTTATTTCATGTATATGTTAGGTCACATAAAGTGTGGATACAGGTCTTTGGCAATTACCAATGTTGTACACACCCTTTAAGCAGAAATTATTGCTTAACAATTGTCTGCTAAGCAGAAATGAGCAGGACACCAGCCACAAATTGTACATGTGACATGGCAGTTTGGCTGTTAACCTTATTCTGGTAAGCCGAATTTGGTTGTGCTTAGCTGCTTTTTGTGCTTAAGCAGCTCTATGAAATTGGGCCCAGGTAGTGAACGTTCTTGACAAGACTCTTAGCAACAGCCGTAGCCAATAGCCGCCAATTTGGAAACGGCCTTATTCTATGTTTACATCACATGACCCGAAAAAGCTGTTAGCGTTGAAACCTCTTACATGGTTGCAATTTGACTGTTTTTACATATTTAGGTCTTCCTTTGACCTCAGTGAGGGCGCTGTTTGAGCTTGTGACGTCATATGTACTGGGTTATAAGTGACAGATAAATGTGTTCAAAACTGCCTAATTAAAAGAAATTAAAACGTGATGTCCAAAAGATAGGCAGCCTCTTTGGTGAAAACCATCATAAGATTCAAGAGTTTTCAGTTTATATATATATATTTTTTGAACCCAAGAAGGGTTCAGCTTATTTCCTAGCTTTGTCAAACGTCGAAAAATTACTTATAATGTTGTTTATTAAAAAGCATTGTTTAACATCATTACACTTACAGGCGAGCACAGAATCACCCATAGCTTCTTACCTTTAATGTAACTTCTTTATTTAAACGTTTAAAAAACCTCTTTGTAAATACTGTTTTACAACCATTTTAAGGTAAGGCATTTCGGTAAAAAGGCGAATATTCTCTGAGGTGGATTCGAAGGAAAAATTAGGTGTGTATCAAAGGAGTTTAAAAGAACTGTCATGATATTTACTTCATCCCTTAGGCCTAAGTGAACGCTTTTAACATCAGTATAAGGAATATTTGGCGATCGTTCAGTTTGATGCACATTCAACATAAATAGGGCCCATGCCGCATGATATTCAAATGAAAATGGAACAAACGGTCACATCAAAAGAAAGGTTATCTTCAGTGCTTTTTTCCATTGCCCTTTAATGGTGTGCGGGTATAATGCATTGTGATGAGTTCATACTTGTCTCTAGTCATCCACCCCTCCCACGCATCCATGCCCCACGCGTCTACCTTGGAGAAAATGTCACTTGCGAATACACACCTCTTCACGGACGCAAGAGGGCGCATTATGAGTTGTCACTTTGGGGTTTAAAAACATTATAAATAGTTACATAATTTACAAAACAAATGAGATTGTTCTGTTACAATACACCCCACTCATATACACAAATAAAACCCAAACAAAATATATAAGTATAATAGTATAAACACCCTTCGAAAAAGGTGACAATTAATTTAATTGGGTATTAATTATGAGAATGTACTTGTTATTTTAGTGTAGATTTATTTCGTATTTTTGTGCAAAGGAAAACATTTACAACTGGCCATTTTATGGCAAGATAACTACACCATCAGATATTGGTATCCTGTAGTCGTATATCCAGTATAGACCTTTCTATTGTAACGTCACATCCCGAGTTTTTGCCAACCAAGGTTGGAAAACTATGGAAAGCCATAACTGCAAATCAAAAACAGATAGCCATAGTTTGTAGCAATGTTACATAAATATCCAAAAATAGTGTTGAATTTGTTGGAAACAAATCAACCAATCATGGAAGGTATTTCAGTTCATGTATCTTTACAGAAAATGTTTAATTTGGTCACAACATTTTTAACACGATTGAATGTTTTGCTAACATTCGGCCGTCCATGCCAACCGGCGCACTTTGTTTATCAACAATGGAAAGTTCTATGGTTCAATATATACCAGAGTTACAATTACATTCACTGTAAGAATACCGAAAGAGAAACAATGTCAAATCCGGTCATCAATCTTACGCCCTTGATTTCATTAAAATCGCATCGCATCCCTATTCAAGATCTCGTTAAAATAAAAGGCAATTTTTACGAGATGAAATGATTCTATCTTCCCAATTAAATCAAAATAATATGATCAATTCAAATCACACTAAACCGCCTTAAACCCTTACATAGGCCATGTCGTTGACGTCAAACAATAGAAACGCGCGCGTATAGTACGCGTCACGCTCAGTCAATAATAGGTTTTCATTTGACCTTAGTGAGGAGGGTGCATTTTGAGTGACATCAGATGCAGGGGTCGAACATTCGGTGGTAGTTTGGCGATGTAAGACGCCTTGCATGAAAGGTACTAACATCAACCAAGCAAAAACTAATAGCGGGCAAAAATAGCAAACTATAAAATTAACATAATACATTAGTGAAATGTAAATCAAACATCCCCAACTTAACGACCTTGATAGTATTTTCAGAAACTCATAGTTGAAGGCTTAATGTCAGTGGAGTACATTATTTAGGCCAATGATCAGTTTATCAATTCAAGAGGTATACACGAGTATCCTCCCGTACAATTTACTTCTTAGAAACGGTATCTCTAAGACATGTCTGACATTTACAAACCATCTTCCTTTTATACGCCGGACCTTGAGATCATTTATAACCTACATTTTATTCTCTCTCTCTTTCTCAGATTTATGAACAAGGTCGAGTATTTCTCATAATGAATTCAATCTTTTGGCCAGCCTATTTCTGGAAGGACACTTTGCCTATATACAAATATCTACTTGAATCCTTATAATGCCCCGCACGTATAAATTGTTTTATAATGGAGTACAGTATAGTGAAGAAGACAACCAATTATAAAGTAAACATTATAACCTCTTTTTACATTAAAATGTAACATTTAAAAATGAGAATTTATAAGCTTTATGATATTACTATCACTTAATAATAATCATCATAATAATATATTTATTCATATTTATCTTGCTGTGTTTTAGGGTGTTTTTTTATGATGAAATCTAACTTTATCATTTTGAAGTTGGCACTGTACCAAGCACTTCTGGGGAAAATATATTTCAAGATACTTATACTTGTTATCTATTTTAATGTTGTTTGTCTGACATTGCAATTTAAGTAAGCGTTATATTTTAGTTAGGCCTATTTTGAAATTTTTAAATATGTATTTTGTACAAAGGTTTTGGAAAACTAGAGGATTTGAATGACGGGGTACTCCATTTTAAATGAATGATTTACCTCTTTGATACGTTTCTTTATGAATTTTTTAGGATTTGGAATTCGAATGAACAATTTTCCTCTGACTGGTGTACCATCTCTTCGTGTCTTAAAAACCACATTTTGATATTTTGTTAATTTTAAGAAATGTGACGCAGTATGACTTGTCAATAATTTACCTACCTTTTTCGGTCCGCACCTCTACAAAAAAGTTCGTTAGCAAGAGCACCCTATGATAGTTATCTCTATACTTTCCAACCATGGACAATAAAAGACTTGACGTCAGTGTGCGCTGAAAATAGCACCTAACTCACATAGGCCTAACCATGATTGTTTATGTAGTATAAATTGAAACGGCACTCAAAGCACAGTAAGAAAGCTCAATCCAAATTAATTACATAACCTTCCCATGTTCTGGATTCGAGGTGGTTTTTGTGTGTGTGTAAAATAGCGGATTAATATTTGCAGAACAACGTTCTCTTTCCTAACGTAATTATTATAGACACTCCATTCAAGACGTAGCGCGTTAACAGCTACAAATTTTACGTAAAACTAATGTCTTCGTTAAGGAAGTAAAATGTGCTGATATTCATTCTTTATTTGGTTGAATTAAGAACAACTTAGAGCGGGACGTGAACCTGCGACCTCCGGATGAACATTCAAATGGAACCAAATATGGATATTATGCAAATAAGCTTTTGTTTTAAGATGTTTTGGCGCTTCAAAACCAGCGTCTTTGACTTCAGTTTAAATAAAATGACAATAGATTCGCATTTAACATCCCCGTGATCACCGCTTAGTCGGTGCGTGCATTGTCACTTATCGATGACTCGAGTACTACCTGTTTAGTTCATTATGTCAGCATGTGTGATCACACTAGAGCAAAGAGGCGTTTCGCACGCTATAAGTTTTACATGCTAAATCTACCGCTCTTCTCTCGATGGGGAGAACCAGAGGTTATAAGAGCCGCTTCCTACTAATTTCATATTATATATTGACCGATGAGCCTCGTTCTCATTAATAAGCACTTTTTCTGTACCTGTAGACCTACTCCATACTTTCACTCTTATATCAAATTATTTAAAGATGCGAGGTTCAATTTTTGGCCGATTTCACCGCGAAAGTGTAGACTTAAACTTAAAAGCTATAATATTTTGAATAGATTCGAGAAAGTATCAGAAGGTTTCATTTAAGGATTTGCACGAAAAATTCGCCAGTGATAAATGGAAGTTAGTTAAAAACTAAACATGAATTATTGTCGGGATCCCGGCATTATCTCACGTCCATCAGCTAAGTACAAACAATAATAATTGTGCATGTTGCGTGATTGTATTTTGTGCATTGTCCGTGGTATACAAGTTTCTGCTGTCAACATTTGTTGAAGAGCGTCTGACCTTTTTTCTGAAGCATTTTTCTTGAGTTGGACACTAAGATGACATTTTAGCCAAAAAGGTGATGTGCAGTCTAACGCTCAGACAGTAATGTTTCAGACATGAGCAGTTTCGACAGTTTTGAAAAGGTAAAACGTTAGTTATTGCCTCGTGATCAAATTATAATGTTCTTAACTGAAGAAGTTAAGAGCATTCTCAAGACGACTGACAAAATCGCTTATTCCTGCATAACACAAGAAGAGGATTCTTGTGAAAGTGCAAACCATTAAATTTATACTTTAAATCATTCAAATGCCTTCAATTCCATTGTTGGTTTGGTTAACATTTCTGGAGAAATAACATTGTTTCAATGATCCTAAAATAGTTAGAATTCCACCTTGAATATCATCGTCATTATTTAAGTTCTATTTAATTTAATGTTATATTTATTTCACATTGTCATCCTGAAGGACAGTTTATAAAATTTGTATTCAAGGGGAAGGAAGAACATAAACAGAGTTTTTAACAGAAATCAATCGAACGGGTTTACAGTGTTGATGCTTATAATAAAGTTTACCTTAAGAACATAAGCATTGACTGTAATATATAGGCCTATATGATATTGATAATATATATATATATATATGTGTAGGTAGTGTGTGTGATTTTAACATGTAGGCCGTAAGCTAAGCTTTTGTACCACATTAACAAACGGACAAGGACATAAAATACATTAAAGTAAGACTATTGGTACAATGTAAGGATTGGCTTAACAAATAAAAAATAAAATAAAAAGGTAAATTCTTGGACGCAACTTTTGATTATCGATTTCAGCACTTAATAATTTTTCAAATTAAGGTGTTATTATCTTTATTGTTCATTATTGAAAATATATGGTATCGGAGGCCGGTAGGCCAAACACAATCAAACTTAAGCTACATTTCTATTTAACATACATAAGTTGAGAGTTCATCTTAGCCAAAATTCTCGCTCATTTCAAAGTGCTGTTGTGCAAATTTGGAGCAGTGTACCACCAAATGTTAAATTGGCTAAAACTACTGATTAATTAAGACACGGGTAAATACACATCATTCCGTTCAATTAAGACCCGGGTTGGAACACATCTGTTCAATCAAGACCCGGGTTGGAACACATCTGTTCAATCAAGACCCGGGTTGGAACACATCTGTTTAATCAAGACCCGGGTTGGAACACATCTTTTCAATCAAGACCCGGGTTGGAACACATCTGTTCAATCAAGACCCGGGATGGAACACATCTGTTCAATCAAGACCCGGGTTGGAACACATCTGTTCAATCAAGACCCGGGATGGAACACATCTGTTCAATCAAGACCCGGGTTGGAACACATCTGTTCAATCAAGACCCGGGTTGGAACACATCTGTTCAATCAAGACCCGGGTTGGAACACATCTGTTCAATCAAGACCCGGGTTGAAACACATGGCTCAATCCATTTTATCACAATGAGTTTAACTTACTTTTTTTCCTCTTCCTTTTCAACTTCTATTATTCTCTCATTTTCCAGTGTTTTTGTGAACTTTTGACTGTGTAGAGACGACTTGAAATACAAACTTGTTTTCTTCTTCCTTGTCTTTCTTTCTCTTTTTTGTCAAGCGGATATAGGGACCTCACGGCGATATTTGCAGCATATAAACCGTCTGTGAATATTTTTACTATTATACTTAAAATATTTAAAAGGGAGATTTGTTGACTTAAAAACAGAAATTCTGTGGCATGGGAGTGTTTTAGATTTTTTTTATTCGTTGCAGTAGCTGTGGTCATGGACCCTTTTTGCAGCAACTATAGCCCTTTTGGGGAATAACACTATACTTTCAAATAAAATTATAATAGGAATTAAGATAACGTTGTTGCTGACTTCAAATTGTACACAGGCTGATTTATGAACAACTCCAATAGATAGGCCCTAAAGGTGACGAAGCCGATGCTGTAATGTATTCAATTGACTCCTGAGAGATGGATGATTTTTTTTCCAATTTCTTATTTCAAAGTGTGATACAATCTGCCTGATCCTCTCCTTTCCATGCCCAAGGTCAGACAGCGATTTGTTCGCCGGATCGAGCCGGGCGGACCTAAAGGCACTTGCCCGTCATTCGCCCCGTTGTTTCTTCTGTCGCTTGAGCTGCTTCGCGTTATCTTCGCCACACGGGTTGACGTCGCCCCTCTCCCTCGACCTTTCCTAGATCATTTTGATTTCGTCACAATAAAAAAGACTGAGAAAGTCGTGGGCTTCTGGACGTTTTGGGGTTGAATTGTACATTTTATGTAACCGCGTTTGCAAGCGATTAAGTATCCGAGGTGGCTGATGGCTAGTATCGTACACACGGCGTGATAAGCCCGTGACTTGCCAAGCACGTAGGAAACATAATAAGCACGGTGAACTTGATTGGAATGTCACTGGTTCACCGTGACAAGGCCTCTAGAACTCATTTCCGCTGAGGACGTGCTGCTCTCTTTAACAACGCCCCTCTATTTCATCATTCCTTTTGATATTCCTTTGCCTCTATAACTTTTAGATTTCCTCTTCGTGTTCCTACAACGATTCATTGTCGCCCACTTGTCCTTTTTCCGTTTAGTTTAGTTGTCACACTCATATTTATATTTTCCGTTGTTGCCACTTTTCCGTAATCGTTACTTTTACCCTATTCAGAAATGTCAAAACCACGGTGCATTTTACTTCTTATACTCCCTCTACATAAAATCACAGCAATTTTCAACGATGACATTTAATACCGTTTACTGTTTATTTTACCGTAATCCAGATGCAGTGTACAAAAAGTACAATTTTACGAATATTTCCAGTGGCTTATATATGTTTCTGCTCGGCTGATCGATCTGTCCGCATGTATAGCTTCATGATGGTGTGTAGAGCATGCACAATGTGGAGCTGTTAACGGAAAAATACATCGGGCGCAGTCAGAATTTCAGGATGCAGTTTTGGGGGACTTTTTTTTACTAACTTTGTGTCTTCAAATAAGCCAGAAGGGATATGAACTGGGGTGAAGGGGGTGGGAATATGGCATGGAAGGGTTATGTAGGTTTCGATGGAACGTAAATTCAGAGTCGAATTGGATTCAGTTTGAACGCATTATTTTGTATATTGTGTTTCTGTTAGCTCACTTCAACCGAGGATGAAAATGTGCTGTGAATGTACATGTGACGACCAAGTCTTTACAAATTGAAACACGTCAAGTTTCGTGAATAAAATTATAAGACTATCTTTGTGTTCTGTATCAAAATGTTTCCATATACGATGCTTCAAAGGAGTACAGTCTGGTTCCCCTGTGCGTAAAAAGTATTGTCCTCGTTAATACTCAAGGGACACCTGACTAAAATGGCCGCAAAAATATCTCGTCAAAGTAAACGTAATCTCATCGTGTCCCGTGTCTTCTCTTACAAAGGCAATATAGATCGTTCTCACTGCTGACGTGTGCCAATCACATGCACGCTTCGTTTTCAATGGTCTCCCGCAGTGACGTGTTCTTTACACTGTGATTTCCTTAACTGGTTCCCCATAAATGCACAAGTTATTACATATCATGGTGCAACCATGTTGTTTTATCTCCCATTCAAACCAATGTAACCAAACCGAGGCTAGAAGGGAAAAATAGTCTGTTCTTCTGGTGAAATGAGAATCAGGAGTGGCTGATTGCAGACGATGAATATGGTAGCACCTTACATGTCTTTATCCTAATTGGTCAGTTTTGAATGACGTGAACATTTTCTTTTTCTGGGCTTTCTCAACATTTACCACGCATCCATCATTTTCTGAGCGTCGAAAATCATTATTATGGTTACTGATTTGCACTACATCGTTTCCAGCCTCTTTTCAGTTGCGTTAATTTAAATTGACAACAACAAATTTACAACAAACAAATCTGCACTCTGTTGCTGATAAAATAATCTTCTTGGTCGTTGTATGTAAATAATCTCGACAAAAATTAGGCCGCCAGACAAATAGACTGCTGTCACTTTCAGTTTTCCTAAACTTTGACCGTATTGATACAGGTTATCCAAACAAGACGGGTTCAAAAATATCTTGTGTGTAAATCTCTTGACCTTTTTTCAAACACTTTTGTAATGTTTCCCTTTGCAAGCATAAGATTGTTGAACAATATTCCTATATCTATCCCAATATTTTCCCCCACAGTAAATGATAAAATACCTTTTGGGCATAATTGTTGTCTGTTGAGTTAATAATAATAATAATAATAATAATTAAAACTTGTAAAGCGCCATCTATCTAAGACTAAACTTATTCCGAGGCGCATAAAAAACCAAACAAAAACAAAAAACAGAAAGAGTAACCAAAAAGATTACAAATTACGTAGCTTAGAAAGAAATAAGAGCACATTGAATAAAACAGATTTACATAAATGTGTCGGCAAAAACAAGTGGAAAAAATAACAAACAGATAGTCAATCATAATAAACATCCAGTGAAAGTTGAAGTCTCCAACAATCAACAATTTATTGAGAGACGCGGAAAGTATTGCAACATATTCAGAAAACTCATCAAGAAACATTCTAGGGGTAAAACGATTTTTTGAACTATACGGTGGTCTATAAATGATGACAACGTCAGTAGTTCGTGCCTGGCAAAAGTACACAATGTATTTGATCTCAAGCATAGGTCACTCACCCCATCTCGTGTTCTTTCTTCCTCCTTTGTGTTCACTGTATCCTTCTTAAAGACACTGAACCCTTCATTATCTAGTTACGCAAGCCCATCATCACCACCGTGGTTCACTAATTTGTATATATGATGTATCAATGCACAGCATCAGGAATCAGTGAAATCTTACAGTCATGATGATATCTTTACCATTGTCAAATCTACATCCACCATCAGATTAAAGAGACAGATCAGATTATTACCTTTTATAAGAAAATTTTGCACGAAGATACAATTGTAAAGAGTAAAAAGCATCTTACAATATGTTATTTCTAAATTATCTAAATCCAACAAACGAAATCATCATCATGTGTTTGTAAATCGAAGAGCCCATATAGTATCGGAATTAATGATGAACCATCCCTTTGTAAGTTGCTTGAAAACTAGAGGAATGGAATGATTTACTCTTCCAGTAACCAATGATGTATCCCTTTCCGATGTTTTTGGAAAGCTATATAATACGGAGTGGAATGAATGTACTCTTTCAGTCTGAAGAATGTCAATTTTTTGTATATGTTTCTTGAAAATAGAAGATTAAACTGAATGTACTCTCATCAATGGTGTACCATTCCTTTAAATGTTGTTATAACAATTTAGACAGATAGTGGGCTGCAACTCTGTATGTCATCTGCTGTAAAAACCCTTCCAATTCTTTATAATGAGCTGGACCTTTTTCTAAACCTCGGTTTGGGCTCTGTCTCCGACCTGGGCTCTGTCCTCAATTTTGGAGCAGTGTACATTTTGCACGGTGTTTCCAACATCAAACAAAGCCAAGAGCTGGAGACGGTGCGAGTTTTGGAAAAAGCCCCTGATTGAGTTCATTATTTCACAGCAGCCAAGTATCGATTGTTTCATGCTATAGTGTGCATCCATTAACCCCCAAGAACACGTATTCATCCGCACGCACTATTTTAAACATGACCCAAAGGTACACTGCTCGCGCAGTGATAATGTACTCTATGCTTTAGTATCATTAAACACTATAAATGCACCGGTAGTCTTAATAGAATAGTATTTGGCCAATGTACAAATTTGAAAAGTAAAAACATGTTTCTCAGTGAGCTACAAACTTTGACAGATATTAGTGTTTTAATTAGCCTATTTGCCATTTCGCAAATACGGATTACGAAGTTGAGTTTGCCGTTGTTATTTTGTTGTGTGATGAAGTTGTTGACGGTTGCATGAGATATTTAAATTTTCTTTGTAACATAGGCTTAACTTTATAGTATGATGTAAATGGTATATTATTGTTTGTCATTTATTTGTAAACATACTAAATCGCTTTTGTTTCCTTTCCACAGCACCCGAATTTCGTTCCATGCTTGTTAAGGCACCGGATCAGGCCATGAGAGAGTCGGCCCATCAACCGACGAGGGACCCCCCTTCCGTATCCTCCACACACCAGGTGCCGGAAGCACAGGAACGGGGAGGGGGAGGGGCCAAAGGCTCTAGGGCCTGCTGCTTCTGCTGGTGTTGCTGTTGCAGTTGCTCGTGGTAGGATCATTTCGATCTTACCTTTATCATGATGCATCCATCTTTGGTTGGGTTTTTCTTATATCGAAGTCAATGTTATCGAAACGAGGCTGGAAGAAAACAAAGTCTGGCCTCTAGTCAAATATGTGTGTCATTGTCGTGATGTGTATAAGAGGGAACCTGACAAGGATGGTTGCAACATGATAAAGGTCTGCTTGATGTTTTGAAGTTTCTAAGAGTGCGATCTGCGTCCAATTTCATAAAGCTGTTTAACAGAAAAACTGCTTAGCAATTTTCTTTGCTCAGCAAAACATGAGTAGGGCACCAGTCGCAGCAATGTAAACTTCATGGCATTTTGGCTTGTTACCGGTTTCTGCTAAGCAAGATTTTCTGTGCTTAGCAAGTTTGTGTGGTTGAAGACTTTATGACATTGGGCCTTGCTCCTCTTCTTATGAAGACGAACTGAGCACACTGTTCGGACCGTCGATACTTTGTTTTCAGAAACAACGTTCTTCTTACTAGGGATTAGTTCATGGGGTATCAATCGTAAACTTTTTCTTTTCTATGTTCATTCCACATCATGTAAAGATTTTTATTTTATTTGACAAAAACCCTGTGGCAAGGCTCAAGGGTTCAAGTTCACAATGTAATCTTTCCTGACAAATTGGGTCTGTTCGTTTGCTTGCTAACTTGATAAACTATTATTTTATCGTAATTAGGAAAAATAACCTTGTCTTATCTGCACAGAGCAAAGTACACGGGGAAAATGCCAAAACAACTACAGTAACCTTAAATTCACAAGTTAACCATTGTGTTTAAGTGTATACAAATGAAAAATTCATCTGGCTTCTTATCGACCGTGTGAATGCAGTAACGATACAACGGTAACACTGATGGTATGCTTACATGAGGAACATTATTTTGTCACCGGTTTTACAAGAAACCATGTTCTTCATTGTTTCAACTGTGCAGCAATGTTACTCTGTTTTACAAGCATCATTTGGGAGCTCGTTGATCTTAAACGACCACTGAGTTTGGATCACTGAGTTGTTTTAGTCATATTAGTCCAGCTGCTAAGACCAATATGTGGGGGGAAAATTCCCTTTTTGGTAAAAGCACGAAACTTCCTACAGTTGTTTTCATTTTTAGACTTGGACCCATCTCAGATCTTGCCCATTTTAGGGGCGCGGCTATAGGTTTTGGGGGACGACAAAATAATCATTCTTCAATTAGTGTGTTTTGTTTTTCTTTGACAGTCTAAGCATGAAGAACACCGGCAAAGAAGAATCAGGGGGCGGATCCATGGAGTTGGCAAATGGGGATACAAATGATAAGTAAGTATTCATGAAACTATATGCATTGGGGATTTCAAATCTAAATAAATGAATAATTCATTACTGTGTATTTATTTCGATGTCACACTGCTTTAGACTTTTATTTATAGCAAATTAATGACGGCACGTTTTTTAACAAGATTTGTGCCACGCAAATAAAAATGTGGGGATTTTTGGGAACTTATTTAAGACCCGCCAGGATTAGTTACTACATAAATATTGGATTGTGAAACAAAACTTGATCAAATACAAATGACATTTTTTTAAAGCACAGCGTTATTAAGCACTTAATCAAATCTTATGGTTTTCAATTTGCGGTGACACCATGCGTTATCTATTTTTCGCCAATTTCATAGAACTGCTTAAGCAGAAAATATTGCTATAGACACATTTCTGCTTACCAGAATTGAGAATAATACCAGTCACAGCTGATACATGTGACAAGGTAGTTTGGATTGTAACCTTAGTCTGGTATAGTCATAATTTTGTTGTGCTTAGTTATACATGTTGTGCTTTGCAGCCTATGCAATTCGGTCCTTATAACCTTGCTTACTTCTCAAAGAGCTTGTCCTGCAACGGAGTAAATGAGTGGATAGGGTGAACTTCTCGTATTATCTTCACCATCCCTGAGTTAGAAAATAAGCCGAACTTTTACAGACCAAACTTGTTTTTGTCTGTTTGTTTTGTGGGGGTATTTGTTTTTGATAAATTGTATCTATTTATTTTGTAATAATTAATGTTTTTAGTGTATTTATATTTATAGTTTTTTTATGACCAGGGGCTTGTACATCTTTTTGATGAAAGTTTTTAAACTGTAGTACTTCCCTGGACTACTCCTGGTCAATGATATTTTCAGTGCCCGAAGACTTAAAATAAACAAAATAATTAGAAATATAACTTGTTGACCGTGTTTTGTATATTTTCCCCTTAATAGTCCAACAGTAGAAGAGATACGAATCTGGTCACATTCATTCGATGCAATGATGAAAAGTGCAAGTAAGTAGATTAGTATTCATTTTATGTCCGTACAAATGTATTAGGAATTGGGTATCCCAAGAGTTTGTTCCCTCAAATTGGTTTGCAAAGCCAACTATTGTTTGAAAAATATAACGACCGGAGATGGTCAAAACTTATTGAAACTGTATGGTTGTCGTTGATCCTTACAAGGGAAATTTCCACTTATTTTCTAAGGTGAACTTAAAACAACGCTACATTAAAGCATTTCGCCAAACGATAGGTCATTTCAACAAGTCGGTTTGGATGAGTATAGGTAAATTCATAATTTACGTCAACCGCTCCATTCAATTCATTCGAATTCAACCCAAATTCTAAGTTCTGCATTGATTATATGTATATGCCTTATTTGCGTGTAAACGATGTTGGAAAAGAACTTTGAGAAGTAGAGAATAACTTGGGTAATTTAACAAGATGGTGGGAATGCATCTACTAAAAACAAATCCTCATTTGTTTTTGTTTATAGGAGGTCGCAGGAGATTTCGGGACTATTTACGGTCGGAATATAGCGAAGAGAATTTACTATTCTGGCTAGCCTGCGAGGAGCTAGGGAAGGAATCGAACTCAGCTGCTGTAGAGGAAAAGGCCAGGCTAATTTATGAGGATTATATATCTATTCTTTCACCAAAAGAGGTAAGAAAATAGAAACGAAACATTTGCTTATATTAAGACTCTTGGACTCTAGTCTTGAGATAGATGACTTTGTTTTTCCTTTAAATTGAAGTTACCGATCAGAAAATAAAAGAAAAAAACCTAAAGTTTAGCTCTCTTTGTCGAAGAGCATGCATTTGATGTATAGCAGGACATACCAGGTAAATTTCAATTGCTTATGTAGCTCTGTACATTTTTGAGAACAAAGGTTTCCAGTCTGCTGCCACCTAGCGGAAAAGTTTCACCAGTTTTAACAATCTTTGGCAGTGCCTATTACACATTAATTAGATGTTAAAACATGTTTTGAATTTGATTGCCTCCCCCAGGTAAGTCTGGATTCTCGCGTTCGAGAGACCGTAAATCGGAACATGACCGACCCGACCATCCACACGTTCGACGAAGCCCAGCAACAAATCTACATCCTCATGCACCGAGACTCATTTCCACGCTTTCTCAACTCCAAAATGTTCCGAAGAATGGTCGAGAATGCGAGCCGTGAGAAGAAGTGAGGAGCCCCATCTACCGGTAGGCCTGATACCTCAAGGCCCGCCTCCTCCTCATGACTTTTGGTGTGAAAAATTCGAAACACTAATGATGACCTTATGGACGTTGAACGGAGCAGTGTACTGGTTAACATTGTGTAGACTTTTTAAAATGGACGACAAGACGGCTTCAGCGATTGTCCAGCGTGTCTTCAAAAGACGGTGCCCTGCATTGTGACATCACGCAGACGAGCATCGCTGTGGACGATTTAAAAACACCTGGGGCTTGTTGACTCACCGTGTTAGAAAACATGACGTCACTGATCAGACCACGTGACCACTAGACGAACGAGATGACGACAGCGAAGCGGTACCGCGCCGTGACGTGCACCGTTGAAAATTGGCTGCAATATGGGCGGCATCTACCGTAGAGGGCGTACCACTTGCAGAGATTTGGCGTGACCTCTCCCCTTCAGGAAGGTGTAAAAAAAATGGCGGTCATGCTGGAAGGGCTCTAATAATATGGGGTCCATTTAAGAAGTTCAGAGAACACAGAGTTGCCGACCGGCTGTACATCGTAACGATTACAATGCCGAAGGATCATTCTGCTGTAGGAAGAAGAAAAGATGGCAATGTGGCCAACAGTTTCCTCAGGGATTATTCACAAATTTACACATCGGCGTGCTTATGTTATTAAAAAAAATGATGGAATGATAAAGAAAATGAAAGAAAAAATGAAAGCCGGAGCTTTCATTACAAGGGCTGCATGCTGTAATACTCAAATCCACGAACGCTTATGGTTGGTGTATACCTGTATTATGGCGTACGGAGAACGTGTGTGATATCAAGGGTGGCATGTCGCTTGCCCGTTAAGGATGCAAGTAATGAGTGAGAGCAGTTCAAAGTTTCTCCACCAAGTTTGGGCTTCGGGTGAAGATACAATCGTTTCAGGCAAGTCGTGAGTCTTTCTCAGGGGTTGATTCGAAACCAACTGTTTTAACAATGACCTGGATTTTTGTTTCCACAATCTGAATTTCAGCTTTATTACCGGCTTTGAAACATTCCATGTGGCCAAAAAAATACCAACACTTTTTTAAAAATTTCCTCTGAGAGAGAGAGAATGCCCCACCCAAACAAGACTTTTTCAAATATATTAGTGAATTTAAAAAAATCTTTGTACCATTTCCATCACAATTTGCAATTGATTGTTGATGCAAAAGGTCTTTAAAATAAAGGTTCTTCATTGTAGGAAAGAACACGTGTAAATTATTGTATGGCAATCACGCAAAGGCAAGTCAGAATCACGAGTCACATTACCTTATTCTGTGTCCATTGGCTAAAACATTTCATTTATATTTTATACTTATCAACCCTACGAGAAACTCTATACGAGCCCATATAGATTGTTGACAGCGGTTAGTTGTAGTTGATAAATTAATCCAATCATGTGGAAATAATCGATTGTGAATTATCTGATCCAAGCTGATGTTGTGAAGAAACTTTGAAACAAAAGCATCCATACAGCATCGCCATTTTTATTAATGACGTCGAAGGAGCAGAAAGGCATAAAAACAAGAGGTTTGGACAAAAGTTATTAATAAGTTATAATTTGTGGCCTTTTTATCAACGTGTGTACGCGTGAGGTTGAGACTGCGAACCGGTGCAAGCGACTTTTCTACACCCTTGACCAAAGTAGTTTCGTCATAATGACGTAACAGCCTACAATGTTTCCTCGCCATTGGCTCAAGTAGTGAGCTTTTATAAACAAATAAAAAAACAAGTAAAATGATGAGTGACTTTTGATTTCTTGTGATACAGTAACACCTATGATCGAAAAACGCGCCTCTGCCAAAGAACTTATATTCGTAACAAAACATATTGGTGTCTTTTTGTTTTTGTTTTCTACTCACGAATTTTGATGTTTATTGCTTAACGATTTTACCAACGGACGGTCTAATTTGTATTGATTTGTACTGTTTTTTCGGTGACAGTAACGTAACTTTAAAAATATTGTCTGAAATGTGAAAGTTGTGATGGGTGACTATTTAGTGAATATTTAGATTTTAAATTCGGGAAGTTGTCATATTGCTTTTTTTGTCAAGACCGTGATTTGTACTCGTACCTTTTTACTGTTATACACACACCATTGTGTTTACACGTATCGTTCTACATTTTAGGTGCTTTTTTGAAAAGCGAGTACATTTTGAATTTGTAAGTAAATTAGCAGTGCAATTTTTTATTCATATCGGTGGAGCTACATAGTGTGAAGAATTTTCAGAGCAAGTTGTTACCTCATTCTGGTGTTTCCGTCAGTGATTAGTTTGTGGATCCACTCATTGTCGTGTTGATCAACTCCTTCTTCTTTCAATACAAATTTTATATTTCCCGGTTTATTCAGCTACTGTTATTATGTAGGGAGGTATCAATTAATTGAATACAGAGGAAAATATGAGTGTTGAACTTAACCAATTCTAGAACCCAAAACTACATTTTCTGCAATGCTTTCTTTTAATTTGTTTTCTATGATTCCGTTGCAGTGCAATTTTCTGTGCGGTCTCTAGTTTTATTCACAGGAATACAAAATGGAAATTTCCACAATAAACTTCTATTCCTCACACCCTCCATGCATCAGCGAAAACAAAACATAGCCTTATACATAAACAGCGCCATTTCATTACTGGCTTACAAACAATAATCAGGTGCAGTTCTGTCGCTTAATTCCGCTAAAAAATATAGGCATTTGAACTGATGAGCTTGCTTCTGCAAACATAGTCTGGTTATCATAATGGGCAATGCAGTTTGTATTCAGGGAATATGACACAAGATGACTGACTTGCAAATAAGACGAATAGATTCAGTCAATTTCAATTAGCTCATTGTTAAGATCAATTCAACATACATCTGAGGCATTTTCCCAAACCTCAGCTTGGGCTCTGTCTCCGGCTTGGGCTCCGTCATAAAATTTGGAGCAGTGTACATTTTGCACAGTGTTTCCAACAACAGACGGAGCCCGGAGCCTTATCCGAGGTTTGGCAATAGCGTCTGGCTATATGTTTGGAGATATTGAAAGAGATCCCAATAAATGATATAACAGACTAGTGTATCCTATGCATCGATGATTGTAGCATGCTGACAGCACCCACAGTATACTAAGAAGCACTTCACTAAACTGTCCCTAGCTATTTCTTAAATCATCTAATTTCACGCATACTTCACTGTCACAATCCTCACATACCCCATGCACACTCCTTGGTGGAAAAGAGCAATACTGGTTAAATGTATTGTGAGATTCAACCCTACACTCCGACACATTTACGTCAAGGTATCGTTAGTGTCTGGTGGCCCTTGCACACCCTTTGGCCATTCGCCTGTGTAAAAACAACTACCCGATTACAAACCTGTATCCTACTATCCACAATTTATGATGTTTTCAAACACCACCCACACTAATTTATACTAATGAAGTGTTTATGGCTTAAAGACCCCTTGCATATGACGTCACAGGCCCAAACAGTCCCCTCACTGAGGTTAATGAAGACTTATCATTGGCTGAGAGTCGTGCGCGGTGCGTGCACGTTTCCATTGTTTGACATCAAAGATGGCAGCCAAATGCAAGGGGACTTGATTTGTTTTATCATTTCAAATGTGGAACTTATTAATACAATAATCTGTATCCATACCAAAGGGCAAGTTTATAAACCAATTTACTCGAAGATGTTTAACTTCTAAATCGAACTTGAAATGGAAGACTACAATAATTTCATAATGTTGCCGACATATTTCCCAATGCGTTCATTTGGAAAATTAACATGGCCACCGTCAATGGTAATTAATTTTATGTTTTGTCGCGTATCTTATGGGCATTAATAATGTCGTTCAGTTATTCTATGTAAACATTATCAATAGTGACAATAACTGGTTGCACGTAGGAGTGTACCCACAACAAAGTTTTTTGTTTGTTCGGGCTCAAATTATTCGACCACTAGGGGGCCTACAGTACTTCAGTGGTTAAAGTTTGTTGTACATGTATTGTGTCAGACAATTTTTGTACATGTACTGAAAGAAATACCAAATGAATGTGCAGGTATTAATAATTCATGGGCACTTTTGTATGATGTGATGTTGTTTCTCTTTGTCTTTTTGTACTGTAATCACTGCTTCTGACTTCTTTATGTGCCAATTTTGCTATATACACCTCAACCTTATAGCAGACCACGTGCCGAATTTGGGCATTCTAGGTCCAACCCCAAAACTTGGTCCAGTCCTCCAACCATTTTGGTTTGGGGGTACATTATACACTAGTTGTGTGCATGGGGCTACGATTGGGCTTGGCTGCAAACATCCTTAGTTGGGTTTTATTTAAGCAATATCCATGCTACGCACAGACAGTTCTTGATCAAGATCCACGAAGGTTGGGTCTTGGAGTTCTCCAAAACCAAAGATGTCTCTCTTTTTTTAAATCCGAATCACTTTTGGCTTTTAGCCATAGAGCCACATCAGCTTGTTCATCTCTTTTCAAACACACTTTTTGTGAATGTTAGTAACCATGTTCCTTGTACCTGTGTTACATAACCAAACTAAGTATATGCTAAACAAAGGGACCAAGTAACATCTATAATTCTACAGGAAACTGTGTTAGCATTGTACTTTATACATCTTATTTTCTTCAGAAATTTGATCAAAGTAATATGTTTACTATCTTGCTGCAAATTTTAGCACTGCAAAGTGTGTACATAGTGTATTGAAGAAATAGCGTAAACATTGTAGATATATACGTTTAGCTATTTTAGTTTACATTTATTTGTTATGTCAAATTGATATATAATTTATTATATAATATATGAAAGAGAGAACAGAATTTAATACAATGTTAACAATTTATGTTTAAGAAAATTTTCATATTTAGATTTTTATTTGAGGGTGAACATATTTTACAGAAGGTAACAAAACTTTCACTTAAAATTTTCCACCAGATTGTAATCACATATCATATAACCAATGATTGTATAGTAACACACTATTTCGAAGTCCTATACATCCATCATCATAACTTTGTAATGCGCTTTTGAACATTTTATGGTTAAATGCGCACACTAAATGTGGTTTTATTATTATTATTAGTGCTGCACATTGTGCGGTAAGTTTGTCTCGAAATCGGACATTTACTAACCGCCTCTGGGTTTTTCAAGCTTCGTCATTTCGGTTTGCAACCCTCCTGTGATCGGCCCCGCTCCGCCACGCCCCAAAATAGCGAACAGACTATAGCTGCACAACGTCGTTACCATGGATGTACCATATCGCCACACACCATGTTGTCCCAGGCATGCCATGCTTGAAACTAAATTATACGATACGGTGCATGCCCATGGGAACGAATTGGCGTATAATATGTTAAAATATAGCTCCAGACATATTACGGTAATTATAACAGTAAACACGTAAGCTTACTGGCGTCACTCCGTAGTATTCTTAATATAACTCTCAAAATTCCACACATCCGGGCTATTGTTTATTATTATGGTATGTTATAATTGTTGTTTTGCGTACGGATTGCGAATGCATGTGTTTTATTTGAGCACACCTCATCAGCAGAGCAATGTTGCAACTCACTCTGATGAAGTTGCGTAAGCTCGTCAATGGCTGGCCCCCGGGGGATTTTCCAAACAAATTTTTAACAATTAATTACTGAGAAATACTGAATTAGGTTTTACAACTACAGGGTTGGAAATTGATAACAGTGTCTGTTTTTGGTATTCCAGCATGAAATTAGAGGGTTAGTTACAAAAGCCTGGATAACTTAATATTGTTTACTTTAATGTCAAACTGTTTGACGTGGATGTTATAACTCAATAGGGTTCGAAATAAGAATCTCAAATTGACTCAACCCACCCCCACCCTAACCCCAATCTACGCGAAGGTATAGGCCTCCATAAAATATATTTGTAAAATGGCTTATATACTTTTGGTGTTTTCACGTTTCTGCTGTCCAACCCGGACAAAGTCAATTTTGTATACAAATACAGAGACGCTGCTGTTTAGATTTTATGATTTTACGATGTGAATTTGGATTCTTTGTTCATTTGGAGAATGATGTGTAAAGTTTCAGAACAACAACAAATAATATTAATTATTTTATCAATAACAGTCCATTCAATGTGGCGTAAAGTGAGATTTTTCTATAACAACATGTTTTATAATTATACGTAAACGCTTGTATGACATGTCAAAACCTTTGTATAATATAACCTTTTTTCCACCAAAATCACCGAGGTACGTAGATATACATAATTATTGTTCAGAACACATTCTGTGATTAAAAAAAATTATATTAAACTTGGATTCCTAGCGAGTAGCCATTTTTGTGCATATCTGCCTCTTACGGGGGTAATCTTTTTAAGGTGTACATGTTGTATGTTCGTACGGTTGACAAAAAATAAAAGCGCTGACTGTGCAGGCTTTTGCACACATCTTGATCTGAGTGTTATTTCTGTTGTTATTAAAGCACTTTATGAGTACAATTTTCATATGTGAGTTTGTTAGGCTATTTTTTGTGACACATTTTGTTAACTGGCATTCGAGAAAGACCTTGCAAGTGTCGAAACGCCAGGCCATTGACTGGTTTTTGCATGCCAACAGAAACTGCATCGGGACCTGTAGGCCTAATGTCCACTTTTCAAATCTCCTTGCACAAACAGATGACACATGACGAGAATAACTCGTAAAACTAAAAATACTAGAAAAGAAGTTTAGTACAGAAGTTAAAACAACAAGTAAAACATTTCTCGTTTTCGGGAGCTCAATTCACTATAATTAAATAGGCCCACGTAACAATTCTTCTTACGGTAAAAGTTTTGAAGAACCACTCTAAAAACGAGCAAGGGCCCCCTTGGGAGAATTAACAGTTCTTTGATAACTGATAGTGATATGGCTACCCTGGTTAAACAAGACGAAATAAATAAATAAATCTGAGTATAGAAAGGATGGTTGTATTTTAAAACAAAATTGTTCCGTAAACAATTATTTCTATATAATGAGCTAGAGGAGAAGTCTATCAAGTCGGATCGCATCATTATATAAGACCCCTATTATAAGCCTACTCAAACGTCATTATCACTTGATCTAAACATAAACATGACGCATGATTTATTTGTTTGTTTGTTTTTGGGGGTGTTTGTTTGTTTGTTGGTTTGTTTAGATGATCTTCCCAAAGGGAAGTTGACAAAGCTTCCACGGTGTGTCATAATAAACGCCAAGCTGAAGCTGGCCGGCAACGGTCAGCCAATCTCTCTCATGCATACACCATGGTTCTATGTAAAGAATGAATTGCACACGACACCAATCAACTGTGATTCAGTAACTGGACAACAATACTTATTCTCGTCATTCTCGATCTTTGGTTTATTGTTGTCTGCACCTTCGGGGTCTGCATTCGCAATTGTTTACCTATTTTGCGGTGATGGAGTAATTAAGTAGGGCACCGCCCATCATGGCACCGCCCTAGCGCGAATTGCAACCCGTGTCCCTCCCTTTGTTTTAGAATGTAGATAGTTTAATTAATTCCGCATATGATTAATTCCTAAATGATTTAGAGATATCTCTAAATGATTTAGAGATATCTCTAAATGAATTAGAGATATCTTTAAATGAATTAGAGATATCTCTAAATCTTTTAGAGATATCTTTAAATCATTTAGAGATATCTTTAAATGATTTAGAGATATATCTTAATAATTTAAAGATATCTTTAAATACATTGAAGACACCCTCAGTACTTTTAAATCTCAACTAAAAACCCACTTGTATCCAAAGTTATGCTAATATTATCTTGAACTATATGAACATTCATAAGTAGTCACTTTCTGTAGTTGGTCTCTTTTTGTTGAGAACATTTGTATAATGTATAGTTTTGTATCTGTAATTATTGTTGTTGTTTGTTTAAGCGCTTTGTATCTACCTTTGTAAAAGGCGCTATATAAATGTTATTATTATTATTATTATTATTATCGTTGATGGCATTAAACAAAAATTAAAGACGTTGCTAATGCTAATAAATGTTACTTTGGCTCGCCATACTGTTTTATTATTTTTTTGGTTAAAGTAAAGTTGTGACGGTATAGCTGGTACCAACCCCTCAACCACCTTGAACGTGAATGTAAGACAACTGCTTCCGTCTGTCCTGGAGAGCTGGTAATTGCAGGTTACTGAGCATTTTGGTGATACTATGACCGATAGTTTCCTGTGATGAAGCGCATTCACCACTGGTTGGCCCATAATTCAAGGTTTGTAATATCTTGTTGTAGGATGGCGTAGTCTTTTTGCGGTGTTGATTTGTCTATACAAAGAGGCAATCATCCGCAAACAGCCTCACTTACTTGAGATGATACGGAATAGGGGCCCTAACACTGTTAACAGTAACACTGTATGCCTATGTATGTGTGCTCCATTTGAACATAAGCCATCTTAGAGAAAAGGAACAACTTTTTGGGTGGAGCATTACCTAGCAGCTGGGGTTACTCAGAAATATCATGGTTGTCATTGTAAAAACTAAAACTGTAAAAGATTCGAGAAAGGTACTGATGTTATACCGGTACCCGAAAAAAGTCGGCGGTTGACTCTTTTGGCTAGTCTAGTATTGAATATTGTTGTCCATAACTCGGTAACCGACCAACACGTTATCTTATTGTGACAGTGATCTTTGTTGCTGGGTACCAGTTTCAATATCGTCACACGTCTGACTCAAATTCAACATGGCGTCCATGACCACCGACGACAACGTGAACAAATGGGAGACCGTCTCGAAGAAGAAGAAAGCGACTTCCTCTGACAAAAAAGCGGCAAGGAAAAACTTTGCAAATGTTGCTCCCACCCTGGATGTTGCGAGTAAGTTTACGTGAATTAATTCGGGACCGTTGGAGAAATTATTTCAACTTTCTTTCAATCAAACTGCTGACGAGTGAGTGTGACGGCACAGAATTTTCCCAGCCATATGTTTCTAATTCTAGCCCCATTAGTGCCAATACTCTGGACTTCCTCTGCTCCTTGCTTGGCCCTATGCCCATGTATCGTAGGACGCCCTGTATTCAGGGCGTCCCTGAAATCGAGGCAAATCTGTTACCTCTCTGTGCGCGATGTAAACAGTCCCTAGATACAATTTTTGTGGTTTGACTTGCCAAGCAAAGAGTCTCCTCTCATTTGACCAAAACTTAGAAACATGTAAGGCTCCACTGGTTAGTTGCACTTGTAAATGCAAAAAGTTGTGGTATTTTAGGCATTTCTGCAAGTACAAAAATATGTCATACTGTCGGGGCCATAAAAAAAAAAATTCCCACCGAAAAAGTTTCATCAAACACTTTTTCAATTCACAATTCACGATGATCAAATCATGTGACTGAACATTCTGCTGAGCATTCTGGGGGGAAAAAATACAGAGGCTTAAAGAAGCCACGTGCCTTATATCATTTTCTAATAGTCTGGGTATTTTTTTTTTTTAACACTCTATCATTTTTGTTATTAATATTAAAATTTAAACTTCAGCTTTGTGATTCGATTATCACTGTTTATTTATATGCTTTATTATAAATGTTAAGAAACATAAAAAGACACAAAACAAAATAAAAATAAGATTTGAAAGCCAAGAATTATTTACATTTTTTTATTTATATTTTTTTTTAAAGTTTTTGAAAAATACCATGGTTATTTTTAAAACTAAATAAAAAAAAAAGTTGAATAAAATGAAGAAAACTGCTGGCTATAGAGTCATACACAAAGTCTCACAGAACACTTGTAGTCACTGCAGATGTTTCTTCCACGTATGGCTTCACCCGGACACCATACTTTCTTGTTTGCATCGAAAACAGGTCAAACTCAAAACAAATGGGACGCTATTGAAGTCATCAAAGATCGGTGCGTGGTGTGAAAGTTTCAATGTCCATCACGTTTTAATATATGTTTGCATATTTCTTATAAACAAAAGAAGGTAATTAGGGCATCAGTTGATTATGGAATATTTTTATTTGTTTTCAATTCAAAGAAAAAGGCATACATGTACTACATCGAAAACCGGACAGGGGAGGATACCTCCAGGAGGTGAAATAATTTTTCGAATAGAAACTCACGTTTTTATGCCGAGATTTTTTCTCCAGTTGTCACCTATTGTAGCTCATTTGTGACATTAACTTAAAATGTGCGCGCGCGCTCGTTTTGGTGTAATTTTATGAAGAAAATCTGAGGCGTTATCTGACACGATTTGACTGCCCGGCATCCATGTTGTTTTACCGGGCAGTCAAATCGTGTCAGTAACGCCTCAGATTTTCTTCATAAATTACACCAAAACGAGCGCGCACATTTTCGTCTTAATGTGCTGTCCACAAATGAGCTACAAAAATAAGTGACAACTGGCATGACTGGGGAAAAAATCTCGGCATAGAAACGTGAGTTTCTATTAGAAAAATTATTTCACCTCCTGGAGGTACATGGGCGTAAGGCCAAGGATCGGAGGAAGTCCTAGAGTATTGGCACTATTATTGGGGCTAGTTTCTGTTCAGTTGCCCAAATTATCGGTCATGCCATTTTATTTTTAGTTTTTTTAGTTTCTACTTCCATGACTTGGCTACAATTCCGAATCCGTATCCTGCCACCACTTTATCTCACTTAATTTAGGTCAAATTGTATCCTTACCAGTCCAGAAGGGTCGACAGAATGTATACAGAGAGGCACAGGCACTTTTATTTGACCCCAAAAAGTGGTTTCCATCCTCCCGACAGTTACACAGACCGGACGGTTTTTATTATTAGAGCCACGGCGGGTGCATAGGTAGGTATTTGGTAGGCCTGTGTATCCATTGTCGGTCATTTTCATTTTTTCAAAAAGATGCCAAATCCAACTGCCACTTTTTCTCTCATCATCATGACCAAAAGAAGTTAGACCTACCAAAAGATTTTGTTTTGTTTACATAAGTAAAAATGTGGTGATCGTATTTCAGAATTTTCATTTTTGTTACCAACAACTCTTCAGAGAGTGATACAGAGTTGTGTGCAGGCAATGTACTCCTAGGTGAACTGTAAAAAAAATCTCAAGTAGGAAGGGTTGCTTTGTTACCAATTCCGACCTTTACAGCCTGAGTATTAATTAGTTGTTTACATTCTTCCCCCCAGGCCCTGTAAAGGAATCAGAGACTGTCTTTGATGCCTTTAGTGCCAAGAATAATGTACAGCCATCAAACTCCTCTCCAACGGACAGCCCTCCAAAGAAGAAGGCTGGTGGAGACACCCAGTCCTCTAAGAAGGTCAGCGGGCAACAGAAGAAGAAAAAGGAGACAACTAAGAAGGGATTTGAGAGCTTGGTGGATGCATTGAAGGCACTTGATCCTAAGGAGGTGAAGGCAGAGCTCAATGATGTCCAGAACAGGTGTCCAGATGCTCCCTCGGTATGTGAGCTACATAGAGGATCTTGATTTTTGAAGTACGATTGAAGAGGATTGGGAGATGTCTTCAAACCCCCTCCTGAAAACAAACAAACAAACAAACAAAAAACAAACAAACAACAATTTGCAAGGGTAATATATGAAAGAGCGTTCTTCTATAGCGCATTTCAGGACCACAGGAACTCTCAATGCACTTTACTGCTTAGTACATGAAGATGTGATTTGTTAAGAGATCTGGTTGTTTTTTTATTTTTATGATCTTCCCAACAAGGGAACTTGGCAAAGCTCCCACAAGAGGATATAAGCGCTAACCTGGCAACAGCCAATCTCTCTCTTGCAAACATTGGTTTATCGTCTATGATTATAGAATTACACTTAAATTTTTTAGATGACAATACTTATTTTAGTCTTTGTGAAATCAGCAGTTAGCTTGGCCGGATTCAAACCCACAACCTTGTGGTTGTAAGTCCTGCAGTCTAACCACTTGACCACGTGACACATTGAATACCCAACTTATAGGGGTTTTTTCCCCAATAATTTGGTATAGTGTCTTTTTAATATCAAATTTTACAATGACTGATTTAGTTTGTCAGCAAAAATTGCATTTAACTTCTTTTAAAAATGTACCAAATTATAATCACAACTTCTTCAAACTTACTGTTTTTCTTTTTTGTAGTTGTGGCTTGGTGACATCGTAAGCTTCATGAATAAAAAGTTACTAACGAAGGAATCTGATCTGGTGTTTAGTGATCAAGCACCAAGTAAGTTTTGTTTTTGGTACTTCTTTTCTCTTCTAATGTGCAGTACAATTTAGGTTTACAGCTTGGATTTTGATGGAGGCTTTGTTGCCTTGGTCGTTACCTTGAGAGACCTGAAGATTTCTCAAAGCTTTGCAAAAAGTAAATCACTCTGAAGAAACAAAATTCTCTGACCACAGCAAGTCATTTTACAAGATGTTACTCAAATTAAAAGGTGTAATACATTCGAGGGTTTATGGATGAGTAGATTCAATCATTTGGTTTACTTTGCAGAATACACACAGTACAACAAACCTGGGGAAATTTCATCAAAATTTGCAGTAAATTGTTTGAGATAACACCACATTATTGATTGTATGTTACGTCAGGGATTTTATGCACATTTATTCTTGCTTATTGTGCGAAATCTAAAACAGAACTAAGTTGTTTGGGGAAAATTTTCTAAGGGTAGTATTTGAAATTTTATAATTTTTGTATCATTCACGTATTTATTACAGCATAGGTTATTATTGTAGTCTTGGCAGTGAATTATTTCCCTTGTATAGCAGAGCAAACTGCTACAAAATTGTACCAGTTGCTACTCAAAAGTTACTACTTAATATTAGCATTAGCATTATGTTCAGTCTAAATGTTTTGCTATGGAACATTGCTGTATAAAACCATTGTGTGCTTTGTACATTGACAGACTATCCACTGGGAAAGATGAGCAAACACCTATTGGACTGTCTCAATGCTACCTTGAAGAGCTATAATAAAGACATGCTGAAGGCTTTCTTTGACTACTGCATCAGGGAACTGGCTAATGAAGCTGGCAAAGGTATAGTAATTAGTGTTCTACATCTCATCATAGTGTATACTATAACTGTAATGATTACTGATGCTCATTGTACTAAAAGAGACCTGACTATTTTCCCACTCGGCTTCGATTTGATTACATTGATTTGAATTTGAATTGGATTTGAGAGAAACAAGACAACTGGGCCATGTTGAGCTGAAATAGCCATGTGCTGATTGTTACATGCTTGGTTAGAAACATTTTACACTTTGAGGCAGTATCCTAATTAGCGGCTACAGCTACTGCTATGACTGTGCTAAAGGTGTTGCTGAAGACGTACTATACTTCAATGCATAATGACACGATGATCCAGCTGTAGCAATCGCTGTGTTTACCCATTCATCAGAGCCCTGTTTTGGTTACATTAATTATGAGCTAAGAAATTCAAGATGGCTGATCAAAGTCAGTTGTTACCCTCATTAACATACCTTGATAATTCCTAAATGTTTGTTGTGTTTCACATTTAGATCCATCTTCAGTTAACGGCTACCGTGTCTTCATCCAGCTCATCGCATCAAAAAATCCAGATTTTGTCACGGATTCCATGGAACTTGTAAGTTTTCTTTGTTAAAAGACATACCAATTTTTTAAAATACTTTTAAACCCAGTACTCAATTGCATTTTTTATTTTTATTTTTGTTAACAACTTTTGTCTCCTATTTTTGTTTGTCCATAGTACCTCAACATGGTGAAACGGAAACAGAACGACAAAGCTCACTGCTTGTCCGTACTTTGGTCGTGTGCTCAGGCAGGGTACAATAACCCTGTCATAGGTCTGAAAGGTATGTGGCTAAAGTTACTGCAATGTTTAATGGTAGGGTCATAGATTGGTTTTTGTCAACGTAATGCTTATAATTTACAGGCAAAATATTTAAAGAAACATTAAAAGTCACAAGTGAAAGTTTCAGCTGAGTAAAGTGTCTACTTGCTGAAAAAACAGCAAAATACTGTCACACTGGTTTTTGCACACGAACTTAAATCCATTGACGCTTAGCAAGGTGACACTGCATCTCTGGCCACAGCATTCACGAACAAACACTAACCCTTAGAAATCTGAGAAAATCATATTGAAATGTTTTGGGATGAAACACTATCCAAATCATATTAATTCGAAGGGAATCCTTTCTCAAAATAGTTTATGCTATCAGCAGCTGCAGTGCTTCTCACCAAGAAAGGTTTTATGGTCATTTTAGGGGGGGGGGGGTATTAACCAATCTATGAACCTACCTTTTAGGGTGTTTTTGCTAGAGAAGTGGGCCTAACGTCATGACACTGTTTGAGATGGTTAGTGTAGAGGTTCTTGTATTGTATGATATATTTATTTCATTGCACTCTTCTTTCAGTTTGGTGTGGGTTGATGTTGCCTCTACTGGGAGTCAAACCAGCATCTGCCTATGCCATGGCTTACCTGGACAGAATCCTCAAGTAAGAACATAATTTATCAATTTGAGGCATTGCATGGTGAGGTATCAATGTATATTTGGTTTGCGGTAACACCATGGTGTTACCGCAAACCAAATATACAATATTTATCAAAACAAACTAATTTGCTAAGAAAAATTATCCCAGAATCAATCAAAAACAATGTTCTTTACAGGGTTCTTCCCAGGATTTTTCAAAACTGGGGGCATTCTGGACCCAAGTTTTTGAAGTTTGTTTTCTACTTGGTGGAAAAGTTGGGGAAAGTACTGAGTATACAGTGCGTAATACAGATAGGTGTAAGGACACAAACCAAACAATATATATATTTTTATTGTCTACCTTTTCAGACAGAAGATGGATAAAGAAAAGGCTCATGCAGTCCTGGGACCCAATCAGTTCTTTCCAATCCTGGACTTTGTCTTCACTCCTGGAATCTCATTGTCTGCTCAGTAAGTCTTTTTTTTCTTCTGTCAAAGTATAAACTTGCCATCAAAGGAAGAAAGATAAAACGGTATAAATGTGTTTTCCTTTTGTGGTGATCTAAAAAGTCAGCAAATGCCCTAAATGTTATCACTCAGTAAATTAAACTTTCCATTAAAGGAAGAAAGATAAAACTAATGTGTAAAACCTCTAGTCTGCAATGCTCTAAATCTTACACCCGGGAAGTTCAAGGATATCATCTTCAAGGGGATACTGCTTTCCAATTTCAGACACCAAGGAAATTCTAGTAGGAAAGAGGAATCACAATTGTAATGTAGACCAAGTAAAGATTCTGCAAATTGTCAAAAAAGGAAAGTAGGGAGGTGACAGTTGTCATTAAGAGTTCAATTCAACAGAATTGTTAATTGCCTTGACATGTTGAGTCCGTTTATTTTGCAATTTGTTTGTAAGATCAGCCTGCAAAAGCTTGATCAGTCTAGTTTTCTTTAAGGAATAGTTTTATTTTTCCAACTTGCCAACTTTCTGTTTTTCCTGCAGACTGCAGAAACAACTCATGCGGCACTACTCTAAGTTAAAGGTAACACTATTGCATTATGTATATACCTAATTCCTAGCTCCAGTCTGTAGATGTTACTTTTCCTTGGGGCCTAACAAAAAATACTTTTGTTTCTGTAATATGTTGAGGGGAAAAGAGTGTCGGGAAATTTGTTTACATGTGCACACAAACAACAAATTTCATTGATCACAAAGAAATTGACCTACCTGCTATTGTTTTGTTATTAACTCATTTTGCCGAATGGAATATGAAAGAATTCTTACATTTTTTTGAAACAATATTCGATCAAATGTTTATAACAGAGAGTCCAACAGTTTGGTTGATGAGTAACCATGTAGTGTCGGATTTTGTTAGAGTGAGGAAGGATCTTAGTGAACCACTCTAGGGAGATTGGGTAGATCAAAGAAGGTGGGGGTAATATGTTAGTATTTCCTAGGGAAATGGTTGGCTGTATTTTTTATGTTTAATGCAGTTTTTCATAACACATTTCAATTTTTACATACTTTTGTCATTTTGAAAGCTTTTCAAACACTTATAGTTTCATCCTATGTTTATTTTTAGAGTATGGCCTTCGGATCTCACCCTGAGACAAGCCTACGCCATTTCTTTCCATCGCTATTAGCGAGGGCGACCACAAATTGCCCGGAACCAATGAAAACAGAGGTAAGACACCAGTGAAGATGTCGGGATTCAGATTTCTCACCTGATTTTCTGAGTTAAATGTGATATGAGACACAATCCTGTATGGTCATTTTAAAGATAGCTCAGTTGGTGGAGCGCAGGCACGTTCATCTGGAGGTTGCAGGTTCAACTCCCACTTAGTCAATTTTTCTTTGTTCAACCCAACATTGTTTAAAATTTACCCACTAAGTTTTCCTTGTGGTTTATTACTTGGTCATCGTAAGCATGAAACACCTCATGGTGATAAATGTGACGAGAAGCTTTAAATTTAGATGCTCTACTTTTTCAGTCTAAACATTTTGAGAATCACAATTATTTAATAATTTAAATCTTGGTTAGAGGTAGGGTCATCATTTGTTTTTTGTCAATATAATGCTGATTTAAAGTCACTTGTGGAATACAGTGCCTATTTGTTGAGAAAACAGCAAAAAAATCACTGTATTTTCATAAATGATTTTGAGTCCACCCACATTTAGCGAGGTGACAGCGGGTACCAACTGCATTTTCTGGCCATATTTAGGGCAGCAGTTAACGGAAACGACGGAAATTACAAAAGTTCTCTGTTGGTGATATTCAAACTTGTTGACATACTTTTATTGATTTCTAATAAACGGGAACACTTCAGACAAAACAATTTTGCAGAATGAAAATTACCCGATTTCTATTCTTTATTTTAGCTGTTGACTACCTTGGTGATGTGTTTGAGTACTGACCATCACTGCTTCAGTAAATGGCGCCAAATGTACGATGGTCACCTAACACAGTCTAGTGTGCTTATGAATCACATGTTGTCATCGTGGGATAAAGTACAGAAAAAGGTACAATATTTAGGTTCTTCTTTATATACTCATTGCAGCTCTGGCTAACTCTCCAGCGACCATTATGTTTTTATGCACACAACCGGTTAATCAAGGACTTGACTCGGTAAATCAAGGACTTCTCTTTGTTCATTCCTTTGTTTGGGCATGGGTGTGCTTCGTTGTTAATATTTTGATACATGCCAAGTGGCCTGTGGGCCATGATTTGGTGGGTTTTTTATAAACAAATCTGAACCTAAAATCTACTCTTGAATATCTTGATCGACATTAAAAAAATTCAAAGTTTTTTGTTTACATTTCAATTTGGAGACACAGGTTTCTTTGTTTGTATTTAAATTTGCCAATAATGAACTATCTGTTATTTCTCCTTCTTGTAGTTACCATGGCAGTTGTTGAAAGAGACCATCCGTGCATTCCATCTAACCAATGAAGACATGGCAAGCACAAGGAATGGCAAAACAGAGCATGAACAGTGTAAACTAGCATGCAAGGTAAACTGCTTTTCTGTTACTAGAAATCAGTTGGATTTACTAAGAAAAAAACAACTATTTTCAGGGGTCTGATATCTCAGGACTTGTCTTGATTTCAGTATTTTTTCAAAGATCTTTCTTTGTCTTGAAATGAACATACATTCCAAGAGAGAAAACTGTAACCCTTTGGTGTCAAACCTGTTTTCTTATGTTTAATTCTTGAAGTCAAGTTGCTTCATCTCTGTGAGACCAAGAAGAGATCTCAACTTATTTAGAGAATATTTCATGTTTGTACAATCTATAGCAGTACAACACAGAGAATGCTGAGCTCAATGGTCATTTATGTCTGTTGTACACGCCCTCTATGTCAGCTGTGGACATAAGAATATCAGTACCATGTGACATGCCTGTGTGGTTAAATTAACCAGATCAACTATTAAATGGGAAAGCTGAAATTTGCCACACAGCTAAAAATGGCAGCACGCATAAACAGCCCCGAAGCAGATACACACATATAACTATAAAACACCCAGGGGTTTCATTTCTATGGTACAATCACATTCCTCTTTGTTTTAAGAATACCTGCTGCCATCACTGTCATATTTAACATGTTCTAAAGCAACAATGTTTACAAATTCTCTTTATAATGAAAAAGGACCAGACTACTCTAGTTGATCATCTATCCTTGTCTATCAATCAGATATTATTGAGTTGTGTGATTTGATTTTACTGTTGTCAGGAGTTGCTTGAACGAATGAGTGGTTTTGAGTTCCCCTGGAGGGGTGTACTCACCACAGTAGCCCTGGCTGTCATCACCCTTATTGCCTTTGATATTTATAGTCACAAAGGTTTCCATGGTAAGTTATCCACTTTATATCATTCTCCTAACGGCTTCACTCCACAAACACCATGCTCCTCAACATCCCTTATTCTTTGGGAGACCGTTCTTTTGACATGCCGAACTATCTGCCTGGAATTGTCTTCCATTGAACCTCACACAAGCAGATATTATCTCCAGCTTCATCTAACCGGAAACTCACTTGTTTCAGTCTAGGCATTAAGTACCCTAGTTAGCAGAGTTCTTTATTTAATGGCACAGGAGTGTCAGTTTTTGACAGACATAGAACACTACGATACAAATGTCCATTATTATCATTATTACTACTGTTAAGCTAAGTACTGGTAGCACATAAAGACTAACTCATTATTTACATAAAAAAACTGCATGAGCTTTATGGTGGTAAACCATATTAAAGTTAACACTATCTGGGGGAAAGTTTTTTATTAAACCTCTTTGTTTACTTCATTTTTACAGGTTCCCTGACTCAGACATTTTTTGAACGATCAGGAATTGCAGCAGTTTGCAAGCAAGCCTCAACAAAAATTAGTTTTTACCTTGGCCTTGCCTTCGAGTAAGTATATATTAACCCTCTTACTGTTGGTATAATATTTCCAGCAAGTTGGCAAACTATATATAGACCATTTGACCTGTGACATCACATGTTTACAAAAGAGCCACAGAGCCTGGACTTCCTGCAGGCACAGTTTGTACACAGCTCAATGGGAGAATACAATAAATCTTATGTTTTATGGAGATTGCACTGTCTGATTTTTCTCAACTTTTGATTTGAAGAAAGGGGGGACATCTCAAAAGCTGTACAGCTGTTGCTTTTGTAAATTTTGAATTTATGTAAAAAATATGACACAAAATGTAAATTTTCCCATATGGCCTGTGTAGTATCTTGCCTGTCAGGAAATGCATTAGAATGTACAAGGTCACTACTCTGTAAACAAAGGTAACATGGTCTATACCCATTAAAATTTATGGGTTTTGTAAGATGGCACAACTGTGCACAGAACTGACTGTTTACATATGTGTACTGTGAGTGCATTCACATAGTGATATCATATTGCAGGTTGGCATAGTTTAGCATGTCGTGGCCGAGCGGTCTAGCGCATCGGACTTGAGTTCTGGTGGCTAAGTCATCAGAGTGTGAGTTTGATTCCTGGTCATGAAACTTGTGTCCTTGAGCAAGGCAATTCACCATAATTGCTTCACTTAACCCAGGTATATTAATGGGAACCTGAGAGGGCTGAGACAGTATCGTGTTGGATTAACCCCTTTGCACTTATTATAAGCAGCTTGGGGGTTGTATGCTCCCCAGGGAGTTAAACAAGTTTGGGGAGTGGTCTAAAAGTATGCCTGATGAACAGGGATAATAATGCTGTAAGTGGCTTTGATGTAGCTACTAATATTTCAAGTGGTTGCAATTGCGTATTTTTGCTGTCAATACATTTTTTCCATTTCATATTCCTATTTTAATCTTTGATTTTCTGTCAAGATCCAGAGAGTATTTTGACATTTTTCTTTGTGCTATTTAATATTCTTTCTTTACCTTGTGAGACAGACCACCTATCTATCTTTTATTTTAATTATTCCCTTTGTTTATATTCATAGGATGTCTTTTAGTTATTTCCAAATATAAGTTACAAACCTACTGCAGTGATACAAACAATTTTACTGCTGTATTGAAGAAGTATATTTGCTTTTGATAATTTCCACACTACCTCTTCCTGTGCTTTACAATTTTGTTTTGTATCAATTCAGATGGGCATCTATAAATATACCCATCTACTACGTAGAGGCTGCTGAGTTCTGTGGGCCCTACCTCATTCTACTGAAGGAGAAACTTTACACCTTGTTTATCTACCTTGGGGAAGTGACCGCGCCCGTTTGGGTGTGGCTCGGACAGAATATCCCTGTTGCTCTTGAATGGGTAATGAATGGATTAGTTTTCCAACTCTTGTAACGATATATACTTATGTTATTGTTTTATTTAAATTTAAATATATATGAACACATATGGGGGTGGATAATTTGATTGGATGTTCTACTCAAAGGTAACCACAGCATTTGCCTAGAACTGAAAAACTTGCTGAGCATAAAATAATTTCCAGCCAAAATTATTACCGCCCCAAATGTCAAAATGGAACAGGAAAAATTGTCTGATCACCAAGGATCACTAGTGTAATCAGTATTCGATATTGCTATTGCACTCGGGGAACAAGACATCGTAATTATGGTCGATCTTCTTAGGATCTTAATTTTCACAAGGATTTGAAAAGCTGATTTAGTGTTTGTAGTATATTTTTTTGAATTATTCTGCATTTAAATAAACCACTTTATTATCATCACATTGATTTATAAATGACTGATTCCCCTATGTTGACAGATCAAAGCCCAGATCCCCATCATACTGGATGTCATCTGGAGTTACCTGATAGCAGCATGGGACTTCATTTCACCACACCTCATTGCCTTTTGGACAACCGTCTCTCCTTACCTAGAGAACCTATGGGATGGGATCCTTTACTACTCCGTCTTAATCTGGACAGCTGCCTTGCCGTACCTGAGAGCAGTGTACCAATGGTTACAGCAGCTGGTGAAGTAAGTGTACATACCGTCTAGTCTCGTATTCAAGATGCATTTCAACATTGTTGTGGAAACACTTATGGTGGTAACCTTTTTACAATGTTGTAGGTTTTGGGGAACAAAATCTTGATAAAGAGAAACACCATTAACAACTGTATTAAATATGTTTTTACTTTTTTTGAAATACACAAAGTTTAAATTTGTATTTTTCTTTCTGTTCTGTTTTTCTTTGATAGTACATCGTAGTAAATGACAGAAGAAGAAGAAGACATTCCATATGTTGAAGTCACAATCTAATCAAGTTATTGTTCTCAGCACGCTGTACAAGATATAAATGATTTCTTGTGAAACTGTAGGAACGGGTTTTAAGATAAACGAAATTTGGGCATTTAAAAGAAAACTTATTGTACAATTATTGCCATAAGAAGTTCCTGGATGTAATGAATGCTACAATTTGTATTCCTTCAGTCTTGGTATGGGTGGGTAGTGCGTAAAGTGCTCGCCATTCACCAATGTGGCCTTGGTTCACCCTGCTAAGGCCATATGTGAGTAGAGTTGTGTGTTGGTTCTCTCCTATGCCATGAGTGTTTTTCTCCTGGCCCTCCGGTTTTCCTCCCTCCGGAAAAATGAAACACTTTCGATCGCAGGCTGTGCTCTGTGGTCATATACATTTAGGGGTCGCTGTGGCTGGAACATGTTGTAGCCACGTCCTTCGCAACTCAGCTTCTCAGCTGTAAGTAAGGATGATTAGCCTCCCAAACCACATCTCACACATACACATTGCTTTAAAATGTTTCTTTTTTTTTTTGATTGGGTTTTGTTGTGGCGGGAGGATGGGGATTCTCCAAGTAGTTTCTGGACTCAATGCTTGCCCCCTATGATTATCATCCTAAACATATCAATGCAAAATATTTACTTCTTATCAATTTTTAATTCTTATTTCTTGTTTCGATTTTGCTTTTGGGTTTTTGTACATAATTTGATGATTCATTTTCAAATGTTGTACCACTATGAAAAAGCTCTGTTGAAATAACTTTATCATTGGTTTTTGTTTTGTTCTAAAGCTATAAATGTATTAATGTTTCGTAAGCAGATTGATAAAGCTGTTCAGCAGGAAATATTGCAAGACAAATTGTTTAGCTAAGCAAAAATTAGCAGAGAACCAGTCATGAGCAATGTACCCACTAATGTTGCTTTAGCTGGTAACCCTGTTCTGCTAAGTATGATTTGTTTGTGCTAAGCAAATTACAGAATACACCAGTAAAACTTTTTATCCAAAACGAATTGGTTTTAATTTGATAAAATCAAGGTTTGCCAATACCATAAATTTGTCATTGACTAACTAGCCAGCAGGACCAGTGCGCTTGTCATGTCACGTGTAAACCAGCTTTTCAAAATATAAGTATTTCAGATTCAATACGGTGGTTTGCAATGAACTAGCCACTCGGCTATTTAGAATGAATTTGGACCATTCTTCAGGTGTCAAACACTGTTAATGAACAAAGCTCCTAAAAAACCAAGTATGTTTTAACAGTGTTAAAACTAACCTTGTTATTATGCTTTGTGAAATTGGCATCACATCATTTTGAGGCAATTTCTGTTCTGTTTTTCATCTTTTTGTTTTGCTTTAATATTTTGTTATTGCCAAGTATTGCAAAAAATAACACATATATATCAGCATTTTGCTTAAGTTTATTATCACAAATATGTTCAAGTAGTGTAGTAATTCCAACCCTCTAGTTTCCATGAAATATAAGGGATAGTTTGGCATTATTTTGTTTGTACGAGTACATCAATTCAACTCAAGAAATTTAATGAAAACTGCCGTGTGAAACAGAAACTAAAAAGAGTAAAATAGTAAAATGCATATTGGTCGACCAATTGAAATTAATCTGGTTTAAAACTCATATGTTCTCAAGATGATTACTACCAATGCCAACTTTATAAAGTTGAGCAGAGTATAGATAGGTTGCAGTATGACGTAAGTCGGCCATCTTTACGGGCAATTTGGAACACACAGTCATGCGTTTCGCGTGAGAACGGCGTGCAGCACGCGCACATTTCACAAAACTCATTGCATGATTGGTTTGTGAATGACGCGGCTGCGTTAATAATTTGAGCGCTTGACGCGCCTGCAAGCCAAAATGCGATTTGCCCGTAAAGATGGCGTCTACTGGGAACTATCTATACGTTGAGACCACAACTACTCTTTCCTTAGCCAACATTCCTTCAAAGAGATTATACGTGGTTGTACCAACAAGTTTACTAGAAATAGTTACTTCCAATTATTGCTGTTGTTTTAAACCATGGAGAATAATATATCTAAAAATAAGAGATTGTATTGAAAACAGTAATTATATACATTGGCCAAAGAACAAATTTACAAATGAAGCCTCGCCAACAAATGATTTTTTGTTTTCTTGCATAATGCAATATTTGGCATTTTTGCTGTCCCTTTTATTTTTTGGTGTGGGAATCGTTCTCTTTTTATTTGATATTCACAAAATGTTGTCATTGCTCTCACAAAAAAAGTCAAAACCCTTCTGGAGTCTACGCTCTAGCCTGTGATAGAGATAGTTATCCCTTGGTTTGGCTATGCAGGACTGAATCCATCAAACTCGGGCAACACCTAGATCTAATTCAGAGAGTTAAGATTGGTTTGTGTGGCCGTTATACTAAGCATGATTGGTTTGGCTCTGCAGTACTGAATTCATTATGGTTTGGCTCTGCAGTACTGAATTCATTATGGTTTGGCTCTGCAGTACTGAATTCATTATGGTTTGGCTCTGCAGTACTGAATTCATTATGGTTTGGCTCTGCAGTACTGAATTCATTATGGTTTGGCTCTGCAGTACTGAATTCATTATGGTTTGGCTCTGCAGTACTGAATTCATTATGGTTTGGCTCTGCAGTACTGAATTCATTATGGTTTGGCTCTGCAGTACTGAATTCATTAAACTTGGTAAACTAAAATTGTTTAAGATGCTATGAAGGAGGTACTCTGATTGGGTAATTTTACCTGGCCACTTGTCAAGCATGCTTGGTTTGGCTGTGCATAAATCAAGAAAAATGTGCCTGGGAATTTGATGGATTTTGGGTGGTTAAGATTGAGAGGTTTTTGTTGACCGAATAGTCAACAACTTTTGTCAGATTTTGTGTTTTGTTTAATCATCTTTTGAATTCCTTATCATATTTCATGTTGAATATGAAACGATTATTTAAATTTAACTCTTCGTCTATTTTGTTGAAATGCACTCCATACACTTTGTTGTCCAACTCCTTCAAGGAAAACAAAATCCATAGCGACTTGGGTTGGAACTGAGCCCAGAGCATTCTGCTGTAATCGTCAGACTCTATAACTAGCCATCTATCACTAGCCATCTATCACAGGGCTATTAGAAAAAACTTTTCTAGACAGAATGGTCATGGGTTCGATTCCCACTGAAGTCACTTATGGATTATGTTTTTCACAGAAGTAAACGATACTTTAAAGAAAGTTCAAACTTGAGAATAGTATTTTCAAAAAAAATATTTACGAAATATTGAATCAAAATGCTTTTAATGCTAAAAGTTGCATTCAATGCAGGTTTCCATCTGAGTATGTGCATACAATGCTGGTAGAGGCTATGCTGGTACACAAGTATGAAGAGCAATATCATATTTTCATAAAAATAATATAAAAGAGATATTGTAATTAGAGTTAGAGTTTAAATGGATGTTCTAAGAAATTGTGATTAAATCCCAATAAATGATTTCATATATCTGATTTATGTGTGTCTTGAATAACATTTGCATCACTGAACAGTATGATGGTTTCAATTCTGACTTTTGACCAGTTTAAATGGATGTTCTAAGAACTTGTGATTAAATCCAAATATTAAAATGATTTCGTATAATTGATTTATGTGTGTCTTGAATAACATTTGCATCACTGAACAGTACGATGGTTTCAATTCTGACTTTTGACCTGCACAATCTGCAACTCTTGATGATTTGTATTTAGAGCTCCCATTATTTATGCAGTTAAGTCTTGAACAGGTCAAAGGTGAGATTGAGAAGTCCTTGCACTAAATACCCCTTTCTTTTGTAGCATCACAGAGTTAATTTGAGCGGCAAAAAAAAAGAAACAATTATCCCAGAAAACAAATTGCAAAGATGCCTTGCTCTTTATAATAATTTGAAGGGTAAACTGCCTGCAACCTTCATTTTAGGGTCATTCTGTATATTCTCATTGATTATATGTTCCAAAATGTAAATTTTTGGTGTATTTCATTTGGTTGTGATAGAGGTCCTTGAAATATGGTTGGGGTACCCTTGTTTGTACTGTTATCTTTCTTCCTGGTAAGGTTTGGGAAAATTTGGGGATCAGTTTTTCTTTGAGTTTATGGTAAGGGTTACTTTGGTTCATGGTTAGGGTTAGGATTCTTAGCCCAAACCCTAACCTCATTTTAGATAATTTTTGACCTTTCATTTAGTTGTCGTAGGCTGTCATTGAATTATTGTTCAGGGTACCTTCCTTCTTGTTTGTACTCATGTCTTCCTTTCTGGGAGGGTTGGGGAAATTTGGGAGAATGAGTTGTTTCTTCATAATCATGGTTAGGGTTATCTTGGTTCAAGGTTAAGGTTCGGATTCTTTACCCTATCCCTAACTCTAACCCTTACCCCATTAACCCTAACCCCATTTACCCTAACCCCGTTAACCCCAACCCCATTAACCCTAACCCTGTTAACCTTAACCCTGTTAACCCTAACCCCATTAACCTTCAACCCCATTTATCCTAACCCCATTAACCCTAACTCTTACCATGTTAACCTTAACCCAGGTAACCCTAACCCCATTAACCCTAACCCCATTTATCCTAACCCCGTTAACCCTAACTCCGTTAACCCTTACCATGTTAACCCTAACCCAGGTAACGTACCCTAACCCCATTAACCCTAACCCCATTTATCCTAACCCCATTATAACCCTAACTCCGTTAACTCTTACCATGTTAACCCTAACCCAGGTAACCCTAACCCCATTAACCCTAACCCCATTTATCCTAACCCCATTAACCCTAACCCAACCCAGGTAACCCTAACCCCATTAACCCTAGGTAACCCTAACCCCATTAACCCTAACCCAGGTAACCCTAACCCCATTAACCCTAACCCCATTTATCCTAACCCCATTAACCCTAACCCCATTAATCCTAACCCCATTAACCCTAACTCCGTTAACCCTTACCATGTTAACCCTAACCCAGGTAACCCTAACCCCATTAACCCTAACCCCATTTATCCTAACCCCGTTAACCCTAACTCCGTTAACCCTTACCATGTTAACCCTAACCCAGGTAACCCTAACCCCATTAACCCTAACCCCATTTATCCTAACCCCGTTAACCCTAACTCCGTTAACCCTTACCATGTTAACCCTAACCCAGGTAACCCTAACCCCATTAACCCTATAACCCCATTTATCCTAACCCCATTAACCCTAACCCCGTTAACCCTAACCCTGTATAGCCCTAACACCATTAACCCTTACCCATGTAAAGTTATGAGATCAATAGAAATGATAGGAGGCTGATATTCTTGGTTAGTACATCTCAGCTAGTTCAGTCGAGCGGTTCTTATTCTGGTTCATCATATGTGTAACTCGCAATAAAACACTGGTTCCAGGGCGTTACTCACTGTGAGATTACGCACATAATAATATAGTCCATATTATTACATACCCCATTAACCCTAGACTTGTTGACAAGTCGTTAATGATGGTCGCGGTGAGTCGAGTCGCATCTGGTGCTGTCGCGTAAAAGAATGCTCTCGCGAGATCACTGCTCTCGCGCGAAGTTGCTGGCTGCCAACTCTTCTTCGTCATTAACGACTTGTGAAACCCGCCGGCGGTTCATATTCATTTATTCATGTACGAACGCAGTGTACATTACGGTTGCTGTAGCGACGATCATGAAGACGAGTCCATTTTATCTAAGGGTAGTAGTAATTTTAGTTACTGTAAATGTACTGAATGCTTGCGCTTGAGACATCTGTGGGTGTGTTTTGTGGGTGTTAACTCCTTCATTAATTTAGTAACTAAAGAAATAAAGTAAACTTATCTTAAAATTCATTATTATAATAATTGTTTAAGATGTGTGTTTTGCCTCATAAAAATAAATAATGCCTTCCGTGAATAGTTACTGATCGCTCCAATCATTTAACCCGATGTGTTCTACAGTGATTGTGTGTATTAAGTGTGTATAAACAACAGACACGGAAACCAGTCAACTCGCCCCCCTAGCAAAGTCGCCAATTTCAAAAAACACATGTACAAAGTCACCAACTACAAAGTCGCCCCTAGCAAAGTCGCCCCCTGACAACAAACTCGTCCCCTCTCATAGTCGCCCCTCACAAGGGAATTTAACAAATTTGTGTGATTGGACTACAGGGCTTCGAAAGCTATCTTAAGGGAACAAAAGCTAGCTATCTTAAGGGAACGAAAGAGGAATTTTGGGGAACAAAATCTCATTGCGAAGGAACGAGAACGTATATTAAGGGAACGAAAGCATATTTCGGACGAATGAACGTATATTTCTGGCAACTAATTCAAAGTCGTATTTTGATGAAACAAACGCTTGTTTTTAGGGAAAGAAATCTCCTTTCGGTGGAAAAAATTCATATTTTTATAGAACGAAAGCATATTTAGGACGAATGAAAGTATGTTTCGGGCAACTAATTCAAAGTCGTATTTTGATGAATCGAAAGCTTGTTTTCAGGGAAAGAAATCTCCTTTCGGTGGAAAAAATTATTTTTATTGAACGAAAGCATATTTAGAGCGAACAAAATTATATTTTGTGCGAACAAAATCATATTTCGAGGAAACGAATGCGTATCTTTCAGGGAACAAACGCGTATTTCTGGGTAACAAAATCGTATTTCGGGTGGAGAAGGCGTGTTCGAGGGAACAAAAACGTATTTTCTAGGAAAAATCTATTTTGCTACCTAGAAAAACACAACTTTGTTTACAAATTTAAAAAAATATAATTTTATGTGACAAAATTATATTTTGATTGAATTATATAATATTTTGAGGAAACGAAATGACTTTGTTGGAATTTTGTGTGTCGAGAGTGGAAAAAGAAATTCAGAGAGAATTTTTTTTTCACATTTTAATTTGTAATTTATTTTTCACCTGTTCCTTCAGGGGCTCTGGTTTTGTGTGTTTTTTTTTTTTTTGGGGGGGGGCTCGTTTTTGTCTCACAAATTGTTTAACTTAATTGCACCGTCAATATAAGAGTGGTTTTCCTATTTATTGACATAAATCTTATTTAATTTCCAAATCGGGGGAAAGGAACGTACACCGAACATTGAAACGTAACGATTTTAAAACAGCGGATTCGATCAGCGAGGTTTACCGACTAACAAACCCGCAATGACAAGGTAGTTGGTGGTCTGGCTCCCTAACCCCTCCCACATGTTCATGAGCTTCCAGGTACAGCTATCTCTTGGCATGCTAGGTAGGGTAGGGGTTTCCGTCATGCTGAGCCCCACCGAGAGAAACTCTGCGCCCCATGGCAGCATGCAGCTACACGATTTGCCCGTGTGTTTTACGTCATGTCCCCACACGCTGTGCACTGTCAAACACTGAAATAAAATCTTACGTTCGATTTTTTGTAATTATTTACAAGTTGTACCCATAATTTGAATACGTATTTTCTTGTGTCAAAATATTCATGAACACAATCACTCTCACCACTCAGTGTTTGGTTTTGATCGTGCATGATCAAAGCAACATAAAACTCCATCCAGTACAGGATTTGATGTTTAATATTCATCTACAGTTTGAATATTCATAGATATAACGAAATTGACCAATCAGATGCGTCCGTACGAATTCGGCTGAAGTGGCCATAGGCCGTGCACAAACCGCCAGCGGGTTTCACAAGTCGGTAAATGCGACCAGTCGTGAGAGCAATAATCTCGCACAGAGCAGCCCTCTCGCGGGATATTGCGAGAAAGCCGTTCCGCTATCACCGCGACAGACATTTAACGACTTGTCCACAAGTCTACATTAACCCTAACCCCATTTACCCTAACCCCATTATCTCCGCTAACCCTAACCCTAGCTGCTATAACCCTAACCCTGTTATAACCCTAACCCCATTAACCAATTAACCCAGTTTACCCTAATCCAGTTAACTTTAACTCCATCGACCCCTTTAACTTTTACCCCTAACCCTGCACGACCCCATCAACCCTAATCCCATTAACCCTAACTCCATCCCCCATTAACCCTAACCTTAACTCTACAACTTATACAACCCTAACCCTAGTCTTGGTGCAAGACGTCCCTGTTCTGTATTTCCACGATCCGCCCCATTACAAATTGCCGCCAATAGAGGGCGCTATCATTCCACGAACCGCGATCACAGGAACGTCTTGGGAATCTCGTCAAACTGCCTGGAAAATTCCAGGGACATTCCGCTGTGACGTAGAAATTTGCATAATTCTTTGCAAGAAAGAAATCACGTGATCAGTCTAGTACCTGCCGCGTTTGTGAACCACTGATCTCTATTATTGCATGTACTGTGGCTGCACATGGAATCGTGTGTGGGGAAAATGAATTGAACTTGTCGCCGTCAATCGACACCCGCGTGTGTACGTAGTAAACCATAGAGCTATTATTTTATGGTAGTAAAAACTAGTATTTTGCTGTCGTTTGCGTAATGGCGGAGCGTGCCGTAAAAGTTGACAGTTAAAGTAATAGAAAGTTATAGTATAGTAATATTCTTGATAGTATAACCTTACATGAAATATCGTTCTTATTTTTAACTGTATTTGTGTATACTTGGTTGGGTGGTGATGATTTTAAAACTACAAAATGACTAAGTGTGAACAGGTTTTTTGTGTTTGGATCTGTATTAATAAAATAAATAAATAAAAACAACTGTGCATTTCATTCATTGAGTAGTTACCTGTCATTGCAAAATTGTAAACATTAACCCGAACCTATGGTGTTCCATATGTGCCACTCCTTTCTGTTGCCTTTTTCATTTTGTCTGTCGCCTTTTGACTTTTCAATTTTTTCTGTCGCCTTTTCAATTTTTTCTGTCGCCTTTTCAATTTTGTCCGTCGCCTTTTCAATTTTTTCCCTCGCCTTTTAAATTTTTCCGTCGCCTTTTCAATTTCAGAATCATGTGATAGTCACCTGGTAGTCACGTGGAAAAACCCACGGACAAAATTGAAAAGGCGACGGACAAAATTGAAAAGGCGACGGACAAAATTGAAAAGGCGACGGAAAGGAGTGGCACATATGGAACACCATACGAACCCCTAAGCATTTCTACTTGACAGCTTCCTCAACCTTTTCAATTTTGTCCGTCGCCTTTTCAATTTTGATACTCCAACATTGAGTGTGTACTTAAGGGAAATGTGAATTTTGATTATTTGAGGCAGACAGTACCAATATTGTGAAACAGATGGTTCGATCACCTCGCCGACAATCTAACTTAAATCTTTGATGAAGCCCTTTTCTTGGCTTTCGTTAGTAAGGTGGCGTAACTCTTACAGGTTACTAGCTGCCGGTTACAAACTATACACCATCCGCCCTTTTTCGTACGGTGTGATGAGTACTATCGCGAGGCCATTATTCGCCAGCAAAGTTAGCCGTCATAATTGCAAAAAATCACGAAAGAGGCCGACCGTCCTAGCTACACAGAACAGCACACAGTGTGTCAGTCAGTATAGTAGACCATACAATTTCGTCTGCTACATTTTACAGCAGCTGACATGACGTGACCAGTCTGTTGTGGTCGTTATGCGGCTTAAAATTTGTGTTCGTACGCTTGCGTATTGCCGTTGTGACCTCAATGTGAATATGCAGATATAGGTCACAGCGATTGTATCACGTGATACTCGACGAGATTCCCAAGACGTTCCTGTGATAGCGGTTCGTGGGTGATAGCGGGTTCGTGGAATGATAGCGCCCTCTATTGGCGGCAATTTGTAATGGGGCGGATCGTGGAAATACAGAACAGGGACGTCTTGCACCAAGACTACCCTAACCCCTGCCTAACCATATTATTATAACCCTAACTCTACAATCCTAGTAACCCAAACTCCGTGGGCCATTTAAGTTTTAGCTTTGACATAAAACCACGTGATTTGAATCACATGACTGTAAATAGAACTGATCTGGAACATAGACTTCTTTGCGTAGTGTCAAATGATTTACAAATAAAGGGATCCTGCTCGGGTGTTGTGCAGTTGGTGTTGTGAAAGTGAATGGTGTCGTATCGTCTTTGTACTGGTTTCTACAAAAGCAAGATGGATTTCACGAATTTTCTGGTTCTTCTGGCGGTAATTTCGCCAGTTTTGGCAGCCACACCACTAGTTATGTGGCATGGAATGGGTATGAAAAGAATTGGCTTTTTTAAGTGTAGAAAGGGACGAGTTTACATACATAACATCGGGGATAACGGGCATTACGATTGTTGTTCTTGTTGGGTTTTTTTTTTTTTTTTTTACACCGATACAATGTGTGCAGTACTTTCCCCTATCCAATATAATCCACAGGCACATTATGATTATGTACAGTTCGTTTGAATAACATTTCTAATTTTAGTAACTGTATTTTTATAATGCCTCCAACGTTTCAAAACGTCTTTCTAGAAAACAACCATGGAGCTCAAGTGGGTAGGTAGGTTTTATAGAGTCTAGGTTTTTTGTCAAGTCGATCGGAGAAAATGGCGATCCTGCTCTCATCAGGACCGAGTCAACTATGATCTGCGACGCGTGACCAGAATGTTCAGTCCATGTTCAGACCAGAATGTTCAGTTCAGAACATTCTAGCCCTCACATTTTCATCGTCGCGATGCATTCTGGGTAGTAGATTTAATCAACGACTGTTTGCAGCGAGTGCACACAGTGTGGGCAATGTATTCGTCGACGGGGCGTGTTGTGATGGACAAGAATGGTGCACTCGCTGCAAACAGTCGTTGATTAAATCTACTACCCAGATCATAGTTGACCCGGTCCTGATGAGAGCAGGATCGCCATTTTCTCCGATCAACTTGACAAAAAACGTAAAATTTCAGCACAAAACAAAATCGTGAGTACATTTAAATACCTGATGTTGCATCTTAGACATATCAAGAAGCCAGTAGGCGTTTTTAAAGCTATTTTGTTGGGTATTTTTGTCGTTCTGAATCTTTTTTTGTGGCTTCCGTATTCAAAATGATGCGATATCAGGGAATGCTGTGCTTACATGTAACGCATTCCTGGGGCGCTAGATACGACCGATGATGTCAAAATTTCAAAAAAGGAGTACAGCGCCCCAGTTACTGGGTCTAGTTAGAGTCTAGACCCGTCCTGGCTCTTCCCTTAGCTGTTATACAAACTGTGTAGTCGGCTAGTCCTTGCTCTATGGTCTGTAGATATTCATTGATATCACATTCACACTCTGAGTCTCTGTAAATATTTGTATAATCCGAATGGAAATAGCCCTAGTGCCTTTACTGCACAATAGACGATTTAAAAAAAAATTATTACACTACTCACTAGCTCCAAAATGGCATGATGTTTTTGTATTCATTGGTCATTATTTTTTTCTGGCAAGCTTCTTCCATGTTACAATTGCATTATACAGAGCTAGGCATATGTGTAGTCTGCAGTGCAGGGTTATGCCAATGGTGGCTGGTGCTGGAAAACCTGTCGGGATTCCAGGACCACCACCTTGGATGAATTTTTACTTTTTCTGACCACCACACATTTTCCAACTTTATAGTTAGATTTTCCCATTTTCCAACCTTAAGTTTTTTTTCCTGTTATTAATTATTCTTCATCAACTTGTTTTGTTTTATACACATGAAAGGAATTTAACAAATTTGTTTTTTTGATTAATTTATTTGTCTGTTCCAGGTGACAGTTGTTGCAACCCCCTAAGTCTTGGGGGAATCCAAACAATGATAGAGAAACTTGTACCTGGCATTTATGTTCACTCCCTTGAGATCGGAAATGGAATCGTTGAGGTATGTGCAAAGAGTTGTTGTTGATCAATCCTAAATTTACTCAGTTTATGTTCTGTTTAAAGCCCATCATGGAATCAAAGCATTTTTTGGTCCCAATCGGCATATAATAATCACAACAGCTGGTTTAATTTTGATCAGTTGTCTTCTTTTACATCATGTTGACAAATTGAACCGGAACATGGCAACCGAGAATTTCAGAAACTGACAATCAGATACCCCATGGCAAGTGTTCATATTGGACATCCTTGTTAAAGTTAACAACAAAGTAAAGTTTCCACAAATCTGTTCGCTCTGTTACATACAGTGGAGATAATTTTGTCACGGTGAAGCAACGTCCTCTGCAACGTGCACCTGTTTGCATAAAGTGTAATATTTTCAGTGTAATGTGACTGCAATTTCACATTCATGATTTCATAAGTTTCTTCAATGTTTTTTTCACAGGACACTACCAATGGATTCTTTATGAATGTCAATGATCAGATTAATATGGCATGTCAAAAGATAAAGGCTGATCCCAAGCTGGCTAAAGGTTACAACTCCATTGGTTTCTCTCAAGGAGGTCAATTCCTGTAAGTAAATAGACACAATCAGCAACCAAAGTCATGTGACTCATAGTGGATATACAATGTAAACAAACCAAGCAGCCTTGCCCAGTGTGTGTGGTCAAGCGTGGCTTCTTCTGCACATATTGCAGATAGAAGCAGCCATGCTTTTCCACGCACACTGTGTGTTGCTTGCTTGGTTTGTTTACATTGTAAACCCACTAAGGGTCACGTGACTCTGGTCGCTGATTGTGTATATTGGCTTAGAGGTTAAGGGAGACAATGTGCCCCCCAAAAGAAAAAAAACAACATCACCAACTTCTTCTGCTAGACAAATGTCTTTGCACTAACCTCATTTATTACAATAAAAAAATATATATATATTAATTAAATAAATGAATTATTTAATTATTACCCAATTTGTTTAACAAGTTCCCCCTCACTGGATGTTTTTGTGGAGGTAATTTTTTGTTAGCAATGTTTGAAAACTGGTGGATCAGAACAATGATTGAGCGTTCCCTTCTTTGTTGAAAACTAGAGGGTTCGAATGAATGTACTATATTCAAGAACCGTTAGGGTACCATGAATTAAATATTTGGTCATATCCTGTATTTTTTACTTCACACTCAAAATCACTATATAATTCTTTCAAAGATGCAAACTCTGTGTGCTCTAGAGATGTTGAATGATCGATAATGTTGACTGAATTTATTTATTTACTATTATAGGAGATCTGTTGCTCAACAATGCCCAAACCCACCAATGCTGAATCTGATCTCAGTAGGTGGACAGCATCAAGGTATGAACTGTGTTAGGCTGTGTTCCAATTAGTGGCTACAGTTACGGCTATGGCTAGAATGCCGAGCCATCATAGTGCGTCGTTAGCAACACCCTTAGCAATAGCCGTAGCTGTAGCCGCCAACTCAGATACAGCCTCATATTTATTTACATGATGAGTATCTGGCAGCTGGACTGTTATACTGATCATAATTTCTGACAAATGGCAGTGCATTTCTGATACCACATGATATCAATTGCAGACTTTGGAAGAGACTACCAGCTAAATTGTCATTGTGTACGTAGTTCTGAGCATGCGCACATTACCAAGAACAATATCTTGGCTGATCTTGGTGGGTGTGGAAGGAATATGCTCACCACGGCATGTTGTGTTGTTGAAAAGACTCTAAAATGCACAATTATTCAAAATAAAGTATGCAGGGATGTGCAAAAATTTTTTATTTATTTTTTTTCACTTGAGATCAAATTCATAAAAAAATGAAGATAAAACCATATATAACACCCCAGATTGCAGAGTAGGGCTTTTAAAACCAAAGATAAATGTTATTAGTTGGCTTCGTGCTCGCAAGTTTTCGAGCTCGCAAGCTTTGCGCTCGGAGTTCAGGGTTTTTTCAACAGCCTATCGCATCTCTGAGTATGGTTATAGAGCAAATTATATTATGAATTTGTTCAGTCCTTTAATAATCCAGCAGTACTGGTAAACACTTTAGGTGTGTATTAAACCCACAACTGTAGATGTTCTATTTCAAGTGCTAGACCTCAGAGTTGCCTGATGGCAAAAGGTAGCAATGTGTACTATCTCCCTCCACCAGCTACTTGATATTTGGATACTGTGGAAAAAACCCAATCACAGATCCCATGTTTTTATGATTAAGTCCCTTGTATGAATTTTTATTTTTTTTACAAAGAATTATAAATATATTCAATGATATTTTTTCTTTCTAGGTGTTTTTGGATTCCCCCACTGTCCTGGGAACTCCAGTTTCATATGTGATAAAGTCAGGGAGCTTCTGAGTATTGGAGCATATGTCCAGTGAGTATTCTTTAAAAACTTCTTAGCACTCAAAAGTAAGTTCCCAAGAAATATATCAGAGTTAAAGTTAGCTAGATGTGAACTATTCACTAAAAGACGGTAGGCTACAGAGAAACAGAGGTAATGTTCAGATTCTGGGACCATAAAAATGAGCAAGAGTTTTGGGCTTGAAGGGGCTGTGTCGTCATGATCAATGCAGACCTGTGGCTGGACATGGAATTATGAACTCTCAATCAGTTACTACACGCATGCGTCCTCCCTCCATAACATATCAATGGAGAGTGCACACATGCAGTAACTGGTTGAGAGTTCATAATTCCATGTACAGCCACAGGCCTGCTTTGATCATGACGCCACAGCCCTTTTAAATAAAAGTCTAGTAAGGTTTGAAAATTACTTCAATCTGTAACTACAACTAGCCCTTAAAACTGGTAAGTAATTTGCAATTAATTTTCTTAATATATATTTTTTCTTCTTTTTCTTTTTCATTCTTCTCAGGTTTGTCCAGGACATGTAAGTTTTCAATTTTCATTGCAATTATACGTAAATAAAGAATAGTGATTATAGAACAGAATATTTCAATAAACTACACTTGTGGTACTGAGATACTTATAATGTGCTCTGTAAACAAATTCCATATTGAATCATCATCTTAAAAAATCAGCTCAAAGGGGCAAGCTTCTTGCATTGCTAGAAAGGGCCAATGGGAGACCTTTGGCGACTTTTAGTGGCAGCAGACTTACCAAGTAAATCCACTGTTTTTGGAAAAGTGGGCATGCTCAGAACTGCGTAAACAATGGAAAATTACCTGGTAAGTCTGCTGCCACCTAGCGTTCAAAAGTCTCCCATTGTTGAATCTGTTTTACTTATAAATGAATACGTATGAGATGGTAATTTATTGACTTTTTTGATTGGCTTACAGGCTTGTCCAGGCTGAGTATTGGCATGACCCCGAGAATGAGGCTGAGTATAGAAACAAAAGTATCTATCTCGCTGAAACAAATCAAGAAAGGGTAACTATTGCTTTGGTTGTTTTCATTTATGCTGTATCCAATGACCTTGAATTCGCTATGACAACTACATATTGGATAGACGACATAATTTTTTATTGTTCTTCCTTCATGGCTGGTATATGTTTGTATTAAATAATTATCTCATAAGCTGTTCTTCAAATAGAAAATGAGAACAATTGAGATATATCTCATCAAATCAGGCAGATTCTGTAATTATTGAAATGGCAGTTTTTGGCAGGAAGTGCATAGTTTTGGCATGCAGTTTCATATTTGTTGTCACATTATGAGTTTTTGCTAAACATAAAAGAAAACTGCATTTATAATTCTGATGCAAGAATTATATCCTCATTTTCCTTCAGAAAGTCAATATGACCTACAAGATAAATCTTCAGAAGTTAAAGAAGTTTGTGATGGTGATGTTCTCAGAAGACACCATGGTACAACCCAAGGAAAGTGAGGTAGGATATCGTTGGGGTCTTTTGTCTTGTTTAAGCAAAGTGAGTTATGGTGTGTGATTGTGTCATAATTTAGACACCCTCTTCTTGCACAATACCAATTCTTCTTTACTCCTCCCCACATGACAGTGGTTTGGCTTCTACAAACCTGGACAAGATAAGGAGTTGTACACACTGCAGGAGAGTCCACTTTACACAGAGGTAATACAATTTGTCTTCTTTTAATCTTTGCACAAGATCATTTGAATAAGCACAAGATCATTTGAATAATAACATTATGACCTGAAAGTGCCTTGCTAGGCGTAGGTTCAATAAGTAAGATGAAGAATTTTGGCCCTGGGCCTCAACTTTGTCACATTATGGACAGAAACAAAAGAAAGAAACACATCAAAACACTTACTGTAGCAGATTTTTGTGGGTGCACATACGTACTTCACAGAAAGCATGAAGTTACAAAGATAGTTTAGAAATTCAGCATATGCCCAGTAATCAGACGATTGTGATTCATCAGCCAGCAGTGGCATGAAATTGTTCCCTAGGCATTGTCTTGATGTTTGTCTGTTTTGTTTGAAAAATATTTAGGACAAACTTGGTCTGAAGGCGATGGACAAGGCTGGCAAACTTGTGTTCTTGAAGGCTCCTTTTGATCACCTGCAGTTCACCCAGGAATGGTTTGAACAAAACCTTGTCAAGTATATCCAGTAAAGTCCCCAAAACAGAAAGAGACAAAATGACTAATTAGCACATAGCAAAAAGAAAACAAATTAATGTTGGCCTCTTTTGTAAACTACTACAGTACATCTTTTGTAAAATACTGTATTCATAATCTTTTGCAATAATTTGTTTTTGTAAATTTTTGAGGATTTTGATAACGCAACAATTTTGTATGTCACTTGGAAACATCATCCACCTGTTTGGGGGACAAACCACACAAAGAAAAATGCACATCATTGGTACAGATGTTGCACTGATTGAAAGCAAGTTGGCATTGTTTCGTCATTGTAAAATTGATCATAAAATTGTCTGATAGAAGTTGATGATGTGAATTGCAAGGAACCTATATTATTATAAAATATTGTCTGTTTAAAGGAATGTTTGCATATTTAGTAGCACAGAATCAATTCGGAACTAACCATGATCTGAAAGCTTTCAGTAGCTATAAAACAATTTGGTTGTTAAAAAGTTGTTTTGTTTTTAATCTTTGATAAATATCCAAGACATGAATTTGACAGTTAATGTATGTTTTTTTCTTTTCCTGGTTAACTTTGAACTAGTGTCTATAAATTTGTATGCAAGGTGTTCTTATGGTCCAGTTGGGCAAAAGTTTTCAGCTAAGGTGACCTGACTGACCTCAATTTGGATGAAAGAAAAAACAATTAAGGAAATTAAGAATACTGTGCAAAGTTTGCTTGTATTCTGGGTGGCAGTGGTGGCTTGTGGGTAAAGCGCACTTCTCACCAATGTGGCCCTGGTTCGAAATCAAACCCTTTCAATCTCTGGCTGTGCTTCGTAGTCTTATATGGGTCGATGTGGCTCAAACATGTTTTAGCCGTGTCCTTTGCAATTCAGCTGTACAGCTACAAGTAAGGATGATTGGCCTCCAAAATATATAACTATTGTAATTGAGAAAATAGAATTAGCTATTGCAAACTGCTTACTAACCAAAAGGACCTATGGTATAAATGAAAAAAAGATAGTTAATGGCCTGTCATTTCGAACCTAGCAGAGTGTTGCTCAAAGGCTAAATGAAAACATAACAGTGTTGTGTTGTTTTGTGTTGTGTTGTCATAGAGCCTTCAAGAAAGACTCTGCTAGGGTCAAATTGGCAGGCCTTTATGTGTTAGTTTTTTCAATTATTTTGATTATAATTTAAAAAAACACTTGGCTCTTAAATGTTCCTTGAAGTAAGAATTCATGTGATAAGGTTGTTCTTTTGTAAGACTGTATGGCGTTTGGGACTTGATTTACAACCTGCAGTTTGATTTCTGTCTAAACAATCAAAGTAAGTTTGAAACAAAAAATGTTGAAACTGTGATGTATATTTTTATTTTTGCTGTATTGGGTTCAGTTGAAAGGTTGTGGTTAAGAAACGGAGGTTCATCATTCAAATCATTATAGCCAAACTGAGGCTGGCCCCTTGATGGTAAAATGAAATTCAGTATTCATATTTACTGTATGAACACTGGAAACATGACAAAGAGAGCATGCCCTTACAAAAAAGTCATATCTATAGACGAAATTCTTATAGAATCCTATAGGATTTCAATAGGATTCCTGTAGGATTCTTATAGATTTTTCGTCACTTCCTCGATAAGATTCTTATAGGTTTTTTTTGTAAGGGTGGGGGAAAACAAATATTGAAATGGAGAGTTTTCTAGTTTTCATCTTAACAAATCTTCTTCTAATTATGTTAATTGTTGCATGTAACTTTAAAATCATCAGTTTAATGTTTAACTCTAATTCTTGAGTTTCGTAATTTGCTGTCCTTGCTCTATGTTTTGATAAAGGAAATTAATAAAATACAGACTAGATTCATACTGATTGTAATTGATGGATGCACTGTGTTTCATTTCGCTTTGTTGTTTTACTGTTTTAAGACAGAAAAATGCACACGTCTATAGGTTATAAACCCAAGAGTTGAGAAAAAGCTACTGTATTTGGAAGTAAAAACACAGAACACACAAAATAAAAGTTATGAGATGGAGCATTCAATTTGAAATGTTTTCTTTTGCTCTTGATTGTTTTTTGAAAGGGGTTGTCATTTGTTTGCAATTTTTATTTCCTTCTCGGGGGGGGGGGGGGGAATATCTCTTTTAGCCTTGAGATGGGAGTTTACACGGGGGCGCACCTACTATATTGGGGCTGTCGCGTGACTGCGTTGGTACCACCTTGTTCCCATAGGTTTTTGATTTATCCTCGACTCGCAGTCAAAAAACCCATTATATGATCTTTCAATGCGAAGTTGGAGTGGGGACGATACAGCGCACTGGTCGTGAGACCGAGGTTGCCGCACAGTTGCTAACTTCATGACCTTAGCAACAAATTCAAGATGGCGACGTCCATGACACAAATAGAAGTACAACGAGTGGCCTCATTACCGGTAAATTTAATACACTTGTGAACTTTCTCAAAAGTGCTTTGAGGAATTTATTGAAAATGCAGACATAGCAGATTAATTTTCTATGTGACTGGGCATAAACTGATTACCCAATCAGTGGTTTTGTGAGGTTTTTAGGCATGCAAGTTGCAACGTTTCAGCTGATGACTGTTTTCAATGAAAATAAGCGTTTAGCGTACAATGTATGCAACGTGTAGACCTCAGTCTCTGAGGTTTTTTGTGGGTGGGCCTTACTTTGGGAAATTGATTGATGACTCTAATTTCTTACTTGGATTTGCTTGTGTATCAATTATTATTCTTTAAACTCTTTATTCTGTTATCACCCAAATTTTCTAGTCAATTGGTTCTTACCAACCAAAAATGTCAGAGTCAGACAGAATGTTTGAACTAAGTAAGTAGGGTCGCACTAAAAATCGACAACTGACAAAAGGCCTGAAGACAACTGCCGACAACAAATTGTAAATGCACTTTCAAACAATGTTTGAACAAAAATAAACCGTTAAATATAGGCCTATGTTTTCAATTCAATTCAATTTACTTTATTTCCAATCCATACACACACAAAAACAAAAACAATGGAACATAAGTAAATAACGACTATTTATAGGCAACGAATAGGTAATTAAATTTATACAATACAAAGCAAAACAAAACAACAAACAAAAAACTTTTGAAAATGGAATTGGTGGGGGCCCATAAAAAGCAGAGCTTGTCGAGTACGGACCCCCTAAGAATATAAAGCAATGTTTATGATTAATGAAGCACACAATGGGCCAAATGGTAAATAATGTTGCAAAAGCACAAACAGTGAAATTATTTACGAGATAAACAAACACAAACGATTAAAGGTGAACTGAAAACTAAGGAATAGCTAAATGGGGAATATACATATAGGTTAAACAAAAATACTTGAATATGTAACTAGTATTATAGTAAATAAGAGAACATGACAGGTAAGGTGGGTAATAAAAGTAATAATTAGAAGTAAACAAATCAACAACAAATGATACAATACAACAATTTAAATGTAGTTATTAAGGAGAAACTGTTTTAACTTATTTTTAAATGAACCGAGGGAAGTGGCATTAAGAAGCGGAGCATGTAAAGAATTCCAGAGTTTAGGTCCCTGGACTTTGATAGTTTTCTGAGAGAGGTGAGTCCGGGTAAAGGGAAGGTGATAATGAGATGCTTGGCGGGTACTATGAGCGTGAATGGACCGGTTTTGGGAGAATATGGAAGCAAGGCAGGAAGGCAAATTGTTGTGAGCCAACTGAAACATGAATGTACCTAGATGGAAATAGTATATGTCATTCAGCTTCAATAATCTAAGTTGAGTGAATATGGGTTCTGTGTGAGCAAGATAATTAGAATTACTTATTAATCGAATGGCCCTTTTTTGTAGAAGGAACAGTCTGTTTAATACAGTATGAGACGCGCTACCCCAGGCTAAAATACCATAGTTGATGTAAGACAAAACAAGTGTATTATACAAAGTAATTAAAATATGCTGGGGAAGATATAACTTCAACCTGTTAATGACACCAACATTTCTAGATATGACTTTACATAGTGAGTCAACATGTGGTTTCCAGGAAAGCTTGTTATCTATATGCAAACCGAGAAACTTAGTACATTCAACTAGATTAATCTTAATACCATCAATAAAAACATCCCTTGGTAATACGTTATACACATTACTAAATAACATACAATTAGTTTTGTTGATGTTCAGAGACAGTTTATTCGATTTAATCCAGTTGCTTATCAAAACAAGTTCAGAGTTAACTGTTGCAATTAGAGTGTCTTAGACAGAGTGACTATAAAATAAGTTAGAGTCATCAGCAAAAAGAATGAAAGAAAGAGCATCCGAAGACTTTGATATATCATTGATATAAATCAAGAACAATAATGGTCCAAGAATGGAACCCTGGGGAACACCACAAGTTATAGAACGAGTGGTGGATGAGCAGTCACTGACAGTGACGTATTGTTTCCTGTTGGAAAGATAGCTTTTGAACCATTCCAGGGACCTTCCTCGTATACCATAATGACTGAGCTTATGAAGCAGAATACTGTGGTCAAGAGTGTCAAATGCTTTGGAAAAGTCAAGGAAGATCCCAAGTGTGTGTTCGGAATTGTCAGTTGCAGTGGTTACTTTGTCAATAAGGTGTAGAATAGCATGTGTGGTGGAGTGTTTAGCTCGAAAACCGAACTGAAAGCGAGAAAGAATATTATGTTTTAGGAGAAAGCCAGAGGTGCGGGAGTAAACTAGTCTCTCAAGAATTTTGGAGAAGCAAGATAAGACAGAAATGGGCCGATAATTGGTGACCAAGTCGGCATCGCCATTTTTATAAATAGGAGTCACTTTAGCAATCTTCATGCCATCGGGAACAATTCCAAGTGAGAAAGATTGGTTCACAATGTAAGATAGAGGGTCAACAATAGCAGAGATGACTCTTTTAATAACAAAAGCATTGATTTTATCGAAACCACAGCTTCTTTTGTTGGCCATATCAGTTATGTGTAACTTGTAATGAGTCATAACCCATATCCAAATCACCTTCAATCTGCTGAAAAAGTTGTATTTTTAATTGTAAAATAGTATTTTTTTTACCACGATTTAGTAACGACAAGTACTGTCCGCCTTGTTGTCTTTGGACCGTACGTGGAAGATACCATTATACTGCAGGGGTAGCCCCACTTGTGTGGCCAAGGCTAGCTGAATCCTTGGCCACACGTCCCGACCATTTCTTTTTAAGCTAAGAAATATCCATTTAAATGGCGCATTATGGCGCATTCCCTATGGGCCAGGCGGCGGTTTAAACCACCTGAATGTGTTCACCTGGCTCTTAGCTTGCCTTGGGTGTTTTGAATAATCAAACAAATAAAATGTTAACAAGAAATTTTAAACGATTATTGTGCGACTTACTCCGAATTAATTTCCGCGACTTACTCCGAATTAATTTCCGCGATGTGTACCAAGAGCCGCCATTTTAGAATGACCCCAACAATCATGCGAATCGAATGCGACGTCATTGGCCGGCTGGGCTGTGGGCGGAGCGAGGTACGGTGGGAACATTTCATTGGTTGCTTTGGTACTACTACTAGAGTGGTAAAATGACAGCCAGTAAATATATCTATTTCTTAAAAAAGGAAAGAACAAAATAAAGAAAGAACGAAAAAAGCAGTTTAAAAAAAATGGGAAAAAAGACAACTAAGCCCTTAGAACTTACTCATTGCATAATGGTATCATCCAAGTGCGCTCCAGATGCATCATGGCAGACACTTCTTTTCGTTACTAAATCGTGGTAATAAAACCTTTTTTTACAGTTAAAAATACAACTGTTTCAACAGATTGAAGGTGATTTGAATACATATGACTCTTACACATATAATTAGCGGTTTATTTTTGTTCAAACATTGTTTTAAAGTGCGTTTAAAATTTGTTGTCGGCAGTTGTCGTCAGTTGTCGGCTTTTAGTGTGACCGGTTACATATATAGTTAAATAGTAGGGTTGCAGTTACCACAGCTAGGTAGACCTAGTACTAGTAGCTGTACTCTGGGTGTTTTGTCTCAAAATTTTAACATCTGAGGTCATACTAGTATCAGAGGCCAATATTGAAAAGAAATGGAGTACAGCTACTGGGCTAACTAACAGCTAGGTATTGTTGATACTAGTGAACACACATTTTGTATCAAATACTCCGACTATTATGGATACCCACTATAACTTCATGTCCTTCTGTCTTCCTTCTCAATCCATAGAAACAGCAAGGATGTTTAATGCTAGCTCAATGTCTCCAATGGGACATTGATCTGAATGATGACGCTAATATGAGAGAGTCTATTCTATTAGATTACCTGCATGACTCACTCATGTTTGCTGTAGACCATGGATTCCCTTGGGTACAGGTATGCAGCGTTGTGGACTTGGCTAAGGGGATACAGGAACAAACTATTGGTGAGTATTGGTTCATAACAAAGCTAGAAATACCAACTGGGCCAGTAAGCCTCACATATTATGCACATCCCAGAGCAGGATCCTGTTGGGTGGGTGGGTTGGCACAGTGGTATCTTTTCTCGCCTTCCACCTCTAAGTTCCAGTTCTATTCCAGCCAGGGGCACTATGTGGATTTGGTTTTCAGTCCCTACATGACTGCATGGGTTTTGCCTAGATAATTTCTCTGTGGTTTTCCTTCCACATCTAAAACTTAAAATGCCTTCATTGTCTTCTCTCTATTGAGAATCCTTGGCTTTCACAACCGGAATTAATAAATGAAATGAAACGAAGTGTTACTGGGTATTTGAGCGCATTACTGGACAAACAGGACCTTTAGGCTTTACATTCCATGTGCAGGACGAAGCAATAATGGTTAATTGTCTTGCTTATGGTTAGTGTCGTGGCCGAGCGGATAAGAGCACCGGACTCAAGCTCTGGTGTTTCTGTTCAGCAGAGTGTGGGTTCGAGTCCCGGTCGTGACACTTGTGTCCTTATTAAGCAAGACACTTAACCATTATTGCTTCGTCCTTCGGATGGGACGTAAAGCCGTTGGTCCCGTGTGTTGTGTAATGCACGTAAAGAACCCAGTGCACTTATCGAAAAGAGAAGGGGTTTGCCCCGGTGTTCCTGGTTTGATCGGCTGCATATTGCGCCACAGCACCTTGTAAACCATTACATGGTGCTATGTAAAGAAATAGACCTCAAAATTCAAAAAGTAGCTCCACATGTATACCTTGCAGGAAAATATTGACTGTTGAAGCGCCTTGAGCGTCACTGAGTGACGGATATGAGCGCTATATAAGAAGCCATTATTATTATTATTATTATTATTATTATAAGGACACAAGTGCCACAACCAGGACTTGAACCCACACTCTGCTGATCAGAAACACTCGAGCGTGAGTCCAGTGTTCTTGACCACTTGGCCACGACACGCCAGTCAATATCCCATTCAAATCAATGTAACCAAACTGAGGTTAGAAGGTCAAACTAGTCTGGTCATGTTTGGTGTAAAAGCAACTGAACCCACAACTGTGATAATACCAGAGCTTGGGTAAGATGAATTAGACCTCTTGGACCATTACCAAAGTCTGAAAGTTTCTATTTTGCTAATATTTATATTTTTTATTATTCTTTCTATTCAGGTCAACCCCTTAGTTTTGCTATCCAGTTATATCGACAGAAATCCTTAGAGTATGCCCATGAAGGTCGCATCTCAGATAAGAATCTAAAGATCTTCACTAGTCATTTCTTTGCAACATTCATGAGGCACTACAAACTGTTTCAGTTTGTCTTTACTAAACCACGTTCACCAATGGTTACTCAACATGAGCTGCATGTGGAAACCCCACCAGACGTATTTGAGCTTAAGGTAAGATTTCTTGTTATCATTGCAAAAAAGACGTCACTGAAGTTTTTCACAACGTCGCGTTTGCACAAGAGAGTCTCCGTGCAAACAAAACCAATTTTTGCAATTCCAAAATGTGTATTCAACAAGTTTATTCCAATGCACTGCTTCACTTTAGAAGTCCATGTCTGCATTCTGTGCCTCTGTTCCCTATAGTCTGTTCCACTCAGTTCAAGCATAATATAAATGTTAATAAGTTCCGCTTATTTTTTAATTCTCTTTGCTTTCTTTTTCTATCCCTTTTGTGTAGCCTGTACCTTTGATGGATTGTGATGGGGGACTTCCATAAAAACAAAAAATTAAAATAACATGTGTTTTGTGTGTACGATGTACATCCAGGATATCTTATCCATGATTTTGTAGTTTCAACATTGCGTTTCATATAAAGGCCGTTTTTTTTTGTATACAATATGTTTGCACTGATACAGCAATTCACCATTCATTCAAAGAGCGGTAAAGGATCCAAGTCTGTACTTTCTTGAAATAGCATTCCACTGATAATAATCACCTTAGTTCTCAAACTAGCAATTTTTTAATATTTTCCCTTGTCTAGCCTCACCAGCCAATTCTTTCAAACAATTACTCAAAACATAGTCATTCTTACTCTAATCCAAATAAGTATATTTTCTTCTGCTCTTCGCTTTTGCATATTGTTTAATGCAATGAGCGTGACTGTGCCACTATTAATATTTATTATTATTAATAAAATTCAATTGGGCATTGACAGGACAGCAAGCTTAATCACATCTGGAAGTACAAACAGAAACTGGCTTCTATAGAGACTGAAGAGCAGGCCAGGATGGAGGTCCTTCATGCTGAGAAAGAAAGCTTACTCCAACAAGAATCTAGCTCAGAAAAACCTCTCTCCCTTCTAAATAACTCTGAGGTACCCATTGAACGAGAGGTAAGCGTTTTTATTTTGGTTTTGCCCATACACCGATGTGTGTAAAGAACTGTATACAAACAGTACTTAACCAAGTACTGTGGAAAAAAATCCACAGGCATATTACTAGGTTGGATTCGAACCCACGACCTTTGCCATTCTACAGCAGATTTCTCACCACTAGACCACTAAGATTGCCCGGTAGCTAGAGTCAGTTTGAATCTCTGTATTTTAGCAGCGGGTACTGCATCAATTTTATAGATGTTAAACTTGCATCGGGTAAAGAATATTATTAAAGAATAATTTTAGCTGAGTTAGGAGAGCGCCGGCCTGTTAATCTTGAGGTTGCAGGTTCAAATCCTGCATTGTCAGTTTTTCTTTGCTCAACCCTAAATTAAATATTCTTTTCAGTACGTGCAGATTTACTTACCTGTAAACAGATGCATGAAGTGTAACCAAGGAGTAAAGACCAAAGATGATTCCAACTTATTACAAAAAGTGTAAATTTCTTTCCCAGAATCTTTCTCAAGTGATTAAGGAGGCAGTGAACCTTCAAGGAAACTACACAGAGCGGCTTCTTCAGGCACAAGTAGAGGAGGTTCAGGAAGATCTAGATTACTACTTTGAGAAAACTGCCCTACCACGCCCTGCAGCCCTCGGCCCACCACCAAGGACCAAGTCACCACCCCGTGTACCTGCAAAGAATAAAACTGCTAGCATCAAAAGTGGTGTTCCAGATGGGAAAAAGAAGTCACTCGGTAATGATTTGCCAAAAGGATCAGCTAAGTCGTCACGGTCAAAGACACCAAAATCAGTCAAAAGCTAAGAGCAGAAATTGATTCATGTTTGTTTTTTTGTCTTTCAAAAAGACCCATTGGAGGATACTCATTAGATGTCAGCCATCTTGGTTTTCTTCCATTGATATGTATTGCATTCAAACTGAGGCTGAAAGGGCAAATAGTCTACCCCCTTTTCATATAATATTGATAAACTGTGTATTAGTATAATTGCATGTAGGGAATAAGACCAAAGTGGCTGATGCTTATACTTCTTGTTAGTTGTTCACATTTGCCAGTTTATGTTTCAATACTGCACAGTAACCATCCAGGGCCCATTCTCATAGAAACATTTAATTCATAATTTACTTGTCTATTAATAAGTAAAAATTGGTGTAGGGGCAATTCATATCATTTTAGCTGGTAACATAAATCAAGATCCATCTGTGCTTGCTTAAGCCGTGTCCAAATTGGCGGCTAAAGCTATGGCTACGACTAAATTTCCGCATCATCATGCGTTGAAGTAAAGTTCATCCTCAGCAACACCCTTAGAAACAGTCGTAGCTGTAGCTTTATTGCCAATTCGGATATGGCCTTAATCTCAGCGTTTCTCAAATTCCTTGATGATTGGAAGCTAGGCTGTATCCGAATTGGTGGCTACAGCTAGCTATGGCTACAACTTCATAAGGGTGTTTCTAAGGACGTACTATACTGCAACGCATGATGACGCTGCCATCCAGCCGTAGCCATAGCCAACCCATTTGTTCTGGTTTGCAATACTTTCCAGATCAGTTCATTTTGAACTGAACAATAACAAGTTATTTTAGATTAACCGCATTGGCGCACAAACAACGGTTTTGCTTTGTTTCGCTTTGTTAACTGATTTTATATCAAGTAAACAGTCAAAAAGAAATATCACTCACTTAACACAGTATTGAAGTTGTAGATGAAAAGTTTATTTAACCTCAACAGTTTTACTTACATTTATAAACACAGTTAACCTTTGATAAAGACCATTCCCCTGTGCGAAAAGTAAGTTTTAAAAAAACGCCCAAAGTAGCAGCAAAAGGCAGCAAGGTTTGCTGTAATTCAAATCAACCGAAAGTCATAAAATAGATCATGTCCGGAATTGATCATTTCATTTTTGAGCATACTTCATAACATTTCCTTTAAAAAAAAGCAATATACAGTGTGGATTACACAGGAAAGCATGGTCTCCATTGGGTTAAACTTGTTTGTGTTGGCAGTTTTTGTTTAATGCACTGCAGAGGGTTCATATTTGAAATTTTATTTTTGGTAATTTGTTGTTGTAAATATATTCACAATTTGTTTTAATTTAAAATATTTGTTTTTTACTCATTTCATGATTTAAAAATAACTCGCTATTAATTCACAACTTTCACAAAGACTTTATAAATATTTGACACAATAAATTTTATAATATATTTACTTGTTTTTAAAGATTTTATTTATCTTCCAAAATCAACTACACGATTTGAAATGGTAAGGGAAGGCGTAAACTGATCACCAATGGTCAGAAATGCTTGATGCATCTTGATAAATAATTGAACCCATCACCAATTTACAGATGATTCAATTTGTCTCAACTCACTAAAGTCAACCTCTGTAGCTTAACCCATATCTGCGTAACTATGGGATTTCCCGTAGAACACACATCACTGTTAGTGCCTAACTACAGGAAAACATGTAGATGAACAAGAAGTTAATGTCTTTCTTTATTCTTTCATTACTAGTGATGTGAGGGGGGGGGGGGGGGAGAAACATGACAAAATATTCATCATATTGAAGAGAATGAGGTGCTCCCAACAGTATAGTTTGTTTGGATATGTTTATTTGCAATGCAGTAAATAATTAATATTTATTGTCATACACCAATAAGTGCTACATGGGCTTGGGCAGGAACAGTGTTCATGTACTGTAACCAGTCTAGGGAGATGGGTTAAGCTTATTCGCAGCATCAGGGGAAATTACCACTTTAAAAGTATATAGATTTGTTTGTCATCTCAGGGAGTTTGCATTATCATTAAATCACGTGTATGTTTTGGTATTATATTCCTTTATAATAAACGTTCATTTGAATTGCATTATTGACAAGCACAGTTGAGTTTATTTATTATTTCCAGCAGGTGTTTAAAATTTCACAGAGAACATACCAATTTCATAGATTAGCTAATCACAAAACAATTTTGCTAACCAGAAAAAGATTACATGTATCAGCCACTATAGGCAGTGTACTAATGTGACACTGTTGAGCTGAAATTTGAGCAATATTTTATTGCTTTTTCAAAATGTTCCATAAACTTAAAAATGTAAATGGAAGTATCCTTTGCCAAATAAAACATCATTGTTTGTCCAAACAATCCAACAAGGCCTGCAAGTTGCAATAAACAAATAAATTGAACAATCTACATCTAATATGTTAAACACACAGAAGTCATTTGGCTAATGGTACTCTGTTTATCACATACATGTACACTTCATGCATCTATTCTCTTGATGTTTCACTTCCATTTGGTCTTTCAATAAACTGAATAGATTTTTCAGTTTTCAATAATTATTCAGAGGAAGGATCAGGTACAGGAGTACCTTTTAAAATGCAGTTCCTTTTATGGGATAACAATTTAGACACAATCTATTTGGATATACAATGATTAAAATGCATTGTATCCAAATGGGTCGTTAACTTCTGCAGTACTTCCTTGATCCTTGAATGTCATGAGCAATTCAATCAAGGAACTTTCCAGCATGGAATTATGCGAAGGGTCACGGAGGTCATGGCATTTGTTGCCCTTGTGCTTTTTCCAAACCTCGGCTAAGGGTCTGTCTCAAGCTCCGTTTGATGCTGGAAACACCGTGCAAAATGTACACTGCTCCCAAACCGGAGCTGGAGCCCAAAACGAGGTTTGGGAAAAGGCCCTGGTCTGGGCCTTGGTGCCCCTTCAAACGTTTCCCATAGACTTTAAGATTTTTCCATTGAAAAGTTTCCTTTGAAAAATGAAAATGGCCTTGCCCTCTCAAAGATGAAATTCCAGGCCTGAAGCCCTGAATCTTTATCTGCAGGACTTTGATAATCAAATCTTGTTTGAATATCCCTTTACAAAATAAATTACATTAAAAATCACAGCACATAATCATAATGATGTTATTACATCTAGGCATAAGCATTTTGCATGCAAAACATGTACATTTTTAATGGGTTGATGGAGGGGGGATATAACATACTTATATAATTTACTAAGATCCTTCTCCACACTAACAAAATCTAACACTGTACATGGTTACTCAACACCCAAAATGTTGGACTCTGATTATGGTGGTATGCCTGATCTTATGTGCAGTCCTCAGTCCAACATCCAGTAACTCAACACCCAAACTGTTACAACTCTGATTATGGTGGTATGCCTGATGTGATCCCATACGGTTTGGGTTAATTTATTGTAAGTTTAACATTTTAGTACAGAGTCTCATTCATAGGAAGTGATAAAATAGTAGTTCAATGTTCATTATGACTCAAAGAAACTTAATTTTTTTCTCTTGGCATTTAAGAAGGCATTATAATGCAACATCATCGTTTTGTCGTTGGCGGGTTCGACGCTGGCGTACTGGTCTGTCAGGAGGCTGAACTGGCACTGTTGTTACCTCATAAACAACGTCGTCTGGTGTGGAGATTTGAAGTGAATGTATGGAGTTATTCACACTGGTTGTATCAACGTACTCTTGTTGGGGATCAACACTTGAGGAAAGTGATGTCTGTTGATTCCGCCTTCCTGGGTTCGTCTCGGGTGCTGAGCTGACTCGTTGAGGTCTTATACATGTGGGTAGTCCTTGTGGATTTCTTCTCCTGCTTGAGTGCTGTGTAGCCATGCTGGGTTGGTTTGAGTGACCTCGCCGCAGAGGTCGTGACCTTTGGTGTACAGCATCACATTGTGTTACCAACTGCTGGACATCATCGTCATCATCATCACTGCCATCATCATCTGCATCATACTGATCAACAGCTGCAAATGCATCCCTCCCTACCCCTGCTGTTCTCCTATTAGTCTCACCCAGGCCATGCTCAGTCACACTGTTATTGTCAGCACCATTTTCCTGTGATGGGTCACAACCACCACCAGCAGCTGAGTCACTTATTGGGGGTTCTGCTGAGTTCTGATCCTCCGTTGCCCCTGAACTGTCTTGATGTGCAGCAATTTTCAATCCTGCTATTCCTTTCTTGGGGGCACTGATCAAATCCCTTTTGATCCGTCGACGACGCGACTGGTCATGCCGCCTCATCTGAAGCATATTGTCCAAGTCAATGATATACATGTACCCAGCGATCAACAGCTCAAAAGATCTTTTCTTGGCATTGTAGCTTTCCTCAAGTTCAACATTTGTTCGTTCATCATACTGCCACCAGCCATTCCTCCCTTCATAAAACCACGCGTAATGATCGGTTTCCGTTTCCAAGTCTACTTCTTTTGTTTCCTTGACATCCTTACCAACAAGTGTTGGATTGTTGAAGTATTCAACTGGAATAGCCTGCCTACAGAGGGCGCATCGCCGACTCTGGTTTGCAGCTCCTTTGACACAGAGGAAACAGAAGATGTGGGTGCAAGGAAGTCTGACTGGATGGATGCAAGTCTGGAGGCAGACTGCACACTCGGGGACATCTGGCGAATGGTCTACTTTCTTAGCATCTGGGGAAAAACAAACAAACATTCAAATGTTTAGTTCTCTGTTATATTGGTAGACAATTAAACCTAATAACCCGCTCTACATAGGCAATCCAAAGCCATCCATCCAATGCAATGTAAAGATAAGTCCCTCGTGTGCCAGTGGTGTAGAAATATACTTCCAGGAATCTAGCAAAGCACATCATTTTAAAAACGAAGGCCTTCAGGCATGTCAGGGTTTATTTAAACTTTGCTTTAAATTTACTTTTTTTTAAATTGAGTTAAATTTACAGTAGGAATTATTATGAATCCGAGTATCGAAAAGGTACACATTTTTACTTTTATCACGTTGATTGATTATCAAAATAAATTTCACAATCAAAAACTTGCAAAAACTTTTTGAATATTTTTTAAAACAAAATTTTAAACGAACAACAATGTTGATCGCTATTGTAATTATTAATGAAGATCCTAATTATAAAATATTAGTTCAATTTCAATTTGTTCAGATAATTTCTTGTTTTCATCAATGATCGTTGATCAATGATTGATTGAATTTTGAAGTTGTTATTTCATTCATTTCTGTCACTGTTTTCTGAGGTAAAACATATCTTGCGCAATGAAACAATGTCACTGTCAGTGTAGTCGAACAATAACTAAAACAGACATTCAAAAAAATAACGAAAAAGTAGATTTCCTTTCAATCATTCAACAAAACAAACAAACAATCATGATATGTATGATAATTATTAAATTATTTATATTATTAAATAAACTTAAATTAAAAGAAAAGAACACCGTGACCCTAGGGCTAGGCCTACCATCCGGTGGAGTTTCCTTCTTAATCTTTGTTGCTGGGACGGACGAACTTCTTTTCACTGACTTGTCGGCCATTTTCCCCAAAATACCAGAAAGCTACGATCGAATAAAATTTAAAAGGAATTTATGAACACATTTTTGGTACAGATTGGCACACGGCACATTAACACGGTCACCCATTAACACCGACGAAATTCTAAGTCAAATCACAGCGCTCTCTTTAGTTGGAAAACGCCCCAAAGTAATTTCTTCAAGCACTTTCTTTAATGAATATATGGGGCGAATTGGTTACCTAGAACTACAAATTCTCCGTCGACTAACCGATTACTTAGGTAGATAAACTACATAATCGATTCTTAGTTTGAAGAATGCCTATTTTTTAGATTCCCGTGCGCGCTCCACGTTATTTTAGGAAAAAAGAAAAAACCCATATGGCTCGCAGAAAAAAATATGTCGGATACAGAAGGATTCGATACTGTATGTTCAGTATCGAATATTTTGTTCGATAGACCCAAAACTATTTTGTTAAAAATGGAGAGTAAAACCGAGAAAAACCCAGAAAAATAGCAAATTTCGAATAAAATTTCCTACAGCATTTAAATATAAACAGAACAATTCACGATATTTAGAAAATAACACTAAATAAGTTAATACGCCAACAAGCATGCAATGCATTATGGGACTGTGAACTTCCGGTGAGGAAAAAGGTACATGCGGGAAATCATGGCGCAATTCGACCTTACAACGAGAATTGGACAATATTTAGACCGACATTTGGTCTTTCCATTGCTGGAGTTCCTGTCAGTTAAAGAGGTAATTATCCTTATATTGCACTTTTGATAATGAGAAAACATTGGCGCGATAGATTTATGTTAAAAGTGTGTTTTAACGTTGACTACAAAATTGTCAACTAGTTTGTCCATTTTCCGGACAGTGAGGTGTAATGTTGCATTGATATGATCCAGTTCAGGCTGGGTTAAAATAATGCTCATTCATTCATTATACACCTATCAATTGTATGACGCACTATCAGACCCCCGGAGATGGTGCGTCACTGTCCATATGTGGGGACGGATTTGCGTGTCCAAAGACCCACCATGAAATGAGTCAAAAAATTGACACACTTGTTGCAGATTTGGACGGTCTTCCGAACGTTTTTTTGACTCGCCTTTCGCGGATAGCAACGCACCACCGACGGACAAATCGATGCACATAAAAAATAATCGCTTGCTATGCTGCAAACGATGCACGCGCAGTGAATACCAAGTATTTCAACCTTGTATGTACGAGTTTCCCGGCACACATGCTGAAAATACATGGCAAGTGTATGCACGAGGCGAGAATGTACTACTTTGATCTTCGAGACGTGCGGTTCCCAACGCACTAGCTATCAAACACACGAAATAATAGAGAGGGAACCAGTCTACTAAATAATGCATCTTCGTATCCATCCATGACTCGACGATCGACCCCCAGTATCGTGCATGTGAGAGATATAATATACCACGGGGCAGAGGTTGAAAAAACCACCGCGCCATGAATTACATGTGACTAAATAACACACATCCTCGTAATAACTGGTAATGACTGGCCGCTTTCCGATTGGCCGATCGCGTGAATAATTATTTATGACGTAGTGCTTCTCACAGCGCTGTATTCATCACCGCGATCCCGCGGATGTGCTTGCTCTACCTAACGTGGTAAACTTTTATAGTTGGGGGGCGAAGGAATGGCGTGTAGCTGTGGGAGCGATAAGGCAAGGGAAATTCCCTTGGTGAGAAATAACTGCGTGGTCAGAGATGTTTTTACACGTGCGTGAGCAATACTGCAGTTTTCGTTTGTCAAACTCAAATACACACGGAAGTGATGGGGGATATTCATACGACTTCGACTCTGCGGGATGTGCTTATAAAGATCGTGAAGGATTATCTCTCGGTCGGTAAATTTTTGGAAACAACATGAAACAACAAGGATTTACAAAATACACTGACACAGGTACATGTACAGTCTCGATGTTAATTGTCAAAACATTTGGGCTTCCTTATACATCGTCTTTGTTGTTCGTGTATTTTAGAACAAATTCACTTGCCGCCGACAAACGGTTAACCGTTTAGAAAAGTTTGAAACGGATAGTAAATTAAACGTATGGTCACAGGCTTACCTCGTATCCATCTATGACTCGACAATCGACCCCCACTATCGTGCGTGTGAGACCACGGGGCCGAGGATGACAAAACCACCACGCCATGATGCACATGTGTATTGGGCTTGGGCAAAAGGCTTGCTATGTGCAGTGTGGAAAATAAACGGCCGTCTGAGCTGGCATGTGGTGATCGCTGACTTTCTGGCGGTAAATTCCCGACCCTCGGGCAACATAAATGTTAACAAAATAATACCAACATCATTTTACACAGGCGGGGAGGGTAGGTGCATTTTTATTCTCCACTAAATAAACAAAATAAATGTTGAAATGGACATCGACGGACCATGACGTACCTCGAAAGACCATGACGTACCTCGACGCACCGCTCGAAGATTTTTTTGACTGACCACTATTGGACTTGACGTACCCACAGTCACTTTTTCCGAGAGTAAAGACGCAAACTTGACGCACCATCCCCGGGGGTCTCATAGTGCGTCATACAATTGATAGGTGTATAAGAAACATGGTGATCATTAGGGAATCTGGGGGGGGGGGGCGTTTAAAAAAAACATATGCATGCACCACATATTTGTTACTCTTCTATCACTCTTTAATGTATTCCAAACTAATCCATATTGTTTTTGTTTCTGAAAAATATGTGTATTTGAAAATCACAACTGTGTTAGGTGGCGCCTGTCCCTGTTTCTGTTGCTTAAAATCTGTCATGTCTGCAAGAAAAGAAAAAAACAGCAAGCATCAATGGCAATCATTTGAATTCTGTATATGTTTGAATGGAAGCACTTTGACCTTTAACCTTTAACCTTAAACATTTGACCTTAAACCTTTGACCTCATGACATTTGACCTCGTTACTTTTGACCATTGAGTATTGACCTTTAGTTTACTATAAGTAATTTAAGGGTCGATAGCTGTGTGCAATAAACATGCTGATTTTTAATGTGACCCTTTAACCTCTGACCTCCAACAGTTTGACCTCTGACCTCTGACCTTTTCTTGACCACCGACAAATTCCTCGCAAGACCGGACATGCCTGATCAATGGTCAAGTTATACAGTAAGACCAGTTCGAACTGAGCTAGCCTAAGATAAATGTTCTTGTATATAGGGATGTACTCTTATCTTATCACATGTTAAATACTCACAATTATCATATAATTACAAACAGTACAAAGTCACAGTTTTTTAGTATGTAATCAATGGCCTTCTCTTTTGACCTTTGACCTTTGACCTTTGACCTTTGACCTGACGTAACTTCGATGTACTTGACCCGATCCCAACAAATGAGGTGTCAAATTCATCGCTTCAGAGAGCTCTATCCAATGAAATCTTTTTCAAGTTGATCACATGTAATCTAAAAATATGTGAATGTACCTAGTGTCAGTTTGGTTTAATAATAATATTGAAAACTATAAATTAATGGGTGATACTCGTATTCTTTGTTACATTGTATATTAAATTTATTTATTAGGGATATCCTTATTTGTTATAATTATTGATTAAACCTAACTTTAAGTATTATTTTGTATTAAAATATTATAAATTCACTGTGTACAAATGTAAGTGTAACAGTACTAAGTTAAAGTTTCATGGAGAGAAATGTTACGTGAGTTGTCTCGTAACCCTCCCTTCTGCGACCGTCATGAGGATGGTGGGTTACGATTATCGCAACTTATAATTAATATGAACCCTATATTATTAAAATATTATAAATTCACTGTGTAACGGTACTTAAAGTTTCTTGGGGAGTATGGGTATTGTGGTGCTGGGAGGTCACCAAATTTTAAATAGCTCTACTGCACTGGCCACAAATTTATACTACTTGAACGAGACTTTGTAAATAAAAGATGGAACAAGATTACCTTGAGAAGCAACCCTCTTGTATGGTGACCCTTTTAAAAAAAAAATCTATAAACTTGTTTTTCCCCCCAATTCTACACATGGAATGCCTCTTAACTTTAAACACTTGATTTAAATTTCATTGATAAAAAAAACCCACAAGAATATTCATATTGTAAACTGACTTAACTATTGATTTTATCTTGAACTTTTTGTTCATTACAGATCTACAATGAAAGGGATATGCTGGAAGGAAAACTCAAGTTGCTAAGCAACACAAAAATGGTAAATTTGCAGGGTTGAATGACATCTTTTTGTTATTTTTCCTTTGCACAAGTTTTGGCATTGCTGCCCCTTCAAATAGAAACCAAAAATGTAAATTATTTTTTATGGATTTGCTTTTTGAATTATAGAAATGTGTAGACTAGTTTCATGATCAATGGAAGGCGTTATCTTTTGTTTTATTTGGTTTGTTTGAATGAATTGCCGGACTACTTGATTTGACTGTGAACATTGAACTTATAATTGATTGATTGATTGGTTATTTGCAAACAGGTGGACTACATTATGGATGTGTTTAGAGGACTCCATCCTGACAAAGAGGTACCACCAGGTGAGTTATATCATTTATTTATTTATTTACTTAATATTTAAAACTATATTTAACAAGGGTGACCCATCCAGCACAGCTGATCATTTTGGGCCCTCACATACCTTGTCATAGAATGTAAAAGCTGGTTTCATCTCTAACTCTTACAAGAAACTGCAATCTAGCTCATCCTGCAGGTCAGTGACAAAACGGGTCTACGTGACTCTAACTCTATGCAAGAAGTACACTTTACTTTTTATTTAACTTCACTCCTTTGACTTGAGTAATTTACTCACTCAAACAGAATCCAACACCAACTTAACATCCGAACTAATGGACTCTGATTATGGCCATATGCCTGATCCCATGTAAAGCATGATAAGTTTACTAGTGCAGTCCTCAGTCCAACACGATTCAGTAACTCAACACCTGATTATGGATTTTTGAAGGGTTGGGGGTGGGGGTATAGTTTAAATAAACTTTCAAATATAAGCTAAGCTTACTGTCAACTTTTTCATCCTTTTTTCAGAAATGTATGAAAAGCGTGCAGTGGTCGTTGATGAGATGAAGAAGCTGATGTCTCAGACAAAACCCATCTTAGAGATCTTCTCTTTGGATGAGGTCAATGAACAAATCCAGAGTACACGAGATGGACGAGTCCTCTTTGACTACATGGAGACAAATCATGGGGTATGTTTGTCTGATCTTATTTTTCTTCCAGCTCAAGAAATCAAAGAATAGGTCGACTATACCTTTTTAAACAAAAATAGCCATCATGTGATCTTTTGAGTAACCTTTGTTTGTAAACTTTCGTTTCAGTTTCGTCATGAAATGTTGGATATATTGTACACATTCGCCAAGTTTAAGTATGAATGTGGGGACTACAGTACAGCTGCGCAGTATCTGTACTTCTTCAGAGTGTTGGTGAGTGTTTGTATTCATGATCCCCCTCAGCCCTTCCCTGTAGCCTTCATGTAGCTCCCTATCCCGTACCTTATTGCAAGGCAGCCAAGTTTTTTCTCAGCAAACTTTAATGTATCCAAATTGAGGATAGAGCGTCAAAGTAGTCTGACCCCATTTTGGTGTAATAACAACTAGTATTCATTTTGAGTATTCGTTGCTCCTGCAGAAATGAAACAAGACATACACATTAGAATACCATGGAGGCCATGGCCTCTGTTGCCCCTTGTCTTGGCCTTGGTGCCTCTTCAAAGGTTTCCCATTGACTTAAAAATGTTCTAATGGAAGTGTCCTTTGCAAAATGAAAATGGTACTGCCCCCTCAAAGATGGAATTCCAGGCCTGACTTTGAATGTTTAACTACTAAACTGAACAGTTCAGTACAAGCTGTGATCACTGTCAACATTTTCTGAATTGTCTTTTGTGTATAGATTCCCCAGAATGACAAGAGTGCAATGCCCGCTTTGTGGGGAAAGCTTGCCTCGGAGATCTTAAAGCAAGATTGGGATCAAGCACTAGAGGATCTTAATCAACTGCAGGAAGTTATTGATTCTAATGTAAGTATTAAACCTAGCAACATAGCACTATTTAATCCTACTTATCTTAATCCCTTGTAATCCAAGCCTTAGGCTTCAGGATTTTTCTGGTTTCAAGGGTTTTTTTCAGAGACCTCTCTCTATCTTCAAAATTCCTTGAAAGACGTTGGTTTACATTTGTGGTTAATAAGAGGCTTAAATTGTCCAAAATTTAAAAGCCTGGACATTTAGGTTTTTTATCTCAATACCTAGAGGAGACCACAGGATGTTTCCCTTTTTTTAACACACCCCTAAAAATTGTCAAAGAGATGTTGATGCTAGGTGGGGATCATGCTGTAGAGTGCATCAACTAGCTACAGGAGTTAGAACACTTTCCTGAAATCATCTCAATAGTATGCGTCACTGGTAGATAGAATTGGAACAAAGTTGGCTCATAAATCACAACAATCTCGTTCTACACTGTTTCCTTTTAACTACTCATTTAAAAGTAAATAAGAAGCATTTAAATGTACAGTGAAATGTCTTGCTTTTAAAAACCATCATTTTATTGACTTTCAAATTAATGGACGAATGTTCTTTTTTTCCAGACGTTTGTGACCCCGTTGCAGTCATTGCAACAGAGGACATGGTTAATTCACTGGAGTTTGTTTGTGTACTTCAACCATCCTCAAGGGAGGGATTTCATCATTGATAAATTCCTCTACCAGCCAGCGTAAGGATACTATTTTCTCACATTAAGTTCTGCATTAGACAGTTGCCTAAAGGGAGGGCAATTTGCATGAGTGTCGAACCAAGGTACCATTGATTGTAGTCGGTACTTGGATGGGATACCAATTCTCACATTACACTTTGTCCGAATTTAGGGCTACTGCTACGGATAGATTGCCTTGTCATTATGTGTTGAAGTATAGAGCGTCCTTAGCAACACCTTTAACAGCAGCTGTAGCCGAAGCTTCGGATATGGCCATAGGTTGGATTTCTTGTCTTGGAGCTGAAGACAAGCAGAGCATGATGTTCTACTCTAACAATCACATCCAGTTCTTTTGTGAACCACCTCCTTTAAAGAGATTTTAAAAACTGTTATTGTGTACTGTTTTATTGCTTTTACACCAAGCAAAGCTTAAATCTTCAGTAATTAATTCTGTGGTTCTTTCCCAACAGTTATTTGAATGCTATTCAGACAACATGTCCGCACATATTACGCTATCTCACAACAGCTGTCATCACCAACAAGAATCGTAGAAGACAAGTATTGAAAGATTTAGTCAAGGTCATACAACAGGTAAAGCCATCAATACCTTCTTGTAATGTGGGTTAATTAGTGATGAACTAGTCAAGGTCATACAACAGGTAAAGCCATCAATACCTTGTGGTGTGGGTTAACTTGTGGTTTGTCAATCTGTCACTTGTTGTCAACATACAGATAGATGTGATCAACTATTATGTCATGACATAACTGATGTTGCACCAGTCCATTCACTGCACCCAGTGATACTTTTTATGAATCTTTGATGTATAATGTTTAGGCAGCTATGCAAAGTGCCTGTGTGTGGCAAAAAAAACAATGGTAACAGGGAACGATTTGGTGCCAAATTTTTGCATAGCAAAACTGCTATGCAAATTTTTTTTGCATAGCCATCTTTAACATTTGCATAGCAATCCATAAATTTTGTATAGCAAATAAAAAAATGCTTAAATATTGCTAAAAATGTATCTCTGTGAAACAGGTTCGTTTGTGTGGGTTATAGGCTTAATTTCAGGCCAAGGCTATTTTCAGAATGACTATAATTAAAGAATAAGATGTTTGTGAAAGTTTGGATTCCTACAAAATACACACAAGAAAAGATTAGTTCCACATTTAAATGGATGTGCTCGGACCATTGCCTTTAATGCACCATGCGGCGGTTGTCTCAAACATATATCAGGGGTTTCCCTTCACTTGTTTTTTTCACTCACCGTCTGGACGAATCAACCAATGTTTTGGGTCGCCTGCAAGTTTTTTTTACATGCACACAATTTTCGAAGTGTAAAAAAAACCAAAAAAAAACACACATGGAAGTGAAAATTGTGAAATTGCTTTTTTCGACAATCTTTTCCCTAATTTCTGCCCTTAATAATACTGTTGGCACCAACAGCAATTTTCATGGATTTTTAATTTAAGGATCGGTTTTATAGAACTTGTTTTGCACTGAAATCTTCGTGATTTAACGATCGGTCGACAACGCACATTGGGGAAAAAATTGTGTGGCGACAGCGATGTGTTTATGAGTACGAGGTTGTAATTTTGCATGAAATATAACAGGAACGAGGTTAAAATTAGACTCCACCGCGCGTCTTCCGCCCCTGGAAATTCGAGTTGTGTGTTTCCCTCCTCGCCTTCCTATTATTGTATGGAACATGGAGGAGAGAGCCAGACTAATAATAATGCATGCATGTTTTTTACTTTTACTGGAAATAAACGATCGCAATCGCGATCGCGGCCACATTAAATCTACCAATTATCAAGACTTGTTAAACAATTTTTCTTGTCAAACCTTGTGGGTGTAAAGTTATTTTTATAACTCAACAATTTTGTATCACTTGTATCGCAAATTGTATCGCAAATTGTGCGATGCACTTTGTAAAATTGCATCGCAAATCGCTCCAATTGCATCGCAAAATGCAATGCGATACAAGGGAAATCATTCCCTGGGTAACTTTGATTTGTCCTCTATAAGCCAATATTTGTCCATGTCCATTGACCCTTGCATATGACGTCACAAGCCAAAAACAGTACCCTCACTGAGTCAACGAAGACGTTGGCCCAGAGTAGTGCGCAGTACGTACATGCTCGCACGTTTCTATTTGTTGACCTCCACGTGGCAAATACAAGGGTTCAATACTTCTTTTCAAAGAATGTAGAATACTGTTTTAAACTTTTAAAATATATTCCCGGTGTTCAGTGATAAAAGTGCATTCATGACAGTGTTTGATTTGTCTTCACTGAGGTAGACATTAAACACTTCTCGTTATTGGCATCAGTTTAAACTTAAACCTGCAAAGATGAAGTTTCTTTCCTCACATGTTGTAATAGTGTTTTTGTTGTTTGTTGCAGGAGTCATATACATACCGGGATCCTATTACAGAGTTTGTGGAATGCCTATATGTCAACTTCAATTTTGATGGAGCGCAACAGAAACTCAGGGAGTGTGAAACAGTGAGTTGACTTCATTGCAAACTAAATTACTGTCAACCTTTATCATGGTTTGGCTGTCTCTCTTGTCCCATTCTAAGCAATCAAAAGCCATGTACCCTTTTGTGTTGCTTCTTGAAAGCTTGAGGATTGGTACTCTTCCAATAACCAATGATGTACCATCCCTTTATGATATGTTTCTTGTAAACTAGAGGATTGGAATGAATGCACTCTTCCAATAACCAATGGTGTACCATCCCTTTATGATATGTTTCTTGTAAATTAGAGAATTGGAATGAATGCACTCTTCCAATAACCAATGATGTGCCATCCCTTTATGATGTTTCTTAAAAACAAGAGGATTGGAATGAATGTACTCTGCCGATAACCAATGATGTACCATCCCTTTATGATGTTTCTTAAAAACAAGAGGATTGGAATGAATGTACTCTGCCGATAACCAATGATGTACCATCCCTTTATGATGTTTCTTAAAAACAAGAGGATTGGAATGAATGTACTCTGCCGATAACCAATGATGTACCATCCCTTTATGATGTTTCTTAAAAACAAGAGGATTGGAATGAATGTACTCTTCCAATAACCAATGACGTACCATCCCTTTATGATATGTTTCTTGAAAACTAGAGATTGGAATGATCAAGAAAACATTGCCAGATCATATCTTTAACTGAAAGGATGAATTTGATTATAATGTTGATTTATTTGTATTTTTCATTTTTGTTTGCAGGTCTTGATCAACGACTTCTTCCTGGTTGCTTGTTTAGAAGACTTTATAGAAAATGCAAGAATGTTTATATTTGAGACATTCTGCCGCATCCACAACTGCATCAGCATCAAGTGAGTCTAACATCAAATTTTTCGAGAAACCATTGTGAATATAAAACAACACTTAGATGTCTTGTATGAGGCGAAAGTCGTCAGTGACCAGTTTGAAAAAAAGTGATAATAAGTTGATGAGAAAAGGATTAATGAGCTGGTTGATTTTGTATAAAAAAGAATAGTGTCAATACCCAGCTGCGCTTTCCACATCAGAATATCATCAAAGCCTAGATTTCACCTCAAAGCATAGATTTTACCTCAAATGTACTTATGTTGTGCTCCTACATGTACAGTCTGACTCCCATCTATTCTTACATAATCCATTTATTTGAAGTTGGATATATTTTAGAAATGGCAAGGAACAAAAGAGAATTTAGATGTAGCAGTTTTATATATACCAAGAGGAGAGAAAGAGGCCTAAGAGTTTTGTGATTATTAATTCATTTATTTTAAAATGAGCATATTATTTTAGAAATAGTCAATTCAGATAACTTGAGAGACGTTCGTTATTTTAAACTTGTTTTTGTTTTGTGTGTCTGTGTTGCAGCATGCTTGCAGACAAGCTGAACATGAATCCAGAAGACGCTGAGCGCTGGATTGTTAACCTCATCAGGAATGCTAGACTAGACGCCAAGATTGATTCCAAACTGGTAAGAAAAATATACATCACATGATTTCTGACTGGGAGACTGTCGGTCATTCATGAGGCTGACCCAGAGTTCAGATTCTTTGAGCATGGAGCTCCGAGTAAACATCAGAGATGCCACTTAAGTCAAAACTCGACCTAACGACCTGACCATGTCAACTCGGGCAGCCAACCCGGCCGACCGACCTGAACTGACCTGACCGACCAACCTGACTGACTGGTCTGACGGACCTGACTGACCAACTTGACTGACCGACCTGACTGATCGACCTGACTGATTGACCTGACTGATTGACCTGACTGACCGACCTGACTGATTGACCTGACTGATTGACCTGACTGATCGACCTGACTGACCGACCTGACTTATCGACCTGACTGATCAACCTGACTGTCCAAGCTGACTGACCTGGCCAACCTGACTGACCAACCCGACTGACTGACCTGACTGTCTGAACCGAATGACCAACCTGACTGACCGATTGACTGACCGACCTGACCGACCGACTTGACTGACCTGACAGATTTTATTGATTGTTCCATGACTTTGTGGGTTATTCTTAAATCTTGGGTACTTAAATCTAGAAATCAAGGCAAGGCTGTTTTGCTGGTTGTTGATTCCGGTATTTCTTGAACTCTTTGTTTCATTGGCTAGCCAGACTTTTTACCTAGCATTTACAAGTCTGCCATTTTTATATCCTATAGGGTCATGTGGTGATGGGCTCGCAGAACGTCTCTCCTTATCAGCAGGTGATTGAGAAGACTAAGAACCTGATTTACAGGAGTCAGGCTTTGGCTTCTAACATTGATAAGAGGGATCAGTCTAAGAATGTGTCTTCTTCTAAAGGGGTGAGTTCTTAGTCTATGGGTCTTAATATCGTAACTGAGACTTAGATATTTATGCATCTGTATCTGTATTATGCTTAGTACAAATACTTGATTAGGTTGTCCCAAACTTCAGGTATGGCTCAAATACATCCCAGCTTGATAAATCATTAGATTTTTATTGGTTTTGGTTTTTTTCTTTTTCTTAAACCAATACAAAATCTAATGGTTTGTCAAGCTGGGTTGTATTTGACCCTTACCAGACGTTTGCGACATCCTCATCTAGTATTAGATGTTATAATGCGCTGTGTCTATCACTTGGTTGACGTTGATGGATTCCAGCTCAGCCTTAGTGACTTTAGATCAGATGTTGTTGGGACATCTTGTGGAAGTAGGTTTTGAGTGCAAGACTAAGAGCCAACAGTCTAAGACAATACCAATAATTCCCTGCCCCATTCAGTGAGTGAATGATTTCCGTTCTTAAAGTTGCAATGGGTGTAAGTACCAAAGGGTACTAGTCCAAGAAAAATACCATCTGGGTTCAAGACAAAGACCAAGCACATCTGGGTGCAAGAGAATAGCAGCCTCGAGTCAAGACAAAAAATTCTATGTCCCAATTAGATATCTTACTCTTATGAGGGCCTGCAGGTCAGAGGCACAAATGCACTACCTCATTTTGGTTACAGTTTTTAAATAGACCCCTTGCATAATGACGTCACCCGCCCAGAACAGTCCCTTCACTGAGGTCAATGAAGACTTGTCATTGGCTGAGAGTCGGGCGCAGCGTGTACACGCATGCACTTTTCCATTGTTTGACATCAATGATGGCGACCAAAGCGAGGGGTCTAAAAGATAAATGCATTCCTAAATGGCTAACCAACAAGGGTAGTGTGCATTTTAATATAACTTATTATTGTATTTATCTTGTCTTGATCTTGAAATAATTCAATGCAATATTATTTTATTTACAGCAAACTCAGTCCAATTCCATGTGGGGAGTGGACTTTTAACAACTTACTCTCCAATCAGCAAGTGTAGTATGGATCCACCAAGAATTGTAGTCAACAAATGTTTCCTGCTGCTGCATGATGAATAATCTCTTTTCAAACATGAAACGGCCAAAGACTTGATATCTTCACACAGGCAATTTCTTTTGTTTCTTTAATTGATTTAGAGTCTGTTCAGTTTAAGGGCCTTCCTATTGTTCTTAACAACTTTTCAGTAGTACAGAGTGAATGTCTAGGGGTCGGAATGTTCAACAATTTTATGCAAAAAGGAGGTGGAAAGTAGTGAAAAGTACTAGTAAGAAGGAAAAATGGCATTTATAAAAGAAGCACTCTTGAGTACTACTTTGGTAAATGCTGAAAATGTTTTAGTCTCTGTGAGGTCAATTTTCAAACATCATTTAAACAGACATCTTTTGCTAACAACAGAAGCAAATAGAAGGAAACATGGCTAGCTGTTCTGGATTGTTCAAATGCGAAATTATCATTGCAACACTACCAATCCATTGTGAGGGCTAACATTTGCAGTGTTTGCCTTTAACTTTTTTTGACTGGCCAGCAAGACCAGCTAGCTTGTCATTTCACTGGTCCATCAGTGTTTTCACTGGTCCGTAGGGCGTAGTTCAATTGAAATGGGGAGGTTTTGAACTGGCCAGTTGGACCACTTGGAATGAATTTTGACTGGTCCTCTTATGTTTTATATGGCATTTGGCGACTGTTACGGAAGAACTCTGACTTGTTGTTGGGTCTTGTTCGTTCATAGAACTTTAGTGATGCTGAAGCAGATTTCCAGAATGCTTTGATTAAAATAAGCCCATGTTGGTTTATGGGTGTATGTGAGGGCTGATTATTTACTACATGTCAGTGTGAGTGACATTAAAATAAAGGGATTGGCTTTTACTAAACACCGTGCCAGGAATCCACCACAAATTACTTAATATCTATCATTCAAAACCCCAATGGACAGTATTGAGTGGTCAGACAGTAGGAGGTTTGACTGTGTACCAGGCCTGGAATTACAAGGAGGTCATGACCTCTGCTGCCCCTGGTCTTGGCCTTGGTGCCCTTTAGAAGTTTCTCATAGACTTTAAGATTTTCCAATGGAAGTGCCCTTTGCAAAATGAAAATGGCCTTGCTCTCTTAATTAAAGATGAAATTCCAGGCCTAGTGTACTATGTCGATGCATTCACCACATATGCTGCAGACTGGCGTAGTTTATCATTCAAAACCACAGTGGAAGATGTTAAATAGTCATACAGTAAAAGGGTTTATCTTGTTTTATTCTTGCAACAATAATCTACTGTATATAGAAGCAGAACCCATAGCGGTTCAAAGTAGGCTTGCTGTGTTTCAGGGTCATTTGAGTTAGTTTGAGTTTCTACACTAGATATGTGGGTCACAGATTTACACACCATGGATAACATGCATTGTGTTGAAAAATGCCAAAATACACCATTAATGGACATTTAATATTGGAAGATTTGTAGTGAAATCGGGGCATTAGCAATCAACTTGCTTGGAACTTATGATATCATGTTTTATAATTCCTGTGAAGGGGTATTTCTTTTCCACCTTCATTTTAAAATGCCATTATGAAGTTTCCTCTGAAACTGCCTTCTTTTGAGCAGTGCTAATGACATTTAAACCCAGGGTTCTGCCCACAGTGGTCGGTGCCGGAAAACCCGACCAGCACTCATGATTCCCCGACCACCACTGGCAGATTTTTTTCTTTTTCCGACCACCACACATTTTTCACATTTTTTGCCCATTTCCTTCAAAATATTTTGAACATGTAGAAAAAATGATTTACCAGTAAAAAGTTTCATCCAAAGTTTCGAGTAGCCTATTTCTTTGGTTTGAGTCTATTTTAATGATCCATTATCGAGCATCACAATATCAACCAACGATCCGACGAAACCCACATTGGTTTCCAGTCACGCTGATTATAGCTTTACGCTTGGAATGACATGATACATGTACCAGTTTCATCATGTACATGTTGCGTACCCTATTCTATATCGTTTAATACAACGGAAAATGAACTTCAGAGTATGCGCCATGCTATATAGCTGTAAATTGTTTTCCCATGGTGGTAAAGGCGTGCGTGCACTATGGAGGCATACATCCAAGGCACAGCTAGCTGCAGGTCAGGCAGGGCGCACGTGTGTGACCACTCCATGCACGATCGAAAGGAAATTGACTTGATCGTACTAGGAAAAACTTTTTCTGTACACTTTACACATTTTTCACGAAACTTTGAATAAGTTTGCAGTTTAGTTTAGGCTATTGAGTATTGTCATTTATTGGTACTGCAGTAACTGCAGTAGCGGTAACTGCAGTAACGGTAGCGGTATTGTAAAAGGTAAGACCCCATCTTATATTTATGAGTGGTCTTTGACCCTGTTTTCTACTGCCTCTACCCCGCCTCCGCCCCTCCCCTCTGCCCCGCCCCGACTGATTTTGTTTCCGGCACTTAAAAAATCCTGAGCAGAACCCTGTAAAACCATCAATTCAAAATTGCATTGTGATTGTACATGTTTACTTATCCATTCATTCAACTTTTAAAAAAAAGGAAAACCTCAATGGTTTTTTGTTATTGTTACAGCATCATACTATTTTCCAGTCTCACCTTGACTACTAGACATTGTATTGTGAAGTATCAGTCTCGGTCTTTGTGTAGGAAAGTTCTTTTTTCATTTCCCCACAGTTGATTTGTCATGGTTACCTGCTTGTGGTTGCCTGCTATTTCATTCTTTATTTTTATTGTTCAAGAATTGATTTTTTGTTCACTGGAATTCAGGAATGTACTGAGTATAGGATACAGTCCTTTACACACATGGGTAAAACCAAATTGTTTTTCCTCTACTGCTGTTTCATGTTTTAAAAGTTAACTTTAGGTATTAAAGTTGGATATATGAATAAAACAACTTGGTCATTAAGTTTCAGAATGGTATAAATTGTGTATAACATTCATATATGCATGCTGTTCTGTTGTAAGGTGTAACATGCATTATAAAGCTACTTACCTGAATTTGAAAATCTCTTAAAATTCTGACTTTGAATTTTATGTGTTAGATTGTAAGGCTTTGCAAATTTTTTGCATTGGAACTCAAAACTCACTGATCAACAAATTTGAAAGTCTCCCTGATTATGGAAATGTTTTCCCTGTTATGTTGAATGTCATTCTAAATATCTCCCTGATTGTTTTACAAAAACTTCCTGCTGGCAAGATGCAAATGTTGGCAGCTGAGCAGCTCTGCAAAGCTTTTTCATGCATCAGTGCTGGGAAGTTGTGGGAAATTATCCTGGGTAATATTTGATGAGCTTTCTTGCTAAGAAGTAACCTTGTGTCCAAATTGATGGCGTTGCTGCTCTGGCTATGAACCGATCACTGAAGAAGCCTTTACTTCAATGTTATTGCTGCATACAACAGCCATAGCTGAATACAAAGTCACTTTATTCACACACAGTCTAAGGCTGTTTTCTGCTAAGGAGAAGGCGGGCTATGAAATTGGACCTTTGGAGAAAGGTAACCAAACTGAAGGGGAAAAATAATCTGGCCATATTGTTTTTGTATACAGGGAAAAAGGCAGAAATGGAAACTTTGTATACAGTGGAACATTGTCAAATTAGAAATCAACGTAATTTTGTTTTTCTTGAAACTTAATTTTTGGAATGCAAGTGTTTACTCAAGCCAACAAACTCTTGCAAAAATCAGTCCGTAATTTCCGGAATATAAACCGCGGTTTATACGTTGATTTTGACTTTTTTTTTACTCCTGCGGTTTATTCTCCGGGCGGCTTATACGCCGACGTATAAATATGGAAGAGAAAAAAAATAACATTTTTATAAAGAAAGATCGTTTGTAAAATGTTCTAAATAAAAACAATGTTCTTAAACGATAAAAAATCCTGCAAAACATGCCTGTGTGGTGACAAAATCCTGTTGAAAATGCCTGTTGAAAATCCCGCCTCATTTGTATTCCGTGTTGCCTTTATAAAACGTTTATCAACCGCCCTATTGTTAGAGTTCAGTCACCCCTCAGAGATGAACAATCAGCGAAACTCGAGTTAGACTAGACTGGTCCCCTGTCTATTTATCCCAGCGATCTCCATATGCTGATATATCTCCGAACAGACGGTCTCATACAGACCAACATCAAACAAACGAAAACTGTGCGTCACGCACGTACATGTATAAAAACGTTCCTCCGACCACGAGGTGCATGATTTCTCACAAAGGGAATTTCCCTTGCCTTTTCGTTCCCACAGCTACACGCCGCCATTCCTTCACCCCCTAACTATAAAGTTTACCACGTTAGGAGCATGCAAGCACATCTGCGGGATCGAGGTGATGAATACTATGGCAGTGCTGCGAGAAGCACTACGTCATAATTATTCACGCGATCTGCCAATCGGAAAGCTGTGAGAAGCATACGTCATAATTATTCACGCGATCGGCCAATCCGAAAGCTGTGAGAAGCAATACGTCATAATTATTCGCGCGATCGGCCAATCGGAAAGCGGCCGGTCAGGAATCAGCCAATCACCCTGTGCCAATTGCGCTCGTGGTGCTTCGGGTAACATGAAGAATAAAACCATGGCTAGAATGGAGAGCCTTACAGCCTTTATCAAATTTCCTTACATCAATAACCAATTCGCGGCACTTCAGTTTTAACACTATTTTTAAATCTGAAGTGGGTTCCCTCATCAACTCACGTCACAAATTAACCGCGATATCATCGAATATCGCGATATATTTTTGACGATGTATCGTGAATGAAAAAAAGCAATATCGCCAAAGCTTACCATACGCAGTTTTGCGAACTTCACTTCCGTGTTTTGAGGTTAGTTTTTTAAAACATTTTGGCCGCGGTTTATACGCCCGCGCGGTTTATACGCCGACACCTAAATATTTTTTCCATATTTTGGAGCATTGCGGTTTATACGCCGGGCGGTTTATATTCCGGAAATTACGGTATATGAATTATTCCTTTAAGAAAATTTTCTTGAAAGACATGTTTTTTGAAAATAATTGCCGAAAGTAAATTGTATGCCATCGCTTTAAGGTATGTTTGAAACCAAGGGATTGAATCCTCCATGCATGAATGAACACAAACAAATTAGAAATATCAACTTGTATGATCTGTTTATCAAAACCTACTGGATCAGAATGCGAAAGAGTCTTCCAATGCACCAGTCCTTTATTACTAATGTGTTTGTTTGGGGTGTCGTGGCCGAGTGGTTTAGATCATCGGATTCAAGTTCTGGTGGTTTAGTCATCGGGGTGTGGGTTCGAGTCCCGGTCGTGATGCTTGTGTCCTTGAGCAAGACACTTCGCTATAATTGCTTCTCTTCACCCAGGGGTATAAATGGGTACCTGCGAGGGTAGAGGTTGATTTTGTGTTTGAAAAAGCCTTCTGAGCGCCACGGCAGCTTGGGCTGTATACTCCCCAGGGAGCTGAGAAAGATTAAAGGAATGTTATTGGCCCAATGACCAGGGCACTAATGTAAAGCGCATTGAGACGTTATTGTGAAATGCGCTATATAAGAACTGGTTATTATTATTATTATTATTATTATTATTTGTTATGCGCCTGGCTCACTGCTCCAGGTGTTAATACATTTAAAGTGAAAGTATCATTACATTATTTCTTCTCTTTAGAAATCATAGTACTAGTGCTCGTTGTCTTTCTCTGGCATTATTTTCTAATATTGCATGGAAGAAACAAGGTGAAGATATTTTAGATCAAGATATTTTAAGACTTCAAATCCAGCCTCCTTCTTTTCACAATGACTGTCGTAAATCTCACCACATTTGTTCACACCATTTTTAATTAATTAATGTTTTTATTTGTATTCATTTATTATTATTAGTATTATAATTGTTATTTATTTTTATTATTTGTGTGCGGGGGGGGGGAGGTGGGACAAGCAATTGTTCTGAACTTGATATTCATTGTCTGATTTATTAAGTCGCATGCAGAAAAAAGCACCCATGTTTTAATTTGGAAAAAAAAAAATCGAGCCAAAAGTTGACAAACACTAAGTATTTTAAAATACTTGCAGGGAAAACACTTGTATAGCATTACCAAGTGTGCTCTCGACCCAGATTCTTGAATTTGTATCAGATTGTGTTAGTTACCAACGTCACCAAATTCCTTTAAAATTCACGTCATTCACGTCCAAGAATTGATAGGTCTGACACACCTGAAGGACATTTTTTTGTTTGTGTGTGGGGTGTGTTTTTTTCAAAAGGAAAAATGACAAGGAGGGGATAAAACACTTATGCTGTATAAGCTTACACCATTCATAGGTCCTTTGTGGAATTCTTTCGCTAGAGGTGTGTGGAAACATTTGCATATGTTCTCACGGTTATTTGAAACTTAATTGCAACTTGGAGGTGTTAAAACTAAGACACTATGACGTGGCTTTCCTTGTACTTTCTCAAAGCTCCCAGTGAATGCATGAAGTAAACAACTATGAGTCTGGGGGAAAAATCCAGAAGACGCATCTTATTATGAAAGTTTCCGCCCGCAGCAGAGATTGTAATGAACGCATCCTGACGTAGCTTGGGCCCGCCCCCGCATCCATAGCGAGTGAATGGATGTGAGAGTCCCAAAGGCTATTTTAAACCCGCGTGTTCAAGTCGAGTGCAGCAGACATGTGGGACAACCTATGCTACATTATGTATGATTGGACGAACTGAGTCATCTTCAAGTAAGAGCAATGTCATATGAATAACAGGGGTGTCCTGTCGCACATGGAATAACACATTCACCAGCCGTTTAGAGACATAATCTAAGACAAATCTGATTCTACGAAACAGTTTCTTTGCAAGCGACTGAAGTAGTGTTAACACCCATTGTGTACGTAAAATCATGCGTGTAAAAACACAACTGCAATGCGTAGCCTGCTAAATTGTAACAATTTGTACTACAGATGTAAATATAGGGTCACCGTGCTATGCCGGAATTCACATAAACTAGGTGAGTAGATTATTTCAAGCTTGTCTGATGTTGGAAGGGTACATCATACCTTATGCAAATGACCTGATCTGCATAATCATGACGTAAACATGTGTACTGATACGCAATTCTGTGTGAGCAATCTGCATGCTCTTTTGTTATGGGTGAATGTATCGTCAAACATTTTCCGCCCTTTTTGTTGAAGCATTGTTAGCAACCTTTTTACGAAGTTCCACGTACTCGTTCAAGGATACAACATAATAGACTTAAATTCAAGCCCTTGGGACACGGTGAGGGAATCACAAATGAACCACCATCCTGTCACGTCGCAAAACCCGAATATTGTGTCAACCACGCGGAAAGTTTAACACCCTAACCCCGTTCAAGTCTAAAATAACCATTTGTGTTTTGGAGTGTAGTGTATCGACGATGTTTTGGTTTCACACTTTCAATACCGACCTTTTGTGGAGAAAAATAACCTAATGGAATGAGTAAGTGTGATGCCTATAGTCTGTAGTACAACCTAAGACGTATGAGTGGTACCCAGACTGCACTTTATTAATGCATTTGTTACATTTACTGGATAACATTGCAGAGCATGCATTGGGCGCAATGTCGAGTTTGCCATCATTTTACAAGCGGACGGGGATTATTTATGATAGTCACGCTATGTATAATTTCGGGTTTTTAAGTGTCTTTTGGGGTAAACAATTTTTTATTTCATCGTCATTAAAGAGAAAGTGAAAGCTGAAGTTTAATGGAACATTTTCAATTACTGCAATAGCCCTTTTGCTATGGATGCTACTTAATGGCGTCACGTTCTCATTGGGTGTGCATTATAAAGATGCCCGACTAAGTTAAAAATATGAAGCTTAGGTTTTTCCGCCCAGGCCTCAGTTCGTTGATTTTAAAATGCCACTGAACAGCAACAATAAGACCTCGTAATAAAGTGACTGTCGTTTGCTTTTTTTTTTTCCACAAGAAATTAATTCGTGTGTTGTTGATTATCAGAAGCGCGCCTTAAATGCCGAAACAGCGGGAAATAGTCGGGGCAGTCCTCATAGGTCTAAACTTCAGATCATGGCCGGCAGGTTATTTTTTTCCCTGCAGCATACTCGGGCTATGGAGTCAACAGTTAAGGGATAGGCTGTTCTTCCCTATCGGCAGAAGGCTTTCATTCACCACGCGCACTGTACTAAAAGTAAAAGCTCAATTAGCCGCATAACGCTACAAACTGAATTGTCCTTAAAACATATGAACTCATTATCATGTCCGAAATAACGATGTTTAATAAGCCCAGACAAAAATATAAATTTTTAATGAGTTGAACTTTTACGACCGTCATTGCACACACACGTATTGACAGCAGGTCACCATTGAATATTGTGGCATATGCTGAAAGTTAAACCACGTTCCGGAATATTCGACACGTGATGGCGCTGTTGGTGTGTGGGATCAAAGAAGGAATTAAAAAACGCACAGCCTACCTAGACGCCACGCTCTTTAGTGAAACAAAATTTCATCATTCAAAAATCGAGGCTTAAAATTGAAAAGTTTATTCTCAATTTGTATCTAACAATGAATAAATAAATTATCGAATTTTAAAGCTAAACATAAAACTTAAGCTTCACAGATTTGACCGTATCACCACGAGTCTAAAATAAAGCTTGCATTAATACTATACATAAAGTTGATGAGCCAAGGCACGTCGTTATAGCCTACCTGCAACTTGCAAGCAACGATCTGTTTGGGTTGGGATGTATCGATCATCCTAGCAGACAAAACAAATATAAAGTGTTGAACAGTGATCGAACGGATTTTGCATATTATGTGGCATGGTATCCCCGTAGAGAACGCGGGGTTCTACAGGAGAGCAGCGAGCAATTACGAGAAAAGAAAGTTCATTCTGTCAAAATGTCCCACGAGTCAGCTTGGAGAGTGTATCCACTTGGATTATCTCTTACTAAAAAGAACTATAATCGATCCAACCGTAACTGTCCCATGTGCGGCCCCCTGGAATGATCTTTCGGCCCCCCTGGATGCACCATTCACCAGAACGCTCTGGGTTGACGCCTATACTCGTCGGTTACTGTCCTTTCTCTGTGATCAGTCTAACCATGGTCTTACCTGTTGTTGTCGGCTTATTAAATATAACCGATTTGTTACCACTTTATAAAGGATTGACAACGGTCGATTGATCATAAATTTGCGAGATGCAGGATACCCAGCATGCATGCAGCCGTTTTATGCACTGTGACAATATTTGAACTTCACAAATGCAAGTGAAATATGCAATCCGGTATGATGAATCACACTCATATCTGAACAAATACCTGATCGATAGTAACTTTAAAATTCATCGCTGTTGATTGTCACTTCGTACTACCGTTCAAAGTCTACTGTTTGTAGTAGGCCTAGCTTGACAGTGCGATCAAGACAACAGGTGGTTTTCTAGTATTTCCAGTTTCCAGCAACTGATGACGTTTGTGAAAAACATATGTAATCAGCTATTTACTGGGTTGGGCACATGGCATTGTTATGACAGTCGGCGAGTGCTTGCGTATTCCTGGGAGAGGAAATTTTAGTCCTCCGTGCCGAACATACTCATCAGGGCCTATAACATAGGCTCAAGTTGGGTTCAGGGTCGCGTAGTTCGAGGCAAAGTCAGTGGCATTTATAGTAAGCCTCCTCAAAGCATGGATTTGTAGAAAGCCATTTTGGAAATATAAGTATGAGTACGTTGCATTTAATTACAGATGGATAACTTTGATAAAGTTGCCTGAAACCGGCCAAGGAGGTCTGTGAACCCTGAACTTTAATATTTTAAAAATAATATTTTTCTATGATTCCATTTGGTATCGGAGGAAAACGAGCCCAAGGACTCGAGAAGACAGAATGGACTTCAGTCGTAATGGTACCCGGATGTCCATCTCAGACGTCTTGGCGAGGCAGGGGAGAAATGATGGCAACCACCGCTGGTTTGTTGAGGTGACAAATCTTGCAGACCGTGTTGTTCTGCAAGTTGCCGGTAAGTAGAACATGGAACACGGGGGGGGGGGGGGGGGGGGGGGGCTCGATCCTCTTACGTCGACTAGACTATTCTGTAAACCCAAACCCATGACCCTTTGACCTCACACCCACTGACAGCCCCCAAAAACACAGCTGGTACGTGCAAAACCATGGTGCAACCACGCGTTACTTGGTTGTTTAAAGAGCTGTAGCTTGCATTTCATGCCATCCCTGGGACAGAAATGAATAGGCCCAACCCGGCCAACAATAGCTATGGTAATCTTCAAAGTCACCAGGAGCCTAGTGACGGATGAATAATGGTTAATCCGACAGCCAATTGTAAAACCTTTTCAACAATCCCTGGTTGAACCAGTGCCTGGGGTGTGTATCGATTGATGGTGGTTGGTGGTGGTGGCCGATGTGACCAGCATAGACGAGCACTGACTACCGTGGGGGCAAGTCGGCTCGACTACTGACTCTAGACGGGGGTTGTTCGTTTGTTCAGCAAAGCCTTGGACGGCTTCTGAACTGTTAAGCCCCGTATCGGGTTCCGAAAGTAGGGAAAGTTTTTCTAGTTTTGAGTTTCAAACTAGAGAAAACAAGTCTGAAGTGATATGCCTTCGCGTCGCTGGTGTACCAAGTGATTGTTACCAGCGTATCACTTTTCAAAATGGCCGAGAAGAAAGGCAAAGTCAAGCAAGAAGAAGGGAAGGATTCGGTGTTCGAACAGTCCATTCACGTTGCTAAAGGTTGGTAAATATTTGGTTTATTTGGTTAGGAATTTATTGACTATTCGTAAATTGTTGAAAATGTGTCATGTAACTTGTTGTGCTGTGGCAGAAGACCTCGAAAAAACTTCTGTAGTTAGTTAGTTCCAAACATTACAAATTTAGCAGACGACATTTCGACTGTGCAAAAACGGCAAGGTCACGAAGCTGTTCACAGTGACATGTGTGTGTGTGCAAAGTCGCCATGTGTGCACAAACTCGTAATAACAAATCTTCTCAGAGTCGGAGCACTTCCAAACTTTTTTGGTATGATTTCCCTGTATAGTATTTTGTTACCCTTGTTGTGACTTAAGGTCTATAAACTATTAGGCCCCCTAAACATAGTTTAGAATAAATTATACACCCTTTTCCCCTTTACCTAAAAGTTTTAAAACATTTTAAATATTTTTAAAAAAGTCTAAAAATGTATCTCCAAAATAAAATTGTTCACCCTCTGACCAGGCTGACCTAAATTGTACAGTCAGTAGTCACTCATTCATTGTAACATGGAGGAAGATTTTCTTCCTCTATGATTGTAACTGGGACTCTATCACTGTTTGACATGAATAAGCAAGTATGTTTTCAAATTTCATTAAAGCCAGAGTTCAAGTTTCTCAAACTAAATTAAAGCTACAGGTTTTTTCTTATTCCTTTTCAAGATGGCCGCCATTCTTTTTAAATTTTTGAACAACCATTGGTTTTTCCACTGTTCAGCGCCCAATAATAAAAAACAATGTGTAATTTGTGATGTTCAGTAACACCCGGTTTAGACAGGTGCTGTACAGAGTCACGCCGAACCAAATGAAAATCAGGCCTGAAGTTTGTACAAAGTTGTATCCAGTTTGTACATGATGAGGAGACACACCCACTTCCACTACGGTGAATTTAGACAGATGGTTAGTCTGGTAGTCAGGTAGTGTTACATGTTTGAAGTCTAGCTTACATCACAATAGACTGTGCTAGTCTCGCGCGTATCGGAGCGAGAAAACACGTCAAGTGAAGAACATATTTTTTCTGAAATCATATCCATGTTTTTAAATTAGATCTTTGAAAAAATCTGATCAACAAAAATAATCTTTACAATTTGCATAAAATGGGTTTTAGCTTTCATAATAAACACACAAATCATTTGTTAGTTTTTGTTGAAACAAACTAAAAACTCTGGGACAAGGATGCTCATTTGATCTGAACTTTTTAGAAAACCCTTTTGTAAATCCACGCCTGAGTAAGTGCAACCACTAAAAGCAGGTTTAAACGCAGACGCAAGATGATCGCACAGGCGTAGATTTAACGCGTGACGCAGTTTAAAGAGGACGCCGACGCCTCGACAACCGTAGACTGCAATGAAAAGGCTTAGCGTCTGACAATTACAGCATCTGGTGATTATCATCGAGCGACCAAAACAAGTTTGGTGATCGGAGGTGGGCGCAAATTCTTAATTTTTTGCAAGTAAATGGAAGAAGAGGTCAAATTTAATTCTTGGGTTTTCTTCGTTGTCTTGATGAATTGATTTTACTTTCATATTTTTGATCACTTTAGTATTACATCCCCAACAACATATGTAATTTTCATGGTCATAAAATTCGTTAAACTAAAATAATAGACGAAACAAAATCTTGGCAACGTAAAACTCCATACGGTTGGGACCACAATGGTCCCGGAAGTTCGCTTACGCGCGAGACTTGCACAGTCTATAGGATGCTACGTTCTGGCCAACTTTGGGTTTAAAAAGCAAACAACTTGTTTGTTTAAAAATAATAAGGCCTTCTAGTGTTGAATCACACATGACTGTCAGAATTAAACTTGTTGTGCTACAATGTAGTTCTGTTTCATTCTATAGTTAGTATAATTTCAATGAAAAAGTATGGGAATTTATTCTTATGTTAAAAAATCTTGTTCTATTTTGTTAAAAGTGCTAATTTAAAGGGTGTTCTGTCTGCACCTCATCAAAGTCAGCCTTCGGCCTTGTTGAATATGTGACGCAGAAGCGCTGTATTTTTCTGTATTCCACTTGCACATTTGTGTGATTGTGTTTACCAATACACCAATGTGTAATGAGCTCTGTACTCAGTTCTTTCCTGAGTCCTCTGAAAAAGGGTGAAATGTGTCCGGCAGCAATAAACCCTTAATTTGATTTATCAGACAATTTTTGAGTTTGTCAGAAAAATTATACTACTCTCAAAGAAAAGTTGTACACCTATTCCCCCTTAAGCCTGGTTTCTACTCCACTTGAAAGCCAATGCAAGTGATTTACTTGACGCGAACAATCAGGTACATGCTGTTTTCCCAATTGTGAGGCAACAAAATTTAAGGCGGATATTATGAACCAGGGTTACCAGGCTTAAATTACCATTGAACAGATGACTGACTGACTGACCAAGGACTTCTACAAGTCTATTGGTAATATAATTTTACACCATTGTGCCTGAAACTCGCAACTCATCAATAAAAAAACCACATCAAAAGCAGAAAAATACTTTGCAACAATAAACAGGGGGGTTGAACATTCCTAGCATCATCAATTAGTATTGTTATTGCTGTTTGGAGGGTTATATTTTGCCATGAGACTACTGGAGCTTAGACAAAACCAGAAGTTTTACATGTACTTCAAAAGTCAGTGACCTGCAGTTTGCAAATATCCTTAAGTCATTGAAGATGCACAGTCCATTCATTGAGTGCAATTTACTCAGTGAGTGTGCAGTAAATCCTAACCATGGGTCACTATTGTATTTAATTTCCTACATATTGGGTCAATAGTCATCAAGTAATCTGTACCATGACTGTACCAACCCTGGGTGTGTACATTGTAAGTCTATTAGACCATAGAGAAAGGACCATCAGACAATGTCTTGTACTCTTGTTGATGGCCTTACGAATGGAGATTTGCTGATGTAGAGAGATTTTACTTACATTGGACTTTCTGGAAAGGTTGTTTTTCTTTTTTTGACCATGTCATTGCATAATAAAAAAGTCAATTACATGTAGTTGCATTTAAATGGCTGGTATACATGGATGCCGTAGTAAAGATGCTAATTAATCTGTGTAATTTGTGATGTTCAGTAATATCCAGTTAAGACAGGTGCGCTAGAGTCGCTCCGAACCAAATTATTTAATTAAGTACATGAAAAGTTTGACGTCTGAAACAGTTGGATGCGACTGGATGTGCTGTAAGTCAAAAGATCGGACTGACTCTGGAGTGTCTTGGTTTCAGACGTCGATTTTGTCATGAGCTGAACCTAATGTTAATGTTATGTTAAGTTCACCTGTCTGCCACCAAAATTTATTTGGGTTGACCTGGAGTCCCTCCGAATCTATATGGTTCGGCGCGACTCTAGAGCGCCTCTCTGAACTGGGTATAAGATACAAAATTGTTGGATTTAAGTTTGCCATACCTTTTCTTACTGGGCTGTTACATGGACTGTTAACAGTGCAGTCTGTTGACATTTTACTGATATTGATAACATACATGTGTACTCGATCAGTCACCAGCTGAGTATTGCTCATGAATCAGATAAAATTCTCCAGTCCATGGAACAACATGCTGATTTATCAGATTACAGTTTAAGGAAGTGGTGGTTCTTCTTCCATGGTGTGATCATGGAGTTATTTCCAGTACCTCCATGGTGTGCATTTCAGGTACACTACGCCTAACATGCATAAAAGTCATCGTTAAAGAAATGTTTAACACACTGGCCTATTTACTCTGTTTGATTTTCTTCTCTAGTTGGAATGTTGGTATTAGAGCACTTTAAAATCCCTCACCAGAACACCAAACAATGCATCAATTTTTTAGCTTGTCTGGGAGAGAACAAAAGCATCGGTATGGAACAAAAGAGCCATTGTTCTAGCTGATTGATGATCCCATGATGTAAGCCAAAACTGGTTCAGCTCCAATTTGTTTCACCTTTCAAGAGACCATCATTGGCCCTCTCTTCTCTGATTCTTGTGTTTTTTAAAGATGAAAATAACCTATTGCAATTAAATTGAAGTCTTATTGAAATCGGCAATCCCTTTTTAACCGGGGTTTGCCCTTAACTTTTCTAGTGACTAGCCAGCAGGACCAGTTAGCTTGTCACTTCACTAGTCCTTCAGCCTTTTCACTTGTCCATATTTCATATGAAAGAGTGATGCATTTCAGCACTGAACTAGCCAGTGAATGGAGTGAATTTTGACTGGTCCTTAGGTGTTACATTTGGCCAGCGGACCACTGTTAAGGGAGAACGCTGGTAGGTGGTTACACAGTTGTACAATAGGCTTGCATTGTTTGATCTCTGATGGCAATACTTGCAAAATTTCTTCATTTTTCATCTTGTTCTTCCTCTAAGCATCCTCTTTCTCCCTTTAATCTGAGCAGGTATCATGGAAAGTAACTTGATATACAAGGGCAGCATTCAATGTCAGACTGTCAGTGGGGGTCATAGCCTTTTAAAACACACTCTCTTTGGTTTAGGTTTAGATATAACCATGATATGTAAACCAATCCTTTTTGTATTAATTGATACACTTAGTTTACAAAAACAAGCAAATGTACCATGATCATTTTGGATATACAGGCCGAGAATTAAATAGGTCATTGGACCCATTGATGCCATTTCATTGGTAATTCCTTGGCCCAATTTCATAGGACTGCTTTAAAGCAGAACATATTTCTTACAAAATGTTGTGCTTAGAAAGAATGAGCAGGTTACAAGTCACAAATGGTGACAGTATTTTGGCTGGTAACCTTATTCTGGTCAGCATAATTTTATTGTGCTTAGCTACCGTGCTCTTAGAGCTACTCTTAAGCAGCTCTATGAAATTGGGCCCTAGCTGGTCTTAGCCTTGATGAACCTTAAACATTTAGAAATAGAAGTTCCTTTGCAAAATTAAAATGGACTTGCTCTCCGTGACTGAAATGACAGGCAAATTGAGAGAAGAATAAGGGTTGTCCTATTTTCTTAACCCCACACCTTGATAACATTATGTCAGTTCTGATCCATCATCCTTTATGAACAAAACCTAGCCTGAAGACAAATGTTCCACGATTTCCCTTCAAAGGAAATATTGGGTGTGCCATAATTGCCATTTTCATCAACAATGATATTAATGAAGAGTCTATTTGAGATCCAGTCTGCTAATAGTAGGTAAACAAAACTAGTTTTACATAAGTTTGTGTAACTTAAAAAAAAAAAATGTTTGTTTCAGAGGCACATTCAGTTAAAATAAACTGTTAATTTTCCATTGCCTTACAAATGTAGGGTGACTGGTAGTGTTAAATCCTACATGCAGGATATTAGCTTCAAGTTACAAGTGTGACAGGTGGAAACATACACTTATCCTGGTTCTTTCAAGAGCAATGAGAACTTACAGAGGGTACCTTATGAGGGACATAGAAAGTTGTACTGGAACATTTAAAAGGGCAACGGGGCATTGAGGCAGTGCAAGTTGCACATGTATTCGAACATTGGGACTCATTAAAGTGCCCGAGTTTGTTCCTTCACTTGTTAAAGCAATGGGACCAAAGTGGTACCAAAAATGTTTAAATTTGTCTATTGCCTCCCTTGTCTCCATGAAGTATCAGCAGTACCCTGATTGTACAGTACCTTATCTTTAATAAATATTGAACATAGTTAAACAACAGGCTGCAAACAAGCTATGGCAATGAAAGGTCAATGACAGCACTCACATACTGTAGTCTCTGGTGACTTCATGACCTCTGTCTGACCTTCAGTTCTAGGAAAACTGTCTGTAGCCATTGGCAATGTCAGTTGTCTGATATTAAAGTTGTGGTCAGTTTGCTCAGGAATTCATTGAGCAGATTCTGCTTGGTATTCTTTGCTTTCTTAGGTATGGAAAAAATCAATGTGCAAAGGAATTTCACTCCTCATTGCAAGCTTGTTTGCAGAGCTTGAGTTTTTTGGTTTTCTTTTAAAGCAATGCTTCTTTTCCTGAGTTAAAGGAACATTTTAATTATAAATCGGTGTTAATTTTTTTTTCAAGGCCAAGCTACATGTACATCATTTTATTTTATTGAATCTGATTGCTTTAACACTGACAAATTGTGCATATAAAGGCCTATGTCATACATGTAGAACCGGGCTGCAAACATATGTGTTTGTGAATGGTTTCATGTCAAACTTTAATAACGAGCAGTTTCCTCAATCTACAAAGCAAAAGCAGTAGTTTCAGCCGATTTCCTACCTTTCGCACAGGTAGTACGCTGATCCGCTCTTTTCAGAACTAAGTAGTTGTCTGAATTCTGAAATATTATAAGTAGTGAGAAAAGTTATCAAAACAAATCTACTAGCAAAGTAGATGTGGCGTTACTGCAAACTGAATACAAACTTTAACAAATGAACTTACATGTAGTTAAGCAATTAGTTATGTGCAGTTTGCTGAGTTATTTTTTTTTCAGGATGAGGATGAAAAATAAGTCCTTAGTTTTAATACCGGACCTTTGTAATTAAATTTCTTAAAGTTATTGAGATACTTCATATGAACATGGTGTTATCTTTAAGAGTTGAATTCGAACCCTCAATAAGCTGAAAGAATTTGATAATGCAAAAAAGGTGTGCCTCTAAAAAGTGGGAGTGCTGGACAATATATTTTGTTGCCTTTCACTTGTGAATTTGAAATCTCCGGAGCGGAAACAACTGATCGAGGGTCGTATAACAAAAAACACCAATAGAGTCCTTTGTGTAAAAAAAAAGTGCAAGATTGACTGATTCATCAGTGAGTTAATGCTATCTTCTTCTGCATGAAGTCATGTGTACACACAGCAGCTATTGTAAATGGAGTCTGATTGACCAAATAGGCTGGTGGTGGTGTTCAGTTGTATTGGCAATGAGTGGGTGTTTTTTGAAAGGGCCCCTGGTACATTAAGAGACCCTACAACTACAAGTACAATACAATGTAGGTGTGTGGCCCCCACTGTCAGTCTCCTTACTTCAATGCTGACAAACAAAATATGATCAGAATTTAATGAAACATCATCCAGACTTTTTGCTTTATAAATCACAAATCACCACCTTGGGAGTAATAATTATGAACATTCAAAATGCCCCAGTATGGTCTGAAGATGCTTATAATACAGCGAAACATGTAGTCCAATGGATCTGTACAGAAAATTGGTGGGTAAAGGATGTATAAAAAGGATAGGATGGAGGGTAGTTTTTAGGTAGTTGTCAGTAAATGAGAATAGAGGGAAGTTGTGAACGAGAATGTTTTATATGTTTTAGGTAAGCTTGGTTCAAGACGATCTTGTTTTTGGTTTAAATTCATTGCCAACACGCTGTCGTTCATACATAATAGCGCTTTGTGTGAGAGAAAGCTGGTTGCATAGCGCCCTCCTTCAATGATGGATTAAATTGTTACCCTTTTCACCTACAGCAAACTCATTAAAAAATCATACAATTTGGCAAACTGTTGTTTTTAAACGTTTTGGATGCTGTCATTTACATCAACATTTTACCCAAGTATCAAAAGGTCATAGTTTTTTAATTACACTAATTAGCACAAGGATAATATCACCAGATTTACAGTTTTGATTTTTGATTAACAACCAATCTTCAATTTGCCAAATTTTACATAGGGCACTGTGCAAAAAATCAGTGCTCAACCTTTTCGTACGACCTCAATAAGTTTGAGTTTTCACGAACAAGACATGACACTCTGCACACAGACCTCGTTTGCTCAGTTTTCATGAAGAGACAATTGTATTTAAACCAGTAAATTACTTGTTAATTGAACTTAATATCATGATTTAAGACCTCCACCAATTGGCAAACACTCTGGGGAGTGTGTGTTACTACAGTGCTTTGTAATGCTGTAGAGTGGGGAAAGTGTGGGTTCGAATCCCACTCATGTTGGATTCTGTGATTATTGGATTGGAATTTACATGCTATAGGGCCTATTGATGAAGGGAGCAAAGAAAATTAATGTGGGTTTCCTGTGTAAGTCTTACTGCTAGAGTTACAACTTTAAACAAAAAGGTACAGGTCCCAATTTCATGGTTCTGCTTACTGCAATTCTGCGCTTACACCTCATATGTGCTTTATAGGGTGTGGTAAGCCCAGAATTCTGTTGTAAGCAGAGTCATGAAATTGGACCCTGTATGTGTGGTTGTAAGCTGACCCAGAAAGGTCAGTTGTATTAAGTTTCTAAATTTGAATAAAAACGGAGGTTATTTGGAATTCTCCATTCAGAATTCAACAAAGGATATTGGTTCCCTCTGATGAACTCTATTCAATGGTGCCTGCAGGCTGTATCCTAGTATGATGGCGTGTCATAATACCTACAATACATATTTTCATAACAGCAAACCTTTGTAAAAAAATATTTTCTTAACTCATTCAGATTTTTGAATGATGGCTTAAAAAGTCTGCAGTCAGTCATTGATTCAGTTTCAGAACTCTTGTAGTTTATTTTTTTGAATGGTTGAGCGGTTTTGGGGAAGGGATATAAAAGTGACCTCAAATTCAGTGGGGTTGGGAAAGGGGACAAGGAGATTAAACTGTGACCTTAGAATTAACACAAATTCTTATGCAAGTTATGCCAGATATGCGCTAGTTGGTTACCTAAAAGTACTTTTAGGGCTTTAAATGGTTACACCTCTATGTTCCGAGTTTTCCGACACCCCTAGTTCCGACACCCCTATATGTTCCGATAACCTTAGTGTATTTTCCTAACCCTAACACTAGCGAATAAATCACATGGGGTTGTTGAAACATAGGGGTGCTAAATATAGAGCGGTCACCCTTTAAATTACCAATGACGAGTGTCAAGTAGTAACCCCATTGCCAAACACATACTAAATGAAGAATTACTGATATCGGGTATGATATTCTTCCTACCTATTCTTCCTAATTTTTTGATTTGTTTTGCACTTGGGAAAATCAGAAAAATTGTTATTGAAGACCTGAAAAGTCTATTAGTATTAGAGCCTACACCATGTGTAGGCCTACATGTAGGTCAGCCCTTGTACTCAATAAAATAGTCATACTTTTTTCCATATGGACCAGTGCAGGTGTTATGCTTTTAAGTATTTAATTCCAAATATCCTCTTAACAAAATATAATAAGGAAGTATTTTTGGTGCATTGAAGGGGTGTGCTCAAGTAGAGTTTTTCTTGAAATTTGATTGCGCTACCAGTCCCACAGTACTTTTGTAACTGTATGACCCGATTTACTTCATTTACTCATCGAAGGTCGATTGGTTTATAAAAACAGATTTTGAATTATTGTATTTTGATACCCATGCAGCTTCACCTCTTTAATTTCTTTGTTAGGCCAAATAAAAAAAAATACCAGTTGATCGTCCCCTCCCTCATGCTTTTTTGAGGCCGCATCCTTTTTATTGTTATTTTTTATTTTACTTTTTTTTCTTCAAAAAGACACATTTTCTGTGTATTTTTCATTAAACTTGCCAATCTTTTAGAACTTGTAACTACAGAAAGTAAGTGGTGACTTTAAACTGAAGAATTGGTGGCCAGTTTGAATTAAAATGCTTGGCGGACACCTTCGAAAGAAAGAAAAAAATAAAAATAAAAAGGCCCTCATCCTCCTCTTTTTGAAAAAACCAGGACGATCAACTGGTATTTTTGTTTACTTGGCCATTATTCTGGAATTCCTGACCTCCTAGATAGATTAAATTGGCTCGAAATTTTCACAGTTCCACTATTGTACTGTCTGTCCAAGATACTTTTAAACTAGTGACAAAATAAGTCCAGGAGTCCAGTGCTTCTCTTTGCTTTTGTACTTGCACAAAGTGTCCCTAAAGCCGTGTTCCCATTGGACTTTTTCTTCCGCGGCCACGCGGAAACTTACCGTGACTGGATTAGATGTAATTCTACCGTCCGTTCCCACCTGGACTTAAATTCCGCGATGGAACAGTTAACTCGCTGTTCGAAACTGGCAGAATGTACACATTGCGGGCGCTGTGCACAGTCACCTTTGACCTATGCAGGATATGACGTGACTGTGACGTAGTTTTCTCGCACTGAATTCATCCACATTTTCACGTTTATCTAGCCCAATTAAACTCCTCACAAAATTGATCAAATCTGCCATGTTTCTAACCACAGTAAAGCAAAAACTTGCTGCCGCTGGACGAGATAGAAAAGGCGTTATTTTTGTATTGCATGTACACACGCTACATACCACATGGCCATCAGTGCAAATGAAACAGGGAACCATACCATTTTTGCGCGCCCTCTGTGTATAGTTGTGTCGTAAACAGGAAGTGGTGTTGTTTGTATAGCGTTTTACACCGTGGTCGCGGTAGGTTTACAGCGTGGAGCGTTCCCATTGGACTTTTTAGCGGCCCTGTTAAGTTACCGTGGATGAGCGGAAGTCTTCCGCGACCTCCTTCGGCCTGTTAGTTTTACATCACGGCCGCGGTAAGTTGACAGGGAGGTCAGTTTACCATGCGTTCCCATTGGATTTAATTTTGTCATTCTACAGAAAAGTCGCGGTACTTTAGCAAAAATAAGTCCAATGGGAACACGGCTTAACCCTAACCACCCCAGACCTGCCAAAATCAAACAGATGGTTTTGTTGGAATTTGGATGGTTTAGTACTGTGAAAGCTGGCTTTGCTGTTGGACTATGGATGGTTGAGTACTAATGGGTCAAGGTACTAGTGTTGGACTTTGGCTGAGTGTGGAAGGTGGTAGTGTACAGTTTGCAACAGTGTTGGGCTTTGGATGAGTGTGGAAGGTGGTAGTGTAGTTTGCAACAGTGTTGGACTTAGGGCATGTGGGGAAAAAGTGTATGTTCACAGTGCATGTAATAGGGTTAGCTATTGCATGTAGGGCATGGAATTGCTTGGTCACTGGGTACACTTTGACCTCTTATTGGGAGGGACAATGGGACATGTGTTTCAGTTGAACATGGACAACCTGCTGATGAAATAAACAAATGATAAAGGCAGTTATTGTACTTGGGTATCCCATGGAGCAATAAACTAGTCCTTGTCATTGCACCAACACAATAAAAGTAGAACATACCATTTATGCCATGGGGTGTTTTAGTTTTTGCAGAACTTTATTGTATTTATTGAATAGTATTTATAATATGAAAAGACTGTATTGTATTTGATATCAATAGTACATGAAGTCAATATGATGGCAGTTTTCTTGTGAACCACCAGGTGTGGTACACGCCCCCGTACGCAAGGGCAGAGCAATGTGATTTGCAACTGTGCTGAGCCCACAAAAAAAAATACATATAGTTTGGCAGAAAACAATTGTTGGGTATTGATGGGTTTGGTACTGGAGCCCTAAAATAGAAACAACTACACATTCCCCTGGTGTACCCACTCAGCCAAAATCCAACACCCCAGGACTGTTGGAGTATGATGGGTTGTGTACTGTTCCAATAAGTGCACTGTTGGAGTATGGTGGGTTTGGTACTGTCCCAATCAGGGAACTGTTTGAATTTGATGGGTTGAGGAAGCTTCCTAGTGAGAATCACTAGGGGGTTAGGGTTAAGCTGTTCTGATTTTCCATTGGGTTTGCCAAATTCTCTGGAAAGCTTGCCTTGCCCTTACAACTGTGAAATATCAGATCCTAGAAACCAGAGAACTTTGTTTGCCTTTTGAGTTCTTCAAAGTGGAATTACTGCAATACACTTCCACCTGGGATTATTTTACATGTTTCCTTTTGTTGAAGAGATTTGTAATCATTTTTGAGGTTAAAGTAAGGTTGGTCCTGATCATTATAAACAGCCAAAAAAACCCACAAAAAACCCAACAAAAAACAACCACAACCACAACCCCAAAACCCTCCCCACCCCACCAACTCCGGGAAAAACAAGTTTTCCTGCTGCGTTATTTCAACTCTTTTATTCTCAATCTATAAACTGGATAAGTTTATCTGTCAATGGCCTGACAACCTCAGTTGTACTACAAAAGTACCATTGACCAACGTTTTTTTTATAATGCAATGAAAATCAAAATAAACCAAACCCCCATGAAGGTTGGCCTTTCCATTTCACTAGCATTCATGCCATCATGTTTGTCTGCACTCTATAAATCATAAAACCAGACTTGTTTTTGTTTTCTGTTTTTATCACCCCTTTCCAGTTTATTAGTAACTGACGAGACGCCAAACGCCTAGAGTTCATTTAGAAAATAAACCTTTCACTTGTGAGATCAACCCTGCAATGTAAAATAAGTTATCAGTGCATGTAAATGTAATAGTCTAGTCTACTGATGTGGACCCCAGACTAAAAGTAACAAGTGGGAGACATTGGCAAACCTGTTAAATTAAAGACCTGTTGAAAATGACAGGTCAAATACAGGTTGATTGTTAATCACTTAGGATGAATCTGATTTGGTGTAGTCACCCCGTTGTTTGTGACTTTGGTGGAAAGACCTGACTTGAGACAATGTTTAAACCAAAATTGTAAAACTAAAAGGTTCATCTGATTTTACTTTAATTGAAAAACAAGCTGTCCAAATGCCTCTTTTGCTATATCTTTATGTGTACTCTGTATACCTAAAAATAAGGTTTCTAAATAGGGAACTGTCAAATTGATACCGAGATCCTATGTGGCTAATGTCATTATTCAAACCAGAACCAACGACCCTCAACATCTGTTATCTCTGGTATTACAGACCATGCAAGTCTTGCGCGTATTTAAGCATTTTTTGGACCACTTTGGTTCCAAGTACATTATTTTAAAGCATGGAGGAAACAAACTCACGCACTTTAGCGGGTCCAAATGTTTGAATGTTATACGCGTGAGTCTTGCACATTCTATTGATCTTTTCTTGAATCAAAGTAGTTCTGAGAAACCTTAATTAGGACACCTAAAAAGAATTTATAAATTTTAAATAAAGGAGAACCCACATTGTGGGAAACTTGTGTAAACAGATAGGGACTGAGAACACAATCCATTGTAAGGCTGGTGTCCAAAGTTGAATTTGAACCATGCTCCAGAGATATGAAAAGCAGGGAAAGATACCACCCCCTCAAGTGCACAATACCAACTTTGTTAGTGTTACAAACTTATAACATGATGATTTCTTTATTTTTTCCAGATGCAAGAGATGATGTACAGAAAAGAACCTTCACAAAATGGGTCAACGCTCATCTTAAAAAGGTGAGTTTTGTTTCACACAACATGTCTCAGATAAATTGATCTCTAAGATAAATAAAAATACCCCAACCCCAAGGTTTGTAAAAGAAGTTTTCTCTCGATTGAAATCTATCGCCCTTTTCAAATCTACAGCTCTTGTTCCAACTTAGCCTCATACAGAAAGCAACCTTTTTCAAAGTAATTGATGGAGCCCAAAGCCAAGGCCATGGTTTTTAAAAGGGCGTATGTCATCAAATTGTGGCTAGTAAGAGAAAATAGTCTGGTTCCCTCATTGGTAAAGGATGCAGCGTTGTTACATAGATAACCACTTGGTGATAAAGGTTGTTAACATCAAAATGTTTAGACCCACCTGCTTGGGTCATACATGTACTTGTGACTGAAACGCCAAACTGTTCTAAAGCTCTGGAGATGTGTGGTGGTGACTCAGTGACTCGATGTACCCATTATACCGATCAGGATCCTCTCTCTCTCAGTCCTTCTACATTACATACAAGGGCAAACTAATGTATAGAGCTTAGCTGTTTAGAACATTATTACTTTGTTTCCAAAATAAGAAAAAATCATTTAAAAATATACAATTGTTCAAGTAAACCCAAGCAAACAAAACCCAAGGCAAGAAACATCAACCCCAAAACTACTTATCAGGCAAAAAGTTTAGCAATAACAATTTAAATAGAATAGGACAAACTTTTGCCTGAGCCATAAAGTTAAGGGGCATGGTAGCAAAATTCAAAATGTAACTGATATATTCAACATCGCCTGCAGGTAAAAACCCAATCCATTTTTAAGTACAATCAGGCGCTGTTGAATGCACTTACAGGATCTACCTTTCATCAGATGTTGATGTAATGTCATCAATCATTCAAGAAAGTTTCTTTGTGAAATTGTGAGCAGCGGCATTTTTATTCTGTGCTGTTCATTTTTATAACTCCTTGCAACATTCTTATCTTAAAGCATAAGGCGCATTTCATGGGAACCAGCTTTATCTAACAAAGGATTTGTTGCTACAAAGCTTGAAATCTAGTGTAGAAACTAGGATGTAACGTTCTAAAGTCATGCACACTGTGACGGTTACACCCCTATGTTCCAACACCCCTGTGTTCGGACAAACTTGGTGTATTTTTCTAACCTTAACCCTTACCCTAATCCTGACCCTTACCCTAGCCGCAGTGAATAAATCACATGGGGTTTTCAGAACATAGGGGTGTCAGAATATAGAGCGGTCACCGTGATAATAAGCTCCATTTATAAGGGCTATTATGACCACAATTTTGAAGGATTTCTCATCTGAAAAATTCCTTCTTAAACCTAAATAGTCGCATCTGAAGTAAAGGCGCGCATTTATTGCATTCTCCCCATAACCGCTGTATTATTTGCTTACTGGCTCTATTATTCAGAATGGGCAGTATTATGCTTATGTGTACTGAACAGCTGATATCTGCATCTAACAGCAGTCATTTGTGCTTGTTATCAAATTATTAACTGATAATGTTATCTATTAAATAATTACATGCACTGTTACAGAGTGCTCAAAGTGTGCAATGTGCAATGTGCATTGTTGACATTAATTATTCAAAGGCTTGTAATAGATCTTTTGTAATATTTAGAATATGTTAAAGGATGGTACTTTTTTATTATTTTTTTTAAAACCATATTTAACGAGGGTGACCCATCCAGCACAGCTGATCATTTGTGGCCCTCAAAAAAACGACAAGACTTGGCAGAAGGTGCGTTGTTGGAAGAGTGCATTCATTCAAATTATTTAGTTTCCAAGAAACATCATAAAGGGATGATCCATCATTCTTATTGAAAAGGTTATATTCCCATCCTCTAATTTCTAAGAAACATATCACAAAGGGATGGTACATCATTGGATATTGGAAGAGTACATTCATTCCAATCTTCTAGTTATCAAGAATCATAAAAGGATTGCACATTATTGACTTTGTTTTGAAGAGTACATTCATTCCAATCCTCTGTTTTTTCAAGAAGTGTATAATAAAAGGAAGTCTGAGTACATGCATTCTAATCCTCAAATTGACAAGAAGTTGGGGGGGGGGGGGGGGTGTGCTTAGGAGGGGAAGGGGCCTGGTATGAGGTGTTTCAGTGCTGTTACATGTACATGTACATGTATGTGGCATAATTATCTTGAGTAGCTTCTTCTCTTTACATCCTTCTCCTCTATGAGTTTCTAGTTATGTTTTCTCTTCTTGTTCCGTCCTAGCTCGTTTGTTAGCGTTTTTTGTTTGTTTGTCCTGTTTCGTCCCTTTTTGTATGTTTTGTTGTAATTTAAGCTCCGTTCAGTAATCTAGTCTTTTGTTGTATAAGGCATTTCTATACAAGACTTTGTCTTTGGAATATGCCTCCATATTTGCCTCTGCTTCATTGAGTCTCTTTTAAATATTATTCTATAAGTTCTTTATGCACCTTTGTTCAATAGACCTTCTTAATATTAAATGTATGTACATTTTGCCATATGGAAATAAATGTTGAATTGAATTGAATTGAATTGAATTGAATTCAGTAATAATGTAAACTATCAAAGTTAAAATCATTCTGAGGCAGATTGTTACTGGTTCCCAAGTGTTTGTATACAAGTACAGGTTAGTTTGAATACCTGTACCTGTATACATTGAATGCTATTTTATTCAGTTATGCAGGTCCTTCCTCGTTGTTCCATCCATTAAATGTACTGTTGGAGTTCAAATATTTATGTTATTATTGCTGGTTTAACTTGACACATGTTGAGAAGATTTAATTTTAGAAAATTTATATTTTGGTTCTGTAGAGATCTTTTATGGTTTCCTCAATACCAGCTAGTAAATATTTTCAATTATAGTTAAGTGCCTTGCTCAAGGGCACAAGTGTCATAATTGTGCAAAATAGATTTCAGATTTACTTTGTTCATGGGGTAATATCAGAATATCAGATGCAGTGTGTATGACATGGAACAAGTCTTCAGCTTTGGAATTAATTGAACGGAAATTGTTTTTTTCTCAAACTGCTTTAGTCAACATGACCCAAATCGATGAAATTGGTTACAGTTGTAAGTGCGATAAGATTTTGTTGAAAACTAATGATCTTGTACAAGAAACAATGTTGAACCTTGGTCGGCCTTTGTTTTTGAAACTTAGAGGATGGGAACAACAAACTCTCCCAAAAATTGACGTTTTATATTTCCTTTATCTGACTGGTGTATGGAATGAACAATAAAAAACCAATGATGTTGCATTCTTTAATTTTATATCGGGTATAAAGAATATTATTTGGCCTTTCCCTACACCGATGTGTGTAATGCACTGTATACTCAGAACGAACGTTCAAGAGTCCTGTGAAAAAAATCTAAAGGCATATTACTCAGGTATGATTCGAACCCCGACCTTTGCCATTCTTAATGTCTTACCACTAGACCATCAAGCCTGGTAGCAAGAGGGAGTTCGATGTAGCACTCCTTTAGGATGGTAGGGTGGAGTAACTTTACTCCAGATTCCCAAACCTAATGTATGCATCCTTCAGGCCTGTTGCCCTGTCTTGCCCTTACTACAACAACGAAGTATCAGGCGTGCATCATACCCTGCTGCCTGTGTTATTTCTCAATTATGCATCTATGTTGTGAGAGGATGACTTCTGTGAACATGAGTAAAGCAGCCATGGGAAGTAGCACGGCAAGCTTCTTCATATTTCGTCACCAACACGAAGAGCCACATGTGTTAAAGTGACAAAGTATTGATTAATACAAAAAGGGGCGTATACGGTGTATCTCAATAATTGTCTTTTGCATTTTTGCGAAGAGCCCCAAAGATAATGCAACTGCTACCAACCCTTTAATCATCATGTGGAGTACATCAGAATGTAGACATGACGGAATGCAGGAAGTATGTAGCCTATATACCCTACCCCCCCCTCCCCAAACACAAGTGAGATTTAATCATGATTAAACTGACATTGCCATGGTTTCAATAGCGTTGTTGACTCCATAGCTGTAATAATCAAACAAATCATACCACTTCAGACTGGTGAATTTATTGACTAAAAATGTGGGTCCACACTGACAGGAATCTAAATGAATGGAATCTGCCCTTTGAGTTTTGAACAGGAAAACAAAAAATGATTGGGTGTGATTTTTTTTTTTTATACTCCTGATGAGTGGACTATGATTTAATGCAAACATTTCAGTTCATCATTGATAAGCTACCTTCATCTATGTGTCTTTAATAAGAACAGGCCATGGCTGCCTAAAACAGGCCAGTTTTGGCTGCCTAGAACCACCTTGGCTATTGCTCCTGACGTCATCACTGGTTAGGCCATATCTATCAGTCCTCAGAACTCTTTGATTTGGATCCTTAGGTCTGTGAAGCCTACAAGATGTTTATGTTGATACACCGATATCAACCTGTCTCTCATTCCAAATATCTCAGTCCCCATCCACAAGGAGCCATTTAACACCACTGACATTGAGCCAGCACACCTTCCCACACACCTTCCCACACATCTTGTAGGCTTGACACAACCTAAGGATCCAAATCAAAGAATTCCGAGGCCTCAAAGTTTATCACAGTCTCTAACCAAGATCTGTCATGAATTTCAAATATCTAATTGGTCCCCATCCGTTGGGCATTGAGGCCACACACCTTCCCACACATACCTGGAAAGGCAAGCCCATTCATTATGCCCCAACCTGTCCCTCTCAGCTGTACCTCTCAGTACAAAGAAGCCCATATCAGGCAGGCCACCTCTCACCACCCCCCCCCCCCTTTTCCAATGTCCATTCTCAAATTACTAAGGACTCATTCATGAAATGCAGATATTGTTTATGTATAAAGGTTCTTTTAGTAGGTCATAGCCATGGTGGATGGCTTTCATTTTGGTTTATTTGTCATCCTGCTGTTTAATTTCTTTCCTCTATAAAGAATCTCAGAATGTATTTACAATATGAATGGATTGGGTCACAATGAACTTTGGCTGTTAGCCTTGTCCTGTGGATAGAGGGGGTACTTTGTCTCCATGGTAAATAATTGAGCTGTGTGTGGAATCACAGCACAGCTTAGTTGGTTTGATTGCTGCAGTGATTCATTTGCTCAAAGTTATCATTATCCAGTTACTGTCATAGTCATACAATTGATGAAATTATTGCATCTTGAATAAATTATGATTTGATCAATCTTGCTGTTCATTGATGTAAGATTTTCCTTGTGATACCATAGCTCCATGGTAAAACTAGGACAGATTTTTGGTTACGTCTTTGAAGGGACTTTGCTCTGGGCCCAGTGAGACCTATAGTCAAGTTACAAGTGGATTTTTCCTCGTTAAACCATAGTTCCATGGTAGAACTAGCAAAGCATTTAAAGAGGGATTTATGATTACTTCTTTGAAGGGTAAATATCAAGGAAGAAGGGGTGGTTTTTACTTAGATATGTTTAAAACTTCATTATCTTATGGAAGTAAGGTGGTACACACCCAAAGCAAAATGTGTTTGCTCACTTTTGAAACTGGCTTTTAGCGTTTTCAGTTGGGACATCAATCATGCACTCAGCTTTATTAAAAATAGGCTCCATGATGTACAAAGGTAAAACTGATGCATCTCTTTCCGTAACATAAATTCTATTCATTTTACATTTACCAGTAGAGCAGAAAAGGGGTAAGGTTTACCCAGACACATTGTGTGCTGGGAAAAACCAACACAAATAATGCTCTGTCCTTTCAGTTTCGAAAGACTTTCAAATATGTTTGGGAAAACAACCCAGTCTCACACAATTGTAAATGTATAGTCCTTCAAAAAGAGAAAACCCACTATGATTGATCACGTTGGCTGATCATAACAGCTAATGCACTCGGAGAGTATTGTCATCTTTGGGCTTGTGTTGCAAGTTTTATGTGCAACTTTTATTACTGTTTGGGGGAGCTTAATAAAATACACTGAGGATGTTTTTTTGCACAGGTAGAGCTGTTTTGGGGAGCAATGATCATGTACACATGCTAAATACAAATAGGTTGACAAATTTACAACAAGGACGATAAAGCTTACAAGACATATAGAGTACTAAAATGACAACCGAGTTTAGAGATGATGTTGTTAACCAAAGTCCTTCCCTTTGTAAGCTGATGACTGTAGGTCTAACCATGGAGGACTGAGTGCATCTATCTACCAAGCATGTGGAGCTCAATCTTAATCTGTAGTGACAAAACCCAAACCCCATATTTACTTCTACTGTTGTCAAACTTCCTACACCTATCAGTATCAACTGACATCCCTTGGGGCTATGTATGTAACTGTTCCCCAAGTCTAATGCCTGATCTAGGGTACATTCCCAATGATCTACCCCCAAGAAGTAGGCACTGTAGACAAGCCATGTTCTCCTGGGGGGTATGTGCTACACATTATCTACTAGGAGGAGGCAAGAGATCGTATGGTATATGCGTAATAGATGAATTTTTACTATACTGGAACTCAAAGAACTGCGTTCATAAAAAGTCAAAACTGATCAGCTACTACTAGCCAAGTGTGCTTTTATTCAGATTACTCATGAGGTACTAATACGTGCGAAGTCCATATCAATCATTTCATTTTTTATAATCCTCTATGAAAGCCTTGTCTGGATGTTTGTGGTAAACTTGTTCTACATTGCACAATGAATAATACCAACAGCAGACTTCAGGCGCTCCTCAATTCGCCCACAATAAAAGAGCCCCAAGGGGGCAGTGTATACACCTACATGTACTTCACAAAATAAAATCTGACAGCTTTCCAAACTGTTTGCTGATGAATTGGGCCCACTCTCAATTTATGCTAATATTTTCTGGGTCAGCAAATTACCACAAACCAATGAGACTCTTGAGCTGTCTGACTTGGCAGCTTGTGATTGGTTGGCAGAGTGAGACTATAATTAGTACAGGCATGTGATTGGTCAGAGTGTGGTACCACTAGCTGGGTTGCTTTTGCTCGGTTGTTTCTTTTTCTTCAGAAACTACCTTGAGTCAAGTTCGGTCAACTTGGAGAGAATAGAATTTTTGACACTTAGTCTCACAAACACATAGGGTGGGTCCATTGTTAAGTTCACTGTGATTGCACATCAGTTTCTTAGTCAGTTTTCACCTAACACTTGTGTGAACATTTGACATTGACATATTTTTGGGATTGCTACCATAAGTTTTTTTTGCTGTTGTAATTTTACCGTAAACTCATATGAAGTCACCATCAGGTCTTTGCAGAAGAAAAAGCTTCATATTTATGTGGAACTAATGAAGGCCTCTCTGAGGGAATTGGAACTTTCTGGCAATCTCCTGAAGTTGACAGACAGTAGCATAATGCTGTGTTGCATGGTATTGGATTGGTACCCTAGTTGTTTAGTTAAGGAAACATTTTTATTCAACTTTTGAACCAAGAACCTTTATGGTTTCCTGTATGACTAATTGAGTGTTCGCATCAAGTTTTCATCACTTGCCAGCCGGACCTTAAAGTTTTTAGGTCATAAATTTATGTGCCTTCAATGGCCCAAGATTAAATGTGGCAATTGATATCCATGTCTCTGGTATTCTTTCAATGCACTTTGAGCTGTTCAAAAGTAAATTTATATTTTTAGTCGGGGGGAGTAGAGTCAAGTAAAAGTTGAGAAAAAACCACTTTCATTCTTGCAAATCAAGCCCTGCTGGTTTAGTCTCCTAGTAAGTTGACCAATTTAATAGTTTCTGTACATGGAAGAACGTGTCTTGTTTTCTCGTGCTTCTTTTGAGTCGCACCGCCCTAACCCACGCACATTTGATTTCCACCATAGTTAATTTGCCAACTTTGCCTGGATACAAGTCAAGGATGGCTTTCTTTGACACCTCTGGGATAACTTTTTTGTGAGTGGGTGCTGGGAAAGGCAGGGGTTGGTTTAAAGTACAGTGTGCATGTACATAACCTACCCCATGGGAAAGCCAATTCTTGCATCTATAACAGATTGCACACAATACAAACCCAGAAGACTCACTCCTTCAGAGTATCGGTATTCCAGGTCCCCTAGCCATGAAAGCTCTGAGCATTTTTAACCAACAGTCCAGGGTCATCCAGGGACTCGCCCCCTTTCTATCAGAAAATATAAAAAACCATTGAAGTGGAGAAAAAAACATGAGACCACAGCTGACGCTAAAGAAAATTCTTGTTTTCTTTTTCATTGACTCTTCCAGGCAACTGCGTTGGATATAAAGTAGTTAGGCTGGTACATGTGGAGCAAGAGTACCTTTTTATATTTGTAAAAGGAAAGAATGCTGGTGGGTTTATTTGGCCTTGGAGTTGTGGTTGTAAGAATGAATAGAAGCATTGCATTTATGATGGCTAATTTGATGAAAGGCAAATTGGTCTTTTGTATGGAGTGCTAATAAAGGGTTATGGAAGGACATTATACTAGTTAAGGTATTTCATATTAGACTATTTTTGGCTAGTAAAAACGTTCTTTCTTATATTGATTCAAAGATTCAAAGCGAATAAGCATGCCAGGGTTCTCCCCAGGGTTTTTCAAAACTGGGGGGCATTCTGGACCTCGTGTGCAACGGGGAAACGCTTGCACGCCAGTAATAGAATTTGACAAATAATAACCAATGTTGTACCATATATTGATTCAAAGAGAGTAGGCAAACCAATTGCAGCAGTGTGGAAAATAATGACCAAATACCAATTTTATACATCCCTCTTGCCTTAATCATAGAGAGCAAGCAAGAGCAGCACATTGCTTAACTATTACCGGCATTGTACACTATCTTGACTCAAATAGGGTAACTTCCATACCAGTAGCAGCAATTCTGCTAATAGTTTCCTTAAGTTATCAGACTTGTGTTTTGTGTGTTTGCTTTTTGGGGAAAAGAGGAAGTAGTAGGAATGATTGTTGTCACTGGGAAGGAAGTTGTTTAAGTCAAGTATTACTAGAAGGGTTGATGCAGCGGGAGTGTTGTATTGGAAAGGTCTTGTGCACTTTGCATAAGTTCTGTCGTTAAAAGAGTATAGATTCGACACCATATCATGGTCCTTGAGCAAGACACTTCATTGAAACTACAGTGTCCTTTGGGTTGGATCTTCTTTGGCATGTCATGTTTTTTTAACCTATCAAGGCGCTACAGATTTTTGTATTGTACAAAAAATCTATTTCCAAGTTGACTTTGAATATTGTCTGGTACAAAGATTCGCTCGGTAAAGCCAGGTTTCGGACTTTACGGGATTAGCGAATGTGAAGCAGAATACGTGATGCAAACAATTAAGTCTGCCCTGTTTACCAATTGTGACGCAGGGAAATTTACTTGGCTTTTCACAAATCACATGAAGTATGAACCGGGCTTAACATGGTTTCTGACATGCTTTTTTGTTTGTATGAACGGCAGTCTTTGATGAATGGCACCAGGCTTTTCCAGTCGGGAGATTGCTACGAAAAACCTTGCCCTGAACCATGTGACTTACAAACACTGTCTTTACGTGAAGTCATTTTACTGAATGTTGTTGACTGCTATTGGCTTATTGTACATACTGAATGCCTCCTGAAGGTGAGACTGTGTATGCTCTTTCCTCCTGAGATTGCGCATTGCCCTGTTTTAATGACTGCCCCATGTTACTTTAGACCTTGTGGTGGTAGTGGCGGGGGCGGAGGATAGTCCTCCAAAACAACCAAGCTGACAGCAATAGCCTCTGGCCACAACCTTGGTCACTAATAATTAGACCATTCAAAGTTGTCAATACACTTTGCAATAATTTTGTTTGTAAACCCTGTATTCATATCCAGGAATCATCATTGTACTAGGTTATTCTGGAAAAAGGTAACTGTTACCATCTCTTCCTCTCTATAACTGTAGGCAATGAAATCATCCCTAAACTTTCAGATATAAGTATCCCTGCTTCTTTTATGCAAGTTCCTTGAGAACTAAGTTGTTGACAATATGAGAAAGCCTTAAGGAGTCCTGGCCAATGCAAAATCTCTTACTGTTGCACGTATCTTTCTTGTGGGGGAAAACGGCCTTTATTCCCCCACAACTAAACTGGGAGCGGCAGCCTCTGGCAGTGACCTTGGTCACCATATGATCAGCCACATTCAGGAAGGAATGAAAACATTCTCCAGCATTCCAAAGTGTTTCTTACTAAAGAGTGACCCTGGGACTTGCTTACTCAAGGATTGTGTGTTTGCTGAAGCTTTTTGTTGGTGGAATTACAGCTTTTTCTTCTTGACTAAAACTTCTTAGACTAAATTATGTAGCCTATATATACATCTACAATAACAAACCTTGGATGTCAATATTTACACAGAGTATGTAGGTGTTCTGCCTCATACTTCTATTTGAATGCATCTATTAAGTTTTGAGGTGAAAGCAGTGAGTCTGGAATGTATTTTTGAAAATCTAGCGTAAAATTTTCAGATTAAGAGGGGATTAAGAGTGATGTCAATGGATCCTGAAAAGACACTGAACACTTTGGGACTGTGTGGCGTACAGGGATTGATTGGGTGGTCCGAGCATAGAGCAAGTTGCTCTACATGTATGCATAAAGAAAGGACAGAGATGGTGGGCTGGAAGGCAGCCATCTGACACCCTGTTTACGGCTAAAACTGTCAAATGTTAAATCTTCCTGAATCGAAACTAAAGCACTTCTCTCAATACCATAGAATGTGGTTACAGAGGCCATAAACCTTCTCTCTACTAATACCCAAAACAAAAATGAGATTAAACCCCCAAAAATTTGAATGTGACAGTGTAATGTTCTCACAGGTGGTTAATGTTAACTTGGGGATTGGGGACATTCTAAGAGTTCATGGCCAATCGACCTTCTAGCTCAAATTTCATTTGTCTGGGAGCAACTTATAATTTGTTATATTGTCTTTGGCCCTCAAAAGAACTTCTGTTCTAGATTGAGGAAGTTGCAAAGCGCTGTATAAACACACATTTATCAAGCTGTTGGTAATGTTCCCTGTACCACACAGTACCCAACATGAATATCAATGCCAAATAGGACAAGACTTATTTCCCTTCGCTCCCCCTCAGTTTAATGACATTGATTTGCATGATGACTGAAAAATAAAATGTATATCTTGTTATGAACATCTATGAACAAAAACATTACATACATTTCAGAAAATTTATAATGTGAGTGTTTTGCATCCTTCAGCACCTTACTTTGTGGCCTTATTTTCTTGATGTTTTTCAGCACAAGTCTAAGAAGAGTCAAATTTCACCAGTCCATGATCTCTTTAAGGATCTCAGAGATGGAAGTCGACTCATTGCTCTACTGGAGGTTCTTACTGGAGAGCCTATTGTAAGTCTATCATTAGAACTTGAAAAAAAACCCTGAAAACATCAAAATCTCATATATATATTTTGAAAGAAAAATAACCAACCTGCAGGAACAAGAAGTTTGGAGAATTCTTATGTGAAAATGTTTACGGGAAATGTTGATTGATGGAATGTTATTTAAGAGCTAGTAAATTGAAAAAGAAAAAAATGTTTATTTCAGTAATAAAGTTATATTGATACCAACTGAATTAAACCAGGTTTAAACAATCCGTGACATTAAAAGCTAGTAAGCTAAAACATATCTAAGGCAGTGTCTGAAAAACTATGGCATTTCAAGCAAAACTTCCACCATGACCATCTTTATACCATTAAGTTATGTGCAAATGTGTGAACATTTATATTTTCATTCTTACCAATGTTGTACACACCCTTTAAGGTTTTAAACTTCTAATCAACAGGTCCAGGAACGAGGCAAATTGCGACTTCATCGTCTGCAAAATGTGGAAAACGCCCTCAATGTGCTGAGGCAGAGAAAGGTAAAGTGACATCTATGAGGACAGAAGGGAGGGGAACCACAGAACAATTTGTATTTTGGAGAGTCAGGGGGTGGGGGACTGGGAGGGGAAGCTGAGAGTCAGTAATAAAGGGTCTCTTAATATTGGATGAAAAATTCAAGTTGCCAACAATTCAACTTAGTTCATTTATTCTTTTTTTCTGTGTTGGGAAAACAAGGGTAAATAGTAAAGTCCCAGGTGCCTTGTACTCTGATAGAGTGTCAAGTCTGGATGATAGGAATGGCATCGTGTTGATGAACTCAGGTTTGGAGTAAATGATTTACCTTGCTGGATAAAATTGGTCTAAGTGTGAGCATGGAGGAATAAGAACACAAGGAGTTTGAACGGCCCGCCAACCCCCCACAGATTTACGCGCGCGATAATCTCTTTGTGCACAGGGTCTGGTACCGCTTCGGACCGCACAGTGGAGAAATGACTCGTTCGTGCTTTTTAATAGTACATAATTTCGAACAAACAAACGAAACAGTATTTGCATGCGCAGTAGCTCTATGCCGCACGTATAGGTCAGCCTAATTGTCTGTTCGATGCGCTTTGAAATTCTGATTCTGCCGACGTTTCCTTCATTAAAATCCGACTTTCAGAAGGTAAGTTACGTTGATATTCCGGTTATACAATAATTGATATATGAATGGAAATATACTTGAATATTTCTGAGATTTTGATAACTTTTGGCCGAGTTTGGCTGGTTAAAAATTACGGTGTTTGCTCAGTGAACCCTTTGTCTACGCATTCGTGCAGACATTTACGTGGAGCGTCGTGGAGCATTTTTAGGGGGACGAATGAAAAATCTGACTTTTTCAAAAACATCGTACTATTTTGATATGAATGATCGTGCCACCTTTCCAAGTCTTTTAATCTTGGCTCCATACTGCGCAAGCGCACACAGAGAGGCGGCGTGTCGCGTGCGGTTAGGAAGTGCGTTACAATTGTGCTTTTATCTGTGGCGGTACCAGGCCTTGGACGTTTGATCTCCTGTTCGTTGTAACTCCTTGTGTTCTTATTCCTCCATGGTGTGAGTAAAAGACAAGAGCTATTATGAGGCAAATAAAGTCATTTTGATTCTCGCATAGTTTTTTTATATTTACTTTCACTTCTCAAAGTACATTTATGAACTGTCTTCATAGAAAAATAGAACATCAACTCTGTCAAAGTGCATGTTTTTCAAACACAAGTACAGTTCACAAAAACAAGTACAGTTCATAAAACAAAAGATGGTTTACAGATTGTAAAAGATAACTTAAAGGCACTGAACACGTTTGGTAATTAATCAAAATATATATTAGCATAAAAACTTACTTGGTAACCAGCAACGGAGAGCTGTTGATAGTATAAAACATTGTGAGAAACGACTCCCTCTGAAGTAACGTAGTTTTTGAGAAAGAGGTAATTTCTCACTCAAATAATAAAAGACTTCTGGCCAGAAGCCTTTTATTCCTATCTGAAAGCACACTAATTTGTACAACAAGGGTGTTTTTTCTTTCATCATTTTCTTGCAACTTCAATGACCAATTGAGTCCAAATTTTCACAGGCTTGTTATTTTATGCATATGTTGGGATACACCAAGTGAGAATACTGGTCTTTGACAATTACCAAACGTGTTCAGTGCCTTTAAGTGCTTTAAAAACCTGAAAAACACAGTTCAGTGTGATGAGCAGTTTTTTTGCAAGAATAAAGTTGTAAATCTGAAAAATAGTTGTACAAAATTAACCATATTCTGAAGGTAGCTTGTCCTTTTTTGGTTCTGTCAAAGTAAGACTTTCCCTTTTCAACTTTGATTACTTCTTAAATTTCTGGAGCCCTTCATTGAAGGGAGATTGGTTTTCTGTATGCTTGAGCAAAGTGAAATGAGCGAACACTCTCAGCAAGTTGAAATCATTCCTCAAACTGTCTCAACTGCATGGGGAAATCAAAACAATTCAACTTGGGATCACAACATTCTTGTAATAATATCATTTCAGTCATTTGTTGCCAAGTAAATGAAACTGTACAATTTGGATCAATTGCAGGTGTACTCAGTGAACATTGGAAATGTGGATATCGTTGATGGGAATGTCAAGCTTACCCTCGGACTTATCTGGACAATCATCCTCCACTTCCAGGTAAGTCTCTCTCTAAGATTCCAGGGCCCAATTATATGGCTCTGCTTACCCATGATGTCTCTGCTTAAGGCTCCCTGTAAAGCACAACTATGGACAATAAGCACATAATTATGCGGTAAGCAGGAGCCATTTCGTGGCCAAGTGGTCATGCTTACTGGACTCAAGCTCTGGTTTTGGGGGTCTGCAGAATGTGTGTTTGAGTCCTGTTCGAGATCCCCTTTTGCTGCCAATTATTCTAAAGAGAAATAAAGTAGTCATAATGTACGACTCTCACAACTTCTTCAACCAGTGAATTGTCTGCATTTGCAGAAATGTCATCATTCTCTACGGAAGTAATCAAAGTCTTTGCAGAGAACTACACATTAAGGTGGTACCTCTACATTAATGACTTTGTCTCTGTACAAAATACAGTTGTATTGTGTTATTCTTTTCTTTAGTGAGGATGGGAACCAGACATAGCTTGTGTTAAAAAGAAATGCGAGTTTCAATCACTATAACATGATTAAGATAACTTTGTAAGGTAAAGAAAAGGAGACAGACAGACATAGTCCAGTGCAAGAAAGATTACAACCAAAAACCATACAAAGTATCTACAATCTGAAAAAGGTCCTTTGAAATATTGATTGCAGCTAAACAAACCAAGGTCGGACCTTTAAGGGCTAACTGAAAGTCATGATATTGTTGTAGTAACTATAGTCTGGCCACAGCCCTGGGGTCACCAAGCTGATGTTTCTCAGCTGATACTGCTGGGTCTGTGGTTAACTCTCAACCCCACACACTACCCACCTCATTCCCACGCTATGGTAGCTTGTTACTACCTCATAAAGAGTCACTCAAAAATCTGTCCAATAGGACACCAAGCCAGACACTGTTTTCTCTATACACAACATAGCTTGGCCTAGCCCTCATATATAAAAAAAGAGAGAGGTTCAACCGAAACAATAAAAACATAACACCAGATTCATTCATGGTGTCTGTCCATGCATGGTGATGTTAAGTGTTGAAGGGAAAAGGTTGAATTGTCCGGAAAATTAAACTTGTTTTGTTTATTTTTGTGCAATCTTTCCAAGCGGAATAAACAGTCTCTTTTTGTATAGTATTATAAGTAACAAATGAGAAATGCATTTGTGTATGTAATTGCATTGGTTCAACTTATACTGCAGAAGTCCACTGCAGAATTGATACTGAACCTTGAAGGCCATGCATTATTATCACCCCTTGCCCAGGCATGGCTGGAACTAATTTCTTAATTATTTGGTAGTATTCAGAGAAAATAATGGTTAGGGTTAAAGTGTGTACTTAAAATCAAGGGTGAAAAGACAATAGCCCTCTAGTGTCCAAACCTTTAGTTTTCTATTTGGGTGATGTGAAGAGTCTTTGTAGTTCATTTGAAATGTTACACCCTGGTGTTACACCTCAAGGTTTTCATCTCTCATCCAAGAGGAAACCACTTCCCATTTTTCAGGATTTTTTTTTTTTGTAGAATCATTTATCTAGGCTTTTCTGTGATTAGGGTCGTAGTTTTTTTTTTGCGGTGACTGATGTTTTATCTCTTTAATGTGACATTCCTAATCTCAGTGTGGTTGCTCATGATGATGCTATGGCAACAGATGATATAATTAAATCACTGAATGAGATTGGCATGGCAACCATTGGTATGAACCCAGCTGTGTCCTTCTGTTGATTTGTGAAACAGTATCTTTCAAGGTGGAATTGGGCAACAGATAATTCTAAGAGTTTTTTAATCTGGAAATTCATTGCTTTTACTAGTAGATATTTAAATAAGAAAGAGAAAAGGGAGAGTCAAAACTAAGTTGAATAACTTGAAGGTTTTCCTTGCTTCCACAAACCAGCATAAAAAAGCTACCCATTCAAAGTTTGAATGTGCTAGGAAAGAAAAGGACTGATGGACCAGGGTGGGCCTCAAACCAACATTCAGAGCTTGAATAACTGCACACTAGACTACTTCATCACAACACTCAATGGATTATCACTCAATAGAGTTTTGAAATTCAAACCCCACCCCCATGAACTTGATTGAACTGAGGTGTCCGCACCTACGAAGGTCAGAGGTTATACAAAGAATGAGAAGTACTACTAACAAGAAAAATATTGAAAGTAACATTTCAGTTATACCTTTCGTCTTAATTTCCCCTCACTATAAAACCTGACGATTGTTAGATGTTTTGTATTTTCAGTATTGACACTACTGCTAAGAAAACATGTTCTTTCAAAGTGTCCACGACAAACCCTTAGGCTGCAGTCTCTAATTGACAAGAAAGAAAAATAAGGAACCAAAAAGAAAACTTCAATTTTTTTTTACAGCTGTTATAAAGAGATGTATTAAATCATGTTGAAGTTGAAAAAATAGCCCATGGCAACTGTTTGTTCATGTATGGAATGCTAAGAAAGATAATAGTTTGAAAGTTACACAGGCTGTCAGATTGAATTATACTAGTATAATATACTTTCAAGTTTGAGTGGTAGACAAACTCTTAACTGGCTCACTTTTATTTGAATATCAGTTATTGTTAAATGTTTTCTGATAATCATTCCAGTAATTGACCATCTGCAACGATATTTGAACCCACCCCTCCCAATTGTTGCATATGAAGGTATTAATTAGAGTGTACCTTTCCACCCCTATAGAAAAAAAGAAAGAAAACAGAAAACAAGACGGGTTAAAAGACTGCATATTATTGGACAACAGTTGTTCTTTGTGCTTACTTGTGCTTTCTATTACTTGACCTCTACTTTGGTGACATACATTTCATAGGCAAATACGTAACACATGAGCACTGGAACTGACAAAACTCCAAATGTTCTAGTTCAGTACTTGAGCTTATATATTAGGTCCATGTTTCGAAATTGTTTCTGCACATGTAAGAAAAAGCTTATTTAAATTGTGTTCAAATGTTTTAGGACACTTTTGCAGACATCAATTTTTTTGTTTACTTCTTTTTTGGGTGGGGGAGGGGGGGGGTGACTTTTCTTGATAGTTACCAATTGTGGACCATATCTTAATTAATAACAAAGAAAAAGGATGAAACATCCTGAACAAAAAGCAACCAGATTTTTATTTGGGTTGAAAATATTAAACAATGCTGTAAAAATACCTGTACCGGATGTCCACCATGGACCCAAGTTCATTCCATGCAATAAACAGAGAACAATACAAGTCTTTGTGATCTAGACAAACAGTCAAAAACTAGGCATCACAATGTATTTGTACAACCCCCCCTTACTGGTCTGCCGATCTCTACCTTTGGTCAGACGAACAAAGTTGAAATTGGTGTCATTAGTCGCTGTTCCAAATTAATTTTGAATTAAATGTGTCATTTTGAGGTGGCATGGAAAAAATCACTTGAGGTTTGGATGTAGGAATCATTCACTTGAGATAAAGTTATGATTAATACGTCATAATGATCTAACAGTAGAAATTATAATATTGGTGATAGGTCAAATAAATAATTCGAATTTTGTACGATGCTAGCATCTTTTTAGAACTCCTTGCCTGGTGCATGTTTCCCTCCATCCTGCAATCTAGACTGTTTTAAGAGGAATATCAATTCCTACCTTCATCTCCCCTGGGTTATTTTCATCTTGTAGCCCCTTACCAAGAGTGGCTTTTAACCTTGTTTGGGGCAAACTTATTTTAAAAAGTTCACAAACCACCAAGCTACAAATGTATCTATTCTTTTTTGTTAAAAGCACCCTCCTATGCCTGTGTCTAGAACTGAAACAAGCGAGACTGGATGTCAATTACCCAGATTATGAATCAAGCATGTGTCAAAGTTTGCTACCTACAAAATGCCCATATATTACTATTTTGCAGTCAACTCAAATATTTGCTTCAAAAAAACATAGATTCAACTAAAGATAGTTTATATGTCACCAGTAATGTTTGAAAACCATGGCTGGAAAATATAAACACAAAGAAATGATCCGATAAACTTGGTGACTTTTGAGTTCGTCAATTTATGTTAAACAAACAAGATTGTCTGTGATAGTGAATAATGTTTGTTAACATAGATTGGGGGTGGGGGGGGGGGGCGTTACTAATATCTCAACAATCAATCAAGCAACCATCAGGCATTTGTAGAGAGCCATCATTCTAGTTGCATATTACGAGGCGCTTAGCAAAGTGAAGGAAGAATTTAAGAGAAAACAGTTTGAAGAGATGTGGAGATGACACGTTCAGTGGACTAAATGTAAGCAGATTCGAAGAGATGAGTCTTAAGCTGGCTTTTGAGGATTTGTAAGGAGTCAAGTGTATGGTTGATAATAGGGGAGATTATTCCATAGCTTTGGTGCACATAAAACAAAGCTTCTGTTACCTGATGAAGAATAAGATCTGGGAGTATTCAACATGGGTGATGGTCACAATCAAGTGCAGTTTCTGTTAACTTCCCTACTTCAGGACCCAATATCTTAGAGCTGTCAGAAGAAGGGATTGCATATCTATTAGTAGGACATTTATGGAGAGCCAGTTGTGAAACATGGTGCTTGGCTGTTAATCTGTTAATTTGTTCATGGAGGAAGAAATACAAGGAGTTACAACGAACAGGAGATCAAACGTCCAAGGTCTGGTACCGCCACAGATAAACGCGCGCGACACGCCGCCTCTGTGTGCGCTTGCGCAGTATGGAGCCAATATTAAAAGATTAAAAGAGTGGCACGATCATTCATATCAAAATAGTACAAAAAGGCTTCGATTTTCTTTGCTGAGAAAAAAAAAGTACTTTGTAGTACCCCAAAACAAATCATACCATTCAGCAGAGCGAACCTTCGTGCGAAAACCATCAAATTTGGAACCGTAGGTAGAGGTCGGAAAGCAACAAAATTACCGAAATTATCATATCATATTTTCACGAAAACAACACATACAAAAATACTTGAATGACATCTCATCTTACCTTCCAAAAGTCCAATTTCAACGCGGAAAGTAGGAACAAAATCCGAACAAAACAACGCGACCATTCAACGATAGGGCGCAGCCATGTTGAACAAAGAAAACACACTGCGCATGGGAAAACTGAATGTTCGGAATTATGTACTACTAAAAATCACGAACGAGTCATTTCTCCACTGCAGTCCGAAGCGGTACCCAGACCCTGTGCACAAAGAGATATTATCGCGCGCTTAAATCTGACGCGCAGCGCTCGCGCCCGGGAGGTCTCCATGCTTTTTCCACTGAACAACTAGGATCGATAATTGGGCGTTAATTACGCTGTGGGGGGTTGGCGGGCCGTTCAAACTCCTTGTATTTCTTCCTCCATGATTTGTTGAATGGAAGGTCTAAATCTTTAGAACAACTCTTTGTACCTGTTTGCTTGTATTACAAATACAGGTTAATTCTGCCTTAATTCTGATAAAACTGTGTAATGAGGTTTTAAATTAAGTCACCTCAGATTTTTCTCTCTCTTGTTTGCCTTTTCATCGCGGAATTTATATAGAGATAAGCAGAGCATTTAGTTTATATAGATTTTTTTGTAACATCAGGAAGCATTTTTTCTTAAAGAATTCAATTTCATAACATTATTAGAAATATCTTAAATATTTATGAATACTGCATATTTTTGTTTACACAACAAAAATCTAGATTTATTGACCACAGGACTACAATAAGAACCGCTAAACTCGAGAGGTATGTTTAAGTACCATGGGAACTTAGGGCAGACTGTGAACAAGAATTTCCCATGAATTCTGTTTGTTCGGGGCTGAAACTACCATGGAAATGTCTGAGAGGCTATCAAAGAAAGGTGTTTAACATTACAAAGGCTTAGGTCAAATCAACAATTGTGAAGGTCAACCCCAACTGTGAATGAATGAAAACACAAGCAGAGCCCTGGGTTTTTTTTCTCTGCGTTTAAGTGGGCTTAGAATATTGTAACGCCTTTGGGGGTTGCATTGAGTTGATGGTATGATCCTTGATGTGGTGTGGAGGTTGAGTTACTGTGAGGACCTGGGAAGTATTCGACCGTGGAGGAGTGTCTCCTACCTCAGGTAGGTTTTCTTTTATGCTGTTGCCCACCGCACTAAGCCTTGAAACACACCTCTTCTTTCATTCTCATTCTCACGCCAATGAGCAACAATGTGTGGACATTTTTAAATACCAGTCTGTCGTTGGTTGAACCACTCTATGTCTGCCGACCAGTCGGGCAGGAGCTCAACTTCAACTTGTCTCCAGCCCTGTCTGGTACCTGGACTTTTTTTCTTCATTTGGTTACATTTAGGGCAGAGTGACTCTGACTGGATTCAGACACCAGTTCAGAGACTTTTTGGGGAGTTTTTAAATTCCCGTAAAACTTTCCCTCTGAAGAGTGGGGAGAGTTATACTGCTGTTTGAGACAGCTGATTTGGTTTTTGGGTTGTGAACGTTGCAATTAGTAGCAACCATGTATAACAACCAGAGATCAAACAATATGTCGTCTCAGCGATCGAGCAATCAGACGACGAAGAGAACCGTCACGACTAGGACCACTCGTGGACCTACAACTGTCACTCGTACTGGTGGACCAGTCAAACGGGTAAGTACCTCGGATAACTTTCATCCCTTCTGATTTTGGCTCGGCAAACTTTCTCATCAGTGCTTGTCTAAAGAAAGAATCTTGGAGGTTTTATGGCCTGGATTCGAACCCATAACCACCTCCGGAGTGTCTTAATATGGCTACTGTATTGGCTCAGCAATTAATTAATTCTTGATTTATGTCAACTAACAGTGAAGTTCAACATAAGATTTAGGTAGAATTTAACCCCATGACTGCATCTGGAATTAAAGTGTGACTTCTTCACTGCATACATTCTGTGTATTAGGCACTAATTGCTAAGTAATGTTAATTGTCTCATTTCACAACGCACATTGCACTTACATCCACCTATCATGTCCGCTATTTTGAGAGTAAAAATGTACGCAAAGGAATTGACTCCCAAAATGGTGGAAATAGGACATGCATTGTGTGGAGTTGTGTTCCGCGTTTTGCAAGGGGGTCAATGAAATATACAGGGGACATAGGAAGGAATCGAACCCATAACAATCTTCTGGCTTGTACATGTCTTTGTAACTCATAAAAACAGATCTTAATTAGTGGCAATTGAATGAACATGTTATCCATAATTATCATTATAGAGCTCTACTAGGAATACAGTTCTAGATTGAATTGTAAAATTTACTTCTTTTTATAACCAGTTGTATACCCTTGAGGTGTGCATCCTTGAAGTGTGCATCCTTGAAGTGTGCACAACTAGTTTCTATGAAAATGCTATTACATTGTAGGTCAATCTGTTATAATTGTATACAATTATTAGTTGAGAATGATGGATGGGTGACAATGATCTGCACAAATATTCAAAGAAAATAAGGCTTAATATATGTTGGCATGACTTAACCTCAATAATAGCTGGGGATATATTAAATGAAATTGGGTATCGATGTTAGAGGATGATTAAATGCTAAGTTTTTCTAGAAAGCTGCTTTGACCTCTGTGCTGTTGACCTACCCCCAGTGTATATATATATATAAAATTAGTAGGGTAGATGGCCTTAGCTTTCGATCCAAACTGGACCTTCTTCAGAGGCATTAACAAGTACAAACAAAAAAATATCCATTTATAGCAAAAGATAATATGGATATGGTAAACAAATAAAAACAAGGAACAAGCAACTCAAAGGGATCACCACGAAGGGATACCACAACAGAAAAATAAGTTTCTTACTACGACTAGTGGGGGTCTGTTGAAACCGCTGGGTTGCAGACAGGAAAATCCTGATGACCGGTGATAGGCCTATATAAAATTAGTAGGGTAGATATATTTTTGTTATTTGTTGTTGTTGATCTTCACACTAGCAGTTTTCTGGACCGATGAAATCAGCCCAATTTTAGACTGTGTTTTTAAATATTATAACACATTTGTGTTGGTTTGAAAACCCCTTGTGATGTTATGTAAATGACCTTATTGAAAGTTCAAGTTAAGACCAGAACAAAGTTTAAGAAGTCAGCTTTGAACTTAAGTATGCCTTGACTGCAGTGATTGTTTCTAGAATGCTTATTTGCAATTTAAAAAATACCCAGTCATTTATATTTTAAAATGCATAGCATGTATTGAATACAGGGAATTGCTGGGCTTACTAGCTGTTCTAATAATAATATAACAATAATGCTCCGAATCACCCGTTTTTTTAGTTTTACCAATTGTTGAATCATTGTTCCTAGTAATGTTGATATAAGAACAAAGGAAGCAGTAATGACAACTTTGTTAGCTCATCGTTAACTCATTACAAGATTCATTAAGTGTTTGGACAATTCCCCACGGAGTCTAGAAGCATTCTCACTGGTGACTCATGCAGGCTTTTGTGATACATTTCTATTCTAGGCTTCTACTGTCAGCCAGTTAGCCTTGAGGATTTATTCTGGTATAATGAACTTCTCATAAAGTGGGGGTGTGTCACGTTTGACTGGTGGTACCTGAATGGAGTATTGGGTAATGTCTGAGTGTTGAGCCCTGCGTGACGACTGATACAAATAATGCATGTAGTGTTAATATTATTGTACAAAAGTACGGCTTGACATAAAAACCCCTATCTTTGTTACTTTCCCATGAAAAGTTATTGCTACGAAAACTTGTACAAATTTTGAACATATTTCTGTCAAATCTGTAAGTAATTCTGTATACATCCTGGCTCTTTTCCATGGCTTTGGATTGGGATCTGTCCACCTGATTTAAACATGGAGGTAGCACCTCCATGATTTAAACCACGTAAGAAAAACTCATGGATTCAACAAGGGACATAGATGAAAAAACTGAGAATTTTTCTGTGAAAACTGACACAACTGCCACAGCAGTTTATCTTTTTACATTTGGTGACCTAGTTTAGGAGTTGGTAACATTTATATTTACCAGAATCTGGTCGGTACAACTCTCTAGGAGATCTACACCACAGCATCCTAACACCCCCTACTCCTCTCTTCTCAACAAGTTTCTGGAGTTAGTTTACACCGACATACAAATGTTCACAGGACATTTGACCTAACTGCCCTCATTTTTAAACCATACAGTGATTTTGAAATTATACATTTACCTCCCTGACTCGGATTCGGAATCAAATTCATCTTCGTCAGCTAGATATATAACCTTGAGTTAATAGCCCAACTGGTATCCCGTCAATCCAACTGGTATCCTGTCGGAGTATAATTTAGATCAACATTATTTGATTTGTAATGTACGTGCCAAAGTGGATTCAACTGAGATAACTGTCGATATTGGTCTCTTCTCTATTATATTTTTTTCCCGAATTGAATGTGGGTTGTCCAAATATAGGTTAAATAATGTCTATCCTTAATAGTCAGCATAGCTCTTGCATGTTGGCAGGTTGTTGTCATGCTCCCTGTGTTCAAATGCAAAAATGAACACTGATTCTCATTCACCATTAAGGTGCCAGACTATTAGCCCTTCCAGCCTCAGTTTGGTTATCTTGAATTGAATGGTAGAATTAACAAGATGACGTCGCTGTGAAAAACAATCTGCACTTGATATGTGTCTAGGTATTGATCTGGTGTTCTACTCCCTCCTGGGTGCCTGAAATGGTTGCTGCAGACCTCCCTTGGAGATTGTCTGTCCTCCAGAACCAACCTGTGGAGCAAGTGTTTTCTTATTTGACTTCAAACATTCAGTTCTGTTCCAGCTGTGTTTATCATGATCTTCCACTTGTCAGGTGTGTGAGGTTGTTGTTTGACAAATCGATTTGGGGGTTTCTTGTTTATTGAATTCTTAAGAAAAAATGTTCTCCACTCCAGAGTGAATGCCATTTTAAAAGGTAAGATCAACAAAAGTTTGAAAGTGTTGGCTAGGATCTACAGATAGTGGGAATGTTTAAACAGAGTCTTAATTCTTCACTTTCATGTTTAAAAGGAATGATGAAGGAAGGTTCTTATAGGTATGTACTCCCAGACTTCCCACTGGTCATCATTATGATGAGGCCTTAACCCAAACTGGGCCAGTCTAAAGACCTTTGGTACTGGTAATGTGGTCTCTTGCCTTCAAACGTGACTCTGGTCTTTAAAAAAACACTTCCAATTAACTTCACTCATTCTAAGCCCACAAGCTTTGAGTTCATCCAAGGTTGCAGGTATTTAAAGTACCTCGAGAAGTTATAATAAAAGCTTTAACCACTGCGTATTGTCAACTGTTTGCCATTTAAATCCTAATCACCAAACTCTATCAGCCTCCCCTTGTATTTTCATCAAGTTGTGTTCCAGTAAAGCCTTAGGTTTGCTGTTGACACAATAAGTGTTCACCTTGGTTTTATGCAGATACTTCCTCTCAAAACATCAATTGAGACAAACACAAAGTGGCAATGGTCCAGTGTGTTGTTCCAACTACAGCCAAACCCAGAGGTTGTATAAACCCTTTTGAGAGAAGGCTACTGGTCTTTTTGTTCTCATGAACAACTTTTGGTATTAAACCACAGAGCAAGGATTAAACTGCACAGCCTACTATTACATACTTATAACTTGATTAATAACGCCACCTTTGGCAAGTTTTGGGGTCGGAAGTTCCTTCGAAAAATTGTGTTACCAACCCCTGCTATTCCAAATCTCTGAAGTCATTCACTTGGTTAAGCATTGAGAAAACAATCTATAATCTGCTTTTTGTTACATGCTTGTTGCTAATGCATTTTTTGCAAGAGTAAAAACAAATTTTCTTACAGAAAACATCATAATTATTTATTACATTACAAACATCAGACACAAGCAGAGATCCTGTCTCAAGCAATTTATATTGCTTGGTGCTTCGGTTGGAAACCCATTTCAGCTTAGTCCTGTGCTAAAAAGCAAGTTTTCAAGTTACATCATGAAATAAGTTTTGCCCAGTTTGCATTTTACAGTCCAAGAGGAAGAACCACCACAAGTTTACTCTCGTTAAGGCTTGGTGCTTTATCTACACACAGTGCTAATCAGAGTCCAATTTCATACAGCTGCTTCGGCAGAAAATATTGCTAAGCAGAAATGAGCAGGATAGTTACCAATGGTACATGATAATTTGGCTGGTAACCTTATTCTGGTAAGCATATTTCTGTTGTGCTTAGCTACTTGTTGTGCTTGAGCAGCTTTATGAAGTTGGGCTCAGTTTGCAACAAGCCATTAGAGGAAGGGCTACCATAAAAGTTGTACTCTGGTTAAGACCAAGGTGTGTCATCTAGACATAGTGTGCTGATCAAGTTGCAGTGAACCATTAGTCCCAACACCTTACAGGTGTGAAGTAATAATAATCCAACCCCTGCAGACACACTCCTTTTCTTCCCATGGTTCTGCTATTCACCACAGAGTCTGGATAATCTCACTATTCTTCAAAACTCCAGCATACCCTTTATAAAATATATCCAGGAAAAAGACACTTTGCTTTTATTATTATACCAGCTAGAACTGGTGTGAACTTGGTTGGACACGTCGCTGAATTGCCGTAAAATAACATTCACATTCCGGAGTTTATAATAAGGTGGGGGTGTTCTGTAAGCTGTTAGTTCTAAAACTCATGGTTTGAATGTTTAATGTCTAGACTGGGCTGGGAGGAGTTTGTGCAAATATTTCCAGCACATTATGAGAGTATGTACCTGGGAATTCATGAACATGAAACATGATGCTTATCAATGTGCCAGGTCAAGTTACCATAGAATTTGTGGTTTCTCAAAGCAGCCAGGCCCTGTTTGCAAGGCAGGGTTAAGTAGGCTAAGTCTGCCAGCTTAGTTCCCTTCATTGAAATGTCTACAGCCAATGGTGCTATGTATGTGTTCTTTTTAACATTGTTAGCTCAGTAAGGTGGTGGTGTGACTACTACTAAACTTAGTAAATATTTTGAATCAATACTTTGTTGCGTTTTTTGTGGGCTAGTCTTTCATGAGGGTGTTCTGGTTTAGAGGGTCATTACGGGCTGCTGGAGGGGCACACTGAGTAAATCTACGGAAGAAATTAGGAGGTCAGCTCTCAGGGACGAAAGTGGGAGTGGTTTTTTTGGAGGCTGTTTTACTGTGATTCAAGGTGGTTGAAAACATTTTAGATTTTCGGTTTTGGTGCTAAGAAGTTGTAACAGCCACTGATATCTGATTATGAAGCATACCCTTTGCAAGTTTAATACCATTGTTGGTTGATGTGAAGGCCAAACTCCTGCTACCGATATTCTTACTGTCTTTGAATCAAGATAAGGTAAAGCATTGGTAGTTTGACCAAAACTGCTACATGCTGTTTTAGTTTAGATCTGAAAACCAAAACAATTTTACTACAAACTCTGTATTCATTCGAAGATGAATTTCAAAACTTTCACACATTTAGATTACTATTTTTTTTTCCCCAGAACCAAAATTATTTCTAAAGGGACCATTATATACATATTTATATATCAGGATTAATTTTATCTGCTCTTTCATATTTTTAATGAGTAAAGTAAGAAATTTCATACCAACATATCCATGCATACAATCTTGCAGCTGATCTGATTCTTATTTAGTTATAAAGTGCCATAGAAAACTGAAAAACACTGCACAAAACAATGCTCAGCCATTGCCTACTTTTTTTCAGTCACAAAGTTTCGTATCATGGTGGAGTGTTTGAGTTGTCACAGTGGTCAATCAAGGGTAAACATTATCCATACAGAGTGGGCGTCTAGGTTCTGAAAATTCTATAGTTCCAGCTTTACGTGACGGTCCGTCTGTTACCTTAGAGCTGATGTTTAGCAGGTTTAATGGGATATTGTGAGTTTTATTTGAACTGCAGAATGTTTAATAAGAGTAAGGTTTCTATGGAGCGCAATGCTATATTTTCAATCGGTGAAGTATGGCAGCCGGCTTGCTTATTGAATTGAATGCAGTACAGCTATGAGAAATAAATAATGTTTCTAAATACTGCTTTAACATCTTTTCATAGGTCTGTAGTGTTAACGTGCTCCTTCAAAACTGAAATCCTTAAAGAATAAAAGATATCAGAATTGTTATTACAGGGTCAGACATTTTAACAAAAAGGGTATACATACAAATTTCATTCCAGTACCATGTACTCTTTTAATTTATTTTTATTTGTTTACTAATTCTGGTTGTGAAGCCAAAGATTCTCAAAAAAGTGAACTTAATCACTAGCCAAGTACACTAGCCAAGTACACTAGCCAAGTACACTAGCCAAGTTTCAGTTGTAGAAAATCAATGCAATCCCATGCAGGGACTGAAAACCCAATCCACATAGCGCCCCCGGTGGGATTGGAACCACAGTCCCAGAGGTGGAAGATGAAGAAATAAACCACTGTCAACCCAAGGACCGGACCCTTATGGAAATGCAAAATTGAATACTTGAGATGTACATGTACATGTCAGAGATAAAGACATGGTGGGAAGATTACACGGATGGGAAAGATCACTGGCAATGAAAAACTGGAGGCTGTTCCTGGTATTCAGTGCTTTATTAGGTAGAAAAGTATTAAAGGATTGGACAAGTGGACAATGAGCTAGATAAATAACTAAAGTAACTGTGATGTAGACTGGAGGCAGCTTTTTGGATCTGTTCTTCTTTCAATTCAATTCAATTCAATAAACATATATTTTCACGTTGGTCGTTACAAAGACATGTACAGGTTACTTACAATGAATAATATATGTCACATAATAAACAAAACAAAAGAAGATTCCAACTACCCGATGTAAATATAGCATTATACATCTATAGCCAACATGTAGGAAAAAAAGTGAAGCATAGTGCTTTTATGCCTTTCCCTATAGACAGACAATGACTTGGGCAAACAAGGACAACAACAAAACAATAACACAGACCAGAGGGCTAGATTTATATGACAGATTAAAATTAAAACAACCTAATTGTAAGAATTATATGCAAGTTGACTTCAAAATACATAGCACATTTCTTTTAGTATACATTCAACAAAGTATGTTTAAGTTTGTTGGTAAAAGACTTTAGTGTTAGAGACTTCTTGAGATCCGGGTTGAGATTGTTCCAGAATAGAACACCACGAGACACAATGCTTTTTGGGGAGAATGATGATCGGTTGAAATTAGTGTAAAAATCACCTTTCGATGAAGCACGAGTACCATATTTATGAACTGTTGAACACAAAGTAAAAAGACAATTGAATTCGCTGGGCAATAGGCCCCTTTTATACCTGTACATAAATTTACCAAGATTAAGATTGTACAAATCATCGAATTTAAGGACCTTTAGCTCTCGAAACAATGGCCCTGTGTGATCAAGATACCCAGAATTACAGTACTTATTATACGGACAGCTTTCTTTTGCAAGAGAAAAAGTGTGTTACGGTGTTTAACTGTAGTGTTACCCCAAGTAAGTATAGCATAGTTGAGATAAGACAGTATGAGAGAATTATAAATTGTTAAAAGGATATTTGTAGGCAAGATAAACTTCAATCTTCTCATAATACCAATATTTTTTGAAACCTTATCAGCCAAGACTTTTACATGCTTGTTCCACGAAAGGTTTTCATCAATATATATTCCTAAAAATTTGGTGCTACTTACTTGGTTAAGAACTATGCCATTTAGAAGAATATCGGCATGTCGAATGTATTTATGTTGTCTGGAACTGAAAACGATATAATTCGTTTTTAGCAGATTAACTGACAACCTATTGGATAAAAGCCAATTACTTATCAAGTTCAATATTAACATTGTTTACTGCTTCGTCCACATCATGGTAATTGAATATGTTTGTATCGTCTGCAAAAAGACAGAATGAAAACATGTCAGAAGAATTACATATATCATTAACAGATGATAAATAACAGAGGCCCGAGTACAGACCCCTGAGGGACACCGCAAGAAATTGTTTTATGTGATGAACTTGATAAATTATAAGATACAAATTGTTTCCTATGCGACAAATAACTCCGGAACCAGTCCAATGCAACCCCACGAACTCCAATATGCTCCAATTTTCGAATGAGTATATCATGGTTTACAGTGTCAAAAGCCTTACAAAGGTCTAGGAAAATACCAATTGAAATTTGCTTGTTGTCAATAGCATTAATAATTTTGTTAATTACACTCGTGATTGCTAATTCCGTTGATCGTTGTGATCTGAATCCATATTGCGATCCTGATAGCAAATCATACTAATAAAGGAAATTAAGCGATTATACACAATTTTCTCCAACACTTTCGATATAACAGGTAGTATTGAAATAGGTCTATAATTGCAAATATCATGTTTGTTCCCACTTTTGAAGACGGGTATAACCTTCCCAACTTTAAGTCTGTTCTTGTTTACCCATGGAGCAATCCAAGCTGAAAAGGAAGTCTTGTGATGTAATCAATAAACAGACAATATGGATATAAACTACTACTAGTCAATAAATAGACAGTTAAGGTCTGGTAACTCCGTACAATCAATATATCTGTGCAATTCGGTGAATTAGGGTTTCATTATACCATAGAGCAAGGACCCACTTGAGTAACCCACTTATGTAAGGGATTCATTGGTAGAGACACCAGAGGTAGTGATCTGTGGTGCAAAGGATTCTTTTGTTAAGATGGGGTGTGTACCTTGTGAACATCCCATGCTACATTTAGAAGAAGTGAAAGTAACAAATGAGATCCCGATGAGTGTAGTTCTGTGAAGATGTGGCAGTGAAATTTGAAGAAGTACATTGGATCATACAATCCGTTCTCAAATGACTGTTGATCTGTATGAAACCTTGTTCATACAGAAGGAGTTTAAGCAATCTGTAATCTTAGATGCTGTGTGTTAATAAAATCAACATCCTAACTAAACATAACCCAAGACTTTCAGACAGTGTAGTTGTCAACCCCCTACTAGCAACTCCACATCATCTAAAACACCCTGGAAAAGAGTCAATTTAAAGGTGATCTCTGCTCGGGGATTCATCATCAAAGTGGAATATTTAAATTTATGCAGTCATTCAAATACCATTTAGTCAACTACCTCCAATAATTTCTTAACATTGAATGTCAAATTAATCCTACTTTGATTTTCTGTTTCCAACAAGAGATGAAAAGTTGAAAGAAAAATATTGCTGTTGCTAGAAACAAAATCCTTATCTAGATGGGAATGCATAATTAACATTAAAATACCCAACCCTGCCCAGAAATAGCCAAATCTTAATCCCACTCAGTAATCATAATGAGATTTCCATTGTCCAGACCACTTGGCAACGTTTTGGCAGACAGACTTGACCCATTTCCTCTTTAAGTCTACAGTCTCACACTTACCAAACATCTCCAGCAAACACCATTCTCCTTCCCCTCTCATCCGACCCATCACTCTCCGACCCATCATTCCAATCATACTTCTTAGCACCAACTACAAAACCAATCCATCACCAGCCAAACTCAACACACTTTATACATGTAACCCCAGAGGGTCACCAGCCAAATCTTTTCCTTTCATGCTAAGCTAGAACTATCTGCTTAAGTCAGAGTGGAGTAATGAAACTTGATACGAGCTGATGGTGGATATAAACTCCATCTTAACAACCAAGGTCACTTGTGATACCAATACCATAGGAGTATGACATCAATGGTGCTGAATATACAGTTGCATTTGTTGTGTTGGTTCTACATTGAAATTTATTCCATGTTCGGAGGTTGACTGTTTATCAACGGAATTATTGTAATGGACTGGGGAACATGCTGGACTTTCAAAGAGAAAATCTTGGTATGTACAGTAAACATTTCAGGCATTCTCTTGATTTGCAATGGTTTAGTTGTTGCGTTTCACTTGTGTAGGATCACTGGTTTATTGACTGAGCTGTGCTGTGAAGAACAAGACCTTGTTGATTTACCATGTCAACCCTAAAAGTTTCATTTATTTTATGGAAGCTATAGACAATAAAAACAGTTGGTGCACTTCAACACATTTCCAGTTTTTGAGCTTAGTTTCGCATTCCCATTTTAAATTCTAGGTGAGTTCATCTTATTTACTAAAGAAGTTACTGACATTTTGTTTACATTTTATGGAAAATACTATTCAGTCTGTAGTTACTGGGTGTTTAGATTAATTTAGTTCCAAACAAGAAATTATTTTCTAGATTTGTTATTAAGGTCGATAAAAAAATAACCATTTTATGATATGGTCATCACATTTACCTCAGTTATGTAACACTTTTTTCTTCTAAATAATTTAGCTAGAAATATTTCAAATGACAAGAATAAACCATAAGAACTGTTGAAATAAAACAAACAGACTCAAAATATTGAAATCAGAAACATTTAGAATAAGATAAAGATGCATCAACAATTTAGATCCAACTTGATACATTTCCAATACGTAATTGCTTTGACAGTCGTCATTCAACCCTAGCCTTTTACATCCTGTAATTGACATTTGGTAGATAAACACAGCCTTGATCTGGTGTAAGGTTTATTACATGTGATGCTTGAGTCAGAGTGAAATAGTAGCAAATGAATGATTTCTAGTAAAATGGGTAAATGATGATTTGGATGTTAAGTATAAATGTTTAAGAATGAGTAGCCTCATTCTAAATTTGGTTTGACGCAAAAGAAAATACCCAGATGTTTCAAGCAGGCAATAATTTGTGCATCACTAGAATTAGTTGATGCATGTAATCACTTGACATTCTGTTTGTCTAGAATCGCCCTGTCATCATTACCTTTGCCCTTATGCCCCCTTATTCGCATCAGTGTTTGAATTTCATTTTGGAAGGTACAATGAGAAGAGTACATACACTTCCATGGCTTCATAACTTTTAGGGGAACTTTTGAAAAAGGCTCTGAGGCCGAGGTCAATGATGATTATGGCTGATGAAGCCTTTGTGATCAATGTTTGTGAACTCAATGACTGACATTTTGGAGTTTAAACATCAGATTAGACTTACAATTATTGGTCACTAGAGGGATACTAATCATCCTACTGTACATGTAACTGGATCTCCAGGCTTTCTGTTATGTTCCTAGTCTCCCCAGCTGTGAAGTAATGAGATTTCACAGACTGACGTGCATGTGCGTGTAGACTACACCACAATCAACCACACCATGTAATTATTGTGTCACCTGCTTCACATGACCATGTGAGGTCTGTTGCAGTCACGTGATCCACATCGTGCTTACTGTAGTGTCACTGCAGAGAGGGAAATTTTAATCGAAGGGATTTCACACGTTTGTTTCGCAGGGTAGATAATGTAACCAAGGCTGGTTTGATGTTAACATGATTTACTTTATTAAAGAGATGGTAGAGGAATTTTAACACCTTGAAATTAAAATAACCAGTCCAGATAGCTTACACTCTGTATCAAGTTAATAGTAGTACCAAGAATCATGAGATGTATTTCTGTCTGACTTGTAATTTATTCCAAACAAAATTGTGTTAAAATCTGATCTTCATTAAAAAACTTTGTTTAGGGGGAACCTTGCTCAACTTTTTTCCTCTCAGCTGAGTTTACCATTGAAAGAAATCAAACTTGTTTATATCTTGAATCGAGTGTTTAAGGCTCAAAGTTTTTGGGAAAATTCACAAGACCGCAGGGCTTGTAGCTCAACATTTTTTGGCTAGGCCAGAAATTCTTTTTACAAGATAAGAAAAGAAAAGAGAAGCACTTATCTATAAACTGTTTGTAGTTGAAAAGGCACTAAGAGAATATTTATCTCATTTGCATACTTCCATACTCAACAGAATTGACAGATATTTGTCTGACTCAAAGTCTGAAAGAACACAAGACCACCGGAATTGTCCAGTTGTGAGTTTACCAACCACTGAATTCTGGGCCTGTCGGTCCAGTGTTAATTTCCAGCCCTGGTGTTACTCTGATATCCCTTCATCATGATATTTAATGTGCAATGTGCTGAGAAGCACCTCTGCTTTCTGCGTAAAGTTTGGTTCAGTCATCGTTTTTACTTTTTAGCACCTTCTGAGTAGAACAGCCAGGGGACACATTGCCCTGTAGCATGACATTCTCAGTTCAGATTCTACCCTGCCCTGTAGGAAGACATTCTGGCATGACATTCTGAGTTCAGGTTCATCCTCCTATGTACTAATCTACTTCAGGGACTCCCTTACCAACTAAAACTACTTATTCATACCTCTGATACTCCAGCCTAAGGCCTCTATAAAAGTATAATACATCCTGATATTTTCTTAGTACAGTGTGCCACTAATTTGTGGGGTTTTCCAGAGGTTTCAGCATGTTATCCATAGATGGTTCAAGTTGGCACTGCAGGATATTATCAGTAGAAGTGAAAATACAATGTGATTACATATTATTTAAGAGCTGATAGGATGGTTTGATAATGCATTTTTTTTCTAGAATGCTCTACTCACGTTCTTAAAGGCCTTCTTGTTTCTTATAAAAGATGAAGCTTCTGTTAGGGACCAAAGCAAAACAAAACATAACTTGTATTTTCTTGAATGTCCAATTTGTCACTTATCTGAAATATGACTGCCATGGGGCTCAGATCAAGAGGCTCCACCATCCAGCCACCCCAGATCCATTCCAGCAACCCTAGATCCTTCATCATGAATTAGGAGAGTCAGTTGGTTGTCTGAAATGTAACACCCAGTAGGTTTGGGTGCTTTGTTCCTTACTGTTTGAGATGTAGCCCTTGTATTGTAACCTGGTGTTCAGGGTTGCTGCAATTGTGTCTGACTATGACCTAGTTGTACCATAAGGTTTTGGTACCTTAGTAATTTCAAAATATTTGTGGACCATTTTATAAAGTCGCCTGATGAGTATTATTTGAAAACACAATTGGGTTGGTCAATCAAAAATTGAGTATTATTTTTATTTACAATTTTAGACTAGATTACATTTAATGCTTTTTCAAATTTCTTCTTCTAATTGTTCCAAAGTCTTTCCACATGGATTTATATATATATCATTAACTGACTGGGTTAATTTTAATTAATTTTGGGTTGAACAAAGAGAAATTGAGTATTATTCTATATTTACAATTTTAGATTAGATTAGAGCTCTTTTGTGCTTTTTTAAATTTCCCCTTCTAATTATCCCAAAGTGTTCCCCCAGCGATTTTCAACATCATTACTGAGACAAAGCAATTAATTAATCATATTAGAGTAGACTGCATATCATTTTCTTTATTTTGTTTTATATTGTCTGCTAGCAGTTTTTAAACTTAAAACAACAAACACCACAACGTTTGTGTTTTTCCCTTGAGAAACAAAAAAATCATTAATGCTGAAATGTTCTTGATTCCCACATGAAAACAATGTCCCTGTAAACCGGTCGATATTAAATGTTTGTCAGCTGTCTGAAAAGAAACAATGGCCAGATTATTGATAATTCACACTGTAATTTATTTACCCAAATATCCAATGAACCATAAGTAATACATCACAGAACGGACCACTGGGAGTTTATTTTTCTGCATTGTGTATGTGAAATACAAATCATCTCAAGGTATTGTGTATACATCCATGTGAAAATGATGCCTACAATGACTGAATGCCTAGGAGGAATATAGGCCAAGTCAATCAGAGCATCGTGGTAGAACGCTGAAGGGGTATCCCAACACTCATTAACATCCAGCCAGCCAGTCAGTCAGGCAGGATTGTTCAGATAATATTCAGAGGGCATAAATTATGTTCATGAAAGAGGAGGCCCCCTCTGTCTGGAGTACATCTCTGTATCACATGGAGCAAAAGAGGAGAGAGGGAAAATAACTGTGCCAGCCATCAAAGTGTCTGAGTCATAGCTTAAGATGGCAGCCGCCATGCGTAAAAGATGAGAGGACAGCATCATTCTAAACCATCCGGAGTGACGAATCTTTAGATATTTCTCTCTCTGGTGAACATCTGATTTGTGTTTTGGTGTCATCCATCTCGGAACGTGAACTCTGATGTTGTGCAAGTCAGATGTTGTACATTCCACTGGGGGGGAGATCTTGTTGCCTCTGTCATCTTCAGTCTGGTAGACCAGCCCATCTTCAATGTTGATGACATCATCGGAGCATTGATGACAACATGTGTAGGCACATTATCAGATGTTTAGTCTGCCAAAGTGCTAACGTAACAAATCGTTAGATTTATTGACGGGATTAACAACAGCTTATGGAAAAGATTGTAGGGATTTTTCATTGTCGTCTCTTCGTTTCTAATTGATGGATAGAATCATCTGATCTCTTATAACCAATTGCATCCAGACGCCTTCATCTTGTATTGAGAGAACACACCTATATATTCAAGCTGCAACGTAGCCACCTCAGTCAAGCTGTAAGATGTTGGAATTTGTCCTCTAAGAACCAAGAGCACTTACTTGATTGTTGCTTCTCATATTCCACACCTTGTATACTAATTAACGCAGACTGAGTATGAGTAACCAAGCCTTTTGAGATATTATTTCCGATGATCTTGCCATCCGTCTGCCAGAGTAGATTTGTGTTGAGATATTCGTCCGTCTTGTGAAGCTAGTGTAGCAACACGTTTCCTGCTGCGATCAATTGAAAAACCATTAGACGTAAGAGGAATAACATCTGTGTATTGACCATCTGTGTTGAATGTCTTCATAGTGTAAGAATCGTTATCCAGATGGGAAGACAATGAGCTAATTTGGTCCTTGTTGGCTGTTTATCCCATAGGAGGGTTACTACACTTTCCTGGAATGAGGATCTCATTCGGATACAATATTTCTAAGATTTTACTCTTTTGCATCAAGATAAACTCCTTTGAGTAGAAATACTAGTGCAAAATGGGTGGAAAAGCCTGCAAGCTTAACTGTTGTGGTTGCCTGCGTGACTCTAAAGACGACATCCCATCGTCCCTGTCACAGCCATTCTACCGTGATCCACCTCTCGCAGCTAGACCCAAAGAGCCAAAGAAATCCAAGTTTCACCGTCCTAAGTTCTTAAAGAGGAGGAGCAATAACGATGCAGGGGGTAAAAAGAAACCAAAGAATGGCTCAAAGAGGGAGAGCCTTACCCAGGGACTACGAGTGCAATATTCTAAAATTCCGGACCAAGATAGTGCAGATTTTGAGGTAGGGTTGGATGCTTGTTTTTCATGTACCCATTACCTGGTCCATTAATGCAATCCTTGTCCTGAAATGAATATTCATGTCATTTAGGTTATGAATATTCATACCACAACAGTGACAGATATTTCATTCCGGTATTAATCATTTACAAGTTTTGTTATTCATTTACTCATTATTTGTATTTGCAATTTTTCATTTGTTCTAGTGTTTTTGCAAACTGCCCCAGATATCTAAATCTTTTAAAATTTTTGCAAGAATTTTAACTGCTATTTTAGTTTTTGTAATTTCAGATTTAGTGCTTATTTATACAAGTTGCTCACTCAGAGACAAAAAGCTATCAGATATTTCATCATATCCATTTGCCTCAGATTTATGTCATGTCCAAATTGGCCTCTACAGCTATGCTGGCTACGGCTAGATTTCTGTATCATCATGCGTTGAAGGATAGGATGTCCTTAGCAACAGTCTTGCCAACAGTCCTAGCCGTAGCCGCTAATTTGGATAAGCCTTAGTTGTGAGGTGATGGTTTGGTTATACATTTTGTCAGGTAGTGAAATATCAACAGAGGTTAATGACAAGATTGATGATGATTGGTTGTATTGACTGATGTCTGCCTCTAAAGTACCAGTCAATTGGTTCTTCATTCATGATGCTGATGTTGACTTTAAACAGTCTGTGCCAATGTCAACATGAAGAAGCTTTCTCTAGCTCGGCTTAAATTAACGGGGCACTGTTTGGAATAAATCGGTTACAAACTGATGATATTTTCCAGTCAATATAACCACAATTAATACGATGAAGTAATAGGTAATAAGTAACAAGGTAATATGATGTGATAAACCCTTGTTGCTGGTGTGTTTTGTTATAACGGCAATGTAGTCTTATCTATCTTTTATAAGTTTCTAGAACATGCGTGCTGTTTTTTAATGTCAAACCAGACACATGTTTTCAACGGTACTCGGTGTAAGCTCTTCAGCATTGTGAGAACCTTTAGTCTTTCTTGCATTCTCTGTTGATGAGTATTTTAGTGCACTGAACTTGTGTTCTGGGGACTGATATTGTGTGTGGTTAAATTCCCAGTCATTGATAATAATTTTGCTGGTGTCGATGAGAGAGACACTTCACCATAATTTGCTTCTCTTCACCTAGGTGTATAATTGGGTATCAATAAAGGCTGATATGAAACAGAGTTTGATCAAGCCCTCAGTGCTCATTAGTTGCTTGAGGTTGTATGCTCCCTAGGGTGTTGGGAAAAAGGAATGGTTGAAGCATGTCTAATGATCAGCCATAACAAAAACGTACATGGTAATAAAAATGTACTTTGAATAGATAGACTATGACAGTAATGTATGCAGAGCACAAATGATAATTCTCAACCCGTAAATTGGCTTGCCGTTTTTCCACAAGAGTTACAATGCATTAACTTTTAAGTATAGGCTTTAGCATTTGCAGTCTTTTTATAATTAATAGGATATCATTTGATGCCTTCCTATAGGAACAATTTATGTACCAGTGACTCTATACTAGGTGCATGCTGACATAGTTTCACATCATAAAGATTCATACACACCAACTTTTAAAGGGAGAAAAAAAAACCCCAAAACAAGCTTATTCTTAGATATCATAAAAGAGAATCTAACTTTGGTGATTAATCAACTAAAAATACAAACCTGAACATAAAGAATCAACATATTGACAAAGTCCATTGTGAAACTTGGGTTCCATTCAGCTGAAAGTCCCTCATTTTTGTTAGTCAGTGAAGAGTAAACACCAGTCTTGTTCAGAGTAAATATGGTCCGAGGTTTAAAAGTCCCTTTATTGTGTGAGAAGAAATAATAATAATGAGAAATACTTTGTGTCAAAATAATAACAACTTTTTTGGTGTGTTTTGATAACCATGGGTTGTCAAGGTATGTTTTTGAGTCATGAGAACATAGCTAGAAGTTAGAGGTGTTTGACATTGCTGTGTTTGTTGTTTTTGAATCGACCTTTATCGGGCTACCACGATCTTTGTCATGTACCCTGTGTTCAATAGCAGTTATATATACTGATTAATCGATTATAAAGAAGGGATCAGACTGTGTTGACCTTCTAGCCTCAGTTTGGAAGCATTCATTTGAATAGATGAAGATAAAAATGGCTGTGACATGCTGACTGTTAATTCCAAAAATGTACCAGGATTGCCGTCATGGACAATTTTATCGTTAACAAGTTTCTCTGGATTAAGGCATACTTGGGCATGCATGAAAATTGATAGTTTCTGTGCCGACCGAAATATCCGACCAAATGAGAATCAGGCACGGTATGAAGTAATTACTGCATTAAGGATAATAACCTTCATGTATGGTTTCAATTTCCATAAAGATAATAAGCATATAATAATGCTTAATCATATTATGTAATATCTGCTTAGCACAAATTATAAGCAGGGAACCTAACGTGAGAAATGTACACTGGCTGTTAAGCTATTTCTATAGCAAATCAAATTGTCAAGACTGCCCCGCCCCAATCCTGTTTTTATTTCTAAACAATATTTATCTTTCAAAATTTCTTGAAGAATGAACATTTTCCTTAAGATATGATACTAAGCCAAGTAATACTATATCAAATGAAAGAGATCATTTGAAATTGTATTTAATTGCCAGGTAGAAAGCAAAAATACCTTATCATCTCCTAAAAATCCCAAGCTCCTTGTTTTACAAAATTGATTTCTAGTGAACACTGCTAAAAAAATTGTTTTTAAAATAAGACAAAATCTTATTTCAAGAAAACATTTCTTATGTCATCCCAAAAATCTTAAATTTTTTTTTTAGAGAGTGACACAAGAATTGCTTTTAGAATTAATATTTTTTTCTTATTTCAATAATACCTTTTTTAGCAGTGAATGATGAGTGATGACATCCAACATTATAAATGCCATAATAGAAGACAAAATGCCTGCATGACAAACCATGTATATGAACAATAGGTAGATGGAGTGAGCATTCAACATGTCTGATACGCAATAGATGTACATGTATAAGACATGCATACTTAATGTATATTTTACCATGTGCCCTCGGTGTGTAAAACCCCTACAGGTGCCCACAGCGATTTGCATAGAAAAGTAGGCTTCAGCGCCTTAATGTATGGACAATCTATGTGAACCAGAATAAAATTGATAAGTGCATATAAGCCCTTTTGAATGTGTAGGTCTACTGTATGTCAGGTTTAACATATCATGCATATGGGCAGATAGCCAAATAATGAATATCTGAAAGCTTGCGTGTACTTGTGTTGGTTGGTTGGTGCTGTGTGATTGTTTTTTAAATGCTACTTTAGCTTCGATTTTTCAATAAGTTTGGTTGCTCCAATCCTGTAGTTTTCAAGGAAAATGTCGTATAGGGTCCTAGGGACGGTAGATCCATAGTGCAAAGTCTGAGTGCTTGCTCTATGGTACATCATCATTTCTTAAGAGTACGTTTATTTTAATCCTCTTGTCTTCAAGAAACATATCACGTATGGATGATTCAACCAAGGTTTTTACAAGTTATTCCAATCCTAAATTTTCAAGAATCAAATTTTTATGGAGAGGAAGTTTTGCAATGCTGGTTTTAGTTGAAATTTTAAAGAATGTTTTAGTTGGATGAAATTTAACCTTTGTCCCTCTTACATTATGCCAGTGATTGTCTTGCAGTTGGCTTTCTTAAATTACTGAATCCACACTAATAAGTTGTAATAATACACTGATTTAATTACAGGAACTAATCTCTCTGCTGAATAAATATCCAATCATTTTAACCTATATCAATTTACTGCCTTCTAAACTTGTGTATGACACCAACCATAGAGAAAAGAACCACTGCAAGAACAAAGCAACCAGGTCAATGACAGTATCTTGAGGGTTTGTAACTAGAGATGAGTAGGTCATGGCAGAGGGTACACGGGGTCAAAATTAATTAAATTAAGGAGGTCAAAGCTCTTGAGAAGTCAGGCATACAACCCTTGACATATCATACAAACGTTTGCAAAGATTAAATTGGGGGTCAAACAAAGACCGGGATGTGAACCTGCGATCTCTGGATCAACATGCCAAGTAATCTACTAACTGAGCTATCCAGCCCTAATAAAAGCGGCACTCTATCTTCTCCTCTCTTTGTTTTTGGTGTGCCAGTCAGAAGCCATTCAACCTGTAACCTATATCCAGGGATCACACCCAAGTTTACAATACAACCTGGGAAGCAGCAGCAGAGGGATCACTTTAAGATTGTTTATTTGATGAGTTTGGACTACTCTGAATGTGACTTCCTTTTTTATCTGTAGTCACATCGATATAGGGCTTGATAATTTGGCAGTTCATTAGATTCTCACTAATAGACTGTGCACGTATTAGTCTCGCGCGTAGTCTTGCGCGTATTAGGACATTTTGACCCGTTAAAGTGCGTGAGTTTGTTTCCTTCATGCGCTAAAGCAATGACCTGGGACCCCATGAAGCACATAAAGATTTTTGCCTCAGCTGCAAACATCAGTTATTACCTCTGTTGTCTAACATCTGTCTGCTTTGAGTAAAACCTCTGAACCTTAATCCCCATATGTTGTTCATTTTGTTTTGCCTAAAATGTGAACTCTTTTCTAGCAGTGGTTTCTGTATTCAAGGATGTATTGATTTCTGTAAAGGATAGATGCATAAATGTTTAAAGTGCAGACTTTTGTGTGAATGTGTAAAGTGCCTTGATCCACACAGTCAGTCTGAGTGTATAATGACTCACACAAGACATGCCGGTCATTTATCATCGAGGCAATAGTCCCTAGATGCCCCAGCCCATCTTAGGAATCCCCTTGCTATGTTTGTTCAACTGTTCACCTGCATCTAACATCACCAGTTCTTAAAATTACATGCACTGAATAAATCTGTTGTTTGAATAGAAATGGTAAAGTAAGACATAGAGAGATGTTCCCCAGGGATCAAGTTTGGGACCATTATTGTTTTTGTATGCACTTTGTGTTTCAGTGCTCTCTAAAGATCTTGTTTGCGTTTGAATAATGTAGGTCCTGGTTAGTGTGTAATGCACTTGAAAGAACATTGAAGTCTTATTCACTGATTGGTTTTGACATCTCTTTGTACCCTGGAAAAAAAAATTGTCTTCTAGTTTTCTTGTTTGCAAGGTTGAAGAATTTGAGTGTGGGAGGAGAATCATAACAAAACTAAATAAATATTAGTTCTGGTACTGGTTATATTATTCCTATAGCTTCTTGGGGATTCCAATGGCATGTTTTTGTTGATGTTTTGGGAGCCATAGGAATTAGAATGTGGGAGTAAGTCCAAAACAACTATTAGTAATTGTTGTGTAATTCTTGGGGTCCCTTGCATACACAAATGTTTTTATAGAATCCAAGTGTGGGAGTTTGGAAGTCCATAAAGTACAGTAAGGAAAATATAAAACTAATTAGTAATTTTGTATTGATCGGGAATAACATCAAAGTATTATGGTTATGACTCATGAGTAGGAAGCTACAATAGTTGTCAGCTTCTTCCATTTGCTAAAAAAAACATCTTTCTTGTGACTCACACAAAACATTTCAAATATCTTCGCTCTATTCTCTAGAAACATAACATCATCACAGGCCTCCCAAAACATACTCTGTGTTGATGCACCTGGTCATTGCTTGGCTAAACACTGAGTGAGGGTAGAGTCATCAGTAATGGTGTCTGATGGGATACCCTGACAGTGATGCAGGAATTAGGGCTAGAAATGTCATAACATTTATCATAAATTATTTATAAGTTTGTTGTGATATTTTTTGCTCCAAGTGTGCAGATGTTTAGACTATGTTAAATATTTGTGTTGTTGACATTATTATGGGATGGGAGGGAGTTTGGGGATTATATGTGGGGATTACATTTTTCTTTGTTCACCCCAAAATTGAACACGTAGTTAGGCAAACTCATACATTCGTTTGAAGGCAATTCTGTCCCTCTAAGGGCTGGTTCCTTGCCTACAAAGATCCACAATACAATACAGCTCTCACTATTATTTACATACTTAGCGTGTCGTGGCCGAGTGGTTAAGAGCATCGGATTCAAGTTCTGGTGGTTTAGTCATCGGGGTGTGGGTTCGAGTCCCAGTCATGACGCTTGTGTCCTTGAGCAAGACACTTTGCTATAATTGCTTCTCTTTACCCAGGGGTATAAATGGGTACATGCAAGGGTAGAGGTTGAAATTGTGTTTGAAAAAGCCTTCGCCACCCACGGCAGCCCAGGGTTGTATACTCCCCAGGGAGCTGAGAAAGATTAAAGGAATGTTATTGGCCCAATGACCAGGGCACTAATGTAAAGCGCATTGAGACGTTATTGTGAAATGCGCTATAAGAACTAGTTATTATATTACTTGGCCTCTACTAATCAGGTCAAGTTAAGTCTAGACACTGTTTATTTAGGATCCCTGAGGGTGTTTACAACCTGCCATGGCACTCCTAAATGTCTGATAATTGTTTGCCCTTAATGCTGATTGCTGGCTGGCTTGTATTCAAGCTTGGAACTTAGAGTATTCGAATAGTGATATTTACTTTGTGTATAGTTGTTCAGACTCAAATCATCCTGAGAAATATTTGCATCTGAATTGCTGTAATTTTTGAGGAACATTTTTTTTGAATTGATTTTCTTTGAATTTTATTTTGTTAAAACTTAAATTTGGGTTGAACAAACAAAAATTAACTAGGGCAGAATTTGAACCTGTGACCTCCAGATTAACGTGCCAGTGCTCTACCAACTGAGCTATCTAGCCCTATGTTGGGGGTCTCCCTATTTTGTCAATATATTTGTTCGGGGGTGCCAGTCACAAACCATTCAACCTGTAACTGCTGTATAGCCAAGGATCACACCCAAGTTTATGATACAACCTGGGAAGCGGCAGGAGAGGGATCACCTTAAGGGATGCTTTTTATTTCAAATATCAAGTAATAAACCTTAAGGGAAACTGACTGGGTAAATTTACACATTCAGTTTCCTTTGTGGTCTATTACTTTTTTTAAACTTGACAATCATTTTATTTCAGTTGTGGAAATCAGGCAGAGAGAATTGGATCAGTAAAAATGCTAAACAATTATTTTTGGAAAATTGTCTTGTTAAATACTCTCATAACCATTTGCTCCCGTTTTTGATGAGATTGTCATTAAAAGGGCAATATTTGGCATCCAGAAGAGCATAGTTATCTTTTCAATATTCAAAATATACATTAAAAGTATGACCATGTTGATAAAATAGTATTTTGTCTATTTACTTTTAGATGTCCGATATCATGATCGATGGACAACACCTTCAGCCCAGGGAGGCACTTCTGCAGTGGGCTAAACAGACCGTGGACGGAGTACCAGGTGTCAACGTTACCAACTTCGGCCGTAGCTGGAGAGATGGACTTGCCTTCAATGCCATCATCTACCGCAACAGGCCTGATCTGGTGGACTTTGATAGCCTTAGACCATCTGATCATAAGAAGAATCTAAAGACAGCCTTCCAGATTGCCGAGAGAGATCTAGGAGTTCCTAGATTGCTAGAACCAGAAGGTTTGTAAATAATAATAATAATAAATAATAATAAGAAGAAGCAGAAGGGGAGGATTATAGTTCACCCATAACCTTTTCAGTGACTAGCCAGCAGAACCAGCTAGCATGTTAATTCAGAAGTCCACCAGGTTTTTTACTGGTCTGTATTTTAAGGTTTTCTTGAAAACATTGTCATTTGTATGGGACTTGAGTTTGAAAACCATGAACATTTTGAGCATGCAATGGTTTTACACATAGCTTTTGGAAGCAATGAACTAGCCAGCCAGTCCACTTGGACAGAGTTTCAAGTAAACCATCTCACCTTATGAAAGACCTACGAGCTCACTGATTGTAAAGTTAATACCAGTGCTTATTTTTGTGAGAAATATTTCTGTCTTCCAAAAAAGTTAAGAAAAAAGCTTTTGCAGGACCCAATGGAAAACCAGACTCTCATGAACCTGCGCAAAAATCCTGACAAAACCTCAACTGGTTTTTGTTGTATTCTAGTTTGATGAAATTTTCACAGTTTGGTTGTACGGTGTCTTTATTATATAATGTTTATCATAACTAGTTAGTTAATTAAAAACTAGATAATTATTTTCTATTCCAAAACAATGTACTGTCCTGTTAAACATTTCCCAAAATTTGTTGAGAATCTTGAAATGTTTTCTCCATGTTCTTGATACAGATGTAGATGTACCAGAGCCTGATGAGAAAATCATCATGACGTACGTTTCACAGCTGTACGAAGTCTTCCCCGCAGTCCCCCCAAAGCGCACGAAGACATCCAGCATGACCACAACACTCAAGACATCCTCGCAGTCTGTCCCCGCTGCTGCGTCGTCTTCTTACATCACAGCCTCACGAAGCGAACAAGTCTCCAGTTCTGCACCTTCCAATAGTGTCACCAATGTAAGTTTGCTGCCCTCACAGTTACAAAGTATAAGGCCTGTACAAGGGTTAAAACTCCCTTCACTACCTTTGTAGAAGAATTTAGTGTTGTACCGGGAAGATAATTAAAAAAGGAGCTTGATTTTTTTCCATTCTTTTCATTCTTGGACCATGATCTTTACCATCTAAATCAATTCTAAGACCTTGATGTTGACCATCTAAATCAATTTATACATTGATCTAAATCAATGGGTAACCAATAGAAACAACATTTCTGATATTGTTGTTTTGATGTGTGTTTGTTTTATTTAACAACAGGGCACTAGTCCCCAATGGGAGGTGTACTCACAACCTGCTCGTCAGATGGTTGAGTGGGTCAAACGTACAAATACAAGGTTCGAAGATCGTAGTGTTCCCCAAACTACGTCTGAGATCAAGGTAATGTTACAACTGTTTCTGAGATCACGTTGAGCTGACATAATGATATGATGTGTACCTCCTAATGCTTTGTTATTGTAAGAATTTCTAAACCTGTACAAAGTCAAGTTTCATGATGTGATGGAAGTATACCACTGTGCCTTACTGTGCCTTTATAAATATGTTTGTTACGTTTGTTATGTGTACAGAAAGCACTAGCTGAGTTGAATCGCTTCAAGTCTGAGGAAGTCCCCGCCAAGCAGGCCGAGAAGCAACGCATCGTCAGTAAATTCAGAGAATTGGAGGTAAGGATCGAATGATGGTGATGTTGATAATGGTTTAGCTTAGTCTTTGATCCCTAAATGTATTGTCCTTTGACCTACATGTATTAACTTTGACCCTGTCAGCCTTCACCATTGTCGAATGTGTAGCTTCCCTTGGCCCAAAGTGCCTTGTTCATTAATTTCATTACATATTAAAGTTACAATCTTGTAACCATTTCTTTGACCCTTATGCACTGATTTTGACCCTTACCTCTTTACCCTTTGACCCTGCAGAGGAGTTCCAAGTCCTCTGGTCAGTTTCGTCCCCCACCTGGCCTACATGTCAATGACGTTGAGTCTCAGTTTGATCGTTGTATGCTGTCTGTTCAGCAGCGAGAGCACGTCCTCAACTCTGAGCTTCACAGGTAAATCTTGCAAACCTTTACTGGAATATATGAATATCTCTGTGTATTGGAAATAATGTGTAATGTTAAAGCAGAGACTTCTGCTCTGTGTTTAAAGTTTAGTTATCATCTTTAATTGTGTGGATTCACTTTAAATAAGCAGGGGTTGATTTCACAAAGCTCTAAGAGACATCTTAATATAAGTTGTCAGTGTTACCATAGCGATTTTTATTGTGACATCACACTTTGCTTAGCAGTTAAGATTGATTCGCAGATTGGATCAATCTTAACTCTCTGTGAAATCAAGATTTAAACAACTGATCTGAAAAAGAAATACAGATCAACAAAAGCAAATAAGTTTTTAATGAAACACAAACACAACTTGCTTTTTTCAGTGCAATCATCTCTTCATAAAAGTTTATGATTAAAATTGAACACATACTATGGTGTACTTAGTCAGTTTAAATGAAGCAAAAAATACTCTTGGATTTTGTGTGAGATACGCCTGTGTATTACACTTACACTTATACTCTACACAATCTCTTTCCTGCGGTCTGTGATCCCCCCACTCAACAGAATGGAACAGCAAGACGCCCTTGCCGACAAAGTGAGTCGACAGATCCCCATGGTGTCAGCTGATCTAGATACAATCCAATCGCGGATCCATGATGCTGAAGGCAAAGCTGATAAACTGACTGCAGCTGATGTCCGTACAATGATTGATGACATTGAATCAGCTTCCAAGGTGAGGAGGATTGAAATAAAGTAGCTCAGATTAGCCTCTTCAGATTTAGTGTTGCTGAATTGATCTATCTGATCATAATCCTTAATGTTCGGTACAATGTGGGGCTTTTGAACCTTAGCTGACAGCTGACATAATGAGTCAATTTTCATACTCTATTATGACATTGATTCAGCTTCCAAGGTGAGGAGGATTGAAGTAAAGGTGCTCAGATTAGCCTCTTCAGATTAGTGTTGCAGAAGGGATTATCTTATCATAATCCTTAATGTTTGGTTCAATGTGAGGCTTTTAAACACTAGTTGACCCCTGACATAATGAGTCAACTTTCATACTCAGTATTACTATTTAAAGACTACTTGACTTGACCCAGTAAGTCTCCAGTAAGCAAAGTGTCTTGAACTCTTCCATTTGCAGAACTGCCAAGCAGAAAGTTCACTGAAAATAAACCAATTCTGATAAACAGATTCTAAAATCTCCCTGATTGTTGAAATCTTTTCCCTGTTACGTGGAATGTAATTTAAAATATCTCCCTTATTTTTGTTATACACTATTTCCCTGATTGGAGGATGCAAATGCTTTCATGATTTCATTTAAGATATTAACTCATGCATTTCCTAAATTTTTTTCTTGACAGACTTGTGACAAAAATATTGCCATTTTGATGCGAGAAGTGGCTCAATTGAGACAGAACAATCACCAAAATGGACAAGAGCTGTCTAGAAAGTAAGTTCAATTTTTTAAGTTGAAAATTCAGATTTAATAGACCCCTTGCATAAGACATCACAAGACCCAAACAGCGCCCTCTTTGAGATCAATGAAGACCTTTAATTGGCTGAGAGTTGAGCAAGGCATGTACAAGCAAGCACGTTTTCATTGTTTGGCCTCGGTGAGGGCGGCCAATGCAAGTGGTCTATTGGTATACTTGCTCCCGTTGGAACCTTCCTCAATCTATTATGAAGTTCTTACACTACTCATTCATTCAAGAAACAAAGCATCTGAAAGTACTTCAATACTACTGGAGCCTTCTTCAGGAAGAAAGCCATAAGCAGCAGATCTAGAGCAGGGGACGACCATCAGCGAAAGCGGTGTTCCATCCTCCCTGGCTAATGATTCTCAAGATCTGCCCCAAGAATTTGGATGAGAACCAGAGTTGATACTGTTTCATTTGTCATGCATAAATAGTAACGGCATAAATTATAACAAATAAATTAGATTGGAAGATTCCAAAGTGTAAGAGTGCTTATAAGTGAGACTTTTATTTACATTTTTGAAATAACTTTTTCCAGACTTGACAAGCTGCAGCAGCGTCTGTCCACCCTGCGTAACTTCCAGATTGCTGGTACTACTCAGAAGGTGACTAGCCGCACTATGGTACAGGGTGACGCCATCAAGCTGGAACGCCGTGTGGAGATGCGCACAGAGCGTCGCTTTGTTGATGGTAACGTGGACCAATTCGTCATGGAGTGCTACAAATGGGTCAAAAACCAAGAGGTCAGTAACTTTTAATAATCAAATCATTATCATTTTAGTATGTAAAAAAAAATCTAACAAAAATAATAATAATTTGAAGCCACTGAAGAATATGCACTGAAAATATATTAGAAGCTGTTTATACTGTTAGCTTGGTTATAACCCCAAATATTTGTGTGTGAGTCAGTGTTAATCCATACTCATATTTGTGGTCTTGTACCCTGTATGCCATAGAAACTGTGAATACTGATTCTAGTTATACAAAAGGGTCCTGACCTTTTCCCTTTCCAGACTCAACTTGGTTTTCATTTCTTTGAATGGAGGAAAACTCAAGAAGGCTGTACATTATAGGTTGTTATTAAAAATCTGTTTGTATTTTTTGTACAGTCATCTCTGAAAGTCGCAAGCTACGGAGATGACTTGGAGAAGGTTCAGAAAGCTTTGCAGCAGAGCAAGGCAGACCTACACACCATCCGAGAGTATGAACGAAACATCGCCAAGTGTCGCAATGTCCTGGTAAGTAGAGATATGAGAGAGAAACAAGTTAGCATGCATGATTGTTTGACATCGAGCTTATAGTGTCGTTTGAACTTTGAAAAACAGCAACAAAATAGTAAGTTGGCCTGATGTTTGAAGCCTAGCAGAGTCTTTCTCAAAGGCTTAAAAAACACATAAACAGGTATACTGGTGTAACAGAAGCAGTCAAGTGGAAAGAGATGAAGAGAGAGAGAGAGAGAGAAGACCACAGAAAAAGCAAATTTGTTTGAATTTAGTTGGACAAAACAAACTGAAGTGAAATCACGCAATAATCTCACATTCAATAGATTTCTATGATGTTAACAGTTAAGATTTTTCTTCCTACTTCCTTGAAACAGTCTAACATGACCGGAGAGGAACTTCAGAGGAACTCAGACCAGGTGGCCATATTGGAAGACGCTTACAAAAGTCTCCTGGTAAGTTTATCAGTTAGTGTTAGAAATGTAGGTGGGGGGATTTTGGGGATCTTATTGAAATGTCAACTTTTCGGATAGGCAGGTTGCCGTAATGGTATCTTTCCTTGCCTTCCACCTCTGGGACCCTGGTTCGAATCCTGGTGGGGGCACTATGTGGATTGGGTTTTCAGTTCCTACCTGATTTTGTGAGTTTTCCCTGGAATAAATTTCTGGGGTTTTCCTCCCACATCTAAATCTAAAAACTTCCTTCTTGATTGAATTTTGACAGATGATACTGATTCAAAACTAAAAACATACAAAAACTTTCACATATGCCATTGATAACGCACAAAATACGTATATTCAAATTGTTTGTACATTTCTGATGGACATGAGGTAATGTCAAGATTCCAACAATATTTATATTTTAGCTTTTAATTAACTACCACTTATCATTGGTGGATTTTTCCCTGCAATACCTTCAATAAAAAGCTGTCAACATTTTTGAATCTATAAAAATAGCTCATTACAATTTAAATCTAAACTTTCAAGTAAAATTGGCCCCAAATCAGACCTAGCATCTTAAAACACATAATAGAGAGAATCAGTCATAAGGTTTTGTGGATAACTGACATTACCATTTCACTGAATTTCTGCTTAGCAAGAAATTTTTTCAGTGCTAAGCAAATTTGTGTCCTAAGTGTTTTTTATAAAGGGTGGTTCTAAGTCTGTGCTATTTTTTTAATAAGGGGTTTTCTTTCAATGTTTCATTCCTTTAGGACATGGCCGTCAAGCGAGTTCGTGACATTGAACTGCTCTTGGAGTTTGTCCAGTTGTCAACCAAAGAGATGATCTGGATGAACCAGAAGGAAGAGGAACATGCCAACCGTGACTGGAGTGCCAAGAATCTCGACATTGCTGAACTGGAGAAGCATTACAAGGTAGACACTGATCCCATACTGACTGCTGTCCAACCTATCTGTAGAGCTATCTTTCTATTTTAGGGCCATACTTAATGATTCTTCAAGCATTGAGGCAAAGCAAAGTTTGTACGGAGGATGTGGAAATGCTGCTGTAAAAAGGAGCCTTGTGGAGTGGGAGCTGAGGGGTGGGGAGTTAGAACTCCCTGTATAGAGGAGGCACCGGAGGAGCTGTGTCTTGAAGTCTAGTACCTTGACTTTATTAAGAGAGAACAGTCAGATTGCATTGGGCTTGGTCTTAACCCAGTCTCCAGTTACAAGGTCCGCTAGCCAATTTGGGAACAGTAAAATGCAATCAAATCCTGTTTGTTCCTTCCTCAGCATTTTAAGTCTAGTACCTTGACCTCATTCTGAGAGAACAGTAAGATTGCAATGAGATTGATCTGAATCCTCGTCCCTGTTTGTTTTTTTCTCAGAATTTGATGCGTGAAATCCAAGGTCGTGAGAGGCAGGTGACATCTGTGCAGAACCATGGAGAAAGACTCCATAATGACAACCATCCAGCCAAGCCCTGCATTGTCGTAAGCATAGTTGGCTAGTTCCATAGGATATCACATCTGTCACTACTCACTACTCCCCCCCCCAAAAAAACCCCAAAACAACAACAAACAAAACACGAAAGGAAAGTTAAGCAAAGGTCTTGTACTGTAAAGAAATAGCATCCACTAGGAAGTCTACAACAACAAAGAGGAGGATCCAGTGATCTCCAGTGTAAAACATTGAAAAGTACTTCAAAACAAGCACGATATTCTTCCTTCTAAAATCTGACGATGTGAGAAAGTTCCTACTTTACTATGGATCTTACCAACTGAGAATTTCTTACTGAAATATAGAAAGTTCAGAATAGTAGTTGTTTGGGTTTTACTTGGAACCTAATCAGTTCCTTCTCAAACACTACAGTAAAAATGAAAATGGCCTTGCTCGATTTATTGTTAATTTGTATGCCTACGTTTATTGTAAACCATTAAAATAAAGATAAATGTCTGTGAATTGAAACATTTAATTGAGCGTCCAACAAGAATGTATACATTTTAAGATCAAGGTTCTTACTAATTTTATGAAGTTTAAATTCAATTTGTTTTAAAACTCATGTAAATTGGTTTCACCAAAATTAAAAAGTTCAAATAGCATTGTAAAAAATATAGTAGGTATTAGAAGCTGATGAACTAGTTCCCAAGGCGTTGGTGGGTTGACTTGGATTTGTCACTGTTGTGAACTGTTTTATTCTTTTTCCTCCATATTTTTGATCCCGCTTCTGCCACCACCAGGATCATCTGTCAGCTATGCAGTCTCAGTGGAACACCCTGACACAGCTTGCCCACTCCCTTGAGACGCACTTGAAGTATGCTGCAGAGTACCACCAGGTAAATCAACATACCTCTCCCCACCCCAGGGGAATTAGCACATACCCATTCAAACATCCACAGAAACATTCATGTTTTACATATTCATAGCCTAAATCCCAAGGGCTGAGATCTCCATGTGCCATAGTTTTGATGTTTTATGAGTTAATGCAATATTTGTGCAATTAATGGCCTCACAGGGCATTATATGAGGTGATTGGTGGTGTTATATTGCCCTGGATCATGACCTGGGCAGTCTTTATGTCCCAATTTACATGCATAGTGTGTCCTTAAACCATCACGATTATGTTATAATGCCCCTTATAATGTCTTTGGGGTTATTATAAGCTTGTTTGCATACCACAGGCTCGATGTTGCCTCTCCCCCCAGTAATGACCTCAATCGAGGGCAGTTAATGGTTCTCACACTGTCCTCATTTTCAGAGCTATACATTGATGTATTTTATACCATTGGTTGTTATAATGCCCCCTCCCCCATAATGCCCTCACTACAGGGCCATTAGTGATAATCTACTAATGCCCTCATATGAGGCTATATCCCAACAACCATTTTAACTCCCAGTCAAGTGTGACTTGACATCCAATAAGTGTTAGCTCTGACGACATTGCTGTGTCGTTCATGAAGATATTGATTCATTAGACTCGAGTAGAAGAGAAGAAAAACCATGTAGATTGTAATCAGTGCAAACATTTCACATCATTGACATTGATTGACACATTACACAGATTGGCTTACTAATGCTACAGATTAGACCCACCATTACAGCTAGTTAATATCCGCTTTTCCCCCAATGCGCTTAGCAATTTTAAATTTTATTTATTTGTTTTTTGATTTTATTTATATATTGTTATTAATATATTTTTTTCACCCCAACTTTTTCAATTTAAATGTTATTGTATTTTATTTATTTATTTATTTATTTTTATTTGTTGGGGGGGGGGGCTTTATTCACATGGTCACATTTCATTAGTTTGTATCATTTGAATGGACATTTCACTCGTTTCATTCGCACACCTCGTCATTGCCTTGCTGAAAAAGTCAAAAGTCAAAACAATTTGGGTCAGAAAAAAACCTTTGTTTGTAGCATCCGTTGAATTGTTAAGTCACCATACATGTTATAATTTGTTTTGAATTTACTCAATTGAAATACCCAACAAACCCGTCAGTAGGTTGTCGTTTATTGTTATCTTATTATAACCTTTGAGAAAATAGAATTAGCTGTTGCAAACTGCTTACCAACCAAAAGGACCTGTGGTATAAATGCAAAAATTAGTTAGTGGCCTGACGTTTCGACCCTAGCAGAGTCTTTCTCTCATAACCTTTGTTACATTACCCACCAAAACACTTGTCGAATAGCTTTACACTTCTCCACACAAGAGCTGACCATCTGTGCAATTATTTATTCATTTATGCTAATGAAATGCAAATTCATTGCATATTTTAATCATGTTTGTTTTGCATGAAATTTAATAATATAACTGATATATAAAAACTAACATCAACAAACGACTAAAGTAGTTCTGCTCAGTTGCCCGTACATATGCAACTGATTAATTTAAGAACCAAAAGCTTGTGGAAAATCTTTTAAAAACTAACAATGTTTAAAACAGTCTTTGGAAGTTGTTTGTTTTTTAATTCCATTTGAATGATAAATAACGCAAATATTGCACCAGCTGTATTAATACATGAATCAGAGGGTTGTGTTGTTATCAATTATAGGTGTTAAATTAGTAAATTAACAACCACTTCATGACCCACACACTACATCTCAAACAGAAACACAAAACTGGTTTACCCTTTTTACCTAAACAAACTTCAAAACCTCTTCCAAACCAACAACAGACAACAAAAGTTACCACAGGATACCAACAAAAGACTCAACTTTTTGCTTGGTCTGAAAGAAATAGATTACCTAGTGAATTTAGGAATTAGGTGTACAGTATGGTAAAAATTTATTCTCCCCATAAAGAAATATTTCTTTTTTTAGTGCTTCTAAATAAATAAATTTGCTTTATTCTAGAATTAAATTATAGCATTTTTAAAAGTGTTTTCTGGAGGGGAAATTGGTAAAGGAGATGGAATATATGCTCTGACAATATGATAGTGTAAGTTTAAAGAGAATTGGATGGGATTCGAACCAGCAGATTTTGAGTTACCCTTGAAGTGCTTCACTTACAGGGCTACTTGCCCCAGTAAGTCAAAATATTGTTTCTCTTGGGCATCAGTTCAATATGACGAATGTTTAAATTACGGATTTTAACAAATTCACCATTGGTGGCTTTGAATGAATCGACTAGAATCAGTGTTTTTGCTTAAGTTATAAAAAAACAGCCGCATGAAAAGTTCACTTGCAGCCAAATCCCTTCCCCTAAATGAGACATAAGAAGTGTGTCGGGGCTGAATGTATTGTTTGTTGCTTGAAGGTTACTTTTATTTTTTTGCATGACTTGATGTATTTGAATGCATGATTAAGTGTTCGTACAATGCCTTCTGATTGCTTTCAGTATTATTTATTTCGCGCATGATATTGGTGTACCGGGAAACGAGAAATCGAATACGTGCATGCGTGTACATCCACTCTGTGGTGTTTCGTGGTGTCAGTGCGTTGTGCGTGTCCACCAGTTATTTTTTTTTCAAAAAAAACCTCCAGCATGTCAAATTGTGATGTCAATGTCCCTTTTGCATTCTTCTACGTTTCGGTACGTTTCATACAATATCCCTTGTCCGTGGACCGATCACATTCTCACCCCATCAATCTTTGTGCGGTTGCCCAGTAACCTGTGTTGTTCTGCATGGTAAGTGGTTCACGTAATATGCTAAATGTTATATCATTTTTTTAAATACCCTAGCTCCATTTTTTCTCTCTCTATATTTCCTATTCATATTTATTCATACTCCAGTAATTGTTAACAGTGGTCCTTTCAGATTGGTGACGGCATGCATTTGTTTATATGATATTTATATACGACCATTTCACACTTCTTTATATACCCACTAATACATAAACCATTAATTCATCTTGATTTAAATGATTCCATGCCCCTCCCCCCTCTAAAAAAAAACCCCAACCCCCACCATAAAAACATAAGCAGCAGAGATTGATGCTTATTCAAAAATCAAGATTTAGTCAACTGAAGTCCCATAGAAATGTTTTCCTCTATTGTAAGACATTTTTAAAAACTAAATTGCGCTTTCAATTTGCGCAAAGTAAAACCAGGTTTATTTAGATTTATTAAACTCCAAATTAACAAGTGGCAACATTTAGAAGTGAGATTGGTTATTTTAATAATTCTCTCTTGGGTGTGTTTTCATTGAAGTGTTTGTAAATCATTGTAAACTCAACTATGTATCGTGACTTGACAATTTGGGCTTGTGTTACAAAGAAATTTTTCAACATGAGTACAGTTTTCTTATGGGTAGTTTACAGCTTTTCATTTTTTGATTTGTTCCCCCCTTAGTGTGCTTTAGTGCCTGTTTTTTGCATTTAAAAGTAGTGGTAGTTTAGAAACAATATCCAAATTATTTTATGAAATGTGCATAGGTCCATGTGGAAAAAAAATGAATTTTCAAGAATCAAAAACTAATACAAACTGGAGATGTAGTCAGTTGATTAACACGAAATGCCTCATATTGCTTCATTCTAATGAAAACACATCCAACATGAGACTTTCTTAAATTAAAAAAAGTTAATTATCTAACAAATTACTTGATGACTAAATTAAAGAAATGCAAATTGTAGATGTATTAGTCAGAGGGTATCTTGCAGAACTTGGTTTTCTTCTCTTGCAGTTTTTCTATGATGCCAGGGAATTTGAGCAATGGATGGCTAGGAACCAGGAACTCCTGGCCTCCAAATATGACAAAAAAGACATGTCCGCATCGGAGGCCAAGCAACTTCTTCAAGAGCTAATGGTGGGTTGACATTTTTGAAGTACTTCAAAGGAACATGTTGAATAGTTGTGTTTATGCAGAAATAATACTTGGTAAACTTTAAATTAGTGCCAGTCACAAAATTCCAATCTTACCCTCATGCCATTCAAACCCTCCTCAATCTGAACCAGTACAAACCTAACTCAACCCCACTTCATCCCAATACAGCCTTACCTCAACCCAACTCAACCCAACCCAGCCAAATCTAACCCAACCTCACCTTACTCTCTTAACAAACCTATCCCAATTCCACCAATTCATGCCCACACTCCAACCCCACTCGACCCAATTTAACCCATCCCACCCCACTCCCTTCTCAACCCATAAAAAAAGAAAAGAGAATATTGTTGTAACTGATTTTTTTCACTGTAAAGGCACTTTCTTTTAACCAAACTTAAATACAATCTTCTTTCATCTAATCTGTCCCTAGACGATGAGAAACAGAATTGAGGAGTACCAGGTGGTGCTTCGAGACTTCGGCCAGAGAAGTCGACATATTGTGCCTCTTAAGAAACGTCGTCAACATCTTAACGAACCAATCCCAATTATTGCTGTGTGTGACTTTCCAGGGATTGATGTAAGTAACAAATCAATCTTGAAACAACATTCTTATTTAAACTCAGTTTAAGAACTACCAACTCGTTGTAATTGCTCATCCACTTTAGATTGATATATTGGGGGTTAGCAGCGAAAAACTGACTAGAATGGAATTTGAACCCACCACCTCTGAATTAAAAAGCTGGTGCTATACCAAGGGCTGACTGGCTCAGTGGGTAAAGCACTGGCATGTTAATCAGAAGTCGGGTTCAATTCCTGTTCTTGTGAATGTTTTCTCTGTATAACCCAACAATGAACTAAATTTACCCAGTAAGTTTCCTTGTTGTTTATTACTTTATATGTCTATTAATACGTACAGTGTACCAGTCATTACTTTCCTCTTCTCAAAACCTGTATTTCTGGTGAGAAAAGATTGTCAACTATAAGTAATTTAAAATGCAAACAAGAAACTATTAAAAAGGTTACAGCCATTTCATTAAATCTTCCAGGAAGAAGTAGTTAATCAAGAAGGAATAGAGTTGAAACTAATTTTGACTTTTCAAACAATGGGCACTCAGGCCTGGAATTACAGGGAGGTCACAGATGGCCTCTCTCGCCCTGGTCTTGGCCTTGGTGCCCCTAATTCAAGAGTTTCCCAGAGAGTTGAAGATCTTCCAATGGAAGTAACCTTTTCAAAATGAAATTGGACTTGCTCTCTCAAAGACGAAGGTCCAGGCATGAAAAGTCGCCACGTTATTCAAAAATGAGATGGTTACATACTGGTCACCATGTAAACTAGCTTCAGGTTATCTTCAACAATATACAAAGCTTCAAATTGTACCAGGCCCAATCTCTTAGAGCTGCCTAAGCACAAAAAGGAGCTAAGCATAACAAAATATGGTGATCTGAATAACGTCAACAGCCAAAATACCATGCTATATGTACAATCTGTAACTGGTACCCTGCTCATTTTGGCTATGCAGAAAATTGTTAAGTAATATTTGCTGCTTAAGCATCTTTATGAAATTGGGCTGTAGTGTCAGCCAAACTGTACTTAGTCTGACTGGTTGCAGTTACCTTGATTTCTACCATCTTGTTTCATTTCAGTTGAATATAGTAAAAGGTGAGGAGTATATGCTTCTTGATAACTCCAATCGGACCAAGTGGAGGGTGGTGAACCGGGCTGGAATGGAAGGACATGCTCCTGGTGTGTGCTTCCTCATACCACCCCCTAATGTGGAAGCATTGGATTACATCGCACAGTAAGTGCATTTACTCTCATTAGAAGCGGCCGTCTTGTGTTTTCTCCCATGATATTCAATGTAACCAAAATGAGGCTGGAAGGGGAATGAAGTCGGATCCCCTTTACAAAAGATTAGTCTTCACATTTGACATTGGACTGATAGGGAACCAGACTAAAATGATGACAATGTGGTTAAGTATTTCCTGAAGGGTTTTTAAGTTTCTTAAAATAGCCAATCCAATCATAAGGTCAGTTTTATATAGCTGCTAAGCATACTTCCTTGCTGATCAGAAAATGGTTTATAACAAAATTATCCTTGGATTGATCGTGCAAATGGTCAACTCTCTTCTAGTAATTGCTTACCAAATAAAACTCCATGCATGTCTTTCTTTATCTGGAGTGAATGTTTCAACCAATTGCAATTTAAATGATTAGCCTGCTGCAGAATTCTGCACTTACAATATAAAGAATCCTGCACTTTACAGGGGTAAACAGTGCCATAAAGTTGGACCCACGTTATAAAACTGATCAAAATTGTATTATGATTTTGTAATTTTGAACAATTTAACTTACACTGTTTTAATTTTGTAATCTTAAAAGCTAACCGACAATTCTTTGGTCATTCAATTGCAGAATTGAGATACAGTTCAAGCATCTTGTTGATTTATGGAATGCAACACAAACTAAGCTCAAGCAATGGATTCAGGATCAAACAGCTCAAAGCCACTCAATGCAAAATGTGGACTCGGTCCGAAGAAAGACTGTCCAGCAAACTGAAGTTGCGCCTGTACATCAGCAAGTTGTCCAAAGATCGCAAAATGGGCATGACACACAAACAAGGTCCTCTTCATCACATCGCTCTGTCACATCCAGAAGAGAAACCATGGAAGACGGTCAGACGGTCATAATAGAAGAGGTCACCGAACAGTTGCCAGATGGTGAAACACATCGGACGGTGACCACAAGGAAAATCCGAACGGAAGAAGTTGTTCCTGGTGAAGTGACAAAGAGGACTTCCTTGGAGAGAATGGCAGCGCCTGAGATTCAGACCCATCGGACGGTCACTCTGAAAAAGCATATCATGAGCCCTGAGCTGACGCAAGACAGGAGTGGGACGTTCCCCCAGATGTCCAAACGACAGGTCATGCTTCAACAATTCCAGGAGAACACGGAACAGATGAAGTTGGAGGAGGAAAGATTGAAGAGAGAGCAAGAACTTGCTGAAGAGAAGGAAGTTGAACGAAGGATGATTCAGGAAGAGCATCGTCGCCAGGAGCGTCTAGAAATAGAGCGTAGATCTGAGATCACAATGATGCATGAGCAGATGGAGTTGGAGAGACAAGCTGCTGACCGAGCACGTCTTGAAAGACACCAACAGCAAGAACAAGCTGAACGGCAACATGCTGAGAGGATGGCTTATGAGCAGAGGAGAGCAGAACAGCTAGCCATGGAACGAAGACAAGAAGAGGAAAGACAACTTGCTGAAAAGATGGCTCTCGAGCGATTAGAATTTGAGATGATTGTTGCCCAACAAGCAGAGCAGTCTGAGAGAGAAAACGCTGAGCACATTGCGTCTAAACGTCGCAAAATGGATGAAGAAGCTCGATTGATTGCCAGGCAGCGCCTTGGAGAGAAGTTAGCAGAGGAAGAGTTGCAGTACGAGCATATGATGTCACAGCAGGCTGCCATTACAGCTCAGCAGCAACGTCAAGAACAGACCAGACAAGATATCTCTGAAAACATCACCGCTCAAAAGGTACACTCCTCGACACAAAGAATTCAGAGTCAGCTTCAGGAGTTGGATGATCTGACTGATCAGCTTCATACATCTCGCAGACGATCAGATGTGGATTCACAAGACAGCTATATAACATCTGACAATGTGGAACGGGTTTATTCAACTCAGCAGTTCAACACAAAGGTTGACAACCAAGTAACAAATCTCTCTCATGAAGGTGTGTACTGTGTAACATCAAATATTCTGAAACTTTTCTATTTGTGCACAAAATTTCAGCAATTCTTTTTATTGGCTAAATCGAAATGATGGGCATTATTTTAAAAACAAAAACCCAGTAAATTTTTTCATAAATTTGTTTACTTATCAATAAATTATTCTACAAACTATTTTATTGAATTTTATTATATACATTCATTGTATTGTATAATAAATCATTATTTTCACTTGTCAGACAATTTATGGTAATGCAATTTAAATATCTAAATTTCAAAATAAGTTATATGATGATATGAATTGGTTTTTCTTTGTGTGGTCTGTCTAACTTTGTCCGGCCGAGTAGATCGTCGTTTGATTGAGACTTTGATGTTGGATATGGATGCTTTTATAAAGAGGTTGTATGAAGACCAAGAAAGGCTAGAATCAAGGGTTGAAACACCCCTCCCTCACACAATGGAGGAGTCCAGAACACTCAACTCTGACTTCCAGGTATGTCAATATTTCAAAGTAACTTTATTCAATAATTTCAACTTTAACCTCATTCCTGTGTGTATTGAATATGCTGGAAGATTCTTGAAAGATTTGTACTTCCTCATTTTCTTAAACCTTATGCTTTTAGGATGAATTGACTTTGTTTCACACAAACTTAAATATTTGATGCAAGTTTGATTTTACTTTCTTCACAGACATTCCATTACAATCTGGCTGACCTACAGCCAATCTATGACCGTATCAGTGATGCCGCGACCCAAATACTCCATCAACGAGAGGCTGACTTTCCACAACTCGCTGAAAAATTCCACATTCTCAACGAGAAATGGGACGGTATTGTGAGACATTCCAATGCTTGCTCTGAAAGGTAAGTGTTCAATGAAATACCACTCTCATAGGTGTATAGTTCTTTATGGCATAGTTTGCAGACTGCTTGTGACAGTAGTATACTTACAGCAGTAGTTTGTCCAATACTGTACTCTATGTTGTTTCAAAAACAGTAAGTGCACCTGTACTACTAGTTTACCAACATTATAAATACTGTACCTCATCTACATGCACGGTCATTTCAAAATGAGAAAATTCACTAACTTGCCAATGCTTTGCCCTGTCTTGATTCAAAGAGAGAAATTTTACCATAGATTGTGCCAGTCTCATGCTATTCGAACATTTGAACCCGGTGAATATTGTTTCTGTCAGCAATGTATGTTGGACCAAAGTGGTCCCCAAAATGTGCGAGACTTGTATGCGCTATTAGCAGTAGTTTTGAAAAAATCACCACTATTGTTGTGTAATGTAAAGCTTTCATTTGTCTTTGTATAAACAGAGTTGCCTTAGTGACTGATATTGTACACACACTACACAGAGCACGCGAGGTTGTAACAAGCTGTGAAAAGGTTCTGACCTTACACGGCAAAATGCCAGGTGATATGGATAAACACCAGAATCACCTGGACAAACTACAGGTAAGCAGCTTTTAATCATTGTCAGGGGCACACATTAAATAAACTTTAGTTTTTTCTGATAATATGTCATGGTTTTGGGATTTGCTAGAATGAGTTCTGTCATTTCATTCTTGATATCGCCAAACTCAAAGCTCTGTTTTAAGTCTCGAAAGAGTTAACAAGTTTCCTTCAACATGGTGTGTTTCTCATCTTTTCCTGTCCAGGGTTTACAGCGAACGCTACCACCATTCCAACCAGTCATTGATAAACTCAATGATGAGATGGTACGTGTGCGTAGTCTGTCTGAGACTACACCCACCCATCAAGATATACAAAGGCTGGAAGGAGAGGTACATAATATTGCAGAGAGGTGGGAGGATGTATGCAATCAGACTCATGAACGGTGAGTAGACGTTCAAATACTGACAGTCAAGAATTCAACAAAATAGGCTAATAATAGTTCTTATGGTGTGTAGGCAGTCAAATACTGAGAGTCAAGAACTGAACATAATAGGCCAATAATAAGTCTTGTAGTCTCCGCAAGACGATCAGAGGACACACAACTCTACAACTCTACTCAAGAGAGATTGCCACATGATGCAACCAGAAACCTTACTTACATGAAAATAATTCATTGCTGATGAAGACTAGAGTAGGCTAGTAGGTATGCCATGCCCGATATGTGGCAGAGGGTGTCGACCCCAAAAGTTCACACACTTTAAGACATTATTTTCATCTAAAGAATACCCGAGATTCCCAGAAGACAATTAATACACAATAAGGGGGGGGGGGGGGGGTACACCATTCCGCAGATCAAGCACCAAATGTAAGTAGAACATAGAGACCACCAGTCCGTTCTTGTTCAGATCTATATCTGATAAGTCAGTAACGTGTCTTTATTTGTTTTCATTTGATAGTTTAAAGAGGCTGAATGGTTCAAGTGATGTCCTGCAAGACTTCACCGATCTCCTAACAAGAGAGAGTAACTGGATCTCTCAGGCAGAGGTAACCCTGATGGAATTTGACCATGTAGCGAGGGGTGCCCTCAATATTGAGCAGCAGATTAGCGCTGCGCGGGATTTTAACACCAATGTGGCTCGTCGTCAACATAACATGATGACAGTGAATGGGCGGGCTGGAGCATTCATTGGACAAGCTCAGGTGAGGCTTAAGAATGATTTATAAATTGTCTGACCAGGGCTCGATGTCATAGAGCTGCTTAAGCACTAAAAGTAGCTAAGCATTATGCTTACCAGAATAAGGTTAACGGCCAAAGTACCATCTGACATGTACAATCTATGACTGGTATCATGCTTATTTTTGCATAATGTTCTGCTTAAGCAGCTGTTTGAAATTCGGCCCTGGCCGGATTCAAAGAAAACAATTTCCTTAAGAATGGGACACGCATTTCATGTCTATCTATTGTGAGGCCCATTCCATTCGATTTTTTTTGTTTATCTAAATTTTTGTCTAAATTGTCGTCAGCAACACTTTTAAACAATGCTTTTTGTGCTCTCTTGTTTCACTGTTTTTGGCCATTATCATTTTGGCAGTTTGTTGAGTATTTACTAATTTTATCGCTTAAAATTTATTGAACATACTTTAGTCGTTTTTTATGTAAACACAACAATATTAGACCTTTAGTAGATGTTAACTTTTGCATCGGGGATAAAGAGTATATTTTGTTTTTACCCTTACAACGATGTGTATTAAGCACTGTATACTCAGTACTGTCCCAAATTCTTTTTCACAGAACTCAGGAAAGTAGTGAGTATACAGTGCTTAATACACAGCGGTGTAAGGGTAAAAGTCAAATTATAATATTAGTCCTTTTAACTCATTGTGTTATTCTGAGTTGAATAACAAAACTAAATGAATTAAATAAATGAACTTGTGTTTTCTTGATATCTCTACAGTCATATGATTCCATGGTAGATGGTTACGTGACCAAACTCAAAGGTATCCATCCTCGTGGTACCATAAAGAGTAAAGAGATTCACAGACCAGGTACGGATATAGTCCAAGAAGACATGGATCAGCTGAACAATCGTTACCGTGACCTAGTGGCACGTGTCAATCTACGAGTGGACACCATCAATTCGGCTGGAAATGTTAAAAATGTAAGATGTTTCTTTCACTCTGTGTATAAGTATGTCATGTTGGGATTGAAGTTTGTATCAAATCAATCAATCCAGAATAATTTGCACAACTTAGACTCAGGTAGTGTTTCAAATTGTTCAGATGATACATTTCTGCATTTTGCGCACAGCAATTGTTTTTGCAGATGAATGCTTTTGACATTCCATATTTTTAACTCATTCTATTTTTTCAGCATTTTTCACAGTTAAATTGTTCTAGATTTACTAGTTTTCCAATTTTCAGTAGCAAAGCAGTGTTTTTTACTACTAATACTTGTATTGCATTCATTTATCATTTTGTTTTTTTCACTGAGAGGGAATTAAGAGTTATCATTTTATTCTCATAGTCATCTGGCCATTATTTTCAGGCTTTATACTTTTCTGAAGGAGTTTAAAGATTAGTGCTTTTTTCAATGAAGATGATAAAACAAATGTTTTCTGGTGAAGCATCTCCATTGGATGAGTTATTATTGCGAAGTGCATTCTTTCAATGTGTTTGGGGACCGTGTTAAAAGACCATGTACTTCAGGTCCGCTTCAGCAAACCCAGCCCCCTACCCGCAAATCCCATCCTATCCCTCCTCAACCCCTCTGATCCTCTTCCCCCAACCCCACTGGCCCCCACTTTCCCCCACTGGCCCCCACTTTCCCCCATCCTTCCCCCATTTGGCATCGTGCTCCCTCAGCAAATGGCTATTCGTTAAGCATCATACTTCGATAACTCCAAACAAAATGCACTATCTAAAGATCATTCCCAATTTCTGTTTTCAATTTTCTCCTGCTGCAAGTAGTTGCTCTAAACCTTCTCTAGTAGAAGGCAATAACCTACACTATTCAACTCAAGTAAACTTAAAAATAAAGTACAACAATTTAAGAAATGACCTTTGACTCTTTGGAATACCCATGGGCTTTAGAAAAAAACTCAAATGTTGTTTGAAATTTTACATTCAATTTTATCTTTAATGTGAAACTTTACCATGAATTTCCTTTCTACATTTTGGAAATTGTTTTTTATATATTGATGAATTATTACATGATGTTTTCAAAATGTACCACAATATTTCAAACACAAAAGTCAGTATCACAAAACAAAAATATCAGAACTGAAATACTGCAACTTCAAATCTGTTTCCATTTCAGCTCAAACAACCCCGTACAACTACCTTTACATTTCATAACATAACCAGCATTTCATTAAAATACAAACCTTGTTAGATATTATCATATCTCCATCCATTGTTTTCAGATATTAAAATCTGTATAATCACTCACAAACATGAATATAAATAACAACCCACCTTGCAGAGTGTCTCCAGCCAGAGAGATCAAACCAAACCCAGAGCTGCCAACTCTACTTGATTCTGCTGAAAATTCCCTGAAAATAAACCAATCTGTCCATGTTCTGATGAACAAATTTGAAAATCTCCCTGATTATGGACACTAAAAGTCCCTTGTAATTCTAAATATTTCCCTGATTGTTGGACAAAATCTCCTTGATTGCAAGATTCAAATGTTGGCAGCTCTGGTGTTCAATACTTTTATCTAAGACTTCACCCTAAACCCTTTTGCGGTACTTTGAGAAAGTCTGAACCTAAACCCCAGAATCTTCACAGTCAATTCCCTCTGCTAGCTAGGTGAGTGCTTTCACTGGTATTGTGTTAGTATTTTCGGTTTCTTAACCTCCCCAAAAACCAATACCTTGGCTCTTACCTCAAGTTTATATTTATACTTCGATGTCAAGTGACATTTAAAGAAAAATCTTGCGAATTGCACAAGAATTACAAAAGTTGTGCCACAGTTTAATTTGCTGCGATTACCATTTTGAAGTTTATATTTGGATGAAATGAATTTGATATGAGCTAAAGTGGGTTTCGTTTCTCTATTTTTTGATGTTGTTTTGAGGTATTTATTGTGGATTGAATGCGTCATTGTGCTATGGTCTTTATCTTTGCTGAGGAGAAGAATTCATTTTACACTTTGTTTGCACAACTTGACTTTTCTTTGCTGTGAATGCATGTCTACTTTTTTCTTGACAGTTATCAATTTCAAAATTGTCTTTCCAGAAACTCAAATAATTTCTTAGACTAATCCATCTATAACAAGTTGTTTCCCTTCTTACTTATGTAATTGTTCAAATCTTTTATGGGTGTCTCTCAACTCGCCCTTCTCACCTATTTTACTTTCTTCACGATTGAAAACAAAAATTAATAGTTATTTTTACCAAAGTCATCACAGCTTTAAAACAAAATATGTATGAAATCAAATTTTCAAAACTGTTCATCCATCATTTGTGTGAAACATTTCATGCCAACCAGTTTTGCTGTGTCTGTCAAAATCATGCAACTGTCTTTGCCTTCTATTGATTTAAAGATTTTAAGTTGTTCTTTTTATTTTTGAATATTGAGATCAAATTTGGAGCTGTCTTGGGAATTTATATCTCCCGTTTCTTCCATTTAAAACTTTCTTAATGACGTTAACAAGTTTTGTCCGTGCCTTTCAAAGTCAAGGATTCGGAGTCATACAAACAGAAATCTTAAAGTATTGTTGTTTTCTTTGATTGTGACTGTTTGCTTTCTCAACGATATCTGTAATAAAATATTTCTGTGTTTTGCATCAAGTGTTTTTGTTTTTCTGTACTGAAGTCCTGTGGTTATTCTTGGCTAGTGGTAACCAGAAATTTGATTTATCAATAAGTTTGATATTTCAAGATGGAGTTTCCTCAAAAATGATTTAAAAGGTTGGTACTTGATTTCAGTAATTTAAACTAACACTGAATGATTCATCGTAGTTAATGGGGTTTTCGATTTGTGCCAAAAATGTCTCTCCTCTAAAAATCTAACAATGTCATGACTTGATTGAGGACATCAACTTAGTCGTTATACCACTTTTTTGTGTACATCGCTTGGATTTATACAATAATTCTCATGGAATCCAAGAATGTTCATTGTAGACACTTTGCACGTTTGTATCCTTACATTTGCACGATAAACATTTTCCCATTCATACATTTTGTCCACTCATTTTATGTATTTAATTAAAATGCTTGCTACATTTAAAATTGTACATGAACTAGTGCATGATGTTGCATGGTACATTAGATAAGCAACTTACAGTGTCTAAGTAGGCTTAATTAATTTAACCAAAAGTTGAAACAGGTTTTTTGTGTGCTTATTATTATAGTTACAAAGCAAAAAAAAAATGAAATAACAACAATTAAATGCTATTAAATGTATATTTTAAGGAAAACTACTAAAACAGAGAGTGACCCTGTCCCTCTTTTGTTTATTTTAGGATTCAGAAAAAAAAATTGTTCTGGAAGGAGAAAAAGTTCCAAGGTCACAGATACCGTCAGATTTTATGCAGAAACTTGGAGACTCTGAGCCGAGTGATGAACAATTTCCACTGAAAAAAGAACAAATTGAAGTTGTGCTTGCTAATCCTAACCCCATCCAGGGAAATCCTAATCCGGATGATGTGCTTACTGATCCCATTGGTCGTCAATCAAGCCAGTATCAAGTGGCAGGAAATCCTTACACGGATTTAGATAATCCTCAACATGGACAAGATAATCCAAAAACTACAGGAAATCCCAAGTCAAAGCAACATAATCCGTATCCTGGCAGAGAAGATCAACAGGAAAATCCTGGAAATCCTAATCCCAAAAGTGGTAATCCACATCCAAAACCTGGCAATCCACATCCTGTTGAGGGAAATCCACATGAAAATCCTAAAAATCCTGATCCCAAAGGTGGAAATCCACATCCAAAGCCTGGTAATCCCCATCCTGGTAATCCCAACCCTAAATCTGGAAATCCCAATCCTCCTAATCCCCTTAATCCTTCCAGTCCTCAACCTGGTAATCCCAAAGAAGATGAAGACGAAGAGGATGACTCTGTTTTCAGAGATCCAGTCACCATCAGGAAGGAGTACAAACTGACTTCAACATCAAGAAAGTTAGTATCTTTTCAAAAAGTTCCTGAGGCAGAGTTGCTTCCAAAATCAGGACCAGATGAAGCTGGTCCTTCATATAGTAGGAATCCCTTACATCAGAATCCAAAGCCGGCATCTTCAACTGAAAAATACAAGTTCACACCTCCGCCTGAAGAAGCCCTCCCGGTTACTTACGAGTTGCCCCCAATTGCTAGTAGGGAGATCGTGATGCATCGTGTGGAGCGCCTTCTTAGTTCCGAAGCACCGGTGAGCCATATGTCGGCAAGCGTAAAGCGTTTCAGATCTTATCTTTCCCCGCCGGACATGCCCTTACAACAACCCTCTGAAACTGTACTAACATGGGTAAGCTAGACTCTTGGCTACTAATGCATCTTAGTAGAGACTGGCTAAGTAGAGACTGGACCATCAGATGCGACATCTCATCTCATTCAGCTACCTCTTCATTCATCAGTTCATCCTGCTCTCCCTCAACCCCTTTTCACAATCCACCAGCAGCTGCCCTTGTTGACACAACTTACACATCTATTTCATCCCAGCATGGCTGTCATCTTGCAAGATACCATTTTGCTTTCTTAGATTCTGACCACCAGGCAGAACAAGAGTTACAACCCATTGCTTGGCATTTAATTTCCATTCCCCCAATTTCCATCCCCACTCTGCTGACAGTTATTTGCTACACACTGTCATTTCCAGCTTTCAGATGTTTTAGTTGCCTTTGAGCTTGTGCATGTCTCTGTTTAGTGCTCCATCGAATGAAGCTAATCTCACAGGAATGAATTTACTTTAAAGGCTGAATATTTGAGACAGATTACCAGATTAATTGAGTTACTTGAGATACCTGTATATAATTGCTGTACTGACTGCTCTCGCCAACAATTCCATGTCTAATACCTTATCCATCTGATGCAATGCTTTGATGACTTTAAATATAAAAAAATCTTCACAAAAATTAAGTTTTTATATTTTCATCCAAATTGTACCACAAGACCATTACGAAATGTAACTTGTAAAAAAAAAAGGAACCTGCAATATTCTTTAAAAATCAATTCAACAAATTTCAGAGGAAAGAAGCATTGATTGACATTTGTGCATGGCTCTTAGATTTACAATAAGATTTTTGTTTTTCTTCTACACTATTCAGTTAACTAGTATGCTTAGCTTAGCGAACTTGCAATTCTGCTAAGCACTGTTAGTGTGATTTGTTTTTTTCTCTAAGCAGAAAACATGTTACTAGTCAAAACCTCATTTGTGTTGTTTGTGACTGGTTTATCCACAAGGTTTTTTTCTTAGCAGTTTGAATTTCTGCAATATTTTAGCTGAGCATCCTCTTTGAAATAACTCCTTTGCAAAATGAATTGAAGTAATGTCTGGTACAATAAATTCATGTCGCACCACAAACAGATGTATCGATCAAAAAAGCACAATTTAGCAAATTGGTTTTCCAACAATATATTGATATACTCATTACTGTTCACAATTTCAGCAAGTTTCAGGACCCTACCCATAATAGTTTTATAATTACATTAATTAGCATGACCGACATATTACTAGATTGGCCAATTTGCCTTTCCATGAAGTGACGTGTCACGATATACAAATTTATCCATTGAAACACATGGCGCTGACACGGCGCTAGATATGCATAGGGCAACCTGTGACTTTTCACAAAGTGATGCATCTGTTAACCTATTTAAGTATAGCACTTTCACGAAGCAACAAATCTCAATATGTATTGGTTTGTACACAGCACTCTACATATATGTACGTCTCTCTTTTTTTTTTTCGCGAAGTGACGAAAGTGTTTGCATGATTGTAAGCACTTTGACGAATAAAGAAGTCAGCTTTTTTGGTATTGCAAACAATTTGTAAAAACAGTAAGCATTCTCCAAAACAGCAGTTTGAAAATTACTTCAAATTCAACAGGGATTTTCTCCAAACACTTAACTTTGGCAGTGGAACACAATACTTGGGTTCGTAGTGCAACTGACGAATTACTCGGCTCAATTTGAAATTGTCATATTCCTTGTATCCAACAGCAGTAATGGATGCTGATATTTATTGTACAAAAAGTAACCAGACTATTTGCCCTTTAATCTCGGTTTGGTTACACTAATTTGAATGGGAGAAAATCAAGATGGCTGCACCATGACAAAGGTCTAGTATTGCATAGCATGGTTCAGATAGGAAAAGCAACACTATTTCTAGTCATTGGAATTTAAAATGGAGCATTCACTTGTCGTACCAGACATTATTCTCAATTAACTTGAAAACTGCTCTAATATTTACTTCGTAGGAGTGTCATGTCCAATTGCAACTCAAGAATCTGCAGCAGTAAAGCTATGGTCTCAACTGCCAAATGATGAAATTCAAAATAAAATCTTGTTATACTTCCGCGTCTTTTGTTTAGAAAGTAGTTATAGATTATTAACATTAATTGTATCATTCATTTTTGCAATAAAAGTTCTGGTTCTGACCGTGTCTAAATGTTGTCTTTCCATTTCTTATCAGAGTGTGATAATCATTTGTTCATTGTTTCATTTTGGGGTCATTTGGGTGAAATTTCATTATCGGTTTTTAATATAGTAGAGTAGACATTTGATTTCCTTTTTGAGGCTATATGTAACTCTGTACTTATCATGTTTTTCTTTCTGTCTGTGCATCTTGCCATTGCATTTCTAGTATTATGCAGAGGTTAGTAACTCCTTTTCTATTTGATTTTGTTTGCATGTGACTCTTACTTTTACCTTAATCATGTGTTTTTATTTTCATATTGTCGTTTTCATTCAAGAGTTATTCCATTTTACTCTCTGTTGTTTGTGTGTGTGTGTGTGAACATGTCCACGCATTCAAACCGAGGACTTGGAGAGGGTTTTAACAAAAGGGATCCGGGAAAAGGTCACACCGAGGACGTCCTCGATTCGATTTCGTGTACAAAACCAATGGGGACGTCTCAAAAAAAAACAATGGGAGAACAATGGGAGAACAAAGAGAAGTCCTCGGTTGACACCATAAACACGAGTGAGTGTGTGTGTGTGTGTGTGTGTGTGTGTTAACCATTTTCAATTGTGACAGAGAAGAAGAAACCCTACTCTCCAGGTTCTGTGAAGAAAAAATCCTCTAGTATTTGTTTATGTGAATAACCTTCATTGTCCAGTTGTCTGTCCGATGTACAAAACAAACCGAACTTGATTGCATGTGCAGATACCCTTTCGTTTGTAAAAAGCATGTGTCGGACTTGTAGCTAGTCTTATCTCTATATCTGATCTGGCTGGGCCCTATTTCAAGGCTCTGCTTAGCACAGAATTGTGCGCTTATAGCATTCTGTAAAGGGCAGAATCAGCAGTAAGCAGAGCCATGAAATTTGGCCCAGAATCTTACAAAGAATTCTGTTAGAGTTAAGCATTACATGTTAGTCAGATGTGGCTTCATGAATATGTACACCTTTTACTCTACCCCCCCCCCCCCCCCCCCACACAAACCTTTATAAACCCCATGTCTTTATGTTTTACTGTACCCCCACCTCGATCTGTCTTGAAGATAATTTGTTATTAAAAACTGCCCTGATAAAGTTTTTCACTTTCTTTAGCCTCGCTCAGAGTTAAAGAATCTTATGACTTCCCCTAAATGAGTTTTCATCTATTTTGTAGACTTTGAATTTATCTCACACATTTCCAACCAATTAATAATATGGTTTCGTTTGTAATACAAACCAAGCTCTGTTGATTGTTTCTTTGTTATTGTTGTTCTCCCATCCCATATTGTTTTCTTGTTTGTGGTTTTCTTTGTATGACTAATAAAACAGTTGTCTTAACCCATTTGTGTCGTCAGAGTCTTCATTCTGTATGTTTCTCTAAAACCACCATCTTGTCCACAAGTTGAATGACCTTTAACCCCTAATCATGAATATTCATATCTGCAAGGTGTCCTACATGGTTATCAATACATAATCATTGAATGCTGTCATTTATTAATACACAAATCTATACTTAAAAGTTGCTTACATTTATCTTGTTTACTTCAATTAAAAATTTCTCTTTTTAGTCTCTGCATGTAGTATCCAATCCTTTTTCTGGGAGGGGCCCTTTTTTGTAGTAGAACTTCCATTAAGAATAAAAAGGAACAAGAATTTACTGCATGATCCCTCCTTCACAATCCTTACGCATTCTTGCTCAGCAGTTGTTTATTCATGTGTGTTGTGAGCGTAGAGAACTTGACAAACATTTGAATTACATTCCATCTGTCCATGAAAGAGATGTCAGCCAAAGACATGCACCAAACCTTTCCAGATTCAGCTCTATTTTTGCAAGATTATTGTCCCCTTTTCATTGTAAGACAATTTCACATTGATCCTAACTCAATGCAGCAAACTTGTACAAATGGATAATTTAAAGCCATAATGATAATGATAGTTGTGAAAAGTATTTTATTTTGTTATCCGCTTTGGTTTTCCCTAATGATTCCAGGCTCTTATTCATTGATCCTCATGACTAACTGATTTCCCCCCCCCCCAAAAAAAAATTATGTTTGAATTTGTTGCTTTTTCCCCTTCTATGAGTTTGATAATTCCTGGTCTGGTTACACTGGCTGCATATGACATACTCAAATAACAATCCATACACTTCATGTCAATATCATTTTCAAACAATATTTTCCTGACAAAACTCTACATCAAAATACTTCCTACAGACGGACAAAAGTCAATATAATTATACATCCTCATGTTTCACCTTTGACCCCTATTGACCTGTAACTTCTGTCCTCTAGGCTGACCTGGACAAGGAGTACCGCAACATCTTCCAGATTGTGAGTGACCTGGTGTACTGGGTCAACATGACCCAACAGAAGCTGACCAACATGGAGTCAGTCAGCAAGGATATTCCAACTTTGACTTTCCAGCTGGAGAAACACAAGGTAAGCTAGTATTGACCCAGAAAGAGTCATTATAAATATTGACCCAGACTGAGTCAATGTTGCAACTCACCCATAGAAATAGTACGATATTTAACTCAAAAGAATTTAACTTGTGATTCATCCAAAGTTAATACTGTAATTGTTGAGTCAGAAAGAGTCGAAGTATCATCAACATGAGTTGAATTTATGCAGATTAAGAATGTTTATTTTTTGTCATGCTTCCTTAACAGGTATAATTTTGCATCATAGAGCCCCCTTTCTTCATTCAAGGTGGTTTTAGATTCATCATATCAAATGCATTCATTCTCAACCTCAAAATGTTGTATTGTATGAATGTTTAGTGATCGGTAGTTTTGTTGCATTTCTACTGACTCAGAATGAGTCAATACCCTTGAGTTTGCTTCACATCATGCTAAGCTTATCCCCTAAATTTGAAACCCTTCACACAGTTTCAGTAACCCCTATTGAGTAACCCTTTACCATCTTAATCACTTTGCAGCATTTCTTGGAGGAGATCATCCACCACAAGGAGCCCATCTTGGATTCTTTGAACAAAGCAGACCGTTTCATCCACAACAACAAGGATGACTACCTGAAGGCTGAACAACAACAGGAGATCAATGGTAAGATGGGAGACCTGCGTCGAGGTTATGACAACGTCGTTAGCCTGGCTGAGGATCGTCTTCAGAGTCTCAAGTCTATGCTGTCTCAACGCCATCGGGAGAAGGAAGAAATTGTAAGCAAATTATTCTTGATTTGATGATTTTACAGCACATGTAGTTTTCCCTTCAATGCCAAACCAAGGCTGGAAACGGGGATGAAAAAGTTTTGTCTGCTTGGTGAAAACAAGTAGCTGATATTTTCTTCAGATGTAAAGAAATCCACTCTTTGATATACTTCTCTTGTGCTGAGGATACTGTTCTCAAAAGCTCCTTGCAATCTATAACTCTAGGGATTACCAAAAGGTAGACATTCATCATTTCAGCATACCTCCTATGATTTGGATTCTAGTTCAGACCTTTTTGCCTACAATGACTCTTGCCCCTACTGGAAAGGAAAAAGTTTTTACCGTCTTGTTAAAAAAAAAATATTATTATGCCCCACGGTGACGAAGCCACCGAAGGGGCATACTGTTTCCGACATGTCCTTCCGTGTGTGGGTCTGTGCGTGCGTGGGTGGGTGTGAGTAGGTAACCACATTAAAACCGGGGACCTATAACAAAAGAGGACAATAGGTCCACGTTGCTATCACAAAGGAAAGCATTGTGGTCCACGGTTGCTATCACAAAGAGTTGAACAAAGGAGGGTCCACGATTGCAGGCTGTTACACACTTGTGTGTGTGTGTGTGTTTTTTGGGTGGGTGTGTGCGTGCATGGTGTTATGGTGTTGTGATTTGTGCGTGCGTGCAAATTTTAACTCAGAAGGACTCAAATGCCAACTCAAAACTTGGTCCTGGGATCTCCCCCCCCCCCACCCACAGAGGTCTGTCGTTGTTGACCCTAGGCAAATTTTTGTTGTCATTATGGTTAAAACAAAAGAAATGTTGTCTGATTATTAGCTTGAGAAGTACTTGTCATAGCAACTCCAAACTTGGTTTGTGGATTGGTCTCAGGATCCCCAACCAAGAAGCCTATTGCTTTTGTACTGTAGGCCAAGTTTTTAGGTAATTATGGCTAAAACAAAAGAAATGTTGTCTGACTCTGAGCAATACCTCGAGAAGTACTTGTCATATCAACTCAAAACTTGGCATGTGGATTGGTCCTGGGATCCCCCCCCCCACCCCAAGAGGTCTGTCGTTGTTGGACCCTAGGCCAAATGTTTAGGTCATTATGATGAAAACAAAAGAAATGTTGTCTGAGCAATACCTTGAGTTTCATGAGTTTCCAGCACAGACCATCTTTATTGTTGTTTCATTCCCCACAGGCTGTCATTCATTTCAACTGACTGTGTGTTGTATGTTCTGATTATAGTAAACTCAATACACGAAAATATCTGGAATATCAAGGTGCAATTTGGTTTGTATAGATTGGACTTGGTCTTACAATGCAGAAGTCAAGGGTCAACATTTTTTTCCCACAGAACTAGATAGTACAATTGACTTGGTGTGGATCAGTGTTGGAATCCCTCAGAAGTATATTGAACCCCCCCTCCCCCGCCTCCCCCGCCTCCCCTGGTCAAATGTACGGTCAATGTTATTATGGATAAAACTAAATTATTTTATGGCAAAATAAAAAGAAGCGATGTCCAAGTGATAACTTCAGAAGGACTTGGTATGTGTGGATTTTTCTCAGGATCCTGAACCCTATTGTTTTTCTGGACCACCAAAATGGTCAAATGTCAAGAAACGGACTGGCTTGCGGGGCATTTGTGTTTTATACTGCAATTATGGTGCTTTTGTGTCTTCCAATCAAATCAATGTAACCAAATTGAGACTGGGAGGAAAGTAGTCAGATCCCTTTGAGTGTAATAATATACAGTATCAATCTTTAATGTTGTTGGCAGGGAATATGACATAGTTTCAATGTTTGTTTTGTTCTCAATCCCTTGCAGACTTCCCTTGAGAAGTTGTTCCATACCCATGTTAGCCAGCTGCAGGATCTGATGCAGTGGGTATCTGAGGCTGAGCATGCGATGGGTTCTTCCCAACCACAGGCAGAACAGGTGCAGCCACTCAGTGAACAGCTCAACAAGATGAAGGTGAGCAGGAGTCATTCATTTCTCATTTGTTTGTGTATAATTCCCATCACAATGCTCTTAAAAAAAACTCACAAGAGAAAGAAGAATTTAATCATTTCTGTCTTCACCTCTAGGCCCTACGTGACGATGTAGTTGCCCATGACAGGCCCGTCAAGCAGAATATTGACAGCGTGATGCAGTTCTTGAAGAAACAAGGTGAAAAGCTGACTCGTGAGAATGCCGCCCGCCTCCAGGACTACGTTTCAGAGCTGCGTATGCGCTACGAGCGCCTTAACAACGAGGCCGACTCCCGCGTCCAACAACTCGCCTCCGCTCTGGACTACCTTCGCAACTTTGACAAGGAAGTGGTGACCTTTGAGCATTGGCTGAACAAGACCAAGGACACCGTGGAGGGATTCGGACGCGATGCTGGACGCGACATCAACGTCTTAAAGAAGCAGTCTTCTCAGCTTCAATCACTTAATGCTGACATAAAATCCAACAAAGATCAACTGAATAAGACTAACCTGGCTGGACAGGGATTCCTCAACAATGCTAAGGTTAGATTCTTAAATATTAGTAATGTATTTTGGGAAAGAATGAAAGGACTTGAAGCATTCTCTGAAGCAAGTGTTTGGCTAAAGTTTTTGCCCTTGCTGTGTTCATCCCATGTTTTTGTGACGTATGTTCTTGGTATTAGAGTTAAATTGCTTAAAAGGCTGAAGTCTGATTCCGTCTAAACTGTCATTAAAAACAATCCCATTATCAGGGCCCAATTCCATGGCTCTGCTTACCGTAAGCAAAGAATCGGCGCTTATGGAAGCAGGAAATTCCACCCTATTGTCAAGCGCATTTCACGGGTTAGCAGGGAATTTTTGCTTGTGCGCGTGCGTACTCCACTTTGCTAGGCATTCTTTTCTTTCGCAGCTAGCGCAGTAATTCGGTGCTTGGACAGTAAGCTGAGAATTGTGATCGTAAGTGCAGAATTTGGCGGTAAGCAGAGCCATGAAATTGGGCCCTGTATATGAAGGGTAATAAAGATCTAAGTATAAAGTACATATCTTTGTTTATTATCAATAACCAATAAATATTGTGCATATTTCTCTGTCTCATTTCCAGGCCTACAAGCAGATGATGTCAGAGTTCCGTAGCAATGCCCTGACTCGTCAATTCAACAAGACGTTCAGTGAGGCACCAGACTCTAACATAATCCAAGAGAGACTTATGCGTATTAACAACCAGTTTGACAAACTTCAGGTAGGAACTTGAATTAATAACTCTTCCCATGTTCATGTTTTTAGGGTGTCTCTACAGATGGAGTAACATCCTGACAAAACAAGAAATACAAAACTGAGCTAGTAGATTTGATGCATCACATTTTGCCCTGATTTATAGACAGAGATTAAGGGGGGAACAAATGTACTAAATACAGAGCTGCCATCCTGATTGCAAGGTGCAAATATTGGCAGCTCTGTAAATATGATTTATGAAGTGCTTCATCAATCATTGGTGTAGGTCTAAAGCTAATATTATATTATTCTATATTCTTGATAAAAGATAAACATGAATTAAACTAAGAAAAACGATAGTAAACTTGCAGGTACAACCATGTATGAAACTCTTTTGGGAGAAGTATTGGTTCTGAGAAGAACCGATGTGGTCTCTACATTTTAACAGAGCTGCCAACTCTCTCTGATTCTGCACAAAGTTCCCTGAAAATTCACCAATATTTCCATGTTCTGATGAACAAATTTGGCAATCTCCCGGATTATGGAAGCTTGTTCATATTATGTTGAATGTAATTCTAAACATCTCCCCTGATTGTTGTACAAAATCGTTCTGATTGCAAGACGCAAATGTTTGCAACTCTGTAAATATGGCGTATACATTGCTTCATCAATCATCGGTGTTTGTCAAAAGCTAATATTATACTGTTCTTTATCCTTGATAAAGGAGGTACATTAATTAAGTATTAAAAAGCTTGTTCACATTTCACTCTATTCTTTTCTGCTAACAGACCAAGTACGAGCAAACCAATGATCAGTTACATGAGCTGATCACCAAGCACCAGACATTCAATGATAGTTTGGGTAAGGTCCGTACCTGGCTGCAGAGTGCTGAACAGACCCTGGTCAAACTCCTACAGGAACCCATCGCTGCTGAGCCTCTCGCTGTACAACAACAGATCGACAAGCTCAGGGTAAGGCCCAGTTTAAAATAGAAGTAAATGTCAAACCAGATCAATGGTATTGGCACATTCACACTTGTTTAGCGTGGTTTGAAGCCGGATGATTCTTTCATCAGAATGTCATGACGTCATATCTTGATTCAAACTTGTGTTTGGATCCAGTTTAAACTGTTAAAAAGTTGCATTTTTTAAAGGCATGTCAAAAAGTAAGTATTTCGTTAAGTATGTACAATATTAGTGTTTCTTGTTTATGACCTTAAAGACATTGTATAGTTTTAATTATTGGAAGACATTTTTTAACTGCTTGATGGTAAAGATTAATAACACTAGGCTCTTTATCCAGGAAACTTGCCTAACTTTTAAAAAGTTGTCTTTCTGGGCCCAATTTCATAGAACTGCTTAAGCACAAAAAGTGGCTAAGCTCAACCAAATTTTGCTTACCAGACTAAGGTTACCAGCCGAAATAACCCATTCCAAATGTACCATATGTGACTGGTATCCTGCTCAGTTTTGCTTAGCAGAAAATTAATGACAAACATTTGCTGCTTGAGCAGCTCTATGAAATTTGACCCAGTCAGGCTCAGTCTGGTTGGATTGCCTGTATCTACTATATAAAGGCAACACCAGGGTGTGGATTTTGAAAGATTAACTCTGATCATTCTGTACAGCGCTTTGAGATTTCATGTAAGGCGCTATATGAAGAATAACTTATTATTATTATTATTATCAGATTACCTTAACTTGTACAATCAATGTACAGTTTTGCTCTATGTTACTGTATCCATCAAACTTAGGCAAACTAGGATATGGAATATGGAATATGAGGATATCAATTTGCTTGATGTTTTACAGACTTTCAATGATGAGGTGATTGAGCATTCCAGACATGTAGAGCAAGCTAAGGAAGCCGGGAAGGATCTCGCTGATGCACAAGATGAAGTCAAGAATGATGTTCAACAAGCCATCGGTAAGTTTTTTCTCTCCAAACTCTTCTTGAGATTCTTTCATGCTGAGAAATTTCCTGCTAAATGTATTTCTTCTGAAAGTTAGGACTAAAAAAACCAACTTCATTTTGTTGAAGTTTTTGAGGATTTTAGGGGGGGTATTTCTGTTTGAGAGGAAAATATTGTGTAAAAGTATGGGATCATTGGGAGGTTGGGACACCCTTTGTCTCTGTATCGGGCATGGTATATCCCCCAAAATCTAAATAATTTGAATCTTTAAATTGGAGAAGATTTGACCAAGAGTTGACTTTTCTGTTTCCCATTAGGTGATGTCCAGGATCGTTACAGTCGTCTGGAGAGGCAGATAGCTGAACGTAGCAACACCCTTCAAATGACTCGCATGCAGTGCCTGAGTCTACAGGACAGTCTCCACAGCCTGCTGATCTGGCTGGAAGAGAAGGAGAACACCTTCAATAAACTAGATACTACTAAGATCATGGTGAAGCGTAATGCTGTTATGGAACAACTGCAACAACATAAGGTTGGTGGACTCTCAATAAAAATAGATTCCTACATTGGTGTTCAGTTTCAAGTATAGCAGCTCAATCAAAAATTCATTATAACCGATATATAAAAGAGGATTCTTCAGTGATTTTAAGTTTAAGAAGTAACTAGAACTAGTAAACTTGCGGGTACAACTATGTGTAAAATCTCTTTTGGGAGGAGTGTTAGCTCTGATTGTGAGTTTCTTAGGAAGGATTCCAGTAATCTTTGGCATTATATAGTCTACTTTTATCCATCCAGTTTTTGCGAGTCATTGAGTGTACATTGACAAAATCCAAGTCATGGACTTTGCTTTTTATTACTCAGAGTGAGTGAGTTTTTGTGAGGGTAGGGATTGTTGTTTTGATTTGTTTAGGAATGAATTTTATTTGTACTTTTTCAGCTTCTGCAAACTGACATTGACAGCCACAAACCCAGCGTGGCTTCAGCCAATGAATCCTCCTCTGAGCTGATCAAAGAGTGTGACCCTAAGATGGCTAGGAACATCCAGTCCCGTCTGGATGACCTCAACTCCCGCTTTGAGAAGGTCATCGTCCGTGCCCGTGATCGCAAGGAGAACCTGCAGTCCCTCCTGGACCGTCTGGTTCAACTTCTTGAAGAGGTTGGGGATCTGGAGGATTGGATGCTGCCGGTGATTGATTCCTTGGAGTCTAGAGAGCTAGTGCGTCTTGACTTGCCAGATATGGGAGGTAGACTTCAGGTAGGTCTTTAAATCTCTCAAAATGTTGGTGTTTGGAATTGGTCATTATCCTTTTCAAGAGTTGTTCATTCAGAAAAACATCTACAGTGTTTTGTAATTAGTGATTAAAAAAACATAAATTTGCTTCTGGAAATAAAACCAGCGGAACCTAGGGTCCACCATTTTGTGGAGTCAACAATTTGGTTCTAGCGAACCTTTTTCTGCATGAAGTTGCACAAAAACCACACAATTTCAAGGGATTGTTGAATCTTATATTCTACTTTTAAAATATCTTTCCAACCATATTCATTTCATAACAAATTCTTTTTTATAGCCCAATCTGAAGGCAGTGTGCCCTTTTAAGCTGGTTTCCTTGGTTTGTAAATTGACAGAGTGGAAACTCAAAAGAGAGATTTTTCTTCTAACCAATTACCTCTTTTTGGCATTTCAAAGTTGCTTTCCTGGTTCCCTGGTTCCCTGGTTTCATAACAGAACATTTACTCATAAATGAGAACCAAATTAACTGGTACCCGACATTCTAAACTGACATTTTCACTTATGTTGACAGGACTACCAGCGCCAAGTGGACAATCATCGTCCCGTGTTTGAGGGGATTCAGAAGGTTGGTCAGGAGCTTCAGCGAGGATCCAAGAATGTTGACACCAGCTACGTCTCTGAGATTCTGGACAATGTCAGCCTCAACTGGAAGTCTCTGGAGACTGCCTTTGGCCGAAGGTAAACCAATCAAAATTTAAATTTATTTAAATATGTTTTTAATCAGTCCATGATATCCTTTTAACCTTTAATACAGAATAACAAAAAGAAGAGTCCATTTTCCATTTGTTTTCACCCTTAAAAAGTGAAGAATATTTTTTCCTTGTTAGCGAAATGCAAGACTTTTAAAAGCATCTCTGAAATACCTGATAGTAATTCTTTGAATAACTGTATACTGACTTAATATAACCCCTATTGGAGTATTTGATGTCTGACTGTAATGTGGAACACTAACTGCTTGCCTGCTGCTCTACACACGCTATGGACAGTTGAAGCTTTAATTCTTTTTGTTAATTTATTGATCGGAGTAAAGTAAACATTTAGTAAACTATATTTGTTCTTAAATTCCAAACTGATGAACGTGATTTTTGTTTGACATACTTCAGAATGCAACAGTGGGAGGAGCGTAACAAGGCCTTCAAGGACTTTGATGGTAAAGTGAAGAGTGGGAATGTATGGTTGGGTAGCATGGAGGATAGAGTCAGTCAACTCCAACCTATCGCTTCTGATAAAGAAACCATCAATGTACAGATGCAACAATTGCAGGTAAGTAACAACTTGGATCAATTTCACAATTATTCCTGAGTTTTATTTCCTGGAGCCACTTAACAAGGTTCTAAGTTTATTCAAAGATAATACAGTTTCTGCGTAGCATAAAATGTTGACACTTGATGGTTGTGGCGTGTCGTGGCCGAGCGGTCTAGTTCACCAGACCCAAGCATTCTGCTCTAAAAGCCAGGCTCCTAGTGGATGATACCCATGGACTGTGAAGGGGATAACCCTGTTTCAGCCCCAGGAGTAGGTGGCAATGTGCCCCTGGTGACAGTAGATGTTGGGCGATCTCTCATAAAAAACAACCCCCCCCCAAAAAGCTTAAGTTTGCTTAGCGTAGAATTTTTCACTTACCACATGTATCATCTCTTTTGAAATTTGTTTCTAAGCCAGCAGAGAAAAACACTTTGATTGCTTGTAATATTTTGCATTAATCCAAATCTTGTTCTCTCAACTTCTTACAGCCGTTGCAGAAGGAATACACAGCCTATCGTCCCAACATTGAAGACGTTCGCAAATTTGGACGTACCCTGGATGCTGTTACCCGTGAAGCCACGCTTCCTCTGACCGTGGCTCCAAGACGTCCAAGCCTTGGCATTACATCAAAGGATGGCAGGTTCCAGATTGATAGAGCACCCAGGATGCAGCGCTATGCACCTGAGGAACAGGATCGCTCTCGCATGAGCTTCTTTGAAGATGGTAAGGATCATTGACAAAGATGGAAGGCTCATTGTGAACCCGGAATGAATGCTGCTTAGTAATGTATGAAATGAAGCAACTGTAGAAGTTACTAAAAATGGCTGTTATTTCTCTAAGAAAGCCTTCTATATATCAGAAATTAAATTTTAATCTTTGTATCGGTTCCATTCATCTTGAGTAATATTTCCATTTGAAATGATGTCACTTTTTTTAAAGTGTGTGTTTGAACCCCAGACGTAGCTATTAAATTTCCTGTTCAGTCCATTTAATTCATCATTAAATGTGAAAAAAGTGTAAAAATAGCACCAAAACTTATGGTATAACTGCAAACTCAATCCTATCTAAAATTGATTTACAGAGCGTCTTTTACGTAATAGTTGAAAGTGTAAACAAGCAGTATAATCATGTATAGTTGAACAGTATTAAGAATTCTTTCTTAATCCAATTGATCCACAGAACCATCAGACACTCAACGCACCGTCAACCGTGTCACTGATCGTTACAATCACCTTGGCAACAAGCTGACCTTCCGTCAGGAGGAGCTAGATGCTTACCTCAACCTGGCTAAACTCTACGCTGACCGTGTCCGTGTCATGAATGACCAGTATGACTATGTGACCAGTGTGGAGCAGCAACTGGACAATCAAGGCCCGCTTAGTAACGACGTAGGCGTGCTGGAAGATCAATACAACAAAATGAAGGTGAGTGACCACTTGAAATTAAATCCTCACTTGGATAAACAATTTCAGACTTAAATCTTTATATGCCTGCCTTGTATTAGAAAATCCTGCTCTTTTATCTGCTTCTTCTGTGGAGGGGATATTGTTTCTAAAGCTCATAAAAATCTATAACTCTAGGGATAATCAAAAGGTGGGAATGCCATCATTTCAACGTACCTCCTAAAATATGGAGAATGGTTTCAGACCTTGTAGTAAGCAATTACTCTCACCCCTGTACGGCAAATGTTGCTAGACATGAAGAATATGAAGTATTGCAAGATGGAAACATAATCTTGAGAGGTGTGCAATAGGATAATAATGGTAATAATACAAGACATTTATATAGCGCATATTGCAGGAGCCTCTATATGCAGCATAAAATGTAAAACAATGACAGGAGCATGTTGTGTATTTGGACATTGAGTAATTTCCCATGTATTTTTTCTCCTACACTGTTAAAAGATTCAATAAATGCCTATACTTTGCCATTTGAAAACCTGTCAAACCTATACCATATTAATGGAGCCTACTTAGTAGATATGGCAGTAGGTTGCATGGGGTAGATTTGCACAGAGATCTTAGATTGATCTTAGCTGTGTATCAATCTTAAAGGGACACGTTGCCTTTGATCGGGCGAGTTGGTCTAATAAAAAGCGTTTGTAACCGTTTTTTATGAAATGCATATGGTTAGAAAGATGTTTTAAAAGTAGAATACAATGATCCACACAAATATGGCTCGAAATTGCGTGGTTTTCCTTTTACTTTGCGAACTAACACGGTTGGCCATTTATGGGAGTCCAAAATTTGACTCCTCAAAATGGCCGACCGTTTTAGTTCACGATGTAAAAGGAAAACCACGCATCTCATAACAAACTGTTACAAATGCTTTTTATTAGACCAACTCGTCCGATCCAAGGCAACGTGCCCCTTTAACTGATAAGCAAAGTGTGATGTCACAATACAAATCACTATGTTGATTTTGACAACTCATCTTAAGATGGATCTAAGTGCTTTGTGAAATCGAGCACAGCTTTATTTTTGTATCTTTGTTTTCAATCCAGGCTGTCCATCGTGAGTTGAATGACAGCCAACCTCAGGCCGAGGAAGTCATGACATCAACAGAGGGCTTCATGAGAGAGCATAAGGACCGACTTGGTCATGATCAGCAAGACGTCTTACAACGTGGTGTCTATGACTTACGTTCTCATACAGACAAAGCTAATCATAAGGCCCAGGACTGGGTCAGACAGATGAAGGACAAGGTAAAGCTTTCTAATATGAATCTCTTGAAGAAACTTGTGAAGAATGATGAAAAGTCCAGTTTTAGATGTGGGAATAGCTTCATAATAAGGGCCCAATTTCATAGAGCTGCTTAAGCACAAAAAGTAGCCAAGCACAAAAAAATGCTTACCAGAATAGGGTTACCATCTAAGCTACCATGTCATGTGTACAATTGTCGACACTCATTTCTGCCAACCAGACAATTGTTAAGCATTTTTTTTGCTGAAGCAACTCTATGAAATTGGGCCCAGGTAGGGACTACAAAACCTAATTCAGATGTGAGGCTTTGGTCCAAGGTGGGATTCGAACCTGGTCCACAATAGACGTAAAAGGCAGGGGAAAATATCACTGTACCATTCAAGTGGCTCCCCTTGAGCAGTCACAAAACATGATTTTAGAATCTCTGATAACATAAAAATACTTCACAATCAAGTGAGGTTTGCTGACACCAAGTAATCAATCCTTTTTATGAGCTGTGGTGGTTCTAAGAAGAACCAGTGGTTCAACAACTTAACGTTTTGATCAGTATGCTTTAATTGTCTTCAGGAGAAATTCTTCTCACAAATAAAGCTTACATCCTAGATTAATTGCTTCATTTGGGCATTGAGCAAACAACTGCAAAATGATGATCCTGGAAGAAGTTGATTGATTCTTAACTGACCTGATCTTGTTACCAACAGCTGAACCTCTTGAGAGAAGTGCAGGAGAAGATCAGCACCTTGATGAAGCTGGTTGAATGGATCAATGACATTGAGAGACAGATGGGAAGCCAGCAACCAATGAATGAAGAGCTACGTCAACTGAATGAACAACACCGTGAACAAAAGGTGCTCACTGACAAACAATTCTTGAATCAAATTCTCTTTAACTCTTAGGGAGTATGTTGTTATGATTGATCTTTATGCTCAGAAATTGTTGGTTTTGTGTGCAAATGTCTCTACCCTTCAGCAATTTCAGAAATAAAGTGTATGTTAATATATACCCCTGAACAAAGATATTGATGAAATAGGGAGACCGCCAACATTAGGGCTTCATTGCTCAGTTGGTAGAGTGCCAGAACGTTAATCCGGATGTCGCAGGTTCAAGTCCTACTCCAGTAAATTTGTCTTTGTTCAACCTAAAATTATTTAATATATGAACAGTAGCAGGTTATTGTTTCAGGATATGACCAACATGTTTGTAAGTTTTGGGGCTAAATGGAACCAAGTGTAAAACTTCTGTGGTCTCTTATTAGAATGTCAGACTTTTTTCCCAGATGTTTTTATTTAAATAAAGGGCTTAAATTTTTTCTTTTGAATGTACACAAAAGTGTTTGTAATTCTAATGGATTGTCATTTTATGTGAACTAGAACAGTTTTGTTTTCACTGAATGGATCATTCCGCCATGGTAAGACATGACTAATCAAATTACTGAATGAAGCAGCTTTTGGTGACATTCTAATTTGTACTTTTATTCTACCTAGAATATCCATGAGGACGTACGTGTGCACCATGAGCCTGTTATGCTGGCTGTACACAACGCTCAATTCCTGCTGGAAACACAACCGGACAAACTGAGTGACAGCAACCAAAAACAGCTCAAGGACTACTCAAATGATCTCAAGGTATGTCACTCAAACTCAAATATTCATATGGTTAACCCTTCTACTGTTTCACCATTTAATACCTTTAATATGGTTTTGAATGATAGACACTTTGCCAACCTGTAATATGACATTAAAAGTTGCGCATGAAATCAGGCTTTCTGTTTCTTCTCACCCATACACTCTTGCTTTGCTGAGATGTAAAACAAAGAGCCATTCCAACAGCTCTATTCCATGTACTGCATAGTCTGTGGAACTCCTTGCCTGGTGCATGTTTCCCTCCATCCTACAATCTAGACCGTTTTACTACTTATTGTTATTTTGTTTAGCTTTACTCCATAATTACATGTACTTGTCGTTATTCTACATAGAAGTATGGAAATAAATGTGTATCTGAATTGAATCTTGTTGTGGTTTTATAGATCCACTATGACCGTGTCAACACTGACTCTGACAGCCGCAACCAACACATGACCTCTGGTAACAATGAGTTGCAGAAGTTTGACCGTGAGTTCTCATCCTTTGAGACATGGCTGCGCTCTGCAGAGCGTACTCTAGATGCTTACCTAATGGATGTGGCACGAGACCGTGAATCTCTGCGTAAACAGGTTTCCAAGATCCAACCATTCAACGAGGAGGTGGTGTCACACTCTGCAGACCTGCGCTTCATGAACATTTCTGGCCAGAAATTCCTGGATGAGAATCAGGTATGTACTTTTTTTAGTTGTTCATGGATCTTAAAGAGAAATGATCAGGGTAACGCCCGGTTGATATTTCCTGCGAATGCTTCGTGCGAAGTGAATTTGACGTCACATCTCTGTTTTCTCTGGGAATGTTTTGCAAGGGTTGAGCACAGCCCAACTCTTGTGAATTGTTCGTTGCAAATTTGTGGCGTCAAAATTTGATTCGCATTCGCAGGAAGTATGAACCGGGCTTTAACTGGATCTACGGCCATCAATGCCTGAAGCATTTTAGAGCTTAACACCTCCACTAAATTTAAAACAACTTTCAATCAGAAATATCTATGTCATTGTCACAAATGTCACAAATGATGTGCAAACATGATTTTTACATTTAAAAAAATTGTTTTCCCCCAGGACTTCCGTCAAAAGCTGGGGCAGTTCCGTGAGGCAGTTATGGACAACCAATTCCTGCGCAACTTCCGGGAGGAACCAGAGTCTCATATCATCCTCAACAAGTTGACTGACGCTAATGAGCGTTATGACCGGCTGAAGCTCAAATGCAATGAGCACACTCAACGCATCCTCTACCTGCTCGGTAAAATTATATTTTACTCATCTGAGATTTCCCCAGTGTAATTCTTTTGACAATCATGTCATGTTGACTTTATAGACCCCTTCCATTGGCCACCATTTTTGTTGTCAAACAATGGAAGTGTACACAACTGTACACGCTGAGCACAACTCTCAGCCAATGAAAGCTCTTCATTGACCTTGGTGAGGGGACTGTGTTGGGCTTGTGACGTCTTATGCAACAGGTCTATATTAGAACTTACTTGGTTATAAAACATATTCATCGTTACATTTTTGTTGGCGATGTCTTGTAACTGTTTTGTTCTCTTGATGTAATAGGACTTCATGAGAAGTATCGTTCAGCTGTTGACAACGCCTTGATCTGGATTGAGAACACTACCTGGGAGATTAATGAGATTGCTAGGGAGCCTCTCGGTGAAACCCAAGAGGTGGTCCAGCAACAGATTGATCACATCAAGGTCAGACCCTTCATCATACTTAATACATCTCCTCCTTATCTAATACTACCAAGGAGATCACCCTCAATGTCTCAGCAGCATTAAGATTGCAGATGACCCCCACCCCCTCCCACCCATACTCCAAGTCCTTCCCTATTTTACCAAGGAATAGTGTCTCAGAATCGTACAATTGCAAACATCTTTGTCATGTTCTATGTTATAGCAGCCATTAATACTGGGTAATAATGCAACAAAAAGAGGACCAGCCCCCCTCCCCTAGCCATGATTTGCTTATTCAGTGTATCTGGCAGTGGCTGCTGAATGTGCCGTATCGCCTTGTAACCCTAATAAGGTGCTACATAAATCGGTCTTATAAATAAACCAATTCAATAACCTGTCTTAACAGGTTTCTACAAGTGCCTTGAGTACCTTATTGGTAGATACGTGTGCTATATAAGACTATATATTATTATTATTAAATTGATTTGAATGGAAATTATTATCATTCTTTGCAATCTGCTGTTAAGCAAAGACATTTTGACTAGTACCTCACAATCATTTTTCAAATATACTTAGGGAGTCCAAGACGATGTGTCTCGCCATCTTAAGGATGTTGAGAAGGTCAAGGCAGCTGGTACTGAGCTTGCAGAGGAGCAACCAGACCTCCAACCAGTCATTGACAAGACTGTCAGTAAGTAACTGCTTTCTACCATCTACATCTTTTGTTACTAACTATGGAATTTGAAAAGTAAATTCCTTCAGTTTTCTTTATTACCCATAGTCTGTACATCAGGACCCAATTTCATAGAGCTGCTTAAGTAAAAAATATTGCCTATTCATTTCCTGCTAAGGAAAAAAAAGCAGAAACCAGTCACAAACATTACATGTGACATGATATTTTGGCTGGTTCCGTTATTCTGGTAAGCAAAATTGTTTCATGTTTAACTATTTTGTTGTGCTTAAGCAGCTCCAGGAGTTTGTGCCCCGAAAGCAAGTTGAATTGCTGACTGCAATGTTCAAGAAGTATTTATTTTATTTTATCTAGTTATGATTCGAACCAAGGCCCACAATACCACATGACCTATTATGGAATAGTCATGGCCCCAATTAAAACACCCGGGTGAAGAGAAGCAAATTATGGTTATCCCACTCACCAACGTCTTTTCTTTGACTATCAGATGAGGTCGTCACCAAGTACAACAATTTGGAGACTTGCATGAACTCTCGTTCTAATGACCTTCACACTGCCATGAGGGACATGCATGGCTTGGAAGAAGGCCTAGATTTGAGTCAAAGCTGGCTGGATGAGGTGGAGAGGAAACTCATGCGCATGGAAGGAACAAAGGTCACCGTCAAGCGGGAGCCAGTCCTAGAAGAGATTCAGAATCTCAAGGTGGGTCAAAGGGCTAAGGTTCAGAGGTCAAATCAAAACCCCTCATTTTTTTCTTGTTTTTGACTGTTTGAAATTAATGTTCTGAAAGTTGGTACCATTAAAGGGTGGGAACTGGAAGGCTATAGGTTTTCTCCAACTGTCAGATGCCAAAGGTTCAGAGGTCAAATCAAACACCCTTCATTTGTTTCTTGTTTTTGACTATGTTTAAAAGCAATGTAATGACAGGTGAGTAAAAAGGTTAAGGGAAACGAAGATAGAACAAACAATTAAGTTATACTTCTACACTGATAATTTAGAATTTAAATGATATGGGAATGAATTTTGCAGCCTTTTTACTTTGGAAGCCTTTGGGGTTTTTAAAGTATAATTTTCAGCAGTCTCCCTTACAAAGGATAACAAACCAGTGTTTTCAGAAGAAAATGAAATTCAGACTTGTGTGAATGATTTAGAATTCTAATGTCTGTCTTTCTAAAACCAGGGTGTTGAACAAGACCTGAAACAACACCGCTCTACCATTGACACACTGACTGAAAGGGTCGGTAAGGTCAGCCAGACCTCCAACCCCATCGTGGCACGTAACCTTCAGTCACAGATGGAAGGAATCAACCAGCGTTACAACAAGCTTTGTAGCGCTGTAGGTGTGTATGATGACGATCTACGTGGCATGCTGGACAAGCTTGGCAAGCTGCTGGATGATGTAGATGCTTTGGAGGATTGGCTGTTCCCGGTCTTAGACACCGTGGAGTCCAGAGACTTGAAGAAGCAAGATATTCCTGAGATTGAGAGGGTCATCCAGGTAAGATCATTTATCAACCATCTTGGTCTGGTTCCTTATATGTTGTCTGATTAAAGCAATGATGCTATTAAAGGCCCAGACTATTTCCTCTATCTTGCCTTATTTTAATTGCAGGGAAATAATGTGAATTTTGTTTGATAATGAATATCTATCGAGAGTGATAGGGGTAGATATTGTTATTATGACCGATTAACTATATTGGTCTCATAAAGACAATTAGTGATCCTGCAATATTACTTGATTTGCCATGAGATATAAGAATTGTTATTTTGATTTGATTGATAAATCACTGTGGAATAATGATTGTTGCAGAAAATCACCAGAGAGGTTGACACCCACACGCCTGAGTACAAGCGTATCGCCAAGGTAGCTGAAGATCTGATCAAACATCACAGAGCCAGGGACTCTACCTTTGTGTCTGACCTCATGAAGGGATTGGACAGGAACTGGCAAACCATGGAGGAAGCTCTCACCAGACTGTAAGTATTGGGCAGAGCCAAGAGTAGCCAAGAGTAGCCAAGGGCACTGTATAGCCAAGAGTGAGAGACAGTGCTTAAGTTTTTGTTTTTGTTCAGTCATATTTTGCTTAACCCTTTAGCAGTTGCAGAAACTAGAGTTATTTACTCTTTGATTCTTTGTAGGTGGAAAACAACAATTTTTATTTTGGCGACAATGTGTTATTTTTTAGACCGTTGTAATATTGAGTTCGCACTTTATCTAAGGCTGTTTGAAGCGTTTAAGATCAATTGCATGTGTAAAACTCAAGATACAACTTGCCAAACTTCTCTGGCGGTTTGGGGGTTTTGAGGAGGAAAGGTTTAATTACGAAATAAATGTTGATGAATGTTTTGTTGTTTAGGAATGACTACCTTCAGGAGAGGAAACAGATCTACAACAAGTATCGTAACTCTGTCAAGGTGGTCAGTATGTGGCTAGAGAGTACCAACATGAAGTTTGACCAGCTACCTGACATTGCAAGAGAGCTAGAAACCCTCAAGAACCAACTAGAACAATTGAAGGTGAGATATCTTAACTTAATCTGGGCCCAATTCCATGGCTCTACTTACTGCCGAATTCTGCTCTTGCGATCACCTTTGTTCCCTTACAGGGCAAGCGCAAAATTTCTGCACTAGCTGTGTAAGCGAAAAGTGCCTAGTAGCGTGGATGATGCACATGCACAAGCAGAAATTCCTTGCTCACCTTTGAATACACATGGCGTAAGCACGGAATTCCCTGCTTATTGTTAGCGCCAATTGTTTGCTTACAGTAAGCAGAGCAATGGAATTGGGCCATGATGAAGTTCATAAGTGTTCGTAAAGTTGTTCAAATATTTCATTCAGGTCATAATTGTTTTAGTTGTACCAAAGTCCATTGAGAATGCAGTGATTTTTGACAAGATTGGTTTTGGACATGAAGTTAATTATCCCCTTCTTTGATTTACAATCAGCCACTGAAGCGTGAAGTCACTGGATTCAAACCCAAGATCAATGAGACCTATGAGCTTGGTAAGACTTTGGATCAGTTGATCCAAGCTGCAGAGACTGTAGTGACTAACCGCCGACGCTCAACAAAAGTCGCTAGCGGTGATGTACCCCAGATGGAACGCCGTGTGGTTGAACTGCAACAGAACTTCCAGGTTTCTGAAGGTAATAAACGTTTTATATTTCAATTCTTGCACATTTGATGCAAAGTGTATGTAAAGATTGTACTATGCAAAAAAGTGACATCAGGGCTAAAAGATCCTTAATAATAAAAATAATAATAGTTGCTTCTTATATAGCGCGTAAATCCGTCACTAAGTGCATGTCACAAAGTGCATGACGCTCATGGCGCTCCAAAACTATCCTTACTACAATTGGTAGGAACCTCATTAAAATGGTCAGTTGGTGATATATCTTCTCCAATAAAGATAAACAAATATGAACAAATATCTCTGTGATTTATTTATATAATTTTGTTGAGATTTTTAGCTACTTTAGGTTGTTTTGGTTATAAAAAATAGATAATGGCAAATTAGGACCTTAAAGGACTAACATCATCATCATCACAATGCCAAGAGATGTTGTCTTGCCTGTAGGCGCCCACTTTTACGAATTGGCTGTGTCGAGAGTTGTTGAATCCCATTCTGCGTTGCCCAGCATCCATTAGTTCAGCAACTAAAAGATGACTCCACTGTTTTAAGTTGTTCACCCGTCTGTCTCAAGGTCGTCCTGGTCTTCTCTTTGTATGTGGTGGAAACCCTGCGACCACTGCAGCTGATAGACCACAGCTTTACAGCACTGAAGCTGACAACATTCTCTTCTGACAAAAACATTAAGGGTTTATTTTAATTATTGTCAAATTATTTTTTCTGCAGACACTGAAGTTATGCGTGAGGTCAAGGGGCTTCGTAATGACTACGAGAATCTTGACAAGAACGTGAACCTTCGTGAGGACTCGATCCAAGAGATGTACGAGATAATCCGTCAGTACAACGAGAGAAACAGAGACCTTCAGGATCTGTTGGAATGGAGTCGTCCAATCAAGACTAGACTGAAGGAACCTATTCCTGATATCAGAGATATCTCCTCACTACAGGCCGTCATCACTGACCACAAGGTACAGCTTTTATTATTGTCACAATTAGAAATTGTTGCTTTTGTAATTCTGACCAAAGTTGAGATGGTGTTGCATTTGACCCTTAACAGTCATGACAACATAAAAAAAAACCTATTAATAATATTATTGGGTTATTAAAATCACTCTTTGCAACTGGAAGGTTGAATTATACAGTGCTTACTGAAAGCTAAAAGCTTACAAGTAGCAAAAAGGGGAGTCATATAGAAATAGTCGAAAGCCACATAAACAACAAATTCTTTTTTAAACAACAGGGCAAGTGACAAGAACAAAATGCAGGTATAAAGAATAAAACAAAATTAACTGGAATATTCATAGAAAATTTAAAAAAATTGGTGTGAAAAACAAGAGTTAATGTTCAAATCATTGAAATGCTTCTGTATATGATTTCAAGACAGATAATTTTTCAATTTAATAATAGATTTATTTTCATTTTCCTGGTATACTTAGTAATATTTAAACATATCAATTTAATTTGTGATTGAATCTAACAGGCCCTTCACAGTGAGTTGCTATCTCGTCGTCCAGTCATGTTAGAAGCTATCCAGAATGCTGAACACCTCCTTCATGACCGTCGTGACAAGCTGACCCAACCACAGGTACAGGAGATGCAGCAACGTATCAGTGAGCTGAGAGAGTACTATGAGAACATGGTTGGCTTCTCTCTGGAGAGACTGAATGCTCTGCGTGACATGATGGCCTTGCTGGACTCTGAACAACGTGACAAGGTAGGGTTAGAATACACTTCATGTAGGGAGAATTGCAGAATTAAACAAGCGGTAATTCGAGAATGAACCACGGATAAACCTGGAAAAGCTCAAAAAGATTGAAGCTAACCTTGAGTTACCGCCTGTTTAATTTTGCATTCGTCCCTTACTAGCATTGTTAACTTTAGACCATTCAAATCTCATTCAAATAATATTAATAATAATTACATTTATAGAGCGCTTAATATGTATAATTCTAAGCACTAAAACCAGACTATTCAGATTGACAAAACAGATGGGTTTTAAGTGATGATTTGAAAGTATCCTATGAAGTATCCTATTTTAAGATCAAAGATCTTCTTGAAATAATGCACTGTCATTATCCTCTCCGTTCTGCTGCCTCAACCTGACTTGTAGTCCCTCAATCTCAAACTACACACTATGACAATCGTGTCTTCTCTCACATTGAACCAGTCTTGTGAAATAATCTACTTACTTTTACTCTCTCAACACATTTCAAACTCAAATTAAGAAACTTCAGTTTACTGCAAGTTATTAATGTTCATGTTATTGAATGTAATTTTCTGTAGAGAGCTTTGAAACTTTGTGGAATGTTTTTCTGTAGCACCTTGAATAGTATTATGTTAGAAAGTGCACTTTTTGTTTTTGAATTTATTCTGTCTTTAATTTGACCAACGTTCAAAGCACGCAGGACTTCCACAGTCTGTTCATGGTGTTGCATATTTGTGTATTTTCCTGTGTGTTTCAGGTTGCCCTTGAGCGTGAGACCAAGCTGAAGGTAGACAACCTAGTGGATCTTCTGGACTGGGTGACAAAGGCTGAACAATCTCTTGGCAATGAGCAGCCTCTCCAGGAGCAACATCCACCACTAATGCAACAAGTCAGAGATCACAAGGTAAACCACACTATATACCTCATCTGGGCTCAATTTCATGGCTCTGCTTACTATAAGCAAAGAATTACTACTTACAAAAACAGGGAATTCGGTGCTTACGTCAAGCCTATTTCACAAGTTAGCAAGGAATTTTTGCTTGTTCGTGTGTGTACTTTACAATTAGTAGGCATTCTTTGCTTTAATACACAGCTTGTGCAGAAATCGGTGCTTGCCATGTTTAGAAGACTGGTGAGCTCAAACACAGAATTTGGTGGTAAGCAGAGCCATGAAATTGGTCCCTGATGACGCATCCACTAAAGTATAATATTCATCAAGAATTTTGTTGATAAGGACGGTCCTAACAGAAGTGCTATCAAGGCAATTGTCAAGTTTGTTTAGTTTCAAATAAGAATTGTTGTATTTTATTTGTCTATTTCTTCTTTATTATTTTTATTTCAGAGCACCAATGATGACATTCTGGCTCACCAGCAACCAGTCCTACTGGCAGTTCACACCACAGAGACCTTCCTGGAGAACCGTGGTGCCCAGCTCGGCCCTGATGTCCGTAACAAATTACAAGAAGGCAAGACCGCCCTGCAGACCCGCTACAACACAGTGGCCAGGGACTCGGAAACTCGAATGCGACAACTCAATGGTAATGAAGACGTCCTGGAGAGTCTGGAGCCAGATTCTGCCAACTTTGAAGAGTGGTTGAAGGGAGCTGAACGCTCCATGGAGAAGTTCCACAGTGAGATGGGCGGCGACGCTGACACCATCCGCCGCCAGGTCAAACAGCTCAAGGACTTCAACGAGGATGTCTTCAGCCACAAAGGTGACCTGAAGATGACCAACATCGCCGGGCAGAAGTTCGTCAAGGGAGCTGATATCTACCGCAAGAATCTCGCTGACTTCCGAGCAAACAACCTCCCGCGTCAATTCAACCAGAAGTTTCGGGAGCAGCCAGAGACCAACTTGATCCGTGACAACCTGAACAACCTGAACGCCCGCTACGACCGTCTTCAGAATGCCAGCAGCACTCACTTCTCAGTCCTGAGCGACCTCCTGGATAAGTTGACTCGCTACAAGGACTCCATTGAAGTGGTTACAAGCTGGTTGCAGGATGCCTACGAGACGCTGAACAGGCTGACAAAGGAACCTCTTGGTGTTGAGCCCGAGTTTGTTCAGAAGCAGATTGATCGGATCAAGGTAGGGCAATCTTTCCAGATGTCATCTTAGCTGGCTTTATATTAGAGTGATTTTTGACTTTTAGAAGAGCAACGAGACTCCACTTTGAAAGAAATGTTAAAGTTTGTAGTTCATAAATTGACTGAACATTATTTTCCACTCGACACTTTTATGAAATTACGCCTAGTTGTTGGCAGATATTAATCAAGTACTCATGTGAGGTCATGGTACAGCATTCCTTTCTTCATTTATCAAGTGAGGTTTGCGGAGACTTCATTTTCATAATCTCTCCTTATGGTTTAACAATTTTGATTTATCAAACCACTACCATCACCGATTCTTCTCCTTAAACCTCACTTGATTGTATTCCCACCTTGCAAAGTTTCAAATCGTATTCATCATTTAATTTATTCCCACTTTTGTTATCAGATGTTCAACACTGACGTGAATGCTCATTCCAAAGATGTAGAGCGTTGCCGTGAGACTGGTCAGGAACTGGTGGATGCTCATCCTGAACTCAAGAATGATGTGGAGAAGACAGTTGGTAAGATTATACCCTAATGGTTAGAATCAATGGTAATTTGTGATTGGTGTAACTTCAAAAAATGACATCATTTTCAAATGGAAATGTATTGTTCATGATTTGCACCAACTTGACATGTTATGGATATTCAACTGCTTATCTGACAGTTTTTGGAAAGTTGAATTTTTATTTGATTCCATATTTTTCATTGTTAATGTTGTGATTTTTAATTTTTTATTTGTAGGAACCATCATTGACAAGTACAACAGTCTGAACATCCAGTACACTGAACGTGTCAACCAGCTCCACACCACCTACACCAAGACTACAGACATCCAAGATAACATGGACAGGATCTTGAAGTGGCTGAACACTGTAGACAGGAACACTACACAGCTTGAGGAAGGCACTGTGATCCAGGCCAAGAAGCAACCTCTAGTGGAGAGCTGTAACGTACAGAAGGTAAGTAGAGTGGGAATTGGTGGTAGTATAGGGTGGGTGTGTTTAGGAAAATAGAAGGCACAGTTGTAAAGATTAAGAGTTGGAGGTCTGTATTATACAGGATTGGTAGAGCTGACAAAATTGTCACAGACGGTGTTCTTGTTTTGTATGATCTACCATATACACAAAACAACAAACCTGAGAAAAGTTGGGCCTAATCCAGTAACAAATTGAGAAACCCTGCACAATTTTCAGCATGTAACCACATTGTCTATAGTTTTGGTTGTAACAACCGGAATTAGCTATTGCGATTTTTGTTTGTGTTTTCAGATACAGTTAACTTGATTATAGCTTCTTTTCAGAGGGAAAAATGGTTCTGGTATTAATTTCATAATCAGTAATTTCTCAGAATAGTATTAAATAATGTCTTTTTTCTGTACCAATCCTGTAAAATACCTTCAAGGATGAAGTTGTGGCAAGATATTAAAACAGTCGGGGAAACATCTTAAAAACAGACGAACATTCAGGAGGTTCAAATGCAAGTGAAGTATGAGTTTCATGATAAATCAAGAAGCAGTAAGAGGTTGAAATATTGTTGCTATTTCTCAACAGACCTTTGTGAATGAACTTGAAAGCTATCGTCCTACCATTGAGGCCATCAACATGAATGCAGCACCACTGATCCGTGAGAGTACACCAGAGATGGCTCGTACAATCCAAACCAAACTGGATAAGATCAACAAGACATACACCAATGTCAATGACCGTACCAAGGTAAGTGACTATAGTTACAATCAAGTAGACAAGAGAGTGTAAGTCTCACAGGTATTCTCACAACATTTCTTTATAGTTTTTTGTTTATAACCACATGTAAATTTGTCAACCCTCTCTGTGATGCTGATTACAAAATTTGAGTGGAGGGGGAAATGACTCTGTTTACTCAAATTAAGATCCATTGAATAGATTCCAAGTGCCTGTGCAGTTAAACTATATTTACTGCTGACAGTGCAGTCAATAGTGTGTAGTCTTTGAGAGTGTTACATCAGAGTTCTGGATTGTCGAAGTGTGAGTTCAAATCCAAATAAATTTAGGCAAGATACTTGTGTGCATGACCAAAACTAAGTTGTGTACTATCTTTAAAATAATTATATTTGGTTGGATGTATTTCTTGACAGACTCTGGGTGACAATTGGAATGACACCCTGGACGAAGTTGTAACAACAGAGGAAACAGTGGACACTCTGGAGGACTTTGTTCTCCCGGTGGTAGAGCAACTGCAGTCAGAGGAACTCATGAAGTTGGACACTCCTCAGCTCAGCAAGAAACTCAAGGTGAGTAGCAAAATTGAAATATCCCAGTCTTGAAGAAACTCACTTATTAAGTAGAAAATGCTTCCCATTTAGATTGCAATTCTTAAAATCGGCAAGAAATTCACGGTGAGTTTTTATGCTTTATGCTTGACTTGCAACTTATTTGTAAAGTCTGGCGCACTGTTGTGTGTAATTTTACTTTCCTTGTTAGTTACGATGTTTGACTTTTCTTTATCATACTTGAATTAAAATAACCAGTCTTATTCCTCACCTTCTCTATACAGGATATCACACAACAGGTGGATAGACAGCGTCCTCAGTACCACAAGACCAAGAAGCTGATGGAAGACCTAGCCAAGAACAAGACGATTCGTGATACGACCAACGTTACTACGATGATGAACAATACTGATCGTAACTGGAACACTCTGGAGGACATCCTCAATACAAGGTAGGTAGTAATCATGGACAGCATTAGGAATGCCCTAGAAACTTATAGGCCTGAAAACATAATGTGAATAGAAGAAAATAAAGACATGAGGAGTTTTAGATGTGGGTGGAAACCAGGGGCCAATTTCATAGAGCTGCTTAAGCACAAAAAGTAGCTAAGCACAACAAAATCATGCTTTCCGGATTAAGGTTACCAGCCAAAATGTTATGTCATATGTACAATCTCTGACTGGTATCCTGCTTATTTTTGTTTAGCAGAAAATTGTTAAGCAATATTTCCTGCTTAAGCAGCTCAATGATATTGTGCCCAGATTGGACCTGATTTTATGGTTTTGCTTACAGTAACACTTTACGCTTACTGGCATCATTCTACGTTTCAATGCTAGTATCAGATTTCTGCTAGCTGTGTATTACAAAGCAAAGTATGCTTAATAGTTACAAAAAGAATTCTCCTCTAACCAGTGAAAATACTTGCGTAATGCAGATATTTCTGCAACAGTTAGCAAAGATTGTTTACTTAAGGTAAGCAATGTTTCAAAATATGGTGTACATTATGACAATTGATGTTTGTATCCTTAATATTTCTGCAAACCAACAGGACTCAGCAACTTGAGGAGTTGGAAGACATGAATAGACGTTACAATACCTGTAATGAAGACATCAATCGCATGGTTGGTACCATCGAGAGGAAGTTTGACCAACTACCCTCAGTTACTAGAGACACAAAGGTCATCTCAAGTCAGCTCAACACTGTCAAGGTAAAACAAAATCACCTTCTTCTTGTCTGCCATGTGTTTAACAAAACAATAATTTCATGTATTTTAAAACTATACAGCTCCATTTTGTTCATGGTAGAAACCATTACAGAAACATGAGTTGGATGAATAGAAAAGTTCAGAATTATTCTGACAAGTTCAGTACCACTTCCCATCTTAACCTCAAAAGCAGTATCCTTTTAATGCAACTATTTATTTGGTACCAAAAAAAGGCTGTTATTTTGATTCAATGTAAACATTGTTTATACAAACAGAGATCTGATCTGTCCATGGTGCTATCGCATACTCTTCTGTCCATGGTGCTATCGCATACTCTTCTGTCCATGGTGCTATCGCATACTCTTCCTTTATGTATTATAACCATTCAATTCAGTTTTTTAAATTTAATTTTACATTTATTTCCACATTGTCGAAAAATTTCAAATTTAAGTAAACAAATACAGATGAAGTATTGAAATCAAATACAATCAAGAACTCATTGAAAAAAAACCAAGATAATAGAATGGTTTAGGAGCAAACCAATTTGGGGGCATTTTCAGAAGCCAAAAGGTGGCTTGTATTGAAATGCCCACTAACAAATAGACACAATTTACAGCGAAAACAAAAGCAACAAACAAATATCGACAATACATACATTCAAGTCTTACATTACTGGTTCTTTGCAGAGAAATCACACATCTTGAAGAGATATTTACATCACTCTTATACCACAAGCCTCTCCACCATACGAATGATCAACTTTGACTAATGTCAATATTTTTTCCCTTACAGCCCTTGCAGAAGGAGACGGTCCAACTGAAGCCTAAACTGGAAGAGATGTCAAACATCTGCAAGACATTGGATAACCTCCAACAAGAGGTGATTAGGCCTGTCCAGTCAGCGCCAGTACACCGTACTACACAGCTGGGTACTGTCACCAGTGAACAGCCACAGATCAAAAAGACTAAGAGGACCTTTGAGGAACTCACCAAGAGTGCTTTCCTACCACAAGGTAAGGCAAATCCTCTAAATGATTACCATTGGTATAAAGAACTGGGGTCTTAGAGGTGGAAGGCCAACCAGACCACCATTCAGTGTAGCTGGACCAATGAATTGGAACAATCTTCCTCCTGTCATTGGGGAATCTGTTTATCTTTATTTCATAAAGCCCTTTAAGACTCACCTCTATCCATGATAATTTGTATTATGTGCGCTGTGATCTTGATGGAATTGCGCCTTATAAGTTTTGATTGTTATGTTATGTTATGTGAGCTTTAGATTGATACTAGGCAAATTGTTTTATGATTACAAGTCCATTATTTTCTTGTAAACAGAGTCTGACGTCAGTCGTACCTATAACACCTCCAACAACCGATTTGACACTCTGAACAAGAACATCAATTACCGACTGGAGGATTTGGAGCTGATGCAGAACTTTGTGGATCATTCAGACAATGCCAATGACCTCTTGTCTTGGACAATGACCACTGATGCTAAGCTGGACCGTCAGGTACCAACCAGTAACGATATCGATACGCTGTCACAGGAGATCGATAACTACAAGGTAAGAATGATATCTTCAATCAGTCGTGTTGATTTGTTCTCATTTTGGTTATGGCAGAAGGTGTTTCCTAAATTGTTTAGTATCAGTGTCTGGTTTCTACATTGTCACAAACACTGTTAACAATTTAATGTGTTTGGTACAGTGTCAAGCTGTATTGAAGTTCCTTCAGAGTCCTTACAAACATTTTTTGAAAGGAACACCACAAAGGTTTCTTTGTAAAAGACACGTTTATAACAGTACATTTTGATCATGAAATTTGAATAACATTGTGGCAAAAGCAACAGTTGCGGTGGGTACTGTAGAAGAAATTTGAGGCAAGGTTTTTGTATGATCCAGTTTTTGCCCTTACACTGCTGGTTTTAAGCACTGTATACTCGGTACTTTCCTGAGTCTTGTGAAAAATGGATGCAAAATTAACATCTATTAACAAGTTTTTGTAATTTCTTGATAGTTACTGGTGAAGGATATCGACAACCATGAGCATCCCATCAATGACATGATCCATCGTATCGACACCTTCTACAATCAGAACATTGATCGACTGTCTCCTGAACAGAAAGACGCCCTGCAACGACTCAGCAATGATCTACGCAATCGCTATGATGAGTTACTGAGGAAGTATCGTCAGGAACTCTTGAACTCTGAGAATCATCTGAATCAGCTCAGGAATGAGCAAGAGGAGTCGGTATGTACTGAGTCTTAATTATCAAGACTAGTAATTAAGAGAAAATGGAATTGGCTGTTGCAAACTTCTTACCAACCAAAAGGACATAATGGGTATAAATGCACAGAATGGTTAATGGCCTGATGTTTCGACCCTAGCAGAGTCTTTCTCGAAAGCTAAATGACAACACAACACACATACACAGGTATACTGGTGTATCAGAAGTAATCGAGAGGAAAGAAATGAAAAAAGAGAGAGAGAGGCAGAAAGCACCCCAAAAAAGCAAGGGATAAAAAATGAAGGAGATGAGAGTGGGGGGGGGGGGTGTAGAGGGAAGGGACCACCCCAGTATTCCAATTTAAATCTTAGGTTTTTGCCAAAATTTGATGTATGTGGTACTACACAAGCCAACCAATCTTAAAATGGCATAACACTTTATTGGAGTGTTTATCAAGTATTTTGTTGGACTTGGGATAAAATGCCAAGAGAGCTAGTCTTAAAGATTAAGCTAACATTGGTCCATTTTTATTTTTAGTCTACCCTGAATCGACGAAGCCAGAAGATTCTTGAGGATGTGGTTCAGATCAATAACTGGATGGACAATGCTGAGAAGGGTCTAGCATCTGAACAACCACTGAGTGAAGAGACTCGACCTCTCACTCAACAGGTCAACCAACACGGGGTAAGTTATGCAAACTTATAAGTCAATATACAGGCCTCTCAATTGTCAGGAGTTCTCCTGATATTTCATTTCTGAGGTTTTTTAGAAAGCGTAAAGTTTAATTATTGATATCATTTATTTGTATTATGGTGTATTAAAAAACTGCTCATTTTCAGCCTACAGGGTGAGTTACAAAACGGTGTACATGAAAAAATATTAGGAATATTTTGCATTTTGAAATGCCACAAAAGAGCACTATATGAATTGGTCATATTATTATTATTATTTTGTTATGATAACTGAGTCTGTAAATGCTCTGTTTGGTAGCTGTTTATAAGTAGGGGGGAAAAGAGACTGATTAATTATTAGGTGGGTATGCCCTTAAAAATACTGTTTTTTATTTTTGTTGCAATAAAAACAGCATGAACAAATGAGGGGATTAATGTTAAAAGGGTAGAATATGGCAGTGTACTACTACTGTTTCATGAACACTGCATTTACTGACATGAAACAGTTAAGAAAAATAGTTGCCCAAATAAAAAATAAAAATGAAGTTGCTATGAACATCTTCCCATGGCCTATAATCAGAGAAGTAAATTGTTCATTTTGTTTCTGAATTTTTTCAGACTCTTCATGAGGACATTGTCAAGCAGCAGACCCCAGTTGTCAAGAATGTGGAAGAAGCTGTCCGCTTTTTGGATCAGTACGGCCCTCGTCTTCGTGATGCTGACCGTAACAAGCTCCACAACATTGTAGACAACCTCCAGCCTCGCTATGACGTTGTGAGCAACCAGTCCCATCAACGCCAGACTAAGCAGAACTATGGCCTGAATGATCTGAATAAGTATGAGACTGAAAAGGACTCCTTCTCCACCTGGATCGACACTGCTGAGAGACAGCTACAACAGGCTCAGAAGAATGTCCCACAGGATCTAGACACTCTGAGGAAGCAGATTGAAGACCAGAAGGCTTTCACTGAGGAAGTCAATGATCAGAAGGGAGACCTGAAGTTCATCAACATGACAGGGCAGAAGTTTACCAATGATGCTAAGGTGGGTTTGTGTTTTGATGATCCAGCAGTATGAAAACATAATTTTTAAAATGTACATTAAAGCAGATATTTTTCAGACTTTAATCTGATTTCTGAATGTTTTTCCCTTGGGAAAAATGAGAAAAAGCTGTTCCTACCTTTTTCCAAGGACCAAATATCATGCCTGTTAAAGTCATGAAGCAAAATATGACCTTGTTTTAATCATAGATTTCCGACTGCAACCACGTCTTGTTTCCTGACGATGGACAAAGTATACTATCCGAAACGCTGAGTCCATCGGTTCTTCTCAGAACCACCAATCACTCAAAAGAAATATGTCTTATGTTTATTGTCTTTCCACCATGCAAACCTTCAAATCTTAGAAGGCTTGTTTGTTGTTACAATTGTTGGATGTATTGCTATGAGCTGTCATTTCTTATTTTTATTTGAATAACAGAACTACAAGTCTGATTTGTCTGAGTTCCGCGCCACAACCATGCCTCGGGAATTCATCCGCTCCTTCCAAGAGAACCAGGACACCAACATCATCCGTGACCAGACAACTGACCTGAATGACCGCTACACCAACCTGAAGACCAGCAGCATCCACTTCACTAACAGCCTGGCCGACATCGCCGACCGGCTCCAGCGCTACCAGAACTCGGTCAGCGTTGCTGACCGGTGGTTGGGGAATTCACGGACCACGTTGGACAACTTGCTCAGCAAACCAGTGCCAGCTGAAACTTCTGAGATCCAGAAACAGATTGATGATCTGAAGGTATGCTTTCAAATAATAACAAAATCATTGATTTTTAGATTTTTAAAGCGATGAAAGGGAGTGATGATATTGAACATCTGAAGGTGTTTGTTTCAAGGAAGTTAATAAGACACCGTTGGTCTTTAAAAGAGCAAGAAAGTAGTTGATTTTCATCTTGTGCAAGAAGTTCCTACTTATGTTTTTTTGTATAAAGTTTCTATTAAATTGATTTCCTTTCAAAAAACCACTGTCTTATCTTTTTAATGGTTTATTCAGTTTTCTATATTTTTATAATTGAACGTTTGAATCAAGGTTTCCCCAGGATAAACAAGAATAAAAACATAAATAAAATAAATTTCAAGTTTATATGTTGAGATTGAAGTCCAATTTTGTATTCCATTCCATGCTCAGACATTCATGGACGATGTGATCCACTTCTCTGATGAGATTGACACTGTGAAGACCTTCGGTGACAAACTCTGCTCAGTTCAACCTCAGCTTGGCACAAGTGTTGGCCGTACCACGGAGGATGTAAACCATCGCTATAACTCCCTCCATGGACAGATCAATGATCGTCTGAATAACCTTCAGGATGCCCTGGGCCGCTCCCGCAGCGTTCAGGACAGCCTGGATGGACTCCTGAGATGGTTGGACCAGGCTGAGAAGGAAGCTCATATCATGGATAAGGGAACTGTCATCAAGGTGGAGAAGGAACCTCTGCAGGAATGCTCACAAACTTGTAGGGTAAGTCTTCTACCTTGATACTCATTGTCTCACCTGGACCGTGCTGATTTCTCTGAGACTGTCTGCAGTTCTTCCTTTAGCGGCTGCAAGATCTGACCTACTTCCACTCAACCAAAAAGGTCAAAGAAGTAAAGGTCATTATCTGAATTGACAATTTCCATTTTAATATTCTTGCTACAGGTCTTCCAGACCGACGTTGACAACCACGCACCTGTGGTGCAATCCATGAATGATGCCGTCGGCAAAGTGATCCGCATGAGCGAACCCAAAGTCGCTGAGGTGTTGAAGAACCGCATGGAAGAGGTAAACAGCCGCTTTGCCGGAGTGGACCACACTGCCAAGAGACACGGTGGCCAGCTGACCGATCTGAACGGCAAGCTGAATGAGTTTGAGAAGGAGGTAGACCTGTTGGAGAACTGGGAGCTACCGTTGCTGGAGACACTGGAGTCCAGACGCTTCATGAAGGATGAACTTCCAGCTGTCTACAGTAAACTCACTGTAAGTGTAGACTTATGGACTCCAAGCCTTATGAACTCCAAGCCTTATGAACTCCAATGATGTTTGGAGACACAAATTACAATAAAAGTTCCATTAAATTACATCAAAATACCAACAATAAAAATAAATTTTAATTATTGTAAAAAAAGAAGAAAAAAGTTTGCATCACGTAAATTCAGTTCACACGCGCCCTGACATGATAAAAAAACACTGTGAATTGAGGTATTTTTCTGTTTCCTGATTCTCTACTCTCTTTCTCCCTCACTTAGGATGCAACACGTCAAGTTGAGAACCACAAACCACAGTTGAGTAAGGTACACAAGCTTGGTGAGGAGTTACTAACTCATCCTAGAGGCAATGACACCACTTACGTCCAAAAGGTCCTGGACAGCGTGGATAGCAACTGGGAGACCATGGAGGATGTACTGGAGAAGAGGTAGGAAATAGTACTCGGGCATGTTGGGTTGGAATTGAAACCAGGCTGGCTTAGTGGTTTCTCTCCCTGCCTTTTTTTCTGTGGACCCCAGTTCGAATCCCACTCCAGACTGCAGCCTTGCTTGTGGACTGGGTTTTCAGTCCCTACCTGATTACATGGGTTTTCTCTATTGGGGTTTTCCTCTCACATGTAAATCTGAACATTTCTTGTTGTTTCCTATTCATCCTGTTATTGGTGCTAATTGTGCAGTTGGATGTATAAGAAATATAGTATAAAGGAAAGTAAGATTGTCCTAGTTTTGTTTTTTACAGAAACTATCAAAGAGACGGAATATGAAACAAATCATTTATTGAGGAGTCTGAGTAAAGTTGTGTGCATGTTTAAATATATTCATATCAACTTTACAAAAGAGGCAGACTTTTCAAAGTTTGTAAAACAAAACCTAATCGGGAATTTTTGTTATAGGAATTCTCAGTTTGAGAATCGCCAGGCAGCGGCTAAGAAGTACGGCGCAGCAAACAAAGACACCAGCTACTGGCTGGACAACACTGAACGTCGTGTCCACCAACTCCAACCAGTCTCCAGGGACACAGACACCATTGACATCCAGCTGAAGGAGGTACGACCCGTTCGTCAGGAGGTGGTCGCCTATGAACCCCAGATCGTCAATGTCTGCAATCTGGGAACAACCCTGGATAGACTGGTCAAGGAGACTGAATCACCGCTGGCTGTCATGCCACATCAGAAGTCCACTTCTGTTGGTCAGCTCAGACGCCCTGGAGAGAGGCTTAGACCCAAGATCTTTGAAGAACACCTTGACCAAAGCTTCTTGGAAGGTGAATACCTTTAAAGAGACTGTAAATATTTACAGCATTTAAGCATTCAAATTTGCTTAACATAATTTTAAAAAATTAAGTTATGGCAGTTCTGACGAAGTAATATTTGTGGTTGGTTTCCTTTCCTTTTTTGCTTAGAAGAAAAAAAATTTAATTATTATTTTTTGTTCTTAATAGGAAAATCTATGAAATCAGAAATAGAACTAGGGAAAAATTCTAAGATATTTGATTGTTTTTGAATGCACTGTTTTTTTAAAACTAAAAATCTGTAAAATGAAACTTGCAGAGCTTGATAACGCTAATTATCATACTTTTCTCTATTATTTATGACAGAGCAATCTCCAATCCTTGACGAGACCCAACAGACTCGCCACCGCTATGATGATCTCCTGAGACGCTTGACCGGTCGTCAAGACCTTCTGGAGCTCCTGAGTGAGTACAACAGCATCAACAACCGTCTGAAGGACACACAGGAATGGGCAATCACCATGGATGCCGAGCTCAACCAGAAGAAGGGAGGAAACAAAGATCTGGGATCACTGACTCAAGGCATGGATGATATCAAGGTACGAGGCTTTCTTGCTGTCTCTGACTCTTAAGGTCTTGTCACACAGGGCAATTTTACTGGCGAATTGGAGGCAACCAACTGCAACACTGTGGCAGCACAAGAGACATTCTTCTATCTGTAACTCACCATCCTCAAGAAAATGAGAAAATTGATATTTGAATGAATTTTCTTATTGGCAATTGTCTGGAACTGGTTGCTTTTAATGTGTGACATGGCCTTTACAGTTTTATCTTTGTCTCATTTGTGGCAAAGGAAAATCAGATTAGCACCCACATTTATGTCTGAAGTGATTGTCAAAAATTTAAAATGATAAACAAGTGCCTTGTTGAACATGATTTTAAAAGAATTATTTCAGATAATCATGTATCGGCAATTTGTAAAAACTATGTTTTTTGAAAAATGATATTTTCCTGAAAATGTTGAAGAATTGTACCATTCCTTTATTATTATATTATTATTATTATTTTTATTATTATATATTTCTGGTAATAAAACCATGGATGCCTCATAACTGAACTTAATCACTGTAACTCGCAAGCCAGAGAGAACCTGTTTACAAGGTGCGGCTTATTTGTGAACCAGAAACACCTGGGTTAACCCCTACTCTTCCATGATAAGTGTTCTGTGTTCTTTTATGTGCACTACCAATTCTAGTACACAGGACCTATAACTTAATGTCCCATCCGAAGGACAAAGCAATTATGGTAAAGTATCTGGCCAGGATTGGGACTCGATCCAACACTCTGCTGGTCACAAACACTAGAGCTTGAGTCCAGTGCTCTTAACCGCTCAGCAACGACAAATACAGTTATCTTGGATTAACAAACATTCAATTCAATCTCTATTTGGATATTCTTACAATTTTTTTTTTTTTCATATCCATCGTGAACCCATTCTTCCTACAGAGTATCCAGACCAGCATCCGCAACAAAAGAGCTCCAATACAGGAGGTGATCAGTGAAGCCGAGGCGTACCTTCGTGTCAACAAAGACAAGCTGTCACCAGAGCAGATTGAGACCATACAGAAACGCATAAATGAACTCAGGACCTTCTTGGATCAAATCTGGGTCATCTCTGAGCAAATCATCAAAGAGACAGAGACTCAGATCCACAGCATCAATCTGCAACAGGAGGAATCGGTAGGGAAAGAAACTCGACAATCTTTGGGAAACTTTGACATTTGACAGAATGCGAAGCGATTGCGTGATGCAGGCAATCATGTACAAGCTGTTTTCCAATTGTAATGCAGGGAACTTGGCTTCGCTTCGCTTTCACAATTCTCGTGAAATATGAAGCAGGCTTTATACAAACCCAGTAAAATAACTAAAATGAGTCTCCTATGGATCCCAGTATAAGCACAAAGTCAACGGATAAACCAAAACTACAAAACATTTGCACCAAGCAAACTTAAGAAAAATTCTCTGATGAACATAATAAGATCCTATTAAGTATACTAACATTGTCTTTGGTTTTCTTATACAAAGTGCTTTTTTGAATTTTATGAAAAAACAGACACATAGCTAAAGGATGTTTACATTCCCCAAAATCTGCTTTAAGTATTTTTCCTTATGGGGAAGACTGACATATTTCTTATGAGTCTAATGATTCGATGTTGTATTTCTTCTTGATATTTAGTCCAATCTTGGTTTGGAGTTGGATTCAGTCCTGCAAGCTCTGAGAGACCTTCTTGAGTGGGTACGGGTGACAGAGGAGAAACTTTCCTCTCAGCAACCCATGACTGAGCAGACCCAGACTCTCAACAACCAGGTCTCTACACAAAAGGTAAAACACTTGGAGGATTTCTTGTAAGGTTTGCTGTTACACCACGATGTTATCTCTTCTGTACCAAAGGAACGATCAAATGATAAAAATAAAGTGCACAATTTTTGTATAGTGCTTAATCAAACCCGAGGGCGTCTCAAAGTGCTGGTTAATTTTCTATTTTGTTTTACGTGGTATGTGGAGCTTTGTTCAATTTATAAGACCCATTTATTTACAGAGCACAATTTAACGGTTTAAAAGATGCTGTGGCGCAATCTACAGCCAACCATACCAGAAAGCAATGGGGCGAACCCTTCTCTTAACGATAAGTGTATGGGGTGCTTTTACGTGCATTACAACACAGGACCTACGTCTTTTTGTCCCATTCAAAGAATGAAGCAATAATGGTCAAGACCGGGACTTGTACCCAAACTCTGCTGATCAGGAACACCAAAGCTTGGGTCCAGTGCACTTGACCAATCAACCACGCCATCATGACAAAGATGTATACATATTTTTTGTGCAAACTCTTCTCAGCTCTTATGTTCTTCCCTATTTTCATTCCGTACCAGGACATCAATGAAGACATTCAAGACCACAACGAGCCAATCCAACAGGTGGCTCAAGACGCTTTTGCTCTCATCAAGGCCAAGGGCAAGAAGATGACCGAAGACAACAAGCGTGACCTGGAGGACGCTGTAGAGCAGCTGAAATCACGCTATGACGTCATCAACCGCAACTCCACTGACCGTACCAACAAGATCACCTTCGGGTTCCAGGATCTTGACAAAATTGAAGAGGGATGTGGCGAGTTTGAGACGTGGCTGAAAAGTGCTGAACAAGAGATCAATGCCATCTTAAGGAATGTCAGTAGCGACTATGACACACTGACTCGTCAGACTGAAGAACATCAAAACTTCACCGATGATGTTGTCACACACTCAGCTGATCTGAAATACATGAACAAAGCTACTCAGAAATTCCTGTCTACAGCCAAGGTAATGTGACAACCATAGTTATCCCCACTCACCTTCAACCCAGCTGCCCTGCTGTCCTCTTCCCCACATCTTGAAACACTCTTTTGAAAATTGTTTATAGTTTTATTTCAGTACTCGGCAGGTAAGATCTATGTAGATATAATCATGAGATTGCTTTTCAAAGTTTCATCTGAATCGTTGGAGATATTGAAATAATTTTCATATTTTGATCAAATTCTTTCCACATGTTGATCTTCTTGAGTCCTCCTTAAAATTAATTGCCTCATTTGAACTACTTTTCTTACAAAGATTAAAGGTATTTTAAACTTAAAAGGATTATTGACAGAGCTATTAAATAGGTTATTATTTCTTTTCCTTTCTTTTTCAGACTTTCAAAGACTTCCTTGCCGACTTCCGCCAGCGTGTGATGTCCAAGCAATTCCAGCGTAGCTTCCAGGAACAGCCTGACTCAGAATTCTTGAGGAAGACCCTGGAGGATTACAACACCCGCTATGAGAAGCTGAAGACAGAGTGCTTCAACCATGGTCATCACCTACAACGTCTGATGGAGAAGCACAAGCGCTACTGGGACAAGTCTGATGACACCAACGTTTGGCTCCAGGATGCTGGAGAGACCCTGCAGACACTTCTCCATAAGCCCATCGGTGCCGAGACCGACACCATCAAGAGGCAGATTGATGAGTTTGATAACTTCAAGAAGGATGTGAAGAAGCACAGGACTGATGTGGATAAGGTGCGAGAGTACGGAGATGACTTGGTCAACATTCAGCCTAATGTACAGGTGCCTGTCCAGAGAAACACAGGTGAGTCCATTGGCTAGCGGTATAGTCTAGGTTACTGGAATGTAACTCTTGGACCCTTTGACTCCTAGGGTTTAGAGATTGAAATGTACAGCATCCAGTCTTCCACCTTTATATTGTCTTTAGAATCTTATTTGTTTTGACACTGCTGGCTAGCGGAATAGTCTAGAATACTGGAATGTAACTCTTGGACTCTTTGACTCCTAGGGTTTAGAGATTGAAATATACAGCATCCCGTCTTCCACCTTTATATTGTCTTTAGAATCTTATTTGTTTGACACTGCTGGCTAGTGGTATAGTCTAGGTTACTGGAATGTAACTCTTTGGACTCTTGGACTCTTGGACTCCTAGGGTTTAGAGATTGAAATATACAGCATCCTGTCTTCCATCATATCTTGTCTTTAGAATCTTTTTGTTTTGACAATGTGTCGCTTCTTTATTTTGTATTTGATGAGGCAATGGACGACAACAGCAAAATGATAGATAATAGGTCTTTTTGTGTTGTTTATCTAGACGTGTTGTCACAATTTCTTTTTGTTTTTGTTTACAGAGGACATTGTTGACAAGTATGACAACCTAGACGGGGAGCTGAACAACCGCTCCCGTCTCCTGCAGGATGCCCTCGCTCAGTCACAGTCCATGCATGACAACCTGAATGATCTGATGAGCTGGCTGGATGGTACTGAGAAGGATGTCCACAAGATGGACAAGGGTACTGTGGTTGTGGTCAAGAAGGCACCCATGCAGGAGCAGATGCAGCAGGGAGACGTAAGTAGATTAGGATTAAGATGGGATTAAGTAATATGAGTAGGATCAAGGGATCATAATTAGGTTGAACCTCATGTGCCAAGTAGATACAGCAGGGAGATCTAAGAGGATAAGGATTAAGATGGGATTGTAAAAGTAGGATTCAGTGAGGGCACTTAAGAAGTTCACCATTTTCGCAACAGACACTCCAGTGAGGATTAATTAGAATTTAAGGTTGGATTTAGTCATTATGTAGGATTAGGTGAGATTTACTCTCTTGATAAGATTAAGTAGTTTCTCTGATCTAATCCACTTCATCAGAAATGAAATAGATTAAGATAAGTACCTCATAACAAAACTTCCTTTTTTATTCACTCCATCCTCTGCTCAGGTGATCCATGAAGACATCACAGCCAAACAGAACATGATTGAAGAGTGCGTGATGAAGGCCAACAGCTTCGTACAACAGTGTGAACCCATGGAGGCACAGATCATCCAATCCAAACTAGAGACTCTCCACTCTCGCTTCAACAAGGTATGACTTCTTCAAGACGTAACATCATTATAAAGTTGAAGCTACTTATAAGTCAATTTCTAAATGCTGCTAAAGTAAGGCTTCAAAATCCAGCAGAAGTTTAAGTGTTTTATCTTTTTGTTCATCTGTGAAGTTAATAGATGGTAATTTTTGCATCAGAGATAAGAAATTAATATCTATTAAATTTGTGCGATACCCGCTGCTAACACATAGGTTTCGAACTGCCTCTAGCCACCGGGCTAGCTCGGTGGCCTAGTGTACAATACATATGCTCTAGCAATGCAAAGGTCGTTGGTTCAAATTCCACCCGAGTGATTTGCCTGTGAATTTTTTTTTACAGAACTCAGGTAAGTACTGAGTGTACAGTGCTTTATACACATTGTAAGGGTAAAAATAAATTAAAATTTTTGAAGTTGCAACTACTTACAAGTCAATTCAAACTGCTGCTAAAATAAGGCTTCAAAAACCAGCCGAAATTTGAGTTTTGTTTATCTTTTTGTTTGACACAGGTGAAAGACACCACCCAGGAACATGGCCGCCAGATGGCTAGCTTGAAAGACCGTCTGGTTGACTTTGACAAGCTGGTTGATGAGCTAGAAGAGTGGCTCCTTCCAGTCCTAGAGCACACTGAGAGCAAGAAGTTCATGGAACAAGACCTTCCAATTGTTGGTGACCAACTCAAGGTAAGTCATTCTTTTATTAATATGCCTAGATATGACTGATCAATCAAGACATAACAACTGCCTGAAGCTGTATCCAAATTGGCGGCTATAGTAACCGCTACAACTGTTGCTTAGGATGGGTTATACTCCAACTGATGATGACGCAGCATCCAGCCGTAGCTGTGGCCACCAATTTAGACTCGGCCTAAGAATGGCACTCAGATGGTAATGACATGTACAGTATATGTTGATAAATCATCAAACCAGTGCACAACTGTTCAGTTGATTGAAAAGATAGTAGATTTGTTTTTGTATCTTGACATAATAACAAATTAAATGTCCTCCAAAACAAACGGCAACAATTATGACAACAGGGAGAGAATAATTCAGAATTGTATTTTCCTTTCAGTCGTACAAGATGCAGGTTGATGATCATCGTCCTCTGTACAAGAAGATCCATGTTGTAGCAGAAGAGTTGATGAAACATCCCAAAGCAACTGATGTCTCAGAGATCAAGACGATGCTGACTAACATTGAACTCAACTGGGACTGCTTGGATACTGCCCTCGCTCGAAGGTACACTAAACTAAAACCCTGTTCTTAGAAAAATGTCAAAGTTTTTTTGAATTTTCAAGATCTGGTCTACAAGGAAAGCAAATTCCCAAATTTCTGATATGTGCTTTCTTGATCTGTTTTTTGTCTTTCTAAGTAAAAGAATTGTGCTTCCATACACATTTTATATCTTGATTTGTTTTCTTTCCTGTAAAGGACCAAACAATACGAGGAGCGCTCAGCTGCCCAGAAGACCTTCTTCACCTTCATGAAGGATGTCAACAACTGGATTGGTGGCCAGGAACGTAGAGTTGGTCAGATGTCCAAGGTTGCCAGGGACATCCCACTGCTACAGTCACAGATACAGGAAGTTGTGGTATGTTTGTGTTTACCTAATCCTTCTCTGATATTGTACAACCTTGTTTACAATGGGCAGTGTGTATTGGCCTTTATATTACAAACCCCTGGCAGGGAAATTCATTCATTCATTTTTAGTTTATTTAAAAGTTGCTGCATCAGCCAAATTGCAAGTAAATGTACAAGAAAAGTATTGAAAATTGAAGAAAGCCTCTGGAATATCAACAAAGAGTTAAAATCAAAATGATACACAACCAGAAGTACTGAAATTGCACAAGGAAATTAGTTTCAGTAAGCTAAACAAATATTTGCAATGTACTTTACAAAAAAATAAAAAACTGAACAGAAAATTTAACAGAAAAAAATCACTGATCAGCTCAAAAAGAGACTAAAATCACTAAAGTATCATATTAATTATTTCCTGATTTCTACCTGAGTTGCTTGTGAAATTTTTCTCTCATCAATGAGGGAAAAAGAGAAAACAATTATTCATTTATTACTCCAACAATTTTCCCCAGTTTTAATTGTACTTGTTTTCTACAATTTACCGTAAATTTCTTGATTGACTGTCTGACCCCCAGCCATATCAGAAGGAAGTCAAGGACTACAAGCCCAAGGTAACAGAGAATGCTCGCCTTGGTGCTATCTATGACAAACTCATCTATGAGACTGAGATCAGTATTGCTACTCGTCCTCACTACCGCTCCACTGAGCTGGATCTGACCAAACCCATTGACAGGAGAGTCTTTGAGGAACCCAAGTTCATTGAAGACCGTGAGTATTCAAGTCAATTTGTTAATAAAATGTCTCTAAACACATCCATGTTCTTCCAGAATCACGAAATATTGACAGGAATAAAGTTTCTAAAGTTGAAGAAATCTTATTTGTGCCATTTACAAAAACCCAACGCCAAAAGAAATATCTGCTGGCTGGTTTGGACGTGGACTAAGAAGTAGTCATTTGTTCTTGGTTTTTTGTTTGTCAAGCACTTTGTGCTCACATTTGTCTGTTCACTTTGTAGGAGACACTGAAGCAGACCGCATGGTTGATGATACCAACCGCAGCTATGAGCACCTTCTGTGGCTCGTCTCTGAACGTCTTGAAGACCTAGAGCTCATGCTGCAGTTCATGGAGAGATGCGGTGGGGTGTTTGGACTCCTGGAATGGGCCAACGACACCGAGACTCAGCTGAAGCGTTTGAAGCCAGTCAGCCAGAACATTGAACCTCTTGAAGATGAGATTCAAGAATTCAAAGTCATCTGCAGCGACATCGCTTCCAAGAAGGTAATGACTTGTATTGATTGAAAACTGAAAGAAAACCTGCTTATGATAGATTTAAAGGGAAATTCAATGAGGTAAACTGGTTTATGGGGTCAACTGGTTTATAAGTTAAACTGGTTTATGGGGCCAACTGGTTTTTGAGTTTAACTGGTTTACGAGTTTAACTGGTTTACGAGTTTAACTGGTTCACAAGGTCAACTGGTTCACAAGGTCAACTGGTTCACAAGGTCAACTGGTTCACAAGGTCAACTGGTTCACAAGGTCAACTGGTGTTGAGTAAGACTTGTTGTCAATGGTTCCAATCATCAAGGTACACAATTTTGTAAAACCAATGCTGGAAAAAATAAACAGCTCCGTTTCAAGTAAAAATAAGATGCAATTGCTTTATAAGGACTTATTGTATATTGCTTGTTTGTTACTACAGGGACCAGTCTCAGATGTGACTGTCCATGCAGAACAGTTCCTACGGACTACCAAGGACAAGCTGACCCCTGAACTCCAGGATGAGCTAACCAACATTGTCCGAGAGCTTCGGACAACCTATGAGAGACTCCAGGGTTACTCCATGGACTGGCTCAAGCAAGCTGAGGACCTCTTGGCAGCACTCAAGAAAGACAGAGATGAAAACGTAAGAGTCTCTTAGATTTATCAAGACATAAAACCCACTTATTGTTCCATCAAGTTGTACTTTTTACTTGACCAATGTTTTTCAGTCGTTGTTCTGTTTATTTGATGAGGTAGCTCAATAAAAACGAAATGTGACAAAATTGTTCAACCACACATGTATGAATATTTACAATTTCAAATCACTTCAGAGGCACAATTTTAAAATTTTCTTATAACCATAATTTTTCACCAAGACTTTTGCAAAATATAAAAGTCATACAAACTGTCTAGGTTTTTTCCATCAATTGATTCTGTCATTTGGGGTTGAACAAAGAAAAGTTTACTTTGTTCAACCCCAAATCACTTAAAATTTTCCCTTGTGGTTTATTATTTGATATTGTATTCTGTCACACAAAGAGATACATTCTACGAGCAGTGATGATCTACTGTCTTATTTGAATTAAAACATTGTCTTGTATTTTTCAGATGACTCTTGAGGAGCGTATCCGTGACCTTCTTAGATCCCTCCAGGCTCTCTTGGAGTGGGTATCAGATGCAGAGAAACGCCTTGGATCAGAGCAACCTCAAGAAGAGACGGTCAAACCACTGACTCGTCAAGGCACTGAGCACACGGTATGTAGTCAACCTTCTCATTTCATTTCTTCTCTTTTTTTGCCGTGCAACTACATTTTATCTGGAAAAAATTTTTCTACAGAGGTGAAGTTGTTATCTCTTCTTAAAACTAATCTTTAAGAAGAATGATATATGCTTTTGAGAAAAACTCTTTGTACAGCTTAAAGATTATAATCAGCTGCTTCAACCTAGAGTCAAATAACTATTTTTAAAACGGACATCAGGTGGAAAGAAGATTTATTTATCCAAAACATTCAATGAAACTAATAACTACCTTTTGATGATCCCCTGGCTGCCGCTTCCCAGGTTGTATTGTAAACTTGGGTGTGATCCCTGGCTGCCGCTTCCCAGGTTGTATCGTAAACTTGGGTGTGATCCCTGGCTACACGGCAGTTAACAGTTGAATGGCTTCTGACTGGCACCCCTGAACAAAGATACTGCCAAATTAGGAAGACTGCCAACATTAGGGCTGGATAGCTTCGTAGAAAGCCGGCATATTCATTGCAGGTTCAAGTCCCGCTCTAATCAATTGTTTTTGTTCAACCCAAAATTATATACATATATGTATTTAGACATAAAGAAAGATGAACCTAAGTGAAATACTGCAAAGCAACACACTGGAATTGTGCTGTGATCTTGAGCTAATGTTTGATTTCTGTGGATTATCTCTTCAGTACTGAATCTGCTTAATTCATGCCAGACCTAGTGTTGGAATCTAGATTTGTGTTGATTAGGATCAAGGCTAAATCTGTGTGTATTGACATTAATGCTGTATTCATATATTGTTAACACCTCTCTCCACCTACCAGCCTATGCAGACTACATACAAGCAACTTCTAGTAAGACTCTTTTGGGAACATTCTCCCTTTCTGTCATGTAAATGCATGAATAAATTCAATCATGTGAGGTATTGTTTACATTGTGCGCACTGATTGCCAAAGTCAAAAATAACTTGCCCATTTTGGAGAAAGTTTATTGAGTTTTAGTGATAATTGTGTTTAGTGGTGAAGTTATTATGTGTGATTTATTTTGATCAAGTATTTGATGAAGTATTGTGTGTCTGTGTATTGAATGTAAATTTGATAGTTTTTTGGTGGCATGATTGTCATTTCACTCCTTGAGAATCATCGATGCTGGGATCATTGTTTTCTTTTGGACTGATTAAGTATCGCAGTTGCGTTTTCTGCATGATAACTCACTCAATGGAGAAAGAGTCTCATGGGTCACAATGGGCTTTTATGCAACGGACATTTATTTTATTTTTGCAGAACAAGATTTGTTTTATTAGATGTTAAATTTGCATCTGTGATAAAGAAAATTATTTGGTTTTACCCATACACCAATGTGTCTAAAGCACTTTATACAATTAGTACTTTCCTGAGCCCTGTGACAAAAATCCACAGGCATATTAATCGGTGGTCTTGAAAGATTTGTGTTGTACTTTTTTTGTTAGCGTCCAACTTTCATTCTCTATTAATTTCAAGTTGAGTTACTGATTGAAATATACAAATACATTTGTGTGGTTCATTTTATACAAGTAATGAATCACCTATGTGCCTTTTAAATACATGTTGCCTCTTCCAAACAATTTGTTTTAAAAATTGACAGATTTTTGTCAACTGTCATTTTACTACAAAGTGTTATGCCATCCACACAAGACATAAACCCACAGAATTGTTGCGTTGCAGTCTTTGAAGTCATACACAGATAACCAAGTTTCTCAATGTTTTTAGATCAAATCAATTGTTTGTAGAGCAAGATTTAAATATTAAAAAATATCCTGCAAACCAAAACAAATTATTGTAGGATTATTTCATCTTGTGTGAGTACATAGCATGGTGTTGTGATTGAATGACCACACATGGCTCTGCAGTTATACATACTGCATGAGGAATTGCAAAAATAAACACTGAATAAGCTTCTTTTTTTTGTTTAGGGTTTCGATAAAAAGGGTGAAAAAGTAAGGTGTGCAATTTTTTTATTTTATATCTGAACCCAAATACTATGAGGATTAACCAGATTCGTTGTAAAGAATTTGTATCACACCCCCCCCCCCCATATTTTTTGATAAGCTTTCAGCTCTACAGAAAACATCTCCCTTGGTACTTGACAAAGTTTGCCTCTTGATGTTTAGTTTTGCTCATTTCCACCCAACCATGATTCAAGTTCAGTAAATGTCTTCATCTTAGAGTCATCTTGCCATGGCAGTGTCTGATCTTCTTTCTTCCTTTTCTCCTCCAGGCCCTGAACAAGGACATCCAGGAGCATCAGCAGCCAATCCTTGAAGTGGTTCAAGACGTAGAGAGTTTCTTGAAGCAGTATGGTAACAGGGTTGATCAATCGAACCAATCCAGACTGAGGAATCTTCAGACAGAGCTTAAGACACGTTATGGTGTGGTCAACTACCAGTCAACCAACAGACAGACTAAGGTAATCAAATACAAATCCAATTATAGTAGGACACTTACAAAAATGTACTCCCTTTAGCAGACTTGATATTCTTGCTACTTTTATAAGTAGTTTGAAAAGTCTATTTAAGTATACACCATGTGAACAAGTAGGTCAGCCCCTTGTACTCAATAAAATGTTCCTACTTTTTTCCGAGGACCACATATCATGCCTGCTTTAGAAATATTTCCGTCTGAAAACGGTTGAAGTCAAGAAAAAGGCGATATTGAGAAACAAATGTTGAATAGCATAGTTGACGTTGTTTCATTAACAAAGAGTTATTCCAGTAATGCAGAATTGCAGATGTCATTTCAGCATCAATGTATAATTTTTTTAAAGCTGAATTGTCATTTACTAAAATTTTGATAATATTTTTATAATTCTTTTATTAGTAATCTATAAATAAAAAGTTAAATTGGATTTATTTTTTAGCTGACGACAGCTGTGGATGAACTTGTCAAGTTCAGTGATGACCAGCAAGAGTTTGAGCCGTGGATTGTTCAGGCCGAGCAGACCCAAAAGACAGCCCTGAAGACCATCGGCCGCGACCTGACCACACTGAAGCAACAGAGTGGTCAACAGAGGGCGTTCAATGAGGAAGTCCTGGGTGAGGCTGCTGACCTGAGATTCATGAATGTGACTGGGTTGAAGTTCCTTGACGCAGCTAAGGTAAATTGCCTGAATTCTAATTTAAATGGTTTCTTTCCTTACCTTCCATATCTAGGGCCCTGGTTCGAATCCCACTAGGGGCACTATGTGGATTTGGTTTACAGCCTCTACCTGATTGCATGGGTTTTCCCTGGAATAAGTCTCTGGGATTTTCCTCCCACATCTCAAACAGAAACTTCCTTCTCTGTCTTCTCTCCATGGGGTTCTTGGCTAAAATAGTGATTAAGTTTGCTTTTCTGAGAACCCTTGGCTTCACAACCAGAATTAATAAATAAACAAATAAATAAAAAGTGCATATTGAATATGGCACACATGCCAAAGGTTAGACTTCTGGTCATGGCCTTCAAATCCTAAAACCAAACTATATTTGTTTGTCCTAACCCAGGTGTACCGCCAGGATCTCTCTGAGTTCCGTGCCACCGTGCTACCCCGTGAGTTTACCCGCTCCTTCACAGAGAGCCCAGAGACACAGACCATCAACAACAAGCTCAAGGACTTCAGTGATCGCTTCAATGAGCTCAAACGCACCTCAGCTAAGCACACTGAGTTCCTACAGGATCTTGTACAACGTCATCAGACCTACAAGAAAGCCAGTGACACCATGCTGGACTGGCTACCTGTAGCAGAGAAGGTGGTTGAGAACTTGACTAAAGAGCCCATCGGAGCTGATCCTATCAGTGTACAGAAGCAGATCGACAAAGTGGAGGTGAGCCCTAATAAATTTGTCTTCATAATTGTTGCAATTACTCCTTCAATTAGGTCTTTCGCAGTTCAATTATTTTTGCAGTTGTTATTTATTGTTTGCATATCTTTTCTCTTAGCCCATTGTGAGTGTATGACCACTACATTGTTAATATATTATTCCAAACATCCATTCTTTCTTTCTTCTTAGGCTCTTCGTGACGATGTTGTCTTCCATCTTCGAGATGTTGAGAATGTCAAGGAATCTGGAAGTGAAGTGATTGAAGTGCAAGAAGAGCTGCGACCAGAGATCTCAAGGAACACAGGTGAAGTTTGATAAACCTTCCATTCAGACCTTTTATCACAGTGTTTATGGTGTTACCCTAAACCTCCCATCCACAGTAGAATCCACTGGTGCAGTATATAAGCATCATCCATGCCCCACACATCAGTCTCCTGATGTAAGATAGTTGAGTTGTTAAGAACAAACCAAACATTTCTTCTCAGAGCCAACACTCATCAAAAAAGAGATTTTTTACATGTTTGTACCTGCAAGAATGACAAGACAAGTTTTTGCAAAACCAGAAAAGTAATGTAGGCACAAGTAATAACAAGATGAAATAATTGTTTTTGTAGATGATATTGTTCGCCGCTATGAGGCCCTCCAAGCCCTGATTGCCAAGCGACTGAATGACTTGCAGCGAGCCCTGGCTCAGTGTGTAGATGTGAAGGATCAGCTTGATATGCTGCTGAGATGGCTGGATGAGGCGGAGAGAAACACTCATAAGATGGAGAAGGGAACTCTCATCGCTATCAAGAAGGAACCATTGCTACAGAACATGCAAGAGCAAAAGGTTTGTTGACTGTCACTCTTTCAAACAGTTTTTTATTACTTTCAAATTTATGCGAGGATTTCTTATGTGTAACAGGATTGGGGTTTCTCATTGCCTCTGCCTCCCAACTGTTTTGGAAAGGTTTGTTGCTGGACATTTGTGTTGGAACAAAAAAGCCACATGGAGGCACCTATTTATTGTTTGAAAACATTCTAATGTTAAAAATGTGGATGAAGTATTCATTTCATTTTTGGTTTTGATACCCATAACTTTTTTAGTAAAACAAAGGTTTTAGCCCTGTGTAATTTTTTAATTTGGTCATATCTAAACCTGCCCTTACTTTATTGAAGTGAAATTTCTGAATTAATTTTCTCAAATGATTATTGTAACCCAGGTCAACCACTCTGACATTGAGAATCACCGGCCCCCAATCGAGACTGTCAACGTCAGCGCCAGAGACCTCATCCAGAGCAGCGAGCCCAATGAGGCCCGTCAGCTCCAGGGTAAGCTAGATGACATCAACGATCGCTACTCTCGCATTGCCAACATCACCTCCAACCACGGTGATTACCTTGACACAATCACATTCAAGCTGTCCGAGTTTGAGAATGAGGTAGAACAACTGGAGGATTGGCTACTGCCCTCACTTGACACGCTGGAGACCAATGAGGTCACACAGCAAGACCTGCCAGAATTTGGCAGCAAACTTCAGGTTAGTAAACATTTTTGGTTGTGTCATTTTGGTAGTTAGATTTTCCCTGTGCTACTGAGCAGGCAACGTACGTGCAGTGACATGCGCAACATGTCTTCCGACAAAATTATAAATAATAAATACAAACAATAACATACACTTGCCCAAAATGGCTGATTGTGTGTAGACAGTAGCCGCGTGTGACATCAGTGCAAGAGATCTTTAGGTCTTTCTCATGTTCCAAATGTAGTGGTCTTGTTCCCTTAGTGTAGTCTCAATCATCCAAAAAGGATCAAACTTTTTTCACTTCCAGCCTCAATTTGATTACATTAATTTAAATGAGGTAAAAAAGAGGTGGCTGAAAAATGTTTATTATTCATATTTGAGGTTCTTCCTCCATGCAAGCAAATGCAACAAACATTATTGTTATACCACGATAGTAGATTGTGAACTTTTATTGGTCGAGAACCTATCACATGATGTAATACAAAGATGTGTGTAACTCGGCTAAGGCCAGAAATCCAGGTGTAGCCTCAGTTGCCATTTGTCCCCTCAGTTGTACAAAACACCATGGACCCCATAACAGCGCACAACAGTTGTATACTGTGTAGTTTGTTTGAAACCCCTCTTAAATCCTAGAAATAAAAACTCCTCTTACACGATGTGTTCTTGTTTCTTTCTTCTTCAGGATCTCCGTCGGCAGATGGACAACCATCGTCCTCCTCTCAAGAAGATCAAGCAGATGGGAGATGAGCTGATCAAAGACACCAAGGCCAAGGATACATCTCATGTCACGGCAATCCTCACCAATGTTGACATCAACTGGAAGGCATTCGAAGATATCCTAACCAAGAGGTAACAAATATACAAATCAAGAACAGAGTAATAAGAAATAGATGCAGTCAGTCTCCTAATGCTGAACTCAGGGATGTGATTTCTCCATTTTGAACTGGAATTCCGGGTTTTTTTGCCTTCTATAAAAAAGAAATCGGTTTTTTTGCCCCCCCCCCCCAATTTTTTATTTTTTTTATTTTTTTTTAAAGATCAAATTCATTAATAAATAAAAACAAAACCATATATGATGCCCCAGATTGCAGAGTAGGGCTTTAAAAACCAGAGATAAATGTTATAATATTGGACTTCATGCTCGCAAGTTTTCGAGCTCGCATGCTTTCGCGCTTTGCCTATCACATCCCTGTGAACTGCACAAGGCTTAAAGCACATTTGTCTTATTGGTAATTGTCAAAGACCAGTAAGCACACTTGATGTGACCCAGCATATACATGAAATAACAAACTTGTGAAAGTTTAAGCTCAATCAGTCATTGGAGTCACGAGAACAAAACTGGAAACAAACCTTAAATGTTTTCACTGTTTTCAAACATTGAGTTTTTGACTTGCAAGATCAAAATCAATTGTTTTACTAATTTCTCAAAAATTATAGCATTTCAAGCCAAAATATTTCAATAGGAGTTTCCCACCATGACCATCTTTATACCATGTACGTTGTGTGGAAATTGGTGAACGTGTATATTTTTAATCGTACCAATGTTAGATGTTTGGTTGAACAATGACCAATATTTGAAAACAGCAAGTGATTAATATTTATTTCTTCATTATATCAGAGGGCTTGGCAAGTTGTTGGTTGATTGCCTGCTGTAACCTTTACATTTTACAAAACATCGTCATTTTCTGCAGGAACAAACAATTTGATGAGTTGACGGCAGCAAGTAAGCGCTACGGCACCACACGCAAAGATGTCACCTACTGGCTTGACACCACTGAGCGTCGCCTGGATCAGGTGCAACCAGAAGCTCTGGATCTCAACACCATCCAGGTTCAACTCAAGGAACTCAAGGTAAGCTCTTCATCCCTCTTCATCCCTCTTCATCTTGGATGTTATCTAAATCAAATGTAATCTTTTTTTCCTGCTGTCTCTTTTTGATGCAGTTCTGCCAACTTTTCCTGATTCGGTAAAAAGTTCCCTGAAAATAAACCAACCTTTCCCATGTTCTGATTAACAAATTTGAGAGTCTCCCTGATTGTGGAAATGTTTTCCCCGTTATGTTGAATTGAATTATAAATGTCTCTCTGATTGTTGTACAAAAACTTCCTGATTACAATAGACCTTATGCATATGACGTCATTTGAGTAGGGCGCCCTCACCTAGAGGTCAAAAGGAAGATGCTCATTGGCCAGTCTTGTGCGCCGCACGTACAAATCAGCGCGTTTCCATTGTTTCATCATCAGTTTACCTCTAAGATGGCGGCTTGGTGACGTCAACGCATAAGGTCTATATGTAAATGTTGGCAGCAAATATTGGTTCATTTTATAAGATTGTTCTGTTCTCACTTGATTCACCAGCCGTTGCAGAAGGAGATCATTGACTACAAACCCAGAGTGGATGACAACACCAAGACAGGTACCACCGTGGACACCTTGAAGAAAGATGTAGTCCAACCGGTCCAGTCTTCTCCTCACTATCGCTCTACAGAGCTCTCTGATATCACTAAAGACAAGACACCAAGGAAGATTGATGAACCGGTGCAGTTCTTAGGTAAGAAACTCATCAGTTTTTGTCTTGTGTAGATGTTTCAACCACCAACTTGCTATGTTCTCAGAGTACAATTCAAATTGAAAATTTTTAAAGTTTTGCCCAATATAAGCACCTGAGAAAGTAGTAGCTCCCAATAATGCATGCAATATATTTAAATGAAGAAAGGAGCTGGTCGATATAAAAGTCTCAAACCTGACAAGAAATTTGTTGTTGTTTTACAGTCTAAACGATCTAAAGCTGTTATTTTTTATGTTATCAAATGAAAACAGTTTTTCCAAATAATAGATTTTAAGCAGGCGTAATGTTCTTCTTACTTTATTCTGATGTCCAATTTTTTTCTGCCCTTGGGAAAAAAAATCAGAAAAACTGATAAAATAGCCTGAATTTTCTATTAAAGCCTACATCATTGGAACAAGTAGGTCAGTCAGCACTTGTTCTCAGAACAATGTTCCTACTTTCCACATTCCAAATATCATGCCTGGTTTAGGTAAGATCAGATTTAGTGTTCTTGGAGATTACATTAAAACTCTTTTTATTTACTTGATGGTGTTTCAGGTGAGACAGAGATTCAGCGTGAAGTCACCGATGTTGTCCACCGTTACGATGATCTGTTACGTCGTATGCAGATCTCACTGGATGACCTGATGCTGTCAGAGCAGTGGGTGGAGCAGAACTCTAACCTCAAGACTTCTAAGGACTGGGTGACTAGCTCAGAAGCCAAGATGGAGAAGACTAGACCCATGAGCAATGATATCCAACCACTCACCAAAGAGATTGAAGTCTTCAAGGTAAGAGAACAAAATGGAATAAGTTTGGCTTCAAAAGCTAAAATATGTTTTTGTGTGTGAGATATTTAATCAGATTTCAACTCTCTTTCTCCTTTTGTTAAGGTTTAAAAATATGTACAATTTTAGGGGGATTTCCATGGATAGTCTTTATTCTGTTTGTAGCTAAAAAAATATAAAAAAGAAGCTAAAAATACTGAAGATGGTCTAAGGGGGGGGGGGAACAAAGTATTTGCATGTAAGAAACTCTCTGGAACTGATCAATGACGAATAAAATGAATTCATTCTTGTAAACTTCTTAAACTTTGGGTACATTTGTAATCCTTAATCTGCTTTATATTGTACAGGGTGTCCACTCCGATGTGCGTAGTAAACAGCCCAACATTGCCGACGTGGTCACCAGCTCGGAGCAGTTCCTGCGTAAGAATCGCGACCGTCTGTCCCCCAAGCAACGGGATGAGATGGAACGACGTATTGAGGAGCTACGAGTGAACTATGACGGGGATTATAACAAGGTAGATGATTGGATGAAGGAATCTGTTGATCGACTCAATCAGCTGCAGAAGGAATATGACTACAGGGTGAGTGCTTTGGGATTTATGTTAATCAAGAATCAAGTGAGGTTTGCGGAGACACCATGTAATTAATCTCTTATGAGCTGTGGTGGTTCTGAGAAGAATACATGTGCTCTGATCGTCTGATGTTCTTTTTCATCTTTAACACAATTCTTTTTCTTGTATTTTGATGTGATGTAAAAGATGTGTGACAAATTTTGCATCTTGTGTCTTTGAGTAAAGACGCTTAACGATTATAATGTTTCCTAAACACCCAGGAGTAAATGGCTAGGATTTGTCATTGTGATTTGGCTGCCAGAGCTGCATATTCCTAAGGAGTTGAGGTGGTTTTAGGAATGCTGTTGGACCCTTGGAAAAGGGAAGCATTGTAATACTTATTGTGAAACTGTCCAATAAACAAATTTAATATTTATTTTGTTTTGTTGATACAGATGCGTCTTGAGGGTCAGATCAGAGAAAAGAGCCTGCGCCTTCAGGAGCTGCTAGACTGGCTGACCAAGGCCGAACAAGCTCTAGGAGCAGAGCAGCCGATGAATGAACAATCACAGCCACTGGCTAAACAGTACAGCCAACACAAGGTAATAGGATAACCACAGCTCGTTTAGAATTAGCTGTAATCATTATTGCTTAACAGCTATTGGTCACAGCCATCAAATATGTTTGCGATGCTTTACAAACACAATAAACTTAACTAAAGAAGTATCATTTGCAACTTTTGATTGGTTTTATGTTTATTCATCTCAGCCATTGCATGATGATATCCAAGCACACCAGCAGCCGACGCTTCAATGCATTGAAGACATCGAGCAGCTCTTCAGTGTCTTTGGTGACAACATCCCATCCCCAGATCAAACCCGTCTCCGTGATGGGCAGACACAACTCAAGAACCGTTATGACAACGTCCACACTGCCACACACAACCGCATCAAGAAGCTCAACTCTGGCATCGAGGATGTACACAAGCTAGAGGTGGACTTCACTGAGTTTATCGACTGGCTGAAGGCAGCTGAGCAACAGATTGACCAAGCTGAGAAGAACATTGGGCAGGAGCTGCCAACACTGAAGAAGCAGTCGACAGATCATGTGCAGTTCATCGATGACATCAATGAACAGAAGGGAGACTTGAAGTTCCTGAACAAGGCCGGACAGACATTCTTAGATTTCTCTAAGGTGAGTGATGCTGCAGGGTTTCTTGGTATTTGTTGTTTCTCATTGAGTCTTTTGATTTAATAATTTTGAAGTAAAAGTACAAAAAGTGACTTGGCTGCTTAACAAGCGTTCTGCCGAGTAAGTTAATCTGCTATGTAAAAATTTACTAGGAACCAGTGAAAAACAGTAAATAGCACATTGGTATTTGGCAGGTACCAGTAAATAGCACATTGGTATTTGGCAGGTACTCTGTTTCTGGATACTTACTGTGATTGTTGAAGTTTTTCAGGAATCCAAAAGTTGGTAATTTTTTTTTTTAACTCTGCAAAAACTGTGTTTGACAAACAGATAATTACTAAAACCTTTTTTAAAATGGTGAGCCTTGCTCTTTATATATATTTGTTGTGCTTGAATTTCACTAAAAGGTGTATCGCCAAGAGCTTGGTGACTTCCGCAACAACACCCTCCCTCGCCAAGTCACTCGCTCCTTCCAGGAGACCCCAGAGAGCAACATCATCCGCAACCTTCTCAACGATCTTAACGGACGCTTTGAGAAGCTGAAGCTCCGCTCTGGCAAACATGGCAAGACACTCCATGAGCTGGTAGAGAAACACCAGGCCTACCATGACAAGGTGACTGGGACATCCACATGGCTGTCTCAGGCTGAGAAGACACTGGACACCTTGCAGAAGGAGCCCATTGGAGTCAAGGCTGATTCCATCATCAGACAAATCCAGAAAGTCAAGGTAAATACAATTTCATTTCTGTCATTATTTCATGACCTTTGAATCATTTTTTATTGATGAGTTTCAGCCATTTTCTCCAGCGTAGAAAACAGTAAATGTACATTTGGTTTATGTGGTGCTAAAGTGACTCCTTTTAACTGAGTTAGACCAAACTTCTGGAAAGGAGGGGTTTAAAGAAGTAACAAATCCTTTAAAAATGTCATTTTGTAAATACAGAGACACAACACTATCTTGAAATAATTGGAAATTTGTCTTTCAAGAGTATTTCATAAGCTACAAGTAACTTTTACTTTTGAGAATCTGTGACTTACAGAGTTGTAACTAAGTTGGAAAGTGAGCATTAGCACTGCCCTAAAACTTACCCATTTTTATTTAATTTGTCTGCATCAGACTTTCCATGAAGATGTGGTCAACCATGTCAGTGATGTTGAGAATGTGAAAGACAAGGGTGAGGATGTGGTCAATGTCCAACCAGAAGTCAAACCAGTGGTGCAAAGGACAACAGGTAAATTAATCAATTAATCAGTCAGTCAATCAGTCAATCAGTCAATCAGTCAATCAGTCAATCAGTCAATCATTCAATCAATCAATCAATCATTCAATCATTCAATCATTCAATCATTCAATCATTCAATCAAGTGATGTTTGAAGCTTTGTATGGTGTGGATGGTAGGGTAACTATAATAGTAAACTTGTGTGTACAACCATGAATACAATCTCTTTTGGGAGAAGTGTTGGCTCTGTAAAGAACCATTGTGGTCTTGTCGTTTCGAACGATATACTATGCTTGTCTTCAGGAGATTGCTGGAACACTGATGTTGCTGAGTCTTAAGTAGGGCTGGAGGGATGCCACTTTGGCATAATCATTCAATTTGCAAGGTGCTATTCCAGCAGTAGTAACACAGTGCCGAACAGAAAGCTTTCAATGTTTAAAAGTCAATTGTAGTAATTTAATATGTCTCTGTATGAATAAGTTGAACAACCTTTTAAAAATGTTTCCCCTCCATAGGTGTGATTGTTGAGCGCTACAGGGCTCTGGAAGCTCTCGTCAATGACCTACTGGAGAAACTCCAACAGGCTCTGAGCTACGCCCAGAGCGTTGATGAAAACCTTGACATGCTTCTCCAATGGTTGGATGAGGCAGAGAAGAAAGAACACAGCTTGGAGAAGGGAACCATCATCCAGGCCCGACGGGAACCGGTGCTAGAGCAGATCGAAAACACCAAGGTAATCATAGATGATATTTAAAAATACCGAGGAAAGAGGTTGAAGTTAAAATAATAATAATAAATCAAATTGTAAACCACAAGGGAAACTGACTGGGTAAATATATTTTAAAATTTTGGGTTGACTAGAGCACGATGTGAACCAATTAACATGCCGGCGCTCCACCAACTGAGCTATCTAACCCTATGTTGGCGGTCTCGTTTTTTTTTTCTTTTTCTTTCTGGACAAGTTGAGAACAACAATGATCCTTTTTAGTAATACATGCATCTTAGCCAACAGTACATAAAAACTAAAGTTTATGATCGGGAAATTAACATAACTGTAACTAATGAAATGATTGCATTAGATACAACAATACAACCAATACAATAATACAACAATACAGCCAATACATTAATAAAGTTTGGTGTCTGATGTCTGATAATCATTTGAAGGTGATGGGTTCAAATCCAACCTGAAACACCTGTGGATTTACTTTCCGTATGCTTCAGTAAGCACTGAGTATACTGCTCTTTCTTTATATTGACTAACATTCAGCAGTGGACATATACTTAAACTGAGACTTTCCCTGACTTCTCCATTAGATCCTGGAGGATGACATCACCAATCACCGCCCAGCCATCGATGCCGTCAATGTAGCAGCCAAACAGTTCATGCAAACTAAAGACGCTAAGGATGCCCAGCTGATCCAAACCAAGCTAGACAAGGTCAACTCTCGCTATGGTGTGGTGGACACTGCCACCAAGAAGCATGGTGAGGGGCTGAATGGGCTGTCAGAGAAGCTGGCTGAGTTTGAGCGGGAAGTGGATGACTTTGAGGATTGGCTCCTTCCGGACCTAGAGACCCTGGAGTCCAGAGAAGTGATGACCCAGGATACATCAGAGACTCTACTCAGGGTAAGTCAGTGACACAAACCAGTAACCAGTAAGAAATAGCAACTCTGTTTCTTTATTGCATGATTTATATCTCATATCTCTGTCTTTAATATCCATCAATTTCTAACTTTTTATTCTGTCTCATTTCTTCAGGAGATTTCTCGTAAGTACGAGAGCCACAAACCCCAACACAAGAAGATCCACCAGCTGGGAGATGCACTCTTGAATCACCCCAAGGCTAACGATACATCTTACGTCACAGCAGTCTTGAAGAACACTGACCTCAACTGGGCTGACTTTGATGAGGTCTTTAACAAGAGGTGAGATTCTCTATCTTATCTTATTCAATTGGTTTGAGACTGGACTGAATTCACTGACTGAGTTTCTGATCAGTGCGTTTTCAAAATATAATGCTGACATTACATGAGTGCAACTACTAATAAAGAAGAATCAGATGAACAAAGATGTCTAGTTGGCTTATAGTGAACAATCTAGGCTTCAATTATAGTAGGGGTAGAACCATGAAAGGATTGAAAAACCATTAACAACACCTTAAAAATAATACAATCACATACACGTAGCCAATGGAGAGTTTTCAGTATGGGAGTGATACAAGTTCAACGGGATGAAAACTAAAGACTGAATTTTGACTAAAAAGAAACATTTTGGTAATAACAGGATCAAGCAGTTGGAACAGAAGCAAGAGGCTGCCAAGAAATACGGCAACAGCAACCGGGATGTCACAGGCTGGCTGACAGACACTGAGCGTAGACTTGCCCAATTGCATCCAGCAGGCAGGGACCTGAAGACTGTACAAGCACAACTGAAAGAAGTCAAGGTACAAGATTATTACAGATTTGCCTATTTAAGAACTGTCGGATTCATAAATTTACAGTTGTAGTACTTTTTTTGCGAAAAGTCAAAGAGTAATGAAATTGAAATTAATTTTTTATTTGAAATATAATGGCCAGCTTTTTTATATTGGCACTATGTTTATTAGAATTGCACATCAATAAATGGTTGACGTTCCAAGGGGTCTGTGACTTCATTTGGAACATTGGCTATAAGTAATATGTTTAATAAAAAAATATTTTTAAAAATTTCATATTTTATAAGATTGAGTGGCTATCTTTACAAATTCTTTTGCAATATTTTTCTTTATAATTTGTGTTTTATCTCCACCCATCTACAGCCCTTCCAGAAGGATGTGATTGACTACAAACCCAACATGGACAATCTGAACAAGCTTGGACACAACTTTGATGCAGTGGTCCGAGAGGTTGAGCAAACTGCCTACAAGCAGCCTCACAGTCGCTCTACTCAGGTGGGTGACAAGAAGGACACAGGGAGAGACGTCTCTAGGCAGAGGCAGGATCTGGATCGGAGTGTCATCATGACTCAAGGTAAGATCCTTCCCTTAAAGGGACAAATTCTCTTGGTACAAAAAAAAATCGTCAGAAATTATTGGGATTTAATTTATTTCTTGTTTATCAGTGGAACACTGTTTTTCAAAGGTGCCCTGCATTTACAAACATTTATTAATATAAGAATAGAACATTGTATGAAATTGGGCTCTGGTATTGAAACATAGCTCTCTTTATACAAGTTTGAAAAGGAAATTACGACCTCTTATCTAATAAAGTTTGATGACCGTTTAAATTTCTTGTTTTCTTCACATCAACAGAAACAGAAACAGAGCGCCAGCTGGACAGCGCCAACAAACGCTACGACGACCTGAAGATCAAGCTGAACTTCCGTCTGGATGACCTGAAACTTGCTGAGCAGTACATCGACCGTGATGTCACCGTCAACGAGCAGTTGGGCTGGGCAACCAAGACAGAGTCCAACATACAGAATATGAAACCATCAAGCAGAGACATTGAGCCTCTAGAACAAGAAATCAATCAATTCCAGGTATGGGAAACATTTATTTAATATTTGGATTTGAAGTAATTTGAAGGTATTTACACTGGTACCGCTGGTTTTTTCAGTGGTACCACTGTAAGGGCCTGTTGAAGGTGGGTATGAATAGGTTCTTGTAAACCTGAATAATCAATATTCATAATGGATCATTTCAAGATCATTAAGACTTAGGGTTACTTTCACTATGCTTGAATGAACTATGGCTTCATTGGTTTGAGGTTTGCTAACAATAAACTACCAAACAGCAAAGTGGGCATTGTGCAAATTGAGTGGGGATTAAAGGGTTAGGACCAGAGGGGCAAACAGTGTGAAACTGATAGCACATCTTAACAAAGCCCAGTTATCCACACCAATGGGAATTAAGAGGATCAAGTCTGTGTTGAATATTTACTTATCCCCTAGCTAACTAGTGGAAGACTTACCTTGGTAAATAGTTCTGATGAAACAGCTTGTGTGCGCTGACCTGTAAGTTAATTAACAGATTGTCACAGCCATCATGTTTAATTTTGCATTCTTCCCTTATTTCCTGTGTGATTTATCACTTGACAGAAAACAAATTGTTAACTTTTAATCTGAAAACTTTCATGTGCTGGGATTAAGTTGTGTTTTGTACCAGTTGTCTTAAAAGTAGTGTATTCAGATTGTGTTGACGAAAGCATTGTTTGAACCAGCCCTTTCTTTAAATGACCCGGTCAGGTAATTTGTATCTAAGTGTTTAATGCTGTTTTCTTACACATTTCTTCTCTCTGAAAAGGACATCTGCTCTGAGATTACATCCAAGAAGTCTCCTGTCAATGAGTCGTACTTGAAGAGTACCCAGTTCCTGCAAGACAACAGGGAGAAACTGGACTATGAACAGCAAGAAGATCTGAACAACAAGACTGGCAATCTGAGGGAGACATACGACCGACTGGGTGTCCGCTCCCAAGACTGGCTGAAGGAGTCTCAGGATGAGCTGGAACGGCTCAAGAGAGAGAGAGCTGAGAGGGTAAGTAGCAGTGTGGAACCCTGTATCCATTGGCAATGATAGTAGTAATTCTCCTCACATTAAAAAGGGCTAGACTTTTTTCACTTCAGGACACAATTTCAAAGAGCTGCTTAAGCACAAAAAGTAGCTAAGCATAACAATATCTCGCTCATTAGAATAAGGTTACCAGCCAAAATACTATGTCTAATTTACATGTACTATATGTAACTGGTATTTTGCTTATTTTTGCTTAACAAAAAATTGTTAAGTGATATTTTCTGCTTAAGCAGCTCTATGAAATTGGGCCCAAGCCTCGATGTGGTTACAATGATATGAATGATACAAAAACCAACATGGCTGCCTAGTGATGTATAAGAGCTATAGGGTGTTTTGATGCTGTTTTGCTTTCATATAACTACCAGTTATGACACCAAGACCAGGAGGGAAATAGGCAGGGAACCAAACTTAATTTAACAAAAGTAAGATTTACTCTAAGAAATGTTCTTGCCTTTCCTCTTGATTAACAGCTTGCTCTTGATGAGCGTCTACGCAAGCAGCTTGCCATGTTACTGAACCTGATTGATTGGATATCAGAGGCAGAGAGACGTCTTGGTTCTGAGCAACCACTCAGTGATGAGATCAAACCACTCGTGTCTCAGTCCAAGGAACACCAGGTCAGTAAAACAATATGAGTATATTTGTCAAATTTTCTTCTCACCCAAAAAGATGACAAGTAAAAAAACAGAAAGGAACAAACCAACAAATGTAAGATACATTTTTGTAAGAAAACATAACCGACAAATTTATTAATAAAATTTGTAAACTTTGTTGATGCTACCAGGTGTTACATGATGACATTCTAGCTCATCAACAACCAGTCGCACAGAGCATCCATGGAGCCAAGCAGCTCCTTGATGAGTGTGCTTCTCGCCTCCGCCCTGAAGACTGCAGCAAACTCGAAGACATCAGCAAGGAGCTTAAGGACCGTTATGACAACGTCTACGTGGAGTCCCAGACCCGTCAGAACAAGATCCAGGGGGTAGTGCCAGACCTAGAGAAGTTCACCTTCGAGCGGGATGACACAGACCGTTGGATCAAGGATGGGACTAAGACTTTGTCTGACGCCAAGAGGAACATCGCTACAGACTTGATGACCCTTAAGGAGCAGCTGCAGAAGCAGACTGACTTCAATGAAAGCATGGTGGCTGAGGGAGCTGATGTCAGATACTTGAACATGAGTGGACAGAGGATCACAGATGTTGCCAAGGTATCAAGACATTATTTTATGAAATCATATTTCAGTTGCTAATTCTTGAGGGTAAACCATGTAGTAATATATGTTTTAAACTAAGTTGTGTCTTTGAAATAAGTTGGAAATTTTGACCAGTAAGTTCTAGATGTCATTGAATCTCATGTAGACTTTCAAGTAATGTTTGTTTAGATGATCTTCTTGTCAAGGGAACTTGGCAAACTCCTACAAGAGGATATAAACACCAAGCTGGCAACAGCCAATCTCTCTCATACAAACATTGGTTTAACGTCTATGATTATGAATTGCACAAATCAAGAAATTTTGATTCAGTAACTAAACATCAATACTTATTCTAGTCATTGTGATATCTCATACTCTCCTTTCCTGTTCTGAATTCCTTTGTTATCAAGTTTGTCAGTATATCTTGCCATCTCCAAAAATGAAATTACAAACTGACTCATTTTCTTTTTCACTTCATCAGACCTACCGCAAAGAACTTGAGACCTTCCGTACCAACACCCTCCCTGCCAAGTTCTCCAAGACCTTCAAGGAGAACCCAGAACCATCCTGGCTTCGGGAAAACTTGATGGACATCAACCTCCGCTACGGCGCCATCAAGGGTGATGCCAACCAGTTCACCGCAACACTGCGTGATCTCGTTGACAAACACCAGAAGTTTGAAGATGCCTGTACGCCCATGGGACCATGGATGGACACCACAGAGAAGAAGCTTGAGGTGATTGTACGGGAAGCCATCAACGCTGAGCCAGAAGGGATCAAGCAACAGATCGACAACCTCAAGGTCAGAATTTAATCCTGTTGTTCATTTGTCAGCATACAGCTTCACCTTCCAGTTTTTTCTTTTAAGGCCCGGTTCATACTTCATGAAATTGCAAAAGCGAAGTGAATTTCCCTGCATCACATTTGGAAATTTGTTTGCATCACATAATTCGCTTTGCATTCACTTTCACGTTAAGTATGAACCGGACTTAACATATCACATCCTTGTTGTTTAAAAAGTGAACATTTTGATTTTGGAATGGTTAGACCATAAATGACAATTTTGTTGAAGAATGTGATTTTGCAAGACGAAATATCAGTTAATTTATAATCTTTGTTCCTCTAGGCTGTGAGAAATGATATCATCCAGCATTACAGTGACGTAGAGAAAGTGCGAGATACTGGTGATGATCTCGGTAACGCTCACACTGCTGTCAAACGAGACGTAGACTACAGAGTCGGTAAGTCGCCTCTCTGAAGTCATCTCATGAAATTTCATTTGTGATTATGCAGTTGACAAAACACTTTTGTTTGGCCGATGTTTTGTCAAGTTATTAGCTCTTCCTTGGATTGTAATGTAAACAGTAAAATTAAAAAGAGAAAACCTCAAAATAAGATGGAGTCAAACTAAATATTGAATTTTCCAAATGTTTTGTCTCTTTACCCCGATAGATGAAATCGTGAAGCGATACCAGGCTCTGCAGGCTACCATTGAGGATCGTCTGGAGGTGCTTCGTGATGCCATGACTGCAGCCCTTGACCTCCAAGACCAACTGGACATGCTGTTGAAGTGGCTTGACCAGGCTGAGAATGACGTCCACAAGATGGAGAAAGGAACCCTCTTGGTGGTTCAGAAGGAACCTCTGATTGAGAACTCTGAGGCACAACAGGTTGGTCTTGACTCACTAAGACCATAAAGAAGTTTTTCAAAATCTGCACCAGACTCTTATGATATTATGATTTTTAATTCAAACATCTATGCATTTCCAACTGTTCGAGCTTCTCCAAAAAGTTTGAGCTTCCCTTAAAGGATAAAGTTCAAGAGAAAATCACTCCTGATTGTGCATGTTTCTTTTCTCATCAGGTGGTCTTCAAAGACATTGAAGACCACAAGCCAACTGTGGACATTGTCAACCGTGTGGCCACCACACACATGCAGACCAAGGGAGCCCAAGAAGCCAAGGAGATCAAGACCAAGCTAGACAACATCAACAAACGATACAGCAAGGTCCGAGACTCCACAGTCAACCACGGCGACACTCTCCGCTCACTGACTGACAGGTTGAATGATTTTGAGAGGCAGGTGGACGAGATGGAGGAGAATGTCCTGCCGACTCTGAAGACACTTGGATCCAAGGAGTTCATGAGAAATGATATTCCACAGATCACTAGCAACCTTAAGGTGAAGAGCAGGTTTCTATTAACCAATGATCATTGTAATAATACTACTAATAATGGAGGGGTTTTAGAGTCAAAAACATCTCCTCTAGAATGTGAAAGGTTGAGAGTTATGTTCCCATCAAAGACCCCTGTTGATTTTCATCTAAACAACTTGAAATCATCAAAAATAAATCACATAAACTTTGTGGGTTCAAGGCAAACAAAAGGTTCCACTTGTGAAATACCAGCAGAGGATACATTAATAATATATCGCACATATCTTAGTAGCTAGATCAAAGAGCTTTACAACATTTTTATCGCTGTTCATTGGGCATATTTAGACCATTCCTCAAACTTTCTCAACTCCCTGGGGAACATACAACCTCAAGCTGCTGAATTAGCGCCAAGGGGTAACTACAACATGTCATAGCCCTCTCAGATTCCCATTTATACACCTAGCTTAAGAGAAGCAATTATGGCGAGTGCCTTGCTCGAGGACCTAAGTGTCATTACCAGGAATCGAACCCAGATTGTGATAATTTAGTCATCAAAACTTGAATCCGATGCAGTAGTCTGCTCTGCCATGACATATCACATTTATGATCATCGTAAAGACACTGAAACTGTTTCAGCAATCTGATTTGAATCCTTTTTAGATATTTTTTAACAGCCAATTTTTGTTCTTCCTTGGACCCTTATTTTTATATAAATCAAAAACCACAAAGAAAGAAACTTAGCTAATATTTGATAATTGTTGATTGTACAGAACTTGAGACAGCAAGTTGATAATCAGCGTCCTGTAAACAAACGTGTCCACCAGCTCGGTGAGCAATTGATCAGTGAACCCAAAGCCAATGATACGTCTCATGTCAAGGCAATCTTGGCTAACGTTGACGTCAACTGGGCCGGTCTGGATGACATTCTTGCTAAGAGGTAAGTCACAGTTCCCTGTTAACTTGTTTTTATGTGATTCAATTAGAGATTGTTTAAAGAAATGAGGGAGATTATTTGGATAGTGTTACAGCAAACTTGAGGAGATTGTATTTAGACCGTGCAAAATTTGAAATACTGGTGTTTTAAATTAACCCTAACTTCCTAAAATCCATCAATATCAGAACTGATGTTAAAAAAAAATAAAAAATGTTTACCAGAGATATATACATATAACGCATTTATTAAGCGCCACTACATCAAGAACGCAGCTCATTAGATTGGGTTAGATTGAATTTTTATAAAGAGTCAGATTATCTGATGGAGATAGTGAGTGCATTCCAGGTTTGGGAGCAAAATGAGAACAGTTGCGATTTGATGCAGACTTGAGAAGTATACAAACCATTGTATTAATTATCTAATGTTATTTTATTTGTTAATTATTTCAGAGCCAAGCAGCTGGATGACCTGAATGCCTCAACCAAGAAGTACAACGGTATCCACAAGGACACCAACTTCTGGTTGGAAGGGATGGAACGACGTCTCCAGCAAGCCCAGACAACAGCCAGAGACTCTGGGGCCATCAAGGCTAAGATCAAAGAGCTGAAGGTAAGAACTCGGTCACTTGATTTAAGACTTTACTGCAATGTTACCATACCGGTTTTTTGCATCAAGGAATTTCTCAATGTAAGGGAATCAGAAGATTTTTACCTTTTGCTTTTTTGATCCTGTTCGTAAATGTGACGTTCCCGTCAAGTTGACACAAACTGGCTCCATTGATTACCAGAAACCTATAGAGATTTGGCTCTGAATCCAGTGATCATAACAACCCAAACACTGAGCTACATTCTTGGTTATCATTTTGCTTACCATACCATAATGTCTATCAATGTCATATCAATGCTGACCAGGTTTCCAATTTTGTATGCTGCTTACAAAAAGTAGCTAAGCACGACAAAATTATGCTTACCAGAAACAGGTCACCAATGCAATTTCTCACAAACAATCTGTGACTGGTATCCTGCAAGTTTTTGCTTAGCAGAATTTTTTTAAGCAATATCGTTCTGCTTAAGCTGCTTTTAACAGCTCCAGACTACATCTGATGGGCTGTCATCAGATTAGTCTGCCATACCATAATGTATGAAGTGTGTTCAATCCAGTCAGATTGGATTGTTTAAGAGTTAGAAAACATTATTTATTTCAATGTCTTCTCTGTTGAGTAGAATTCCATTGTGTAGATTGATTTATAGTCAGTGTTTATTTCTCAATTCTTGAAAACCTCAGTATTCCACAAGAATGTATATTGACATATACTGACGGTGCAAGTCTTCTGCGTTTTCAAACATTATGTGGAACTGTGGGTTTTCACATATATTGCTTTAAATTGTGATTGATACAAAATCACAGTCTAACAGGTTCTAACTTTTGAATGTGTGTAATACTTGCACAGTCTATTGTTAACCAGGAGTATACACCAACAATAACATCGGAAATGTTTCAGCGCCCCCAATCCCCCTACTCCCCCCCCCACACTTCAAAGGAATCATCTGTAATATAAAGCTATGTTTCATAATATATTTCCCTTGTCAACTTACCACACATTGCATTGTTATAGCCTTACCACACATTGCATTGTTATAGCCTGAGTTTTTCGCCAGACAGTTACGCAGGGCCAGAATATCTGAGGTTTGTTAAACATGTCTGTCCCTCACAATTAACTTCTGACCAATTGTCAACAACTTTTTACTAATCCATGTGATGTGACTTAAAGAATTCAACACCTGGTTTTATTTTAATTTGTGGAAAATCTGCACAACTAAAAACAGACAATTTTAATTTATTTTCTTTGACTCATAAAGGTAATCAAATTATTCTAATTAATAACAAAACAAAAAACACCTATAAAAACCAAGAAGACTTGAGGCTGTCAAGACCTGTATTCTTATTATACATATAGTGACCAGACTAATGTGCCCTTCCAGCCTCACTCTGGTTACATTGCCTTGAATGGGAGTAACAAAATAGCAACAACATGATAAAGATCTTTACTTTGTCAACACCAAGCTACTAAACAAGAGTCAAATTAACATTTCTTTTTTCTCTCTGACAACAATTATGACAAAGTTGCTATGACATGTAGTTTAACAAAATTACTTAATCTCAAAAGTACAGACAGTTTTCACTCAAAACTTGATAGGTTTTTTGCAATCTTTATTTTGCCATTCAACGTCTTAAAAAAAATGCATTAAAATCAGTTGTTTACTTTCTGATGGGAAATTTATAAAAACTTCTAATTCTGAATTCAGGATGGGAAGTTCTCAAAATAATGCTCTAAATTTGACCACATCTTAATGATGAAACAGAATGGACAACAATTGATTCCCTTATAATATTTTGCACTTAATCTACAAATAAACACAGAGTTTATGACACAACTAACCCCTGAGTTAGTAATATATATTTTCTCACCAAACCCCCCTCCCTCCGCACTTTACTAGTCTGGCTCGCCAGAAGAACCGAGGGCGGTAGATAACGAAGACGAGGATCAAAGACTTCCAGAATCAATCAGCAAGGTAGTACTTTGAGGGTGTCGTATGGTTGAGGTTCACAACATCTACATGTATACCTCATAACATGTGTCCCATGTTGTAGTTGATAGTTCAGTTTGTGGTTTGGGATCATCTGTTTGTTTGAAATCTCAGTAATTAATCTTTGTCAGTTTATTTATCAGGTGACTGGGTTTGTGTTAGGGTGCATGTTGAATGTCAAGTGTTTGCTAAAAGTTTGAGATCTTATGGGAGAAATATTTCCAAAACATTTTTCAAAAATTCCTTACAGTCTAACTCCTTATATGTCAGACGTCAATGAGCACTTTTTGACTCAAAGTAAAAACAAAATCAACTTGTGTATGAGCTTGAAAAAAGAGTTAGTAAACAGTGAGTTATTTGGGGTCCAAATTGAATAGATCTGTTGCTCAAATGATTTTAAAGCACTTGAATATTTTTTCTTGTTAACTGCCTCAAGTTTGCTTCAATTGTGCTCTGTTTATTCAAAATGAAACAAAAATCCATGGAAATTCTCACGAGACCTTTGTTGCAAAGGAGAGTTCAAACTCAAGACTTATGTCTTGACATCGTCTGAGCTCATCCTTTCATTCATTAATTTATTCATTTATTCATTAATTTATTCATTTATTCATTCATTCATTCATTTATTCATTCATTTGTTAGTCACATTGATCATTGATTAAACGACGTGAGATTCTTTGTCCCGTACTGTGCAAATAAATTTTAAGAGTCTAAAAACTACGTACCAGAATGATATTTCAGTTTATCTTCTTGAAGGCATTCATGTTCTAACTATTTCCACTGTCATGTTTTCAAGATGGGATTTATCTCCACAGATTCTTTGTTGGTGGTAGTTGATTCACAATATACCAACACCATTCACATTTGGTCATTACTGTGTTAACAATTTTCATTTTACAGGATTTTGTCAGGAACATGTATTCATTATAAACTAACAGCATGTTACGAACTAATACTCATTTGTATTTTTTGATAATTACACCAACATTGTTTTAACAAGATTTAAACCACTATCATCTAATACTTTTACAAATTCATGATTTGATCACATGACTAAAAAAACATGTCATATAACATTCATTGAAATAAAAACATTTGAGTGACCCATTGATACTTTAACAAAAATTGTTGTGTCAGTTCAAAAACATTGTATCTCTTAAAAAAGCACTTAAGTTACACGTGAGTTTGAAAATGTCGTATCTCGCTCAAAATAATCTGAATATACACACAAAACAAGTGCGCGCCGCATTTTTGTAAGATACAAGGTTTTTGCAATGACACGACTATTTCATGCCAAAGTTTATGCAAATGCTACCATTATCAACCCTTCCCTGGAAATGTTTTGCAATAGGCAGAAAAATCTGTCGCAATTGTTACTTCATACCCTTCGAAGTATTATTGCCTTAGCGTCTGAAGGAATGAAATCATGCACTTTAGCGGAAAAAATATCTGAATACGCATGAGATGTGCACGCTCTAAAGCATTTTATTTGTGTGAGGAAATTCCTTGTTATTTCAAGCAAAAGCCCAAATCCAACAACCAAGTAGCAAGTAGCATTTGCAGGAATATGGTTTTGGGATGCTTTTTGGGGTTCAGAAGTACAGTTTTCAACAAGGGTGTTTATTTTTTCTGTTTTTGTAACATTTGACACATTTTAATTTGATTGCATTGAAGTAAAACTTTTGAGGTGCTATATCAGTGCGCTTTCCTTGATTGATTTAGTGCAGCAAATTCTTACCATTGTTCAGGTTCTTTCCCAATATGTCAAAGCCACAAGCTGATAATTCTTAACATGAATACATTTTGAAAAACTTGTTTTAATGCTCCACAAATCAATCAAAATATCAAAGCCCCAAACTGGGAATTGGTGCAGGCCTTGGAACTGAGCATTCATGATCTGATTTGCAGCTCATTGTTCTAGATCAGGTCAAGGGTCAGAATGTGTATGGAAAGCCCAATGAAATGGCACCGTTTACTTTATCTAACCTTCAATCAAGTTTGGATCACAAATTAAATTGATTAACTCACCTAATCCAAAAGCAAGTGTTATTGTTGATCATGAATTTACATCTTCATTTATTTTTTTATATGTAGGAACAAAGTTTGAATTTTGTTTTGGTAATTCTCCCAAAACCGAAGCTGACATTTTTGTCCTCTTTGGAGTTCCAAAGATTATATTGTGTTTAAAATCCATGAAACTGCATGACAGCATTTACCCTTGTTACATTTAAAAAAATGCTTTCAAAAACTCATAGCAAACTCATTTTTCATTGTTACAGTTGTGTGTTTTAATTCAGGCTTCATTCTTGGACAGTTGAAATCCTTACCAATCAAGTTACCCCTTCAATATTAACAGAATCAACAGCCAAACCAACTGTGCCTATCAAAGTTCAAAGGTCAGGTTGAAGAGTCGAGACCTTCTATTTTTTACTCTAAATAATGACTCCCCAATCCCTCTGACTTATCTCATTAACAGCCACTGCTTCAGGAGGTAGATGACTATGAGCCAAGCATCCGAGACACCAACACCGTTGGTAACGATCTGGACCGTCTCATTAAGGATGTAGCAGCTCCAGTCTCAAGGAACCCTCACTACTGCTCCACAAAGCTTGGACAAGGAGAACCAGCTGTACCAGGGATCTCTGAGGAGTTTGATGCAGAGTTCGCAGGTACTGATTTATCACAATTTAGCCATCTTGATTTTCAAATCAATATAAGAACTATACACACAGAAATGTTTTTGATGTACAAAATATCTGAAGTATACCTTCAAGTGAGGTTTGCAGAGACACCGTGTAATAAATCTCTTTATGAGCTGTGGTGGTTCTGATAAGAAACAGTGGTTTAACAACTTGTGTTTTGATCAGTATGCTGTGATCGTCTTCAGGTGAATGCTTGTCTTTGTATGCTGCTTATGTACTGCTGAAGAGGTTTAGCTTGCAGGTAGGATTAGCTCAGTGGTGTGTGGAGGTATAAATCTGTCTGTGCAAACCTCTCTTGATTGTATCTTCACCATGCAAAGTTTCAAGTCCTACTGAAGTATACCTGTTGTTTTGGTGTGATATATTGCTCCAATCACCCAAACCTTAGCTTTGTGGGTGATGGCAGTAATATAGCTAAAGTCCGTCTTGCAGTTTGTTGCTGTTCTCTTTTTACTCAATTGCTAATTTCTCCATATCAGGGACAACCCCTATCCAGAATGAGCTAGATGAGGTGAACCGCCGCTACGAGGCTCTCCGTAAACGCCTCAGGCTGTCCCTGGATGACCTAGAGATCGCTGACCGCTGTGTGGATGAGACCATGAATGTTCAAGACAACCTAGACTGGATCACAGCTACTCAGGTCAAACTAGAACGCAGCAGGCCACGCGCCATGGAGATTCAACCTCTGGAAGATGAGCTGGAGCTATTCAAGGTATTGTCAATAAATTCTTTGGATAACAATGGGGCTTTGGGCACATTAGAAAGCTCTCCTCTTTTTACCATGCTATGTGGGCAAGACAAAGTGCCTCTTATTTTGCCACACATTTGCTGTACCTTTTAGTATTGGATTAAGGGATTTTTTAAATTGTAGGTCAATATATTTCTGACTGCATGGAAACTCTGTGGTTAAAAGCAATTACTTAAAGCTTGATACAGACTTCACGCAAAAATGAATGTAATCTTTGGTTGGAACAAAGGCAGATTTACTAGAACCTGACCTGAACCTGCGACCTCCGGATTAACATGCTGGAGGTCACAGGTTCAATTCCCCACTTGTCAAGTTTTCTTTGTTAAACCCAAAATTATTTTTAAAAATTGCTCATTTAGTTTCCCTTGTGGTTTATGTTTTGAAAAAAGAATGCAAAGTGAATTTTTGTGTTTTCAAATTGTGATGCAAGAAATCTTGTATTGATTTTGCAATTCTTGTGAGCCAAGTATAAGGTAGAAAGAGTTTATTTCAAGCTTCAATGTAACAAAATGCACCTTTTTTGTTATTCTTCAAACCTCAGCAAGTTGTTGATGATGTTGAGAGCAAACAGCCCAACATCAGTGACACTCTCAGTAAGGCAGGTCACTTTGACCGTGAGTATGCCGATCGTCTCAACCCAGAGCAGCGAGACGTCCTGAATGAGAAAGTGGGTCAGATGCGAGTCAACTTTGAGAATGCTTCACAGAATGCCAAGGATTGGCTGAAGGAAGATGAAGCCAAGTTGGATAAACTCAAACGAGAGGAAGAGGAGAGGGTAAGGATTGATGGGAGATAATCGCTAGAAGATGGATTATTTCTTGAAGATGTCGGTTGCATTCATCGGGGGAGGTTTTCTGAAGGGGATTGAAAGGGAATAAAATGCAGTTGCACTTGATGGTGTGTCAAGGAATTATCTCTTTGTTGTGGGGATGAAGGTTTGAATCTCAGAATAGTGACTTTGAGCAGTCAGTTTGGGGTTTTCTCTCTTCCAGATGGAAACTTTTTTTGATCAGAAATTGTCGAAAGTTAAGCTTAAATTTTCCAAAGTTAAAGAATAGGTCTCATACTTGAAAACGTAGCTCCGCATACCTTGCAGGAAAAAAAACCTACTGAGCACTTTGAGATGCCCATTGAGTGTGATAAAGCACTAAATAACTCAGTAGTGTTATTATTCTTATTGTTGAATTTTGATATTACAGAGACGCATTGAGGCTTTGATGAGGGAGAAACTCATTGCCTTACTGGAACTACTTGACTGGATCACACAGGCAGAGGAAGCTTTGGGCTCGGAGCAGCCAGAAGCTGAACAATCCACTCCTGTCACAGATCAGCTGGAGACCCATACGGTATGGAACATTCATCCTTGACTCAAAACCCCATTGTGTAAAGCGTAACTACAGCCTCAACTCCTCAATGAAATTGAAAATTTTAAAATCATAAAGTCCCATATCAAAACTTAATGCCACTATTTATGTTTTGGCAGTGGCCATCTGTAATGTTAAAGGCTTTTGGATTGATTAGATATGGCGTGTCATGGGCGAGGGGATAAGAGCACTGGACTCAAGCTCTGGTGTTTCTGATCAGCAGAGTGTGGGTTTGAGTCCTGGGCCCAATTTCATGGCTCTGCTTAAGCACAAAATTTGCTCAAGCACCAAAAAACCTTGCTTAGTAAAACCAGATTACCGGCCAATACTCCACTCGATTGTTATGCTAACTAAACAACAGCTAAATACAAGTCACGAGCAATGTACATCGCATGGAGTTTTGGCCAATAACACGAGTATAATAAGCAAGCTTTTTTCGTGCTTAAGCAAATTTTGTGCTTAAGCAACTCCATGAAATTTGCCCCTGGTTCTTGACACTTGTGTCCTTAAGCAAGACACTTAACCATTATTGCGTCGTCCTCCGGATGGGACGTAAAGCCGTTGGTCCCGTGTGTTGTGTAATGCACGTAAAAGAACCCAGTGCTCTTATCGTAAAGAGAAGGGGTTCGCCTCAGTGCTCCTGGTTTGATTGGCTGCATATAGCGCCACTGCACCTTGTAAACATTACATGGTGCTATGTAAAGGAGTAGATCTCATACTTAAACACAGAGCTCCATACACCTTGTATAGGAAAACTACTGAGCGCTTTGAGATGCCCATCGGGTGTGACAAAGTGCTTTATAAGAACTGCGTATTATCATTATTTCTGTTATTGTTGCCAACAGGTCATTCACAAAGACATCACTGCTCATCAGCAACCAGTAGCTCAAAGTGTCCAAGACATTGAGAGCTTCCTCAAGCAGTACACTGACCGCATCAGTCCAGAGAATGCCACCAAGCTCGGTGATGGCCGTGACAACCTCAAGACTCGCTATGACGAAGTCCTGACCCAATCTTACAACCGCCAGAACCAGCTCACTCCAGCCCTGGAAGACATCAGCAAATTCGAGACGGATGTGACTGGGTTTGAAGACTGGGTTCAGGAGGCTGGGACCACCCTGGACGACTTGGTGGATAATGTCGGGACAGAGTATGAAGAATTAAAGGGACAGCTTGATGAGCACCGAACATTCGTAGATGACTTGAATGACCAGAAAGGTGATCTGAAGTACATCAACATGAGTGGAGGGAAGTACCTGGATCAAGCCAAGGTAGGTTGCTTGTTCTCTTTAGGTTCCTTATACAGAATATTCAAACTCTCAATGAGATAAATTTCAAGTGATGTTTCAAGCTTTGCATGGTGTGGAAAATAGGAAGTAACTATCTATAACTAGTAAACTTGCAGGTGCAGCCCTCTTTTGTAACTCTCTTTTTGGAGGAGTGTTGGCTCTGAAAAGAGCCGATGTTTTAAACAGTATACTCTGCTCATCTTCAGGAAGATGCTGGACTTCTGATGATGATTATAATAATAACTGAAAACATAAACTTATAATCTGAATGAGATGTTGAGTGAAATGTCTTAAGGTGCATCTTAAAGTTTTCCATCCTTTGCGGTTTTGTAGACATTTTACAAGTTTATAATAAACCTTCACTAAAACAATGCTTTCAATTGTCAAATCAAATCACAGAACTACAGGAAGATGCTCGCTGACTTCCGTAACGAGGCCCTCTCCCGTCAGTTCAACCGCAACTACCAGGAGAACCCTGAGCCCAACATCATTCGTGAGCGCACCAACACCATCAACGCCAGCGTTGACGCTATCAAGACCAAAGCCAACACTCACGGTGCACTGTTGAGAGATCTAGTAGAGAAGCACCGTGTCTACAATGATGCTGTCAATGTCTTCTCTACATGGCTGCCAGAGACAGAGAGCAAGCAGGCCATCTTGGAGCAGGAGCCAATTAGTGCTGCCCCACTGGCCATTCAGAAACAAATTGACAGAATCAAGGTGAGTTGATTTCTATTTATTTATTTAATTAGTTACTCACTCAACAGCGCAAGCGCCAATAACAGGATGGTGAACAGGAAATGAGAAGAAAATATCAGTTTTAGTGGGAGGAAAACCTCAAATGGGGAAAACCCACACAATCAGGTATGCACTGAAAACCCAATCCATATGCAAGGCTCCAGGTCTGAGGTGGGATTTTAAAGGCAGGGAAAGAAACCACTGAGCCAACCTAATGCCCAACCTGATTTACTTGAAAGAAGATTCTTCTCCATAAATCTTTTTCAGTTTCAAAATGTTAATGAAATTCTTGTGCATTGGAGGTGCAATTATTTTCCTTGGCAGTAGTTTTTTTCTTTGGTAGAGTACATAAATCTTTTATTAGAATAAATTTGTATTCACTTTATCTAAGTATTTGTAGTGGTTTGACCATTTACAAAGGAGATGGTTTTGTAAACATTTTGTGATTGTATTTTTCTGCAGGACTTCAATGATGAAGTTGTTGGTCATGCCAGTGATCTTGAGAAGGTGAAATACACAGGCACAGACTTGACTGATGCTCAACCTGACATCAAACCACAGGTCACCCAAGCAGCAGGTAGGTTCCATCACTACAAATATTTAACCCAATATTTTTGTATAAATTTTAATTTGAAAAAACAACATAGCTACTCCTTTATGAATGTTTGTACCTACTAATGGGTTACCAGCCATAATACTATAATATACATTGCTTGTGTTGGGTTCCTTGTCAATACTTTTTGCTAAAAGCTTCATAAAGAACTGAACTCAACATTACCTTTGTTTGATTCTCTAAACATCAGTTGACCTCCAGGATCGTTACGATGATCTTGTGGCCCACCTCAAGACTCATCTTACCCATCTTCAATCAGCCTTAGCCGAGTCCCAGAACCTTCAGGACAGACTGGACTTGCTCCTGCGCTGGCTGGATGAGGCAGAGAGGAACGTCCATAAGATGGACAAGGGCTCCATCATCGTTGCTAAAAAGGAACCACTGCTTGAGAGCATTGAGGAGCACATGGTAAGATGATTTATCCTAAAATAATATCTGGAGATGGGTTTCATAGATTTTGTTTAGCTGTGTGAAGACACAAGTTGCTACATGTTAAATGTTTTTTCTTCTAACGGTTGTTTGCAGTTTTGTCTTTAATTTAAAAGAAAATAAAGGATTCAAAGGAACTTGTCATGAAATTGATTTACAGCTTCTTTTCTCTTCCCCCAAATTCAATTTAATTTCAATTCAAAACTCACATTTATTCCCATACTTCATGAAAATTTCCAAACAGTATATAGCCAAAACATTAACTTAAAGAAGTAACCAAAAAGGCATTTCTTACAAGCAATTTTATGGATCTGTTTTTCAAACCTACCTTACGTGAATGATTTTATGGGATGAGTAAAGACTTGAAACTGGTCTGAAGGTGAAAGACTTATTCTTATTATTATGTTTTCTTTTTCTTTATCTGCTGTATAGGTGATCCACACTGACATCGAAGCTCACAGGCCAGCAGTGGAATCAGTCCAACAGGTAGCCGCAACATACCTAGAGACATCCAAACCCAGTGAGGCAAAGATTGTCATGTCCAAGCTGGACAGCATCAACAGCCGCTACGCCAACATCAGCGATGTGACTGACAATCATGGTGACCAGCTGCGACTGCTGCAAAGCAAGCTGAATGACTTTGACCGGGAGGTGGACCAGCTGGAAGATTGGGAGATGCCAGTCATAGAGGCACTAGAGGGACGGGATGTCATGAAGATGGACATGAACCAACTCAGCCGCAAACTCAATGTAAGAACTACAACCAGAAATGTGTACAGTTTTAGGAACACCAGAACCTAAATTTGTTTGTATTAGTTTGTACAGCATTTCCTGATTAACAGTTCTACAAAATTTTGCCCAGAAAGACACTGAAAAATAATAGGTCATGGCTGTCCAGTGCACTGGATGCAAGCTGTGGTGTTTCTGATCAGTAGAATGTGGGTTCGAGTTTAGGTTTTGAAAATAAACAATGGTAAGCTTTTTTAGAAACCTGTAGATAAAGCGCAATGTAAAAACTAGTTATTATAATTGTTAATGTACTAATATTTTATTACATTTGCAGGACTACACCAACCAGCTTGAGGAACACCGTCCACAATACAAGCTGATCCATCAACTCGGGGAAGACATTGTCAAGAAAACCAAAGCCAAGGACACCAGCCATGTCAATGCTGTCCTCAGCAATGTGGATACCAACTGGAAGACAACCTCAGATCTCTTGGAGCTCAGGTAACTTAAAGTTCTATCCAAATACATGTAACCAAACCGAGGCTGGAAGGGAAAGAGTCTGGTACCCTGTCTCATATTTCTTCAAACATATGAAGAAGGAATCATGAGCAAGATGGCATAAGTGTGATCAAACATTTACTGTCTTATTATTTGGTTTATACCATACAATGTGTGTAAAGAGTACTGTGACATTTTACTCGGGTGGGATTTGAACCCATGACCTTTGCCATTCTGGAGCAGAGGTCCTCCCACTGCGTGGTAGCTAAAGGCAGTTGGAATCCTTTATTTTAGCAGCGGGTACCACAACAGTTTAATAGATGTTAAATTTGTTCATAAGATTTAGGGGAAGTACATTGGTGTGGGTAAAACCAAATAATATTCTTTATCCCGATGCAAATTTAACATCTATTAAATTTTATGTCTTTTAGAAACTTGTGTTAATTAACCAAAATGACCTTAACTCTTACAGGAAGAGACAACTTGACCAGAAGCAGAAGGCTACTGCTAAATACAACGAGGGTTACCATGACACTACCGGCTGGCTTACAGGGATGGAACGTAAACTCAGCCAGCTACAGCCTGTTGCTATGGACAATAAGACTCTGGACAGACAAGAGAAAGAACTCAAGGTATAACTCAAGACAATTCTATCTGCTCTTGTTTCTTCCAACTTTATTGTTTCAAAATATGGTGCCTCTTTTTCACAGAAAAAGTCTACATCTAAGTAATATGTTGTTATTCATTTAACGTTTTCTCTAAGCAGAACTGAAATTTTAGATGACCATTTAAGAACCAACTCTTGGTAGTGCATATTTAAAAAAGTAGCTTTGTTTTCGTCCCAAAAAGCAAAGTATACTTGCAGTAAACCCTTAAATAAAGACATCCACATTAGGCCTTTAGTCTATTTGTTCTTTAATTGTACAAAGCTTCTAATGGGCTCATATATTCTCACAGATGCTCAACTTAAGTAACTATTTATTTTACGGTTTGTTTAAATCTACCATCCCACAGCCATTCCAGTTGGAGGTAGGCACCTACCAGCCGACCATCGAGGATCTAAACAAAGTTGGTAACGGCTTAGATGTCCTTCTCCGTGAGCTTCAAGCTCCCCTCTCAACCAAACCTCACTACCGCTCTAACCAGCTGAGCTCTACCATGACTAAAGAGGAGATGGAACGACGGGAGATTCAAGACAGGATGGATAAGAGCATCATCCAGCCTGAAGCACCAGGTCCGTTCAGTCAACATTTTGCTATCAACAATTTTAACTGTAACCATCCCCAAACCTTCCAAAATTCATTTTGTAGTTAATGATAACTCAGTCAGCAAGACCTATTTGAAATCATTGTGATGAGAAAAAATTTGATTTCTGTTAATGGAAGAAACTATTTTTTATTTCTTTTTTAATTAATTTACTTCATGGAGGATTCAGACATTCATTTTGCTTTCAACAATTTAACTCTAGCTATCTCCAAACCTTCCAAAACTAATTTTGTGGTTTAGCTTGAATGTGACAGCAGCACTCAGTTGTTTTGTCAAAAAAGGAAATCTTTATTGTGATGAGACAAAAAAAGAAAGATTTCAGTTATTGGGAGAGACTACTTTTTCTAAACTTCTGGATGAATTTACTTCACAGAGGATTCAGACATTCAGCGCCAGTTGTTTGACGTCAACCGCCGCTATGATGCTCTCAAGATCAAGGTCACCGATCGCAATGATGATATCGACCTGGCTCGACTGTTCCTGGACCGACTGGGCTTTGTCAACAATCGCCTGGACTGGTGTGCCACTGTGGACAACCGCTTGATGAAGAAGAAACCAACAAGCAGGGAACTGGAACCACTCAAGAAGGAATACTCTCAGTTCCAGGTAGGAACCTTTCACCTCAATTCTCAATTCAAACTCACATTTATTTCCCATACTTCATGAAAATATCTAAACAATACATAACTAAAATGATGATAATAAATTAAGTGTAATAATGTAAAGGAGAACATTCTAACCATAGTAAGAACAAACTGTCAGATAAAAAATTCACTAAACAAATTTCAGTAAGACATGGTCATAGTCAAGTGAACTTTGTGATATTACTGCAGCAATAATCTCACTTTTGAAATTTGTTGATTCTGAAGATAATTTGCTTGTGAGTTAAGTTTGCAGTAAGACCACACAAATGATTTTATAAATAATATGATTTGGAGATAAGGCACTACTCAAATGGAAATTGTGGTAAGGCTACAAATCTCATTTAATAGTTGTGATGATCAAATAAAATTTTGCATTACATCATGGTGGTTGTTCTCTTTTCTGCCCAGGATGTTCATGATAGCATTGGATCCAACAAGCCAGCCGTGCTGGAGACTATCGTGAGCGGAGAGCAGTTCCTCCAGGAGAACCGTAACCGCCTCTCCCCAGAGCAGCAAGAAGAGATGCAGAGGAAGATAGATGAGTTGAGAAGTTACTTTGACCAAGTGGATCACCGTAGCGAGAAGATCAACACAGACACTCAGAAGACCATTGACAGATTGGAGAAGGAACTTGAAGAAGAGGTAAAGAGGATACTATGCACCTTCTTGATTGACTAATGAAAGCTTGAGCAAACAAAGTATTAAATGTTTTCCTTAAAGGGTGTTTGTAAGAGTAAAAATATAAATGCTCAAAGATTCACGCATAACTTACATGGTATAAAGATGGTTATGGTGGGAAACTCCCTTTCAAATATTTTTTCTTGAAATTAGTTTTTGAGAAATTAGTAAAACAATTAGTTTTGATCTCGCGAGTCAAAAACTCAATGTTTGAAAACAGTGAAAGCATTTAAGGTTTTCCCCCACTTTTTTCTCGTGACTCCAATGACCGATTGAGCTTAAACTTTCAAAAGTTTGTTATTTCATGTAAATGTTGGGTCACATCAAGTGTGGATACTGGTCTTTGACAATTACCAACGTCGTCTTATTTTTTGGCAGAAATGTTTTTTATTACAGAGGAACAAATGTTAAAAGAGTGTGAACAGTTGTATTTTAAAAGTTTTTTTGGAGTTTGACTATTTGATGTGAAGAACATTTATCTAAAGAATACCTGTATTTTCCTTTATCAGATCCGTCTGCGTAAGATGTACAATGATTCTTGTAATGGTGTAGTGACTCTGATTGACTGGGTGACTGAGGCCCAAAACCGTCTTGCTGAAGAGCAGCCACAGAGTGAAGATGTCCCAGTGCTCAGCCAACAGACCGAAGAACACAAGGTATGCTAAAATGAACCGTCAAAGCTTCCTTGAATAACCAAACAAGGTGTTTGTTGTATTATTGTAGGTCTTATGGTAGTTGTGAAGAGACAGCAGTTATGAGAAGAAGGTCAAGGGGGTTACAGGGAAGGGTATGTAATCAAGAACGGGCGGGAAAGTAACATTCCGTAAGTAGAAGTCTACAGAGTGGAATAGAAACGTCTTCAAGGGCGGATGCAAACCAAAGTCTACTGTGAGGAATAAACAACATATGCTGAGAATGATAGAAAGAGGGGCTGCCTCATTCTGACGATGAAACCTTCTTGCAGAGTGTGCCAGAGGAAGAGTGGAGAGTAATTTAAAGATGATAACCTTGGACAGTTGTAAAATTCAACCACCACCTCCTTCCCCAGTCCCCCTTGATTTGTCTTACTTTGGTTTAATTGTATTACATGACTCCACTAATCATTGATATTTTCACCTTTACCAGTCTCTGCATACAGACATCCTCTCCCGTCAACAGCCAGTCATGGAGAACATCCACACAGCCACACAGCTTCTAGACCAATACAACAACCGCCTCAAGGACCAAGACATGTTCAAACTCCGCAACTTTGTCAATGACCTCAAGACACGCTACGACAGCGTCCTAGGCCAGTCCTACGGCCGTCAGAACCGTCTGTCCTCACAGACCGAGGAGCTGAAGCACTACGAGGATGACAAGGATGAGATGGAGACTTGGCTGAGCTCCGCCCAGGAGACCATCCAAGAATCCCAGAACAACGTTGGTACCTCACCTGAGGAGTTGGAGGAGCAGTACAACCAGCAGAGAGAGTTTGCTGATGATGTGGTCAATCATGGTGCTGACCTGAAGTACCTCAACAAGACCGGAGAGAAGTTCTTGGACAGCTCCAAGGTTAGTCTCAGGTTGAGTAGCTGTGGCTCTTTGGGTATTGTGTTGGGTTTTGTCAAGTTACAAGTCTACATAGTAAGAGACCAGACTATTTTGACCATCAAGCCTCACTTTGGCCATATATACAAAAAAGCAAGATGGCCACCCTCCTCTCTAGTCAATCTAAAGCACTGCTGAGCAAACAAGGGAAGTAGATAATCTTGCAGCTTAAATATTGAATTATTTTGTAAGCATAGCTAAAATTAGTATTATTTTTATCACCAACAGAGCTACCGTGAAGATTTGAGTGACTTCCGCTCTTCAGTCCTGACCCGTGAGCAGCAACGCACCTTCGACGAGAACCCAGAGACCAACAAGATCCGCGACAATGTAGGCGTCATCAACGACTACTACAACGACCTAAAGATGGCCACCAACGACCACACCAACCGCCTGAACTCACTGTTGGACAAACACCGTCGGTTCAACACCAACGTGAAGGGTACAACTAAGTGGTGTGATGAGACACGTGTGGATCTGGATAAACTTCTTGAAGAACCGATTGCTGCTGATCAGGTCAACATTCAGAGACAGATCAATGACCTCAAGGTACAGTTCTAGTCAATCATTTTGAGGTTCACAACTTTTCATTTCTTTCAACTGTTTTTTCTAGGCATGCTTATTGGGTGCAGAGCTGCCAACTCTCCCCGATTCTGCGGAAAGTTCTCTGAAAATAAACCAATCTTTCAATGCTCTGATGAACAAATTTGAAAATCTCCTTGAAAATTGTCCCTCTTATGTTGAATGTAATTCTAGATATCTCCCTGATTACAAGATGCAAATGTTAGCAGTTCTGGGGACTAAATAAATATGTAGGCCTCCAAACTACCCACTACCAAAGGCCAATCCCTCGAGAAATATTTCAAGTTTGACATCTTGTTTGTTGACAGACCCTGCACGATGACGTCGTCCTTCATGGGAAAGACGTTGAGGCAGTCAAAGATACAGGCACTGAAGTGACTGAAGCTCAGCCAGAAACTAAACCAGAAGTGGATGCCACTAAAGGTATGATTGCAGAGGATATCTGCCATCTTTTTCTTTATTGCTTAAAGGATGGACACAAAGCTGGAATCAGCAAAAGTTTAGTCCTTTCCCATATCATTTACTTCTTGGTGTTCAGAGAGCCTGGGCAAATTTCCTGCAAATCAAAACAGAAAAAGTTTTGGACCAAGATATATATACAATTTTCTACTTGACTCAAATCCTGTTCAATTTACTGTTGTTTTTCCTAATTTTTCACACACAAAAAAGGCTACAATTGAATTGAGCTGCTGGTCACAAATTCCCACACAAAGTAAAAAAGCCAAAAATAAATAAATAAATAAGTAAATAAATAAAGATTTCTTTTTCAAGAGACTCATTTATATTTCATCAGGCAAAGTTTTCAATCTTGCGATATGTAAACCATCATATTTTCACTTTTCTGTTTGTTTCTTGACATTTCACTATCATAGCTGAGGTACAGAAGAAGTACGATGAACTAGAGGGTGACATTGCAGAACGCATGATGAGACTCCAGAAAGCTCTCGCTGACTCCCAGTCCATCCAAGAAAGCCTAGACGGACTCCTGAAGTGGCTTGAAGACAAGGAGAAGGCACTCCTTAGGATGGAGAAGGGAACGGTCATCGTGGTCAAGAAAGAACCTCTGGTGGAAAACTTACAGGAATACAGAGTGAGTTGGCGTTGGTTTTTTAATTTTTTTTTATATAACCTTTTAGAAACCACATATGTTTGTCAACAAGTTGATGCACACGTTATTTCTGTTAATTTTGGTTTGGCAATTTGGACGAATTAGTTTTAGCTCTCCGGACATCTGGAAAACCTTTCTGATTCTTGGTTCCACACAATGATGAAATAAAGTGGGAAATTTTTATTGTCTGGCTTACTTTCAACATTACACTTTTGTTTTCCAGCTTCTTGAGAAAGACATTGAGAACCATCGACCGACCATCGATCGTGTCTTGCGCTCCACGGCTGATGTGATCCGCCAACTCAAACCAGAGGAACGTCGCATCTACCAAGACAAAGTAGACAATTTCCAAGACCGGTTTGGAGACATGACCTCCTCGCTGAAGACCCATGGTATGATCAAAGAGACTGTAGTTGTTTGTTTAAACATAGCCTTAAAATTGTATACAAATTTCCTTGCATCACAATTACCACGTACGGATTGTTTGCTTCACCAACATTTGCCTCACATTTTCTTTTGCATGAAGTATGAACCAGGTTTTAAATAGTTATGTATTAATGGCTTATTTTTCAGGTGAGGTGTTGCAGTTCCTCTCTGGTGACCTTGTGGACCTTGAGAAACTACTGGACAACCTGGAGGAGTGGCTCGTACCGTTGTTGGATAAACTGGAATCAGCTGACTTCAATCGCAAGGAGATCCCTGAGTTGGAAGAAGAATTGCAGGTGGGTAGACTTGTCTAATAAGAATCAAAGGAGTAAACAAAAGTCATTTCAATTCATTCTCTTTTCTTTAATTTGTGGTTTAGTGAAGAGACTGTTGATATTCTGAATTGCAACAGGAAGGATGTTCAGGGGGCTGGGTTCTCTAGCTCTTTGTTAGTTTGCAAACAAATAATAAAGAAGCTGGCCCATTTTGAAAGAGTGTGCCCTTCAAATAAAAAAGAAAAGAAAAAAAGGTTAGACCATTTCTTAATGTAATTATTAATGGTGATTGTAGGAGCTTTCCCAAGACGTAGAAAGTCATCGTCCAGAGTATCACACCATCCATGAACTTGGTGAACAGTTGATGAAACACCCTAAGGCAGGAGACACTTCATTCGTCACAGCCGTCTTGACCAACCTGGATCAGAACTGGCAGTCACTGGATGATGTACTCGCCAAACGGTAAGTACAAGATGGAATTGGGGTTGGGATTGGGGTTACCTATATCATAGTGAATCCCTTTTCATATTTCATTTGATACAGAATACTAAGGGAGCGTTTCAAAAATTGTGCACGTTCTAGTCGCAATAGAACGTTCCCGTGGGCACACGCCCCCAATCTATTCTTCCACCAGAACGTTCCACTGGACCGCATCTTTGTGCCAAATTACAGGGCAATCCTACACAAGTAAATATGCGAATTAGTGTTTTGAGCCAATGGATCGTTTCGGTGGTCCAACAGAACTATCCTCGAGCACCGCTGGACTTATCCAATCCAACTAGAATGTTCCTACTGTTCCCACTTTTGAGATGCTCCCTAATTTGAAATCTCTCTGCAAGGGAATATTTTTCAATTGCAATGTTCGACATGAAAGATTCTGTAATGGAAAGTTAACTCATAAAAGTATGGAAATCAAAGTGAAGTGTAAAATTGGCAAATTTAGTTGACAAAATTGATGACAATGTTTCTACTCTGAAACCTTACAGACTCCAACAGCTTGAGGATCGTCAGCTGGCGACCAAACGCTACCAGAGCAGAAACAAGGAAGTAAACTTCTGGTTGGACAACATGGAAACCAAACTGGGCACGCTGGACTTGACCGTCCAAGAAGCGAAGGCTGTGGATCTACAGATCCAACAACTCAGGGTGAGTGTTAGTTCCCCTCTGCCAATACAGACATGTTATGTATCTCCTATTTAAATCACTGAACCAAACTGAGTCTGGTCCCGTATTTGTATAATGAGAACAAGTGCTTATTATTACTGTTTTATATAGGGTACATGACTACAGTTTCATTTCAAGCACACAAAATTTCAAGCTTAGCAGAAAATGGTCACTATTAAAATACCCAGAAAAAAAGGTTACCAGCCAAAAACCATGTAATTTGTACTGTTTGTGACTGGTTCCCAGCTTGTTTTTTCTCTTAGCTGGAGTTTTTGTAAAGCAAGCATTTTCTAGTCTAGATAAAGGAGTTCAAGATGCCGTTGTAGAAGCAAACATTAAATTGATTCTCTTTGTAAATGTAGCCCCTCCAGCGTGAGATCACCGACTACCGCCCCAAGATTGTGGAAGTCTGCAAGGTGGGATCAGCCCTAGACATGTTGATCAGGGAGGTCATGGCAGCACTGGATGCTAGACGTCATTACTGGTCATCTCAGATTGGTGCTACTCTACAGACTGATTGGCAACCACAGAAAGGTCGACCAAAAGAACCCACAGATCAACCAGACAGGGGTTTCCTTGAAGGTATGAAGAACTACCCAGTGCCATCCAACTATTGAGAAAGTCTTTATTGTACAATAATTAAACACAAATTTTGTTTAGCATGCATCATATTTTTCCTATGGACCCCTTGCATATGACATCACACTCTAAAAAAGCGCCCTCACTGAGGCCAAAAAGCGCCCTCACTGAGGCCAAAAAGCGCCCTCACTGAGGCCAAAAAGCGCCCTCACTGAGGCCAAAAAGCGCCCTCACTGAGGCCAAAAAGCGCCCTCACTGAGGCCAAAAAGCGCCCTCACTGAGGCCAAAAAGCGCCCTCACTGAGGCCAAAAAGCGCCCTCACTGAGGCCAAAAAGCGCCCTCACTGAGGCCAAAAAGCGCCCTCACTGAGGCCAAAAAGCGCCCTCACTGAGGCCAAAAAGCGCCCTCACTGAGGCCAAAAAGCGCCCTCACTGAGGCCAAAAAGCGCCCTCACTGAGGCCAAAAAGCGCCCTCACTGAGGCCAAAAAGCGCCCTCACTGAAGCCGAAGGAGGCAAATCATTGGTCAATAGATGTTCTTTGTGCATAAAAAATGTGCGAGTGACCTCAGCATCCTTGTAGTGTTCGTGTCATGCAAGGGATCTATTAGCAGGCCTGATACTTCAAGGAGGTAACGAAGGCAATTGACTCCATTGCCCCTGGTCATTGCCTTGTTGCCTCTTCAAATGCTCCAATAGAAGTCTACAATTTCCTCATAGCGGTGCCCTTTACCAAAGAGAAATCGCCTGGGTGCCCTTGCCCTTGCAGACCTGTATTAGTGCGACAGACATCGTATGCAAATAGTATGTCACTTGCTGTTAGGAACAACGTTAGAATATCACAATATTGTGGTCCTTCATACGTGCTTTCAAATGTCTCACCACTTGATATGAAATATTTTACAGGATGATCTGTATAAATAGAAAAATTCGTTTTTAATTCTACATTTATCCAGCTCTTTAAAATAACTGATATCCTTTATACTTGTATCTGCAGAGGAAACTGAAGTTGAGAAAGAGCTGGATGTCATCAACCGTCGCTATGATGATCTTGAACGCTGTCTGACTGATGTCTTGGAAGATCTGCGCATCGTCCGCCTCTGGGCTGACAAGGTGGAGTCGGTACAGAACATGCAAGAATGGATAGCATCTGTGGACATCAGATTGACTGAGTCAAGACCTACTAGCAAGGAACTCATGCCTCTTGGTAGAGAACTGGAGAAGTACCAGGTAAGAGAAGAAGATCTCCTCTACCAACCTCCCCCCTCCAAGTTAGAGGGTAAACTTTGGCTGTCAGAAATCTAAGAAAGGTGTATGGCTCCCTCCATGAAACAGTTTGTACAACTAAAGAAGGCTACGCTTTAAATAATAATAATAAATTGCCATCCCGTTGTTTTTCTGCTGTCATTACTTGCCCAAATTGTCAGACATTTTCAAATATATTCAAATCTTTGACCCCTGTCCCTTATGGTAGGCAAGTCTTTCTAAAGTTATGTCCAAATTGTTTGGAATGCCACAGTTGCTGTTGATTTCTACATCTGAATGGCTGACAGAAATATTGCTTTGAATTTATTTTGTTTTGGGGTTTGGGTTGGCAGAGAGGGTACTCCTGCTATAGGCTGGCCACACCATATTTATGAAAACTCATTCTTCATAGGCACCCCTGAACAAAGTTATTGACAAAATAGAGAGACTGCCGTCATTAGGGCTAGATGGCTTGGTTGTTGGAGCCCCGGCACGTTAATCTGGAGGTTGCAAATTCCAAGTCCAACTGTCAATCTTTCTTTGCTCAGCCCCAAACTAATTCAAACTCATTCTTGACGCAAAGCTGTTTTTATTCTGTCTCTCTCTTGCAGCCGGTACAAACTGAGGTGGCCGACCACCGCCCAATCATCCTAGAGGTAGTCCACAATGCCGAGCAGTTCCTGCGAGACCATCGTGACAGACTCTCACCAGACCAGCAGAACAAGCTGAAGGTGATGACCAATGATCTACGTGGGAACTATGAGCAAGTATCAGTCAAGAGTAATGATTGGTTGAAGGATGCCCAGGTGCTGTTGGATACACTCAAATCACAAGAAGATCAACAGGTCAGTTTGCTCATATTGAAAGTACAGTATATATCTAACTTGGCCTTTGAGAAAGACTGCCAGGGTCTAAACGTCAGGCCATTAACTATTTTTATTCATAGGTACATCACATTTGAGAGATATTTCTCCAGTGCTATAGCAGACTCCTCCTTATTGTAAATCAATGTTTAATGATCACTTTGTCTGATCTTTTTCCTTCCTGTAGGTTGAGATTGATGACAAGTTGAATGACACTTTGAAGTCCTTGACTGATCAGCTGGAGTGGTTGACCCAGTCCGAGAAACGTCTCGGATCACAGCAGCCAATGAGCCAAGAATCTCAGCCGCTCATCTCACAACAACAGGAACACAAGGTGAGTCCTAAGACTACTACCTTAATAAATTGATCGCTCAATCAATAATCTGTCAATCAATCAATCAAATAGTCAATAAAAAATTCCTCTGACACTGGGAAAACCAACAGATTTTTCAAGAGGACATACCAAACCAAGATTTTTCACAAGGACATAGCAAACCAAATTATACCTGGGTGATTTTATGGGCCAGGGCCCAATTTCAGAGAGCTGCCTAAGTAAAAAAACTTAGCAATTTGCAAACTCGAAAAAGTTCAAAATTATTGTTTGTTACTGGGCTCACACACATTTTTTCACTGCCAAAATTAAATCAACTTCTTTTAAATTAGGCTGAGATTATAACCTTTGACTCTATCTCCTTTTCAGGCAATTCATGACGATATCCAGGCACATCAGAACCCTGTCCTTCAGTCTATCCAAGAATGCCAGTCCCTCCTCCGCCAACACACCCAGAATCTTCGCCCAGAGGACCAGACTAAGCTCACTGAGCTACAGACAGAGCTTCGCAATCGCTACGACAATCTGACCACTGATTCCATCAACCGCAACAACAAACTTCGCTTCGCTGTGGAAGACCTGCCGAAGCACGAGGAGGAGGTGTCTGACATCGAGAGCTGGCTTCAGACAGCTGAGCAGAACCTGGAGACCTCTCTCGCCAGCAAGTCCAAGGCCCCTGAGGTTCTCAAGAAGGAGTTAGGCCAACAGAGGGCCTTCACAGAGGATGTGATTGCTCATGCCGCTGACCTGAAGTTTGTGGTGAAGGGTGGACAGAAGGTGCTTGATGCCGCAAAGGTAATAACGCTGTTTCCAGAAATTATAACTTTTGATGATATATAGAGAAATGTTGCCAGTCAGCAGTTTTGTGGAATTTGGTATTTAATAATTATTTTTTTACGTAGTAGTAAATTGTTATTGTCTGCATAATTTCTCAGGTGTACCGCCAAGATCTTGCTGTGTTCCGTGATGCAGCACTCCCGCGCCAATTCACTCGCTCCTTCCAGGAGAACACAGAAACCAGTATCATCCCCAGCAAGCTCTCGGACATCAAAACACGCTACGAGCACCTGAAGGCACGCACCACTGAGCATACCAACCAGCTTCGGGATGTCGTTGAGAAGCAACAGAAGTTCGGCGACATGACAGATAACTTTGGTAACTGGCTCCAGGACAAGGAAGGAACCCTCAAGTCTTACCTCAGAGAACCCATCGGGGCTGAGCCGAAGGCTGTGCAGAAACAGATCGACAGACTCAAGGTACAGTCAAATCATTTAAACCAAAGGAACTACTCATTTTGCTGTGTAAAACTTATTTAATGCTGTCCAATCAAGAGGACGTTTTTATGTAATTGGGCAACAATGCATGTAAAGTGTTCAAATTCGTACTATTGTATCCGTGTTATTTATTATCAGGCAACAGAAGACTCAAAGGGCAAATGTCGCCCATTTTCAAAGTGGGCATTGAGTATGTCCATCCTGGGATGGTTCTTGTGTACTGCACACTACTTCTTATTTTATTCTGTGAGTCGAGTAGATCAGGGTGAAGCCCACTCATTTCCTAACTTTGAGGAGAATATGACTTCATTGAGGCTTTTGATGTCTTTCTCTGTGTAGGTCGTCCATGACGAAGTGGTTCTTCATCTCAAAGATATCGAGAAGACCAAAGAAGCGGGACGAGACTTGGCTGATGTTAAACCAGCACTACAACCAGACATCACTAAAAACATTGGTAAGTCACAAGCATCTTGCTGAGTTTTTGAAGATACACTGTCTTCCAATATGGCAGCTGTGTAAATAGGAATTTCTTTTAGATCAATAAAAATAAATTACAGAATAGAGAAAGACTCTGCTGGGGTTGAAACGTCAGGCCATTAACTATTTTTAACAAATACAAGCTGAGATTCTTTTCATATGGGTTCATGATATAATGTTTTTGATGGCTTTTGCAGATGAGCTCCAACGCCGCTACAATGAACTGGACAATCAGATCAAGAGTCGCAGTCAGTTGTTGCAGAATGCTCTGACACAATCCCAAGACATTCAAGACAGTCTGGACTTACTCCTACGCTGGCTGGATGAAGCTGAGAGGAATGTCCACAAGATGGAGAAGGGAACAGTCTTAGTCATCAAGAAAGAACCGCTGGTGGAGAACATGCAACTGCAGAAGGTGGGTTCAAATCCTCATTCAGGAGTTGCAGATCAATTGTCTTTTTTTCCTTTTTTTGTGTTGTTGAGAGTGAAATTCTTTACCATAGTGCAGCCATCTTGTTATTCACTCATTAAAATAAAACAAAAACGAAAAACCTACAACTGAAAAGTAAAATAATCTGGCACCATTTTCATAGAATAAGAATCAGTATTCATGATTGCAATAGTACATAGGGAACAAGACAAATATATTTGCAGAAATGTACTCAAAGATCATTCGTCAACAACGGACCCCTTGCGTTGGCCGCCATTGCTGATGAAACATGCGCGTATATGCGTTTGCATTTCCATTATTTGTCATCAAAGATGGCAGCGAATGCAAGGGCATTGTATTGAGATCTGTTGGACTCTGAATGCATACTCAACTAATTCAAAGCAATCTTGTTATTCTGTTTTATTTCCATGAACCTTGTCTAACAGAATGTGGAGGATGACATCATCAGTCATCAACCAAGTATCCAGACAATCAACGAATTAGCTTCTGATCTTATCCGGACCAGTGAGCCTAAGGTTGCCAAGGCCCTGCAGACCAAGGTAGACACCCTCAACTCACGCTACAACAAAGTCAGTGAAGCCACCACTGTGCATGGTGGGATGCTCCAGGGGATGTTCGAGCAGCTCAACAACTTTGAGAATGAGGTTGATCAGTTTGAGGATTGGGTGCTGCCAACCGTTGACTCATTGGAGTCACGTGAGCTTGCTCGCCTGGACCTCAGCGAATGTGACAAGAGACTCAAGGTGATTTTACTCTGCCAAACAGAACTAATCCTCAAATTTTAATGAGATTCAATAGAATACATCTCCCAATGAATAAGATTTATAGATTCTTGATTAAACCAAACTCTAGGGCCCAATTTGATAGAGCTGCTTAAGCAGAAAAAGTAGCTAAGCACAACAAATTTATGTTACCAGAATAAGGTTATCATCCAACATACCATGTCACATGTAGCATTTTTGACTGGTATCCTGGTAACTTTTTGCTTAGCAGAAAATTTGTAAGCAACATCTCTTTGCTTAAGCAGCTCTGTGAATTTGAGCCCTGGTCCCTGAGATTGATTTTTATGTTGACTTTGGATCCTCCAGGCAATCAAGCAGCAGCTTGGAGACCACCGCCAGGCACACAAACGGATTCATCAACAAGGAGAGCAGCTTATCAGAGACCCCAAAGCCAGTGACACATCCTACGTCACAGCTGTCCTGACCAACGTGGACGCAAACTGGCGTACCCTGGAAGAGATTCTCGTAAAGAGGTTAGAGTCAGAAAGAATTTTGAAGTCAAACTATTTTCCTCATTCAGCTTCACTTTGGTAATCGTAATTAATTGGGAAAAAATAAGAACGCTGAACGATGACTAATGTTAGTTGTTGTATATTCAGTTTGCAATAACACCATGTGTGTATATATATGTATCTACTTTATTGTATAGATTTGTTCTTGAGAACTTGTCTTGTTATTTGTTCTACTGCTGCGGAGTTGTTAGAATAAAAAGCATTGAAGTTTTTCTTAGTTTCCTTCATTTTCTGATATTTCTTTGAATAATGTAGTTCTTGTCTTGATGTCAGACTTTGAAAGTGCCAAGTGTAAAGTATATAATAACAACATTGATGAATAAAAATTAAATATTTAATTCAGGCATAAATACCTACTCCCAATATACAGCTAAAAATGCAAATAAACGAATAAATTTACAATAACAATTTACGATGGTGAAGTCAGTATGTTATTCGTAGTATTCTTCTTTTTATCTTTTTCAGGAGCAAGCAGTTGGATGCCAAACTCAAAGCATCTAAACGCTATGGACAAGCCAACAAGGACACCACTAACTGGCTGGAAACCATGGAGCACAAAGTCACCCAACTACAGCCTGTCTCTCATGACATCATCACGCTGAACACACAGATAGAACAAGTCAAGGTCAGTCTTGAACATGTTTAGCTTTATTAAGTAGCAGCAAAATGCTTATCGACCTAAAACACTGTTGGAGTATTCAAACAGTAGGTGTATATCACTCGGTTGACCTGTAAAACAAATACTACATTTGCATAAATCTTTAAGCCGGCAGGCAACTTGCTAAGAATTTTACACATAACACATACACAATAGCGCCTCTGTTGTCCTACCCACACACTTGGTTTGTCATCTTTGCTACCTGGTTGCTTTTGAGAATTGCTATAGTTTTGAATAAATAACAAAATACATAATAAAAAAGTGAAGAATACGTAGAGTTGAGTTTGGTTATTCTTGATAGTGTTTTGAATTGAAGAATGAGTAATTCTGGTAAGTTGGGGAGGGCTGGGTCTGTCGTAACTGGAGGTACCATCACACAAACCTAGCAGGTTTTTATCTTGAAAGCAATGATCATTATGGCAAGTACTTCACATTTACCGAAAGGGTCTTAAATACTACATAATACTACACTGAAATTGTTGAAATCTTTTAACATTCCTTTATTTTGATAATTCTACCATCAGCCGTTGAAGGCCGATGTCATCGCCTACAAACCAAAGATCATAGAGGTCACAAAGTATGGTAACAACCTTGACCGACTGCAGCGAGATGAAGATGTACCAATGTCCATCCGGCCACGCTACCGGTCACTCCAGATCGGTTCATCACCCTCATCGGAACAAATGTCACGTCGGTCATTTGAGACCCCTGATGCTAGTGACTTCACCAGTAGTGGTGAGTATCAAGAAGGTTTTATGAAGAATGCTCTATCTACATCAATAACATCCAAAGTGAAACAAACTTCATAAAACTTGTTGTTTCATGCACTCAAGCCATAACATATTACTAAATCAGAAATATCTTGGCATGTAAACAATCATACAGAACAACAGGATCTAGTTTTTGATTGAGCAAGCTGACTAGAGTCGACTAGACTTAACCATAGTCATTCTAGATGTCATTCGAACACTGCGTGAATTGACTGGCTAGTCCAACTGGATCAACCTAGCTCTGGAGCACAGTTTCTCCAGTCAACTATTGAAGTTATGTCACTTTGTCGATAGCGGTTAGGTTACGTGACGGAGAAAGTTTTGTAAACTTTTGTAATCACACAAAAAATTGGTTTAACGATAAATGGTAGGTTTTTGCCAATGTAATGTGTAAATGACTAAGATGCACAATATTATGCAAGGTTTTTTTAAGGGCCATATTTGATGAATCAATCGACTAAAAGCGTTCAAGTGAAACACAGACTATGCATGTATGATTTTAATGGCAAATTGACTCAAGGTTAGCACATGAACTTGCTGATTGAAGTTTTTCTTTTTACTCTCCTGTAGAAGAAACAAAGATCCAACGTGAGCTGATGGACATCAGCAAGCGTTACGACGCCCTGAAGGTGAAGCTTGGAGATCGAGATGAGGAGATGGATCTTGCCAAGTCTTACCTAGAGAAGAGTGGTAACATGGGAGGTCTGATTGAATGGGTGACAGTGACTGATGCTAAGGTGGTTCAATCTGCTCCAAGGAGTACCGATACGGATCAACTGCACAATGAACTCAAGGCTGCTAAGGTAAGGAAGATATTGAAGGTGTTTGAGTTTATTAAGGGGTATCAGGTTGGCTCAGTGGTTTCTTTCCCTGCCTTTTACCTCAGTATAGACCCCAGTTTGAATCCCACCTCAGACCGGAGCCTTACATGTGGATTAGGTTTCAGTCCCTTCCTGATTGTGTGGGTTTTCCCTCTTTGGGGTTTTCCTCCCACATATAAAACTGAACATTTTTTCTTGTTTCCTATTCATCTTGTTATTGTCGCTTATTGTGCTTTTGGACGTGTAATAAAATAAATCTTGACCCTAGTGTTGTAGAGGTGGTTGTGGTTTAGGGTTTTTCAGCCACCCCCTCCCGCTTTAAATAAATATGGTACAAAAGAAAAAGTTCACCAGGAATCTATGGACGAACAACTTCACAACAAACTTTGCAATATCTTCGATGTCTTTTTGCAAGCTTTAGTTGGTTACACAAGAAGTTTTTCTGTAGCAGAATTGCAGGTAATTGTTACATAGTATTATTGTTTCGGGTTTTTGTTTTTGTTTTTATTTTGAAAAGTGTCTGATAGTAGAATTGATTTGTTTCACAGAACCTGCACGATGAAATCGACAGCAACAAAGTGGCCATTCTGGATGCCATCCACACCACAGATCAACTTCTGAAGGACAAACGTGGCAAGCTCACCCCTAAGCAGGTAGAAGATCTCCAGCAACGCAGCAAGGAGCTCAGGGCTCAATTTGATCAACTGACCAAAAGATCTGAAGATGTCTGCAGAACCATTGAGACTCTCCTTAACCAGCTCAAGATTGAAATGGAGGAGAAGGTAAGATTGTTTTAGTTTTTTTTTTTTTTTTTTTATCTTAGTGTTTTGGGGTTTTTTGACGTCTGCTAGGAGATGAGGATTCTTCTCAACTGGCTAAAAATTGAAGTGAAGGGAAAAGGATCGTGTGTTTTTGTTGAGTGTTTTTAGGTTTATCAGCAGATCAAATGTTTTCTAAACCATTCCAAGATTGAAATTGTGGAGGTTTTTATTTCACTCTGTTTATTTGTTTGCTGAAATTGTGTTTCTTGTTTTCTTTTTAAATCTGCCATCAGTACAGATGTCTTTTCAACGATTCAAGATTTGAGAGTATTTGGTTGTGTAATTGTTTATTTATGTGTGTTTCCTTTCTCTATTCAGACGAGACTGAAAGCAGATTTTGATGAGTTGACCATCCAGCTGAATGAGCTTCAAGATTGGGTTACCAAGGCAGAGCACCAGCTGGGATCAGAACAGCCACTCAGTGAGCAGACGAGGCCACTGACTGACCAGTACAACAAACACAAGGTATGCAATTCTTCCGGCAAACATGTACCAAATACATGCCATTTTCACTGATATATATTTTTTTTTATGAGGTACTTTTGACGGTTATGGAGATTTTATCCAGAATCTATGAATGTAAAGAGGGTTTTCGCATAGTTCCTTTAAACTGGGACATGATTCATGCATTCATTTGTTCATTCACTACCTTGATGACTTGTTGAGTTGTGGCCATCTGACTCTATCAAGCAAAGTGTTAGAGAGGTATGGAATGCTTACACCAGTGTCAGGCTTGATGGATGATTTCAAGGTCATGTTGGAACGACCTCTCTTCCTTCTCAAGAAGCCTGATGCTCCTTGTCGTAACATCATAAAATCATCTTTTTATTCTTATTTCTTGACAGACGCTCCATGAGGACATTGTGTTTCACCAGGGTCCTGTCTTGGAGACAGTCCAGGAGGCCAACCAACTCCTGAAGCAACGTGGAGACAAACTCAGTGAGGATGACAGTAGCTCTCTACGGTACATCGCTGACACGGTGAAGGCACGCTATGAGACAGTCAATGTACAATCCAACACGCGGCTGAGCGCACTGCGCTTCGCCAGCGACGACCTAATGAAGTTGGAACCTGAGGTCGGTACCCTGGAGGAATGGCTGCGCATGGCTGAGCAGGTATGATTAAATTACAAATTATTTCACCCAATTTTAGTTTCAAGTTTGTGAATTAATGAGACCCATTTAAGTAGCAAGGTGCTGCGACACTTTCAGCAACCACTGCCAGAAACACATTCAGCAACCACTGCCAGAAACACTGGGGTAAACCCCTTCTCTTAGCAATAAATTTAACTGGGTTGCAGCCTCCGTTTGGTTACATTGGGTTGAATGAAAGAAAAACAAGACGGTCCCACCATGATCAAGGAGAATTTGAATGCAATGCTTAAGTCATAGTTTGACTCTTGCATTGGAGCGTGAATATCTGAAGAGATTTCAAATGAAAATGTGTTTTGTCTTGTCTAGAAACTTGAGTCTTCACTGCGGAAGATTGAGTCCGAGCCAGAGGCCCTACGTGATCAGTACACTGTCCAGCGTGACTTGGCTGAAGATGTTTTGACCCACGGTGCTGACCTGAAGTTTGTCAACATGACTGGCCAGACATTCATCAACAATGCCAAGGTAAACAACTTTGATGTCAAGTTTTCTTTTTGAGAACACAAGTAACAACTTTACTTGTATGGCTTCTGACTGGCACCCCCGAACAAAGATATTGACAATATAGGGAGACCACCGCCAACATAGGGCTAGATAGCTCAGTTGGTGGAGCGCTGGCACGTTGTTCTGGAGGTCGATGGTTCAAATGTCGCTCTAGTCAATTACTCTTTGTTCAACCCCAAATTATATAAAAACTTTCTGAAGGTTTAATCAGATATTTATCAGGGATGCTAAAGATAATCAAACAAGAGAGTGGATTCATCTATCTTTTTTACTGCGGAACATGGCATAAAAACTCTCTTGAGAACTACGAAGGGAGGTTTGTTATTAGCTGTGATATAAGCTTCTGAAGGGAATTAAAACTAATTATGTTTTATGACAGACTTACAGAGAAGATCTTGGAGACTTCCGCACCTCTGTCCTGCCACGCCAGTTCAGTCAGACCTTCAGCGAGGCACCAGATTCCAACACCATCCGTGACAAGCTTGGCAACGTGAACAGTCGCTATGAGCGTCTGAAGACTCGCTGCTTGGACCATCGTAACCGCCTGGCTGATATTCAGGAGAAGCAGCAGAGGTACCGCAATGAGGTCAACCCGGTGCTACCGTGGTTGGACATCTCTTACGTCACCCTTGGCAAGATGATTCAGGAACCAATTGCAGCTGAACCAAATGCTGTCAAACAACAGATTGCACAACTCAAGGTATTTGCAATAATCAAGAGCTGCCAACTCTCCCTGATTCTGCAGAAAGTTCCCTGAAAATAACTAATCTTTCCATGTTCTGATGAACACATTTGAAAATCTCCCTGATTATGGAAGCTTTGTCCCTATTGTGTTTAATACAGTTCTAAATATTTCCTTTACTGTTGTACAAAAATTCCCTGATTGCAAGATGCAAATGTTGGCAGCACTGAATAATCTCAATTTAATGTAAAGAAAAAATTTCAGCAAAAAATTAGTTAGTGGCTTGATGTTTCGACCCTAGCATAGTTTTTCTCGCTAAGCTCTCTCATTTTAGCCTTTGAGAAAGACTCTGCTAGGGTCAAAACATCAGGACACAAGTAATTTTTGCATGTATACCATAGGTCCTTTCGGTTAGTAAGCAGTTTGCAACAGCTAATTCTATTTTCCCGACAAAATATCAGGAACCACTTTTTAAAACTCCTAAACACCAGAATTTGCACATCACAAGATAGTTGTGGTTAGTTATAAAAGGACATCCGCCATGATGCCATTTAATATCCATTGCTAATGACAGATTACTCATTAACTTTGAATAAGTTTATTGATTTCATTATTTTAATTCATATTGTACTTGAGCAATATTGTGTTATTTGTGTATCTTTAAGGCATTCAGTGATGACGTTCTTCTCCACAACAAGGATGTAGAGAGAATCAAGAACACTGGTAGAGATCTGTGTGAGATCCATGAAGACGTCAAGAAGGATGTCAGCAAACAGATCCGTAAGTTACTCACTGAGTAATGAACAGCCTTGTGAATTATCAGGAGTTTCCCTGAGTTTAGGATTTATCATTGGTCTTCCTGCAACTTCAGATTTGCATGAAAGAAGTCAAACTTGCCATCACAGCGATGGAAAGCTGTTAAGACCAGACCTTCAGATATCGGTTTGAAATGATGTAGAGAGTTTTCTAAACCTCAACAATTTAACATCTTGCCATTCTATGGGCTTTATCTCCACACAAAGTGGAAACTTTTATCAAAATTAAAGTTTTTTTGTTTTCATAAAATCTCACCCCTGAATGAATGAAAATGAGTATAGCTGCACTCAGAGACATTAATCCTGATGGGGATGCATTTTTTCGAGGGATGGCCATTATGAGCAACCCGCCCCCAAGAAATTCTCATGAGCAGGGAAAATGATAAGAGCATAATTATTATAGACAAGGCACCATTTTATGTGTACTGTAATCTTATTGAATCCAATGTTTTAGGCCTGCATTTATAAAAACATGGCCTTCGATTTGGATCCATTTCAAATATCACACGTTTCTGTCATGTATTTACATCACGTTGCATTTATTGGTCATTTGGAAAAATTCAAATTTGAATGGATTTATTAATCTTGATTTTGTTGTTGCTGGTCTTAGGTGATGTGAGTGACAAGTACAGCCAGTTGGAATCCATGATTGCTGAGCGTAGTAACCTACTTCAGACAGCACTGACTGAGTCTCACAGTGTCCAGGAAGGTCTAGAGAGCCTGCTAGCCTGGTTGGATACAACGGAGACCACGTTGGATCGTCTGCAAAACAGGACGTCTGTCACGCTCAGGAAGGAACCCTTGAATGACCAGATGCAACAATACAAGGTATCCATGTGTTGTCTTGTTCCCCTTGTGTGTTCATTATCTCTTACAACTTTGATGATTAATTGAGCCAAAATTTTCACTGGTTTGTTATTTGATGCATATTTTGGGGTACACCAAGTGAGGATACTGGTCTTTGACAACTACAAGTATTCCATGCCTTTAAGCTTGAATGACTTTCATTTTAAACAATAATGGTTGAGCTTTTTTCAATAGAAATTGTTTTTAAATCAATGTTTTTTACTTTGTATAACTACAGACACTCTTGGCTGATGTGCAAGCCCACAAACCCAGCGTGGACACCGTCAACAAGGCAGCCAGCAAACTCCTCAAGACATGTGAGCCGACAGTTGCTCGTACCATTCAGTCCAAGCTGGATAACCTGAACACTCGCTTCTCCAGCCTAGAGAAGCCATCCAAAGAAGGCTGCGAGTTCCTCCAGCTGCTGACCGACCGGTTGAACCGTCTCCAAGATGAGGTTGATAAGCTGGAAGACTGGCTCATCCCAGCGCTGGACTCCTTAGAGGCTCCTGACATCAATAAGATGGACATCTCAGAGCTTGCTAGCATCTTGAAGGTCAGCTTCATAACTCTAATCTAATCGTTTTATTATTTGTTGACGGTGTCGCAGTAAATTCGTCTTTGTTCATCCCAAAATTGTCTCATTGTAAAGTTACGAACTGCAGAAATGCCTTATGCGGGGTTTCTATCCCTGACACTCAATTTAGTTGCTGTGAAAAAACCCAAACGGTTTTCTCTTTGATAAATCCTGCTTCCTTACCACCGATGTACCTTTTATGAAATCTTCTCTCATTCTCGCCCTCTTCAGGACATACAAGACCAGATGGAGAGGCAACGTCCACAATACCAGTTGATTCATCAGCTTGCCAATGAGCTGACCAGTGATCGGAGGGTCAATGAGCCCGGTTCGGTCAAGCACATTGTCCGCAATGTGGATGACAACTGGAATGCTCTGATTGAACTCCTTCAGTTCAGGTAAGTCTTTCATCCAAAGTCTCAATGTCTCTTAAGACTTTCAACATCAGTTGTTCATGATTGACACAGAAATGATTCAATCTCACGCATTATACAAATATTTAAACATATTGAGATTCCTTTGTTAAGCTTTGCTTCAAATATTTGCCCATAATTGTTGACACTTTTTATGGTGTTTGGTGCAGGTTTTAAGATTTACAAGAATTAATCACAATTGTATAGAATTTGTGTGACATTTTACAGATACGTAAAAGGTATAAAATAAATGAAGACTTTCTTTTGATGCCAGTGTTTCTAACTCATTATAATTTGTTGTCATTGTCACCAGGCAAAAGATGCTTGAGGAACGCCGGCAGGCCCAGAAGATGTACAACGATGATCTGAAAGAAGTCAGCACTTGGTTGATATCTACCGAGCGTCGCTTCAATCAATACCAACCCGTAGCCAAAGACTTGGAAACCATCAAGTCACAGTATGATGAGCTCAAGGTATATATTAAGACTGTATCCAAATTGGTGGCTACAGCTTTGACTACGACTGTTGCAAAGGGTGTTTCTAAGGACGTACTATATACTTCAATGCATGATGGCGTGGAAATCTAGCCGTAGCCTTTGCTGTAGCTGCAAGTTCAGACTTGGCCTAAGCTTCAGCTTTTCTCTTGAATCAACGTTGAGTTTATTACATTACAGAACCACCATAACCTTTATTAGAAAAATAATTACAAGGTGTTTCTACAAACCGTAATTCTTGGGCTTCCGTTGAATTTGATTTTTGCGAGAAGATTTTGAAATAACCTTGAAACAAAGTATGTATTCTTACTTTTGACCTTTTAACCTAAGGATAACAGAGTCAACTGCTTTAGCTTTAGCTTTAGCTTTAATAGAAACAGTCACAAATAGGTCAAAGATAAGCATCGCACTGCTGTGCACAAAAGGCTAATGCAGTTAGAATCATAGCTTTTATCATATTTATCTGACAACATTTGTGATCCATAATTATTATTTTTTCAATTGTCCTTCTACAGCCACTGAGGCGTGACGTTGTTGAGTACCGACCCACTCTGGATCATCTGAACGATCAGGGTACCAGACTAGACACACTAATGCGTGGTATAACCACTGCTCCAAGCAGGCCTCATCGTCGCTCATCTCAGATCATCACATCCACACCTAAGGCTGATCAAGGCCCGGCCAAACGAGCTAAGGCTAAGAGGCCGTTTGAAGAGGCTGATATCAGTGGACTTATTGAAGGTGAGGATTGGAGTGGAAATGATGAGTGGATTGATTAGTGAATGAGATGAGTTAATTTTGAATGAATGGGATACCCAGTTTCCAGCAGTGGCATGTCGTGGCCAAGTGGTCTAGTTCACTGGACCCAAGCTCTGGTGTTGTCAGCAGCAGAGTGTGGGTTTGAATCCTGGTCAGGACACTTGTGCCCATGAGCAAGGCGCTTAACCATAATTGCTTCGTAAAAAGTTGCTCTACCAACTAGCGGATGCTACCCATGCTTACATCCTTACGGATTGTGACGGAGTAGGTGGCAAATTGCCCCTGGTGGCAGTTGATTCGGGTCGACAGCCCAAATCAGTTAAGTGTAGCCCTCACCTTGAAGTGGCTGTCCAGCCTTGTGACGTTAGGCGATATCTCATGAAAAAATAATTAAATAAATAGGATAAGTGGATGGTGTTACATTACTTAATGGAGTTGAGGGTTGATTATTGGATAGGATTAACTGGATTAAAATGAAGTTACAAGATGTGTTTGGTGAAGGGAATAATTGGATAAGAAGACGACCATTATCTGCAACCATACTGTACTGTATGATGATTTGTGAAATCCCTTAACCTCATAATTGTTTCTCGCTGAATAATTTCTGTCATTTCCAACAAACAGAGGAGTCCGAGATCCAGCACCAATTGGCCGACATCAATCGTCGCTACAATGCCCTGGACGTCAAGATTGATGACCGGGATGATGAGTTGGACACTGCCCTGGCCCTCGCTGACCGCACCAAGCCAGTGGATGACCTCTTGGACTGGGTGACTACTACTGAGATGCAGATGGCTCAGGCCCCACCCATGCCTGGCCTCAGCCCTCTGGAGGAAATGGAGATGGAGCTTGAGACCATCATGGTAAGATATCTCAAACTTCAAAAAAAAGTTTTAGGCATAACCCATTCCCGCCAGCTACAGTCATTTATGACAAACGGCACTAGTGGGCAATCTAAATCTCATGAACAAAAAACCCCAAAACAACCTGCTAGGAGCACACACAGCAATTAAAAGAGCAGAGCTGCCAACATTTGCATCTCTTGCAATCAGGGAGATCTTGTAAAACAATCAGGGAGATATTTGGAAATTTACATTCAACATATAAGGGACAAAGTTTCCATAATCAGGGAGATTGTCAAATTTGTTCATTAGAACATGGAAAGATTGGTTTATTTTCAGGGAACACTCTGCAGAATCAGGGAGAGTTGGCAGCTCTGAAAGAACTTAAAGAAAAAAACCCAGAAACTTGCTATGGCTACTCTGAAATCTTATTTTAAAAAATGGTGCAAGCCTCCTTAAAACAACGATGGTTATTGGGAATCACAACTCATGTAGGAAGAAGTCTTCTAAGAAGTGACAGCATGTGTCCAAATGCATTTCAAAACTATGATTTCAAATCCACTCTGCATTTTAACATTCACTTCTCCCTGATTGTAACTTTTATTTATGTGTTCTTACTCTAAGGCTGTGGAAGAACAAGTCGTGATGAGCCAAGCCCCAGTAGTGGAAGCCTCTGCTGGAGCCCAGAACCTGATCAGTGAGAAATCCAAGAAGCTTCGTCCTGAGCAGCAAGAACAGTTGCAGACCAAGAATGATGACCTGAAGATTCGCTACGATGACCTGTCAACTCGAGTCAAGTCTCGTAAACATGACCTTGAGAGTAATATCAACCACATGCGTACTGAGCAAGAGGAACAGGTAGGGTGGAAATGGTCTGGCATGGTGTTCACCAACCAATGAATTCCATTTGGCGTGTTAATCTTGTACGCCTTCTCATCTAAATACTTACTCAAATTTCTTTTTTAAAAGTTTAAACTCATATCTATCAGAACAGACTTCTTGATTTCAGTCAATCATGTTTTTGTTTTAGTCCAACATGAGTCGTCGTATGGATGATGTTGGAGGTACACTCCAGGAACTTCTTGACTGGATGATACAGACAGAGAAGAAGCTTGGATCTCAACAACCCATCAATGAGCAGACTAAACCACTCAGTAGCCAACTGGACAGACACAGGGTAAGGCTGGCACCAGACATCATCTTCACCTTGGTACAAATCATTATAGTTCAAGGAATTGAGCTTGCTTCTATTTTTCCTTTCCTTATAGGTTCTAAGCTTCACAGTGCATTTATATCTGCAGTTTTACAAGGCAAGTAATTTTTCGAAAATGTAATTTTGTGTATTTTTTCTGTGAAAAGGTGCTTCGTGAAGACATTGTAGCCCACGACCAACCAATCAGCAAAAATGTCAACGACATCGCCATTTCTCTGCGGGAGTTCGGCGGCAAGCTCAAACCAGAAGATGAATCCTTCCTGAGAACCGGGCTAGATGAACTGAAACCCCGCTATGACGAGGTCAACAAGCAGTCCATCACTCGCCAGAACAAGCTGGACTCCTCTCTAGATGATTTGGAGAAGTATCGCGAAGAGTTTGACGAGTTTGAGGAATGGTTGAAGGAAGCAGAGCAGACCAGTGAGACGATCCAGAGAGCTCCTGGGAAGGACCTCCAGGCTCTGAAGAAACAAGTAGTAGAAGAGAAGAGGATCATGGAAGAGGTCAGTGACCACAAGGGTGACCTCAAGTTCATCCAGAGGTCAGGCCACAAGTTCCTGGACAATGCCAGGGTAAGTCGGATCAACTTTTAAAACATCTTATGATACAACTATATTCACCTGCAGTTCTAGTTAGAGTTTGTTGTTGATTTGGTGTTTGCTTCGTTGTTGTTCTTGTTCTTGTTGTTGTTGTTGTTGTTGTTGTTGTTGTTCTTGTTGTTGTTGTTGTTCTTGTTCTTGTTGTTCTTGTTGTTCTTGTTGTTGTTCTTGTTGTTGTTCTTGCTCTTGCTCTTGTTTTTGTTCTTGTTGTTTTTGTTGTTATTCTTGGCTGACAGTGTTTTTAGCAAGTATTTGGGGAGCATGTGCCTTTCTGAATAAATAAACTATTTGGTTATATTTCCTGATGATATACAGAACTACAGAGTGGCTCTGACAGACTTCCGTACTTCAACCCTCCCTGCTGAATACAATCGTACCTTTGCCGAGGCTCCAGACTCCAACATCATTCGTGATGAGCTGACAGATGTCTATGACCGCTACACTAAGCTGCGCAACGGCAGCCGCAACTATTACAAGCACCTGAAGGAGCTGACAGACAAACACACCAAGTACGGCAACTCCTGCGCTGTGGTGTTACCATGGGTTAATGAGGCTTATGCCAAACTGACCAAAGAGCTGCAGGAGCCAGTGGCTGCTGAGCCTGACAATGTCCGCACCCAGATGGAGAGAGTCAAGGTTTGACCCTCAATTTATTTTACTGCACATTAATTAGAAAATATTTGAAAGATTTTGTTTTACATAGAATCAGTGTTTGACATTTTCTCATCTGTAAAACTTGGTGTTGTTTTGTTTTTTCAGAAATTGCATGATGACATTGTGTTGCATACCAAGGATGTTGGCAAATTTAAGGAGCACGGGAAAGATCTTGCCGAGCTACAAGACACCATCAAAGATGACGTACTATCAACAATTGGTAAGTATAAACTATACCATGCCCAATATGGGGGGCAGAGGGTACTCTCAATGTTTCCATACTTCATTCTTGTACAAAAGTACTCCCCCTAAAATCCTCTACAGAATTCCTGGAGATGCCCGTGGATAGTTTTGCCAAAGGACTTTGAAATCTTTGAAATCTTTGAAATCATAAATTAGTGTTTGGCAAGAAAAACTATAACAAATCATATTGTTCTGGTTGTTTGAAAGATAAAATCAAAAGTAGCAAATCAATTTCAGTCACCAATTAAACAATTTAATGAAATCTTCTCCCATCAGGTGACGTCTCTGAGAAATGCACATTCATGGAATCACAGCTGGCTGAGCGCAACAACCACCTACAGAGCGCCCTCACACAGTCCTACAGCGTCCAGGAAGGTATAGATGGACTCCTACGCTGGCTGGATGTAGCAGAGAAGAATACCAACAGGGTGGTCAACACACCCATTGCTGCTAAGAAGGAAGTACTCTTGGAGTTGATGCAAGACCAGAAGGTTTGTTGTGGGCGTATCAGGACGGGGCTGTGGGGTGTCGTGGTCAAGGGCAGTGGACTCTAGTTCTGTAATTTACAGAATGTAGGTTCGAATCCTGGTTTAGTCAGTTGTGACACTTGTGTCCTTGAGCAAGGCATTTATCATAAATGTTTCTCTCCACCCGGGAGTACAAATGGGTATCAGCGAGAGCAGAGGAGTAACCTGTGATGGACTGGCATCCTGTCCAGGGGGGTTAGAAATATTCTCAGTAATTTTAATGCCAAGGAAACCGTATATAAACACCGGCCTGATGAGCCATATTGGCTTGGGACAGACTTGACTTTAATTTACAGGGCGGGGCTGGAGATCAGGGTGTGGTTTTGGGGGAAAAGGACATAACACCCTCTAAAAATACAAACTACTTTTAAACATTTGTTTCCCTTTGTCCCTCCTCAACAGTACGTGATGACAGACATTGACAGTCACAAGCCCACGGTGGACACTCTGAATGAGACAGCTAGCAAGCTGATGAAGACCAGTGACCCTGCCCTGGCCCGCAACATCCAGGCCAAGCTGGAAGGCGTCAATGCACGCTTCAACAAGATCAGCAACAGCGCACGCAATCACGGTGACTACCTGCATAAGATGTTTGCCAAGTTGTCACAGCTGGAGGACGATGTGGAGGCATTTGAAGACTGGCTTCTACCCTTCATTGAGAAGGTCAACTCTAGAGAGCTGGGACGTGTGGACATCCTAGAAATGGGCACTAAACTGCTGGTAAGGAGACTAGTAAACATGAACGAGACATTTATTTGTTTTGCTCTTTAAAATAAGACTGAACTAGGTATATGTCAGATTTGGTATCACAAACAGTTCCGTGTTATTTCTTCTATAAAGCCTTATTGTAACAGAAAATGTATGTCTTATTCATTTTACAACTCAACTTCATCCATCATCAGTAAACTATTGGAGAATGTGTTTTTAAACCAAACTTAACTTACAAGAAATCCCCAAATTTTCATTTCCCTTTTTTAGGAGATGCAGCGAGACATTGACGTCCATCGCAACCAATACCAAGACATCAAGGTATTGGGAAGTGAAGTGACAAGAGATCCTAAGGTATCGGACAAGAATCGAGTTGTCGACACGCTGGCCAACCTCAACAAGAACTGGGAGTCCCTGGAAGGACTCATGCAGAAGAGGTTAGTTCAAAGTTCAGAGTTCAAAGTTTATTTGTTCAGGTTTTTATAACAGTGCTATCAAATATATTCATTTTAAAACTATGTTATCAATCAATCGGTTATTTCCACAGTATTGAAATTGAAATTAAATGGCAATGTAAATTGGAAGTTTAAGAGTTATGTAGTTTGATAAGACTTAGGGGCCGTTCACAATTATCAACATTTTCACGAGCGTACAAACCGTACACTTTTTCAAGCCCCCCCCCTCCCCCCTAAAAGTGTACGAAAAAAATGTAGATTTTTTTTCACACAAGTCTACATAGTTGAACAACACCGGTTGAAAATGCGCGCTGATATGCAATTGCGTGTGTATGCTACAATATTGTAGTAGCTAGCAGGCATGTGAGACCTCCGCGTTTTTTATTTTCCCATTCCGCGTTTTTCTTGCGGGCTCCGCGATTTTCTCGTCTACGCCGTGGAAATCACTCCGCCGTGGCAGCATCGGGAATCACTTTAATTGCGATTTGATTTCAACACGTGAGTCGGGGGCTAGACCCGGTAAAATGCCCAGCGTTAGTCTTTGATTAAAGCCGTTGTTTACATTAAGCGCGATGTCCCATTAAACTTACCCATGTCGTCATCCCGTTCCACCAAGAGAGGGCGCTGTACTAAAAACTGTATTAAAAAGCCAACACCCTGAGCCAAGACTAGGCGCACACGGTCTTTCACGTCTGTGATGAACGCATCGCGCTTGTTTTAATTGTGGAACACATTTCTAAGGAATGTCACAAAAACATATTGAAAATGAGGACGAACAACACATTGTTACCAAGTAAGAATTGTGGCCTATATATTTCTGTTAATGTTTTGTTTACGCTGCAGTACAAAGCCTGTTATTCTGACTGTAGCGCTGGCCCAAAATCCGGACACGGATTTCACTTGCAAAAGTTTTCCGCGTTTTTTCTGTGACCCGCTCACATGCCTGTGAGTTAGAGAACGGAAGGGGAATTGCGCAATAATTTGCACTCGCAGTTTGACATGTTTGGTTCATGTACATGTACGTGTGTAGGACTACAATGCCGCGCATGCTGTACACAATACGTTCATGGGATGCAATGCGGGGCCTGGCTCGGGGCCGGGGGTACGTGCGACCGTCTCGGCCAGTGCTCGCTCGGCATCGGTTGCGGCGTGGATGGGATGTGAGCAATGTCGGCCGGCTGTGGCGACGGGCGAGAAAACAGATCGACATTTATAAAATAAAAAAAACCTACGGCGGGCATTAACCCCCTCCCCCCCCAGCGTACGGTTTGTACGCTCGTGAAAATGTTGATAATTGTGAACGGCCCCTTAATTAGATAAAGAATAAGATTGGAAGTTCATGAAACTGTGGACGGACCAAATTCAGTACCAAGGTATCTTTTATTCCATTTGAAAGAAGTCTTATTTACTTTGATGCCCGCAGTTGATATAGTAGCAATTTCTGAAAGTGTCAGGTTTTTTCTGTTCATCACTAAAAACGATACATTTAGAAATGTTCTTAAAAGTTTGATTTGAATAAACCTATTTAAGGGAGAAGTAATAATTCTAGTGTTTCTGAAAATTTGGAAGAGGATTATGTGACAAATACTGCAAAAAAATTTGCCCAAACTATCCATGAGGTAACACTCCACCCTCACAGAATTATTTTGTGCGATTTCCTGTTTTTATGAAATAACACATGATTCTTCATTTTTGTGTTCACCAGGAACCGACAGTTGCAGGAGCGCCAGGATGCCCATGACAAGTTCCAAGAACAGCTCAAGACCACCTTGGAGTGGCTGGAGAAGATTGAAGACAAAGTGGATCGCCTTCCTCCTGTTGCCATCGAACCAGAGGCCATCAGACACCAGCAAGACACCCACCAGGTTAGTTATGTCTCTAGCTTTAATTATTGTATATGAGAATAATAATAATAAAAAGATTGTACAATGCGCCATCTATCTAGTTGACAAAAGATTTAATGTCTCAATACTTAAAGGAAATTCAAAATGCATTTTTCCGATGACCATTCTTACCCTCAGCCAATCCAGACGGATTACGACAACTACCACAACCGTATTGAGGACATCAACCACCTTGGCATCACTCTGGAGAGTCTTTCCCAAGACCCAGAGCTGCCAGGCATGAAGGGCTCCCCCATCAAGCGCTCTAAACAGTTCCTAACCATGAGGTCGGACACACACAGCTTTGATTCTCGCAGTCTCAGCTCATCTCGTCGTAGCTCCATCGGATCGGATCTGGATCAGAGTGCCTTCATGCTGGATGATGGTCAGCTCTTGTCACTTTGTTTTTATCAATTTACTAAAAAGTTTTACTCTCTAAATTGACTTCATATCCCATTTCTGACAACTTTTGATGTGCAGATATTTCACTTCAATATAGCCATAAAAAAATATATATATATTAAGTAATAAACTGACTGAACAAAGAAAAATTGACTGGAGCAGGAGTTGAACCTGTGACCACTAGATTAGCGTGCCGGCGCTCTACCATCTGAGCTATCTAGCCCTATGTTACAGTCGCCCTAGTTTGTCAATATCTTTGTTCAACCCCAAATTAAAAATATGATAACAGCTGTAATTAAACCACATCCTTAGAGAAGATGGACTACAGTAACCTTATCTCTTTACCTATAAAAATAAACTTCCAATCAGTGTCTGATTCAGTGTTTAATGCTATAATTTGTTTTCAATGAAACGATATTTATTCTAATGAATATAAACAATTCTACTTAATGCCATTTCTGGCTTTTCATCAATTGATGTCACATAATATCATCAAAAAACAATCGCTAAAAATTACTGTTTAAATAATTTCTGTTCAGTCTCCTTTGTATAGTGTCAATATCTAAAAGAAGAAAATATCAAATTTTGGATAATTTTACAAAAAACATTAAATTTTGACTTATCGTCTTCAGGTATGACTGAAGTCCAGCGCCAGATGGCTGACATCAATGAACGCTACCAATACCTTGGTGACAAACTCGCTGAGCGTAGGTTTGATCTGGACGGTGCCTTGGAGAAGGCCCAGACCTACCGGGATGAGATGACCAGTTTCTTGAGTTGGTTAGACAAGGCTGAGGCTCAGCTTAAGGAAGAGGTCATTCCTGGACCTACAGCTAAGGAGGCACGCAGGAAACTTCAAGAACACCTGGTAAGTCAAAGATCAAAGGTCAAGTGTCAAAGTTCAATGACGATGTAAACTTATTATGATGCAGCCACAATGTTTCTCTTCCATTGAAATTAATGTATTACCAAACCGAGGCTTGGAGGGAATAGTCAGACCCCTGTTTGGTAGATTAAATATCAGTTTGCATTATTACTAGTGCACACTGGAAACAAGACAAAAATGGGGTAAACCTTTGCTTTCAAACTGTTTTGATGAATAGACATTGCCCTCTAGTGCTAGTTTTCCCCTGGAATATCTATAAATTCTCTCAAATGTAACATCCTGGAATGTTGAGGTTGAACAAAGAAAAATTGAGTTGTGGTTGACAGTTTCCCTTGTGGTTTATAATAATAATAATAATAATAACTAGTTCTTATATAGCGCATTTTACAATAACGTATCAATGCGCTTTACATTGTTTATGACTTGATACCCTGCGATTTTATTTTTGATACCCTGCGATTTTATTTCTATTCTTGGAGAAAACATATAGTTTTCCAGAATTTTGTTGTTGTTGTACATGTTGTTGTACGACTGTATTCACTATTCATCTGAATGTCATTGTTCTTTATTCTCCTTCAGGTGTTCGTCAGTGATATTGATGATCATGCTTCCAATGTCTCCACCATCCGAAGCCTCGCTGATGACCTGACTGTCAACAAGACTCACCAACAAGGAGCAGACAACATCCTAAGCCAGATGTCATCACTAGGTAAGACACTTCTCTATTTTGATGTCTTAGTCTACTGGGCCCAAAGTCACTAAGCTGCTTCAGCAGGAAAGATTTGCTCAATAAATTCAAACTTGGGAAAAACAAGCAGGAAACCAGTTAAAAACAGTAATCATGATATTGTATTTTGGTTGGTACCCTTTTACTGATTAGTAAAAAAAAATTGTGCTGAGATTATTTTGTTGGTGCTGAAGGAGCTTATATATTGGGCTCAGATTGTGAATGTGAAGTGAATTGTAGAATCACAAACTGAGATTCAAAATGAAGTTTCAGTTGAATCTTAGTGTTTGGAGTAAATTTTTATACTGGGATGAAGATTACAAAGATGATTGACAACGGATGAAGATCTCCCTCAGGATGGACGGAAGTAAACACATCTCAGGAGAGACTCGTCAAACATCTTATTTCCACCCTGCAAAAAAAAAAATCTACAATTACAGACCCAGTAAACTATTACTCATATAGATAAAATGGTCCAAACTTTAGAAAACAATTTAAGAACATTGTAATTTTGTTTGGAAAGTTAGCATCTAGAAGTGATTTGCGATCTCCAAGAATTGGAAAGACTTGGATAATTCCAGCCACGACACCAACATCTCTGAAGTTTCCCTACCACCATCTCCCACTCCATTATTCATCAATATTAATTTAATATTTTAAAATCTGCTTTCTTTGCATGCAAAAAAAGAAACTTAACATTTTTTCTTCTAAAATAAATTACTCAAGTCAAGAGAAATTGTTCAAGTTATTAATTGCTTTACTGTATTTTTATTTTATTTGCTACTTTGGTATATATCAAGATTTGTTTGTATTATTAGAAAATTTGAAGACAAAAAGTTAAAATCTTACAGGTTTTCTAATAGAGTGATTTGCCTCCATTGATAACATTTAGTCATTGACCCTTTTCAGCCACTGCTTTTTCAGCTTCTCTTCCTGCAAATTTCCCTTCAGTTTTATTCACAGTTAGGATCTCATAATTTGTCTTTTTGTAAAAATGACGCTGTATGCTGTTGTCCGAGTCTTTTTGTTGAAATTGTGAACTAATTGAATAACTAATTATCACTGCAGAGCATTCTATTTATCGTCCTACCTGTCTACATTTGCTTTCTGTCTGGAACACCACACTCTGTGTCTTTACACACAGCTGTGAATGTGTCATTATTTGTACAATCAATAGTCCAATAATCCACATACGAGGGTGCCAATTTAATTACAATCTAATTAACATAAACAATTAATCGGTACATTATTTAGGATGAATCTGTAAAAGCAAAACCAGTTTTTGGAATTTCTAGGACGATGTGTTTGAACAAATAAATTTAAATACCATTAAATTCAGAAACATTACTTTACAACAGTTTAAATTCCAACACTTATGAAAACAATCCATAAAATGATCACATGGTAAGGTCTTGAAGGTGTGTCAGTAAATACACCTTTTTTTCCCCCAGGATTTTATCACATTAAACAGACAACATGCATTTCTTTTTCACCAGACAATGTTTTTCTTGTATCTTGTCCATTAAACAATAATCAGTTTAAGCATTTGGGGAAAAATACTTTGGGTCAAATGCTATGATTTATTTTTAATGCAAAAAATTGGCCTGACTTTTCAACTCGAGCAGAGTCTTCCTCGAAGAATGAGAAGTTTGTAATTTGTTTTATTTTGCTTCCACCATTACAAACTCAGAGCAGCTAACTCTCCCTGATTCTGCAAAAAGTTCCCTGATAATAAACCAATCTTTCCATGTTCTGATGAACAAATCTGAAAATCTCCCTGATTGTGGAAACTTTGTCTCTTTTATGTTGGATGTAATTATAAATATCTCCCTGATTGTCATACAAAATCTACCTGATTACAAGATGCAAATGCTGGCAGCTCTGCAAACCTCACAGATATTGAGACAGTGTTACAACTGCCCTCATTAAATCTGACATTGTTCATTTGAGATAAACCCTGAACCCATCAACCCAATTTTAACCACGCAGGATGGGAATTACCCCAGCTGTTCTTAGTCTAATAGAACACAAAAATGAAACTAAATATATTTAAAGCATTACTGCAGCTTAAGAGAATCCATGTGTCATGGTTTGTATTCATATGCAAATTTATTCATTTGCATAATGATATGCAGAGCATATTGAATGAAGGTGATATTTAACCTGTGGTTGGAGGAGTCCATTGTGAAAGAAAGGGGTGTGGTATGATTCCCGGTATCCCGTATGGGCCTGTGAATATGCACAGCAGCTGATGAGGTCACCGTTGTATAGAAATTGTTTCTGACAGGTGTATGGGCTCTTGTACAATGCATTACATGTTGTAGACTTGTTTTTCACTGGCTATGTATACAGTGTAGACCATAGTGAATTGTAACCATGTGTGTGTTAGATGTTTTAGTCTGTATAAACTGATAAGTCGCTATGACACGTGCGATGAGGTACACAAATCTCATGTTATGCTAATTTGATGTTGTGTGTCTGTGGCGTACAACGGTTGTAATACCTGAACTGCGTGTGTGTTCCTCCGAGTCGCCTTGACGATGTCCATGGTCGTGGGACTACACTAAGTGTCTTGACGCGGTAACACCTCCGGTGGGTTTTCTAGCTAAAGGCATTCACGCTTGATTCATCCAATTTGCTTTCACTCATGTAGGGTTGCTTATTTTATCTGTTGTTCCTCTGTGCAATTGTCTGTGTGTGATTAATCTCTGTATTGTTTCTATCATGACGTGATGAATTGAGTTAAACCATGCAGAGATTGAACCTTGTATAATGCACGTGTCATGGTCAATAAAGGTCATTTCATGTATGGTATGAATAAGTGACTCATGAGTTTCCACTTATCTGAGTGGACATATGATTCAAAGCTAGCTTCCGTTGTAATCTTGGGGAAGGCTTGGGATTTGGTTTGATCTATGGTTTGCTGTCACGGTTTATCTTTGCATCGTCGGTTAGCATCAGGTGTGTACAAAACAGACACGTTGAAAACAAAAATGGAGATAATCATAGCTTCATATTTCAGTTCCTGTAATGTAAATTAGTTTCATAAGAGAATTCATGACAATTGAATGACTGAGAAGTCATATGAGGGATCAACAGTATTTCAGTTTATGGAATAGTTTTCAAATGCGGTTGATTCTGTTTGTAATTTGCACGAAATCTCCACTTGTCAAGTCAGCATAGATTCTTAAAATTCTACCAAAGATTTTTGATTTTTTGAGTCAAATGTAAACAAATATAACCTCTTTATCTAGAGGAGAATTTTATTGATATAACCAAAGAGTAAAACCAAAACCAAAACGTGAAGAGAAAAAAACAAATGAATAAGAACTAAATTTGGCAAAATAAAAATATATCCTGAAGCTTCCCTACATCATACGTTTGGCCTCATTTTATGAGCAACAATTAATGATCTTTCAAGGTTGGATAGTTAACCTTGATTAATTTTAAGACAAATTCATGACCATGAATAGCAAAGGCCATTTAGCTTGATTGGATTATGGTTGTTTTATTACTGAATAATTTACCTTGGTGGGATGATCAGTTAGTCAATTAGAAAACAAAGACAGAGACCCTGTGTCGTTACGGTCCCATGGGTCTACTCTCATCGAAATGGTCAGTAGAAAATGGAAGACATGGCCACGTCGTCATGGTCCCTTGGGTCTACTCTCATCAAAATGGTCAGTTGAAAATGGAAGACACGGCCACGTCGTCATGGTCCCTTGGGTCTACTCTCATCAAAATGGTCAGCAGAAAATGCTTATATAGTAAGTTTAGAAAATAAGCAGGGAACCACTCATAAATGAGATTCATCACATTGCATTTTGGCTGGTAACCCGACGTGCTAAGCAGGTTTTGTTTTCACTTAGTCTAAATTAACCCATTAGTAATCAAGCACAAGGTTGTTTTTCCATGGGGACAGAAGCCAAAATGCAGGACATTGTCTATTTTATTTGACTGAGCTTAATTGCAGATGCTTTGTTAATTACTGATGGGAAAAGTGAGTTCAAATTTAAAGTACAATGAACTACATTCTTTTGATGTTGTTGTTGTTCGTTGTTGTTGTTGTTGTTTTTTGTTCTTGTTTTCTTGTGCTCTGTTGTCTTTCAGAGAATGCGTCATAAACAAGGGTTTTAAAAAACATTTTTTCAACCGAGCTACCATCATTTCATAGACTACCATCACCTTCAATTCAATTCAATTCAATAATGGTTTATTCAAAAACATGTCTGGCAGTTAAAAAACTGAATTGCACATGTGTACAGAGAATACAAACTATAAAATTACATTAAAACATGATCGAGGGAAAATTACAAAATTGAATAATAATCAGACATTAATATACAAGAGCATAAAAGATAATTTAAGATGTTGCGGACAATTTTTACCAATTTTATCTGAACATAGAAAGGTTTTATGACTTGCACAAAATCTGGATGAGATTTTAAAGTGCTATAGTTAGACTTTGATCATTGAAATCACCTTTCATTACTTTACTTTCTAAACAAGGAATATATTGCTGACAAAAAGCCTTATTGTTTTGAAGTGCTCATTTGTTTTTTCAAGTGTCAATCTGCTGGTATTTTGTTAACTAATTTAATTCAATTCCATTTTTATTCAGTTTGCATCTTTTCAAAAGTGCAAATGACTCTGAGATTATACATTTTTGATTGAGGTAGTATGGTTTGCAGGTTTGAAAAAAAGTTATATTGTAATATTACTGGCAGTGATTTCTCAAAGGGTAGGCCTAAATGACATTAAATTTTTCAGATTTCATTAAAAAAAACATCTCTAGGGAAAGGCATGCATCATTGTTTTTTTGAAAGATGGCATTCATTTTAGTCAACTATATTCCATGATCAGCAAAAATTCCATTAAAAGGAGCACACCGTTTCAATAAAATAGTGCAATTGAAATAAGAGTAGACTCAAGTACAAATTTCACACACGATAATTATTATATATTTTCAAGCACTTATCAATTGTACCCCTTTTGAACAAATATTATTCAATTTGTAGTTTATTCAGTGAAGAGATTATTTCTAAAAAAAATTACAAGAAACTTCACAAAAATGAGGGGGAGACATTGTATTGTTACAAATGTATACAATTTCAGAGTGAAATCAGTCCAAGGCCCAACCCTTCACCAGGGCTACGGTTCTGTTGTATTCTACTGACCCAAATCAATTCACAGAGCAGCGTTACACCAATCCACACCATCCCAGACAAGTTCTGCATTCTATATTGATTGCCACCGATTCAATTGTTATACCACTACACTCACAGTGTCATGGAAGACAATCTGAATGTGTTGATTTGCATCCACACCATGTGCTCTGCACACAGTTGTGTTTTAGTGTCCAGAAAATACATGTAGAGTTTTGCCAGCATTCTTATACTTTATCTGAGGTGCATCGTTGAGTGGTTGCTATGCGTTTACGCATCCACTAAGTGTTCCATTACAGATGCTATACAAGGTATGTGATTTATGTGTTTTGAGTCTACTCAATGGTATTTGATTATAGTCATTCACTGTGCGCTATTCAATTGAAAGTGATGCACTATAATGGATTCACATAGTGTAAAATCCCATTCTTGCAACCATTTGAAGCTGATTTTGGTCTTAGATATAGATCTGATAGTTCTAGATCTCAAAATTTAGCATGTCTTAAATCTTGTCATAAAAATAAAAATTTATAATTTATTTGGCGTCTTTTGCCTTACATGATTTCATCATGAGATCAATTTTTATTACATTTGAGAACTTTCAGGTCAATTATCCAACATTCCTCGGGTATTTTTTTTATTTTACCAAGCTAGAGATCATAAAAGCAGCTTAGCATCTTAGTTAAAATCATGAAAATAATTATTGCATTCTATATTTTCGGTGAAAATTTTGATGTTTATTCTGTTTTTAATATAAACAGTTCATTTGAATAATATCCCTTGCGTTCCGAGTCTACCCTCTTCAAAAAACGATCCTTGCTTTTACTTTTTTTCATTTACTACAAAACTTTTACGTTTGCTTAACTGTTAAAAATTGCTTTCCTTATGGCCGCAATTGTTTTTTGTAAAATGGAAAGCTTCCGGAACGATGGGAGGTTGCTGCTCACGTCGCGCGGCCAAGAAAGAATTGAAGAAAGAGAAAGAGCAAGAGGGTGCAGCACCAGAAGGTGATGATCAAAATGCTTGTGTCTTGTATCAAGTCTGCTTTGAGTGATTTTTATTGTTAATGTCTCGCCCGCTTCTTGTTTATTTTATTTCAAATGCTTGTACCCTGCTTCCTTCCCCCTGAGCTCTTGATGCAGAAAGTATATCCATAGGTTGAGGTTTGATTCACTTACTAAGGTACTTTATTTACTATATTAGTAGCGTAGCTAGGGTTCGTGGCACTATGAGGGCAAGGTTAGATAATGGAACCTCTGCACTCACTTTGTCTTTGAAAGTGTAAGGCCGCTCCCTAGCTACGCCACTGTGTGTAGAGGGAATTGTAACTGTCTCGGTTTTAAAACGTTCAGCATTATGAACAATTAGATTTGCTACCTGTAATTGCACATAGGCTTTTGAGTGATGGGTCAATCTTTTTATCTCTTGATCGTTTCTCTTGCATAAATTTTTCCTCTCTTTTTTGTAATTGCCGTAAAAATTGAATCTCCTTGGTCCCTTAGGAGAATAATGAAATTGATTGATTGTTGATGTCCTGTCCTGCCTGCTGGACTCCCTCCCCTGCCAGTTATTATTATTATTTATAATAATAATGACTATAAAATGGTTTATTAAGAAACTAGACAAATTGTCCCAGGGAAAAATTACAGGAGTTAGCAACATAGTTTACACTGTAGGCTACAACAAAACGACAATAACAAAAATAACTACAAGCTAATATAATTACATGTATATATAGGCCCTATTTATTTAACACAAACAAAATAATTAATGTAAAACAAGACAGAGCAAATGCAAGAAGGATTCTGACTGACAAAAATACAAAATACATATACATTGATCTGCTGATCAGGCAAAATTTAGCAAGAAAAATGCAAACATGATGTAACGTCAGTTTTAAGTTAAGAAACCCACAATACAGTGATGTACTTATTGAGATAATCTGTACTAGTAAATGTGAAGGCTTATTATTATTAATGCTATACAAGTGGCCATTTGACGTTGGCTTGCACATATGGGTCATGGAAATTATTACAGTCATATGCAGGCTTACATATCTACAGTATATATTAATTCATATACTTATGTTTAATGGACGACAAATATGAAAACAGAAATGAAGGTCACTCTACTTTAACATCAACATGGTGTATGAAATTGTGATGATCTGGCAAGAATGGTTTTGCTACTTAGAAAAAACAAGAACAATATTGAGGTCAGGCTGAATACTTTTTACTTGCATATACCCGATGGTTATTCAAGCAATTTGTCTTGAATTGCCCTTAACTGCTAAGCATTTCTGCAGAGGAAAGGTTATTAAGAAGCTGGAGGAGTATGTTCCCCAAGATTGATCAACTGTAACTTGACATAAACAGCAATAAAGACTGGACCCCTGTCTCTAACCTGTCCTGGATATACAGGCTTCTAGTAAGAAATTAATGAATTTCATTGGTCCAGTTTGAGATTAGTATGCTGGTACTCATGCATCAACCAAAGTCATGACTAGTGAAGGTCAAAGGTGAATGTTCTTAAATTGGAGAGGCCAATACTTGGCATCTTTCATCAAAGCACAGTTATAAAGCTACCTGACAGTAATAGCATAGGCAGTCTGACATATTCAGAAATCAATAACCCATGCATTAATCAGAAACCCTACAAACTGTTTCAAGCGTAGAGTCTTCAAATATAGCCAAACTCATCTAGAGTGGGATACTTTCCAAACTGCAAGATTTGTAGTTTGCATTGTTTGGATGACAATCATTTTAAATAAAGCTATTTCTTTGTTCTAAGCTTGTACCACCCCTATGAGGATTTATGAGTCATTTTTATCCACTGGATTCCAAAACAATAAAACCACCTGTGACACAAATCATCTGTTTGGCCCAGAAATATTTTCAGGATTTGATGACAACAGTCATACACCAATCCAATAATTAAATTGAAACCTGTTTCACTCACACCAAGTGATTTAACTGACAACACTCTCTAGGAATCTCTAAACCTAACTCTCAGGTTACACAGTGGTTGCCAGAATTTACACAAAGTTGTGTTACAGTAAGTTAAAAACATGTACATGTACGTACAAATTTGTTCCTACATTCATTTTTGGAACAGGTAAAGAAATGAAAAGTAGAGTATCTAGAGTCATTGAGATCCCTTTCTGAAATACGCTGAAACACTATGACTTGGTGTACTTCTAGTTTTAATTTACTATTGATAAGTTAAATTGTTTCGCCACAGAAATGTTTCCGCAGTTACAATGATTGGTTGTACTCCAATCTGAGAATCAAAATTGAACCCTGGCATAATGAGTCCAGACTCCATGCAGTCAAACCCAACTCTATGGATATACTACTTGTGTCAATTCATCATGTCTTTGTTGTGGTGCTGCTGATTTCTTTGTCTCCCTTTGCTGGTTAAAATGATAGTTTGTCTTTGCATGAATTATTTTAATTTCAAAATTGTTCATTTATTGCACTTCTTTCCAAAGAATATTCCCAAACCGCTCAAACTGATTTCCATTAGGGTCCTGAATACATTACTCAGGAATGAGAAATGTCAGACTGTTATCTAAATTCAGACATTTTATGTCTGCCCAGTGAACTAAAATTGTCTCTACTTTCTTCAGATACAAAGAAGTCAAGCTCTTTGATCTACTTCTCTAGCACTTAGGATATTGTTCTAAGAAGCTTTTAGGGATTACCAAAAGGCTGAAATGTCATCATTTCAACTTACCTCCTGAAATTTGGATCCTAGTTTTAGACCATTTTGTTAGCAAAGACTTTCACCCCTGACTATTACACTTAAATGAATATTTACTTCTTGCATAATTTATTAAATTTAATTATAGGAAGTCATTTGTATTAAAATCTGTCCATCATTTAGGTTTAGCTGTTCACTTTGTTCACATATGTTTGGGTTGGTCTTTTTGGATCACTTTCTTTTCTGCACAGTTCGACAAATTAGTGAATGTCAAGATAAGTTGGACAAATTGTGACTAGTCTAGACATCTTTGTTTATACCTTACTGGGTTGAAATGTCAGTAATATAATCCTGATGTGAAAGTTACAGACTCCCAGTATCAGTCAAGTTCAATGCACTTAAAGGTAAAGTGCCTCAATGGTTTAAGGAAGAGTAAATTCATTTCCAACCTCTAGTGTTCTTCACACACCCCATTTAACCACGCAGCCTGTCAAAATGTCTTCAAATGAGGTTGCCATGCATTAATGCAGGCAGGATATTCTTCTTACTTAAAAGTCTGATTTCCTGGGGAAAAAATTGCCCTTTGAAAAATCAGAAAAACTGTGATTAAATAGCGTGAAAAGTCTACTAAACCCTAGACCATGTACAAGTATGTCAGCCCTGTGCTCATCAAGATTTGTGCTCAAGATTTTCCTACTTGTTTTCCAAGGACCACATTATAATGCCTGTTAATGAGAAATTCAAAACAAGTTTGTTGAGGGTTTCATAGATTTGTGTCAAGCTTATTTTGATTGTGGCAACTGAAATGAGCAATAATGATTGGTGTAGTCTTAAATGCTATTTTCTGGACTTTGGCAGTATTTAAGAAGTACATATTTCTCTGGTTCTGGTACAAACTTTATAATCAGTGAGCTTTCCAATATTTTTTTAAATGACCAATTCAGTGCTTTGTCTTTAATGTGGTTCTACCGTTCTACACTTTCCCACATTCCATTTGAGCGATTTATCTTCCTTATTTCTGACCTTACACTGTACCCTGCATGTCACCATGCAATCCAAACTCAAGGTTTACTGCTGTCACTCAATTATTAGATAATTTCCTTTCATTTTATTTTGGCATGAAGCATGAAATGTTTTCACCTATCATATTATCCCAGGATGTGGATGCATGCTTTGATAAGTTGGAATTTACAATTTTGTTCGGTTCGGGGTAGGGGGGGCGGGGTAGAGTATGGAATCATTGGTACCTGTAACTGACTCCCATACGTAACATATTTTATGACTTATGGAATGCTCTCGAGGCTATTACCAAAAATGTTGACATGTTACTTCAACTTCCTGAAATGATTTCCTCTGTAACGCCCCTTTTTTAGCCACTCCACCATCCACTACAGTTTCCCTAAAATTAACACTTTTAAGTTAAAACATGTAATGGATGATTAGGGTTTAAATAAGTACTTTTGCCTCATCAGGAAAACCGTCACTTAGTTCTGAGGGAATGTGTGATCTTTGAATCTGCTCAGAATATTGTTTCCATTCCCTCTGTTGAGTGTTGGGCTATTTTGAGATGGTGGACACTATAGGAGTGCTGTTTGGTTTGGGTGTATGCAAACAAATTTACCCAAACCAAATAGTGTCATAGTATAGTGTCCACCATATCTCAAAATTACACATTAACATTTCTCTATGGTTCTGAGGCTTGGGTCCCACTACAGCCAAGCCTAGATGTTTGATGTCTGAGGACATGTCATTTGATACATCAAAACCAGATAAGACAAACCACATCAAATATGTCCAGAAGTACTGTTTAGACATGCAGTGGATTGTAAATGGGAGGGTTTTTACGGGATGTCATGTGGTATATATTTGTAGGATGCGGTTTTATATTACTTGAGACATATTATATGTAAAAGTCCATAGAAGAATAGAACAGAGTCAGCTTGGCGAGAATGTTTGCTACTCTATGTTTGCTTAGACAGTAGTAGCACTGATGTGTAATGAGAGTAGTTTAATCATTATGGATGGTGTGATTGAGGAGAACACTGCAAGACACCCTGTTGCCTTTCTCATCTGCTGGCCGGAAATTATGTTCAAATCATCTATGGTCTGGCAATCAATCAATTTGTGATGGTACTGGGCCTAGTTTATGATTGCAACATTCTGCGATCAATCACAGTTTGTTGTTTTTGTGTTTTTACTTGTGAGGTTTTAAATCAGAGTGTGTCGTGATCATTAATAAGCAAACTAATAAATTACTAAACAGATGACTGAGTCTGCTCATAGAACAATTGTCATGATAATGCGTTTATCTTTGTCATGTTTCTTGTGTTCAACAACACTTATGAATACTTCATTCCAGAAGGGACCAGACTATTTTGCCCTCCTAGCCTCGATTTGGTTACATGGATTTGAATGGAGAATAAGATGTCTAATTGCCATCTGTCAAGTTACACCCAGTATGCTAGATGTGTGAATCACTGTGCATGTAATGATTGTAATATTTGGGTCCACCTTGTGAAGTAAAGGGTGCCCTCTCTTGACGATATTGAGTATATGATTTTCCTTTAGGTTAAGTAAGTTTATGTGGTTGGATGTACTAGATAAGTGGATTGTTAGAAACCTTGACGATGTGGTTAACAATAAGAAAAAAAATTATTAGGAAAAGATCTTTTGATCCTTGCTTTTACAGAATCCATTCCTTTTCAGTAGTAACCATGACGAAAAAGACTTGTTTACTTGTTTACTTGTTTACTGTTTCTTTGTTGATACTTAATTGTAGTGTTTTCCACAGATCTTCCTGTTGATATCAGTTGTTCGTTTCCTGCCTCTTGAACCGCATGGTTTATCATTATGTCTATAAATACAATCAGGGACAAATCAATTAACAAAGTTGGCAGATTTGTTGACATAAATCCCACATGATCGCGAATGTCATCACATAATCTTTTGAAAATGAACAAATATCACACTGTAATTAAAACTGAAACTTAAATATAAATTTTTGTTCAAAAGAGGTTTCAGTAAATGTTGTAATTTTTCTAATGTGAATGGTAATACTTAAGACATCCAACTTTGCAGCTGATCACATGGATTCTATTTGTGTTATTTGTTTTTGTTACTTCAAATTGTACCCCCCCCCCCCAAATATTAAGCCATATTGTATAAAATATACTTATAGTTTGAATACATTTTGTAGTCACAGCAGATATTTTTCTTTTCTGTTTTACGTTCAAAGTAAGCATATTTAATTTCTTGAAAATGAAATACACACACCTCAATATTTATCAAGTAAAAAACTATAAAGGAGACTGACAGGGTAAATTTTGAATAATTTAGGGTTTAACTTCTAATAACCTTTATAGTTTGGATACATTCGGTAATTAGAACCTAGTGTTTGTTTCAATCCTATATAATTGTAGATATATACCAACAAACTATCATGTGAAAGTTTCATTTGAGAAAAACAGATGAAGAGTTTGTTGACAGAACTAAAGGATATAAACATAAAAGCTCTGATAAAGAGAAACATTTTAAATTTAAGATGATAGATGGATCTTAAAATGGAAAGCCACATACTCTTTACGAATCAGTAAGTGACCCGTAGGATTACCTGTACAGTGCATCTTCACATGTAGAACCATCTGCCTAGCTGCTATTGTACTCCCAGTCTACCATAGCAAGTTAATAGGTCAATATATTCATGTTGTGAAGGCAATTAATTTATGCAGAGTCAGTCAGTCAATTTATTTGACTGACACCTCGTTGCTCCTTGGATGTTATTCTAAAGAATGCATGACTGGTTTATCCTCATTTCTGATAATTAAATTGTGCATTATATGGTCAAGAAGGATTTTTTTTTTTTAGTTTCTTATGATATAGCTGTAACTATCAAAAATATAATCGTTTAAAGCTGTAGGTTGTGACGGTTTATACACTTGAGCCTGACCAAAATATTATTGACATTCAGCGAAAAAGAAATGGTCTACTTCACTCTACTTACCGGTAGAGTCGAATTACTAATTTGCATATTCCCTATGCCGCCAGGCAATATTGCTAAGACTTTTACACACAATAGCGCCCTCCACCGCCCTACCCACAATGCCCCGCGACATGCATGCCACGAAGTCGTCCTCTTTTCTCTTAGCCACGGTACGGGTGAGATCGCAAATTTCTGTGTCCACGGTTTTTGCTGATAAATAATCCTTACCTGATTGCTAAAAGAGACTTAATTTTCAAGATTAGAGTTTAAGATTAAGTAGTAGTTTAGATTGAGAGTTTTTTGTGATTTGATAAGTTGAATTATGAGTAATTCACGGAAGTTGGGGAGGGCTCCGACTGTCGGTTCTGGGGGTACATCCGTTCCCCCGGGACAGTCCGAGCTCTCGGAGGGCTGCACCGGTGACACTCCGTCGCCGGGCTCGCAGCCTTTTAGCCGGCCCCCGCAGCCTCAGTCGGCTGCGTCGGCTGGCGGACCCGCCGACCAGAGAGGGGAGACTTCCCGTTCCCCATCTTTGGTCAGTGTACGTGGGTCTACCCAACCGAAGGTTAAACGCCCCGGCAAGACAAAGAAAGCTAGTGCTGGGGCGATAACCAAGAGAGGAAGGGCTAAGGGTGGCTCCAATCCGGAGCGCACTGCGCCCGCTCTCGACCCGGCCTCGGGGTCGTTGCAGCCGGAGGGCATCCCCCCTCCACACGGCTCAGCTTACCCGACCCTCACCGGCCTCGTGGATTCCCCCACGACGGTCGCTGACGGTCTTTTACAAGGTCGCCTTAACCGATCGGCACCCGCCCACGCCATAGGCTGTGGGGCGCTTGCGATGGGTAGAAGGATTGGTGACATGGAGCCGGGTAGCTGGGAGTCCCCTGGCATACCCCGCATGCAGGGCCCGCCCTCGTCTTCGGGTTTTACCCGCTGCTCGGGCGTCCCGGTCACCCAGGTATCTTCCGAGAAAGCCTCGGATTCAACCCGGGACCGATCTTTGCACAAGAGGCAGAAGAACAAGAAAGGCCGTCACGCTCGACATTTCCCGTCAAGCTCTGACGAGTCTTCGTCTGACTCACACAGGGGCAAGCGTCACCGGGGTAGCGAGCCGTTATCCCGGGACGATTTCATGGCAGCCTTTCAGACCCTCGCGGCCTCAATTTCCGGCCGGCGTGAGGATCAGAGTTTTGGCCCACCGGGCCCGTACATCCAGCCCGACCATTCCGGTCACGACTGGGTGCACTCGAGTCAGGGCGGCCTCCCGTGCACGGTTAGCCGTGCACCGGCCTCACCTCGCAGCCACCGTCCCGCGCCTACCGCACACGAACTTGCGTGGGGTATCGCGGGGCAGGATGGACCGTCACGCACGGGTACACGGGCACCATCCCCGCCGGGGATTAGCCTGCACCCTTCGGGGTCCCTCGTGTCCGATCCGGGATCGGATCACCGTGGAGGGGACACAGCTCTGCCGTTTGGTGACACGCCTTCGCTGGTTGCCTCCGGCCTTCTCGAGTCTGGCGACTCGTCCCCGGAAGAGGACGAGTTGGCTACTAGCATTCAGCGGCTTTCAATTGCCGAGACTGAATTGCGCCTTGTCCAGCGGGACATGACTCGGGTGCTGGGCCTTCTCGCCGACAAATCTGAGGACCCTCCCGCTGAACGACAATCATTCAAGCGGAGGACAGGCCCGACCCCGAGAACCGGAAATAATTTTCCAGCTATGCCACTCGATCGTGTCTGCAGTGACCGTATCGATGGCATTATGTCGGCGACCACTTGGAATCCTTTCTCCAAGCGGGCGGAGACGTATTATCGATTCCCCTCGGAGGATTTCGATAGATATTTTGCAACCCCAGTTCTGCCGGACTCGGCGGCAGATAAACTTGCCGCCGATAGGGGGACAGCTTCTTCCAAACTTCCCTTTGCAGACAAAGCCCGAGGGAAGATGGAAGAGGTAGTCAGGAAGATGGACTCGGCGTCACGCTTCGGCATGCGCACATCGTCCTTCCTACTCCTTCTGTCCGAGTACCTAGCGCTAGCATGCGATGAGGACTCGGCGGTCCCGGCAGACATGATGGTGGCAGCCCTCCATTGTCTTGACAACGGGTTGCGTACCGTTCTAGACCAGTTTGCAAGGATTTCGACCCTAGCAACATCGGCCCGAAGGGCGAACGTCTTAGACGCGCTATTCCTCCCGTCCGCTGGGGCACGCAAGCGTCTCGACGCGCTCCCGCTGACGGGGAAAGACCTGTTTGCGGGTAGATTTCAGGAGTCCATGGAGGCCGAGGCTAAACGCCTTAAGGCCACGGACAAGATAAACCTGAAGAAACCACAGGCCTCCACGCCACAGGCGAAGAAGCACAAACAGGCCTCTTTTGTCATCCCCCGCCGACGCTCACAGAGACCCGCCCGCGGTGGATTTCGTGGGCATACAGGGACAATAGGTACACGCACGCAGGCCCAGGGCCAGCAGCGGGCCCAGACGGGTCGCGGCTTCCGTGCGTCCGCTCCCCGGTACCCCGGGGCGTGGCGGAAGTGACTCTCCTGTCTCCAGGCGACCTCCCGCCGACGGACCCGTGGGAGGCCGCCTTCAGGAATTTTTGGGATCCTGGGCTCAAGTCACTTCCGACAGGTGGGTCCTCGGGACGATCGGGCGCGGTTACGCACTCGAGTTCACGAGGACCCCCCCGTCAGACATGCTGACGCGGCCAACACCTATCCCGTTCGATCCCCACAAGCGCCGTGCCCTCGAGGGGGAGATCAGTTCCCTTCTCCTCAAACGGGCAATACGCATCGTCCCCGATCAGGGGACTCGGATGGGGTTTATGTCCACCTTCTTCTTGGTTCCCAAGAAGGAGGTGGACACTTGGCGGCCGATTCTAAACCTAAAGCCCCTAAACAAATTTATCCGCCCAAAGCGCTTCCGTATGGAGACGCTGCGGGCAATTCTCGATTCAATCGATACACCTGCGTGGGGGGCAAGCTTGGACCTTCGGGACGCTTACTTACACGTACCCATCAGGGCCGAGCACCACAAATTCTTGCGTTTCCTCTACAGCGGGACGCTATACGAATTTATGGTCCTCCCTTTCGGCCTGTCAACCTCACCGCGGGTGTTCACCCGCGTGGTGCGGGCGATCGGGGCAGCACTTCGGAGACGAGGTGTTATGATTTTTCAATACCTCGACGATTGGCTAGTTGTGGGTCAGTCCAGAGAGGCGACGGACACGGCGCTCAAGATGACTTGGCGCCTCACGTCCGACCTCGGGTTCCTAGTGAACGCCGAGAAGTCGCACCAGATCCCCTCTCAGGTCCCCACCTTCCTCGGTGCGGCGCTCGACCTTCAAAGGGGGCTGGCCCGCCCATCGGCGGACCGCGTGTTGAACTTGCGTCAATGCGTGGCCCTTTTCCTCCGGGCAACGGTGGCACCGGCGCTGGCCTGGCTCAGATTACTGGGCCTTATGGCCAGCATGGTGGATTTGATCGATTTTTGCAGGTTGAGGATGAGGCCTATTCAACTTCATCTCCTCTCCTATTACCGGCCCAGCCGGCATTCGATCCACCTCCCAGTGCCTACTACGCCTTGGCTGACCCCCCACCTACGTTGGTGGATGGTAGAAGCCAACCTCACGCAGGGTCGAGTGTTCCGACCGCCCCGGCCGTCCGTGACCATCGTCACCGATGCGTCTCTGTACGGCTGGGGGGCGACCTTTCACCCTCGCCAGATAGCAGGGGTGTGGGGCCCGGAACACCTTTCAACCCACATCAACGTCCTGGAAATGCTGGCGGTCCGCAATGCCCTCCAGCACTTCCGGGCGCAGATAACGGGGCAAGCCGTCCTGGTGCGTTGCGACAACGCTACGGTCGTGGCGTATATCAACCATCAGGGGGGCACCCGGTCGGCGCGGCTGTGCGCACTGACTTGGGATCTACTCCACTGGTGCATACAGCAGGGGACCGCTCTGTCAGCAGTCTACATTCCAGGAAAGGAGAATGTTACTGCCGACGCCCTCTCTCGGGGTTGGATTGTCCCGACAGAGTGGTCCCTCCGCCCCCGGGTGGCCCAGTCGATCTTTCAGCTGATCGACCGGCCCCACGTGGACTTGTTTGCCCTCGGGCGAACAGTCAACTTCCGATCTACTGTGCGAGGGGTCCCGATCCCGAGGCTTGGCAGATCGATGCACTGGCCATGCACTGGGATGGGCTGCTGGCGTACGCTTATCCGCCCATCTCCCTCATTCCACGTGTACTGACCAGGATCGAGCAGGATCACTGCAAGGTTCTCCTGATCGCCCCATTCTGGCCACGACAGCCTTGGTTCCCTCGGCTGGTCAGGCTACTGGTGCACAGGCCGGTGGTCCTCCCACAGCGACCGGACCTCCTATACCAGCCCGGATCCGGAGTGATTCATCCGGCTCCGGGGGACCTGCACCTGACGTGCTGGGCGCTGTCACGAGATCCCTCAGAGCAGCGGGCCTTTCGAGACGGGCTGCGGAGGTCGCCGCCCAATCCCGGAGGGCCTCCACTCGGAGAGTATACGATTGCCGACTACGCCATTTCTTTAAATGGTGCAGAAGGCGATCTATACATCCCGCCAATACGTCTGTAGAGGAGGTGGGGGATTTCCTCCTTTACCTTTTCGAAAGCGGGCTTGCGACGGCCACGGTGAAGAACTACCGGTCGGCCATCGCAGCGGTTCACACAGGGTTTGCCGATGGATCAACAGTTTCCGATAACCATGCGATCCGGCAGTTGACTAGGTTTATACACTTGAGCCTGACCAAAATATTATTGACATTCAGCGAAAAAGAAATGTTTAAGATGATGCTCTATCAAATAACCCATTAAGACATTTTGTCTTGGTTGCAATTTTAAAATTACTTTGATTAAAGCTACTCCTTTTTAAATTATTTTATAAGCAACTCTACACACGAGAGACTTCTCTTTTCTTTCATTGTTTTGCCTTAAGCACTCATGGAGAGTGCACAAATATTTCTGTACTCCCTCTGGTCTTAAGCTAACCTGGATTTCCTGCATTGGGGAAATAGTTCAATAAATGAAGAAAGAAAAAACCAATTAATACCAGCACGGAAAAGTGACTTTATAGCACTTGGTACTTCATTTTTAATCAACTTGGTATTGGTGTTTCATTGGACAAATTTTGTAGAGTTTGATATACACTCCTTTTCACAGATGATCATGTCACTGACGTTTATTAGAGTAATAATTTGCTGGAAATAATGAGGTATAAATTCTCTTGTTTTTATGAGTCATTATTGAGTAGGTGGTAAACGGTCAACCATTACTTTCGTTCAAATTAATCTGTCATGGTTTAAATTAATCCGTCAAGCGTCAAAACCAATTTCCTGCTAAGTGATTTAGATATAATAAAAGTTATCAAATTTCAACAGGGATATCAAATTTAGAGACAAAATTAGTGTTTTTTCTATTTTATTTTTACTTTTCTTAGTGGGGGAGGGGTTTAATTTATGAGTTGATTTACATTTATATAAATTTTCACAAAATGGTAATATTTGTGTAGGATGTAAAATGAGTAATTTCGGTCCATAATAAATCAAACTTGTAGGGTGGGAATCGCATGCAGTTAAACAATAAATTATAGTATTTGTCTATTAATATCTTTCATGTGGCAAAACGATAACACAACCCAAACTGTAGATTGGCTCTTTGGTTTCTCTCTGAAGAACCATTGCATTTACTTTTCCCTCTTCAGTTTACGCAGCTTCTCAGCACAAACATAATAAACAATTGCACTAAAACATGTATTTGTCAAACTTCAAAAAAATTCCTCCCTCTGAAAATGTTTGTTTGCTTTCCCCACACTGTATACACCATTTTAGCATAAACATGGCATTACTATTTACACATGTAGTATCTGTCCAACTCCAAATGTCCTTCAATTCTTGTTTACTTTCTTGCAGTAAACACTTCCTTAAAGATAAACATGTATTTACTTGTGTACAATTGTATAGCAGGTATTTGTCCAACCATTGGTCCAACTACAAACAGACTTTCTCTGAATGGAAATGTGGGTTGACATCCTTCTGGTAGTGTTACACAACCTTTGAATGGTCAGTAGGAAGGTTTGATGACAAACATGTATACACAACAATGTAAACCACTTCACAAATGTGTATATCCTTGTCTGGCCTCATCAAGGGCTTTCTGTGGGTTTTGTTGTTCAGTGACAGTGTAAAGACACACCCCCTCCTCCCTGAATGGGAAGGCAATCTGACCACTGATTGTCCTTGCTGCTTAGGAAGGAAACAAGGCTCCATCAGCTGCTGATCCTGTTTATGTTTATAGGAAGCATAGGATGTGATGCTGGGATAGGAAAAGATCTAATCTAAATAAATGCTTTTTAAAGGGCGTTTTGGCATTGGTAAGCATTTCCCACCATTTTGAGTTTGGATTATGGAAGATCTAACAAATAAAAACTGAAAATGTAAAACTGGGAAAAACAATGGAATTAACACCACTGGCCTACTTCAAAAAACACAAAAACACTTTGTTTTTGTTAGTAATTTTGTTGTGGGGTCAATACCCGAAACACTTCAAAATTCTGAGAAACATAAAGAAAAAATTCTGACTTAAAATGAACAATCGTTATCACTGTCTGTTACTTGTTTAACCTTTATATTTGTACAAAGATAGCAAATAGTTTTTCAAGTATAAACTAAATAAAGCTGTGATTTGTGTCAATTTTTATTACTCCTAAATGGTGTATGATTAACTAATCTAATACAGACATGAGATTTCTCAAGAATTTTCCTGATTTTCTAAAAATGTTTTGAGCCTTTGAAATTCCTTGAAAGAAGTGAAACGGTCACCAAAGGTAGACAGGAATAGTCCACATTGTGTCAAACCCTGTAGTTTTGTGTTTCTAGTGATGCACAGAGTCTGTAAACCTCCTGAATTGTGACATCTGGGAGAGGGTCCGGGTCTAGAATAAGGGGGAACCCAGGCCCGGAAGCCATTTTCAGTTACTTTCACATTTAGCAAATATCCCTGCTAAAAGTTGTTGATAGGATAGTACACTGGATTAGTACACCACACCAGCCCCACCCCCTTTTTCCCTTTAGCAAATGACTCTCTGGATCCAACCCTTCACTATTGAGCAAACAATTGCACCTATAAAATTGTTGTGAAGAAATTTGGTATAAAGTATTAGTAATTCTTACCCATAATCATAATCCGTGGTGTTTTTCATAGCTATGATCTATTGTGCTTGTGATAAATAGATAAATGTAAATTGATTAATAGTTGTTAATCACTTATATAACCCACCAAGGACGTGTCTCTTAAAGAGCATGTCCTGCCGTATCCAAATGTAAACAATGAAGACTGTGATTCTTGAATCAGGAAATATTTGTAATTGTGTAGTGAAAGGCAAACCAGTTTAAGAAAGATATTTGTATATTTACAAATAACCAGGAAGTATAAGAGAATTTGTGTACAAGTTAATTTGTTAAAAGTTGTATGTGACAGCATTTCATTCACACAAGAATCGTTTTTGCTAAATGTTCACACGCAGAAAATTTGACAATCAGTTATTCAAACCAATCCTTTAAACCTTTTACTTCACAACCACCATCTTTGTCACATTCCCGGTTTACAATAGCAATAATGTATACTGATTCCTATCATACCAAAAAGATGCCAGACTATTTTAACCCTGCAGCCTCACTTTGATTTCATAATAAATGTCTGTACTAGAGCCCAATTTCATAGAGCTGCTTAAGCAGAGAACATTGCTTAACAATTTCCTGCTAAGTTAAAACGAGCAGGATATCAGTCACAAATGGTACATGTGATATTGTATTTTAACCAGTTACCCTATTCTGCTAAGCATATTTGTGTTGTGCTTAGCTACTTTTAACTTAGGTCCAACACTTACACATACTGTGTCATGATTGAGTGAGCTGAGAGTGCTTGCAGTAAGCTGGGCAAACCAGCTGTATACTTCCCCTTTAACTTTACCAACATATGTTAATGCATCAACACACCTGTGAATCATAATGGTACAGTCCTGTCTCAACCCTACACAGTGAATCCTGACCCTGATACTGGGTCAATGCAAAGAGCTGAGGGTATTGTTATGATGGAGAGTGGGTTGTACATTGGACACCATACATGCACTCAACCATAGGCAGTCATTGTACAGCGTGTAATCCACTGTGTCTGGATGCCATTTAAACTGGGAGTTCAAACCTAAATGGAGAAGCTGGATTTTATTTGTGAGTGTGGTGTATTAAACCCCCTTGTGCTGGTCTCAGAAACAATCGGGAAAGGAAGGAATCGTCAATGTGGGTTGTTTCTGGAACACAGTAGCTGGAGTAACCACAAGCAGGAAGTCTTGTTATCTGCATATAACAGTATAAAAACAGTGATGTGATTAGGAATGTGCGTTGATAATGTACACACATGCTGTGACAATGTGCAGGTAGCTTTTATTAATATGGTACAGACAATACAGAGTTGGAGTTATAAACCATAACCCTTGGTTCAGTTTTTGCTGTGATGGTCATCAACCCGCATGAGTGGATATTCAGAATTGGAGTGATTGTTGTTTTCTACTTTGGTCTATATTGATTGTGCAATTCCTGTATGTGATAGCCTCTCCAGGCGATTGTACAGTAATATCCAGATCCAGATCCAGATCCAATGAATTCTTGGGAAAGCTATTGATCCAATCCGAGTTAATCTATTTTCTATTGACATCAACACTGTAAACAGATAAAGGGAGATTACAGTGGATTGTTTACTCATGAGTTGGATTCTTCAAGTGGACAGCAGTTTAAGCTATGTTAGTCTCCCTGTGAAGATTTGTGTGATCCATCAAGGAGAGTTGAGGTTGATTTGCTCCATGATTTGACTGGCTGTTTTTTTTATCGTCTGCACCACCAGTTCAGGTGAAGGAGACTGTCCGCTACACGATGCATTGAATGTAGGACATTTCAGTCCTATGTGTAGTATAGTATTTTTGAAGATTGTTTTCTACCATATGTGTGTGTGAGATGCAGCGAAGGTTTTTTTGTATCCTGTAATAATTCCAACTCTAAGTGCCTTCATATACTTTTTATACCAAAAATGAGTTCACCAAGAATATCACGCCAAGCCGTGACTAATGACAGTGTAAATAGACAGCTCGGCAAGCAGCAACAGAATGGGCTACCAGGAAGCAGAACTCACAGCTCCTACCCTCCTAGTCCTAGTCAACGTCAAACTGGACTTGGCATGGCTGGACTGGGATCTCCAGTCATACCCTATCAGTTTCCCGTCCGGCATCACAACGGTACCCTTAACGGCCGAGATGTGCCTGACACAACAACACCAGCCAAACGGACGTATATTACGGGCAACCGCAGCGGGCCTGTGGAAGTCTCCATGACATCGCGTAAGAAGAGCTCAATCAACGGGCCCATCTGGGAAGCGGTACCCAAATTTTCCCGTGAACTCCGTGACACCGAAGTGGACGAGGGTGACATTGTGTGTTTTGATGCACAGTTTGCCTGCCATCCTCGAGCAGATGTCCAGTGGTTGAAGAACGGCATCGATGTGGTTAAGACTGACTGGTGTTTGATTTACACCAATGAGAGTAGCAGTATGCTGGTCATATGTGATGTAAATGAAAGTGACAATGCTGAGTATAAAGTAATAATCTCGAATCCTGCTGGGAAAATAACATCAACTGCAAAGCTCCTCGTCTACGTCAAAGGTTTGAGTCTTTCCCTCTTTCTGATTATTTTCAGCTTCAGACAGAATCATTTCGTTTTCAAGCTCACTATGTGTAACTATGGTTTGATAAAGTCAAAGGCCTGAATTGTCATCCTACTAATAATAATTCATAACAAATAAATACTTCATAAATGAAAATAATAAAACCCTCTATGCAAAGGTTCCCCCACAACAAAATGCAGTCCAGACACAAATTTTCAAACCCTTTCAATATTTTCACAATTTTACTAACGTCTACATTAATACATCCTAACATCTATTGTCAACACTTCTGCTCCAACAATAATTTCAGTTTCTGGTAATGTGAGTCCATTCTTATCCAACTCATAAATCATTTAAACTCCACTCAAATGAAAAAGCTGTAAAAAACATTATGTACATTTGTGTTATATAGCTGTGAGAATAGAAAGTAATTTGTCCAGCAGCACTCATGCCCTTGACATACATGTAGCCACCACAATGACACGTACTTTGCAAATAGCTGTGTGGTCCTTAACGCAAGATTAACATCAACAAAACCACCCTAATGAAATGAGCACAAAAGTTTTTTGAAGGCTACCCTGGATTTGATCTACTGTAGTTTCACTTGGCACAAAGGGCACACCTTAAGCTCCGATGGAATTTCATGGAATATGTATAGATGGTTTGTTTTTTAAATGGACACAAATGGGGGGAAATGGTGTGTATATTCACAGGTGGTTGGTGGTCTTGGAACTGGATTTACTGTCAAGGTTTGCTTCGTGTTCAGGCTTGGTTGCTCTTGTACCATGAAGGCTAATGGGGCTATATAACCTTGTCAATATTTCTTTGATTTCTATTTTGAAATTGATTGTTGAACTTAAAAGTTTAGAACTTTTGATTGTGTTCTCTTGAGTTTTGTATGCATAGAAGTTGTTTCTGGTAGCAGACAAATAATCATAGAACTCGAACACCAAAAACATCACTAAATATTTTTATTCGGAAGATGGTTAAAGGCCCTGAGGCTCTTATAGAAAAGATCCCAAGTACTGGTATTCCCAAAGCAATAAGAAAATTGAATCATTGTGAAGAAAATACTTGAGCTTAATTCAATTCTCTTATCTCCACAAAACATTCATTTTGGGGAAATCGTTTTTTCTAGTTTTCAACGAACATATTGTATATCATAACATTGGTCATTGGTCATAAAGGGATGGTACATCATTGGTTATTGGAAGAGTATATTTGTTCCAATTTTCTAATTTTCATGAAACATATCATAAAGGGATGGTACATTTATAATTGGTTATTGGAAGAGTACATTCATTTTTAAAATCATCTCTTCCAGAGTTTGTTTTCTTCGATTTTTAGGGTGAAAATGGTACTGAAGCTTGCCAGTGTCCCATTAACAATAATCTTTGAATCATCACAATTCAATGAACTATTGACAAATAATGCAAACTGAGTAATTGAACCTAAGCAACAACACCCAATCTCAACATGTGCAGTGGAAACAGTAGCTCCACTATATTCAATCACAATCAGTGTGAATAGTGAATAAATTTGCATTGATTAAAACCCAGCAGTTCTAAGCTTTCAGAGGCAGTATGTATGTCAGGCAGGATTGTCCAGACGTGTTGGTGAATTATTGATCTCGGATGAATAGAAAGGATTTAATTGTTAAAGTGTACACTGCTGGTTAATTTTTTTTACATCTTGTTTTTCTTGTTGAGGGTATGCTACTGTTGGCTTTGAAATCACAGAATCATTTGTGTTTCGTTTGTACTGCATTTTTAATGATATTAATGCACCCCAACCAAAGATATTGACTAAATAGATAGACCCCAATATAGGATTAGAAAGCTCAGCTGGATGAGCGCCGGTAGGTTTATTCAACCCCAAAACAAGTAATATCCATTACACATGAATAAATGGGTTGCTTTTTATTCAAATGAATATACAATTTATAGACTATGAACAATTATTTGACTAAATTTGAGAATCAGTTGTGATTTGTCGGGATTTATTGCTGAATTTTTGACATTTTATAAAAGACCCTCTGCTTGTAAAAAATAAGTTCCTTGAGAACAGCTGTATTTACATAACTAGGGTACTAACCAAAATGAAATGGGATGTTAATTGTTTCTTAACTGGTCCTCTTCTACCTTGTGGTTACTTTAGGCCATGTTTGAATTGGCAGCTGCGGCTATGACTAAGGGTGTTGCTATGGGCTTCCTATACTTTATCATATGTTCACGTGACGATCAAACCATAGCCGTAGCCGGTAATAGGGACTCTGCAGTTTTTTCTTGCTACTTCATATTCACCAACGAAAAAGAATCAGTAACATTTTCTTTCATGTTTCTGTTTGTATTTCGCGAGGGCCCCTGCGGTTGCCTTTCATTCAAGGAATACGGAAGTACAATTTAAGGAATGCGGTTTCAAATAAATCCTATTCCCAAACAAAACGGGAAAATATGTCATTCTCTACTTTTACACACAATATTTGTGATATAAAGCTGAAGGCCGAATTGCTTATAACTAAATGACAAAGAACCCCATTATTGGTAGCTTGTATTCATATTTGTCAAAGACGTGGAGAGACAGCTGTTGTAATAATGTAGCTGAGGGCATATTAAGCGGACACTATGAGTTGAATGTTGAAATGAGACTATTGGCATATACTTGGAATTACTACCTGTAGAAATTCAAGGCTCTTTTATGTTCATCTGGAGCAGTCCAATGTGTATAAGTGAATAGGGTGATGTTTGGTTTAGTATTGAGAGCAATGTGGTTTTTATTTATTTTATTACACTCCCAACAGCACAATCAGGATGAATAGGAAACAAGAAGAAATGTTCAGTTTTAGATGTGAGAGGAAAACCCCAATGGGGAAAAACCCACGTAATCAGGTAGAGACTGAAGACATAATCTACATGCAAGGCTCTGGTCTGAAATGGGAACTGGGATCCACAGAGGTGAAAGGCAAGGAAATAAACCACTGAGCCAACCTGATCTCCTTAATATCATCTGTCATTTTGTGTGGCGTTTTGATTAAAGTTTCCATCATTTTGTTCAGCTCCCTGGACTCCCTAAGGTGCATTGAAATAGCAAGTCACTTGGTGCTGTAATAATTGAAGTATACATGTACAAATGTTTATTTATGCACAAGACCAGTTGAAGTGTTGATTCTGTGATGGATCAGGTTGTGAATTTGAATTGTCCCATTGGTCGTAGAAAACACAACACCTTTTAACTGTCCTACTCTTAAAGTTTTACAGTCCTGGTATCAGGTAATTGACATTCTTTCAGTTCACATTATCCTCTTGAAAACTTTCAGGAAAAACATCAGCAGTTGTGTTGAATAGGTGTGTTTACAGGAAATGGTTTTTGGACCTACACTTTAAGTAAATGTTAGTTCAGTTCCTGTGCAAACTTTCCTGTTTGGAAACTGATCCTCTAAACAGCTTTTGATGAGCTTGTAAAACTACCCATAAACCTCTAAGTTCCTTGAACCATTGGTTTGCATAGTCATCACGTGTTGATTTGAACTTAATTTATGTTGTAGTGAAGCATAATGAAGATACTTTGACTCAAGTCTTCAGCAAATGCAAGTGCCAATCACCATAACTTATAGAACAGCAGTCACAATTTATCATTACTGCCTGGAATTAAAATATACAGTTTTCTCTTTAAAAACACAATTTTGAACAAGATTCTTATGGAAATGGTTACTGGAAACTATAAAAACCCTTTTCACAATACCAAGCTTATTCCCAGGAAATAATACTCCAGGAAATTTCTGGGGAGTTTTAAGGGTCAGGTTAGTGTTGTGGTATCTTTCCTCGCCTTATCTTTCCTCGCCTTCCACCTCTGGTGGGACCCCAGTTTGAGTCACTCAGTCTTAGGGCACTGTAATAGATTGGGTTTCAGTCCCTGCCTGATTGCATGGGTTTTCCCTGGAATAATTCTCTGGGTCTTTCCTCCCACAACTAAAACTGAAACTTCCTTATTTGTCTTCTCTCCATAGGGTTTTAGGCTTGTATAGTGATTGAGTTTGCTTTTCTGAGAGTCCTTGGCTTCACAACCAGAATAAATGAACTAAAATAAATTCCACCCCATATTTATTTCACATGCAGTTTCCTGACAACTAGAGGATTTGGAATGAATGTACTGAATTCAAGTTATCATAATTCAGCGTATACTCCAATAAATTCATATAAAATGTCAAGTACATGTTTAAACACATTTGGTATTAACTCGCATAGTCAAATACTGTACACAGCTGAATACATTGACATTTCATTGATGTACATATAGCTATGTGCTAACAATAACTCTGTCTATGAAATCCCATTAAAAAACACATGTGAATATGCTGCACCTCTGCTGTCTAGTGACAATGATTAATTGTGTTTCCCCATCAATTGACAGATTTTTCTTATTTCAATTATCTATAAAAAGCCAGCTAGTTAAAGGGTGTTGACTGGCAAAACTCTATGGCTGTCTTTGGCTGCCATAGCAACAGAAATGGCACCTCTTGGACTTTGTGAATCGTAGGGCAATATCAGATTTCATAATTGATATATATAGATATTTTTTTTCTTGGCTTTTAATTCAACAATCTCTCATTCTCCAAATCTGCATGTCAGCTATTTGGTGTTTTAAATATTACATATAACACCTGCGTCACAGTATGATGTTTTGAAGCAGAGTGTTATGGGATATCTCCATTGGGTGAAGAGAGTACAAATCTGGGTAGAATTATACCCCAATGTGGATAGTTTGTTTGACAGTGACTGAGGCAGAAACCATCTCTGTGCCTACATTTTCCCTGATTGGGAATCATTGATATCCTTATTGGGTTCCAATCAAGGTACAAATATACCTTAAATGGGGTACAATGTGATTGGAATGGACTGCACCAATGTCAGTGTAGATTAAAACAACAGTCTTCTACTACCAATCAATACCCCCTTAACACCTCACACCTCCCCCCTCTGAAGAGACCAATTTATATAAAGTAAAAAAAAAAGTAAATAAATAAATATAAAATAAAAATATTTTAGAAAATAAGGGCAGTAAAATAAAACAATATTTTACAAATACATAAAAATTAAATAAAATTAACTTAATAAAAAAAATATATATACCCAACAACTTATCAAAATATATTGTTATGTCTTGAAACACCAGCGCCATTATTGGAGTCTGGATTTAGTAGCATTCAACAGCATTCCACATGACACATTATTGAAAATGCCATCACCTTGAAATTGTCATGAAGCGTAAAGCAAAAACAAGATCCAGTCATTGAGCAAATGTGGCTGAAATCTTGGGTGTGCCATCATCTGCTATCACATGACTCATATCAGGTGGTCTATAAACACTATCCCTAACCTGATGACCTAACAAAGGGTAGATTAAACAATCGTAAAACACCAATGTTTATGAAGGTAGTGTTTCTAGTGTTGTTAGTTCGAAGTTGTTTTGTTTAATTTATTTATTTAGGTCAAATGGTCGTACTGGATAAAATATTGACAGTTTTTATGATCAATTAATATGTATGTGATATCAGGTGTAAACATGAGGCCAGAAAGAGTGCAATTACTGAGTGGAAGTTTGTATTATTTTGATTTGTTCCCGGGTGTCAGGGAATAGGAGTGATGGTTTAAAGTTCTAAATTCTTCAGAAATGTAATATTACAATGGTTGAGTGCTGTTCAATTTGACTATAGAGCAATTGGAATGGCCGTTTCATTTTTCAAGATTTATCTTTTGTCTGCCTGGACTTGCATAGAAAAATGTCTAGCAAATATGCATTGCCTAAATGCGCTTGAATTATGAGGGTAATTTCATTTGAACAGCGATGACAAACTTCACTGGTCACTCAGGATAATTAGTACATGTATCAGCATGACTGAATATGAACTACCCCAAGGATATGAACTACCCCAAGGCTGTGACCATAGTGACTTGCTGATAGATAACTCTATTGTGTTGTACATCTGGGCCAAATTTCATAGAGCTGCTTAGCGGCTGATTTTGTGCTTACTGCACGAGTTTCAATTTCATAGCCCCGCTAACCGTAAGCACACAAAAAGGTATGCTAACCTTCTGGTGCTTTCTGTACGAAAATGAACGACATAACAATCCAAATATATAGTGAATGCGCAAGATGGCCACCTAATTTTCTTGCTAACCTGTATAGGCTTAGCTAAAGCAAATTTGTCTGCTATGGTTAGTGCAAAAATGTGCTTACCGCTAAGCAGCGCTATGAAATTGGGGGTAGTGAAGCTCTGCATTTTGCAAATAAGTCCAAATCAAGCATTTATTGTATGGGGTGAGGTTGAAAAACAAAATGTAAGAAAACACATTGCTAAATGTAGCAGAGAATTATGCTTAGCAACTTTCTTTTAAGCAAAAATAAGCATTATAAATACCAGTCACAGATTCCACATGTATGGATGGTACTTTGGCTGGTTACCTTATTCTGGTAAGCATAATAATGTTGTGCTTAGCTACCTTTTGTGCTGAAGCAGCTCTATGAAATTGGGCTCTGTGGTTTAAATGCAAAATGTGGCAATGATCTTCGTGTTCCAACCCTAGAATGACTCGCTAGAGGACTGTAATGGTTTGCAGATGGCTCTGATCATGATAAGAACACTACAAAGGTTTTAATAAAGAGAAGTTCAAGAACCAATCACCCAAAGAACTCTTTCCACTTGAAATGCTTTCATCTTTGAGAATGTGAAGGCAGCAATAGTCACTCAAGCAAAGTCTGTTTAATGTGCACACTGGAAGTCAGAGAAAGGTGTGCTGTAATTAAGGCTGCCCCAGTTTTCTCCCAGTTGTTTTTCAAGATTACTTGGTGTCAAATTGATGGGGGATGTTAAATAATTGATTTATTTTCAAACTTGGGTGTGGTCCCTGGCTACATGTCAGCTAACGGTTGCATGGCTTCTGACTGGCACCCCTGAACAAAGATATTGTTAGAGATAGCTCAGTTGGTAGAGCACCTGCACGTTAAACCTGAGGTTGTTGGTTCAAGTCCTGCTATGGTCAAATTCTTTTTCAACCCAAATTATTTAACATTTACCCAGTCAGTTTCCCTTGTGGTTTTTAACTTGATACTTTATAACGCATAAATAACTATTACAATGGATAGCAGTTGTACACAGGCTGTCTGCAAAAGTCAAAAACTGTCATCAAAAAATATGTGCTTTCAAATTCTTGTAAAATATGTTCAAATACTACTTTAATATTGAGAAAGTCGCACGTTCTGACAGATTTTTTTGTTAAACTTTGACTCAGCAAATTCTTGTCTACTTCTATATATGCTTAGTTTATTTGTTGATTTGTGGAAACCAGCAAAGGGGAAGAGAGCTATGATCAGGTCAGTAGGCATACCTGGTTTACCCTTTTGACCTAGCAGATGGGGGTGGAAAGCTTGTAGTGTGTGGTGTGTAATCCTGGGAAACTTAGATGCACTGATGAATGAATCTTATAAAGTGGATCTACATATTTCTTTAACCAACTTCTGGGCCCAAAACAATTGAGCTGCTTAAGCAGAAAACATTGCTTAACAATTTTCTGCTAAGCAAAAATTAGCAGGATGGCACATGTGAAATGGTATTTTGGCTGGTAACCTTATTCTAGTAAGGATAAACTGAAAAAGTATTTGTCATTTAATGTTCTGAAAGTACATGAGAATTCATTGTAGAGAATCAAACATCAAAAATGAAAGTCTTCCATGCAAAACATGCTGTTAACAGTTCTTTCAAAGAACCATTTACTTTAGATTATTTAATTCAATCCTCTTTTCTTTATCCAGAGGAGATTACATGTATAACCTTAATCTTCAATCATTTGTATGCATTGTTTTATAATTGATAATACACATTGGCGTAGATCCTTCACTTGAGCTAGAAAATAATGAGAAGTGTTCAATGACAGAGTGAAGAAGAAACACTTATTTCAGAGGGTGTGTAGATATTTCAGAGGGTGTGTAGATATTTCAGAGGGTGTGTAGATAAAAGAGTGTACTAATAATAAAAATGTGTGCATACAAAGAACAAGATATGCGCATGCATAAACATCTGCATGACTGCTCATAACCCTGGTGCTATATACTTTGCAGATTACATTTCATCCCCTTGGTATTTGACTGTATTCACAAAGTAGCAAGGTATTTTGTTATTTTGTTGAGGAAAGAGATAAACCAACCTATGAATATTAAGTTATTTGCCACCAGTAAATTTCTTATCCTTTGATTATATTTGCATATAATTCATGGGATGTGGTGAGTGCAGAGTTTGTTTGGAGAGATATAAAAACATTGACCAAAAGGTTTCAGGAGTCAAAGTTCAGCAGGCACAAATTGTACATAAGCTTTGCACTTTGTGCAAATGTACAATGTTATTCTTCTTTAATGTAATGCCATTTGATGGTGGTGACAGGTTCCTGCTTATTGTTAATCACAGAACCTTGCAAGCTTAGCAGATCCTTGCAAGCTTAGCAGATCCTTGCAAGCTTAGCAGATCTGTAGATTAGCCATTTTAAGATGAGCCACAAAGGCCACAGAGGCCATGGTCTCTGTGGCCCCTGGGCTTGGCCATGATGCCCCGTTAAATGTTTCCCATAGACTTTAAATTTTTCCAATAGAAAAATTAAAATAGGCTTGCCCTATCAATGATGAAATTCCGGGCTTATCATGCGCTTGTGAGCTTACTTATGTAAACTCGGGTAACACAACCTTGTCCCTATTTCAGAGAGCTATGGGTGTACAGAGTTTGCATAATTGTAACAATTTTGCTTAACAAATAAAATGGGTCACCAGCCATAAGCACCATGTCTTATGAGCTATTTAAGACCAGTTTGAAGCTCCCTATTACTGAGTAATTTAAGAAGCTGTATTTAATCTTGCCATAGATCTATCTTTTTGTAAACCCTGTAAAATCTTCTATAAATACCCAGTTATTCATTCATGTGGTATTTTCTCTAATCCCTTCAATCTATTTACTGATGTACTCAATGTGGTTAGTTGGGCAAACAGTTCCATCACTTTAATAACCCTGACTAGGTTCACCCATTGATGAATGCTTTAGGGTAGCTGCTTAATTTGAGAATGGATTTCCTGTGTGGATTGATAGCTGAAGACTTGCTACTGTCGGGTAGTCATCACCAACACCTCCACCCCAACCTATAAATAAACTCAGCTACTGGATGATGAAAATATTCAAGCAAAATGAAACACACTGAAAGCCAAGAGTGAAATATCTAGAGTGTAATTTGTAATGACTAGTCTATGACTGTACATGTATAAATGTAATGAGCTTGTGCGAAGTCTTCCAATGTTTATAAAATACATTACGTTTCCATCACTTAGTGATTCCAATCCTCTATGTTAATTGGATCCTAACGGTCCATTTTTTTAAATGATGTATTTCTTGAAAACTAAATGAATGTACCCTGCCTTGGCTTAAAATAATTATGCAGGCCTACCACTAAAGGAAACTGTTTTCCTATAGACCTTTATCATGGTATGACCATCTTCATTTTCTCTCATTGAAATCAATGTAACCAAACCGAGGCTGGAAGGAGAAATAGTCTGGTTCCTTTTTGTATAATGATTATTAGCATCCATTACTAATGTTGGAGACAGGGAATATGACCAAGAAGGTGGCAGCATGACAGAGGTCTATTGGTGGTTGAGTTTCCTTCCTTATTATTGATACTTGAGATATCTGTGATCAGAACGTAACTCAAATCCATACTTTTACTTTTACAAGTCAGTACCCCCTCATGTGCCCAGTAATCAACAGTGAACTATCTTTTCTTTAGCCGTGTTCGCACTGGACTTATTTTGGGTAAACTAACCGAGCAAATGGGTAACTTAACCATTTTAAGTCCAATGTGAACAGCCCAGGAAGTTTCCCTCCCAGGTAACTTACCCGACCCGAATGAGTAGTTTAACCGACCCAGGGCTGCCCGGTTAAATTGACCAGGTCAGTTTAACCGAGCCGAATAGTCCAGTGCGAACACAATCTGGGTAAAAGCCGTCCCGGTAAAAAGCCATATCCGGTCCCTCGACCCGCTGCCACGAGATCGTGAGGTGACACGTACACGCACATATCCTTACACGGAAGCTCGGTTGCACTCAATGCATTCTCGCTGTCATGCACCCCGGTCAAAGGTCACTGCGATAGCGCCCTCTTGTGTTTGTGTTTGTGTTTGTGTTTGTGTTAGTCAGTTAGTTTCTACCGGTCGTGTCGGTTAGTTTACCCACGTCATTAATCCAAGTGCGGACGCTGGTAAGTTTCACCTTTTGGAATGTTAACCACGGTCTTGGTAAAACATTAATCCAATGTGAACACGGCTTTTCACGTTCATGTAAATAGTCTCTCTTACTCTTTTTACACAAAAGCTGAAAGACTTCACTACCAGAAGTAGTGTTTCAGTTTAGGTGTTACCTGTTGTCCTTTAACAGTCAACTGACACCTTACCCCTAGAGAAAGCAATGACCTGCAGCTAGTGATAGATTCTCTTACAAGTTTCAATCCTGCCTCCCAACATGGATCCATGTGGAGGATCCGTGCTCCTATGGAGCTGAAGGGAGTTGACTCAAGGAAACACCTTCATCGTAGATCTCGTTACTTCAGATCTTTATTGTTGTTTTGTTATTTTAGCTGTGTAATTAGTCCAGCCTTGGTGTTAGTTCACATGGCGCTGTTTGTCAATGCGCACCAGCCTTGTTTATGGAACACGTTTCCTCTGCAAGTGATACTATAAGTTCATGATCACGGCTGAGTTACACAAAAAGCCCACTGTCTGCACTAAACATTGTACAGACAAAGCGAAACCGTCTTTTATACCTAGCTAGAAATCTAACCAATTCTAACAACAACTTTCTTACAAGAATTGAACTCCCTGAAATCTACAACATCTGTCTTTTTGTTCAAAGGTTACATTGTATTAAACAACATTACAAGTACTCCAGTGTGTGACTTTCAACATACCTTCACATGAAAAATATCAAAGCCTAAGTGCCCAATGGCCATCTAAAATTCCCAACAGAAACATTCAAGCTGTAAAACTTGGCAACATCCACTTTCAGACTGGTATAAAAGTGACACTCCACTGGTGTAATGACCTCATCCTGAACAACGCCTCACAATCTAACTCCCCTCACAATCTAACTCCCCTCACAATCTAACTCCGTAAAACTGTTTGAATCAATGGCCCTGGAGATGGATTGTGCAGAAATGTAAGGAATGAAGGGAATTCTATCTTCCCCTGCTTCCTCTCCAGAAACCATGACAGCTTTATAGTCTGACATCCCGCATTCCTCACCCTAAACAAACACATGTGTTAGAGTGAGGCTGTGACCAGACATTTGTTGTGGAGTCCAGGCACCAGACATGCGTTAGCGTTAACTAAACTGCTATTGTTTTGAGGTTCCAGTTCTGCTGCTGCGTACTTGTTGAAACCTTCATCCCTTGTTTATTTATCCGGACCATCTCGCCATCTTGTTATCAACCATGTTGGATTGGCTGCTCCTCTATGTTGCTCCGTTAATTCTCATCATTATTATCTTGTGTCTTTTTCCTCCTGGTGATGCGAACAATGACAACCCTCGTCATGTCTCCCTTGATGCTAATCTCTTGCCTCCTGCATACATAGTAACGGAAGGTACAGCAGACTTTATTCTGGTGGTGTCAACGTCAATCCTCACCCAGATTCTTCACTTTGCATGAGCTCCTCTCATTTCTAGCTTGAGATTCTTGCATCTACACATGATTAAATCAATCACGCTGTTTGTCCTTACATTTATGACCTATCCCATTAACTTCATAAGATTCTAATAACACTTAATGTATATAACATGCGTATCTAACATTTGTTGAGTCTTATTTGACAGTGTGTATTTGCAGCTTGTCTGCAGATTTACTTGAACTGCTGTTGAACTTAGTGTAACTGCATGCAGTAGTAATGGTTTTATGTCAGCGTGTAATAGGATTTGAATCTTTGTATGTAGCATTTATATTTTGCAGAGATTTACCTGTAAAATATCTTGTAAGAGGAAGTGTGTAATCAGTCATAACACTTCTTATACTCTGTTAAGATGCTCCGAACTGGTGCTGTACCAAACCAGTGTAGGCTGGAGTTGTTATGCCAAGACGTTTTTAATGTATTTGAAAATGATTTTATTAATAAATTTGTATTTTGTGTGTGCAGAAGAACGATGGATTCGACTCCAAGACAAAGCCAAGTTACGCACCAAGGAGCTTGAGGGCGCTATTAACAGCCTAGCAGACTTTGAGCAAGCCCACACACGTCTTAAGACATGGCTTGGAGAGAAAGACAAGATGACAGCCGTCCTGGGACCCATCGGAATCGAGCCGGGTATCCTAAGGAATCAGAAACAACAAGTAGAGGTGAGATTTATATCTTAAAATTAGCAAAGCCATGAATAACAAGCAAGAAGGATAAATTACTATTGACTGAAATAGACTATGCAAGTCTCGTGTGTATCAAACATGAGAAAACAACTCAAACAAAGACTGTATTTTGCTATTATAAAAAAATAATAATAGTGGCTTCTTATATAGCGCTCAACAATATGCAAAAGCAAAGAGCAGAAAAGGTATACTAATTTGGATTAGAGTGTGAACAAAAAGGTTTTGAGTAATTGTTTGAAAGAACTGGCTGATGAGGCTTGACGAAGGACATTGGAAGACTGTTCCAGAGAGTAGGGCCAGCATAGTATCAAATCTTCTAGAATTCTATTTACACAAAATTCTTGAAAATAAGAATACCCATCAATTAGTTATAAATACATTTTTGTAATTGTTCGCAAGTAAATCGGAAAGGAAGGTCAAGTTTTATTTCTGGTTTTCTTTGTTGATTTGTTAAATTTATTTTACTTTTATTTCATGGCTAAATTTTTCTACGTATTTGAAAAAACAGAATCGCGAATACGTAAAACTCAATATGTTTGGGACCAACTCGGTCCTGGAAGTTCGAATACGTGCGAGACTGACTTGCACAGTCTGTTATAGACTTGCTACATCTGCTGGTAGTCATTGTGAAGTATGCATAACATTGGGGATTTATGTACATTATGTGAACCCTCATTTCATCAGTTTGGAATTTGTGAATTTTCCTGTTTGAACGAGCTTCATAAATGTCAAGAAAATGATGAATAAATTTACTGGTACTTGTTTGCCAATATTGCTCATTGTTCCTGATACAAATAATACCATCTATACCCAATACACAAATCACACTTAATACCCTGGAGTTCGATATGTTCCGCCCATTTTTTTTAAAGTCAAATAACATGCCTGCCATTTCCAAAAAGTAAGAGACCAGATTATCGATTCTTCATAATACTTCATACATCATTCCTTTAAACCAGAATCCTAACCCTTGATCATGGTTATTATCAACAGAGACACTTTAACTTTGAACTGTTTCTTATCTGGATAATTTATCTGCAAGCCAGATAAAAACTGTCTAACATTGCCTGGAGCAGTTGGTATTCGTTGATTAAGAACATCTGCTGGTCAGACGTGCGAGTTGCTAATAAGTGTTTAATAACTGTAACCTTTGGGATTGGTTAGATATTAAGACACATTTGCTTTGTGTCTGGCCACTCATGCTCTGTTTGGTGTGAAAACTGCATAATTATATCACAAACTTGCCTTAATGTTTCGTTCTTGTTTACATATGTGTACAAGTTGGATGCACTTTTTTTCTTTTCTTTTTCTTATATTTTGTGTGTTTTTTAACTACTAGTCATAAGTTATTTGTCTGGAAGATAACTTATTTGAAATGTCAAACCATTTATCAATATTTGGGTCTATTTATGAGATGTGTTGATTTTGTTAAATTGTCTGCATTACTGAGTTGAAAGATCAGAGTTCAGAGAGGTCAGAGATTATTGATTCGCAAACAAATTAGAATCGAAGTTGAAATTACACCAGTCACTAAAGGTAGAAGAACTGAAGTTAATGAATCTGGAATTTTTATATGAACTTTACTGTTGGGCATTCTCAGTGGTTTGTTGGTTCAAATGCTGCATAATGATGTTTTCTGGTTAATGTTCATATTCACTTTCGGTCATTTATGAAATGTGATTAAAACATAATCCTTTTGAAGCTTTTGAGTGAACGTTTTGAGTCATGCTGGGTTTCCGTACTAGAAACTCATCATAAAAAAGTCATAGCTGGTAGAATAAAACCACAAGAGCGAAATTGACGTTAACTTACTTTGTATTGTTACTTTCTAAGGTCCTCCAAGATGAATTCAGTGCCCATGAAGGTCAAATGGACAACATCAAAGAGGCTGGCAAGTCCATCCTGGAGAAACAAGACTCTCGTACCCGTGCCAACTCCCCCATCCAGCACCAGCTGGTTGAGATTCAACGCCTCTGGGATGAGGTCAAGAAGAGACTGGACGGTCGTGAGGGGCAGATTGACGACATCTCACGGGAGAGCGAGAAGTTCCACGAGACGCTAGCGGACAACTCCGATTGGCTGATTGAATTCGGGAATAAGATCTCATCACTGACGCCCATCAGCGGTAACCCTGATATAGTCAGACAACAGATGGAAGAGACCAAGGTACTGTGGCATTTGGAAAGTGTGGGGGGAGGCTTCTGAGGGGTACCCCCAAATAAAGATATTGACAAAATAGGGAGACTGCAAACATTGGGCTAGATAGCTCAGTTTGTAGAACTCCGACAAGTTTTTCTTTAATTGTCAAAAATTTAATTTCAAAAGAAAACAATTATTGGTTTTGCTTTGTAGTGAAGTTATTTCCAATATTTATCGATGATTAACAAACTTTTATGCTGAGCATTTCTTTGAATCTTGTTTTTATTTTCTTGTTTTTATTTCAAATTTTAGACACTACAGAGAGAGATTGAGAGGAAGAAGCCTGCTGTAGAAACCATGACAGACACCCACAGAACACTCACCACCCTCAACCCAGAGACCACTGCCAAGGCTGAAGTCACCCTCAAACTAGAGAGTGTCAAGATTCCATACCAAGAGCTCAGTAGAAAACTAGGTACACAGAGATTACATTGTGCCCTTTCCAGTGATGAGATATTTTAGACTTTTATCTGAATTCAGATTTTAAAAGTCGGACTGGTGACAACAATCTGCTGTTATTGTTTCCACATACAAACTGCTCTTTGATCTAGATCTCTAATGCTGAGGACACTGTTCCTGTTGCCAAAAGGTGGAGATGTCATCCTAAAATTGGGATCCTAGTTTCAGACTTTTGTTGTCTGCCTTTCTTAAATAGAAACAGTCTATCAACTGCCCTTGTTCTTCTCTTCCCTTTCTTTATTGAACCATTGCATCATTACACAAACAGTTTAAAACAATTTCTCACTATTAGCTTTGAAATCTGAGTGACTGCTTCACCAACATTTTATTCTTCCTAAAGTATGGTTTCCGTTTTCAGAAAAGTTGTGCTTGAATAGCCTGTAAAGCCCAACACCATGTGTACATGTAGGTCAGCCCTTGTACTCTATAAATTGCTTCTACTGTTTTCCAAGGAACAAGTATCATGCCTGTGCTTGGTACGCTTATAATTCTGTTTTACTTGGTGTTTTTCTGTTGTAGATGAGCGACAAGGGAAGCTCCAGGCAGCCCTCTTGCAGTCTAAAGACTTTGAGGATTCCAATACAAACATGCTACAGTGGCTAGACACCAAGGAACGAGAGCTAACGTCATCCAAACCAATCTCAGCCAAACCTGATGTACTCAGAAGACAACTGGTTGAACATGAGGTAAGGACACATTGCTAAGCAACATTAGTATTTAGGAATACACCACAAGGGAAATCCACTGGCTAAAATTGAGATAGGAAATTTACATCAATTAAGTGGAAAATGTTCAGAATTAGTAAATTTATTGGTATTATGTGGACATATGTTTATACTATGATAAAAATATACTTTATGTACAAAATACCTCCGTATTAAATTGACTTGAATTTATGGTCTGTGTATTCATTTTATATAAACTGGAGCCGTATTTAAAATTTATTTCCAGATACTGTCTTTTATTACACCATATTGTATAAATATAATCCAAAAATTCAGATCCTAAATTAAATCCTCCATTTGCAAACAAAGCCCATAAATTTAAAGGGAGCATACACTATTCTTGTTGTTTATAAAAGTAGCATTCTTTATCAGGATTAGGCAAACAAAACCTGGGAAAGTTTCAACCGTTCATTGTTTAGTTTTTGTGAAATAGCAAGACTATATTCCAGTCAATTTCTGCAAATGAAATCTAGAGGACAACATGTACAGATGTGTCTTTTACCTTCTTGAATATGTCTTGTCACAATAGGACATCCCCAAGGAGATCGTCAAGCAGGGTTACACCTACGATCGTATGGTGGAGAAGATGGACAACCTCACCGAAGAAGCACCCTCAGGGCCTGAAAAAACTGCTCTGCAACGCAAACGCGACACCCTGACAAAGAAGTGGTCTGGTGTGAATGACAAGTCCAGTCAGCGACAAGAGAGACTGAGAGACGCTAACACCACGGCCAAACAGTACACAGATGAGCTGAATCAATTCCAACCATGGTTGAGGAGTGCAGAGGACCGGTTATCATCACTGGGACCAGTCACCATGAAACCCAACGTTGTCAAGAGACAATATGAAGTAGTCAAGGTAATGATGTTTCTCTGAGATTGAGTTTGAACTATGGCCATTGTCAGCAAGTTTGGGTGCCAACCTTTCTCAATTTACGATTTAAATAATGTTTTACTTGAATGTATCTAGTTGATAGACAAGTCAAAATAGTCACTGTTATTTGTTGAGCAGACATTAGGATTAACTTACAACTCGACAAAGTAAATTGTTGGCACTTCATTTTTGCTTTCTATTTTGTTCTCTTTTTTAATGCATTTATTAAATTAATCACCTCCCTGCAGAGATAATTTGTTTGTGTCAACAAAACCCACTGTTATCATTAAAGTACTCATTATTTGTGACTTAACTTGCGAATGTGAGTAGAGAAACACTGCTCCCGAGCTAGGTTGGTTGATCCAGTTGAACAAGCTAATCAAACCATGCAGTGTTCAGCTGACTAGAGATTAACTATGGTTAAGTCTAATTGACTCCAGTCAACCAACCGAACTTGCTCTATGCAAACCTGACCCCTATATGCCTTCCATGAGTTGTGCATTGAATATGGTCGTTTATCAAATTAGGGTAAAGAGAACAAACACATGAATGGGCGGATTGAATTGATGTAAAATGAACTTTAGAGGAGTCTGGTTATATGAGGGATCTAACAGAGTTCATAGGAGATTAATGGTTTGGTTTGCTCTTATTTCTCTCTAGCAACTTCGTGATGATGTTGAGAATCACCGTGACCACCACAACGCTGTCAACCAGATGGCCAAAGAGCTGATCAAAAAGACAGATGTAGACCATCCCTATGTCAGCGATCAAGTGTCAGAGGTCAACAACAGATGGGAGAAACTCCAGAAAGGTAAAATGGCCGCTTTTAATTCCTGTTATCACTAAGAAACCTTTTGTTTGGTTGGCACGGTGTAACTCAGTTATTGTCGTTAATTTTGCAACTGATGGTGACTGGGAGGAAGTGTTTTGAGAATCGTGAGGTTTGGTAAAAAACATTTGTTACTTCTACACCATTACTTGGAAAAAATTGATGTGAAGAAAGAATTTCATCGTGTTGTTGCAATCTATGTCATGTTCCCTGTGTTCAGTTACATCTATGTTCTATGATTTTCATTGAACTGAATAGGTGCCAGACTATTTAGTTTCTTATTTCATTGATTTTACCATACTTCAAACACTAACAGGAACTACTTGTACTTTTCAATTTATTTTGTAATCTGAAGATGTGAACGGCCAACTACGTGTCCTTGAGGATCTATCTGAGAGACTGAATAGCTTCCAAGACAACATCAACCACTCACAGAACTCCTTGGCCAACGTAGAAGAGAAACTGGCATCTCATGATATCATGGGATCCAAGGATCTCAGAAATCTTGACAAACTCCAGGTATGTGTCTTAATTTATCAGTTTTTATAGTTTCCCCCTCAAAAATGCGTTATGAACAGATTTTGTATAATGAACTTCTACCCCCTGAAGGAATCAATAAACTTGATTTTCCAACTTTTTATACTTAGAACCTCCAAGATGAGATGGACAACATCGAGAAGACAATCTCTGCTGTCAAGGATCGTAGCGGTGACCTGATGACTGCAGCGCCCTCTAACGCTGATACAGGACAGATCGTGGATGAGGTGGATGGAGTCCACAGACGTTATGAGAGACTGAAAGCCATGGTTGGTGACAGACGGAACCAGCTGGAGCTTGGCAGTCAAGAAGTCAAGGCTTTCCAGGTATTTATACACTTCCAAATTTGCATCATAATATCGGAAAATTTGTCATGTAAATAATTTAGTTTTTTGCTAATGTACGAGGTAAAAATAAATTATACTTTGTTATTTCATCTGTCACTCCCCGCAAGAATAACATCCTTTCAAATTGATTTGTTACACCTTCTTTCATGTTTATGCGTGTTGTATTGTCATTCAGTCTTCAAGAAAGACTCTGCAAGGGTCGAAACGTCAGGCAACTAACTATATTTAACATTTTATTGATTGTGGTTCCCCAATCCCAAAATTTAGAATGTGCTTGTTTAGAAGCTTAGTTGACTTGAGGTGGTTCACTACGCCTGCAGTCAGTTTGCTAAATTGTAAACAAATTATACAAAACTTGAAAGAACAATGATTTGTAACTATAATAATCACTCATCTCCTCTTACATGGCGATTGTTTTATTTTCCAGACACTGTTGAACGACATCGGATCTCAACTGACAAATGCTGAGGAGAAGCTGGAGAACTTTTCTCCTGTTGCTCGTGACTCACCAACCATCAATGGACAGATTGAGGAGACACAGGTACAAGCGTGGATGTCAGCTTAACTTGCCATGTCTGCGTTATATATCGTTGTAGCAGTGCAAAAACATAATATCTCCTAAAATAGTGTTCTACCTTGCTTAAAACACACAAAACAAGTACGGGCCTAGATTCAACCTTTTTTGCAAAATAGAGATACAACTCTTTTGCACTGGTGCGATGATATGATCTGTAGATATTTCTTTACTATTGTGTACTTTGCACAAAGACGCTCTTTAACCTTTGTCATTTCAGTTAGAATTTTTTTGAGAAATAATTTGTTCACTCTTGTGTTCCTTCTATTTCGTGTTGACTCAACAAACAAGGTTAGGTGTCAAATTAAAGCTTATTTATTTGTTGTTTTCTTTGTAGAACTTCAACGATGACCTGGATGATCTGAAGAAGGCCCTCCTAGGTGCTGATAAGAGCTTCCGTGACATCATCGACCGTGGCTACATGACTGACCCAGATGGATTCAGAGACCAGGTTTGTCTTTATACCTTGTGTTCATTTCACAGAACAGACAAGCACAACAATTTGCTGATCCCAGAGAAATCTTGCTCAGCGTAATGGGTTACCAGCCAAAATATTATACCATGTGTATCATTTGTAGCTGGTTCTCTACAATCCTCTTGTATTCACTGTGAGAAATTCATAACTTAAAATATAAATTGCAGAATTGGATATTTAAGATGGCTATTAAAAAAGCAATCCCTGCTAGACAGTGCAAGCTTGATGAATGATTAGTGTGAACTTCTGCTATAAAATACTAGAGGCTGAGTGTTTAAGATACTCAGCAAACCCTTTCTTTGTTCTATAAGTGTATTGGGTTCCTGGTATTTTATCTTACAAGACCGATCTAAAATGTTTGCTCCTTCTGTTGTACATCTTTTAGCTGGACAACCTGAACAAGCGCTGGGGCCGCGTTCGTGAGCGTACCAACACCAGACAGGGTGACCTGGAGAAGACAGCAGGCAAACTGAAGACTCTGCAACAGATCATCCAAGATGTAGAAGAGGGACTGGAGAAAGCTGAGACACAGCAACGAAGCCAGCGACCAGTTGGTGCCGATGTTGAGATGGTCAAACAACAGATGAAGGAGTTCAAGGTGGGTTGTATGTCTACGGTCCAAATTCCCGTTCCGAATCAGAAACATTTTCCAAACACAAGATTCATAAACTGTAAAAAAATAAGTCCTGCAGCTGATTTCAAGAAAACTTCACGCAGTGCGTAAGTCCACTTGCGAAAGATTTCTTGCGTTAGTAGCACACAACTTGAGCAATAAATGTTGTGCAAGCGGACTTATGCAGTTGAATAAAGTTTCGGCGGCTGATTGAAAATATTATCTTTCTTGTCTCTGCTTGGATTTTTTATCAAATATCTTTTGTTTCTTTTTTTTGCAGACCTACATCAGAAACCATGTTGACACATTAGCTCCAAGGATCCGTGAAGCGAACCGTGTTGGACAGAACCTGATCCAGAGTGCTGCCCCAAGGGTCAGCACCACCCAACTTGAGCATGATCTGGAGGCCATGAATGATCGCTGGAATAAGCTCAAGACCACCGTAAGTCCAAGACTTTCAAAGATTTCTATCAGAAAAATGTTCTATTCAATAGAAATCAGTAGTAGTGTATAAATAAATAATTGAAACCACTTTTTGCTTTGCAGAATTCGGACCGTGAGGCTAAGCTGAACGAGGGCCTGCTCCGCTGTGGCAAGTTCCAGGAAGCTCTGAACAGCTTGATGTCCTGGATTGGAGAGACCGAGGAGCTTGTCTCACACCAGAAGGATGCTTCCTCTGACTACAAGGTTGTCAAGGCTCAACTGGCTGAACAACTGGTAAGACAAGGGGCATGGGGGTATGGGGGTAACGGAGGGAGTACGAATCAGGAATGGATTTTGCTAAAAAGAAGTTAAGGGATCTGTTGATGTTTAGGATAAACTGAAATGTGCTTTTTTATTTTGTCTCAAAAGCTTCTTGACCGTCTCATCACCGATCGAGAACCAAGTGTTGAAGCCCTCAAAGAGATGGGTGAGCAGCTCTCCCGAGTATCGGAAACTCAAGACCGCGCTCGCATCCAACAGCAACTGACTGACCTGGAGAGACGCTGGAGGGCGCTTGTTGACTCTGTCCGTGACCGCAGGAAGAAGCTGGAGCAGACAGAGAAGACAGCCAAGGGGTTCCATGAGCAGATCAACCCCCTAGTGGAGTGGCTGGACAAGACAGAGAGGAGCTTGGTCTCACAGGAGCCTGTCAGCACCGAGAAGGCCCAGATACAGAAACAAATCCAACAACAACAGGTAAGGCTATTTTAAGGGTTCTAAAACTATTTTGTGTAGACCGTAGCGGTACTATTAATCATGGTTTATCAAAACAACTTATGACTGGAGGTCAAAAAAAATATATAATAATAATGCAATCGGTAATAGGTGTTTACAAATTTAAATACAACCAACTGAGCAAGTTATCTCAACAGGTGACACTAGTGTTTGGAATAATATCGTACTCCTTAGAAATCAGTCAATTACAAAAAGCACTGTAGGTTTATAAGTTATGCGTTTGGTAGGTTTAAGTCAATGGTATAAATAATATTACATTGTAAGAATGGTTTGTGTCCGTTAGCTAATAAGATGATGTTGTCGTTAGAGGCGATCAACATTCAAGTTTAAGTCAAGAAATCACCCAAGATTAGACTATGAAGATGAACTATTGTGGGATGAACTATTGTATCTTACATATCCTCTCCTTTGTTGTCAGTTGCTCAATTGCTTGTAAATAATGAAGGAAAACTCTGTCTAGAGCCAACACAAATATATTTTAAATGGTTTAGCATTTTTTCCCCATTTATAACAATTTTGAGATGTTTGAAATATAAATGATGCCATCTCCTTCAATCCTCATGCTTACTCTAAGGCTTTGACTCAAGAGGTCAAACTCAAATCACCCAGTGTGGATAAAGCCAACCAAAATGGTGAAGAGTTGTGCCGTATCTGTGTCCCCTCTGAACAAGAGGTTGTCAGATCACGGTTGGATACCCTAAACAGTCGCTTCAAGGCACTGTCTGACAAGAGCGCTGACAAACAGGGCAGGCTCTCCCATGCCTTGGCCAGTAAAGAGGTCTTTGGTAGTGGGGAGGCGTCCCTGCTTCGTTGGTTGACGACTACAGAGAGGCAGCTGAGTAAGCAACAACCGATCTCCATCTACCCAGAGCAGACCCAGAGACAGCTTAGTGAACATATGGTACAGTAGATGATGTCGGGATTGGTTGTCAGTGATTTGGTGGTGGTTTGGACTTGGTTTTGCCTGATGGCTTCTAACTTAATCTTGTGGTTGACTTCCTCAATGAATGTTTCTTATAACCTTTACTGAAATATGACGTCTAAAGGAAATGAACTGTTAATCTCCCTTGCCTACTACTTTCCTTCCCCTGAACTCTCCTCCTATTTGAAAACCGACCTTTCAGCTGTATGGTGTTTCAAGTCTTCTTCTCAATCTCTGTTGCTTTACCTTGCTTTGAACTCATGGTGCTAAACCTGCATCCAAAGTCAGTTTGAACCTCTCTATCAAATCCTTATTGTATTTCTCAGTTCTAACTCTGGTCTGAACCTAGGGCCAAACTCTATTTGTAAACCTGTCCATACTCTGTTTCTAATTCTTGGTTCAAAAACACCATTTCTTAATCTTTTCCACCTTCTGTTTCCACTCCTGATGCCAAACTCTTATCTAAACCTTGCTCATATATGCCTTTCTTAGTATGTATGCATGACATCGTCATCAGAATCCAAAACGGGGCTACAGGAGCAGTGCCAAATGGTGATCACAGATGTCGAGGCTAACTGGATCGGTCGGTGTATTGGTGGCGCTGTGCCGGTAGCATCGTTTTGGATCACAATGATGACGTCATGCATAGATATTAATAAAGGCCTTTTGTAAGTGCTAAAACAGGTTCCAAACTGTTTCTAGTTCTGGTTCCTTACAATTGGTTCCTTTCAGCGATCCCAATGCTATCTGGCCCCTCCCTGTAGACCTTCCTCTATTACTGGTTTAAAAAAGCTTTCTTAAACTGTTGGTTTTCTATACATTGGTTTGCCGAACTTCATTGTGGTGAATGGTGATTTAGAGGAATGCGAAATTACCGCTCACATGGTTTGCTGTGTCTTGATTTTCTGCTGTTTGCACCTTACCCTTACTGTATAAATAATAATTATCTTTTTTTCGCAACTAGATTTACAAATTTGGTTATGGGTTATTTCCTTGTGAACGTTGATAAAAAAACTTTGATTCTAAATGATAGTTTGTCTTGGTTATTCACAGCTGTACTTCAAGTCTTCATTATTGAATGATGTGTGAATTTTAACTAACATGTATTAGCGAGGCTTCCTTAGTCTTCATTCAGGGATGCAACTAATTAGTTTCAACTAATCTTGAGTAGTCTTGCATTCAAATAGCAACTGTTGTTCCTAACAATTTTGCCAACTTGAGTTTCTTTAACTAATATTTGTGTGATAAAAATTCTGGTTGAAAAAATTGCAATCATTGTTCCTCAGAAGATCCTCTAACACTTTATAAACTGCTACTATGATTCAAATGCTTAATGCTATTAGGTTACTAATTATCACTGACAAACACCATGACGTGGATTGATTCATCTTCAACTCGGTTTAATACCGGTTTAATGAATCCTCACTTTCATCCATCCATGAGTCTTTAAAGGCACCTGGCAGTGGTATTTTTTCAAAATAAAGCTTTTGTCATTAATATATACATTTTTATGAGTGGAATGTGAATAAACAATTTGCTAAGGTTAAAAAAAATTATTTTTCTTTTAATTACAAATTAAAAAATAGGCCCCCCTTTACATGGCGCTGTTCGTGACGTCAATCGAGGCAGGAGAAAATGTGTAGTCTGGCCCCGTACATTACGTCTGGGTACCTGATCAGTATGATGCGTTTTCGTATTCGGACGTCACCACCCAATGCAATCCTAGGACAGTGTACAGTCGACTAATATACGAGACGCCAGTTTATACGAGGTTTTTCACCGGTCCCGAACTGTCCCATGCGCGTTTCTATGTCTTAAAAACGGAAGATACGAGCATGGTCATAACGAGAACACGGATAATACGAGGTATTGTTTTTCCACCAGAAACATTTCGCTGGTAACCTAAGCTTCACTGCAACTTCCCTTGCACACTACTACCAACGAAAAAATCCCCGGGCTATCCAAGTGTTCGCTGCATAGCGCTGAAAACGACGTCGGACCGGACCACTTTGCCCTCGTTAGCCTAACTTTCGATGCCCGTAACTGCCTATATTTGGGATCTGCAGGAAAAAAATGCTGGCTGACCCCATCTTTAGTCGTTTTGCTGCATCCAGCAGCAATTTTCGCTGGAAAAATGCAAGAAAAACCCCCCTTTTGGATAACCAAACGAAACGTACAATCTCACTACTTGCACGTGTATATACAACGTAAATGCAGGCAAGTTCGAGTGGGGTCGATGTTCAATCAAGGCGAAGTCTTCCTCGATTGACGTCACAAAAAGGGATGGGCGGAGTCGCCCCCAAACAACTTTATCTATTTTTTTAACATATAAATACTGACAAACAATTACTCAAAAAATTGTTTTATTGTTAATGTACATATACTCTTATATTAAAAAAAAAAAAAAAATCTATTTCCAGGTGCCTTTAAACCGTTTCTGTAACTTGTGGAATATCACATCTTCAACTTGGGTTAAATACATATGTAAACTGTTTAACAATTTCTCAAATCCATATTCCATAGATTCGTTTATAGTCTTTAAACCATTTAATATGGGGCATTATCTTTTTAACGTGGTTTAAATACATTTAGACTTCATCTTCATCAAACCATAAGTCTTTAAAGCTTTAATCTAGTATAGAACTCTACATTTTTAATAAACTTGTTTTAAATACAATAATAATACTGGTTAAGGAATCCTCACTTCAATGTAAACCATTCAAACAATAAACTAGATCAGTCATATAAAACCATATACCATGTAGTTTATTAAACTAAGTTATAACTTGTTTTAAATACAATAATAATACTGGTTAAGGAATCCTCACTTCAATGTAAACCATTCAAACAATAAACTAGATCAGTCATATAAAACCATATACCATGTAGTTTATTAAACTAAGTTATAGCTTGTTTTAAATACAATAATAATACTGGTTAAGGAATCGTCACTTCAATGTAAACCATTCAAACAATAAACTAGATCAGTCATATAAAACCATATACCATGTAGTTTATTAAACTAAGTTATAGCTTGTGTGTAATGCTAAACAGGGTTTATTAAAAGGGTTAATTAAACCTTTGGTCAAATGATAATAAACACCTGTTAGTGTTTACTCGATCAGAATGAAAAGACATGCAAAGATTGACAAAATGTCAGCTTATTTCTATGTACAAATATTTTGTGGAAAAAAGAGAAAATTGTTTTGTTGATGTTTCCCTTTGAGATAATCATTGGAACATGTCTATTTTTTTGCAAGTCAGAACATGCAGCTTGTGTTGATTTGTTTTTGCAAGAATGATATATTGAAACTTTAATCACATGTTTGGCTTTTGCATCACATCCCATCAAATATGGGTTCATAATATGACCAAAGGTGTGATTGATCATTCATTGCTTGTATTTTATTCGTGTTTTACGATATTTTGATTGTATTTCATCTTGATGTTGTTTGATCCATTCATCAATCATTTGTCACATAATATAAAAACTGATTATATAATTATGTAATAATGATTAACTATTTTCAAGTTATTACTGACTGTTTGATTGTTGTTTCTAACCAAATCTCTGTATGATAATGTTATGATATTTTTGGAATGATGTTATTTTGTGTACAGTTTGCATGAAACAGACATTTTATGTAACTTGAAAAGCTATTTCAGTGTGAACTGCCCTGACTTTGAAGACATTGATTTTGGTAGTGTATCAATGGTGCCTTGAGATGTTAGAGGCAGTATACTTGAGTTGAGACAGAGGACCTTTTGCCTTGTGGACACACATAGTGCCATTATCAAACAGAAGATCAACTCTTTTACAGGTTTCATGAAGTCAGATTAGTATTGTTGGTTCTTGCTTGGATTTAAAAAACCAAGCATCGAAGCACCTTTACCCCTGTCATTCGGCTTCAGGCATTCCTGAAACCAACTCAACTACTTCAGAGTATGCAACCCCGGCTGCCAAATTGTTGCATATGTTCCCAATCAAGTTGACTGTTTACTTCACTGAGAGTTCACACATTCAAAGGAAAGTCAACATTTAAAAGATTGTCATTAAGAGGAAGTCTGATGTTATGTTAACATTGTTTCTAATCTATGCTTTCAGGCTCTGCATAATGGTATCCAGGCTCGTCGACCTGACATCAACAAGGTGATTCAAGATGGTCAGGATCTTCTGAAGCAGTGCACAGGTAAAAAAAACATCAAAACACGTACAGCCCAAACACCATAAGATACTCCTGCAACATCGCCATTTGTTAAAGCTTTCTATGTGGTGTCGAGGCCAATGCGGTGGCCTCAAGTTCTGTAATTTACAGAATGTGGGTTTTCTAATCCTGGCCTAGTCAGTTGCAACACCTGTATCCTTGAGCAAGGCAATTTATCATAATTGCTTCTCTCAACCCAGGAGTACAAATTGGTACCGATGACAGCTGCGGAGTAACCTGTGATGGACTGGCATCCTGTCCAGGAGGAACACAAATATTCTTAGTCATTTATTGTCAATGAAACTGGATATAAATATGATGAGCCATATTGGCTAAAGACAGAGTTTACTTTTTAAAAACTTTACTTTCAGTTCTGTTATTAAACCTATCATGTCGTCTTCCTCTCTCCAGGTAAAGAGATCATCGATGTCCAGCAGAAACTCGACACAATCGAGAACCGCTACGATGACATCTGCCAGAAGAGTGAGGACCGACTGTCCCAACTCCAGCAAGCTGTACCCCTCACCCAAGACTTCAACCGCATCCAGAGCGATGTAGACAAGTGGATCACACAAGCTGAGAGAGATGTGAGAGGGTTTGACCAATCAGTGCCTGCTGAACAGCAAAAGACAGTTCAAGAGGTAAAGCAGAAATTCACTTCTGAGTCTTGACCCAATTTCATAAAAGCATTTTGAAATCCAGTCAAATTTTTTTCCCAGTGTGATATTTTTATTTGAAAGTAACACTATGTTATTTATGATTCTTGCGCAGAAATTGCAACGTGAGATTGACGAACACCGCCCCGTCATTGAGCAGATGAACCAGAAGGGAGACAAACTCATCGCTATCAGTCCAGGACAAGGAGCAGCAGAGGTCCGTCAGCAATGCAGCGATGCCAATAAACGCTTCACTGAGCTCTGTGCACAGACAAAGGACATTGAGTATCGACTCAGTGCCATGCTGGAAGGAGCACAGAAGGTAAGAATGCATCCCATTACATTTTTTAGGCCGAACTGTGATAATGGATTAAGGAGGATTTGTAAATTGTAAAGAGTGAAGGGATTTGAAAGTGAATAACATTTTATGTATTTGATTTGGATAATAGGTTGAGCAGAGCATGGACACCCTGCTGGCCTGGATCAATGACACGGAGAGAACCTTAGCTAACAATGTCAAGGAGACAGTTGGAGTGGATGCTGACGGAGTTCGAGAACAACTCAAGAAGACCAAGGTAAAGATCCTCCGATAAATCTGTCAATTTGTAAAAGATTTTAGTGAAGTATGTATGACCCATGTCATAATCTTAAGATTAGAAATGAAACATTGATGTCTTGTTGTTTTGATGCAGGCCTTAGACAGAGAGATCACTTCTAAGTCGAGTCGAATCCAAGACACCATTGGAGCAGCTGAGATCCTCCTCCAGCAGACCACTGACGCCAACCAGCGCCGACGTCTTGACGACCGCCTGAAACAGCTGAAGCAGAAGTATGATGCCCTCTCCACAGCCTCCGCTGATCGCGTTGAGGTCCTGGAGGAAGCCCTGCCGCTAGCTTTGTCCTTCAATGAGACCCATGAGGAACTGACAGGCTGGCTGAAGGATATCGAGTCTGACTTGAAGAGCCTTCGCCCACCTGGCTTGGATGTTGAGGAGATCAAGAAAGAAGTCGACAAGAACAGGGTGAGAAAACACTTTGGACATAAATAATCTCATACAATAAATTATTATTTTTTTTTTTATTTAAAAAAAAGTTTCATTATTGGGATTTTCCCCCCGGATATTGATGAAACAGTCAAACAAACAAAATACTGGAAATGGAATTTTAAAATGCTGTGAAACATTGAACTACTGGAAGTGCTTCTCATCTAAAACACAATTGCATAGTATCACAGTTTTATTTGTGATGTTTTAGAATTTTGATTTTAGCCTCAAACTGTCTCATTCCATAAGTCTTGACAATTTGACAATTTGTCAATTTGTTATATTTTGATCTTTCAGCTGATGAACCAATCCGTCAACGAGAAGCAACAATACATCAACAAGCTGAACAGAATTGCTCCAGAACTGAGCAAGATCAGCCCAGGAGCTGGCGCCCGCTCATTGGAAGCCAAGGTAGACAGTGACAACACACGCTATGACAATGTCAAACAAGATGTCAATAACAGAGGAGAGAAACTCTTTGACCTTCTCCAACGGACTGGCTCTGTAAGTCAATCACACTTGAGTTTCATTGCCCTTATATTTATGTTTTAGTAATTTATTGGTACAAAGTATTTCATATAATTCCTCATAGCTCATTGGAAATATCCATGTTTTTGAGAAGAGCACAATCATAAAAACTTAGTATTTTCATGGAAATGTCATTCTAACTATCACGGTCGGGTGGCGTAGTGGTATATTTCCCCACCTCTGGGACCCAGGTTCGAATCCCGTCAGGGGCACTATATGTATTGGGTTTTCAGTCCCTACCCCATTGCGCAGGTTTTCCATGGATAATTCTCTGGGGGTTGCCTCCCACATCTAAAATTATAACTTCCTTCCTTATCTTCTCTTCATGGGGTTAGCACTGAGAGTCCTTGCCTTCACGACTAGAATTAATAAACGAAACCACAGGTATCAAAAATGATAATTAAACCATATGTTTTTGGAAGCGGACATTCATTCTGATGATGGCTTAAGCACTAGTTGTAACTTTTAGAGCCAACACTTTTTGCTAGATGAGATCACTACACTATACCCACAAGAATTACATTTTATCTCCACCATAGAGAGCCTCAAATTCTATATCAGGACATTCATACCCATCCTTGGCATACCAAGAGATGAAACAAATAAATACTCCTCATGTTAGGCCTGCTTGGGTTTTAGTCTGAATCCACTCTTACTGTTGAGTATTCTGTGTTCAAAAGAGCGTCTTACAAACTGTCTTGATTGTCATCCACAGTTCATTGAGGACTTGGATTCCACCTTGGAGCAACTGAACATCACGGCTGAGAAACTTGCACAACCAGAATCCATCTCATCTGAACCAGATGTCCTGAGGAAACAGCGCAAGAAGCTGCAGGTAAAAAGCAAATAATCATCATCTTGGTAGATCAGTCATGAGTAAATTATGCTGTTATTTAGTTAGTTATAATATTGAACAAGAGATTGATTTTCCAGCAAATCTGATGCCAAGAAATAAAGTAATCACTGGTACTTTTTCTTGACAATTTTTAATGATTTTCTGCATAAAGTGGTATCTCCAATCAAAGTTTCAGGTATTGATTTGGGGAAGAAAAACAAATTATGAAATTGTTTCTTTGAAAAAGTAAATCTTTTGATCAATAGCTTCAACCTCATGGAATTCTCATGATAGCCATAAACATTTGAGTCGCTAAAAATGGAAAGGTCCTTTACAAAAGTGAATGATTGACTTCAATAAGTGTTTTAAATGTAGAATTAATTCTGATGCTTTTTCTTTCTGGCTCTCCAGGCATTACAAGACCAGGTTGACAACCAGATGGATGCTGTTGACAACATGCGTAAGGCCGGTCAAGACATGATCAGTGCTGCACCATCAGATGATGCCTACATTAGAGGTAAAGGTCTCCACTTCTACTTCAGTACAGTGAAAAAATTGTCATCCCCGTCGACCTCATTGGTCTTTTCCTAGATAAATATATTTACACCCAAATATAGTCTTTAAAAAGGGAGACCGCCAACAGAGGGATAGATAGCTTAGTTGGTAGAACGCCGGCGCGAGTTCAAGTCCAGCTGTAGTTAAGTTTTGTTATTCAACCCAAAATTATTTTACAATTTACCTAGTCAGCAGGCATGATATTCTTCTTAATTTGTTGGCCCTTGGAAAAATTAGAAGAATAAACGTTATTAATAAGGCCTGAAAATTCTATTACAGCCTAAATCATGTGTACATGTAGGTGAGCCCCTGTACTCGATAAAATGTTCCTACTTTTTTCCAATGACCAAATATTATACTTGAGTCAGTTTCCCTTGTGGGTTATTACTTGATAAATATATTTACAACTAAACTTTGATTCCGTTAGAAATGCGGGACAAACTGGACCAGCTGGGCAACAAGTGGGACACCATTGTTCGTACAGCCAACCAGCGTGCAAGTAACATCATGGAAGCACTGAATGCAGCTGAAGGATTCTGGGAGGAACTTCACAGCACCAACATGACCATTAAGGACATCCAGGACCAGATCAACAGCCAGGAGCCTCCAGCAGTTGAAGAGAAAGCCGTCAGAGACCAACAGGACATCCTACATGTAGGTTTACCTCTCTTGATTGAGTTCAGGTTGCAATTTGATAAGCTGCTAAACACTGTAATTTGGCTAAGCATGGGGTGTTTGATGCAAGCTTCTTGCAACCAGTATGTTTGGTGTAAGAGTAATTTGAATATAAATCATGATATTAAAATCTTAAAAAGCAGTTGATATAAGTACTTAAACAACATTAGGGAATGCTTGGAATTTAAAGCCATCACAGAAACTGCAAATAAGTTTGGTTTTGGGGTTGTTTGTTTGTTTGTTTGTTGGGGTTGTTTGTTTGTTTGTTTGTTTTTGGGGGGGTTAAAAACAAAAAAGGATACATAAGGCTTATCACAGAGTGATCTAACAAAAAACATAAAATAAGGTTTGGAATTTTTAGCAGTAGTAATAAAAGCTGGGATTTTGGTGAAAAAGGATTCACTTTTCTGCTCGAAACCTTGGAAACAAGTACGATGCATAACATTTTAATGTGTGTTTTTGAAAATTGTTTATAGGCCATCAAAGAAGATGTCGACGGTGTCAATCAAGACTTGGAGCTGACCCGGCAGTCGGGCAAGGAGCTGATCCGTCTCTGTGGAGAAGCTGACAAACCAGATGTCCAGAAGAGTCTAGATGAGCTGACCACCAACTGGGAGGCCCTCAACGCCACCTACCGCAACCGTGAGGAGAGCCTGAAGGATGCAACCAATCTATCCAAGGCGTTTGAGGAGGGTAAGAAGAAGCTTGATGGCTACATGACCGATGCTGAGGGGCAACTGGAGGCCATGCAGGCTGTAGGAACTGAGGCTCAGACTGTCAAGAGGCAGCTAGAGGACCTCAAGGTAAGGATGTACTTGGATTTACTTCAATTATCAACTTCAATCAGTCTTGTGATTTCTCAGGATGTTTCCTGATTTTAGGATTTTCTCAAAATCTCCTTGAGCCTTCAGATTTTCTTGAAACAAGTGAAGCTGTCACCAAAGGGAGCAAGAAATAGTGTGTCAAACTCTGTAGTTGTGTCTTTCTGGTGATGCACAGAGTCTGTAAACCTCCTGAATTGTAGCATCTGAGAGGTTCGGGTCTAGAACCCAGTCCTGCAATCCATTTTGCAGGAATGTTCACACTCGTCAACTCTCATCCCTGTTCAATACAAAACTATCTTCATGTTGTAATGACATGATGATGTAGAATTAAAGAATAAAGAATAAAGATTCAAAGCGAAATGTAATTTTCTTCTCAGAAATTCAAGCAAGACCATGACCATGAGACTCCCAACCTGGACCGCGTCAACCAACTCGGCAACAAGCTCCTGACCCAGACCACCTTTGAGAACAGAGAAGGAATCCAGGGTCCACTGAGTGACATGAACCGTCGCTGGAAGGCCCTGACTGAACGCAGCTTTGACCGTCAGCACAAGCTGGAGGCTGGGCTGCTGGCTTTGGGTCAGCTTGACTCCACTCTGGATGAGCTGCTGGGATGGATGAACAGAGCTGAGAAGAACATGAAAGAACAGAAACCTGTCATGGGAGACGCACGATCAGCTGAGATTGAACTCGCTAAACACAAGGTACATAGAGAGTTATGAGGCTCCAATCCTACCCTTGCCATGAGTGCTTTCATCCTTGACCAAGGTGTTAAAGGCTTATTGCTCTTTTGAAACTATAGTGGGGGTTTTTAATAGTGATAGTAATGTTTTCAACTTTTCAAAACAGAAATTGCATGTTATAGCATTGTATTTTGTTTGTAAGAACTAGTTATCATTGGTAAAATGGTGATTAAAAAGTTTTTTATCAAATCCCTGCTTTGTATGAATTATTGTAACCAAACTGGTGGAGAGCCAAGAGCTGAGCCTTCAAGATTCTTCTTTACAACTTTATTTAATAAAGTGTTGTCAACAATTTCTTTTCTCTGAATTATAGGTGCTGCAAAATGACATCATGTCTCACCAGTCCAGCGTAGACTCTGTCAACCAGGCAGGACGTACCTTCGTTGCCTCAGCTGACAACCGCCAGGTGGCTGGAGTGATCAAGAACAAGCTGGATGACCTGAACGGCAAGTGGCGCAATCTGCTGAAGATGAGCGAGGATCGGCAGAGAGAGTTGGAAGGAAGTCTCGGAGAGGTGAGAGAGTTGATCGAGATAAAAATCAAACTCCCTGTGGCATTAAATTTATAGATGTTGAAATATCATCTTTAATATCCCACTCCTGCAATCAGTTTATGAGACCAAACCTGGGTCCTTGTTGTCAGACATTTGTTTTAATTTGCAAGATTCTGGGTTTCTAGGTTAATACTCTTTCATAACTAAGTACTGTGTACAGCAACAGGGAAATGAGAATATCCCACTTCTGCAACTAGTTTATAAGACCAAATATGGGTCCTTGTTGTTAGACATTTGTTTGCATATTCAATGACCACTTTATTGTGACTTTACAGAGCAAGTTGTTTGGAGATGAAGCCAATCGTCTACTGCACTTCCTCAAAGACATGGATAGCCAACTGTCCTCAGCCCAACCTGTTGGAGGATTACCAGAGACAGCAAAGGAACAACTTGAACGACACAATGTAAGTATCACCACCTTTACAAGTTTGTCAAACTTGACATGGGTGGTCGGGTTGGCAAAGTGGTATCTTCCCCCGCCTTCCACCTCTAGGAACCCGGTTCGAATCCCACTGGGGGCACTATGTGGATTGGGTTTTCAGTCCATACCTGATTGCTTGGATTTTCCCTGGAATAATTCTCTGGGGTTTTCCTCCCACATCTAAAACTGAAACTTCCTTTGTTGTCTTCTCTCCATGGGGCTCTTGGCTAGTAAAGTGATTAAGCTCGCTTTTGTGTGAGTCCTTGGCTTTGCGACAAAAAATAATAAATGAAAAACAAAGAAATTAAGCAGTTTTTTTATGTGGAATGTATCTTTGTGTTTCAAATCATGTCTAGGGTTAATAAGCTTTACAGTTGAGAACCTTGTGATGATTTGGATGTCACTATTACCAACAAATTATGGAATATGATCATTAAAATACAATTTGTAAACTCATAAATTGAGCAAATCTTTTCTACCATTGCGAGATAGTTAAGCTATAAAAGACAAAACTAACAATTTCTTATTTTCTGTTGTAGGAGCTGACGAAACAAATGGCTCGAGAGCAGATGAATTTTGATCGCCTCATGGACACCGGTCGTCGGCTACGCAGCAAGGCTGGACCAGAAGCTGACCGTGAGGGCGGTGTTGGCCACACATTGGCGCAGTTACAGAACAACTGGGACAGTGCTAAGCAGAAGGCCAATGACAGACAGGTAACTGTAGCATGACATCAATGTCTTAATCCCTGACTACTGCTATAAATTACATTACAATAAATAACAAAAAGGAAAAAAGCACAGTCTGTCTTTAACAGGAGATTCATTTGTATTTTTTTCTGAAAAGTACTGAAATTATAGTTTGTGATTTTTGATATGGGACTCTTCTGTGTTAAACGTAATGTTTTCCTCTTCTGATTATTGTAGACAAAACTTGAGGATGCCTTGAAGCAGGCCCAGAACTTCCATGATGCCTTACAGTCCTTCATCAGCTGGCTGACCACAGCAGAGAAGACCATGAATGCTGCCAAGCCTCCTAGCACCATCCTGGACACTGTCAATCAACAGATTGGGGATCACAAGGTATTGTAGTTACTTCAAAATCAGAACTGTGGTTCAAATCCTATCTAGGTAACTGCAATGTAGGGTAGACACGTTTATCAGGACCATCTTTTTATTCATTTACTGTTACTCAACCCTCCAGGACTTCTTGCGTGACATTGCTGCCAAGCGAGACACCATGAAGGAGCTTGATCGTACCGGTACTCAGCTGAAATACTTCAGTCAGAAACAGGACGTCACTCTGATCAAGAACTTGCTGATCAGTGTTCAGAACCGCTGGGATAGAGTGCAGAACCGCTGCAATGAGCGCAGTAGGCAGCTGGACTCTGGATTCAAACGATCAAAGCAGGCGAGTCTTTTTATTACTGCCTTCTTTATTTATAAGTGAAAGTTTTGGGTTGAATTCAAAAGTTCGAACATTTTGGTTCCATTTTTGAAAGATAATTTGGGGTTTAACAAATGCCTGGATTAACGTACCAGCAAGCTTTCTAGCCCTATGTTGGCTTTCTCTCTATTTTGTCAATATCTTTGTTCGGGGAGGGGGGCCATACAACCTGTAACTGCACTATAGCCAGGGACCTCACTATACAACCTGGGAAGCGGCAGCAATGGGGTCACCACTTTAAAAGATCATGGAAGAAAAATATGTTTAGAAATTTTGTGTAATCTAACAATTTTGTTTTAGACTAAACCCTGATGTTTAGTTAATATGTTTGTTGTTTGTTTACAGTTTGCCGACCAGTACAAGAAGATGTTTGACTGGCTGGAAGATGCCGAGGGCAAACTAGACGTGGACAAGTCTGTTGGTAACAACCCAGAGACCATCAAGGCTCAACTCAGGAAACACAAGGTAAGATCATCTTATTTACCTGAAGATTAGATAGACTTCTTCATTGACTACCTCTCCAAATGGTCACTCTACACCCAAAGCTGTGTACTCAACACTTGTCCGACGAGCACTTATGCCCAAACATTGCTTCAAAAACTTCAAACTAAACTGATTGTTTCTTTACGAAGATATAAAGAAGCTTTATAGAAAAAAAGTTAACCATTTATAAATCTAACTAGTATCCTCAAAATAAATGAGAAATGTTTATCAAAGAATTGTTCAAAAATCTTGTTATTTTTTTTCTAGTCATATTTATAAACAAAGGCTCCAAATCAGATTCAACCAAAGTACACCAAAATCTAAAGTCCATCAATTGGCAATGTCAAAATGTCATTTTTAAAAAGATTTTGAATGAGCATTCTGTAATGGAAATATCCTATATGTCTTGCCCTGATAGGAGCTGCAACGATCCTTGGGTGCCAAACAGCCGATGTACGACACCACACTACGCTCCGGCCGGGCACTGAGAGAGAAGAGTAATCCAGCAGATACTAAGGTCATCAACGGCAAGCTGACTGACCTCAAGGACAAGTGGGACACGGTCTGTGGCAAATCAGTAGACAGGTACAGCCAGCTGAAATATCAAAATCATATCTTTCATTTATTTTATTTGTTAATTTCACAGGTAAAAGCATCACAATTACATCATCAAAATATACAAAAAAACACAAAAGGCAAGAGATATACAAATATGAACAACAGATTAAACAATACATTCTAAAAACACACGTGAAGGATTACAAACAAGTAAACAAAATTACTGTCTAGATGTAGTATCTACTCTAACAATGGGAATTACTGAATTCTTTTAGTGTATCATATTTTGACAGAATGTTTTACAGTGCTGCTGCAAACCTTTGTAGATTTTCATTAAATTAGGTTTTCTTGCTTATGAAATTAGTTTTTCAGTTAAATTTGAGTAAGATGATGCTCACAAACTGTTATCTGAATTCAGACTTTTTAAAGTCTGCCTTGTAAACAAAAAATGCTGTATATTTCTCCAAATTAAGAAGTCATGCTTTTTGACTTTGATGTACTTCTCTAGCATGAGGATACTGTTCCCAAAAGCTCCTGGAATGGATAACTCCAGGGGTATCAAAAGGTGGTCATTCCATCATTTCAACATAACTCCTAAGATCTGGATCTCAGATTTAGACTTTGTTGTCAAACTGTTGTCAGCAGTGACTCTCACCCTTGCTCTAATATCTTATTAGTGAATCCAGAACATCGCTACCTGCACCCTCTGAATACCAATTCCTTTTAGATAATCACACTAATGGGTTTTGTTTCTTGTTTTCACTGACAGACAACGCAAGCTAGAAGAAGCCCTCCTCCACAGTGGTCAATTCAAGGACGCCCTTCAGGCGCTATTGGACTGGCTCTATGAAGTAGAGCCCAAGATGTCTGAAAACAACATGGTCCATGGTGACATCGACACAGTCATGAACCTCATGGAAACCCACAAGGTAGGAAAAAGGACTTCATTTCCTCTCATAAAACACTTCTTGGTTGACTATGTGTACTGTGGACACCTACTTTATCATGGAAGAGCCCCTCACTCTCATTGTGAGAGAGTAGGGGTTAGGTTGTGTATCTTGCAGGTTTACTCGAGATTTTACTTTTGAAGCATCCTTGGTTTCATGACCAAAGATATTGATATTGCCCAACTCTTTGGCCTTTTTTCAAAACCATAGTTTGGCTGTTATTTGAACTTTTAGAGATGCGGCGTTTGAGATTGTAAAGTCCCACACCAAAAGCACATTTCTTAGGCTCCTAAAGCCACAGCCAAAAGCTTTGAAGAAAACCTTGGACACTCTAATACAATCTGCCATTCTCAATCCACAGGGATTCCAGCGTGACTTGGCGAGTCGCAAGGGCAGCGTACGCTCTGTAAACAAATCAGCCAAGGAACTGATGGACAAATCAAGCGAGGACACATCACACCTGAAGTCCAAACTGCAGGAGCTGGACAGTAAGTGGGACAGTGTCTGCCAACTTAGTGTCGTCATGCAGGAGAAACTGGAAGGAGCCATGAAGGAGGTATGAGAAGATGCCATTGAAGAAATTACTTCTTAGAATATATCCTATAGACCTTTCCATTGTTGATATGTAAACCGCGCTGGTGGCATGGACGGCGGAATGTTAGCAAGCATTCAATAGTTGTGTAACGTTGTTACAAACTGCGGCTATCTGTTTTTGTTTTTCATTTATGGCTTTCTATAGTTTTCCAACCGCTGATTTAAAAAACGTGACGTTGCAATAGAAAGGTCTATATCATAACATTGTTTTAAGGAGAAAGTCAATTTATTATTGCGGCAAAAACATACCCAGGGAACCACTACCAACTATGCTGAGAATTATTTCCATCTGAAATATTTCTGTGTGTGAGAAAATTGTTCCTCAATACTTATTTTCATTTACATAATAATCACTTTTATAATTGGGAAAAGAATCAGCGACAAAACATAACAGGTTGTTATTCCATTATTTATAAGAAATGTGACAATCTAAATTGTTCACATGTAGAGGATGTATAAATTAACTACTCTTCCAAAAAACAGTGTATATAAGGCAATACTTGGAGTTGTTTTCTGTGAGTGTAGTCTGAACAATTTGTTTTCTTGTACAGGCTGAGGAGTTCCATGAGACTGTACACATGCTCCTGGAGTGGCTAGCTGATGCTGAGCAGACTCTACGATTCCATGGACCACTGAGTGAAGACAAAGATGTCCTCACAGAACAACTACAAGCTCTCCAGGTAAAAAATTACCCATTGACACAAAGAAATTATCAAAGTGCAGACAATAATGCCCTATTGTATTCAAATGTTTAGTGTAGCATTTTGTAGCATTGTAGAAAGACTGTAAAATGTAACAACTTGGAAACCAAGAGGAAATTCATTTTGGTTTCCTAGTTCCTGTTGCACCTTGGATTGGCAAATTGTGTTAGTTAGTGCAAGACTACATTACACAAATGATTGCATGCTGTTGATGATGTCAAGTGTACATGATATTTTTGTGTTGTAATACCTACTCTTTATCTCGTTCACTTTGTAGGACTTCAAATCTCGGATTGCGACTCATGAGATGAGACTGAACGAAGCATGCATGCTGGGTGACGGCATCTTATCCAAATGCCACACTGATGCAGTCACTGTCATCAAACACTGGATAACAGTACTACAAGCAAGATGGGAGGAGGTGCGTCAGATAACCACATCACAATCATAAATAAAAATATCAATAAATAACATGCTTTTGCTAGATCAAAATGCTGTACACAAAGTTTCTAACTCTGTTTCTTTGTCCTGTCTTAAGGTGATGAACTGGTATGTAGAGAGGCAAGACAGGCTGGAAGATGCCCTCACCAACCTCAAGGACAACGCTGAGCTCCTTGAGAAGCTTCTCCGATGGTTGGAGCAGTCTGAGAACACCCTTCAGGAACGGGATTCTCGCCCAGTGCCTGATGACATTGATCGTATCAACAAGCTGCTGGAAGAACACCAGGTGAGGTCTTGGCTTCAGGAAAGTCGAAATGGCTGACTTTAAAAAAACGTTGAAATGTTTCTATTATTCAACCTGAAGAATTTTACAATACTCTGAGAAATTCCAAACAAAATCTTTGACACTTCAAACCCACCAACATCAAAGAAGTTTTGCTTCGTGTTTTTGTACAGTCACCCAAGCTTTCTGAGTTGAAGACTGTGCGATTTTAATAGGTTTAGGAAGATAAGGAAGTAAAGTTGTAAAGCATTTGATTCATTGGCTTGAGGAGTTTACTTTTTATATTGTCCACTTCTCTCAGAGCTTTGAAGACGACATGGCCACCAGACAATCTGAAGTAGACCGCCTGACCAAGGCCCACAAACGCCGCCGTTCCACGGACATTGGCCAGGGTGGTATTCCCATGCTGGACCGCTCACGCCGTGGTAAGGGAAGCCGACCGATGAGTCGTGAGCCAAGCCCAGGACCTGATGCAGCACGCAACCCACGCGTCGCTGCGCTGCACAACAAGTGGAAGCAAGTCTGGCTGATGGCCATGGATCGCAGACGCAGACTACAGGACGCCCTCGATAGACAAGCTGAGGTAAGTTTTTGCATTTATCATACTGTCCAATCACAGTAAATGATTACATCTTCCATCAAATGTTGAAAAAATGTTGTTCCCTGTAATGAACAGATTAACTAAAATGTTCTGTTGTACAGGATTCACTTTTATAAAAGCGGTTAATGAGAAATTATTGCAAAAAAACTCTATTTGCTAAGCAAAAATGTAATGACCCACCAGTGACAACAATTGAAACTACATGTTTTTATGTGCTTACTAGTTTTTTGAAATTGGGCCTATACTTTAAGAGGTCATTAGCCTCGGCCTCAAATTTTCAAACTGTATCCATTTTGTTCCCCTCCACAGCTGAAGAAGCTGAAGAACTTCAACTTTGATGAGTGGCGCCAGCGCTACGTTCGCTGGATGAGCCACAAGAAGGCACGAGTCATGGACTTCTTCCGTAAGCTGGATCTGGACAGGGACGGCAAGCTGTCTCGCAAGGAGTTCTCTGATGGAATTCTCAACTCAAGTAAGTCTACAAATCCATTCTGTAACCCAAACTCCTTCTTACCTCCCACATCATGCAAAGCTTTAAGTTTTTCTAATATAGATGAAGTTGCCGATTTCTTGGTATTTGATTTGATTAAACATGGTGAACATTTGTTTTCTTACTTCCCTGGGCTTATATCATACCTGCCAACTGTCCCGATTTTCCCGGGACAGTCCCGGTTTCTGAGTTTCAAAGACGCCTAAAATCGGGACTGTCCCGGTTTCTCAGATTTCACGATTTTATTATTAAAAAGTAAGAAAATTGATGATGAACGGCTGAGAACAAGACTAGATGTATTTTAGACTTGCTGAGCGAACGTGCATTTCATCCCAAAGTAGCCGTGTGAGTGAACAAGTACGCACGTGTAGAGGGAGATTCGTGTGGAGGACTTGTATCAAGTTTATTAAATCATTTGTCAAGCATGTGGTGTGTGCGTGTGTGTGTGTATATCAATAAAAACAAATGTTGTAAACGACTGATGAAGAGTTTAGTTGTATCATAGACTTGTTGAAACATGCGCTCCCTCAAAAAGTGTCCGTTTAGTCCGTGCAACAACATTCGTGGAGAGGACTTGTACCAAGTACCAATACATGCGGTGCGTGAGTGTGTGCGTGTGTACATACATGTACATGTACATAATACGTTATGCACATGTATTTGCTTCGTCGACGACGTCGTGGATGGTACGAAGGGTGTTGCGGTCGCCATTTTGTTAAAACCGTAAGTTGATTTTCAAAATGAGTGGCAGTAAATCGAAGAGATCCTGCGTTTTTAACGATAAATACGCCACAGATTTCTTGTGCATTAAAAGCTCAACAAAAAGTAGGCATCACGCTTTCTGTGGCATATGTAGAACCGATGTGAGTATTGCTCACGGTGGACGGGGCGATATACATTGAGCAGCTTGATCACTCACAAGCAAGCAATGCTGGCAAAGAGGGAAACTTGTTTCGACACAAAATACAGTCCAGCCCTCCTAAAACAAGCAAAACAATCCACATACAAAGGTCTACACCAATAGAAAGGTGGTGAAAAGCTGTGTTATCAAATAATAATGAACTAATGTATTGTTTTTATGGAGTAGTTCCACATTCAAAGTTAATGTTTAGCCCCCAAATGACTCTGGAAGCTGTGTAGTTCTGTTAGCTTCCAGGGGGCACTGTCCCCTGCAATGCAGAGCCCCCTGGAAGAAAACACTCATTCACAGTACCCCGCCTTGGTGACCCCTGGACCCCGGCCAGGCTTGTCCCTATTTCTGGGTTTCGAATGTTGGCAGGTATGTTATATGCAACACAAATTAAAACAGGAGAACTTAAATAGCAATTGTTTCCACTGGAAGAAAATGAATAAACTGAAATTGTTCTCCCGTTGTAACAGAATTCCAGACCAACCAACTGGAGATGAATGCAGTCGTGGACAAGTTTGACCGGGATGGTGATGGGTATGTAGACTACAAGGAGTTCATTGCAGCCCTGTGGCCGGAGAAAGAAAGTGGCCAAACACACCCAGGCACTGATGCTCAGAAGATTGAAGATGAGGCAAGTCTCTAGTTCTATTTGTCTTACCTCAACTCCTACAACCAAACTCTTTCCAACATCCTACCAAGAACATCTCTCCTTGTTCCTTCATTTTGTGACTTTCTGTTAGCTTTGTAAGAGTATTAATAGTTTATAAGAAATTATTGCCTGTACAAATTGCAGACTTATAAACAAGTTGTCATTTGAATTATCGTGTATTTTTTACTGCACTATTTGACTGCAGTGTTGCAACAAGTCAATTGCTTATCTGTTAGTTATAACAATGTTTAGTAATCCATGAATGATAAGGGAATACTTTTGGGAATGCTGCGTGGAAAGCAGACTTACAAAGTAAAACCAGGACATGTGTGTGTGCTCAGAACCGTGACTACATAAACAGTGTAAAATGACCTGGTATGTCAGCTGCCCTCAGTGTCTCAGTCTCCCATTGATTGTGTTTTATTATTCAATGACCTTTGAACTTTGTCCCCGTACCCCTACCAGGTGAAACGCCAGTGCGGACTCTGCACCTGCTCCAAGAAGTTCCGCGTTCAGCGCATCGCCGAGACCAAATACCGCTTTGGTGAATCCCAGCAGATGAGACTGGTTCGCATCCTACGTAGTACTGTAATGGTACGAGTCGGTGGTGGTTGGTTGGCACTGGATGAATTCCTAGTCAAGAACGATCCCTGCAGAGGTAAGATAACCCATTTTGTATTTCTCAATCTTGAATGAGAGACAGTGTCTGAACTGATAGCTTTGGCAGAGGAAACGGCAAGATTGCTGGGCCCAATTTCATAGAGCTGCTTAAGCACAAAAAGTAGCTAAGCACAACCAAATGATGCTACCAGAATAAGGCAGTCACATGTAGCATATATGACTGGGTAACCTGCTCCCTTTTACTTTGCAGATTAAAAAAAAATTATGATTGCCTGTTTAAGCAGCTCTTTTAAATTTGGCCCTTAAGTTGCCATAAAGTCATTAATTATGGACCAAGGCTGTTGTGAATTGGACCTTACTTTTAGTTTTTGCTGAGTTGTCAAATGTCCATTGTTCTAATTGAAGAATACTTTTCGTCTACATACACACCCAAAGAAAATAAGTCATTGTTGTTCTGTCAACCATTGTCATTGTATTCTGTTTCTCATTTCACATCTTCATTTATTTATCAAACCAGTTATTTTAGTGATTTTCCATTTTATGATATCCCATCTATCATTTGTCTTGCATGACATTAGAACTGTCATCCATAAACAATCCATGTTTAATGTTAATGTGTAATTCTTTTTGTTATTTTATCATGTTTAAACATTCCCACTATGTAGACCTATGTGTTAGCTTTGGCCCAGAGTGTAAGTAGTGTTTCAACAAAGATAATTTTTGCATGCAATCAGGGAATCGTTCCATTTTTTCCCCACCTATTTACCTCCACAGTTTATGGCATTGTATACTATTGGTGGTGAGACCATTTTTCATGAAAAGGCAATATTAGTTTGATTACAAAAAACCCCAATGGTATACAATGCTTTCCCATGCCCTGTTTATCTCTGTATATTTCCCTATTGGCTTTAGCTTTGGAGATGGTGGCTCTAGTCAAGTTAAGCAACATTTGAATTCCATGAAACTTTCCCTTTCTATTTTATACCAGCTTTTCTTTTGCTTCCGCTCACCCCCCCCCCCTGAACAAATTAAGTAAATAATTTTTGTTTTTAATAAATAGAAAATACTAGAAAAACAAGAGGCTCTTTTAAATATATGTTTTTGAAATCCATAGGAGAAGGGTGATGGCAAATTACCTTATGCATGTACCTCCCTAGCCCCAAACCCACCCCAAACTCCAAAACCCAAACCCCAAAAGCTTAAAGTTAAGGTAGTACTTGTATTCTTACTCGTGAAACTTTGGTATTGAAAAGCAAATTATATACAAGCAGGACAACAGATACAAATGGTTAGAACTAAAACAATTGCAATCAAAAGCTCTATTGGAGGACTTCAAATAAATTACTGTAGCAGGTATCAGAGGCTGGGAAATGTAGAAATAGAAAGATGCATATGTGGGAATTGAATCTAGGTCACTCCATCTTCAATCCCATGGGAACAAATTCCCCTCAGAACCTTGTATTTGTTTTAGGACATGAATAACAGAAAGTTACTCCAGTAAAAGCAAACTAAAAATAAACCAACAAAAGGACTGTTGTCAAAACCAACCCACCCACATAAAATTAGCCTTGCTTCAAGGCTGACAAACTGTGGTGCACAATAGCTAGCCTCAATTCAAGGCCGATTCTACTATTTTTAAAGGGGTACACAAATATTCCAGTGCCATATCTTAAGATGCTTTTTAAACGAACTGCTAAAAAATATTGTCCAGAAAAAATATGTTTGAAGAGAGTTGTTATTAAAACCAAGCCTATTATTTGTACAAATTGTCAGATGCTAACAAGAAAACATTAGCATTATTAAGAACAATGCTTTTTTTTCAAGGTAGGTAAACATTTTCCTTTGGGTTTTTGTTTTTCCAGCCAAGGGACGCACCAATATTGAGCTCCGTGAGAAATTCATCCTGGCCGAAGGAGTTAGTCAGTCTATGACACCGTTTCAGTCAAGTCGCAGTCGACGTTCTCGCTCGCCTTCAGAGTGTAGTACTGGAAGTGCAGGATCAAGAAGCCTCAGTGGACCACTCATCAAGGTAAAACAAGTTTTTGACTTCTTGGCGCTGTGATTTTGTGGTTCTAAAGACTGCATAGATTGTTAATACATGGTGATGGGTTCAACTCCTAGGTTGACTGTTTCATCCAGGAATTGCAAACAGACACATCAACACCTGCGGCTAAAACCTGCTTTCACAATACACGCAATATAGTTTCTTGAGGAGTCACACCATCATAACATCAATTTTCTTACTCTCTGTTACAGATAAAAGAAAAGCGTAAGGTAGCACGCCCCTGGCAACAGTCTCCTGGTTCTTCCACACGTAGCACCACAAGGACTACTACATCTAAGTACGGCAGCGGTGCAACCTCATCCCCAAGAAGCATGGAAAGAAATGGAGAAAGTAGCTACAAGAAGACGTCCTCCAAGGAGACGTACTCCTCCTCCTCTACCCCTGGTAAGTTAAGACATTTGCAATTTCTTGTCTTCTAGAGCCAATATTTTACCCTTGCTTCATGGTCTTACTAGTTTCATGTTTCAATTTGTGATCTATTCAAGCTTGTTTGAGAGGTTTAGTTGTGACACAATCGGCTCTTTTCAAACTCATTACAAAATTTTAGCTTTAGCAGTATTTCCATCTTGCTATTGCAAAACTCTGATTGGCATGTTCGGAATGACAATCGGGTTAAATTGATTGACAAAATCATTGAGTACCAACACAAACCATTTTTTTTCTAAAGGTTTTTTTAATTGGTAAGGACAAAAACATTGTATAATCATTCTGAATGCTTACTGATTATGAAGTTCATACTAGAACCGCTTTTTCTTTAAAATATTTCCTTCTGAAATGAAGTCATATTTGAGAAATCTGTATCTGAAAACCTAAAAAGCATAAGGCAGCTAATTTTGGATATTACTATTAAGAACAGTGTGTTTAAATGCTGTGACTCACACAAAAACATAAACACTGTCTGTTACTTTTTGTCAGCTCTACCAATCCTGTGAAATACCTTTAGAAGCAGAGTTTTTATGCAGTTATTTGGTATTGGGTCGTCTGTTCTAAACACAACCAATACGTATTTCCATAGATCTTTAGCTTGCAATGATTTTCTTCTTCCACATTCTCCATACCTGTTATTTTCTGTAACAATTCATTCTAAAAATCACCATTTCAGTTCCAGTTAAATTATTCCATTCATCTGTTGCGCTTTGATGAGCAAAGATCCTGTGCAATCTTTGATACCAAATGTAAATTCCTCTTTGTCTAAACATTTTGAATTACCAAGTGAACAAAATTACTGAACGTTTTAATTATCTAAGCAAAAATAATCAGCGAACCAGTTGAACTCAATGAACATCACATGGCATTTTGGCTGGTGTACATTTCTGCAAAGCAAAACAATCCTGCATTAAGTCTAGCTAGCAGGTTTGCGCTATCAGTCGTGTATTGGCCATTGAATGACTGATCGTCGTCTCTTAGCAACGCCACATAAAACACTTTATTTGCCCAGCTTGGCTTTGAAGTCCGAGCCCAGCGGTTTATTTGGTTTACAATTCTGATCACTTTCCCTTGGCAATTGGAAGAGGTTTTCTGCGCACTGTTGGAGAATATGATTACATTTTCAGTCAGCCTCCAGGAAAGAATTGTCGTTTCATTCCATTGTATTTGACTTGAGATCTATTAAATGCAGTAGAATTTGACTATCTTGCTTTGAGGCGCAAAATTGAAGCCTGGCAAAAGATTGAAGAAAAGATTGAATGTTGTCATGGTAACTGGACAATAAAAGGCATCCCATTATCATTGAACATGATAAATTGACATGCCAAAATAAAAATGCCCACTATTTTTTGTATGATATGTTTTATGCCTGCAAAGTTGTTGTGAAATGTTCCTGTTGACTTTAAAAAAACATTTTTGCTATGAACAGGTATTTCAAACTAAAAAATTGCATTTTTTTCTTCTTAATTGACTTAAAATTTAATTGATTTTGCAACAATCACTTTCTCAGTTGTTAATTTTTTTAGGGAAGCAAAAATCCGCTGTCACAAATCACATTCATTGCAAGTTAATGAAACCTGGTTACCAGTTTCTGCAGAGCATCCGTTGTTCTGTTCTCAGCCCGGCTAACTGCTGAGTATAAAACTTGTTAAGCGCAGAAAATAGTTGCTTCCCAGAAACAGCTTATCTATAATAGCTCAGGCAAGCAGATATTGTATATTCCAAAGTTCCTTCTACAATTCATGGTCTCTTATCATCCTCTACATTGTTTTGTTTCTATATCTTTGCTTTTTTCTTTTCTTTTTTCACGTCCCTCCTTGGCCCTCCAGATCTACTCTCACCTTTAAAGGAAGAAGCTCCAATAGGCTGGGACTCTATTTAATAACTCAACGGTGAAGGATCAAACTTTCTGTTTTACATTAAAGGGGCACTCCATTCATGATGTGGCCTCATTATGGAGAAATTGTAATGAGTCATAAGTCATTATTGGAGTGCTCCTTTAATGCATCTGAAATGATCTAATCAACCAATCCCAGCTCGACACTTTGACTAATGAATCCCATCCTCTTTGAATTAACATCAAGCTTGTTTATTTTTGAAATAAATTAACAGCATAAAAAGAATTATCCTTGCTTTGATTTTATCACTTTTCCCTCTGCTGTAGCTGCCAAAAGGGGTGGAATGCGCCACTAGGATTGTGTGTTTATGTATGTATACATCCCTATGGAATGTATCATGTATCATGTTTCATGTCACATTGTATTCAGTTGTTAGATGATTAGTCTTCATCCCAAGTCTGTTAACCCCAAATCCTGCAGAATCCAACAGCTACCTGATTTGAATGGATTTGTACTGCATAGCTTTGCATGAGGATAGGGTTAATATTGTCTTAGCGCTGTTGGATGTTTTATTTATAATGAGGTCCATTCCCTGATGGAAAATTCTGTACTCAGTTTCAACTCTGTGCAATATATCATGGAAAGTAACAAGTAAAATTCCACATGTCACAGAAATGCAGAGCTGCCAACTCTCCCTGATTCTGCTAAAAAATTCCAGAAAATAAAACCACACTTTTTCCATGTTCTGATGAACAAATTTGAAAATGGAAACTTGATCCCTGTTATGTTGAATGTAATTGGAAATGATCTCCCTGATTGTTGTTCAAAAGCTCACTGATTGCAAAATGGTTGGCAGCTCTGGAAATGATTGAGGAAAGCAGGACTTGGGTACCTGTGATCAACCTAACCCAAATTACCATGAAATTGCCCATTTGGATTCAGTTGGATTTAGAAGGTATCATCAATTGTCTTTGCAGTTAGGGTTGATCCTTTTAGCTTGCCACCCAAATCAATGTGTTACTTGCAATGTATGACCTCCATCGCTTCTTTTTTTTCAAAATAGAGTTTGCATAAATCAATCAAATTGTTTGGCGTTGCTTCGATGTTTAGCTTTAATAACAAAACGTATCACAACAATACAATCAGAAGCTTCTCCGATGTTCACCAACCTTCTGCACAACATGTTTTCCACAATCTCCATCCGAGCTCAAGTCAATAAGCCCCTCCCCCAATTCATAGAGTATTTCCCCTGACCACTTAGTTGTCATGGCAACAAACCTGTATATGCACGCAGTGGTAGCGAAGATACACACTCGCAGAGATCAATGTAATGATTGCATTACCGGTTCATGATGCCGATGTAGCCTGCCTGAGCAGGTCCTTGAGGAGAATTGGAAGCGAGAAAAGAAACCAATCGTAGACTTAAAGACGTTCAGTGAATTTTTTGGAGTGCATTTTCTAATCTCTTACAATGTATTTCCAAATTAGTTGCAAATTCACATTTACACTGATTTATGTAGCTCAGGGCAGAATATTTCACATTTCCTGATGTTCTTAAGTCCAAAGAGGTGTTTTGTATTTAACGCATTGATGCTACAGACACTGTCACAGGGAAAATATGATTTAAGTTTGACCTTTGTTTTTGTTTTTGTTTTTGTTTTTTTGCCATTGTATTATTATTATTTTTTAAACATCGCAGTTTCAACTCAAAAACCCTTTTATCTCCATATTCTTTTGGAAGTTATTTATGATATTAAAAGGGAAACTGTGGATTAAGAGGAGAGATTGACTTTAATTTCGCACAATACTATTTTATGTGAATTTGTCCTAAGAGTATATAACAAGCAGAGAGGCATTTTCAAAGAACAACAACATACATGACAAACTGTTCTCTTGCTCCCTGTGTGCAGCAGCAGTCATGGATATAATTATCATTATACCAAGTCAGGACCTGACTATTTTACTTTTAATTTCTAATCGCAGTTTCAAATGACTTGAAGGAGTGAAAAACAAGATGGCAGCTTAGTTTCCAAAATTATGTTTTTCATTTTCCTTTATGTTGACAAACAATATTAAATTGTCCTTAGCCTTTGTAATAATTCTAATCTCTTGGTATTCCTGCTAGCTTATGGTTTGATTGACAAAAGAAAAAAAGGAGTAATTGATTTATTTAAAAATTAATTCCAGAACATGATTTCACCGTACCAACAGCTGCAGTTAATTGTTCACGCTTTTTTATTTCTCTCTCCGGTCATAAAACAGCCACAGGGCTGTGCCGCTGTTACAATCGTTTCCAATCACGTGTCCCCCCCCCCCCCCCAGCAAATTACATTGTAAATCCAAGGTTATTGTAATTCAGTAACTCTACTGATCAGAACAAAACAATTCTGCAATCTGAAGCTCGCTGCACTGCGTTGAAAATTGATTGGCTCCATCAAAATGTAATTACTTGTGGCACTCACAAATAATTTGACTGAAACGAACAAAAAGAGAAATGCTAGAAATGAACCTGTGACATCTATGATATCTTGGAAGGTTTTTCCACATTGTTTGGAGGTTATGCATGCTAAATGTGCCTGATTTTAGAATCTCCAACACTCCTGTATTGTATGGATATTAATGAAAATGCAAAAGAAAAAGCATGGATTTTGAATGTTTGTTTAGAACAACCCCTAGTGGTTTGTCTTTTTGAATTGACTGTTACATTGTACAACGAATGAGGTTTTTGTTTGGAGCTAGCTGTCTTCTAGGACAAGACTAAGGACACGACTGAGGAAAAATAATTATTTTAGACGCAGGTATTCAACGCCATTGCTTACCAACTGATTTCTTCTTTGAATTTATTTTTATAGTTCCATAGAAAGCTTTAAAAAAACACTCAAGAAATATTTGTGGTTCACAGTTGAGATAACATTTTACAATGATGCAAAGAGCTGGTCATAATATAAATTTGGAAATACATATAAAAATAGCTGTTACGAACTGCTTACAAACCAAAATGGCCTTTGGAGATGCAAACGGGTACTGGCCTCGTGTGTCGACCTACCAGAGTCTTTCTGGAAGTCTAAATGAAAAAACAAATTTTAAAAGGGTTTGGAATTTGTTAACGGAATACTTTCTATTGTTTAGGTAATTCTTTGAATTCATTTTCAAACGTACTAATGAATATGTATTGACTTTTTGTTTATGGTAGGATTGGCTTCTGGACGTACAGTAGCCTCATCTAGCTACTCCTCATCCAGCTCTCCAGTGTCACAGTACACCACAACAGACTACCAGACCAGGCCAATGGGTTCTGGTATGCAGGGTGAGGTCACCATGAGAACGACACGCGAGGAAGAGCATTCTATCTCCAAACCAGCACCCTCACAGTCCGTATACACACGCCTGACCACACCATCTAAGAAGGCTACATCGTCATCATCATCGACAGTCAAGTCTTCATCATCAACAACCAAATCTAAGACATCCGGTGGGGCTTGGCGCTAGAAGAGCCCATCCCACTCCTGACACCAGATTGGGAAACCATCACAGAGCATGCACAAAGAATGTTATCGTAGCATAGAAAGTATAAAACATTCCAAGTTCTACAAAATTCTTAGATAAATTGAAGCATCAAAGGGCTCTCTGTATAAGAGAACCTGTTGGAATTTCAACATCTGAGACAGAATGTCGAGACTCGTTTACCAAAATCCCCAAGAAGAATTTCCTTCCCAAGGTCTTTCATCTTGGTGACTTTTGTGGATGACAATCTTGACCCTGATATGCAGTAAAAGCTCTGAAGAAGGTGCCAAACTAAAAATGCAGTCTTCCTCTGATATGTGGCCTGTTGAAACATTTAAGCGTAATTAAATAGATTGGTCTTAAGACTGTTTAGGTTTAAAATGAAAATTTGATTGAAATTCTATGTAGAAAAAAATGGCACGGTTTCTTTGCTATTTTGTTTGTATATATAGGTAAGGTGTTGTTTGGTGTTATTTTGTTGATTTTTTGAATCATATTTTTGTATTTGTAGTTTTTTTTAGTTACTTCAGGAGAGACGGTGTATTTTATTTCAGTTATTCACAGAAAGTTCTGTCAGGAAATGTCTGAAATAGTTTTCAAGGTGACCCATGTTGTCAGGTAGCGGAGGTCTGTTGATAAGGCTTTCTTGCACTGACAATATTACCGATTGCGACAATGTAACAACCAATATGTCAAGAAATCAACCAAAATTGTGACAAATATTTGAAGGTTTAAAAAAATAAAATAAAAATAAAAATCTTCAAAAAATTCCCTCTATACATCATTGTGATGTGACAGACACGTGTGGAAACTTACTGTAGAATGTGTCCCCCTTAACCGGGATGTATTTGAGAAGTAACACACAAAATACAACAACTGCTTTAAGTTGAAATTAATTCTGTTTATTTCTGTATTGATTAAAAAATGTGAAAGATTGGCAAATTGTCGTCAAACGATAACTATTATTTGCAACAAAAGTGTGTATATAAAAGCAGTAAACGACATTTGGTGTGTGGGATTTTGTTTATTTTATGTTTGTTTTCTGAATTTTTGAGCTAGTACTCTGTGTAAAAAATAATGCCAACAAGTTGTTAATGGATTATCAGAGCATGTGAATCGTTATGATTAAAAAAATATACACTATAGATGTGCGGCAGAAGTGATAGTTTTAATGATGTGGTAACAATTCATATTTGTAGATTTTTGATTGAAAAATGTATGTATTTTTGAGGAGGGATTTTGTTAGCTTCTTGAAATACTGTGTTGCATTGGGGACTAGGAACACAATGCTTGAAGGACCATAACAACTCTACCTATAGAATAAATAAAATTGTTTTTCATTGTGTAGAAGCCATTCTCTGTACTTCAATCTATGCAGGAAACACCTACATGGGGACCAGTGGTTTTCTTGCTTTCAGTTTGATATACAGGTTTACTGATCTTGAAGTAACTGTGGGGACCGGTTAATTCAATATCATTAAAGACTGGTTTTTCAGTTTCAATGAGTAAGAATTATGATCAAAAAGTATTGGTAAAGATTTTAATCCAATTCAATCATTTTGGATTTAAGCGTTAAACGTGTGGGGACCTGTTTATTGCCTGAACCTAATATGAGGTTGACTTGGTTGGATTCAAATAAATAAATAAAAAAGTCTGAGTTTGTATGGAATGTGGGGACAAATCTGTGCAAAATCATGGACTTGTAATTTGGCAGACAATTTAAATTGTTGACGACTTTTGGGGATCAGTTGACATCAATATAAAGCGTTTACCTTTAAGTTGGAGATTAATTAAAACTTAATCGGCTTTGATATAAGCTAGAGATTACCATAACTATCGCATATTGTAGCTACATATGCGTCACTTTAAATCTTAGTAAACATGGTGATATTAGTGTAGCTGTAACATTCATGTTTTTTCCCCTGTTATGAGGATTGGTCTTTCTTATCATGTAGCATGTAAAAGAAGTAAAATAGAGCTTATCAAAATCATCGTTATACTTGCACATGGTGGACTGCAACTAACTAACCTTTTTGACTATGGACAAACTTGTGATTATGAACTAGTCAACTAACTAATTCTTAAACTTGGTTAAACTGTTTGATAAGGGTGGAAATAAGTAAGTTTAAGCAGTTAACAATGTTTAGGTGAAGAACTTGCATGATTTGGACAATTCCAGAGGGAGGTTAGACAGCACAATTCCTGAGAAATGTTTTGAACATTCTGTAATTAAAAAAAAAAAAGTATTGTGAAGATTTGATGGTACAAATTATAGTATTCAAACAAAGATGCTTATTTTGTTGTACATTTCATTTAAGACCGGTTGAGAAGAAAGTTCTGAATTATTCAGAATTCGGCGTTTGGTCTTGCGCATGTTAATCACTGTGTGTTAACAAATCAACAAATCATTGGCCATCTGAAGATAGTTCTCTTGCCATGTAAGGGTGAAATTATTTCGTTTTCATTTCTGTCTTTCATGAAGTTATTAAACAAAAGAAATGGATATGGAAGAACTTATTAACATAACAAAGGTTTGTGGGTGTACGCTGAGATAAAATTTATTTTGCAAAAGAGGCACACTTATATAATGACCTGAACATATTTTTTTCCAATTCAAGGATATGACCACACAGCTTATGTTTTAAATTACCATACTATATTTGCGTTTTAGTTCTTTTTGCGATATTTTCTTCCCATTTGCTTAAAAAACAAAAAGATGTGTAGTATTTTTGTTTGTATTTTCGAGTTAGTTCTTTTCTTTTGATACTCACAAAAAATGGCAGTAATAGAAAACAAGATGTTTCTTTGATTTTGCTTTTTTAGATTAAGGCATTTAAATTTGGAAAATGGTTTAAGTCGGATTTGTTTAATATAGTTTTTGTACTTTTGTTAAGTTTACATGGTATTAATGACAACTGCTTCTGAATATGTTGTTCTTCCCAAAGGAGAAGATTTGAAAAGAACTTAAAATATTCTTTTTGATTGTCACCAGTTGGGAGGCAGATTTGCATACATGGATTTGATTGGTTGACATCACTCATGCCATCATTAAGTTCATTGAGTTATTTATTAAGTCAAATATATTCAAAAAATATATTTAAAAAATTAATAGAAAAGGGCGCAGTTTAGAAATGCAAATCGTATTTGATAAGTTGCTCAAATAGCTTTACTTTGTCAATAGAATGTATTACTTCAGTTTAAGTGGCTGGTATTATTATTAAAAAGTTTAAGTTTTGGGGCTTTTTTGCTAAAAATCGTGTCAGTTCACGATTGCCTTTTTGAGCGAATAAATTTTTATTTTGCAATAAAACATAACCCGTGTGTGTCCAGTTGTTTTCTTTATGGTATAATGGTTCAGTTATTCGCATCTCATTATGCAAAATATTTGCATAATTGCCGCTTTGCGTTTTACAGTGTATGTGAAAGCAGGAACTATGAATATTCATTAAAATATAAGGTCACTGCCAGTCACGATATTTAATTTATAATTTCGTTGGCCCTTATAATGCCGTAGCATCTTAATTAGAAAAGAGTACTTGCGCACATGGTGCTTCAAATATTAACGAGCGAGCAACGTTTTGTACGTGAGTAATTTCGTTGGTTCCGCGCACTTGTTTTGCCGCTCAATCCTACACAATTAATATGGGTTACCAGCGAAAGTGGTGGTTGATATTTTTGCTCGTGACGTAATTATCGTCTGCTCTGCATCATGCAATGTTGGTCCTTGCTCTATGATGTTTATGCAGCTCCCGATCCCCGGGGCCGCGGGACGCACATATGGTCATACCACAGACGGAGGGGAGAGCGCCCGGATGGTTGAACCAAAAGCTAATTTATCTCTTTGAAAAAGGCGAAAAATTACTCATTTATCGACGACAGGGTGGAGAACATAGCAGTGTTTACTTTAGTGCGTCAACAGCCAGTCAAAATAATTGTCGGTGAATGACATTCCGGGCTCTGTTCATGTGTTGAGCAGGTGAGAAGCCTTTAGTATGTTAGTCTATACTCTGTGTCTTCTAATCCGACAAATCCAGTCCTCGGTGGATGTTTTATAGCTGAAATTCCTGGGTAAGCTGTGAATGAATTAACGGTAGACTCTGTTTACAGTGTCTCGGCTCATTAGCTACAACTGCAGCGTGAAAGCATTGGACTAATTGGACATTTGGGTAAGTTCCAATTTACATTGGTTAGAATTTTGTCAGTGTACGGTATCTGGCTTGCTACTCTGTGGCGACGAGTTGGATACATTCGCAATTTATATAATTTGTGCGGGAGCGGTTTTGTCTGCCTGCTCTACTCCATATAAAACAGTTAACACGGTATCAAAAGGTTATGTTTTTAGCCAGCTGTTTTTAGCGCCTGAATGATGTTTCGGTTGTTGCTGTACCGTAAACCTTTTCATACATTCAAAAAGCATTAACCAAAACGAGGTAAGAGGGGAATTTAGTCTGGTTCCTTTTTATGTGAATGATAATTGCAGCAAATACAGTCGTTTGACCAGTTCTGGATCACTTTTTGAATTCACGTTGTTTTTTGCTGCAATCTCTTTGAAATCTTAAACAAAAAAGTTGATCAGTTTACCTAAACATGTCATAAAACTCACCATGTAGTCACTGACAAAAAATGATTAGTACTTTTGAAGAGGCTTTGAGAAAAGTTTCGTCACCTGTTTGACCAGTTCAGGATCAGTTGAATCTATTCTGAATCAGTAGCGTGCCCTCTATTGCAAACCATACTCCCATTCATAAAACTGTCTCTCAAGGACAAGAAACTTCAGAAGTGTGTTGGCATGGACTTGGACTTCCTTTCTTAAGTGAATGTCATGCAAGTGTCTTCAACAGCAGCGCAAAAACCCAGCGACAAAAACACAGCGACAAAAGCACAAAACAACAGCAAAGGAGAATGTAAAAGTGAAGCGCATCTAAAAGCATTATTGACCCCTCCAAGTTTCATTTTCTCAAAAAAAAATCAAAAATCTACAAGAATTTGTATCTCAAAAGCAATAGATAAACTTTCTACTGCAGCAGTATGATTTTACCTCACTTAGTAAGTTAGTGCGGCACCATTTGACGCAATGAGGTGTTGGGTAATTTTGTCTTCTCAAAAAAACAAGACGACTGCTCAGTATTTACAGGAAATATTGTTTACACATTCTTAGCATTTTACATAAATGTTTTTTGCCCTGGCGTTCCAATTCTGATGGTGAGAAGTTTTAACAGCGTTTTTCAACCAACATTTTAAAACAAAATAATGATCAATTTCGCAGACAAACTTTAGGAAATTGGCCATAATTTATTTGCCGATGATGTTTGGCACCTTTATTTTGGGTTTGTTGGTTTAATGGATGTTATTCTTAACATGTGTCAACAGAAATTGGTAATGTGAGAAGTAATGTAATTATTTGGTTATTGCAAAGTTGAAGTGATCCCGAACTGGTCAATGATCCCGAACTGGTCAAATGACTGTAGTTTAAGTTTGTAAGGATTTGCTCTATGATCATACTAGTCATGCCACAGCACAGGTACCAAGCATTGTTCAACAATATTGACAATGTTCGGCAAAAGAAAGGTGCCGGACCAGATCCATTTGTCAACTCATTATGATTGAACATAATATGTGAGCATTGTAAATAATGTTGTATTACTATTTTTTTTGTTATCATAAATGAGAAAATGTGTTGAAAAGGGAATTTTCCCTGATGTTCCAGTGTTGTACTTCGCTAGAACAAGTTGGAAGGCTTATATTTGTACAACTACATACCCTCTGTTGTTTGTTTTAAAGACATTAAATGCCACCTGTATAAGTCATGCCTTTTAAAGTAATTTCATAATGTCTGATGTTGGCTATATCAAAATATTATCCATTTATATCCTTTTTTTTATTCTTTTTTTTAATTTTATTTATTAACTCTTTCAAGCCAGAGATTTATCAGGCATGTCAGAACATAGAGCAAGGACCAGACAGAAGAAGTACTATTTCCAGTGAACCTGTTCTGAATTCACGCTTCAAAACAAAATTACATATATCTGAGTGACTTGTCTCAATCTGACCGTTTGCTCTTAGCAACAAATTTTCCAAGACCATTCTCTGGATAGCCAATGCAGATTCACTTCACACAATAATGGTCAAGTTTTACAAGATGATGCTTTGAGTTTAAAGTCAACCTTACCCAGGTAAATTGTTAGATTGTTTGTCTTGCACTCTGGCTATGGAGGGATTGAGGGTTTGGAGGGACCTTTTCTTATTAGATAGTATTACCAAAAAAATGCAATACTATAAAATCATGGTTGTCAAGAGAGAGTATAAACTGCATTTTTTCAGTCTGTAGATAAACCCATATGACCACTTAGCCAGTGGCTAGAAGCTGGTTTCCAAAACTGTCATATCAAAAACAAGAATGGAAGTGACTGTTCAGAATACATAATTATGTCTACTCATCCATCAAGTTCCCACAAAAGTACAATTTTTAAACACCCAAGAAGCTGCAAGCCTTCAGCATCAATACAACCAGTTTCATTTGTCACATTTAATTTGTACATTGTTTCATTATACATTGTTTCATTAAGCTAGCTGAACCTTTTTATGATGCTAGAAAAGTGTGTTTCATTATTGGTTTTTACACTCTACTTTTAGAAATAAATCATAGTAACAAATAAGTTCTGCCTTTAATATTTTTTTTTTTAGCCCTTTGTGTTTGTTCAATTTTTATGTGAGGGGGTTTAGGTAAAATTTCTGGATATTAGTTTTAAATTCCCTAAATTTTTATTTCCTAAATTTTTCAATTTATTTATTATTAGGGCCTTGTAGTTTTTGTGTGTGAATTAATAATGTTGTGTCTAAAATAGGATTGGTCAAAATGTTTTGGTTAAAAGTAAAAATATGTTCCTTTTGCTTTGTTGGCTGACCCAAAAAGGAAACAGGCAGGCAGTCACAACAAAATGTATGTCAACCTTCCAGTAGTTCCAATGGTTTTGTATGACCGAAGCAATATATTTTCTAAGTTAATAAATCTATTAAACAAGTATGATAATTGCATTTGGTACTAGCCTAATGGATGCCCAGAGTCCATTAAACATAAATACATCTGAACTGAATTGAAAGGATATCATTTCATTGTGGATAATTTTAATCTTGAATGGTCACGATGCATATACATTGATGGTTGCTTGGCAACAGGGAGAATTTTTTATATTCCATTTGTTGACAACCAGCAGCTGTTAAAAAATTACTCTTTCAATTAATTTGATAAAGTGATATTAACATTTGCTTAATCTCTGCATCATGAGTATCTCTCAATTTGCTCTAAAAATTTGATTATATGATTTTAGGGCAGACGTGTTTCCTCCCGTTAAATGTGAGATACAATTTGCCAAAACAATTGCTCCGTTTTAAAACTAAATGTTTGAGTGAATCTGAATTGCTTTGATTAATGAGGGTTTGATTAATGAGTGTTTAGTTTCACCCATGCTTCAGAAATAGTGAGTGAATGCTCACCTTAGAAATAAAATCGGCACCTTAATTGGACAAGCTTAAGTTGGTACGTTGTCAGCACCTTCAGTTGGTTAACCGTCTAGTCACTGCACCGCCCGAGTTTGCTGAAACGATGTTCAGTTTTCCAAGACTCTTACAGTAAATTACTAGAACCGTGGTGAGATACAATTTGCCAAAACAATTGCTCCGTTTTAAAACTAAATGTTTGAGTGAATCTGAATTGCTTTGATTAATGAGGGTCAATGATCCCTGTAGGAGAAGTCCAATGTTACATGAATGGATTATTCAGAAAGCTAAACAAGATTTTATAGTGTAATCAGTCCTAAAGGAGTATGTAAAATAAAATGGTGCACTATGTATGGTGCATTACTCACAGGGGACCTTCTTAGACTTCCCCTATACATGTAACATGTATTGTTGCCCTTCATTTTATGCAAAGATCTTTTTTTATGTAAAAGCTGTATTCATTTATGCACTCTAGCCACACTTGATCTTGATCTACAAGATTCAAGTTTCACCCATGCTTCAGAAATAGTGAGTGAATGCTCACCTTAGAAATAAAATCGTGGATCAAATACTTGGTTCTGGGTGACCCTTATCCGAAACCAAATTGAGGTCATATTGACTACAACCTTGACCCCAACAATATTTCCGCCTCTATTAATGAATCTCCTCAATGTACAGTTTCTGTGTTATTTTCACCCATATAGTTTTGCTCCAGAAAAACAGTCTCCATAAATAAAGGGCTTTTTAGTTTTCAGGTCAGGCTTTGACTTTGTTTACTGTTTGAAATGTTGATACACAAAATTTCACCTTTTTTTACTAGTGAAAAAAATGTCCAACATATGACAACACATGCTCTGAAAAAATATAATATTTTAAGTCACTATGTTTAAAACCATTTTCAAATTCTACTGGTGACTTCGTACACAGAACTGTTAATGTATCATTGCGAGTTTCATGTTTACATTTACTGGTGGTCACATCTTGAGCAAGCGGAAACTATACACCATTGTGCAAAGCCCAGCTGTTAAAAAATAAAAATTAAAATGTAATCATCATTTGACTTTTCAACCTAACTAACGAGGTGTTTTTTGTCATAAAGTAATTGAACCTGGATGTAAAGGGATCACTGACAATAGACTTCACAAGTCTCACAGTGGAGGCACAGGGGAAGGGGGAGCATATCTGCCCCCCCCCCCCTATAGCGCTCTTCGTTTTACAATTGATGTTTATTTTAATTGAGTCTTGTGGTCAAAGTTATGAAATAGTTTTTGGAAACCTGATATTTGATTGCCTCGCCCCCCAAACAAATCCTTGCCCCTTAATGTATGAATCTGTAGCTGGCACTGATGCTGAAATGTCACTGTAAAAGACCAGATGTTGTTGAATGTCTATATGTGAATAATTGATTGCATTTTCAATTCTCATTTCTCATTATTACGGAACTGCCCGGAGTGGTGCATCGTGACATTCAAAATTCTGTCTTTTAGGTATACAGAAAATTAAGTTTGTATTACAAAGGGCATGCCATTGTTACTTGAGTGCTACTGCATTAACCAATTTTATCTTGGATTTTGCATCTGCGTGACCCTAGTTCTCTTCGTCTACAGCTTCCATCCATTGGGAGAAATGTCATGCTATCATGGCAAAAGTATTTTCTCAAGCTATTTGTTTAACATCGGTGCTGTATGGCCTGCTGGGAGATTGTTAATTTAACAGGTTCGACCTTGAATTTAGCATTGTGATATTGTTAATTGAGCCTTCCTTCTGCTTTGGTTCATTTTGGAAATGTCATGCTATTATGATTAGGGCTTTTGTTGTGTCTGTGTCTAAAACACTCTTACAAATGGAATCTATATTTGCGGTGTAAGAATTACGGCATCGCTTTATGATTTGAGCAATAAAATTATAACATAACTGTTGTAGGTCTATAGGTAAAAATATCATTTAACAGTGAGCTGGCAACGCAAGTATAATGAACAGTAGGTTAATTAGTCAATAAAGTGCCTCTTCGTTATTTGTTTTTGTTATTTGTTATTTGTATAAAATATCTTCTAGAAAACAGACATAATTGCTCCGTTAAAGGTATTAGATTGGTATGGCTTAAAAATCACTGTTTTTTAGTCTGAAAGCTTACTGACTATGAAGTTCATACTTCTAGAACAATTTTTTGTGAAATATTTTTACTGAAAGGCAGTCATATATTCAAAAAAACTGTTTCTGAATTTTTCAAAAACCTAAACAAAACACAACAGCTTAATTTCAGTTGTTACAACCAAAGTTATGGATAATGTTTATATGCTGAAAATTGTGCATGGTTTTTCTCTATTTTCTACTGACAGACTCATACAGCGGATTCTTTATGATTACCAATTCTTTATAATAACTTTATAATACCCATGTTGAAAACTATATTGAGGATTGGAATAAAAACTCTTCCAGAAACCAATGAGATACCATTCCTTTATGATATAATAATTTAATATTTATATCGGTGTCTTGTAGCGCACTTATCTACCAATAAAGTACTCAAGGCGCTTGAACAAAGAAAAACATTTTAAGACTGATTTTTGAAATTTTTAAATAACTAGACTCATTTATGTAGCACCTTACAAGGGTTTACAATGTGGTTTGATACAGGGTATTCTATGGTGGCCCTGAAGGGACATCGCATATCGCAAACGTGTGCGCATACGTATGCAATGTCGTGAAACAATTCGCGAATATGTGCGCACATGGTATGCAATGTCGTGAAACAATTCGCGAATATGTGCGCACACGTCTGCAAATATATTTGCGATGTCGTGAATTTTATTGCATACCATGTCGCATACCTTTGAATAAAATGTCTAATGATCTGGGGGGTTTCTTGCCCAGTGAGATATAATGGGAGTGAATATACTCTTCCATGCCATTCTCTCTTCTTAAGAGACTTTTAATAAGCTGATAAGAGATTAGTTTCTGGGCATGCTGAAGCTAAATGAAGATCGTAATAATATACACTATGTTTAGCAAACACTGCTGGCAATACAATCTGACTCAGCCTCTATTGATGGTTTAATAGATAAGCAAGGATGCTGTGGAGTGGGATGGTTGACTAGAAGACTTCCTTGATTGAATTATCAGAGGAGCGGAGAGGAAAGCAGACCGACATCAAAGGCTGGAAATCAAATAGCAAAGGGTCTAGATTCTGTCAGAATAGCAGGGTTTAAAATTAACGCTGGACTGTAGGCCCGAGGCCAGTGATTTGACTGCGGGCCAGTAAACTCGACCTGGACAAGTCTAGAGGTCTTGTGTTTACAATTGAATAATAAAACCTCACTTTTAATTAAAATAAAATAAACTAGACTTAACGTGTTTGTGACAACAAACACTAGGTGTTCGGGTATCGCTGGGGTCAGTGCTGTGTCAATGCGTGAGCTATTTCATTAAGTTGAACTTTGGTGTTATTATACTGTTTTGAGGTGCGTAACAAACTACACACTTTAGCAAAAGTTTAAAAAAGCACACGATCAACAGCGGGTCAATAAATACCCGTAATAATTGGTCAAAATTTCAAATATTTGTAAAAAGAAATGTGATGACGTCATCATGTTGTCAATTTAGTTTTACGGCTGGGGTCAGGATAATGGTCACTGTCTGGGTAGGGTTAGGATTAGAGTCGTTGTTAAGAGTAAGGGTCAGGTTCAAAATTAATGTTGTGGTTAGGGTTTGGTCACAGAGCCACATGAGAGGGTTGTGTTACATTTAGGGTAGTTGTCTACTGCCTGACTCAGGGTCAGGTTCAGGGTCTGGATCGTATAGTAAAATAAACCGGAACAGGTTTTGCTCGTCTAAAGGAGAAACACGTATAGTGTTTAGTTATTGTTCTTGTTCTTGTTGTTCTTGTTTTTTTCTTCTTCGGACAATTCACCCAATACATGCAATTTTAAAGCTGGACCTTTGAGAATAACGTTACTAAAATAATACAAATACTATTTCAATTTCGCCCGATCAGAAACATAAAGTAAGAGTTTTATCTGCCCAATGTATAGAGTGAAACGAATCACCACACTTCATGGTTTCATTGTGGGTGTTAATCTCGAGTCGCAAACATCTCAAGAGTTCTTCAATTTTTTTCTTTTCTTCACGTTTTCGTGTTAACCATCTTCTTTGTTCTTATATTATATTTTAAGAGACAGGGGAAGGAGGCCGGTCCTTTATTTAAAAAGTATTAAAAAGTACACGATCAAAAGCCTAACATTTGATTGTTAGCGAGGTTTGCATGGACGGCTGTTTTAGAGACTAACCAAGCGTAATGTCAAAATCAGGTTGCGCGAACCTTGAACAGAGACTAGACTACAAACATGTTGGATGGACTTTGAACCTTGCAGTTGATTCAATGGAGCGAGCAGCCGCAAAGTTGAACTTTGGTGTTATTACTGTTTTGAGGTGCGTAACAAACTACACACTTTAGCAAAAGTCTAAAAAAGCACACGATCAAAAGCCTAGCATTTGATTGTTAACGAGGTTTGCATGGACGGCTGTTTTAGAGACTAACATAGCGTATTGCCAAAAGCAGGTTGCGCGAACCTTGAACAGAGACTAGACCACAAGCATGTTTGATGGACTTTGAACTATGCGGTTATTTGCTCACCGTTTAACTGGTTTAGATCGCGTATTGTGTGTGTATCCTGTGGTTTGACAGCGGGTCAATAAATACCCATAATTAGTCAAAATTTCAAATATTTGTAAAACAAAAAGGAATGACGTCTTCATGTTGTTTCTTTAGATTTACGTAGTCAATATCACTGTCTATCTATGAGCCAAGTTTCAACTCAGTCAAACTTTTGGTTTTTGAGATGCAAGGCTTCAAAAAGTAAAACTTAAAGGTTATACCACGTGACACACGATGACGTCATCAATCTGAAACTCCACACATTATGTTGTCTGCATAAAGGTCATTATGTATACCATTTTTGAAACGGTTGTCATAAACTTCGCCACAGACAAAGCTCGGGGAGAAGAATAAGCAAAACAAAGAAGAAGAAAAAAAAAACACCTAATTAAAATGCCGACTTCTAGTCTGATAAATATCTTTTAATTCTGTTGAGTATCGAAGTATACTTTCCCATAAGACAAAAGAGACAAATCTTATCTTAGTGCTTGTTTAAATAAGAATAGTTAAGGAAAGTCTTTTCTCGTTTTGATTCTGGTCTTGTAAAAAGCATTGTGGTCCAGTAAAAATGCTGAAAAACAAGCTCTGCAATCTGGTGGATTTTTTTCCTAAATTAAAGCCCTGAATTTTCATCTTTCGTATGTGTTTCGTTTCTTTTGAGGAATTGAAGATATATTGAAATGTCTTTTCATATTGTATTGGTTTAAGGTATGCCACTCAACTTATGCTTTTGGAAAAAAATATTATGTTCTTCTAGTTTTTAAGCAACATAGGCCTACCTTGAAGAAATGGTTTGGATTTTAGAAGAGTGCAATATTTAAAGCATTTTGTTTTTAAGGGGAAAAAAGACCAAACAAACGATTTTGAAGTATTAAAATAAGTTAATTTTGTTTTTGCTTTTTCATGAGGGAACTGTCTCCAAAGAGATATTTCGATTAAAAACAATCGCGTATTAAAAACGAAAGATTTTAACTTTTTACATTTCATCCTCAAAAGTCTATGACTGAAGATTAAAATAAAAACAAAAGACCAGGACAGGGACCAAGAAATATTGGTTACAAGTTTTCACTATAAATAATGTAAACATCTTGAGCCCTGTCTGCATTTTAATCTTTTAATGGTTCAATAAGAAAATGAATAAGTTGGGTTGTTTTATGTCAATATTCTTAAATAGAAAATTTCATTGACTAAATGTGTCCTTCTCATTCAAATGTCAGAACAATTCTTGATCCGGTAAACAAACCATCTTCGCTTTTCAGATCTGCCATTTGTTCTCAGAAAGAACTCCAAATTTTCTACATGTCCTTCTACTTTAATCCATACCCTTTTCCAGCAAGCACTCATGTTATAAGCCAATAGACAAAAGCTGATGTCATCTCTTGTTAGACATGCACTGATGCTACCAAATCCATTAATTCATCAATTCATCAGTATAGCCTTTCAGAGCCAGCACCCTCATAAAAATTATTTGTAGGTCCTTTGGGAAGGTCAAAGTCTGTCCATTTCCAATTATATTGAAGCATCAATCACTTGCACAAAACCTCCATGCATCTTTGAATGATACTTGTGAAATTGAGAAACCGGAGATCATGTCCGTGGATTTGTCAGTTTGCATCAGTGTTTAATAATTGTGCTTGTTTGTTGGGAATTGTTTGTATCATTTTTGGTAAATTAATAATGTCAATGTTGTAATTTGTTTTTACCCTACACAGATGTGTATTAAGCACTGTATACTCGATACTTTGTGGAAAGACATCTGCTCTAGCAATGCAAAGGTCTTGGGTTTGAATTCCAGGTGATTTGCCTGCAGATTTTTCTTTTTACAAAACTTGGGACAGTACTGAGTATAGGCCTACAGTGCTTAATACACATCAGTGTAAGGGTAAAAATATCCCTGATGCCAAGTTATCATCTATTAAATTTCAATGTTGTTTTTCTCAGCAAGTCAACGATATGGTACACGTACGCCATTGGAATTTGGTAAAGGACAATCAAACCACGAATCATCTAGTTTGCAACAAAAACATCGTAGAACCATGTTTTCAGGGATTTGTGTTTACAAGTGCAAATTTTTAAGGACAATTTGAAACAGTATTGAGTTTGGCTCACAATAAGAAAAGACTCACGAGCAAGCTCAATTTTCTCAAAGTTGACATCATTTCATAAAAGAAATATTTCTCAGGAAAGCAAGTTGTAATTCTACTTATTTTGCGTTAAAAAGGTTCTACATTATTATCTAGGCCAAGAATTCTAGATTTCTTTTATTTTTGACCGAGGCCCAATTTCTGAACTCTGCTCAGAACAGAACAAATTTGCATAGAAATGATTTACCAGCCAATTCTTGCTGAGCAGGCAAAAATTACTCAGCAGTGTTTTGTTCTGCTTAGAGGCTCTATGAGATTGAGTCCAACATTCAAAAGCATTAACATCTATTAAATGCTAACCTTTCTTTAAAAACAACACATGTTAGTAATATCTGCAGTAAACCATGAGATAGGATAGTACAGCCACCCTCATGTTTACACTGTTATCCACACCCACTTCACTTCAGCAACCCTCATGTTTACACGTTATCCACACCCACTTCACTTCAGTCCACATTACATCACCAATAACACTGTGTCATAAATAACACCTGCATAATTCACATAGATTTGTCAAGAGTATGCCATTTAAAAATCCTCTTCAAATATCTAAAGTCCTATAAAAGTGAAAAGCAAAGTCGTTAAATGCGAAGAGAGTATTTTTGAACTTGCATGTACTGTATAAATATGACATAAAACAGACCCAATCTCCATTTAGAATAACCCTTAACTTTGACCCATTTTTCAAAAGTGAGGTTGCTATATTTATTAAGAAATTGAGCATTGTTATATTACTGGTCCAATGCTACAGTTACTGGACACTCGATGTGACAAGAAGGTCAAAATTTCAAGTTCAAAATTTCAAGTTCAAAATTTCATGTTCAAAATTTCATGTTCATTAAAGAGGGGCTCCAGGGTCAAACTCAGTTTTGTAATGCACTCATTTCCCAATAGATGGGGTCCCATGCATGTAGAACAAAATTACAAGTCTCTAACCTCATGTTAAATTAGTGGTGTCTGCTTAATGGTGCAGTGGTAATTTTGTGCCATGCCTTTATGGTAAATTTCACCACGACCTTGTGCTAATGGGAAAATTGTGTCCAGCAGGCAGTGAAAAAATGTCCCAACTATAATGAATTAGATTAGAAATAGACTGTTCTAGTCTCAAGTGTATTCAAACTTTCGGGACCAATGCGCGATTCTGTGTCTTCAAACAATTTAGTTTAAAGGTTCTGTATACGTTTGGTTTTTGGAACCATTTGATTGTTTTAATCCTATATAATTGTAGGTACATACAATAAAACTAACCTGTGAAAATTTCACTTCAAAAGGTGGTCGCGTTTTTGAGATATCACCTAAACACTGGAGCGAATATTTCCACGCAGGAACAATATTCCCTATAGGAATACATAATCTGAAAAGCATTACAGCCGTAACGCTTCTCAGATTCAAATTTTTGGGGGATAAAAAGTGATATATTTTTCCATAACCGCAGTACTTCAAAGTGAAAAGTTTCTCAAAATGCATTATACTATCCAAAGCTGCTGTACTTCTTACCAAGTAAGTTTTTATTGCCATTAATTTTCAAAGTCATTACCAAACGTATACAGACCCTTTAAAATAGTTTATATTTTATTTATATTTTCAAGAATTTTTGCAATTTATTTTTAAAAGAAGAGTTGATTTCATAGGAAAATGAAGTCTTCATTCGAGCTGTTTTCTCGTTTTTCGATATACGGGAGTCTTGCACAATTTCCCAAAACCCATAGAATTGGCACGCACACTGTGGTGATGTAGAAATTAACATAAGGGGCCTTCCAGCACTCAATACAGTGAGGTCCTTCATGTGATAAATTCTTGTAAAGTTGTACATTTTAAAGTATATTTTTTTACTTTTTATGTTTGACATTCTCACATCGTTGTAATGAAGTCAGACCTTGGTGTGAGGGGTAACATTTTTAATTTAATGTTGTAACAAGCAAACTTTGTTGACTAATAAATGAAAATAGGGTAACATTCTTATACTCAATAAGCCATTAGCCAACAACAACAATAGCAACAAGACATAATTTTTTGTAGGAAACAACTTAAAAGAGGTGTTCGGTGTGACCTCGTGTTTCAAAGAAATGTTGTAAACATGTCTGTTTATTAAATATTGATATACTTCTATAGAGTGTTTAGAATGGTGGTTCTAAAGATTTGCTAATTTGAAAAAAGAAAACTTTGATAATTTCAAAAACTTATGACGTCATAATGATTTCAAAGGTATTTTTATTGATATGAAGTTGAAAGGTAGTGTGATATTGGGGAAATTATTTTAGATAGTGGAGAACATTTGACTGTTAACAAGGTTTGTATGGACTGCTGTTTTAGAGACTAACAAAGCGTAAAACCAAATCAGGTTGGGTGAACCTTAAATGGAGACTACACACTACACAGGTTTGATGGACTTTGCACCTTGTGTTCAATGGAGCGCAACAGCTGTTTTCAGTGCAGCTCTTTTCATGTGGTTTAAATGCGGGCACATTTTTTGAAATTTTCAACTTCTGTTTTGAAGTCAATGCCAAATGGGGTCACCATGTGTAGCGTTGTTAGGTTCTAAAAGACTTATTCGGTGATGTATAGATTGTACAAATCCATGGTTAATAAGGTATGATTTTTTAAAATATTAAACTTTGATTTAATGTAATTCGACAACTGATGACGTCACTGCAACAGTTTTATCTTCTAATAATTATCTTATAGTATAAGTGAAATTTCAAGTTTATATAAAGCTTGGGAAGTGTGCCCTTTTTAGCGGACAATTGACACGGATAAGAAAAATTGAAGAAGAATCTGAGGAAGTGAAAAATATAAATGAACCTTAAATTAAATATCTTTTATCAATCTTGTAAAACGTACAGTTGACACTGTTATAATTTATTGCTATGGAAAGCAAGACAGGACTGTTGCGGGACCAAACTTTTTGGATGTAACACATCCCAGCTTGAGTACATGCAAAGTTTCCATTTGATCACCAAAGTTGTTCTGTATGTATAGATCTTGTAAAACACTACCTTGGTGGTGACATAACATGAAAATTGGTGACGTCGTGAAAACGTCCCTCCACATTATATCCTTGTAGGACCTATTGCAAGTCTCATGCAAAATAAAATTTGAATATAGCTTGTTTTGTACTAAAAATAGTCGTCACTCTAGCTTTAAGTAGTCGATATCACTGTCTATCAACATGCCAAGTTTCAACTCAGTCAAACTTGCGGTTTTGTAGATACACAGCTTCAAAAAGTAAACCTTTAAGGCGATACCACGTGACACATGATGACGTCATCAATCTGAAAATTCACACATATGTTGTCTGCATGAAGGTCATTATGTATACCAATTTTGAAACGATTATCATAAACTTCACCACAGACATCTAGTAAAAGTGTATTTGGAGCTGTTTTGAACCTGCCGCTAGAGGGCGCTTTTAGATTTAATGACGTCACCGGTCCAATTTTTTTAAACCAGACCCTTGCCGGACTATAACATCGTTGAAAACGACTTGAAAAAATTCGCCACTTTTAAATTACAAGGCACTTCCGGTTTCGACCGGAAGTAGAGGTCATGTCACGCACACAATGAAAAATGAAGACCAATATTACTTGTATATGATACCGCAAAAAGCAACCGACGGCCTCTTCATCTTGATTTGATATGGATTTTCAAAGATTAACATATTTAATGTTTAAAAACCTTGTAAATTGACACCTGATGACGTCATCATGATGTAACTAAAGCGGTTACATCTCCTTATGGTTATCTGACTATGGTAGAAATTTCAAGTTTATATGAGCTTAGGAAGTGTGCTTTTGTTAGCGGACAAGCAACGGAGAGAAGAAAAAGAAGAAGTATTAAGAACTAGAAATGTAGTCTTTGTAGGATTACAAACACTAGGTGTTCGGGTTTGCTAAGTTAGTGGTAAGGCTTATGACCGTATGGTGCCATGAAATTTTGTTTTTATATCCCATTCCGATAGTGAGAAGGATGGCGGAAGAAGGTTGGCCTTTCTAATACTTTGCAAACTAGGGTTTGTGAAAAGTTTTTTGACTTGAAATTGAAGATTGAACCAGAAGGCGAGTTTGGCAAGTTTAATTATTTTTTGTTTTGACCCTCGAACACGGCACCTTAATTGGACAAGCTTAAGTTGGTACGTTGTCAGCACCTTCAGTTGGTTAACCGTCTAGTCACTGCACCGCCCGAGTTTGCTGAAACGATGTTCAGTTTTCCAAGACTCTTACAGTAAATTACTAGAACCGTGGTTCAAATTTTCAAAAGACACCATTTAAAAGGCAAATTATGTAGGCCCTATACGTACAGTTTTCGTATATTTTGTAAATATTGTCATTGAATAACATTATTATTTCCAATTCGAAGGTGATAAATCCCTAGGGAACAATAACTGCCTCTCGTTAACGGCTACCGGAAATTTTCCTGACGATTATTTTTCATAAGGTTAAAATGAACACAATAGTTTTGAAGCCTTTTATCTGGCATCAAATGCTCATAGTGATTAATTGCTGAGTCATTAGTTTTTGATAGTATCATCATGATGAAAGAAAATTAATTTTTGTTTGGTTACAAATGAGCATGTTGTTGGTGAAAGCTACAAAATTTCATCATCATTAGCGTTACCATCTTTACAAGTCATCTGTGAAGGGGAGTGAATTAAACACTATTATCTAAACTATTGCCATTGACTTGGCCAACTGGCCATATATTTAAATTTTTATGTTTTGGGGTGTTTTTATGTAATTTTTTTGTTTTATCGCAATACACAAGCTTGTGAGTTTTTCCTTCTACCGCATGTTACGGTTTATCGATTTTGGCGGCTGGGCGGTCCAGTGGCTAAAAGGTTAAAATGGTCTGTTTTGCATTTTTTCAACGTTTTCTTTATCTAAGTGTGTTGTTTACATATCTATTGCCTGAGTAAATTAATCAGATTTGTTCGCATAATTAATTAGTTTTTATAACTTGGTTAATCTACCAATTGACAGACAAATGACGGGATATTGGTAGTATTGTCTTTCCCTTTCTATCCAAACCGCTATCCCATGTTGATCGCCATCTCCTATGCGGCATGGTATGATGCGTTAGTGTTAGCATTAGTTATTAGAATCGCTGAAAACAATGTTGATAGCTTTTGAAATTTCAAAGAAAGTAATGTGTGAAATCTTCTACGTTTAAACATTAGTTTATACACAGGAAATAAAGGCTACTCGGAATATAACATTTTCCCTAAGTAATAAACTTTTGTTTAGCCAGAATTGAAAATCGATGGCATCATTATGAAGTTAGAATTTATTTATCGAGACATAGGTATTTAAATATGTGCCAAGTGAAAAACAAAGGTGAACTTACAAAAATAATTTAGCAAATGAGTACATTATTTAGATTATTTGAAAGGGCCAAGGGTCCATTGTCATTTCATAGTCATACAGAAGAAACATTCTCCCCACTTCCCCTTCATCTTGACTACAGATCTTGAAACGAACCTTTGAATGACTCACAAGTACAATTATTAAGTATTATGTTTTCCATTCAATGAAGTTTATTTATTTTTCGATGGATAGGCCTATGCATTGAAACTCCAGAATGTGTACTAGATACACATGTATAATTTTGTTTTGTAAATAGTCACTAACTGAACTGATAGTTTAAAAGACTATCACTAACAATTCAAAAATAAATTTTATCAAACTACGCCTGCTTGCTACCTTTTTGTGGTGCCGATAACTGAAGCAACGTCATTTGTCATGATTATGATAAGGGCATAAGAACCTACAGTTTACACGATGTGCAATTTATGTTGAATTTGTTTTGCTGTTCACATTGTATTTCTTTGAAGTATTCAACAGGATTTAAAAGTAAAATCTTGTAAAAATCGGTGTTGATTAGAGTCAAATTTATGTTGATCTTTTTCCGATCACATTTTCTCAGTTATCAAAATTTATTAAAATCACCAAAAGAGTTCAGCAAAATACACTCGTTTTTATAGTTGATATTTACCACCAAGCCAACAAAAGGCTAACACGAAGGATATATGCACTGAGCAATTCATTGGACTACCGTCGAACGACGTACATTTCTGAGTCTGTTGCATTATAAAAAGCGCAGTACGTTAACAAACGACCATTAACACGGTATAGCGCCACAAGTGGATATGGCATCAACAATCCGTTTCACGTTATGTGGATGTATACACTGTCTTCGTGGCGCGGAATGTGTGCTAGTGTATCGTGTATACACAGGTTACATGCAGGACCCTGTGCAGGACCTTATGAACAGGCCGGAAGTGGAGCAGCCAGCCGCGTGGTGTACTGGAACGCAACAGACGGCTACCGTGCCACTGGGTTAGATACGGTTTTACGTGTATCATTAGAAGATCTTTTCACGTGCTTTTAATGCGGGTCAATATATAGGCCTACGTTGCCTTTAACACCCGATTTCGACCAGAAAGTAAGGTCAAACTAGTATCATCTCTGTGTAAAAGTTTGAGAAGGCACAAGATCCTACAACCTGGTGTAAAAATTTCGATTCAAGTACGAGAAGTTCTTTAGATATAAATTATTGAAATTTCAACTTTCGTTTTGGACCGGAAGTCAAGATAAAATTGGATCACTCTTTGTGAATTGTTTGTTGGGTTTTCCAAGAAATGTCCGATGATGTATAGAATGTACAAATCCATTCAGCAGTTTTCGAGTTATGATTTTTTGAAATATTAAACTTTGATTTACTGTATTTCGACACCTGATGACGTCATCATGACGTCACTCCAGCGGTGTCTTCTACAAGTAACGATCTAACTATATGTGAAGTTTGAAGTTTGTGTGAGCTTCGGAAGTGTGCGTTTTTTTGCGGACAATCGCGGGGGATAAGCAGAAGAAGTATTATTTTTTTTACGTACAAAAACAGGAGGTGTTCCGGGCGGATTGCCCGAACACCTAAAAAGAAAAAAAACGAACAAAAACAAGAGGTGTTCGGCTGTCGCCCGAACACCTAAAAAGTCTCGTTTATGACAATAAAAAACATCATTGGAAAGCTAGCTGTATACAGGCGAGTAGCCAAGCTAATTGGATTGACATTACACAGCCTGTGAATTGCCAAGTCAATTTGTCTTTCATAATCCTGCACCTGTTATTATCCAAGCTTTAATTGAATTTTGTCTGTTTGTTGCTTTCTCTCCACTCTTTTGTGGAAGGATATCCAGGTCTGTGCCTCGTAGTTGAGTTAGGATTGCATTTTTTTATTTGTCAAAATAGAGTCTCAAAGGCTCTGCAATAAATGCGTTATTTAATTCTGTGGGGTTTTTTTCTTTGCTCAGAGTGATATGGATTCTGCTTTTTTGTCTGTTCAGAATATTATGTTTATTAATTAATGGAATTCTTCTTTGTTTTTCATCACAGGATTTCAAGGACTAAAGTCTGAAGGCGTCTTTTGAAAGTTCCTCAAGATGATGCGCCTAAGTGCGTTCATGTTGTTCCTAGTTGGGTGTTCAGCAGTAAATGCCCAAATGACGAATTCCACCCAGGAAATCATGCCAACGACCCCCTGGGCCTCGACTAACCCAGGGGTGATTACCACAGTTGCAGTCAGTCTACCACAGTTCACTAGTGGTGGGGTTACCACTGACACAATGACCTCGGGGGTCCAGTTTATGACCACCCCTCAGAGCTTGTCTACCACTGGGACATCCCAGGTCACCAACAGCACTCAACAAGGTACTTCAACAGTTGGAACATCAGTGACCGATGATCCTAGGTACCCATTGTACATCATGGGGTTCTTTCCAATATCAGGGGATAGTTTTCGCCGTGGGAATAGTGCCTTACTGGCTGCTAACCTTGCTCTGGAGCACATCAATGAAAGGGCAGACATACTCCCTGGATACAAGCTGGCTATGAAATGGAATGATAGTTACGTAAGTATTCAGCTTTTTTTCCATTTAAAGGTAGGGTCATAGATTAGTTTTTCTCAATGTAGTGCTGATTCATAGGCAAAATTATAAAGAAAGATACATTAAAAGTCACATGTGAAAGTGCTGAGAAAACAGCAAAACACTGTCACAGTATTTTCACAAGAAAGTCCAATTCTTTCACATTCAGTGAGGTGACATATGGTAAGTACCGCATCTCTGGCCACAGCATTAGCGAAAGGACACTGAGAAACCCTCAGAAAACTGAGAAACAACTTATGCATGAATAATTCCTCAGATTTAAATGTTTTCGGGGTGAACAATTATCCAAACGTTGAAGGGAATCCTTTCTCAAAATAGCTGATACTATCAACAGCTGCATTGCTTCTCACCAAATAGGTTTTTATGGTTTTTTTTAGTTTTCATTTTTGTGGAGTATTTACCTAGATCTCTGACCCTACCTGTAAACTTAAGTTTGATTTTCATTTAATTAAGAACAAATTTGATTACTTTCAATTTTAAAAGCTCACTGTTTATAAAGGTCAATACAGTATCAGTTCTAGACAAAAAAAATAAAAATTAATTTACAAAATGCTAGTTTTCATGAACCTAACTTGAAATTTTCACAGGTTGGTTGTGTAGTGCTCTTGTTGAAACTACAGTATTAGGAGATGAATTCTCTTTCAAAAGAACATGTGATTTTAATGTATATGTTTCTTTAAAATTACATTATCTCATGAAAGTGTGTGTGCCAAAAGCAAATGTAATCCCTGTGATTGCACAGAAACAAGATCTGCCCTTTTAAGAAATGTTTTCCTTTTTGTGAACCCTTGTCACTTATTTTGTTGCAATTCTACCGGTGTCTTTCACTAAGACAATTAAGTGAGATAACTATCCTTTTGAAGGTTGATGCTCTTAGTTATAAGTGGCTGTTGTCAACTAAGGCCTTCACAGTCAATTATATGAAATGTCAATACCTGTCCAACAACATCCGAACCTAGGGAGGTTTGATGAACGCTCTGGCAGTGCAGCAGTCATGTTTGAAACAACTGAGATGATGAACACAGCAGGCACAAAAGACATTTTATACTTATAAATGATCAGTCTCTACATGTTCAAACTTTAGTCTTAAAGGAGTAACCGTGTATATTTTCCACAAGGAGCATGGTAAGATGCCTTACCATTATGGGAAATCTTTACTGCAAGGTTGTGTTAAATTGTAAGAATCACAAAGCAATGGGTTTGGCATGTCATGGCGTCAATGGAACTGACAGCACAAAGTAGCGGTGAAAAAATCAATCATATTTTATCTGACACTTGAACACAATTTTGTTTCCTTATTTAATTTCATTAGACCCACGGAATTAGAAAATTATTGTGGAGAAATTATAATTGACATAGAATATTACCTTGTGTGTGTTTCGTGGTAGGGCCAAGTGAGAATGAATATCATTTTTAATTGGGTTTTGTGTAGTTGTTATATTACTATTATAGTAATACATATTAATTTAAAAAGACCTTTGGCAAGTTCTATTTGAATTGTGTAAATGTTAAAGTAAATAATGATTGCATATTTTTATTTTTTTCTTGAACAAGATCTTGGCTTACTTCATTCCGATTTTGCTAAACTTACCACCACATTGATTGTCATGTATCAATGTTTTGTAAATTGGTTTTGAGGCATTATTTGTTGGTGAGGTATCAATGTACATGTATATTCAGTTTCTGGTAACAACATGTGTATCTACTTTACTGTGTAGATTTGTTCTGGAGAACTTGTCTTGCTATTTAGTCTACTTTCACGAAATTCAGGAGACTACTTAGTTTTGAAAAGAACTAGTTTTTGTTTGTTATTAGCACAACCCTGCATGGGTCAATTTCACAAAGATCTTAGATTGATCTTAGCTGTGTATCAATCTTTTTGCTAAGCGAAGTGTGATGTCACAGTACAAATCACTATGGTGATATTGACAATTCATCTTAAAATGAATCTAAGTGCTTTGTAAAATTGAGCCCTGGGGAGGTGCGAAATCAGCCGGGACTTCCACTTTCGCTTAGTGGTTTTCGTTATTAACCACTGTCTTGGAGTGAGTTATTAATTGATCTAATGTTTTGTTTGTTGCTTTTTTAGTGCAATGCTGGTATTGCCACACAGGGGTTATTTGAGCATATCAACTCTGGTACACGATACCACATGCTGCTTGGGGCTGGATGCTCCTCTGTAGCTCAGACCATCTCATTGGCTGCAGACCTCTGGAACATCATTCAGGTATTTACAGTAATAAACATTTATCCTAGAAACAGATCTATCGTAAATATATCAAGTCATTGAGCCCAACCCACTATAACAGTGGTCTGTCAGACCTGGAATTTCATCTTTGAGAGGGCAAGAGGGCACTTCCATTGGAAAATTTTAAAGTCTATTGGAAATTCTGTTGAAGGGGCACCAAGGCCAAGACCAGGAGCAACAGAGGCCATGGCCTTCGTAGACTTGTTGACAAGTCGTTAATGATGGTCGCGGTGAGTGGAGTCGCGTGTAGTGCTGTAGCCTAATAAAAAATGTTCTCGCGAGATCACTGCTCTCGCGCGAAGTTTCTGGCTGCCGACTCTTCGTCATTAACGACTTGTGAAACCCGCCGGCGGTTCATATTCATTTATTCATGTACGAACGCAGTGTACATTACGGTTGCTGTAGCGACGATCATGAAGACGAGTCCATTTTATCTAAGGGTAGTACTAATTTTAGTTACTGTAAATGTACTGAATGCTTGCGCTTGAGACATCTGTGGGTGTGTTTTGTGGGTGTTAACTCCTTCATTAATTTAGTAACTAAAGAAATAAAGTAAACTTATTTAAAAATTCATTATTATAATTATTGTTTAAGATGTGTGTTTTGCCTCATAAAAATAAATAATGCCTACCGTGAATAGTTACTGATACGCTCCAATCATTTAACCCGATGTGTTCTACAGTGATTGTGTTATTAAGTGTGTATAAACAACAGACACGGAAACCAGTCAACTCGCCCCCCTAGCAAAGTCGCCAATTTCAAAAAACACATGTACAAAGTCACCAACTACAAAGTCGCCCCTAGCAAAGTCGCCCCCTGACAACAAACTCGTCCCCTCTCATAGTCGCCCCTCACAAGGGAATTTAACAAATTTGTGTGATTGGACTACAGGGCTTCGAAAGCTATCTTAAGGGAACAAAAGCTAGCTATCTTAAAGGAACGAAAGAGGAATTTTGGGGAACAAAATCTCATTGCGAAGGAACGGGAGCGTATATTAAGGGAACGAAAGCATATTTCGGACGAATGAACGTATATTTCTGGCAACTAATTCAAAGTCGTATTTTGATGAAACGCTTGTTTTTAGGGAAAGAAATCTCCTTTCGGTGGAAAAAAATCATATTTTTATTGAACGAAAGCATATTTCGGACGAATGAAAGTATGTTTCGGGCAACTAATTCAAAGTCGTATTTTGATGAAACGAACGCTTGTTTTTAGGGAAAGAAATCTCCTTTCGGTGGAAAAAAATCATATTTTTATTGAACGAAAGCATATTTCGGACGAATGAAAGTATGTTTCGGGCAACTAATTCAAAGTCGTATTTTGATGAATCGAAAGCTTGTTTTCAGGGAAAGAAATCTCCTTTCGGTGGAAAAAAAAAATTTTATTGAACGAAAGCATATTTAGAGCGAACAAAATTATATTTTGTGCGAACAAAATCATATTTCGAGGAAACGAATGCGTATCTTTCAGGGAACAAACGCGTATTTCTGGGTAACAAAATCGTATTTCGGGTGAAAGAAGGCGTGTTCGAGGGAACAAAAACGTATTTTCTAGGAAAAATCTATTTTGCTACCTAGAAAAACACAACTTTGTTTACAAATATAAAAAAATTTTATTTTATGTGACAAAATTATATTTTGATTGAATTAAATAATATTTTGAGGAAACGAAATGACTTTGTTGGAATTTTGTGTGTCGAGAGTGGAAAAAGAAATTCAGAGTGAGAATTTTTTTTCACATTTTAATTTTTAATTTATTTTTCACCTGTTCCTTCAGGGGCTCTGGTTTTGTGTGTTTGGTTTTTTTTGGGTGGGGGCTCGTTTTTGTCTCACAAATTGTTTAACTTAATTGCACCGTCAATATAAGAGTGGTTTTCCTATTTATTGACATAAATCTTATTTAATTTCCAAATCGGGGGAAAGGAACGTACACCGAACATTGAAACGTAACGATTTTAAAACAGCGGATTCGATCAGCGAGGTTTACCGACTAACAAACCCGCAATGACAAGGTAGTTGGTGGTCTGGCTCCCTACCCCCTCCCACATGTTCATGAGCTTCCAGGTACAGCTATCTCTTGGCATGCTAGCTAGGGCCGGGTAGGGGTTTCCGTCGTGCTGAGCCCCGGCCGAGAGAAACTCTGCGCGCCATGGCATGCAGCTACACGATTTGCCTGTGTGTTTTACGTCATGTCCCCACACGCTGTGCACTGTCAAACACGCTCGGACTCTCTGAAATAAAATCTTACGTTCGATTTTTTGTAATTATTTACAAGTTGTACCCATAATTTGAATACGTATTTTCTTGTGTCAAAATATTCATGAACACAATCACTCTCACCACTCAGTGTTTGGTTTTGATCGTGCATGATCAAAGCAACATAAAACTCCATCCAGTACAGGATTTGATGTTTAATATATTCATCTACTGTTTGAATATTCATAGATATAACGAAATTGACCAATCAGATGCGTCCGTACAAATTCGGCTGAAGTGCCCATAGGCCGTGCACAAACCGCCAGCGGGTTTCACAAGTCGGTAAATGTGACCAGTCTTGAGAGCAGTAATCTCGCACAGAGCAGCCCTCTCGCGGGATATTGCGAGAAAGCCGTTCCGCTATCACCGCGACAGACATTTAACGACTTGTCCACAAGTCTATGGCCTTCGTGGCCTCCGTGTAATTCTAGGCAACTTATCGTTTTCAAACAAATAATCGCGTAACAGTATTTAAATATTTTAACTTTTGAATATGACATTATAAATAAGCTTATATATGTATCAGTGTTTTTTGTTTCATCTTTAAAATAATTTTAATAATTATATTGGTAGATTATTATGCAAAATAAAAAAAGGGAAAATATATGGATTATTTTGTAGATCTCCTACTCTGCATCGAGTCCAGCGCTGTCTGTCCGCAACCAGTACAAATCCTTCTTCCGCACCAACGCTGCTGATTCCCAATATAATTTTGCACGTCTGGCTATGATCAAGAAGTTCAACTGGACTAGAGTAGCAACACTTCATGAGAACCAAGAAGTCTTCTCTACGGTAAGTACAAGGTGTAGCTACTAATGTCCATATCCAGAGGCAGTTATGTAAAGCCTGTAAACTGAGGTTTTTGTTATTTTTACAGAGTGCTTCTTGGCAAAATCTCTATAGTATGACCACTGGGCCCAATTTCTTGGAGCTGCTTAACGGCTGTTTTTGTACTTTCTGCTTGAGTTTTCATTTCATAGCGCTGCTAAACGTAAGCTTATGAAAAGGCATGCTAACCAAGTTCGGTGCCTCCTGTATGAAATTGAATGACTGAACCCACAAGCTGGATGCCTACCTTTCTTGCTAACCTGTGAAACACGCTTACGCTTAAGCAATTTTATTGCTTAAGTTAGCATGAAAGTTTGCTTACCGTTAAGCAATGCTATGAAATTGGGCCGTGCTAACCAACTCATCAGTAGTATTGTAAGCAGATGATTGATGTAACGGGGAGGTCATAGTTTGCATCCATAATTGTAAACGCACAAACACGACCATAGAGTGTTATGATAAATTATGACACGCACACGTTTTTTCTGCAAGAGTAAGCACAAAAATTCACTTACTGCTTAAAAAAAAGGGGGGAAGTGAATTTGTTGTGCTTACTTAACCTTTTTTCATAGTATGCTCACAGGGCTGATGGCATAAAGCCTGTAAACACAAAAACCTACTAAGCACAGACAAATCTTGCTTCAGAAGCAGAAATTCAATAACATATACCTTGTTGCAACTTGTGTCCTGCTCATTTTTTACTAAGCAAATATCGTTGCTGAGCAGTATTTTCTGCTGCACAGCTTTAGAAATAGGGTCCTAATTGTTAGGGTCATGGCAAACCCACCAGTTTTAGTCCCTTCTACTTCTTCTGCAAAAATGATTTTTGTTTGTGTGTTCAATTTAACCAAAATTCACTCTTTCAATGTTTGGGAGCAATTTGTGAGAAATAAAAATAAGATCTTTACTTTAGTTCCAGAACCAAATAGTTTTTTGCTTAAATTCAAAGCGGAAAATTGCTCTATGATTTCCTAATGAGCTCATTCTGGTATGTTGGAAACAATAATAGACCATTATGCACAAGCGCCATTCCAAAAGTATATAGCAATGATGTTGGGAAACCAAATACAGTTAAAAAATTAACCAAGCTGACAACATTGATGCCGTGCTGTAGTTTACGTGTAACTATATGCTTCATAACCAGCACACCATGGTGGTTGCCGTGCTGTAGTTTACGTGTAACTATGCTTCATAACCAGCACACCATGGTGGTTGCCGTGCTGTAGTTTACGTGTAACTATGCTTCATAACCAGCACACCATGGTGGTTGCCGTGCTGTAGTTTACGTGTAACTATGCTTCATAACCAGCACACCATGGCGGTTGCCGTGCTGTAGTTTACGTGTAACTATGCTTCATAACCAGCACACCATGGTGGTTGCCGTGCTGTAGTTTACGTGTAATGCTTCATAACCAGCACACCATGGTGGTTGCCGTGCTGTAGTTTACGTGTAACTATGCTTCATAACCAGCACACCATGGTGGTTGCCAGTGATGCTTGGACTTGGATACACCCAGAATCCTTTGCGCGCCAATCATGCGTTTTGGGACAAGCATATATGGGCTGTTAGAGTTGGTTGATTACACCCTAAGCTATCCTGTAATCAGAATTGTCTTTGATTATTGACTCTTGGTATTTCTTTCCTCTTGTCCTTCTGCTTCTCCAGTCTATTAATGATTTCAGCTCTGCATTGGCTAATTCTAAAATTGACCTTATCACATCAGAGAGTTTTACGACTTCTCCAAAAGAACAAGTCATAAATCTTAAGGTAAGAGGTCCATAAGTAGATTATAAGGATTTTCATTTTATTTGAATAAGGTTTTAGTTTTCAATGAATTACTGGGTCAACTTCTGCGTAATTTGTTATTCCTTGACATTTTTCACTTTTATTATAAAAATTACTGGATTGCATTTTGTTTTTAAGAGTGTGTACAAGAGTGGTAAGATTAAAAATATAAATGTTCACAGATTTGCACATAAATGACATGGTGTAAAGATGATCATGGTGGGAAAACTTCCCTTTAAATAGTTTTGCTTGAAATGCTATAACTTTTAGGAAATGAGTAAAACAATGAGTCTTTATCACGCGTTATATAATATATAGTGTGGTTTTTCCACTGTTTTCGCATGAATCCGAAGACTGATTTAGCTTAAACGTTCACAGGTTTGTTATTTCATGTGTATGTTGGGTCACATCAAGTGTGGATACAGGTCTTTGACAAATGTACATAATTATGCTTTAAAACAAGTCATCCCATCTTTTGATTTGGTAAAATCTGAGTAAACTTGACAGAGATTTTTTTAAAGTACTAAAAGATGAAAGCTCTACTAAGCAAAATCACTTGTAATGTCATGATCGTGCAAATTGTTAAAGTCCTTTAAAAAAGTTATAAGTGGATTTTATGACACACCTTTAATTGCATCTATTTCCTGCTATGTTTTATTTTACAAATATTGTTTTAACAACCTGTGTTAAAAAATACCAAAGCAAAATAACTTAATCGTTTTTTTCATTTATTCCAAAGAACAAAAAAGCGTGGATTATATTCGGCAACTTCTATGAGGAAATGGCGAGGCGGGTTTTTTGTGAGGTAAATATAACATTCACTTTCACAAAGCACTAAGATTCATCTTAGGATGAGTTGTCAGTGTTACCATAGTGATTTGTGTTGTGAAATCACACTTTTCTTAGCAATTAGGATCAAGCCCTGGTAATTTTATGTTACATCTTCCACACGCATCACGAATTATAATTTTTAACAAAATGTCTTGGTTTACTTTTTATCCAAACAAAAGGCTTATACTGAGGGACTCTATGGTAAGAACTATGCATGGTTCTTACCCGGGGGTTACAAGTCCAGATGGTGGGCTGTACCAGACCCAGATGTCTCATGTACAGAGGATGAGATGTATGAGGCTGTAAGAGGGTACATCTCAACAGAAAACATCCCACTGAGTAAAGAGAAAGACAAGGTCACCATATCAGGTTTGGTGAGTTGCTAAATTGGGATTGTTGAAATGTTGCTTAGACTGGAAGGATAACAAGAAAGAGGGGTCGATACATCTCAACAGAAAACATCCCATTGAGTAAAGAGAAAGACAAGGTCACCATATCAGGTTTGGTGAGTTGCTAAATTGGGATTGTTGAAATGTTGCTTAGACTGGAAGGGTAACAAGAAAGAGGGGTCGATACATCTCAACAGAAAACATCCCATTGAGTAAAGAGAAAGACAAGGTCACCATATCAGGTTTGGTGAGTTGCTAAATTGGGATTGTTGAAATGTTGCTTAGACTGGAAGGGTAACAAGAAAGAGGGGTCAATACATCTCAACAGAAAACATCCCATTGAGTAAAGAGAAAGACAAGGTCACCATATCAGGTTTGGTGAGTTGCTAAATTGGGATTGTTGAAATGTTGCTTAGACTGGAAGGGTAACAAGAAAGAGGGGTCGATACATCTCAACAGAAAACATCCCATTGAGTAAAGAGAAAGACAAGGTCACCATATCAGGTTTGTGAGTTGCTAAATTGGGATTGTTGAAATGTTGCTTAGACTGGAAGGATAACAAGAAGGTTGGGTGGAGCATGGTTCCCCACCCAACTTCCCCAACTCCCCTCAAAAATTAAAATATAGAACACCCTTATCTATAATTCACACTTTTTTAAGACTGCTGTTAATTTCTGCGTTTATGGAGAGACTATTTGTATTGATTTAACACTGAGAACTGCTCTCAGTAATTAGCTTATTGAAACCTAGAACTCCAGGGGTTACCAAGTGGTTAATATGCCATCATTATGCCATCATACCAGGGGTAGGCCTATAGATGGGTACCTGCAAGGGTAGAGGTTGATATTAAGTTTGAACAAGCCATTTTAGCGCCATGGCAGCCTAGGGTTGTATACCTCCCAGGGAGCTGAGAAAGAGTACAGGAATGTTATTGGCCCAATGATTAGGGTACTAATGTAAAGCGCATTGATACGTTATTGTAAAATGCGCTATATAAGAATTAGTTAATATTATTATCATTTCAACATAGCCTACCTCCAAACATTTTATTTCTAGTTTCAGATCTTTTTGTCAGCAAAAGACTGTCAACCCCTGGAAATTTTACTATTGTTGATCATGTTGTTGTTGCTTTTGGGTTTGTTGTTTAGGGTTTTGTTTGTTGTTTGGTTTAGTTTTTTTAGTTTTTGTTGTTGGTGGGGGGGGGGGGTATTAAAGGCACTGGATACCTTTGGTAATTGTCAAAGACCAGTATTCTCACTTGGTGTATCCCAACATATGCATAAAATAGCAAACCTGTGAAAATTTGGGCTGAATTGGTCATCGAAGTTGCAAGAAAATAATGAAAGAAAAAAAACCCTTGTTGCACAAATTTGTGTGCTTTCAGATGCCAATAATAAAAGGCTTCGCTGAAGTCTTTTATTATTTGAGAGTGAGAAATTACCTCTTTCTCAAAAACTACGTTACTTCAGAGGGAGTCGTTTCTCACAATGTTTTATACTATCAACAGCTCTCCATTGCTCGTTACCAAGTAAGTTTTATGCTAACAATTATTTTGAGTAATTACCAATAGTGTTCAGTGCCTTTAAGTGAATTTGTTGGTGGTGGTGGGGGGGGGGGGGGGTGTTTAGTGATTAGATCAGACCCTATTTGCAATCAAATTTTCTCTTCCATTCAGTTTTGTTTCTCTTTATTTTCTTGACATCATGTGGATTGTATCCTTTGCCAGACTCCTGCACAGTATGAGGAAATTGTGAACCAGCGATTTGAGGAGAAGAAAAACACCAGTGACTTTATTGCCAACAAGGCTGCCGCATCCTATGCTTATGACGCTACTTGGACTATTGCCCTTGCCCTCAACAAAAGCCTAGGTAAGTCATTATATTATTATAATTACTTATTAATTCAAGAACAAAATTATGTTGCCATGCATCGATGTATGACAAATCGCTGCATACTCAGTGCTTCTGAGTCCTGTATTGTACTGCAATGGATACAGTTTGTCTGGTTATTATTTTTTAAAATGACAAAATGAAATGACTTTCTTTCTATGGAAATTATATGCATTAATTTTGTCAAGCCCTTCAGCAACTTAATTACTATATTATACAGTTTCCCCAGTCAGTTTCAGCAAAAAACTTTTTATTTTCATTTTTGAATGCATCTCCCTGGATCATTCAAACTAGGGTTTCGTTTTAGCTACTACATGTATTGCATTCAATTTCATTTTTGTGCTCAGATATTTTTGTTCTTCTCATTCAGGTTTGTTCCAGTCATTCTTTTAGGCATTCAAGACTACACTTCACAAATCTTTTGTTGAATTTCTACTACCTTTTGACAATTGATGACATTGAATGGATGACCATCCTCTTGCTAGTAGCTTTTGCGAAATTAAATGACCTTATTTGCAACCTAATACATTTGAATGATCTTATTTGACCTGTGAATGCTAAACTGTTAAAACTAAGCTTTTCTTTTTGACTATTGAATGCTGATGCAAAGGCACATTCATTTTCAAATGAAATTGTATATTTAGCTAGGTGTAAAACTGAATGAATTTTTGTTGAAGTTGTCCAGGAAAACCTATATTATACTTGTTAAAAGGTGGTGACTTTCCAGTCCTGGAAAATTTGTTTTTTCTCTTTTTGCAAGAATTGGGAAAGAACAAAGAACAATGACCATATTGCCATGATTCAAGTCGTGTCTGTTCTGTATTTTTTGTTTTTGTCTGTTTTTTGTTGTTTTTTTTGCCAGGATCTAAAAACTGTCTAAGCACAAAACAGTTGCACTGACTTGAAAAAGTCATTGATAGAATGTCAGGAGTACTGCTTGTAAATGGCTCACCACTTCTTTTGTTTACAGCAGAAACTTGTTAAGCAATACTGCATGCAGAGGTAGGCAGCTATATGGAACTTGCAAGCTTGGCTGTTTTCTGTTTGCTATCAGAAACAAGAATGTTTTAAAAAATTATCATTATTACTACAATTATACCTTCCTGGTAATAGAACCAAGGGACCATTAAAAGCTACTAGCAATGTGACCAGTAGGCCTGAAAATACCTATGTAGAGCAGATGATGAAGAAATGGTAGTTTTAATTTGATGTGGCAGGAACACCCCAAATAGGGAAAACCCATGCAATCAGGTAGGGATTGAAAACCCAATCCACATGCAAGGCTCCAGCCCAGGATTCAAACGGGTCACAGAGGTGAAAGGCGGGGAAGAAACCACTGAGCCAACTTTCAAGTTTACGCTATTATGTGCCCTAGGTCCAGAATAAACAGATTTGTTTCATAGTCTTAATACATATTTGTATTCATTTACCTATGAGCGTTTTTGTAAAACATTTCTCTAAAACTTTTGTTGTAATTTGTGATGTTTTTTTAATTTGATTTCAGCCAGTTTAAACAAAACAAAGAACCTTGAGGATTTCAACTATGAGGACACTCAGACAAGGGATCTGTTGATGGACATTCTTTACAATTTACAATTTGATGGTGTGTCGGTAAGTCGAGACTTCTACTTCTCTTTTGTTACTCAGCGAAGTTCTTTTTTAGGATATCATGATATCAGTTGTGTGTGACTGATGAATATCTTAAAATCCTTTCACTCTTGATGAATTTCCCCTGGAAATTCCAAAGATAATTGTGTTGATCTTTTCACACTTGAATTGCTATTCTCTGGCAAACTCCTGGAAAAAAGTTGCTCCTGCTTTGGAGTAGGGTTAAGCAAGATAGGGGGTTAGAGTGCTGGGTGTTCATTCTTCCAATGACAATTTTATTAAGTGTGAAACGAACATGGTGTGACAGTGGGGTTGAAACTCCCCTGGAATTTCCTGGGGTTTTATCCCCAGGGAATTGGCTCTGTAATGTGAAAGGGGCTTAAGGTTGACTAGTTAGGTTGGTGTTGAGTTGGGAGAGTGGAGCATTAATAATAGTCACAGGGAGATTATGACAAATTGAAATCTAGAACTTAAGAAGAAGTAATTTTGTGTGTGTGTTGTTGCAAGGGGATAAATGACAATGCTAACGAGTTCCTGCGATTGCTGGAGTTATAAACATCAGGGCTTAAATTTGGGGTAAAATTCCATTAGATCACAAAATTTGCACTAGACCAAAAATTATTTTGCAAGACCAGAATCTAAATGACTATGAAAGAATTGTCCACAAAGTTTACTATTTAAACTTTTTGTATTTGAACAAGCACTATAAGAGAAGATTTCTTTAGAATTTATTTAGATTTAATTAGAATTGGAAAATATTTAACAGACTCAAAAAAGAAAATAAACTTATTATCAGACTCAGTTAAGATTTGAAAATCATTTTATGTATTGATATTACACAGTGAGGTATTATTATTCTATTTACTAATGCGCCAAACTTTTACTAATGTCTGGTCATGAGCTTACTGGTTCGATGTTAAAATCACTGGTCTCTGGCCTGCAGCTCAGTTTAAAATCCGAGCCTTGAACATTGTGTGACCTGACAGTAGTTGGTTATGTGAGATCCCCTGCATCATTATTGGACTGGCATTTTTAGTTGATTTTCTTTTAGAGACTGCCACTGTAATGTTTTAATTACAGCAGATACCATTCCCATAAGTCCATCTCTGTTTAGGACACATGTGGCAGCTAAGTTCCTTACAAAAAGTTAACTGTGATTTGATTGTTTTGTATTTTTATCTCTTCATTTCACTTTCAGGGTAAAGTCAGTTTCACTGAAGTTGGAAACAGAGAAGGCCTGATTGAAATCAGACAACTAATAGGTATTCATTCATTTGTTAGGTTCAATTTGTCTAGAAATCAGTGGCATTTGCCATTGCTGCCCCCAAACTATGGAATAGCCTGCCAATAGAAATACGAAGCTCTCCATCTCTCAATGTCTTCAAATCCAAATTAAAAACATATTATCTGTTCAATTGAAAGATTCTATTTTGTATAATTTAGTTAAAAAAAAAAAAAAATTAGAAAAAAGGAGCTCTGTACCAGCGCAGCTGAATATATTTTGAATAAAAGCTGCGCTATATAAATTTATTATTATTATTATTATTATTATTATACTTGCTGATTGCTATGGTAGACAGGATCTTGAATTCAAATTCATTTCATGGCCCAATTTCATAGAGCTGCTTAAGCACAAAACATAGCTAAGCACAACCAAAAATTGCTTACCAGAATAAGGTTACCGGCCAAAACACCATGTCATATGTACCATTTTTGACTGATATCTCCTGCTCATCTAAATTGCCGAGCAGAAAATTAATAAGCAACATTTTCTGCAAAGGCAGATCTTTGGAATTGAGTCCAATTGTCTTAATTTAACAAAAGTGTAGTAAATATAAGTAAACTTAAATCTTCAAATGCACGTAAGCTCTTCGTAATGAGGAATATTTTATACTTAAAGGGTGTGTACAACATTGGTAGTTTTTGTCAAAGACCAGTATCAACACTTGATGTGACACAACATATACATGATAACAAATCTTTGAAAATTTCAGCTAAATCAGTCTACGGAGTCATGTGAAAACAGTGAAAAACCCCATTACATGTTTTAGTGTTTTCAAACATCGGATTTTATCACCAGTGATAAAGACTAATTGTTTTACTAATTTCCTAAAAACTATGGCATTTCAAGCAAAACTATTTCAAGAGAAGTTTTCCACCATGACCATCTTTATACCATGTAAGTTATGTGCAATATTTGTGAACATGTATATTTTTAATCTCACCAATGTTGTACACACCTTTGATTTGTGTACTTTCAAGCTCTTTGGAAGGATTTGGAAGTTTTCCAATTAAGTTACAGTTATTACTATTGTTATGACTATTGTGTACTCAATTCTTATTTTTAGATGTAGAGGAGAAGACAGTTGGGTATTACTCACCACAAGAAGAGAACCTGAATATTACTAACATTGAATGGCCAGGTAAGATACTCATGTCATCGTATCAAATTCAAGATCCTCCTCATTTACAAATCTCGTAATGGACAACTCCATCCTAGATCAAAGAACTCATCACAACCAAACTGCAAACTTCCTCCATACATCATAATCAGCACACCTGCAACTAGCTCCTGGTCCTATCATTATTGGTGGTGAAAGGCTTGAGTACTAGAAATGAAATGTTGTTTTATTTTAATTTTTACATCTGTTATAGGTCTTTAAAACAATCTGAGGAACAATCATTTTTGTCACATTTTCTGGAGCTTTATTATTCTGTCTTCTCTCATGAAAATGTTAAGGATTTAGTTTTTTAATATTTCGATGCCCAAACACCAAATGGTATCAGAAACACTGAATTTCTAGAACAGTTATTTGAAGTCTTTTGCATCGTATTTGTGGGGGATGTATCTGCTCTTTGTTATTCAGTATTAAGAGAACTTGTTTGTGTTTCTTCAGGTGGAAAGGCCCCCAAAGATGCCACCACTGTGGAAAATATTACTCAGACCATCTCCCCAGCATACATCTATATAGCAACTGGTTTATCAGGTGGTGGAATCATCTTTGTGGTAGTCCTGTCCATTCTGATGGTCATCTACAGGCAGAGATCGTAAGTCTCTAATTAGTAGAACTGTTTGTCTTTCAACCACTTCAAATTGATATCAAGAACTCTTTACCATGCCTCTAAGTCTCTAACCTCAGGTAAAAATTGTGTCAAATGCCACTGTGTTTGATACCCTGTGTAATTTTTGTATAAATTTTGTGTAAAAAAGCGTTTGATGACATCATGATTCAAGTATATGGTTCGTACATTTTTGTACAGAGAATTTTTTAGTTCATTCCTGAATTTTGATGATATTAAATCATAACGGCATTGAATTTGGATCTTTTGACTGACACAAAATTCCTCTCTGGAATGTACAGAGCTAATTGTTGTTGATGGTCGGATGACGTTAAGTTTCAAATTTTTCTCTGGAAGAGTGTCAAATAAAATTGCATTGGACACCACTTTAACGTGAGGTTAGAGACTTGCATGGGACCCCATCTATTGGGAAATGAGTGCATCACAAAACTGAGTTTGACCCTGGAGCCCCTCTTTAATGAACATGAAATTTTGAACTTGAAATGTTGACCTTCTTGTCACACTTTGGGTCACACATTCATGGCATGACCCACTTCTGAAACTTGTTGTTTTCGTTCTTTGCAAGCAGAGCATTTCGTCGTGCTATGCCAGGCTACCTTGGGGTCATGCTGTTTGGCTGTGCCCTTCTCTACTGCACGGTGGTTCTACTTGGTATGGACAGCAGTTTCGTGGGCAATGATTACTTCACTTTTACATGCAAGGTAAGAAGATTACACATTTGGTTTTATTCAACCATCTCAAGAATTCCATTGGTGACAAGTCTTTAGTTTAAGAGTTAATCGATCACTAAATATAAATAATTAAGATGACATGTTGATATTGAAAATGAATACTCACATGAAAACTTCAGTAGCAATGATTGATTGACGTACACCCTGGATAGGGGCAAAACAGTCATTGTCTCATCATACTCGAAATGTCTATACATGTAAACCTTCAATTTCGGACACAAATTTACAACACTTGCCTATGAACTTGTGATGTCATGACGCTTGAGTCTAGAGCCTCTGTATGTTTGTTTGCCATGCCAAACCAGAGTAACTTTATTTGAAGTGATGATAATTGAGTATATCTTAACCTTTCAAACCAACAGTTGTGTTCAGTGACACTCACTATTGGATTTGCTTGTGCGTATGGTGTGCTATTTGCCAAGATCTATCGTGCTCACAAACTGCTGGTGATGAAGACTAACCTGTGGAAACCGGTAGGGAAAACTGCATTCTTTAAATGGTGTTATAACTGCAAGGAGAAGATGATTTGAAAGTGTTTTACATTCTTAGACTGTTGTTTGATAATTACTTTATAAGGCTCTTTCTTAAACCATGGCCTGGGCTTGGGCTTGGACTTTGGCTCCTGCGGTTATTTAGAATAATCGGCTTTCCTTCTGGGGCTTCAATGAGGCAATTGGCCCCCAAGCTGGAGCCCGAGCCCAAGCCAAAGTTTAAAAAACAAAGGGCAAATGATATTATATTTCTGGCCAAACAACTTCTTTTAGAGTAATGAGAATTATTTAATTTATTTTGTTTTATGTATTCATGTATTAATCAAAGCCAAGATCAATGTTTTTTTCTTTTCCTTTAAAACCTAAATACTATTGGATGTCATTCTCTGCAGGATCCACATGGTGGCCACATGGGGCGAACTTTGTTGATTTTTTTAGTTGTTGATATCGTCGCCCTTGTGGTGTGGATAGTTGTCTACCCCATGCAGTCAAGTGTTGTAACTGTGGGATCCAGGGTGAGTGACATCTCCTGGATTTTTATTTTGTAATCATTAGTGGCCGTTGTGGAAAGGTTCCCCATAGACATGCTGTGCAAATAAATTGCTACAAATAAAAGAGGCCATACTATTGTCACTTCTGGCCTTAGTCTTCAATGCCATGGTGCAGCTTACCGTGGAATTTTGTGCTTACCCATAACATCAGGCACTTTACAGGACGCAGCAAGCGCAGAATTCTGTGCTAAGCAGAACCATGAACTTTGGCCAACGCGGCTGGTTTCACAAAAACTGTCTGTAACTGCATAAGTCCACTTGCGCAACATTTATTGCTTAACATTTATGTGCAGCACTATAACCACAAGAATTCTTGCATAAGTGGACTTGCAGTTGCAGTTTTGTAACAGGTCTCAATAGCAGAAAATGGCTGTAGGAATATTCAGATATTTTAACAAGAACTGCTCCAGGGAGTGGCTAAGGGGTTTGGATGGCATGAATTATTACCCTGGGTGGGTGGATAGTTAGCCAGGTGTTTCAAAACTGATAGATACATGAAATCTACAATTCCTGTTTTAGCCAAACTTTTGTAAATCTTAATATAGGTGCAGTGAGAACTTTGTTGTATTTTTATGCCTACTCTTTTTAACTGGTATGTAAAAAAAAAATATTTTTGTAAAGTGTAAATGTGGTTATTTCAGCTGCTCTTTTGTAGCTGCCTACCTCGCGTTTTTTATATGAATAAACCAGAATAATAAAAAATAATAAAAAGTAGTTGACCAGAGAAAGAATTCCATCCCTCCCAAGGTAAAAGGTTACAAGCCAAAATACCAGTTCATGGAATTTAGATTGTTTTGGTAATTATTTGCGACTTGGATAAATAAGTATATTTAATTTGTAAAAGTGAAAACAAATCCAGTTTGTGATGATGTTAATTTATACTGAGGTATCATGTTATTTTGATCTTCAGGATAATTTTGATGAGAACACCCTGTACAATGACATTGTAGAGTTTTGTAACAAGGATAACTCTGTCTACTTCATTGTGGGTCTGTTTGTGTTCCATGGACTCGCTCTCCTACTTGGTAAGACTTATTTCTGAGCCATACATTTTATTCTTCCTGCATATACACATTCGCTCAGGATTTTATATCTCAAAAACGTGACCACCTTTTGAAATGAAATTCTCACATGTTAGTTTTATTGTATATGTATCAACATTTATATAGGATTAAAACAATATAACAGTTCCAAAAACCAAAAGTATACTTAATTGCCTTTAAGCGAAACATATCCCTGGTCAGTGGTTTGGATACCTTGTAGAGGAGTGGGTATTTGTGAGGTGTGCTCTATTGGTATTGATACAGGATCTAGGCAGGTCACCTGGCTTCTAAATGTAAAATACTTTTATTATGATTGCCAGGAGCTTTCCTTGCCTATGAAACTCGTGAGCTGAAGATTCTGTCACTCAATGACATCTTTAGTACTGGTATCGCCGTGTACTGTGTGGTCACACTCAGCGTTGTCAGTGCACCATTGTCATTCATTCTGAGTAACACACCAGAGATCTCCTTTGCTGTTATTGGCTCACTGATGTGGTGCGCCGTCACTCTCTTGTTGATAATTGTCTTCATACCCAAGGTTTGTGTTATAATAATAATAATAATGTATAGTTTTATATAAGGTACTCAAGGCTCTTGAACAGAAACATTTTAAGACAGTTTTTTGTTGTTGAAATTTTGAGACCCATTTATAATCATAGCTCCTATTAGGATTTACATGGTGCAAAGGTCGAAGCAATAATCCTTAAGTGTCTTGCTTAAGGACACAGGTGTCATGACCGGGACTTGAACCCACACTCTTCTGATCCAAAACATCAGAGATCGAGTCCAGTGCTCTTAACCGCTCAGCCATGACACGCCACTGTTTAAGCTTGTGTCACAATTTGGCCCTGTCTTTGTTTTTATTCTTATTGTCAACAATTATTGCACCAACGACATCATACTAGTCTACTAGTTTAAGTATGTGCAATATTTTATCTGCCTTTTGTAACTTTGTAACTTTTTGATCTTTGAAGTGTTTTTAAACTTGAGTGAGCATTGTAATTTCTTCTTTTTGGAGATTTATACAGTTTCTTATGTCTTATGACTTATATTTCTCAAACCACTTGACCCCAACAGTTGATGTCATTGCGCCATACCTTCAGCGAGAAGAAGGATATGAACTACCGGACTGATGATGAAATATATGAAGATGAGGTGGACGAGGAGACAAAACTGCATCACAAAATTGATGAGGTAAAAAAAGATTTTCACAATTATTGCTCATTTCAGGAAGATGTCAATTTCTGTAGAAAAGATACACATAAAGTAGGGTAACATTGCAACAGTGAGACAAGGTCATATAATGAGGCATGAACTTGTTACAAGTGACAAGGTCAAACTTGTTTTTAATCAATGTGTGTATGTATACACAAGACTGTTACATCAACTTTAAAACAGCATCAGTTTTTTTAAAGCTTAATCCTCAAGTTGTTTCAATATTTTTAATCCTTGGACCTACAGTATTTGAGTGTTTGTTTTTTTACTCGTAATTATATTTTGATCATTGTTAAGTGACCCTTCCAGCTACAGCTGTTGATCATTTTGCCTTTGAATGCCTATAAATATGTAATTTTTGAGCTAAATTTTATTTCATTAATGCTTCCCAATGATTGTAGGTTGACAGACAAATTGATATTGTCAAGAGCGAAATTAATCAACGCACTAAGTATGGCCGTCAGGGAAACAAGCGGGGTTGTGGCCTGTGGTGCCTGGGCCACTTCATTGGTTGTAACTGCGGCCAGAGGTCCAGCGAGGTGGCTGAGATTATTGCTGCAGTTGGCGGAGAGGACAGCACTGAGAGTCGAACCCTGGCCTATGACAACAAGGGGCTCCAAGTCTCTGACTGGAATCTGGATGAAGCTGCTCATGCATCATCCAATAACGGCGATGTTGCCACTGGAAATAGAATCCCAACAGTCTCAACTGAGATTGAAGATGCAGACACCTCTGATATTACAGTAGCAGTGGAGGCGTACCATGAACCACCAAAGTACTTCACAGTTGTTGCTCAGAAAGCTGCTGTAGCTGAGAAGGCCACTGCAGCAACAGGTGGTGATGGTGGTCTTGCAGCAGGTGTTGCTGCAGTTGCTGGTGTTGCTGCTGGCGTTGCTTCTCAAGCTGCTCAAAATGGCGGCAAAACACCACATGATGAAGAGACTAAAGAGGACAACCATGAAGCGTATCAACATGACGATGGTGGTCAAGATAAACAGGAGCCCAATGGAAACAACACGCCCCCTATCAGCATGCAAGGTAATCATACCCTAAGAGATGAACAAGATGCTGATTACATAGAAAGTACAATGATGTAATATCTAAAAGCTCTTGATCAAAATGTTGACCCCCTTGCACCAAGATGTCACCTGCAGCCACTGTCTGCCGCACTCACCATAAAGGGAGTCATGTTGACCCCCTTGCACCAAGATGTCACCTGCAGCCACTGTCTGCCGCACTCACCATAAAGGGAGTCATGTTGACCCCCTTGCACCAAGATGTCACCTGCAGCCACTGTCTGCCGCACTCACCATAAAGGGAGTCATGTTGACCCCCTTGCACCAAGATGTCACCTGCAGCCACTGTCTGCCGCACTCACCATAAAGGGAGTCATGTTGACCCCCTTGCACCAAGATGTCACCTGCAGCCACTGTCTGCCGCACTCACCATAAAGGGAGTCATGTTGACCCCCTTGCACCAAGATGTCACCTGCAGCCACTGTCTGCCGCACTCACCATAAAGGGAGTCATGTTGACCCCCTTGCACCAAGATGTCACCTGCAGCCACTGTCTGCCGCACTCACCATAAAGGGAGTCATGTTGACCCCCTTGCACCAAGATGTCACCTGCAGCCACTGTCTGCCGCACTCACCATAAAGGGAGTCATGTTGACCCCCTTGCACCAAGATGTCACCTGCAGCCACTGTCTGCCGCACTCACCATAAAGGGAGTCATGTTGACCCCCTTGCACCAAGATGTCACCTGCAGCCACTGTCTGCCGCACTCACCATAAAGGGAGTCATGTTGACCCCCTTGCACCAAGATGTCACCTGCAGCCACTGTCTGCCGCACTCACCATAAAGGGAGTCATGTTGACCCCCTTGCACCAAGATGTCACCTGCAGCCACTGTCTGCCGCACTCACCATAAAGGGAGTCATGTTGACCCCCTTGCACCAAGATGTCACCTGCAGCCACTGTCTGCCGCACTCACCATAAAGGGAGTCATGTTGACCCCCTTGCACCAAGATGTCACCTGCAGCCACTGTCTGCCGCACTCACCATAAAGGGAGTCATGTTGACCCCCTTGCACCAAGATGTCACCTGCAGCCACTGTCTGCCGCACTCACCATAAAGGGAGTCATGTTGACCCCCTTGCACCAAGATGTCACCTGCAGCCACTGTCTGCCGCACTCACCATAAAGGGAGTCATGTTGACCCCCTTGCACCAAGATGTCACCTGCAGCCACTGTCTGCCGCACTCACCATAAAGGGAGTCATGTTGACCCCCTTGCACCAAGATGTCACCTGCAGCCACTGTCTGCCGCACTCACCATAAAGGGAGTCAAATTGTACTTAAAAGTTATGGCAAGTTGTTAAATGCCACCTTGTCTAAAATGCACGGTATGTGTAACACACAGGGACATTGACTACAAAAAGGCGCAACCCAGATTATTGTGATGATGACATCAGGGGAATTGGGTCAATAGGGCAACTATATGATGTAAAATGCAAACAGCCATTCATCAAAAACTGACTTTGTCAAGAACAAAATACTATAATATAAACAGAGTTTTATAAAAGGAATAAAGTTATTTTCAAATAATTATGTAAGTTTCAAAAACCTGATGATCAAATAATTGTTCATTGATAGCACAATGCTGTATTATTTATTGACTTATTAAAATATGTGTTTATTGATTACACTTTCTTAATACAAAATGTGTTGATCTAATGTGACGTTTCATGCTCAAAACCAGACACTTCCTGCCAAAACTCAAAACTGAGTTTATTTGCTCATCAATTAGATGAGATTATAAGATATATTTTAAAACTTATTGAGGCCTAATTTGAGATTTCTCAACATATCGATTGTTTAGGCCATCACTGTTTCGGTTCTATTCCCATTGTACCTAAGCGTCTGATTTTGCTGTGGGGCGTCACAAATTATGATTCCTTAAAAGCACAGTTCAACTTACGGATGTTTTATAGATAGGTTAATCTCTGATAAGCTTCTAAATTCAGTATTACTTGTGTCATGGTAAACTTTTTTTAAGGTAAATAAAATATGTTGATGAATAATTATTTAAAAAAGCACGAATTGAGTATCGGAGGCTGAAAGGGAATTAACCCTTGAAATATTTATATAACTTGTCAGATTCGATCAATTCATGTTTTTTATGTCTGAAATATTCCTACTTATTCGTAAATTTTTATAATATATTTTATTTTAACCCAACTTCCTAAATTCAGTCAGGTACCATCACTTGATGAAATATTTCTTGAAAACTATAGGAATGGAATGAATGTATTTTTCCAATAACCGATGATGTACCATTTGATCCTTTTATGATATGTTTCTTGATAACTAGAAGATTGGAATGAATGTACTCTTCCACAAACCAATGGAGTACCATCCCTTTATGATATGTTTCTTGATAACTAGAAGATTGGAATGAATGTACTCTTCCACAAACCAATGGAGTACCATCCCTTTATGATATGTTTCTTGATAACTAGAAGATTGGAATGAATGTACTCTTCCACAAACCAATGGAGTACCATCCCTTTATGATATGTTTCTTGATAACTAGAAGATTGGAATGAATGTACTCTTCCACAAACCAATGATGTACCATCCCTTTATGATATGTTTCTTGATAACTAGAAGATTGGAATGAATGTACTCTTCCACAAACCAATGGAGTACCATCCCTTTATGATATGTTTCTTGATAACTAGAAGATTGGAATGAATGTACTCTTCCACAAACCAATGGAGTACCATCCCTTTATGATATGTTTCTTGATAACTAGAAGATTGGAATGAATGTACTCTTCCACAAACCAATGGAGTACCATCCCTTTATGATATGTTTCTTGATAACTAGAAGATTGGAATGAATGTACTCTTCCACAAACCAATGGAGTACCATCCCTTTATGATATGTTTCTTGATAACTAGAAGATTGGAATGAATGTACTCTTCCACAAACCAATGGAGTACCATCCCTTTATGATATGTTTCTTGATAACTAGAAGATTGGAATGAATGTACTCTTCCACAAACCAATGGAGTACCATCCCTTTATGATATGTTTCTTGTAATTTAGAGAATTGGAATGAATGCACTCTTCCACAAACCAATGGAGTACCATCCCTTTATGATATGTTTCTTGTAATTTAGAGAATTGGAATGAATGTACTCTTCCACAAACCAATGGAGTACCATCCCTTTATGATATGTTTCTTGATAACTAGAAGATTGGAATGAATGTACTCTTCCACAAACCAATGGAGTACCATCCCTTTATGATATGTTTCTTGATAACTAGAAGATTGGAATGAATGTACTCTTCCACAAACCAATGATGTACCATCCCTTTATGATATGTTTCTTGATAACTAGAAGATTGGAATGAATGTACTCTTCCACAAACCAATGATGTACCATCCCTTTATGATATGTTTCTTGATAACTAGAAGATTGGAATGAATGTACTCTTCCACAAACCAATGGAGTACCATCCCTTTATGATATGTTTCTTGTAATTTAGAGAATTGGAATGAATGCACTCTTCCAAAAACCAATGATGTACCATCCCTTTATGATATGTCTCTTAAACACGGTAGAGGATTGGAATGAATGTACTCTCCCAATAACAAATGATGCACCATCCCTTTATGATATGTTTCTTGTAAACTAGAGGATTGGAATGAATGCACTCTCCCAATAACCAATGATGTACCATCCCTTTATGATGTTTCTTGTAAACTAAAGGTTTTGGAATGAATGTACTCTCCCAATAACAAATGATGCACCAGGCCCTTTATGATATGTTTCTTTAGAGGATTGGAATGAACCACTTTTCAAATGTACCATCCCTTTATGATATGTTTTTAGAAAACTAGGAAAGGGGATCAATGTAGTTTCCCCCAGGGGGAGGGGGGACCTCAACTGTAGATGTAAGTCTCAATAAGATGTATGTATATAGGAAAGAAGTGTTTATATTATTAACAAACAAGATGTTTGTCAATACTTGCCATGAGGATGTAAAGTAATTTATTGATGAATTGGTTGAATTGTTAAGTGATAATTTAAAATTATTGAATAAGTGTTGTATACACATATCTAGAGAAGAATTGTTCAAGTAGCTCTTGTTTTAAAAGGGGCCTTCAGACTTCAGCTCTGGCGGCTCAAATATTATAGAAGATGTATCTGGTGTTTTGAGATTGATGAAGGAGTATAGTTTAGGCTGTGGTTTAGGTTTTATGTGAGATTACAAATGACACAACACTGGTGTTAATGAAAGTGTTGGAACATGCTGCTCATTTTGAACCAATTCTGTTACATTAGAAATGATGTTGCTGTTATCATCACGCTATCAATGTCTTTGAAGTCAGATTAAAATTAATGAATGTTTCATCATGATGATGTAACCATTTTATTTTTCTTCAAACCAGAGTAACCAAAACAAGGCAAACAGGACTATATGAAATCAGCATTAGAACTTTCATTGTCACTGTGGGGTGGGCATCGGGGACCCGACTGTTGCAGCAAAGTCAATTATGTCAAGGTGTCTAATAGGCCCTAACATTCTCAGGTTGGTCTTAATTTAACAGTTTTGTTGATGTACCCAGTTCTGTACATCTTTACAGACTTAAGGAAAGTAACAAGAAATTCATGCTGTGCCAAGATGATCGAATTAATAATAATAAAAATTTGCACAAAGATGTGTTCTACCTCGTGATTGAGTTCGTCAAGGATTTGTTATGTTATATAATTTGTTTGTATGTGGGGTTTTTTGCCGTTTTTTAAAGTTATAATTAATATTGGTTTTATTTTTTTATATTACTTTTTGCAGGTTTTATGTTTTGTTTGTTTTTCAATTTTAATTTTCTTGTTTTTTGTTAATTGTTTTATTTATGATTTGTTTTATTATTTTAATTATTGATTTGAGTTATTTGTTGTTATTTTTTGTTTCGTTTCATAGTTGTTTTTGTTTTTTGTTTGTTCTGAGTTTGAGAATAAGGCTACTTTGAGGGGTTGGGGTCAGGGGTGATGCCGTCTGAAAAAAAATACATAAAATTAATATTAAAAGAAACTTCGTTGAGCTCCTAGAGTAATAAGTTATGGCTAAACTGTGAAATCTCTAAAGAAATGTTGGTTGTCCCAGGAGCACTGAATAGAATGCATACCACGACAACTTGGAAGACAGATTTCACTAAAAGTACTAAATATCAAATCAAGCAAGGACCAAATCGAGTCTGGAAATAAAAAATATCTGCAACCCTCTCAATAGTTGAGTATACTATAGAACTGTCATTGTAATATGGGGACCAGACGACGTTGCCAACAGAGTGAAGTCTGTAGCGAATGAGAAGTAAAAGCTAAACAGGTCGGCTGCCCTTGATGTTGACTATTTTCAGTTGAAAATTAAATTACACACAATCCGTCTGTAAATTTAGCGGGGGAAAAAATCAAATTATGATTTTTCTAATGGTTTATGCTTATTCTATTTAAATGAAACTTATAAAACACCAACGCCGAAAACTGCAGGTTTCTATAGTTACAGTGTAACAAAAAACTGCCATATTTATACATACGTCAATAGCTGAAGAAGTGTCAAACCTGAGGAAGATAAATTATTATGTAACATAGCTTCAAACCAGACGTTGATCATCTCAATGTGAGTCAAGAAAAGGGCCATGGAAACGAGCAAATTGGAGAGTACATCAGGTACGTGAATTAAATTCAATTTGTAGACATAATGTGCACGCGTTCAATGATAAACAACATTACAGGGCGCCCTCTGTAGTATTGTTTTCGCATAGGTCCTTTTCGATTGACAATAGATCGATCCATTAAGCCCCGCCTCCTTACGAGTTGACCAATCACAGCCGCGAAACCCGATCACCGTTAGTGCAAAGATCACCAAACGGCTCAAATGGTGATCAGATTTCGCGGTTGTGATTGGTCAATGAGAAATGGGCGTGGCTTAATGGATCGGTGTATTGTTGATACCCAGGCAGCGACGTTAAACTTGGAACCAATGTAGGCCAGGACACATCTACGGAAGCCGGATAGTGCCAGAAAATAAGAAGTGAAATAATTTTTTATGAGCACGAGAATATTTTTTTGAACCATTTATCGTCTGGCCGCCACTTAATTAAGTGGCGGCCGCCACTTATTAAGTGGCGGCCGGCACTTAATTATCCGGCACCGCCACTTAATTATCTGTACCACACGTTCTTTATTTTGCGGATTTTAAGAAAAAAGAACGTGTGGTACAGATAATTAAGTGGCGGCCGCCGTATAATTAAGTGGCGGCCGCCGGATAATAAGTGGCGGCCGCCGGATAATTAAGTGGCGGCCGCCGGATAATAAGTGGCGGCCGCCAGATAATTATGTGGCGGCCGCCAGATAAATGGTACAAAAAAAATATTCTCGCGCTCATGAAAAATATATTTCACTTCTTATCTCCTGGCACTAACCCTAACCCTAACCCTTCCGTTCAATGCAATTGTTCTCATTAATATTAACGCCAAGAATATAAGTCACCTTTCTAAATGAAGATCTGAGGAGAAATGACTGCAGTCAAGCCAAGGAAAAAACTATTGAACTATTGAAAGATCTAAGAATTAAAATCTTATTTTAAACTAAACGCAGTTGAAGAAATGGAAGGCAAAAGCCACAGCTTACCTTGGATGTGACATTGACCCATAATTACAAAAACATTTTTATGAACACGGCGATGTCGATCTTAATGTTTGACTTTTTTAATGATGGAAAATGATAAGAATATAACTACCTTCTTAAAAAAAATAAAAAAGACTGCGTTTAACATTTTTAGACCTCTTTCTCGAGTCATTTTTAAAGTGTCATCACAACACTTGAAAACCAGTCAATATTGCTGTAAACATTTAATATTTATTGGTTCAGTAGCCGCAGGGTTTACTTGCTAACCGGCATCTTGCCTATCTCGCGACCTATGGTAGGAGCGTCAGAATAAAGCATGTAACGCATTGTCTGTGGTTTACATCCTATTGATCAAACGACCGTCCCACAATGCAAGTGGATTTCTTTGCCTTGTCAGAATAAAAACTGGGCCTGGCAAGCACCAACGCGGTAGCTCGGTTCGATAAGGCGCTGGTACTATCTCAGAATTCTTAACCGCGGGTCGCTACTGGTTCTTGGTTCGGTTGCCGGCTCCCCCCAACATTACGAAACGAGGCAATTTTACTGGGACTGGCACCAGGATGGTTTGGGAGCCGCCTTGTTTACCCTGAGGGGGGAGGGCCTGCGGTTCCAGGGAGTCGAATGTAAATTCCTGAAGGGGATAAACCCATAATTGCGGCTCCTGAATGCCTGACAATCACCGAGTAACTTTTTGTTTATTTTATTTTATTTGTATTAATTTTTTTAATTCAATTGTTGTATCATCCAAACAATAACATCAATGACATTCAAATGACATTCATAATATTAAAATGCATGGTTTCAGTTGGCATGGTTTGCAGTACTCAATCTAAAGAATTCCGAAAAAACCCTAACCCTAACCCTAACCTAGACCCTAACCCTAACCCTAGACCCTAACCCTATACCCTAACCCTAACCCTAGACCCTACCCTATACCCTAACCCTAACCCTAACCCTAGACCCTAACCATATACACTAACCCTTAGCTAACCCTAACCCTAACCTAGACCCTAGACCCTAACCCTAACCCTAACCCTAATCCTAACCCTATTTTATTTGTATTTTTTTTTTTTTTTCAATATTGTTGTATCATCCAAGAAACAATAACATCAATGACATTCAAACGACATTCAAATGACATTCATAATATTAAAATGCATGGTTTCAGTTGGCATGGTTTGCAGTACTCAATCTAAAGAATTCCGAAAAAACCCTAACCCTAACCCTAACCTAGACCCTAACCCTAACCCTAGACCCTAACCCTATACCCTAACCCTAACCCTAGACCCTAACCCTATACCCTAACCCTAACCCTAACCCTATACACTAACCCTTAGCTAACCCTAACCCTAACCTAGACCCTAGACCCTAACCCTAACCCTAACCCTAATCCTAACCCTAATTCTAACCCTAACCCTACCCTTACCCTAACTCTAACCCTAAACCCTATACCCTATACCCTATACCCTAACCCTAACCCTAGACCCTATAGACCCTAACCCTAACCCTTACCCTTACCCTAACTCTAACCCCAACCCTAGACCCTAACCCTAGACTCTAACCATAGACCCTTGACCCTAACCCTAGACTCTAACCATAGACCCTTGACCCTAACCCTAACCCTAACCTAGACCCTATTTTATTTGTATTAATTTTTTTTAATTCAATTGTTGTATCATCCAAACAATAACATCAATGACATTCAAACGACATTCAAATAACATTCATAATATTAAAATGCATGGTTTCAGTTGGCATGGTTTGCAGTACTCAATCTAAAGAATTCCGAAAAAACCCTAACCCTAACCCTATACCCTAACCCTAACCCTAACCTAACCCTTAGCTAACCCTAACCCTAACCTAGACCCTAGACCCTAACCCTAACCCTAACCTAACCCTTAGCTAACCCTAACCCTAACCTAGACCCTAGACCCTAACCCTAATCCTAACCCTAATTCTAACCCTAACCCTACCCTTACCCTAACTCTAACCCTAAACCCTATACCCTATACCCTATACCCTATACCCTAACCCTAACCCTAGACCCTATGACCCTAACCCTAACCCTTACCCTTACCCTAACTCTAACCCCAACCCTAGACCCTAACCCTAACTCTAACCCCAACCCTAGACCCTAACCCTAGACTCTAACCATAGACCCTTGACCCTAACCCTAGACTCTAACCATAGACCCTTGACCCTAACCCTAACCCTAAACCCTAAATCCTAACCCTATGGGGGGGGGGGGGCACAGAATCTCCGGGGGGGGACACAGAATCTCCTGCCAAACCGGGCAAAGACGACCCCACACATGCATGTTCTGTACAAGACTGTATGTCGAAATAGCGTCCTTGCAGCAGTATACTACGTGGTTCGTTTGCTTTTGCAACCGTGTACGCAATGACGAAAACTGTAGAGACTTGTCTCACCCCTGGTTCAATTTATGGTGACGGTCGTTATCGGGATTGTTGTGTTAAGCACCAAGTTGCGTGTGGTTTGAGCTGGCCTTGAATTCAGTACCTTACATCATTGCCAGGCAGAAAAATGATGGCGTCCGCACGAGTTTTAGGAGCTTTAAGAGCTGTTTCCCGTACAACTTTGACTTCTGCATCGGGTATGTATAAATACAAAAGAAAAGGGACGTTAAACTAAAACAAGTGGATTCATTTTTACTTCAAATTTTGTGGTTTAAAATGTTAATATTTCGTAGGATAATAATGCCGGTAGGTGTGTAAAAAGACGTCTGTTTTGCTATTTTTTGCTAGTGTAGTAGCCTACTAGTAGTAGTAGCTGTGCTCTCTGCATGCAGTAGTGGCTAGTCTGATCAACTGGGTCCGAAGTTATTTTGTTTTAAGTCTAAAATTCTAACGAGTAATACTTCAGTCACCCAATATCACATCAGTTGAAAGTGTGGACAGGTCATGGATGGAGGGAAGTCATGGAGGGTAGCCATGGATGATGGAGTGAAATGCTCAGTTTTGACAATTTTTTTATCTTTTGTCTCTACCTGTAAAATTGGCCCATTATTTGTTACAAAGTTAAGACTTTAAAGTTAATAATAAGTGAATAATTGACCCTCACCTCGGACTAGGTGTATGAGTAATAGATGATTGTTTTGGTTGTACAGTACCCATACACCGATGTGTTTTAATCACTGGGTACTCTGTACTTTCCTGATTCCTGTGAAAAAAATCCACAGGCATATTACTCTAGTGGGATTCGAACCCATGACTTTTGCCATTTTAGAGTAGATCATACAGATGTCTACTCTTAGTCTTACCACAAAACTACCGCGATTGCCTGGTAGCTAGAGGCATGTAATGATACATTAGTCGTGAAACGTTTTGTTCAAAGTGTAAGGTCAAGGAGCATGATTTGTGTGTTCTTCCAACTCTGACATGTCTGACCGAATACCAGTCAACTCGCCCCCCAGCAAAGTCGCCCACTACAAAGTCGCCCCCCCAGCAAAGTCGCCCACTACAAAGTCGCCCCCCAGCAAAGTCGCCCACTACAAAGTCGCCCCCTCACTTACAAAGTCGCCCCCTGTCAAAGTCGCCCCTCACAAAGTCGCCCCCTGACAGAGTCGCCCACCAACAAAGTCGCCCCCTAACAAAGTCGCCCAAGAAGATTTCACTAAGTGAGGGCGCCCTTTGTTAACGGTTTAGATTCAACCATTGGAGATTCCAGGCTTGGCGAATGCTTTGTCTTTTCGAGAAAACTCTCCGCTTTTGTCGAAATGTTACCGCTAGATAACTAATGTTCTTTTTTTAAACTTTGAATTGGCCTTCTAATAATTATGTAAATCTGAATCGAACATAGACAGTTTTCTGAATTAAATTAAGCATGCTGTGCATAATTTTTAATCCATACCATAAACATATTTTTATACCTGATATTTTTAGTTAATATTTTTAATCAATTTGTTTTAACAATAAACAGTTGTTATGACATGTTCAGTGATTTTGTCTGTAGGCCTAGTGTTTGAATCAAGGCCAGTTTGAATTTCCCCAGTGTGGGATAATAAAGTTTTATCTTATCTTATCAAAATACATCAGTGATCGACTAATTAGGGTTTTAATTAAAGTAGGCAACCTGTCAACTTATCACAACAATAAAACTTCAAATAATGTATCAAAACACATCAGTATTAGAGTTAACATAATTTTATTCAGTTAAAAAACATATAGACTATAAAAAAAAAAAGGTTTTGAATTAAAAAACCAATTAGAACTTTATTTAAAAACAAATAAATAACCACCATAACTTTTAATAAATTCGCGAATAAAATTTAGTTTTTTATATGTAAGCACAAGTAAATAAAACAAGGGGGAAAATTATCAAGTAAATAACCACCATAACCTTATAATGTTGAGAATTAACGGGAATAAACATACATGTATGCAAAATCAAATTAGTTACGATGAGTGTCCCAGAAAAGACGCCGCGGTTATCAAGTAGCCCATAATGTTTTCAATTACCATTGCACAAAAATTTGCTTCAACATGGAGGGAAATTTTTTTTTTAACAAATTGGGTTTGAAGTTTACATCAAAAATCTCAAGACTTTCGCAAAAGAGTTAGTTTTCATTTTAAAGTTATTGGGTGCAGGTTTTAACTTCGAAGTGTTTTAACAAAGCAAAAGGAACAGCGGACTGTTTAAATAACGAAAAACAAACGATACAATAAAATAAGTAAAATACATGGAAACACCTCTTACAAAGGACAACGTATGTGCCAGTAAAGGGGCTGTAATTTCCAGCTTACTCGTACAGCCATAACTCATGTTTAATTTGAATGCAAAGAAGTTGAAATTCGTTGCCCATAAACGAAAAAGAAAACGCAAACTAGCAACAAAACCATGTTCGCTTCAATGAGTCTTAATTTGAATGCATCAATTGTGAATACGTAGTAGAAATTCAACTTAAGAATGGTCAAAGTGTAGTCTTGAATGCCTATAAACGAAATTGAATGACCGAAGCGAATCTGAACGAGAAAAACGAAATCATGTTTGCACAAAAACGAAATTGAATGCATTTAGAGCTAAAAAGAAACCCTAGTTTGAGAGGATTGGGGGAAAATGCGTGAATTTGAACGCATGTTAATGAAATTGAATGAATTTTTGCTGAAATTGGCCGGGAAAATCCTAAAATTAAACGAGTCTAATTTATTAGGCGAAGTTTGATTGAGATTCTACCGATCCATTATGACGAACGAAAGAGATTACGTGAGATAGCGCTTACCAGCCAGCTACAATCAATCTTTAAAGCACAAGTCAAAAAGTTCGACATGACGAAAAAGGGAGGTCATTATAACTTTAAGAAGAACGGGTGGGCACGTAATCTCTTTCGTTCGTCATAATGGATCGGTAGAATCTCAATCAAACTTCGCCTAATAAATTAGACTCGTTTAATTTTAGGATTCTACCTCACCATTATGACGTCACTCCAGAGACCACGTGAGATGTTTAGAGCAAGAACATTTTGACTTGTTAAACATAGATAAGGACTCACAAAAAGGAGTACCAAGAGAACAATACTTACGTCTGGTTCAACTATTTTAATGTAACTCATAGAAAATACACCTCCTTACTAAAATAAGGAGTGAACAAAGGCTACATGACAGTTTTCACTTCTTGTTTATAATTGAAGTAGAAAATGCAGGGTCTCTAATCCATCTGCTTATACTGTCTGTAGATAAAGCCTTGAACGGCTTTTGAAAACTTACAAACAAACGTTTCTCATCACCACGAACATTCTTTGTTCGTTTTAAATATTCTGATAAATTGGTAACAACGCAAAGATCAAGATTTTCTGATAGAATGGGTAAAACAAAATCGGCTTGATGTACTCCTGGTCTACTTTGTTTTAATAAATTTCCCGCTGTAATACGACACTCTGTCAGATATTGATACATCATCAATGCATATTAGATGCAGTGTTTGGGTTCGCTGGGCTGTAACTAGAGCCAACAACGTTACTACTTTCTTACTGAGCACCTTCAAAGAAAGTTCATTTGTATTACCTAACGACTTCAGGAAATTAAACAAAATACCAACATCCCATATAGCTTTATATCTTGGGAACGATGGTCTAGAATTAAACACTCCTTTCATAAATCTTGTGGTTAGAACATGACTACCAAAAGTAACACCATCTATGGGCAAAGTAATTGACGAAATTGCCGACCTGGCACAATTAATGGAACTATAACTGAGTCCTTCGTCAAATAATTCTGTTAAAAATTGTAACGCAATGCCTATATTTGGCTTGATAGGATTTATGCTGTGTCTGCGGCAAAAAGATTCCCATCTTCTGATATACGAAGCATACTGTTTTTGTGTGGAGTTTCTCCACGAAGCCACAATTATTTCAGTTGTCCGAACTGAAATACCTGTTCTTGCAAGTCGCTCCCGGATACATGGCATGCCAGTATAGTGACAGTTTCGATTGAAGTGGGTGCACCGCTGATTTGTTCTGCGGTAGCTGTAATGGGTGCAGAGATGCCGAGATGAGTATTGGCTCTGCTTTCATATCAATTTCGGATACCAGAACTGGGTTGGCCAGTTTGGAACAACCAGAAGTCCCTCTGCCTTGTCGTTGTGTATCTTTTGAAGAACTCTGCCGATAAGGCTAAAAGGTGGGAAAGCATAAAAACTGTAATTGTTCCAAGACAACATAAATGCATCTATCTCAATAGCCTCTGGGTCATGTTTCCACGACACATACGGCTTGACCTGATAGTTTAATCTAGAGGCAAATAGATCAATATTCGGTTCTATAAACCTAGCACTTATTTGGCCAAAAATGTGTGGCTTAAGCATCCATTCCCCATCGACATTCTTTCTTCTTGATTCAATGTCTGCCACTACGTTTTGTTTGCCTGGAATGTGAGCTGCACTAAGCCAAATATTATTGCCTTTAGCCCATTGCCACATCTGGCGTGTGACTTTGTCACACTCTATCGATTTTATTCCGCCCATGTTATTGATGTATGCAATCGCTGTTGTATTATCAATATACAATCGCACATGTGAGTTCATGCATTTCTTCGAAAAGGACTTCAATGCAAAGAAAGAGGCAAGAATTTCAAGAATATTTATGTGAGCATGTGCTTCTTGATGTGTCCAATGACCCCCTGTGCGGTTGTCATTACAAACAGCACCCCATCCTGTAAGGGATGCATCTGAAGTAATAATAACACTTGGTTTTGAGTGTATTATACTTAAATGTCTTGTGGCTTCAGTGGATTTAATATTTGTAATCCACCAATTGAGGTCATTTAACGCCTCTTCTGACAAATTCATTTGAGAATCAAAGTCTCCGTCATTTTGTTGCAGTGCTCTTATTTTGTCTCTTTCGACTTGTCGGTAAAACAGTTGGCCAAACATTACGCCTGGAAAAATTGACACCAGTATGCCAATAACCTGAGCCCTTCTCGTATAAGCACAGATTCTTATATAAACAAGTTTTGACATTTTTCTTTTAGCTTTTTAGCTTTTCAGCTTTCTGTGATGTCGGGGAAATTGACATATCATTCGAGTTAAACACAAAGCCAAGGAAAGTTATTTCCTGTACTGGAATAAAAACCGACTTTGTGTCGTGAATTATGAAGCCTGCTTCGGCCATAAGTTGTTTTGTCGCCACCGTATTATTGTAACATTCCTCGTAAGTTTTTCCCAACAATAAGGAATCATCAATGTATGCAACTGATTGAAACCCTTGGCTTCTGAGAGCCGAGTATATAGGTTCCATTAATTTTGTGAATAAACGTGGAGCGGAAGCAAGCCCATTTGGGAGACAGGTGTACTGATAAAGGGTATCACCAAACTGGAATTTCAGATACTTTTTATGTTCATTTGCAATCGGCACTGAATAATAGGCGTCTCTTAGGTCGATAGATGACATGAAACAACCTTTTGTCATTAAATGTGTTGCAGACTGTAAAGTCTCCATCTTAAAATGATGGTATTTCACATTTTTATTTAACGACTTTAAATTCAATATCGTTCGGTATGTACCGTCTTTCTTCGGCCGCAAAAATATATTTGACAAGAATTCTTCTGGTTCATGTGAAGTTTTCTCAATAACTCCTTTTGCAAGGAGCTTATCAACTTCCTTGTGAACAATTTGTTGTTCAATGTCATTCAAGGCATGTTGCTTTGGTATGAACATTTGTCTCGGTGTGGATTCGAACTCAATTTTGAGTCCTTTTACTATGCTCAAAATAGATTGGTCTGAAGTAATATTACTCCATGATGAAGAATAATTGTGTATTCTTCCTGCAATAAATGAGCTTGCTTTAGCTTCACTGATTTCAGCAATAAATGTGCTAACCTGTGCTATTCTGGAAGAACTTGGCGCATTTACGGGCCTGTCACTGTGCTTTGGCTCCGCCTGTATCCTCGTCCCCGGCTGTGGCTGCTTTTTGCCGATCGATTCCCTTGGTAGGGATGGGAGTAGGACTGGTTGTACTTTTTTGCCGACATTGAACGGCCTGAGTAATGTCTATACCCAAAGTTTTTATTACGTCCATCAGCCTGATGACCAAGTTTATTTCCAACTTTGTTGGTTGTTTTTATGTCATGAACTGCTTTGGTCAATTCATCCCCAAAAAGAAGTTTGGTAATTGGGACCTAAGGAGCGCAGAGGCGCTGGTACTGTGTATTGAGATCGGGACGCATTAGTTCCCTACGTCTCAAGTTTAGCTCAATGTTGGCATTAGCCATTAAAGTTATAGTGTCCGTAGCTAGTTTTACCTCTTCTTTGACACCTTGCTTTTCTAACAACTTCTGTTAGTTGCAGTAGAGGAACAAATGCTGAAACAAGCAATTTTTGAACTCTCAAGAACTTTAAGTCCCGGGTCCGAGTACTAGGCTTGAGTAGCGCCCATATTTCTGGGTTCACTTTCGTTTTTATTAGATTGGTACAATTTTGGGGTCTGCTGTAAGCTTTTTGCTTTTCAGACAGTTTATCATCAGACAACTTTGTCATGGGGATTTTGTCAGTCAAGGTAGCAAGCTTGTCTTTAATTTTGGGTCCAATCTTATCATCTGCTTCATACTCTGTTGGACATCGCCCAAAAGATCGTCACTTGACGAGCCATTTTGTTCATCCTCAGAGAACAGGCGTCTTAGTTCAGCTTCTGTGTCATCAGAATCTGCTTGGTTTGAAACAACCACGACTGATTTCAGCCGTTTGGCTTTCTGCTCGGGCACATTGGTGCTCGAGGAGCTACGCTTGCATTCCTTTCCTTTGTTATTAGTCGCCTCAATGAATTCACTGGTGAATTGGGCAAAGCCCTCTTTCATTGCTTGCATTAAGGTGTTGTTTAACCCTTGCCACGGTTCATTGGGCGTGGACGTAGTGGCAACGCCCTGGAATGGCGTACTGACTGTATTCGGGATAATGTGTAGAGTTTTTGACAATTTTGTCTTACCTTTACACTTCAAAGTCCCTTTTCCCATAACTTCTGCTGGTTGTTTAACTTCCGTTTCGGAAATTTCGGAAAGGTTGGCTATTGAGCCATCTTCCATGGGTAAACCAGAACCCCGTCTCAGAGGTGTCGTTTGCGGAGATAAATCTGAGAAATCCCCGATGTCCAAAAACTATCCATAGCTTGGTTTATTACACCTAAAGAACTAGGCCTATCATGTAAAGGCTAAAACAATTTAGTGCTATAACTCAGTATAATACATAAGCATTGGCCTATGCAACACGGTGTTGGTGAGAACGGAGCAGGAGCGTCCGTTCATCAGCTGGCTAGATTACACAATGATTGTAGCTGGCTGGTAAGCGCTATCTCACGTGGTCTCTGGAGTGACGTCATAATGGTGAGGTAGAACCTATATTTAAAAGAAGCTGCTACAACACAAAGATTAAACACGCTCAAACCCGTCGTGCACGCTCAGAAATCCCGTAGCATTCCTTCTGTAACAGATCTATCTACGTACATTTCGTCTTCCCCCAGTGCTAATTAGGGGGCGACTTTGTTGGTGGGCGACTCTGTCAGGGGGCGACTTTGACAGGGGGCGACTTTGTAAGTGAGGGGGCGACTTTGCTGGGGGCGACTTTGTAGTGGGCGACTTTGCTGGGGGCGACTTTGTAGTGGGCGACTTTGCTGGGGGGCGACTTTGTAGTGGGCGACTTTGCTGGGGGGCGAGTTGACTGGTTTCCGTCTGACCTCGGCCCAATTTTGTGGATTCAGTGGTCAGGGTGGTTAGTATCCAGAACCCGTAATCCTTCCCAGTGGAGGATGATTATTGCAACCATACTATTGAAAATGGGTCCGGAATTGTGGCAGTGACTTGAGAAGACTTCTTTATCTGTAAACTATTTGAAATGGTTTCTTATAAATGGCGCTATCTTTGATTATTACATGTACAAAGCTAGACCCAGTAACCTGAGCGCTCGGACGAGTTCAAATTTCTCAAAGAGGAGTTACAGCGCCCCAGTAACTGGGTCTACATAAAAGCAGGGCCTAAGGGTTGGATGAGCTGATAACTTTGATCAAAAAAACCTGTACTTGTGCTTGTACATCCCTAATTAATGTTTATTCATAAATTTGTTTGCTTTATTCACTTATGCTAAGTTTTATGTGATCTGGCTTTTTCTAACCATACATGTAGCTATTTCTCACTGAATTAAATTGTTTTAAATTTGGTTTTTGTAATTAAGGTTGTCGTTGTGGAACTACGCCAAGGTATTTCTCAATGTCCTCAGTCCTTGCAGGTAAGTGTAAGCTTCAGACATGGATAAACTATTTAGTTGGAAAAGATACTTTACCAGTCACCTTTCAAATTTTTAATTTCTTCAAAACTCTATCTTGCATTTATTTATTTTTTTTCCAGCCACTCTCTTCATGCCAACACCAAACTATCCCAAAACAAGTGTTAGAGTCTGATTTTTTTTTGCTGAAACATGTTTGTGTATCAGATAAAATCCAAAGGCAAATGACTCGAATGGGATTCGAACCCACAACCTTTGCATTGCTAGAGAAGATGTCTTACCACTAGACCACCGAGCTAACCTGGTGGTTAGAGGCAGTTCGAACAACAATGATTTAATAGATGTACATTTTTTGCATCAGGGATAAAGAATATAATTTGTTTTTTTACCCTTACACTGATGTGTATTAGGCACTGAAAAATGGATTGAACATGTTTTGTGCACACTGAAAGCTACTATTGAGCTGCAACTGTTAGATTTCTGTAGCACTGTAGCAGTTTGCTATGCTATAGAAGGGAAATTATTCACCTATTGTTTCATTATTTGTTGTAGTGGACATTATTTTGTGTAACAAATTGAGTTTGATTTATTTTTTTAATTCTGCAGCAAATAAACATATCAACTGTGATGTCAAAGATGGAATTGCTGTATTACGAATGAACTCACCTGACTCAAAGGTAAAGTATAGTCATGTCTTTTAATCTTGTACACAATTGAAATCAGAAGTATTAATATTAATATTAACAATAATAAGAACCAGTCTGTTTCGAGGGTGCATATCAATAAAAATACCAGTCAGAAAATTACACAAGAAAGGTTTAAGCAAAAACACACCGGTAAAAATAAGCAAAATAGTCATAATACCCGATCTTCTTCAAAAGTCCACATCCCTCTTTCTAAAAACCACTTTATCTCAACATTGTATTACGTTCTCTGTTCATAAACACTGGAACAGCCTTCCGTTGTCGCTTTCTGCTTGTAATTCTGTTGATCTTTTTAAACAGAAGCTGAAACATTTCTCTTATTGTTTCCTCATTAACTATTCAGTTTCCAGTATTATTGCTTTGTATGACCTACATGTAGTACGTGTATACACATTGTTTGGTCACCTTTGTCTAGTTGTTTATTGTTAGTTCTTTTTTTTCTGTCTTAAGTTTGTTCCTTGACAAGCCCTGCTTTTCGGGAACATGCCTCTGCATTATCTAAGTCATTGTATCTTGTAATTACTAGTGTTTATGTGGAAACAAATGTTAAAATAAAAGACCACCACAATACTGTCTAAAAAGATACAAGCTTGCATACAATAGCAATCAAAACCATAATAAATCCGAAAAATTGAAAACTCACTGCACATCACCAAATGCTTTCCTAAAAAGGAATTTTTTAAGATGGGATTTTAAAAGACCTTGTAGGTCAAATTTACAAATATTATTATGGCAAAGTATTCCATAAATTTGGCACCGCTGAATAAAAAGCATGGTTTCCTAACGTAGCCAGCATTTTGCCATTTATATATTCTAAGTAAGTAGGAGCAAGGTCATGTAAACTGTGAGTAAAATCTTCAATTTTGATCACCAGTGTTTATCTTTGTTGTTGTTTGCAGGTGAATACCTTGTCTAGAGAGTTCAATGCAGAGGTAGAGCAAGTAATGACTGATGTATTAATCAATGATGGAGTCAAAGGCATCGTTGTTATCTCATCTAAACCAGATTGCTTCATTGCTGGAGCAGACATCAAGTAAGTTCCAGTTTCATAAAGCCTGTAAGCATTGATACTACTAAGCTTAGAACAAAACGCTAAGCAGCAGCAGGTTAGTCAAAATGCCGTACTAAACCAATTCACCTGACGTCATCATCACAATAATCTTGGTAATGCCATTTTGGGTGTCAATGTTCTGTGTGTAGTGTAGTGCACTCTTTAGGCAATGCAGCATTTACAATATTTACGTGCAGTTTGACTCACAAAATGGAGAGTGTTTTAGACAGGAGCTGCGTTTGACATTGGTGCATGGGGTCAATAGGCTGCATTGTTGTGTGACTGGTGTTTGGAAGAGATATTTGATAATGATTTTTGCTTAACTGTTAAATAAAATTTGTCCTGAAGTAAATATGAAATAGTAACCAACTTAACAAATCTTCCTAAGTATGCATCTTGGCTTGACTCAATTTAGTTTTGAGCCAAGGCTACAAAAACGAGTCAAGAGTAGTGTGGGCTAGTCAAACTTGCTTCTTAGGTGGGCCTGGCAGGCTAGGTAAAAACATTTTACCTGAGAGTGTTGTTCAAAATCATACTGGCTAGTCGGCATTTATGGGTGTTTAATCGTCCAAAGTATAACTATGCTCTGAGGGAAATGAAACAATGCAAGACCTGGGCTTGATTTCACAAAACACTACGATTCATCTTAAGATGAGTTGTCATATCACCATAGTGATTTGTATTGTGACATCAAACTTTGCTATGAAATTAAGATTGATACACAGCTAAGATCAATCTTAGCTCATTGTGAAATTGATCCTAGGCCTGATTTTTATGAAGTTTGATTTTGTAGTAATGTAACACTTCTAACCATACATATATTGATTGTTTTTTTCACAGTATGTTAGCATCATGCAAGTCAGCTGAAGAGGTAATTATGAAAACTTTCATTTAGACATTAGAATTATATTAATGTCTATCAGGAACAGATATAACAATTATAAATTATGTGATGTTGATTTTCAGATAGTTGAGTTGTCTACTAATGGTCAGAAGCTGCTAGCTCGAGTGGAAACCAGCCCTAAACCAGTCGTAGCAGCAATCATGGGAACATGTCTAGGTGGAGGTCTTGAGGTACGTAGAGGGCAGTGTTTGGTTGGTACTGGACAAACTTTGGGTTTTCTTAAATGTTTCTGAGCCTTATGTAGTTTCAACAATGTTCATCATTATGTATTACGTCATCCTTAGATGATAAGTCATCCTGCAGTCCTAGAATTGCCAAAATATTTTATGTCACTAGCCAGTGAGACCATATGTAGCTTGTTATTTCACTGGTTTGTCAACTTTCACTTGTCCATTTCACTGGTTTGCCAGCTGTTACTGGTCCATTTCACTGGTTTGGCTGCTTTCACTGATCTATTTCACAGATTTGCCAGCTGTTACTGGTCCATTTCACTGGTGTGCCAGCTTTCACTGGTCCGTTCAACATTGTCATTTGTGTTTGACTTAATCCACTGTGGGAAAACACTGAACTAGTCAGGTGGACCACTTTGTTTTCCGGTGTTTTAACTGCCATTGGACCACAGTTAAGGGAGAATATTGATTGAAGTATAGTATATTAATGTTTAACATGTGTTTGTGTTTGATGAAGGTTGCCTTGAGTTGTCACTATAGAATAGCTGTTAATAACAGTAAAACCGTCTTAGCTGTACCAGAGGTCATGCTTGGTCTACTTCCTGGTGCTGGAGGTACTCAACGACTGCCAAAACTGGTAAGTTGTCATTAAAGGGAGGGTATACCTTTGGTAATTACTCCAAAAAACTTATGACCATAAAAACTTCCTTGGTAAGAAACACTGCAACAGTTGATAAACAATTCCAGTGTTGTAACCAAGTCATTTTTTCTCAAGTCAAGTCAAGTCGCAAGTCAAATTTTCGCAAGTCAAGTCAAGTCACAAGTCAAATTTTCGCAAGTCAAGTCACAAGTCGCATAATGTCCCGATAAAAAGCCCACTCCCATGACTAAATACAACCACAGGCCTCGAACTTCGAGTTCAAAAGGGCATGGCAATAATTGCCGTGCTTTTTCTAAAATTTGAAGGGCATCACAGCAATTTTGTAAATGTAAAAAGGGCACCACGGCATTTTCGTTGGATGTGGGGGTGCATCATGGCAAAAACAAAATTTTACAAAATTTAACAAGACAGGTGAAAAAACGGATGTGATCTAAAATAATGCGTCTTCACCACCACAGCATTCTGACTTTGCACAAACACCCCGCAAAAACTTCCCCAACACAACAAAACAAAACATATTTAAGAAGAAACAAATCTTACGTTTTACAGTAAAATAATCTCTCTGTTGATCCAAAATGTCCTAAATGGTGTCATTTTTGTAAAATAAAGCCTACAAGTTGTGCAGTTTTTCGTAAACAAGCTAACATTTCCGAGGAACTGTGCTTTGAAAACCATGCTGTCGACGGCTTTTGCGTGAATACCAGTGGCTGATTGCTCTGTGCACGGTTTTAGTTCGCGCACCAGCGATGGTGATTATTGCAATTCGGGGGAAAAACCCTTTTTCCCGAGCATGGTCTTTTGTCAAAGCGTTTTGTATCTATCGTGTAACGTATTGGGATATTTCACCAATAGAGGGCTTTTATTCCAATCGCTTTTATTGTATCGCATTGTTTTGAAACGCCCTCTAGCGTTCAATGTTTTCTACCTTTATTGTTGCACACATAGGAATGAGATAAGACTAGGAGCCTCTTAGTTGGAAACGATGTGACCGCGTGCGTTGTGTAAACTGTGATCGCAATGTGGTCCGTGTTTTGCAGAACTTCCGAGTGAAATTTTTTCGACATTTTATCCGAACCGTAAAAATGTAAACGTATAACTTGACATTTAGTATTCATTTAGTGTTGTAACCAAGTCATTTTTGCTCAAGTCAAGTCAAGTCGCAAGTCAATGAAATTGGCGACTCGAGTCTGACTCGAGTCCAAGTCACTGACTCGAGTCAACAACACTGAACAATTCCCTTCAAAGGATTGTGGATTTGGGGAGAGGGATCCAAAAACATTTTGATCTGAGAACTGTGTCTACATGAAATGTTTCTCTGATTGTGTATTCCAATTACGTATTAATCTTCCTGTGTGGACATAACCTTTCCAGATTTCCGGCAATATCTCGAAAACGCTACCACCTTTTGAAATATAATTTTCACAGCTTATTTTTATTGTATGTAATTACATTTATATAAGACTCAAACAATCGAACGGTTAAACAAACCAAAAAGTTATTCTTTGCCTTCGAGTCAGAGAAAAGTCACGTATACAATACAACTAAAAATAAAACAACTTATAGTTTGCAGTGAAGGCAATTCATGCTGCCATTTTTCCATGGTCAATTCAGTGCCGTGTTGGTGTTCAAACCGGCCTGCATCAAAACGATCATCAATTTCTTCACTGTATAATGTCTTCTTTATTTCAGATCGGTGTACCTAATGCCTTTGATATGATGCTGACTGGTAAAAACATACCTGCCAAGAAATCTAAGTCCATGGGCCTGGTTGATCGACTTGTTGAACCACTTGGTATGTTAAATAATTTCTAAATAACTTATAGATTGTGATTTGAAAATCAGTACAACCTGTTCTTAGTGGACTGGTATGGGTTTCATTTTCATAACTTTTGCATTAAAATAGTTGCATTGGGAATCAATTTTGTTAGTATTTGTGGCTTATGCGATGAGCACAAAGGTGTAAGGGTTAAACCAAAATAATATAATTTTGAGTTGTTCAACATGTATCATGATGTCTATCTTAGGTCCAGGTTTGATGTCACCACAGGACAGAACATTGCAGTATCTTGAAGAAGTAGCTGTAGAAGCAGCCAAGTAAGTTGAACTAATAAAACATAGGTGTGAGTTGTGGCCGACCGGCAGAGTGGCAGAGTGTGGGTTCATGTCCCAGTCTTGACACTTGTGTCCTGAAGTAAGACACCTAATCATTATTGCTTTGTCCTTTGGATGGGATGCAAAGCTGTTGGTCCCGTGTGTTGTGTAATGCAGGTAAAAGAACCCAGTACACTTATCGTTAAGAGAAGGGGTTCGCCTTGGTGTTTCTGGCGTGGTTGGCAATTCTATGCGCACAACCTACCCTGCCCATATGACCCATGTAACCAACAAGACAAGATAAGTTAACTTGTATGTAATGATAACAATAACAGCAATAACACTTATTTTTTTGTTTGTAACAGCTAATTCTATTTTCTTGTTTTTTTATATAGCGCACATATCCCAGTAGCTTGACCAAGGCACTTTACAACATTATTAGCCCTGTTCATCAGGCATACCAAAACCATTCCTCAAACTTCCCTGGGAGTATACAACCTCAAGCTGCTTAGGGTTGATCCATCATTATAGCCTTTGCAGGTTCAAATTTATACGCCTGGGTTAAGAGAAGCAATTCATGTTTTGTGTCATGACTGGGATTCGGCTCATACTACAATGAATAGGCTATCAGAACTTGAGTCTGATGCACAAGCCTGCTCGCCCACGACATGTCTTTTTGTGAATTTGAGCCCATGTCATCGCATTATTTGCATTATTTATTCACTATTTGACAAGTTGTTACATTTTTAAAATTATTAATTACCATGACCATGATCTTTATTGTTCTTTGTGTGCAGAGACATTGTGTCAGGAAAATTGAAGACAGAGAAAGTGAAAGGTTTTATGCAGAGTGAGTACATGAGCAACCCCCCCCCCCCCCTTCCACCTATACCTTGTATCGTATATTATTTCTGAACTGTATTGTAACCCTCTTTGTCTGAAGATTTTTCAAAAAATATTGATGAAATGTCTCGTTTGAGAGTTTGGACAAACAGGGAATGTTTTATAACAAATAGGGTTGGGATATTTATCCAGTGGACCATTTAACCGTAAAACAAAGTTGAAATCTGCTTCCAAATTTCATTAACAATTCAATGAAGCCAACAGGAACCCTAGGATTGTCTGAGCTTAATGAATTATTCATGGTCAACAGAGTTTGATTGGTTATTGTTTTGTTGTTATTATTAACAGAGGCCCAAGACTACGGGATGAGTTTAGGATTTGTAAAGAATCAAATCTACAAGAAGGTTCATGGTATGGTGATGAAGAATACCAAAGGGTTGTATCCAGCACCACTTAAGATCATTGATGTAAGTCACTCACAGTTAAACTTTGATGCAACCTTGTTCCCACAGATGCAATCTTTCCATTCATAGGTTAAAATTTCATGTGATGCTCAACTGTTTTGCATATATGCAAACATACTAATAGATGTGACATTGAGTACCGGTGTGTATTGGTTGCATTACGTGTAAAGTAGCACCTGCTTAAGCTTGTGTGCTAACACGTTTATGCTAAAACCCATTTTACCCTGTTTCTACTACATGCTTAAACATGACCACATGATCACCTCTCGGCTAATCAGAATGGATAAACTGTATGAATAATGCATCAACCTTACCTAGTCACTACCTGTTTATTCATTATGATTCATTGTTGATTTGATTATTTAGGTTGTGAAGACTGGTTTGGAACAAGGCCCGGAAGCAGGATACCTAGCTGAAGCTCAGACGTTTGGAGAGTTAGGAATGACGCCTCATGCTAAGGGACTCATGGGTCTATACACTGGACAGGTCAGTATTCATCAAAACAAGGGATCAAATTAGACAAGTCAAACCAGAAATGCTTCATATTAGAAGGATAAAAGAAGCTAGGTTGATATTGGTGAAGTATCTTGAAGAGCGACTCGATCACCATGTCCAGTTTTCAATGCCACATTACTTGATTTGATTTAAAAACATGTCTGAATATTGTATTCTACTTTGTTTGTTTATCCAGGTCATTTGTAAGAAGAACCGTTTTGGTACACCACAACGCCCAGTAAAGACCCTCAGTATCTTAGGAGCAGGGCTAATGGGTGCTGGTGTTGGACAGGTCAGCATTGATAAAGGAATGCATGTTATTCTTAAAGATATGACACTAGAGGGCCTAGCAAGGGGAGAGGACCAAATCTTCAAAGGGTAAGTCTAAAGTTGTCATTAACCTAAATGCTTTGTTACTAGAAACCTCCAAACCAGATTGAATCATTCATCCTATGATAGCTGGTCCAGATTGTTTGTTTTTAATCGTCATTGGGGTTTTTACTGTAATGTATTGATTTGATCAACCTTGCCTCAATGTCTATTTCTTTTTTTTATATTCTCTGTAATATCTTTGTAAATGTATTGTCTCGTACAATTTTCTATTTTTATATTAATGAATGTTTGTAATTGCTGGGCACGTTGGAAACAGTGTGTCACTGAAATGTTTCCCCAGGATAAAACAAACAAAAAATGTATAATAATAATAAATAAAATATGTAAGACGGAAAACTCGATCCAAACCTGGGAATTGATTTAGGAGGATTCTAGGTCTCTTTGGTTTATGGAATTAGTAAACAATTAGAAATAACCCTACACATTTGTCCTAACAACTACAGATGATAACCCCAGCCCCCAAATCAATGCTCCATGAGGGTCACTACTAGACTTTGATAATGATGTAGCCATCTTGTTTACCTGAATTCAAACCAATGTAACCAAACTGAGGCAGTAAGGGAAAATAGTCTGGTGCCTTAGGATTAGTTTAGTTATAGATATTTCTGGTAGTGAAACCCAATATGAACAGACCGTTTTGTTTGATGGTTTCATGTTGGAATATTATATTGAACTTAAGGTGCATTTTTGTCACTTTTACAGATTGAATAAGAAGGCCAAAAGAAGGAAAATTACTACGTGAGTTTCTACTTTTCAAATCCTTATTAAATAATTGATGTAATGAATGACACATTGTAATAATGTCTAGTGTGCCATGAGTTACTGAAAGAACCCCAACAGGTCAAGCAGAACTACTTTAAGCAGAACCTTTATGATTACATCTTCAGTAATTGCTTACAAATGTTCCAGTCTTCTTGATTTGCAGAATGTCTAACCCAATTGAAAAGTTTGCGTTTTCGAAAGATAAGATGCTTTAATTCACCATTAATCTATGGATAATTTTTCTTTTCAAAAGGCTTCCCAAATGTCACAGTGGAACAAGTATATATATTAAGGCAAAACATTGTTGAAAACCCAGGTTTTTGAAACAGTTAGGTGGTATCTTTTGAAATGAATCACTAAACACAAAACCAAAGATTGTATAGAGAAGCAGGCTCAAGATATGCAACTTGGGCTGAAATGTGAAGTATGTACTAAACGCCATTCCAGTAAGCAACTCTTTTGATGTAACAATAGATCAGTGCAGACATTGACCATTGCTATCAATGATATAACAAAACATTTGCTTTAATTAATATACCGAAATGGCGCCCATGTCGTACTTCTCGTTCTAACAATAGCTGGAGCTCAAGTTGCTTATCTTGCGCATTTCGGTGCTATACGATCTCTGCTCAAAACACAGATAGCATTCTGAGTTTACTCAACCAACTCTTGATTTTATGCAAACATTCAAACTCTTTATAGGAGTTAATGTTAATAATTCATTTGATTTTATTCTCACTTAGATTTGAGAGAGATAACCTGATGTCCAACCTGAGTGGTCAAGTTGACTACAAGAACTTTGGCCAATGTGACATGGTGATTGAAGCTGTGTTTGAAGATATCAATATTAAACACAGAGTCATCAAAGAAGTAGAAGCAGTAAGTTTTCATTATTAGTCCTTCATTATTGTCCTGGGTTTAAAACGCCCTCTTTGTCAACAATTGTCATGGGTTTTGCTCTGGAGGAATGGTCTAAGAGTATGCCTGATTAACAGGGATAATAATGTTGTAGAGTACCTTGATCCAGCTACTTGGATATGTGTGCTATATTATTTTAAAGATTTTCCTTTGCCTGTATTTATGCAATTTTTTAATGATTTTAGGTTCTGTAGATACAAATCAGCAGGGCTCTTTGATGGGAACACAACCTTTCACTTTCTAGAGCAGATGTTTTTGGCTCAAACCTTGGCAAAATAAAGTGAAGGATTTGAATGAGTTGTTGGGTGAATGACTCTTTTTAATTCCCGAAAAGTTCAATTCATTACCCATAAACAATTCATGGCGTGTCATGGCCATGTTGGCTAGTGCAATGGAATGTATACTCCTCAGGCAACTGATATGATTTAAGGAATTAAATAAACGGCACAGTGACCTGGGTACGATCGGTCCTGTGCCATGAGCGTCAAAAGCAGTGGATAATGGTGCTGTATAAATGTCCATTATTTATATAATATTATTATTATTGTTAGTATTATTAAACATAAATATTTGTTTTTATTAACCAAGTTTCCTTGATCCATCCCTTTAGGTGATTCCAGAGACATGTATATTTGCATCTAACACATCGGCTCTACCCATCACTAAGATTGCAGAAGCCAGTAAAAGACCAGATAAGGTAAACACAACACTCAAATTGATACCTGTGGGACAAAGAATCATTCGTAATTCTGTTTGGAGACACTTCTGCTTTTTGTTGTGGAAGATAGATGAGGGGGGTTTGCTCTGCACTAAGATAGCAGTAAATTGCTTTGGTAGGAATTGAAGAGTCACACTTTAACCATCACTTGTTTGCGTAGAATAAAATACAGCCAATTATTATATAATTGTCAAGTAATAGAACTGAGTTGAACCAACAAATTTGTCCACACTGTCTGGAACAGGGAAACTGAAACACATTTTGTGTAATCTTGACTAATGGATGATTGTTTGAGAACAAAATATTTATACTGTTTGTAAAAGCGACACAGAATTATTGTTTTCCCAAAGAGGCAAACTTTGTATTTTCTCTTGACTTCTCAAGATAAAGTTGTTATAGCCAGGTGCATTTTGTAGTTTGCTATTAGTTGTAGGAAATTCATACTGTAAGTTTATAATGAATGCTCTTAGATTTACCACCCAGTCATAATGTTTACTTCATTTAAATATTGTTGTAACTCTCCCCAGGATGCTTGGGGGTATGTTCTTATCGTGGAATAAAACATTAAATCATTTGATAATTATTGTTATATTGACAGGTGATAGGCATGCATTACTTCTCACCTGTGGATAAGATGCAGTTATTGGAGATCATTACTACAGATAAGACATCCAAGGACACAGCGGCGTCGGCAGTGGCTGTGGGTCTGAGGCAAGGCAAAGTAGTTATAGTGGTCAAGGATGGCCCTGGGTTCTATACTACTAGGATATTGGGACCAATGCTGTCAGAGGCTGTTAGAGTACTGCAGGTAGAATACCATTAATGTAACCCCTCATTGGGGCAAGGGATCTGAGATTCTGCCCCCCCCCCCCCTGGTTACACCACTCTCACCTTACACTTTTTGTGATACAAATTATGATGTAAATCTTAGCTTTCTTTAGTTTTATTTTCTTGCTTAAAATTTTGTTTTAAAATTGTCCTTGTACTAATTACATTTTTAAAATGGTAAATTCAAAATGCAATTCTGTGATTTGACCGCAAACTTTTGACTGCTTTTAAATAAGATGTATGTATTAATTTGATTCTTGTAGGAAGGAGTGAGTCCTAAGGATCTTGATAAGATGAGTACAGCCTTTGGTTGGCCAGTTGGCACAGCAACCTTAGCTGATGAAGTCGGTATTGATGTAGCAGCTCATGTAGCTGATTTCTTGGGAAGCTCATTTGGTGAGCGTTTTGGTGGTGGCAACATCGATGTACTGAAAGATATGGTCAAGGCTGGATATCTTGGTAAGTCAAACAACACCAGGTATCGGTTGCTCCTAGTCTTGGCCTTAAGCCTCTTTTAAATATTTTAATGAATGGTCCCCTTAGCAAAATTAAAACGTGAAGTAATAAACAACAGGGAAACTGACTGGGTATATGTTAAATAAATTGGAGTTGAACAGAAACAAATTTACTAGAGCGGGACTTGAACATACGTCTGATAACATTCCAGGCCTGTAAATATCTTGCACTTTTATCCTAATTGAAATTTAACTCACATAGCCAAGGTGGGATATTGAGGCCACTGAAGTGACATTTACCAGGTAATGTTCAACCTTGTTGATTTCGTCTTCTTACTTATAGGTCGTAAGACTGGTAAGGGATGTTTCATGTATGAAGGGAACTCTAAGTCTAGAGAGGTAAACCCAGGAGCAGAAGAGATCATGAAGAAATATTTGATCCCAATGAAAGGAGCTGACTCAGTAGAAGATGTCCAACTCCGTCTTGCCTCTCGGTTTGTCAATGAAGCTATCATGTGTCTTCAAGAAGGCATTCTGATCTCACCAGTAAGTCAACTAGTCAAGGAACTCGGGGCCAATAAGTCTGGAAAGTCAATCAAGTTACTCATTGCTGTCTGTGGCAGACATGGTATTCCTCCTACTTTAGTCTGATTTCTTATTGTTTTGCTCTTAGGAAAAATCAGAAACTTGTGGTTAAAAAGCATTAAAAATCTATTAGAGTGTACACGATGTGCACATGTTGGTCGGCCCTTGTACTCGATCAAATTGTCCTGCTTTTTCCATGAACAAAATTAACATGTCTGCTGTGGGTTTTCTGTTGTTCCTGAAGATGTTAAGAGCAAAATAATAAAATGTTTAAGTTGTCACCCGCTGGTTCCTTTCAGAACCATTGCAGCTCATAAGAGAGGTATTTACACAGTGTTTCTACAAACCCACTTTTTGATTGTTTTCGGACTGTGCTTGAAATGCTACTTGTTTCTTTCATTGTATTTAATTTATTATTTTACAGGTTGAGGGCGACATTGGAGCAGTATTTGGGCTTGGCTTCCCACCATTCCATGGAGGTAAGATCAACAAATATAAATGCTGGACATTAAATTTAGTTTTAATAGTCTGCGCTAATAAAGCACTGTATGCGCGTAGTTTGGTGTCGCCTATAAATCCCTGGGGCCAAGGAACAGTCAAATGTTTGTGACATAGAAATAACATAACCAGAAACAGTTGATGATGTATACATGAATATTGAGATATCTATTAACCCTCCTACTCTTGGTAACATTTTCCAGTGAGTTGACCAACCATTTGAAACCATTCAACTGCACTGGTTTTGTATGATGGCACAACTGTGCACATAACATGTGTGTACTGTGCAGGATGCATTTACCATATGATATGATATTACATTGCAGGCTGGCATAGTTTATCTACCATTCAAAACCACAGTGGATGATATTGAATGGTCAGACAGTAGAAGGGTTAATATTGTTGGATTGTCATTCATTGTTTCTCAATTTTGAGCACATTACTTTTTGAAATCGCTGGCGAACTCAGCCAAATTTGTTTATATAGTTTTATTGGACAAACTACATGTACGTAAACTACATGTGCATACATTTGTATGTGGTTTTTTAGGCATTGCATGGTGAGGTATCAATGTATACTTTGTGTATATCTACTTTGCTGTGTAGGTTTTGTTTTTTGAGAACTTGTTTTGCTATTGTCTAAGTGTTAAGAACTCACGAGAAGTCCCCTCGATCTACTAAGCGAAAGTAGTAGTCGATTTCCTACCTTCCGCCCAAGTAGTAGTTAAAAAGCAGGACAGTTCTTTTCAGAACTGAGAAGTCTCCCGAATTCTGATAATCTAAATAGCAAGACAAGTTCTCAAAGAACAAAATCTACACAGCAAAGTAGATATATACATCAATTTGAAGTTTAAAACTTGTGATTTTGATGTCAACCCTCTGTTTCTTTGATAGGTCCATTCCGCTTTGTTGATCATTTTGGAGCAGCCAAGTTGGTATCAACAATGGAGAGATATCAAAGTTTGTATGGGGCTGAGTTTGCTCCTTGTCAGCTACTGAAGGACCACGCTAAGGATACAACAAAGAAGTTCTATCCAGGGTAATCTAGAAAGACGTGTAATTAGTGGAAGATTGAAACTTATTGTCCAAAGAGAGATTGTTATATTTGACCATCATAGAATGGGTTAACAAAAAACTAGTTGGAGACATCAAAAAGATAAACAGGAAACTTACAAAAGGTTTGGAATGATAATGAAGCCATAATAACAAAGAAGTTTTAAACTGAAAACAATGTTGCATCATGTTATAAATGGGATCCTAGATGTTCTTACTCAGTTCAATTCCCTGCTATTGTGACCCTAAGAGGGGTGTTAGGTGCAGTACCCATCAAGACAAAGTAAGATAATTGATTCATTATGGAGCCTCTCTTGTGTGAGGTCTACACCAATCCCACTCTTCAGTAGCTCAACAATATTTCTCTGGGACTCCTTTACTCTCCATGTCAAGCAATGCAATTATTTTATTTTTTACTTGGTGAAAAAAGGTTGTTTTTGTTTTTTAATTTAAATCCGATATTTACGTAAGATTAAAAGAGCATGAATTCCAAGAACGGCTTTTGTACACACAGCAAAATTCAAAGAAATGTTTGTAATAGGAAACCAAAGCACTTAAAACTAAAGTTGCGCATTTGAACCAGAGACTTTGCCGCGGTGTGATTTAAATGTAATTGTGAATGAGTGTGATGACAATAACAGAAAAGGAATTAGAGTCAGGTTTTTACAAATACAAGTTTGGGGTATTTTAAACCTCTAAAAGTTAAACATGATGGCGGTATGATGCCTTTGTGAATCAATATAAACTGGCTAATATTTAAGAAAACTGAAATTATTGTTAGAAAATAATTAAGCCTTAATATTTGCCAGTAAGTTGACCAACTGTATTGTATAACTGCATGGGTTGTGTACAGTGAAACAACTGTATACAAAACTTTGTAGATGAATTCACTTTACGATAACATTTTGCAGGATGGCATAGTAGTTTATATATCATTCAAAACCCTAGGATGATATTGAACAGTCAGACAGTAGGAGTTGAACAAATAATTCAAAATGCAATTGAAGGAAGCTTTGTGTTTATTTTCTTGTTCCAGTTTAAGGTAAATGCATTTTCTACAATTTTAGTCATCACAATTAAAAACAACATATATTTCAGTCCCAAATTTACAAAACAATTTGAAGCATTAATTTTACCACAGTTATGTGATATTTAAAATCTGTTTGACTATATACTTGTAAATTCCTTTGTAAAACAATACAGACTGATTGAAGATATGAAACCAGAAATATAACAAAAACATTACCTAATGTTTTAGAATCCAAGTCATCCATGGATTTAGAGTATGTTAAAAATTGTATTTAAAAATAGTTTCATAGTGCGATCTAATTGCAGTTTTGCTGATGACCTTTGACACACTATTGCTGGAAATAGATTGACTCTAGACCAGGCCAAATGATCAAATGAAAGTGCCATGTGATCTAACTTCAATATGGCTTATCTGTTAGTCTCACATACTTTCAGCTCTTGGGCCGGTGTAATATTACTGCATAATTCATTGATTCAACTGTTGGAAGCTTATTAAGCTAACCTTGTTAATAAAATATTGAATCTTTACAACATGTTAAAGGCAACTCCAAGTTTCTTATGTAGTGTTTAGAAAAAAAGTAGTCACTGGACTCCTTGTGGCCTTGGTCCTGTCACTTGAGGCAATTTACAGGCAATCAGTTCCATCTCCAAGAAGAAACAACAGTCATATTTCAATTTTCATGTATCTACTTGGAGGAGAGTAAGACATTGTTACAAAAAAGTCTGTGTTGGTAAAGAGTTCCTTATTTGTTGCTGTGAATTGCCAATAAATGCCTTTTGTTACAAGGCCAAGATAATTACATCTGTGATTTTGTACTACACTGTGGATGGTATATCTCAAATTTGAACACGAGTGTGGTACCACCACCACAGCAATAGAGGAACATAACATTCTAAACAACCATCTTCTGCAGCCAACAAATTAGTAATGTGAAAATAAAAGGATCTTGTTTAACTATTTATTAAAACTATTCAATGTACCGGTACACATTCTCAAATCAGCTGCAAGGTTTGTTTGCATCCATATTAAAATGTTTCAAGCTAAAGAGAGAAACATCTAAATCAATATGTAACACACTTCAAGACATGTTTACCTGCAAAGAACAGACTTGTGGCAAAGTACTCTTATCTACATAAACTTAATTGGTAAGTCTTGTTTTACTTTATGAAAACGTGTTAAAAGTTTACAACTAAATAATGACTTAATTGCTCCTCATTTACGAATTTCATGTTTGTTGCCGTTTGTAATATTTATTTCTCTGACATTCCCAATGTGTCTCACATAACTCATGCAATTCTCTATGTAGTTTTTGAATACATTGATCTGAATCTAGTCTTGTATCCCTGCATCGAGTGTTTACAAAATGCATGCTATGACTATTTGTTTATCATACAGTTCACAAATGCCTGTTTTACCGGCTAATTTATTTTCTTGTTGTTAATTTCATCCATGTAATCCCAGCTAGAGAACCAAACAGCCACATCTTCCAGTATGCTTGACGTCCACAACTTGTTGCAAACACAGGCATGGCCAACGCACAAGAGAAGACCACTGCAGGCAGTGTAGACAAAAGGCTCAGTCTTGACCTGTGACCTTCGCCCTCTAAATGACCTCGCTTATCAGGGTCATCAGAGTAGAAGTCAGTCAGCATGCTGCGGGGATGGACAGAACAATAAATGTAAGGAAGCATTAACCACTTTGAACAGGGATGTGATTTCTCCGGGGTTTTTTCCAGATCAAATTCATAAAAACATGAAGATAAAACATATAGAATGCCCAAGGATGCAGAGTAGGGCTTTTAAAACCAAAGATAAATGTGGGCTTAACGCTTGCAAGCTTTCGCCCTTTGCGCTCACAATTCAGGTGGGTTTTTTCAACAGCCTATCACATCCCAGTTTGGAACACTAGGTGGCAGCAGACAGGCTATGTGGCTCTACATAAATCATATCTTTATAATACTAGAATAGATATTATCTTAACGTTGGAATATGACGTAAATCGGCCACCTTTCCAGGCAAATCGGAACACACAGTCATGCAGCATGCGCACATTTCACAAAACTCATAACTGCACGATTGGTTGGTAACAACGCGGCCGTGTTTGAATGCTTGACGCGCCTGCAAGCCAAAAGGCAATTAACCCATTTTGAATGCTTTTATTGGGAACTGTCTATACTTTCATTATAACAAAGTCCTCTTTTGCTCATGGCAAAACCCTTACAGCATTCTCCCTATATGTAGCAATACTCACTTGTCTTTCTCTTCAAAGACTTCATGTAACCATCGATGGCAAGATTCCTCATCTTCAGGAATAGTTTCCATGGCAATACGTCTGAGATGAATGTGCAGCTGAGGACACTTGCCTTGCAGAAATTCTACAAAATGTAAACAAATACAAGTCATTAACTTTCAAAATCAGCAACCCTCTAAGCCCTTCCCCCAATGGCAGCAGCTGGTTTTTTATTTTGTAACTCTGACAACACAAGTGTATAATTGCTATGCTTAACCTGTTTGGTTTGTCTGTGCAGTACTGAATCCATCAAAATCAGGCAACACATTTGTATATTGGTCTGTCATTGCAATAGTATGTCATAAAGTTTGTTGGTTTGCCTGTGCTGTACTGAATCCATCAAAATCAGGCAACACCAGTGGGGTAGAAAATGGAGGATTTGGATGTTTGTTTACCTGGCATTCCTGGAGCCGGTCTCCTCTCAACATGTTTGTTCATAACCATCTCTTCCCCAGTATTGGAGTATGCAATAGTGACATCATACACAGCCTCAGCATGGCCTCGTAATCCCTGAATGCACATATTGACTGCCTTGACTCTCGGTGATAGTACGTGATTGGTGACTGCTAAACCTAAACCAAAAACACAAGTTCAAAAACAATCCTATTTTAAAATTTAACAATCCAAAAAATGTACGTTTTATTTTAGTTTATTCAAAAACAATTCACAGGCAGTGGGATACAAGTATCACTTGTTCAACTCTTTGTACAATTAGTGTTTGTGAAAATCATACATTTTGATGCCACAGGCACAGTGTCCCGGGGAATATACATGTGAAGGTGGGAGGGGGTTAATTTGAGCTGTTTTCCATTTCTTTACACCACAGTATTGAACTTACCATTCTTGAAGGCAAATGTTTGACTTGCCTTGATGAGATCCTCATTACTTGGGTCATAGCGGGTACCTTCAGGGAAAATGGCCATCCAAGTCTGCAACAGAAATGTAAGACAATTTTCCCCTTAACAAAAAACATTTAATAATTTTTGGAAAGGGCAACTCTCAAACAGTTGCAGAGTTGTTTGAAGATTAAAACGGAGTTATGCATCAGAATAAACAAAATGAGCAATACAATGGCGTTCACAAATGTGAATAAACCTACCGGAATTTGGTTTTTGCGTAAGTATTCTAGTTTGCGTTTGAAGTATTTTTCATTGTTGGCATCAAACTTCTTGGCACGTTTCACATACACTCCCCCATGCTGAAAACAAATAATTAACAGTTGGTTACATGTTATATGGTACTATAGAGTTGTCTCCATTTGAAAGGTAATTTTATGGTGACACCAAACATGTTTTACCATACACATTATTTTTATGGGCTGCAATCACAGAGCCAGCAGTACTAATAGAAATATAAGTAGTAAACATACTGGATTATTTATAGCAACTGAACTATAAACTGTTCACCATCTCCGTAGGAATTCACTTGTTTTACAACCGTCCTTCAGCTGTTACTACAAAAATGGTTCTACCAAACACTGGGACTAAATGTCATTAAGTTAGCAATGCAACTCCGTATAGCCAATCAAAGGACTCATAATTTTCTAGTTAAATAATATTGAACGGGGAATTAAAAATAAATGATTCTTACCGTTCCCAAAACATACCCAAAGAGTGGCAGATATTTGAGACCATCCTTCAAGATAAATCTAAGATTTCCTAATCTGCCTCCTCTTATTGCCATCATATCTGCAATGACCCAATCCATTGTTGACTGATGGTTACAGATGTAAATCACATTCTCTGGACGATCTAAGGTGTCTATGTCACCGTAGAGAATCACCTTCAAATAAAATAGCTCAACATTAAAGATGTATACAAATAAATATTGCAAGGATGCACTGTTGTGATATTATTATTAAAAATACATGTTTATACACTAATAAAGAGTATACAAATGCAGTGGCCTAATCAGACATATTTCACCAGTGGGGGGGGGGGGGGGGGGGGTTGAGACGTAACTGCTATTTGGATGTGGGCGAAAAAAATATGGAAACCGTAAAAACTTTTAACTTATGTAAAATACTAGAAAACCAGCTCCGACACTGACAGGGTATGCAAGGCCCTAACAGAATAATAAAAATATAATAAACAGCATTATAAAGGCTAATTAGTAATGGAAATGCGCATGATGAATCACAGATTCCTCAAGTCAATCATGTCAATGCAGTCACTATGTTAGTTACAGTATTATTAATATATTAGAGAAGACAATAACAAGAAGCAAAAGTTAAAAACCATCCATAACAAATTAACAAAAAAGAACAATTATAATGTTTATTATTATAATTACCTGTACGCCCGTATAGTTTTCAAAGAAGAACTCGACAAGTCTCTGATAGACTCCCATTAATGCATCCTCCACTACCTGGGACCATCGATAAGGTAACAACGAAGACATACATCGCCAACCTGTATATAACACGGTATATTGCGGTGTCGACCCCATCATTGCTAACGCTGGTACCACGAACTTCAACGAGTTCAGGTGAGTTATAGCACTCAGCATGTTGACGGATTTTTGTTGAAAAAAGTATTCACTAACCTGTATAAATGAAGTTAGATTCTGGGGACAAATACAACAGTTTCACATGTACACAACACACAGAAAGTCACAGTCAAAGACACATGTTCTTGTGAGCGCGCCCTCAAGTGTCGTCTTCTTCCGAAGTCGACACCGTTAATTTAACATACCGCCCTCACTGTTGATTGAAACCTCTTATTCACGCAGCGCCTTGCGGTTGCTTGTGAAGATGAGGCTGTATCGAGCATTCTGACCTCGCTTTCGCTCAGAAATTCAATGCCAGAACATTGGTAGAATTGTTTTTATTATTGTTTTGCTAGCGATTTACCTAAAGAAAAAAAAAGAAACAATCATAACATTTGAATAAGAAATAATAATTTAATTATGTACATGGTACAATTTCCAATGCCCCAAAAGGTAATGATTGACGGTGATTGTCGGTCTAAAACATAATTTTAATTTTGGTGCTGAGCCGGCCCAATGTGCGTTTAGACAGAATTTCATGGACTTCACATAATTATCAGTCGGTCTGGCGTACGTGCATATAATAGAGTTATAACTTCGTTCTCATGTTGTTCGGACGCACTTTGTAATGCTGCTGGTACACTGCATGTTGTTTCTGATAGAACATACGCACACCGCGTAATGTTCACCAGAGAAAAAGGAAACCTCGTATTTTCTCATTCATAAATTTAAGATAAATATCAGTTTGTTTGTAAAAATGCTCATTCTTAATCTGTTTTTTATATTATTTTTAAATTGAATTATTTTTATTGTTTATATGTAAAATTAACTTATTTTAAATCAATACCATGGTAAAGTAAAGATATTTAACTTTTAAGAATACATTTTTAACCTAGACTGGCACGAGTCGAGTTTGCGATCGAGTTCGTGTGACTCTCGAATGTGAGCAATTTATGAGCTTTTCAGAGCGGAGCACCATCCTGGGTGTAAATTTCTGTAGTTTTTCACTCCTGTATTTTTCGTAATTTAAATAAAATGGCTACACATTTAATCAAGAAATGCCGGACATCTGCTCTATCACATTTTCTGGGATTATCAAGTGGAGCCCGTAAGTAATCAGTGGGTTATTTAAAACATGAAAATGTTGTTTTTTCATCGTGGGGGCGAATTGAAAATTTTGATTTGCTACACATTGTTATTTGTACGTTTATGGTCAATTCGCCCCCCATCCAGCTAGAGTTTGGTCTTTTTTGCTTCACAGTAGTTCAGACAGAGTTGTTAATGATAAAAATAATTAACTAACTTACTATGCAACAACCACAAAAAATTACAGTTTTTGAAATTCAAATTGGAGTTCCTTTGGGCATTGAGTATTTGAGAGTTCCATCCATGCAATGATTGAATTTGAAATGTACGCCTGAATTTTCATTTGAATTGTACTGTAGTACTAGTAGGTCAAATTTAGCATATGACTGTAGGGAGGTCGACGGGTTTTCCAATTTTTTGACGAAATAAAACAAGTTTGTACCATTGGAAAGCTTATCTCGAATGGAATCTAATGGTAGTAAAATCATTTTTAATGTGTTTTTTTACTTTGTTCAAGTTTTTGTCTGTCAGATTTTAATTTTTTTTTATATTTCATGACCAACAATTTTTATATATCCTAATGATAATAATGATTGAAATTATCTATAAAAACCCTTAATTTAAAGGTCTTTGTCGAAACAATTGTCCAAAATGTTTTTAAAAATAAGCGCATGTACCTTAATACAAACAATTTCTCTCGATAATCGATGAACATGCTACGAAACTTTTCTCTTGATAATCGATCAATATGCTAAATACAGCCTGTATATTTAAAGGGGGAAATGAACAATGGGTAAGAAGCCAAATATTAAATTAGTTAACAAATTACAAAAAAACATTAAGTTGATTTAATTTATTTATTAGTGGCAATATGAATATATGATAGCCAAGTCTGATCACAGAACTATAGTATTAAGAACACCATTCTCAATTGTCAAACAAATGACCCCATGTGGACAGTGCACAATACATGTAAGTCCATAAGACTGAACAAATCTGTCAGGACCCCCTCCTCTAAATCTTAAATGCGCAGCTATGAGCAACTACTTAGCAAAGAAACAAATGCACATGATCACGAAGGTATAAGCTTTCAGAAAATATGAGTTTTGTATAGATTTTGTAGTTTACATATTTGAGAAATTGAGGATTTTGGTAAATGTAAATTTTGGTAACAAAATAAAATGAATGATATCAAAACAGTTTAAAATATCAATCAAATTCTATCAAATTTGGTACCTACCGATTCCTCAGACCTTCCTCTACACAAATATCAACATATCCCATGTGACCTTAGGCTATCGAGGCCACAAGAGGGCTCACTTTCTTCTTCTTCCTTCTGGGTGCAGCCTTCAATGATTGAAGATAGTCGCACTGCCAGACTCACCGGGGCGAACCCCTTCTCTTAGCGATAAGTGTGTACTGGGGTCTTTTACGTGCGTTGATAGTTTTTATAACAACACACGGGACCAACGGCTTTACGTCCCATCCGAAGGACGAAGCAAGTGGTGAAGTGTTTTGCTTAGGAACACAAGTGTCACGACCGGGTCTCGAACCCACACCCTGCCGATCAGGAACACCAGAGCTTGAGTTCAGTGCTCTTAACCGCTCGGCCACGACACCCCACTTTAAAAACCGAAACAAAATCGATTGAGTTTTCCCTCGACCAAAATGTGCTCTTTGTTACGCGCTAATTTTCATTTAAAATTCCAATCAATCGAGAAAAAACTGCTGAATTGTGAAAGGAAATGTCTTCAGCTAACCACAGATGATTTTTTACATCAAAATTCGCACTTAAATGATGTCTTTTGGGTGAGTTTTCACAAGCAGTTTTCGTGTAGTAACAGATACAAATCATGATTGAGGCCTTTCCGTCGACCTCCCTAATATCAGCAGGGCTCGAATTTTACACTGGACCACAGGCCCGAGGCCAGTAATTTTAGTGTTGGGCCAGTAAACTTATGAACTAACAAGTCCGATGGTCTTGTGTTTTTCAATTGAATAACAGAAACACATTATGTTCAAGTGTTGACTTTGGGTCGGATAAATTATCTTTCAATTCTATGAGTAATCAAGTATACTCTTCTCTTACTTGTCTCAGTTCTGGTTCATATAAAAGCAGTCAAGTGCATGTTAAACTGTGGCAGCAAGTTTTTTTCTTTTCACATTTTGAATCAGGTCTTGTAAAAAAATGTCTGGTCCAGTAAAGATTTTGAGCTACAAGCCCTGTAGTCTTGTGGATTTTCTCCCCAAATTCGAGTCCTGATCAGCTACCATTTTCTTAACCACTTGTTCATTGTTGACCACCCACATTATTGTTTTTAGTTTGTGGGGTGAGGGGTGAGGGTTATGATCCTCTCAACAAATACACATGTCTTTCAGCCTCAGGCATAGATTGAATCATTTAATCGCCAATATAGCAATGGACCATTTTCATGAAAGCCTGTATGAATGGAACCCGGTTAACTCGCCCCCCAGCAAAGTCGCCCACTACAAAGTCGCCCCCTAGCAAAGTCGCCCCCTCACATACATACTCGCCCCCTGACAGAATCGCCCCCTGACAAAGTCGCCCCCGACACAGTCGCCCCCTTACAAAGTCGCCCAGTGTATAAAGGTTGAGCGATGTAAAGCTTTTTCACAAAGTCGCTATGGAGAATTTTATTGCAGTGATAGATTGGTCATTTACTTTAATTCTTTTTTATTTACTTGTTTTTAAATTAAAGTAATATTTGTCATTTTTCATAAACTGTTTTAGACTTTATTTTATTTTATATTCCCCTTGAAGATATCATGATTTCAATTGTCTTTAACTTCAAACCGTTTGTTAATTACCTTATTTAATTTTTTTTTTTTATTTACTTGTTTTAAATTGAAGTAATTTTTTGTGGTGATTACTTAAATGTTCATTATTTTGTTTACTATAAATAAATCTGTGTTCGTACAATATCTGCTCAGTTATTTTACTTTTATTGTTGTGATAAGATGGTTATTAACTTTTATTTAATTGTTTTTAAATTTAGTTATATTTTTTACCAAGGTATTTATTTAATTATGTTGTTTACTTTAATAAAAAAAAATTAACTCGATCGCTGATGTGTTTTGATATTTTTTAATTTATTCATAATTTTTTTAAATTATCCATATTTACTATTCAGATTTACATAAACATAAAGGAATTCAAAAGTTAAAATAGTCTAAAATAGTCTAAAATAGAAAAGTAGACAAGCTAGCTCTTGCAAACTGCTTATCAACCAAAGGGACATAATTTTTTTTATGGAAAAAAATGCAAACATTTATTTAGCGGATTGACGTTTCGAGTCTAGCAGAGTCTCTCTCGAAGGCTTAAGCCTTCGCCAAAGACTCTGCAAGGTTTGAAATGCATGCCGCTAACAACAATTTTTGCAGGAATCTAAATTGTTAAAATAGGGAGCCCTCACTTTGTGAAATAGCTTGGGCGACTTTGTAGGGGGGCGACTGTGTCGGGGGCAACTTTGTCAGGGGCGACTCTGTCGGGGGGAGACTTTGTGCGGGTTGACTTTGAGAGGGGGCGAGTTTGTATGTGAGGGGCGACTTTGCTAGGGGGAGACTTTGTAGTGGGCGACTTTGTAGTGGGCGACTTTGTAGTGGGCGACTTTGTAGTGGGCGACTTTGTAGTGGGCGACTTTGTAGTGGGCGACTTTGCTAGGGGGCGAGTTGACTGGCATTCGTTAGAATGTAGTGCACAATTTTGTTTAGCACAGAAATATCTCGCTTAGCAGAATCAGGTTAATAATAGCCAGAATTGTATTTAGTGCTAAGTGCTCTTCTCGTTTTAATTTTCTTATTCATCTTAATGAGTAATTTTGTGTACTTGTAGATGGAGTCCGAGCTTTGAGTACGTCAGTCGTTAGAGATGTAAATGTTACAACAAAGAGCAAGAAAACACTGTCTAAGAATGGACGTAAGAACATTGTTCTTGTTGAAGGAGTCAGGACTCCATTCCTCATGTCAGGAACAGAGTAAGTTTACTTTCTCTCCAATTTAGTAACATTTTTTATTCATGCTCAGCCTGAGTGTAAACAAACATTACGTTTCAGGGACAATTGAGTATGTGACAACTTTTAAATCCATCTAAAAAGCTCATCACAAGTACAAGTCAGTGAGCAAATTAGCTGATAAGAAATCAGACTGGACCATTTAACAAATTTGTTTTTAAAAAGAGCTAATTGTAAACAAACTGGAAGGTAATGTTAGCAATTGAAGCCATTGCATTTGAAAAAAAGAATGCAGTTAGAACAACATTTTATCCTTAAGTGTTTTTTTTATCAACAGTTACAAAGATCTGATGCCTCATGATTTAGCGAGAGCAGCCATGCAGTAAGTACTTGTACTATAACTGAATATTGTACATGTTAGCCATAATGTGATTTGTACTATTACTTAACATTATACATACGGAGATGTTAATGTTATCTGTCTTGTTAAATTCTTGAGTTACTATATATCTTTTTGTAGCTCACATGTTGTTTCTTCTTTGCCCAAATCAAGTCATCTTAGTGTTATTATTACATATATGGTTCCTGTTTATAAATTTATGTGATTGTTTTTGACAAAATATTCTGTGTATTTCTACCATGTGGTCAAATTGAAGTTGCTTTTGATATAATTTTCTGCTATTGTGACTTTTATCCAAACATTGAATGATGTATTTATTCTCTGTATTATCTGCTTAGTCATTGAAGTTTCTTGGCTGGAACTTGTTTGTTTTTCCAGGCTTGACTGAAACACTGAATTGAAATATAACTTGTTTTTTATACTTGTATATTTTCTTGAAAAGTAACTGTTGCCCCAAGTTTTGTATTTCTTTACTAAAAAAATGCCATTCCACTCATCTGTTATTTCTGATTTGAAATATTGCTATAGATGTAAATGTTCAGAGTGGAAATGTTTCTCATTCAATCTGGGAATGTTTACCTTGAATTGACCAACTTAATATAATATTTTATAATATTGCATGTCATTTATTTGTTTGTTTGTTACTTGCCAGGGGGTTGATTGACAAGACAAACATTCCCAGAGGTATGTACATGTAATACATATTGAGGTATTCTTTGTTTCTAGTTGGTTGTCTTCTTTTCCCCTTCCTTATATCAAAACCCTTCATTTTTAATGCTCATCTTTTTGATTATCCTTCTCTTATATGACTATCCCACTCTCTACCCCTCTCTTCTCAGTCCTTTTACCTTAAATACCCATCCTACACCAGTTCTCTTTTTCATCTCATAGTTAACTCTTTACACCCATGTTATTCAATATTTAATGTTACCTCCTTCCTTTCATTCCAATTTGGATAAGAAGCTGTTTTAAAGACCCGTATATTTTTTTGATTAGACATCTTGCTAACTAAGCAGCTTGTACAACAAATCCTGACCATGTTGAGCCCTTCAAAATCAAACCTAGAAATGCTTGAATTTTATAGATTGATGCTCATCCCTCCATCACCAAATCTTAGCATGAGGCCAACCATACCAATCTATCAAACGTTTGGGTGTAACGTAACCATAAAGTTTGAATAAACAATTGATTTGTGACAGAGCCTTGCCAGAATATCTAAAGAGTATTAGGGTGAATTTTAATAATTTTAATAATTGATTGAGTGACGTTCATTATTATGTTTGTTTATAGATGCTGTTGATCATATCATCTATGGTAACGTCATTCAAGAAGTAAAGACAAGTAACATAGCAAGAGAAGCTGCATTAGGAGCTGGATTCTCCAATAAGATTCCCTGTCACACAGTCACGTTAGCTTGTATCTCATCCAATGTGGCTATTACTAGTGGTGAGAATGCTACAACTACAAACCCAATTCAAAACCAGACACTTTGTTTAGACTGTGATTTACACCTTGATTTCAAAACATGTGGTTAGAAACATTCTATTGTAGGATTTTGTATTTAGTGAATTGTTCATGTATGTACATTTTTAGTGTTGACTTCATATTCTAAGATGTTTTATTTATTTTGATGTTGCCAGTGGCATTGGAGTTAAAGGCTTTCGAGTCACAGTTATTAAGTTAACTTTCTATTTCCAGGCATGTGCCATGGGCGTATTGTCTTGTTTGTATTGTGTTGCTCTTTTTGATATGCGAAATAGTAATAATAATAAACCATTTTGCTGCATTTTCACTTTTGTTGTTTTAACCACTTTAGTTTTAGTTCATCATTTATAGGTCACTATGATTCAGGCCGTTCAGTAGATTAGTGAAACAGATTAACACACTATGATTTGTTTTCATTGTTATAGGCATGGGTCTTATCATGACAGACCAGGGAGATTCCTTCATTGCTGGAGGTGTAGAGTTCATGTCTGATGTCCCCATACGCCACAGCCGACAAATGCGCAAATTTATGCTCACCCAGAATAGGGTAAATTTTATATTTATATTTATTGTATTTATTTGGCAATCATTAAGAAAAGTACAGTCAAAATAGCAAAAACAAAACTAAAAAGAAGACTACCAAGGGAATAAAAAAACATGCAGAGGAAGAAGTAAGTGGACCAGCTGGAGCCTGATGGATTGCCTAAAAGAAACAAAGTTCCTGTCTAGAGGCTCTCCTCTCCAGCTGGTTCTAAGAAGAACAAAAGTCAACAAGTTTATATAAAATAATGTCTATTTACAAGTTATCACTGTAGTAATTCATGTAAAATTTGAGCATATTCAAACATTTTTGGGAGCCCCGCATTCCCATGTACATGTGTAAAGGAAAAATCATGCTCTCTAACATTCAAAAATGTACAAGATTTTCACAGTTAAATGAAAAAACAGTTTTGCATTTTTGTCAGTATCAACTCAAAGTCGTTACATCATTTCATAAAGCCATGACAAGGTATAAGAGAGAAACAACTTACAAGACTGTGATAGAATTGTATGGATAGTTTGAAATCACCATAAATGCATTTGCATTATCATAAGCATTGATTCTTTATTCCTCATTGCAGGCCAAGACCACTGGAGCTAAGCTGTCACTTGCTGCTAAGCATCTTAGCTTAAAAGCTCTGGTGCCTGAGGTAACTATAGTATGAAGACCTTTTTATTTGTAAACTCTGATTTCCTTCTTATAACAGTTGTGAAAAGCTATCGCTGTGATTTCATTCTTCAACTGTCTCCAGATGATAAATACAAAGTATTAAAGAACCTTTCATGTTTATGTCCGTTTTCAGCTACCTGCAGTTGCAGAGTTTTCTACTAATGAGACTATGGGTCATTCTGGGGACAGACTTGCTGCAGCGTTCAACATATCTAGAGTAGAGCAGGTAAGAAGGTCACAAACTCTGGACATGTCTTAACATTTTTTATCACAAGAAATAAGGTGAAACAAGAATATGTGCATAAATCCCCACAGTTTGTTTATTGAAGACTGTAGGATTGGAATAAATGTAATTTTCCATGAACCAATAGACCACTTGAATTGGCCACCATTGCTGAGGTCAAACAGTAGAAACATGTACGTGCAACGCTCAGCTTTCAGCCAATGGTACTTGTAAGTCTTTATTGACCTCAGTGAGGATGCTGTTTGAGCTTGAGACATCATATTCAAGGGGTCCATGTTGTACGGTACTATCTCTTATATAAAAGTGCTGCTGTGAATAGTAATTATTTGAATGTGTACACTTATTACTTTGCGCAGGATGAGTTCAGTTTGCGTTCACACTCCCTGGCAGACAAGGCATCTAAAGCCGGTTTCCTGGATGATAGATTGACTTACCAGGTACCAGGGACAACTAAGGTAATAGACACTGATAATGGCATCAGGGTGTCTTCAATGGAACAGATGGCCAAGCTGAGACCAGCGTTTATTAGACCTCATGGTACAGTCACTGCTGCTAATGCTTCATTTCTGGTGAGTACACAACCCAGTTCATGCTGAATGATTCATTTGCAACTTGTCTATGAGCATAAGTCAGTAGTCATTTATTAACCACTGAATTTTGTTAACAATATTGACCTAAACGTTGGAACTTATGTCATAAAACCTTTGCTCAAAGCTGAGTAGATCGCAGTGGTTCACCATCATCTACAACGGAAAACTTTCTTTACCCTGCTTTTTTCTTTAAATGCATTGTTCAACTAATATTTAATTTACCCTGCTTTCTTTCTATACACATTCTTTTTCACTCATTATCGTCAATTCCTTGAATAAATCAACTGTTAATCTGTTTTATAATTAATTCAGAGCAATTTTGAAATGAAGTTTGATGTTTATTTGTTTTGTAGACTGATGGAGCATCTGCCTGTTTGGTCATGACAGAAGGAAAAGCTAAAGAGATGGGTTACAAACCCAAGGCATATCTCAGAGACTTTGTGTATGTAGCACAAGACCCTAAGGATCAGCTACTACTTGGGTTAGTAATCAAATCCTTTGTTCCTTAATCTTAACAATCGTTAATCCCATAACCTTCTTAATCCGTCCCCTGGTTATGTTTAGATTCACCAAATGTAAATTGTTTCTAGCCAAAGCAAACATGCTTAGCATTGGGGTCAGACACACAAGTGGGTTGACCACCTGGTTGACCATTGGGTTGAACAATGTGTTGAACATTGGGTTTACCAATTGGTTGCTAATGGGTTGACCAATTGGGTGGCCAATGGGTTATACAATGTGTTGACCAATGGGTTGGTCAAAGAGTTGACAAATGGATTGGCCAAAGGGTTGACCAATAGGCAATGGTTTGACCAGTGGTTTGACCAATGGGTTGACCAATGGGCAATGGGTTGACCAGTGGGTTGACATATGTCTTAACCCTCCTACTGATACACCATTCAAAACCATTCAAAATTCACTAACGTTTACAACCCAATTGTTTTTGTACACACATGGCAGTACCATTTGACCTGTATTGATGATAAGCTGTGTCACCATTCACAACCATTCAAATGGTTTTGAGTGGTGGATACACTGCACTGTGGTATGCCCCCAAGGCTAAATGGTTTTGAATGGTGAATGTACTGCACAGTAATTACCTTTACCAAGTCTTTAGAAAATGTATCCTACTATTATTTTCTTTATAATATTATGTAATGAGTTATATAATACTTATGAATAATATCAAAACAATTAAAAACATACAATAACATAACAATTTTAACCTCTGTAAAAATGGAACATGCCCAGAAGTCTGGTATATGTTTACCCCAAGTGTAATGCACCCAGCCTTGTGTTTATCAGTTCAGGGGAAAACACTGGCACTGTGTTTACAAAAACATTGTAACCCTAATTGAGTTCACAATGCACTCAAAATCACCACTCCAAGGGCAAACCATTCCACCACTTGAAAGTATCCATACTGGGCTATAGATAAGCTGACATACCATTTGAAACCATTCAGGGGTCTACTCTATACACAGTTAGCTCACCACTCAAAACCATTCGACCAAATGGTTTTGAATGGTCAGTCAACTCAATAACAAATTGTGTTGGCAGTAGGAGGGTTTAAGAACCTTATGCCTTAACAGTGTTGTGACTACACTGGTCGGGGCTGGTCGGCACTAACCAGTTCTAAAAAATCCCGACCGGCTCTCAAGCAATGTTACGACATTGCCGACCGGTACTTTTTGCTACTAAATAAGCTTAAAAACTAAGGAATTCTTCTTACGTAACTGAAAACTATCAAAATCAAAAGTGTTGTTAAATCTTGGCCTTGACGATCGCGATTGATCATTTCTTGTTGTGTCATTTTTATTTCAAGTTGACTGTTTGATGCAGCGATGTTTCCCCTTTCCATGTTAGCAGAAAAAAATATATTCTCACAGCGTCTGATTGCTGCCGCATCCTTTGAGTAAAGCATTAGAAAAACCTAGGAACCAGACGATAGTAGAACGTATAGCTCTACGTTACGCATCAGTACACGTAGCCAGACTTCCTCTTTTGATGCATGTGTTTTATTTTTTATCTAACTCACCAAGTTGTGAGCACACATTTCGTTCATTCACGCGGCGGTGTTATTTTTCTTGTCGTTATTGTACGACAGATACGACGCTCATTAGAACCCTCGCTTCACGCCGCTCCGCCATACCAGTTGTTCACAAATCGTTCTCCACTGTTTCTTCATTATTTTTGTCACATTTATGTGTTCACGAGGGAGATATAGACAAGAAAATTATTTTCTTACAGAAGTATGAAGAAAGAAAGCGCACATCTCCGAGCAGTGCACAATCCAATATTTTGTTTTCAGTCTGGACCGTACGTGCATAACTGCGCAAACCATATTGACTTCTACTGGGTACTTGACTCACTGCACATTAGACTTGTTAAAAGTCCATCAGTTTTCAAAGGTTTCTGCGTTCAGCGCTCGCACACCAAATGTATCGCGATCTTCTGTCCCTCATTTTCCCCACTGGATTAACACGATTCACACGGGTCGACTTTTTGGTTTAAAAAAAAGAATTTCCGGCAAAAACCGGAGGAATCACATCCCTGGATCATTCTATGTTTTTCTTAATACTAACTTACCGTATTAAGTTGCAAGAATTTTACACAACTTACATTTAATAAATAACAAATACTTTATTTGATTAAATTTGACACTCGTCTCATTTCACTTGTCAGCTCCAGATATATGAAGGATATTTAGAATTTGTGAGGTATAAGCAGGCTGGGTATAAGAACTTGATATATGGCTCAACATGTGTACTTCTAATTCAGCAAAATACATTGTATGTTGTTAGTGTCTAGAACCCATAAAATATGTATTTTTAAGGGTGTAAAATGTAAACATTTTCGGGGCCACCCCCTTTGGACCCCTGATGAACGCCTCGCGCAAGCGCTCGGTACCTCGCTTAGCTCACTCCTCTGTGAAAATTAACCGGCTCTTAAAAACTTCTGGTCACAACACTGTGCCTTAACCCTTCTACTGTCTGACCATTCAATATCATCCACTGTGGTTTTGAATGGTAGATAAACTATGCCAGCCTGCAATGTAATATCATGTGGTAAATACATCTACACAGTACACACATGTTGTGTGCACAGTTGTGCCATCATACACAACCAGTGCAGTTGAATGGTTTCAAATGGTTGGTCAACTCACTGGAAAATGTTACCAAGAGTAGGAGGGTTAGTATAAACTTGTTAAATTATGTTAGGTTTCTTTAAATATTACTTGACAAAAATGTCATTGCTATAAATTCTGTATCCTAAAAATTATTATGATAAGAAACTAACAGTACGACGTAATCTTTTTCCTGATGCACATTATTGTTAAACCAAACACATTGTTTCATCCCTAGCCCTGCTTATGGAACTCCTAAAGTCTTGGATAAGGCTGGATTATCATTAAATGATATTGATGTGTTTGAATATCATGAAGCCTTTGCTGGTCAGATCTTGGCTAATATGAAGGCACTAGACTCAGATTGGTTTGCACAGACCTACATGGGACGTCAGAGCAAGGTGAGTCAGCTACAATATACAGTGTACATCTCTAATGATAGACTGTATTACATGAGTGACCTATAAGCATTCCAGGGTATTTCCTGGCAGGCAAGATACTATGAGATTTTGTATTTTGTATTTTCCCCTAAAACCATGCTGTGGAAAATCAGAGCAGAGTATGAAGTAATGAGATGTGTATTGCTTTTCTTAATCGTTAACTGTCATGATAATTTCTTCTATTGAGCTTTACATTGTTGTAATGAAGTACATGTGACTCTGAGGTCCTTATTGGGTTAACCCAGGCCTAAATGTTTTGGTTGTAGACTTTCAGTTGTACAGACTGCCTTTTTTGATAATTGCCAATGTTTATATATATTACTTTTAATTCCTGTGGAGTTCATACCACTTGTTATCTCACATTTTGATTCTTTCTGTTGTTGCTGCAATAATCCAATACGATGTTGTCTTTTTTGTTGTTGATAAAATGTAATTTTCTTTTTCTATGGATGTGATATATTGACAGACAGATATTAAACTCACCTCTTTTAATTGTTTTACTTGTGAACTGCAACATTTATTTTCTCAAATACTTTTATGTTAAACATATTTGTTATGAATTATATTATTGATATTTGTCTGTTCAGCTTTTATGGTTGTTTATAGAATGGATTGTTAGGCTTTAGAGTTGTGAAACTACATGCACATTGTTCTTTTCCTCTTGTATTGATACTGTCTAAATACTTTGTGACTTTCCTGTTATTATAGGAAGGTACCTTGCCCTGTATTCCCTCTTTGCATGGATATGCCATGTGTGTAAGAGTCTCGACTTCATGCTTCATTTGTATTGTATTTATGCATCTGTTTCGATGAAAGTGTCATTACTTTACTGTGACAATACAGAGTTATATAATGCTTCTATTCACCGCTGCCCCCAAGTTCAGACTCTACCCGCGAATGGCTGACCGTGCAAAGGGCAAATAAATGAAAGTCCAGCCTGGCTTTGTGATTTTTTTGTCAATTCTATGCAACCTTTACTTATTGTATTTTTGATAAATGATTACTGCTGCTTTAATTTAGTGTTTTGATCCATAAATTTATAGTTGTAGGCCTAGTCATATTTGTTATGTTGTCATAAATTTATAAACCAATGAGTGGATGTGGAAATGATTGTCTGTAATAAGAGAATGCAAGTTAAGATTTATTAGTAGCTTTGCCTTCTTTCTTGTAGAATGGAGCTCCATCTATGGATAAGTTGAACTTGTGGGGTGGATCCTTATCTATTGGACATCCCTTTGCTGCAACAGGTGTACGTCTAGCAATGACAGCAGCCAACAGACTAGAGAAAGAGGGAGGACAATATGCACTCCTTGCAGCATGTGCTGCAGGTGGACATGTAAGTATACATTATGATCAGGAATGCGTATCCATTGCAAGGGGGTTAGTTCATTCATTACTTGTTTAATCAGCCCTTCGGAAAACAGCACCTCTTGGCCTAATATGATGCAGTATAAACCCAGCTTACTTATTTGAAATATTCTTATAAATTTGATGATTGACATTTTCTTTTCTTTTTTTGCTGTTAAGTCACATCCCCAGTTTCCCATAGTGTTTTATTTTAATTCTACTCATACTCTTGTAGGTAAATGCAAGCTTCAAAGAATCATGAAAGTTAACTTTCAGGATTTATTTGTCATGTGAAGAAGTGCTTAAACATATAATTACAAATATTTTGTCATATTGAGTAATTCTGTCAAGGTTTTAACAATTATTTCTTTGTTTGTTTGTACTCTACAGGGGCATGCCATGATTATTGAGAAGTACCCATCATAAAGCCATTGTAAAACTTCAACTAAACTCAGTGAGTTCATTCAAACTTCAACAGAACTCAGTGAGTTCATTCAAACTTCAACAGAATGCGTTGAGCTCAATGCTTGCAACACATCCCAGTAATAAGCTTTCTTTTTTATCAAAACTATTAAACTAAATTCATAAATTACAAGCATGTTGTTAAAACCCTGATTCTAAGGTTTAACACCAGAGATACCCGATTTTGCAGACCTGTGAATTCAGGCATACTATGATGTGAAATAGTTCTGGAAAATAAAACAAATGCTCACTAATTGAGATGACTTTCCCATTCACTTGTTTCACACATTCCGCTTTGACCATGTGATGCATGAACTCATTGAAATTGTATAAGGTCAGTGGCATAACTAGAGGGGGGCAGTGGCCCACCTTCCCTAATTTTGTCTGTGTCCCCGCTCACCCTCCCCCACCCACACCCTCCAAATGAAAATATCTGGTTATGCCACTGCATAAGGTGCATATGTCCCAACTGTACAGAATGGTGAAAAGCCAATTAGAGTCCAATAATAGTAATGATAGTAACAGGCATTTATTGAGCACTCTTACACTGGGTACCAGAGCGCTTTACAAGAAAACAGTACAATAAGCAAATAAATAATGGACTTGTATAATGCAAATTGGGTTTCAGTCAGTTTACCAGCCAGACGGTGTTTACTTCAGATATTGTAGATAATTTTGTGCTTTGTTTGAACTAAAGTTTGCAATTTCAATGCAATTTGAACATAAATACTATACACATCTTCTGAATGTGCTTGAAAATTCAAATTATCCTGCATCATTAGTTGTAAAGAGAATTCCAGTGTACAATACTTGGTTTATGAGGAATACATCTTTAGGTTAAGTAGACCATTTTTCTTTTCTCAGGAGAATGTTTTGGGATGATCATAAATTAATTCTAGGCTATTGCTCATCCTTACATTGACAACCAGCAAGTATATATTGAATTTCACAAATTATTTATTTGTGAATAATACAAATTCCTCACTGCATCTTTATTTCAATGTTAAGAGACCCGCCATCTTTGATGACAAACAATGGAAGCGTTTATGCACTAGGCACATTTCGACAGTGATGGCAGCCAATGGAAGGTGTCTATTGGGGATATATTGCTTACATTTGGCAGTTAATATTTACCAATGTCTGTGCAAACAGAGAATCATCCATTAAATATAGGGAATATTGATTGTGTGTAAAACTGGAAATATTAAGCATGGGGTACTTTGTAGTCACATTTTGGTCAAAGTCTGAGATAAATAACTTGTTAAGAATAACATTTTCAGGGTGAAATTTAGTTATGTTTTTTTGCATTATTAATTCGTGTCTTTTGTGTGTTGACCTTGATGAGATTGCAGAATATTTCTGCATGTACTATGGTTGCTGGATCCCTGTATACATATGTTGGCGTTGCAGTTAAACTCATTTTCATACGAAGGGACCAGACTATATTTTCTGTTGACCTCAGTTTGGTTCCATTGGTTTAAACAGTAAAAGACGATCGCTGCATCATTATAAATGTATACACCATCGGATCAATGAAACAATCAACACCAAAATAATTATGCTTTGTGTTATTGTTTATTCTATTACATACATGCGTCTATACTGTACATTTTACAATATTAATTATTTCATAATTCTGATGAATATGTATACTATGATTTGCATAAATTGCACAAACTTCAAAATGTCACAATTATTAATCAAACATTGTAGGTTTACAACAAAAACTATTGTCCTTCAGTGGAACTATTAGGGGCATTTTGAATACTGACAAAAATCTAGTAAAAAAACTCATCTGAATGTAGACATGAAAATAACAAAATGATTGAAATTATAAACCAAATCTTGAAAAAGGTTGTTACATAAAAAATTAAAGACAGCTGATTTCCATAAATAAGGCCTGCACAATTTGTGAATTGAAACCCCAAAACAAACTTGTGTCTCTTAAAATGCGCTTCCAATGAGTTCGTACGTTGCTTGTATATTCCTGTGTACATAATTTGACTCGATTCTGAAGATCGTGCATTTCCTCTTTTGAATTCTTAATCAAAGACAAGTTTGCGAGTAGTTACAATATTATTGATTATCAAGTCAGTTCCGCTGGGATTACCACCAAGCTACTCGGCACGAAATCCGAATTGACTGAGTTGATCGAATTACCATAGCATTAATGCATTTTTAAATCACACATTAATACAAAATACTATCAAACAAGAAAACTATTTTGTCACTAGACCACGGCTTAGTGTACCAAATTAAGAGGAATGTTTTGTCTTTTAAAAAGTCATCTGCAAATTATTTCCTCATGTTGCTTTGTATTTTCGCATATTGGGGACGTGATATTCCTCTCTTACACCCCCCCCCCCCCCCCCCAACTCCCGCCTCCTTCATTTTGTTCCCTAGACAAACCACTTGTTACCAGTGAAGGCTGTCTAGAATTAGAACTAGAGTCTTAATAAATATTCATTGGTGAAACGACTCTGAAATCAACTCATATTCTATACAATATACGTTGCCATGGTTAACTGCTGGCCTAATTACTGTCAAACAGCACGTCTTTTTTCTTTCCAATTTAAGGGAGGGGGTCGCGATGGTGGAACGAAAACGTGCACTGTCGTGACAATTGTGGCAATTGGACGTTTTAAAACAAAATGCATAATCCCTCTATGATTTGTTGATTTTTAAAACTCCACATTGTCAAAAAAAGGTATGACAACTTTTACAAGTGCAACATAAATGGTTTTTGCCGACATGCTTGGTATTAAATTTTGGTGCATGATACAGTCATTACATGATCCCTCGGGCGTACCATGCTGTTGCGCAATCTTCTCCATTATTGCCACTATTGCCATCGGGTTCTGCTCCATTCTATGTATTCCACCTTGGTCCTGACAAACCCATTGACCTAAAACAACAATATATATATTTGTTAATAAAAACTAATGTGAAAATTGACCCTAAAACCCCGTTTATGAACATTTACTGTCGGAGCCCTGTGACAAATAATTGATGTCATTGGAATGTTCCTCAGACGACGAAGTTCTCGAGATGGTTTGCATTTACTAAATGATTGTACTTTGAATGAAACGAATTAAACAGTAAACAAAAAAATCAGGTCGTTTACTATACCAACGCTACTTGGTCGACTTGCATAATTATTTGTTATTATTTTGTTTTTATCGCTTTTTACTTATAAAAAAAGAGAGTGAAATCTGCATGTAGAATAATTGTTGGCCACCACGTGAGGGCGGCAACCCCGCTACACTGATCCTTCCGATCTTTGACGCGGTGTTGTGTGTATGGAGCCCACTGATCACTATTATATAGAGCCATCTCCAACGCGTACAATATCGTAACGAGGTCGATCATCCTTGAAAACGAGGTTGAAACATACGACAGCAAACATTTTTCACTTAGCAAAACACCCTGACGTACAATATACACAATATGAACATGTAATACTTCCTACACCTAGAACCTATTGAGAACCTAGAACCAGACTGTAATTGATTGTGCTGCCCTCGATACAATGCAACATGCTGTCCCATCATCCTTGTTTAGTGTTACCAAGACACGCTCAATAATATCAACATCGGTGTACAAAAGCAAAACTGTCTAGGTATTATATCAAGATGACATTGTTCTGAGAATTCTATTATGCCGATATTGACTATTTCCCTGCAGCGGCCCATCATGACTGTGGTATGGGCTTGCTAACCAAACACCCCCTCTCTGAAGCTGTGTGATCCATGAATGAGCAGCCGATACCGGGTTTAGTGATGATGCAGTGCAACGACAGGACTATTCCTTGTCGATATAGACAAGTTTATCACAAAGACTAAAAAGAAGGATAAAACATACATGATACAGCCCAGCTGAGGATATATAACAGCATTGTTTGTATTCCAGGTGTCGAGGTGCATTAATTAAAATTTAAAAACACACAGTAAAGGGAACACAGTATGATTATGAATGATTTATGATAATGATTGGAGTATCTAGAAAGGAAAGTTCTGAAACTTTGAAAGTGAAGAATGCTGTTAAGAAGTAAGGAAGAGTAAGACATGCCGATGCCTGGTGAGTAGTAAACTATAGCAATTTAGCATACTCCTTAACTTACTAATTAATTACTATGTCATTTTATGAGTGCCACAGATCAGGGTTATTGCCCATTTTATTTATTTAGTCAAATTAGCATAGATGTAGATCAACATGATCAGTCATCACAATGTCGTAGTTGTGGTTTGATACCGTAGACCGAGTTACTGGACCTTCATTCATGTAATATCAACAACGCTCTAATATTTGGACTTTAAGCCTATCTGGTGCATGATTTTGCCCAACATGCAGATTGAGCAAATCCGTAGAAATCATGTGCGGCTGCAACCCAACTAGTTGTACCGAAATCTTGCACCACCCACTGGTCATGGACGGAGACCGTGCATTGCTCACATACATTGCACCAGTCTTATTGGAACCAAAGCTACCAAATGACATCAGAAACATTCGCTCTGTTTAATGCAAGTGATTATTCCTGTTTTGGTGTAATTTTTTGTAGATAACTTTGATACTTTTGTGGTATCTTTTCAGTAGAGCCTTGAGTAATATTTTATTATTAGAAAGTGCGATTTTATAAGTTTGTATTATTTTAATATGATTAATATCATTATTATTATTTGGGCATTATTTCAGATTTCATCTGAAACTTCTCCTTTTTTATAGAAACTTCTGTGAGACAATCGTAATAATTAGGTGGCAAAAATGTAATGCAAGGCATTTTTTGAAGGTGTTTTGAACTACATATTTAGAAATGTACAGTGCTGTTTTTTATTGTTTATCCACAATAAACAGCCATGTAAAAGGTCAGGTAATTGCTTGAGCTAGAAGCCAGTGATCTCACCAGAACCCAAATTCAGGGTCCTTCAATTCCACTCCATCCTACTCTTTTGAACATCTAGCCTAAATATTTAAAAGCCTTTCCCCTTTCTCACATCAAAGTAGTTTTGCTAGTGTTGTAGTTCGTTGTATTGAAGTTTTCACAGAAAACTTTGAGGACTTTGGTCATCCACTGTGATTCAGTTACGGCCAAAGTGGTCAGAATGGTAGACCACCTGTTTTGCGGGTTTTGTGGAGGGACAATCAGTAGATTTAGTTTACATTCTGGGAATGCTGAAAGCAAAGCTAAAAATCCAAAGAATGAGCAGTAGATTGTGCAACTCCGTAGAATGCACTCAACATAAATCTTTTATAGGAGACTGTAGCCCTGGCAGCTAAATGGGCACAAGGCTGCACCTATATTTGTAACTTTTTATTGCTACTTTTCACGTGGTATACATTTTTAATTTAGTGTTCTTTTTTAAGACCAGCTGGGGAGGAGAGCCTCTTGACAGGAACTTTGTTTCTTTTAGGCAATGATTCGGGCTCCAGCTAATTCTCTTTCCTTCCTGTGTTAATGGCAATCATTTATTAAAATTGTCTTGCTCAACGATACAAGTGTAGCCAGTGTTAATGGTACGTTTTAGGCCTTAATTGTTAAAGTAAAATTGTTCCTAATTCAAGTTGCTCTGTGTTATTCAGTGTAAAGTAACGCACTTGTATTTTTTTTAAATTTACCCATCGTTATTTATTTTGAAGTCTCATTCTTGTAAACATTGATAACTTTTGAGATGATTTGTTTTCTTGAACAATAAATAGATGTGGTGCTCTTCCCAACTATATACACTATTCCTATCTTGAGGACATCCCTATACCTGATAGTGACAGTAATAGAGATAACTACGATCAATGGGCCTTTAACCCCTTGAGCACGGTATTGTTTTGAGAGTGAATGCTGGTCAGCCTGGATTCCGTGAACAATAGCGCGGATTACCGAAACAATAGCCCGTATTCATCACATGTTGCAGTAGCTTTTCACTCGAAAATACCAATCTATTCAAACACAAACAAAAGGGCAATTTCTATGAATAGATCCATGATACAGGGCCAAGAAAGGTTCAGCAAACTCTTCCCTTCCCAGAGTGTTGGTCTTTCAATAATAACCAGCCAGCAATCAGAAACCACAGGTGCATAATGAATAGAAAGTATGCAACCAGTATGCAGCTATAGCTGTCACCCGACACCCTAACCTTCTATCAAGCCCACCATAGCTGTCATCTGTCACCAAGAGGTTAAAGGTACAGTAGGTTTGTACCAATGTAGATTTGTTTTTGTCATTGTATGCTGATTGATCTACAGGCAAACTAATCAAAAAAAGTACAAGTCACCTTTGAAAGTTTCATTTGAAGAAAAACGCAAGAAACCATCACAGTACTTTTACAAGAATGTAAACTTCATCCATATTAAGTGAGGTCACAGCTGCAGCATTCACAAATGGACACTACAAAAATGTATATCTCCAAAACTCGCTTTGATATGAGTTTTGGAGATTGACATGTACATGTAATCGTACTTTTATTGATTTCCAATCAACAGCTCTGAAGCATTTTGCAGGATGCTTACTACTACCATGTCCATCTTTATAACAAGGCAGCTTTTGGATAGAAATTCCAAAATTTTATTTCGGGGTCATTACCAAGATATGATCCTACCTTAAAAAGAGTAATGTTAGATCCCAAGGTTCAAGTACATGTACATAGAGCTTGCATGAATCAATTATCATGGCAAAACCTGAGAAGAATCAATTGGTTCTCCAACACAACTGAATTTACATTCATCACTGCCATTACTGCTAGCAAAATATGGAAACGATGAAAAGCCACTAGACCCCTGCACAGTGAAAGACCTCTCATAGTTGGGCCATTCCAACCAATTTCAACTGTAGCACTGAAGTTAGGACCAGTCCAAACTATCTATTAGGGCTAGATTAGGGCTAGATACATGTAGCTCACTTGGTGAAGCATTGGTATATTAATCCGGCGGTCAAAGGTTCAAATCCTGCTCTTGTAAATTTTCATTTGTTCAACCCTAAAATATTTAAAATTTACCTAGTCAGTTACCATATTTAGTACAAAATTAAAGCTTATAATATAACGCATTTTTTTGAATATTTCTGCAAATTAAAAACAAAACTATCAAATTCAAAAGTCTGTAAGCAAAGCTGGTGAGTTTTGTCACAATGCCAGAAATCCTCCCTGGTACTGGTAGAATTTCTGATGAAGTTACTATCGCACGAATGAAGCCACTCAAGCATAAAGACTGGTTACTCCAGTTGGCATGACAACAGTCAAACAAACAGTCTACTTCACAAGGTTGGAATGGTGCCTAATTATGGCTCGTTGAGGCCATTCATTAAGTTATATATATATGTGAATTTGGGGAATAGTTTTAGTGGGCTTGACTGGCCATGCATTAGCCTGATGTTCATAAACAGTGAGACAGTATCAGTTGCTAGGGGTTGCAGAAAAACAGTCTACAAATTAAAGAACTTTGGTATTTGCAACTAACCCCCAACTATCTTTTAATTTTGTGAGGGTTGCAAAATTGTGACTAAGAAAGCGATTACAAAACTAGACATTAGGTGTTTGTGAACAAACACAAATAGTGACGTCATTATGACGTGACAGGTAATGTTAGGCTAGAACTAACATCTACAATACAAGACAAGTCCATAACTGAAAAAAGTTTGAGGATCGGAAGTATACTTCTTGAGATATGAAAGCTCAAATTTAGCTAATTAAATATTCACACCACTATCACAGGAATAATTAATTAAGAATTTTAATCTAAGACAAGGTGGTCTGAGCATGTCCCATTGCGAACCATATACTAAATTAACTAACGACTTGAAGGTGACTGGATGTATTCAAAAAAGTATGGCGTTGTAGCCATGGTGCCAGGACTAAGGCCAAACAAAATAAATTTTTCCGATTACATGCCAATTTAAAATAGGGTCGGTAGGTCGGAAAGTTTTTTTTTTTGGCCTTTAAAAAAAAATTCTTTTAGGTTTGGCGAGTGTGTAAATACCCTACTTGCCCGATTCAAAACTAACACTAACACTGGTTTTTTTAGTTAAATTTTGTTAAAAACATTAGTTTGGTCAAAGTCTGACACTTGGTTCATGGTACCTTCATTTTTTAATTAATTAATTTTTTTCATTTTTATTTATTTTTTTCCCCCCAATTTTGTTAATTTTTTTTTTAAGCCGAATAAAAAGTTTAGGGTCGCTGCATGAAGTTAGGGTCGGTCGGGAAACCGGAAACAGAACATTTATTTTGTTTGGCCTAATTAATGATTAATAGTGGCTAATTATAGCGGTGCTTTGATTAATTTTTTTGGTTCGGAACATCACTTATAAAAAGTATTTCACTTTTCAAAAGAATTTTTGTAAATCAGGAAACTAACAATTAACTTATTTTGAAAATATTGTGTTTTGAACCACCTAACGTTTCCTAAATGTTTGCACTTTGTACACAAAAAGAAAACATGCCTACAAATATGACGTCATGATGACGTGACGGGTAATGTTGGGCCAAAACTAACATCTACACTACAAGACAAGTCCATAACTGAAAAAAAGTTTGAGGATCGGATGTATACTTCTTGAGATATGATAGATACAAGATTGGCTAATTAAATATTCACACCGCTGTAAAGTGGCTAATTAATTAAGAATTTTAACATTTATTACATTTATAGTTAAGTTTATGTACTAAGCTTCAATTTGGTATAGGATCTAACTCTTTCATGTTTACGCTCTAGAATATTAGGTGCCAAGAAAAAATGTGTACAAATGCTATGGGATTTAAGTGGAAACAAGTATAAGAAAAATAAGAAAAATCTCGACGAAAACAATACCTGTTCCGACAGTAGGTCGGAACAGCTAATTACATAAAGTGATGTTGCAGGCTTGTGTTGTTTTGTAAGATTTTGAAAGTTCACCGATTAGGCCTACATGAGTTTATTCCATATATCCAATATTTCTGTCTGAAATACTTTTTACGTCTACAAATAGCATTCAAAGACCTCCAAAATCACTGATCCTATATTGCAGCAATGAGGGTTAAATATAAAATAAAATCTATGACAAATACAACATGTTTTTGACAAAAGGACATGTGTTTCACTGTTTTGACCAAAAAGATTACACTAGCCCATGGGTAGATGTGAGGTTTTTATACTGCCTTTTGTTGTTTATGAGTGGGACAAACTCTCTGTATCATTTATGAGTTTGAGAATGAACAATTTCCTTGCTGAGTTGAATGTTACTCAAATTCTCATGGGTAGATGTGAGGTTTTTATACTGCGTTTTGTTGTTTATGAGTGGGACAAACTCTCTGTATCATTTATGAGTTTGAGAATGAACAATTTCCTTGCTGAGTTGAATGTTACTCAAATTCTCATGGGTAGATGTGAGGTTTTTATACTGCCTTTTGTTGTTTATGAGTGGGACAAACTCTCTGTATCATTTATGAGTTTGAGAATGAACAATTTCCTTGCTGAGTTGAATGTTACTCAAATTCTCATGGGTAGATGTGAGGTTTTTATACTGCCTTTTGTTGTTTATGAGTGGGACAAACTCTCTGTATCATTTATGAGTTTGAGAATGAACAATTTCCTTGCTGAGTTGAATGTTACTCAAATTCTCATGGGTAGATGTGAGGTTTTTATACTGCGTTTTGTTGTTTATGAGTGGGACAAACTCTCTGTATCATTTATGAGTTTGAGAATGAACAATTTCCTTGCTGAGTTGAATGTTACTCAAATTCTCATGGGTAGATGTGAGGTTTTTATACTGCCTTTTGTTGTTTATGAGTGGGACAAACTCTCTGTATCATTTATGAGTTTGAGAATGAACAATTTCCTTGCTGAGTTGAATGTTACTCAAATTCTCATGGGTAGATGTGAGGTTTTTATACTGCGTTTTGTTGTTTATGAGTGGGACAAACTCTCTGTATCATTTATGAGTTTGAGAATGAACAATTTCCTTGCTGAGTTGAATGTTACTCAAATTCTCATGGGTAGATGTGAGGTTTTTATACTGCCTTTTGTTGTTTATGAGGGGGACAAACTCTCTGTATCATTTATGAGTTTGAGAATGAACAATTTCCTTGCTGAGTTGAATGTTACTCAAATTCTCATGGGTAGATGTGAGGTTTTTATACTGCCTTTTGTTGTTTATGAGTGAGACAAACTCTCTGTATCATTTATGAGTTTGAGAATGAACAATTTCCTTGCTGAGTTGAATGTTACTCAAATTCTCATGGGTAGATGTGAGGTTTTTATACTGCGTTTTGTTGTTTATGAGTGGGACAAACTCTCTGTATCATTTATGAGTTTGAGAATGAACAATTTCCTTGCTGAGTTGAATGTTACTCAAATTCTCATGGGTAGATGTGAGGTTTTTATACTGCCTTTTGTTGTTTATGAGTGGGACAAACTCTCTGTATCATTTATGAGTTTGAGAATGAACAATTTCCTTGCTGAGTTGAATGTTACTCAAATTCTCATGGGTAGATGTGAGGTTTTTATACTGCCTTTTGTTGTTTATGAGTGGGACAAACTCTCTGTATCATTTATGAGTTTGAGAATGAACAATTTCCTTGCTGAGTTGAATGTTACTCAAATTCTCATGGGTAGATGTGAGGTTTTTATACTGCCTTTTGTTGTTTATGAGTGGGACAAACTCTCTGTATCATTTATGAGTTTGAGAATGAACAATTTCCTTGCTGAGTTGAATGTTACTCAAATTCTCATGGGTAGATGTGAGGTTTTTATACTGCCTTTTGTTGTTTATGAGTGGGACAAACTCTCTGTATCATTTATGAGTTTGAGAATGAACAATTTCCTTGCTGAGTTGAATGTTACTCAAATTCTCATGGGTAGATGTGAGGTTTTTATACTGCCTTTTGTTGTTTATGAGTGGGACAAACTCTCTGTATCATTTATGAGTTTGAGAATGAACAATTTCCTTGCTGAGTTGAATGTTACTCAAATTCTCATGGGTAGATGTGAGGTTTTTATACTGCCTTTTGTTGTTTATGAGTGAGACAAACTCTCTGTATCATTTATGAGTTTGAGAATGAACAATTTCCTTGCTGAGTTGAATGTTACTCAAATTCTCATGGGTAGATGTGAGGTTTTTATACTGCGTTTTGTTGTTTATGAGTGGGACAAACTCTCTGTATCATTTATGAGTGGGACAAACTCTCTGTATCATTTATGAGTTTGAGAATGAACAATTTCCTTGCTGAGTTGAATGTTACTCAAATTCTCATGGGTAGATGTGAGGTTTTTATACTGCGTTTTGTTGTTTATGAGTGAGACAAACTCTCTGTATCATTTATGAGTTTGAGAATGAACAATTTCCTTGCTGAGTTGAATGTTACTCAAATTCTCATGGGTAGATGTGAGGTTTTTATACTGCCTTTTGTTGTTTATGAGTGGGACAAACTCTCTGTATCATTTATGAGTTTGAGAATGAACAATTTCCTTGCTGAGTTGAATGTTACTCAAATTCTCATGGGTAGATGTGAGGTTTTTATACTGCCTTTTGTTGTTTATGAGTGGGACAAACTCTCTGTATCATTTATGAGTTTGAGAATGAACAATTTCCTTGCTGAGTTGAATGTTACTCAAATTCTCATGGGTAGATGTGAGGTTTTTATACTGCGTTTTGTTGTTTATGAGTGAGACAAACTCTCTGTATCATTTATGAGTTTGAGAATGAACAATTTCCTTGCTGAGTTGAATGTTACTCAAATTCTCATGGGTAGATGTGAGGTTTTTATACTGCCTTTTGTTGTTTATGAGTGGGACAAACTCTCTGTATCATTTATGAGTTTGAGAATGAACAATTTCCTTGCTGAGTTGAATGTTACTCAAATTCTCATGGGTAGATGTGAGGTTTTTATACTGCGTTTTGTTGTTTATGAGTGAGACAAACTCTCTGTATCATTTATGAGTTTGAGAATAAACAATTTCCTTGCTGAGTTGAATGTTACTCAAATTCTCATGGGTAGATGTGAGGTTTTTATACTGCGTTTTGTTGTTTATGAGTGGGACAAACTCTCTGTATCATTTATGAGTTTGAGAATGAACAATTTCCTTGCTGAGTTGAATGTTACTCAAATTCTCATGGGTAGATGTGAGGTTTTTATACTGCGTTTTGTTGTTTATGAGTGGGACAAACTCTCTGTATCATTTATGAGTTTGAGAATGAACAATTTCCTTGCTGAGTTGAATGTTACTCAAATTCTCATGGGTAGATGTGAGGTTTTTATACTGCGTTTTGTTGTTTATGAGTGAGACAAACTCTCTGTATCATTTATGAGTTTGAGAATGAACAATTTCCTTGCTGAGTTGAATGTTACTCAAATTCTCATGGGTAGATGTGAGGTTTTTATACTGCGTTTTGTTGTTTATGAGTGAGACAAACTCTCTGTATCATTTATGAGTTTGAGAATAAACAATTTCCTTGCTGAGTTGAATGTTACTCAAATTCTCATGGGTAGATGTGAGGTTTTTATACTGCGTTTTGTTGTTTATGAGTGGGACAAACTCTCTGTATCATTTATGAGTTTGAGAATGAACAATTTCCTTGCTGAGTTGAATGTTACTCAAATTCTCATGGGTAGATGTGAGGTTTTTATACTGCGTTTTGTTGTTTATGAGTGGGACAAACTCTCTGTATCATTTATGAGTTTGAGAATGAACAATTTCCTTGCTGAGTTGAATGTTACTCAAATTCTCATGGGTAGATGTGAGGTTTTTATACTGCGTTTTGTTGTTTATGAGTGAGACAAACTCTCTGTATCATTTATGAGTTTGAGAATAAACAATTTCCTTGCTGAGTTGAATGTTACTCAAATTCTCATGGGTAGATGTGAGGTTTTTATACTGCGTTTTGTTGTTTATGAGTGGGACAAACTCTCTGTATCATTTATGAGTTTGAGAATGAACAGTTTCCTTGCTGAGTTGAATGTTACTCAAATTCTCATGGGTAGATGTGAGGTTTTTATACTGCGTTTTGTTGTTTATGAGTGAGACAAACTCTCTGTATCATTTATGAGTTTGAGAATAAACAATTTCCTTGCTGAGTTGAATGTTACTCAAATTCTCATGGGTAGATGTGAGGTTTTTATACTGCGTTTTGTTGTTTATGAGTGAGACAAACTCTCTGTATCATTTGTGAGTTTGAGAATGACCAATTTCCTTGCTGAGTTGAATGTTACTCAAATTCTCATGGGTAGATGTGAGGTTTTTATACTGCGTTTTGTTGTTTATGAGTGAGACAAACTCTCTGTATCATTTATGAGTTTGAGAATGAACAGTTTCCTTGCTGAGTTGAATGTTACTCAAATTCTCATGGGTAGATGTGAGGTTTTTATACTGCGTTTTGTTGTTTATGAGTGAGACAAACTCTCTGTATCATTTATGAGTTTGAGAATAAACAATTTCCTTGCTGAGTTGAATGTTACTCAAATTCTCATGGGTAGATGTGAGGTTTTTATACTGCGTTTTGTTGTTTATGAGTGAGACAAACTCTCTGTATCATTTGTGAGTTTGAGAATGACTAATTTCCTTGCTGAGTTGAATGTTACTCAAATTCTCATGGGTAGATGTGAGGTTTTTATACTGCGTTTTGTTGTTTATGAGTGAGACAAACTCTCTTTATCATTTATGAGTTTGAGAATGAACAATTTCCTTGCTGAGTTGAATGTTACTCAAATTCTCATGGGTAGATGTGAGGTTTTTATACTGCGTTTTGTTGTTTATGAGTGAGACAAACTCTCTGTATCATTTATGAGTTTGAGAATGAACAATTTCCTTGCTGAGTTGAATGTTACTCAAATTCTCATGGGTAGATGTGAGGTTTTTATACTGCGTTTTGTTGTTTATGAGTGGGACAAACTCTCTGTATCATTTATGAGTTTGAGAATGAACAATTTCCTTGCTGAGTTGAATGTTACTCAAATTCTCATGGGTAGATGTGAGGTTTTTATACTGCGTTTTGTTGTTTATGAGTGAGACAAACTCTCTGTATCATTTGTGAGTTTGAGAATGACCAATTTCCTTGCTGAGTTGAATGTTACTCAAATTCTCATGGGTAGATGTGAGGTTTTTATACTGCGTTTTGTTGTTTATGAGTGGGACAAACTCTCTGTATCATTTATGAGTTTGAGAATGAACAATTTCCTTGCTGAGTTGAATGTTACTCAAATTCTCATGGGTAGATGTGAGGTTTTTATACTGCGTTTTGTTGTTTATGAGTGAGACAAACTCTCTGTATCATTTATGAGTTTGAGAATGAACAATTTCCTTGCTGAGTTGAATGTTACTCAAATTCTCATGGGTAGATGTGAGGTTTTTATACTGCGTTTTGTTGTTTATGAGTGGGACAAACTCTCTGTATCATTTATGAGTTTGAGAATGAACAATTTCCTTGCTGAGTTGAATGTTACTCAAATTCTCATGGGTAGATGTGAGGTTTTTATACTGCCTTTTGTTGTTTATGAGTGGGACAAACTCTCTGTATCATTTATGAGTTTGAGAATGAACAATTTCCTTGCTGAGTTGAATGTTACTCAAATTCTCATGGGTAGATGTGAGGTTTTTATACTGCGTTTTGTTGTTTATGAGTGAGACAAACTCTCTGTATCATTTATGAGTTTGAGAATGAACAATTTCCTTGCTGAGTTGAATGTTACTCAAATTCTCATGGGTAGATGTGAGGTTTTTATACTGCGTTTTGTTGTTTATGAGTGGGACAAACTCTCTGTATCATTTATGAGTTTGAGAATAAACAATTTCCTTGCTGAGTTGAATGTTACTCAAATTCTCATGGGTAGATGTGAGGTTTTTATACTGCCTTTTGTTGTTAATGAGTGAGACAAACTCTCTGTATCATTTATGAGTTTGAGAATGAACAATTTCCTTGCTGAGTTGAATGTTACTCAAATTCTCATGGGTAGATGTGAGGTTTTTATACTGCGTTTTGTTGTTTATGAGTGAGACAAACTCTCTGTATCATTTATGAGTTTGAGAATGAACAATTTCCTTGCTGAGTTGAATGTTACTCAAATTCTCATGGGTAGATGTGAGGTTTTTATACTGCGTTTTGTTGTTTATGAGTGGGACAAACTCTCTGTATCATTTATGAGTTTGAGAATGAACAATTTCCTTGCTGAGTTGAATGTTACTCAAATTCTCATGGGTAGATGTGAGGTTTTTATACTGCCTTTTGTTGTTTATGAGTGAGACAAACTCTCTGTATCATTTATGAGTTTGAGAATGAACAATTTCCTTGCTGAGTTGAATGTTACTCAAATTCTCATGGGTAGATGTGAGGTTTTTATACTGCGTTTTGTTGTTTATGAGTGGGACAAACTCTCTGTATCATTTATGAGTTTGAGAATGAACAATTTCCTTGCTGAGTTGAATGTTACTCAAATTCTCATGGGTAGATGTGAGGTTTTTATACTGCGTTTTGTTGTTTATGAGTGGGACAAACTCTCTGTATCATTTATGAGTTTGAGAATGAACAATTTCCTTGCTGAGTTGAATGTTACTCAAATTCTCATGGGTAGATGTGAGGTTTTTATACTGCGTTTTGTTGTTTATGAGTGAGACAAACTCTCTGTATCATTTATGAGTTTGAGAATAAACAATTTCCTTGCTGAGTTGAATGTTACTCAAATTCTCATGGGTAGATGTGAGGTTTTTATACTGCGTTTTGTTGTTTATGAGTGGGACAAACTCTCTGTATCATTTATGAGTTTGAGAATGAACAGTTTCCTTGCTGAGTTGAATGTTACTCAAATTCTCATGGGTAGATGTGAGGTTTTTATACTGCCTTTTGTTGTTAATGAGTGAGACAAACTCTCTGTATCATTTATGAGTTTGAGAATGAACAATTTCCTTGCTGAGTTGAATGTTACTCAAATTCTCATGGGTAGATGTGAGGTTTTTATACTGCGTTTTGTTGTTTATGAGTGAGACAAACTCTCTGTATCATTTATGAGTTTGAGAATGAACAATTTCCTTGCTGAGTTGAATGTTACTCAAATTCTCATGGGTAGATGTGAGGTTTTTATACTGCGTTTTGTTGTTTATGAGTGGGACAAACTCTCTGTATCATTTATGAGTTTGAGAATGAACAATTTCCTTGCTGAGTTGAATGTTACTCAAATTCTCATGGGTAGATGTGAGGTTTTTATACTGCGTTTTGTTGTTTATGAGTGAGACAAACTCTCTGTATCATTTATGAGTTTGAGAATGAACAATTTCCTTGCTGAGTTGAATGTTACTCAAATTCTCATGGGTAGATGTGAGGTTTTTATACTGCGTTTTGTTGTTTATGAGTGGGACAAACTCTCTGTATCATTTATGAGTTTGAGAATGAACAATTTCCTTGCTGAGTTGAATGTTACTCAAATTCTCATGGGTAGATGTGAGGTTTTTATACTGCGTTTTGTTGTTTATGAGTGAGACAAACTCTCTGTATCATTTATGAGTTTGAGAATGAACAATTTCCTTGCTGAGTTGAATGTTACTCAAATTCTCATGGGTAGATGTGAGGTTTTTATACTGCGTTTTGTTGTTTATGAGTGAGACAAACTCTCTGTATCATTTATGAGTTTGAGAATGAACAATTTCCTTGCTGAGTTGAATGTTACTCAAATTCTCATGGGTAGATGTGAGGTTTTTATACTGCGTTTTGTTGTTTATGAGTGGGACAAACTCTCTGTATCATTTATGAGTTTGAGAATGAACAATTTCCTTGCTGAGTTGAATGTTACTCAAATTCTCATGGGTAGATGTGAGGTTTTTATACTGCGTTTTGTTGTTTATGAGTGAGACAAACTCTCTGTATCATTTATGAGTTTGAGAATGAACAATTTCCTTGCTGAGTTGAATGTTACTCAAATTCTCATGGGTAGATGTGAGGTTTTTATACTGCGTTTTGTTGTTTATGAGTGAGACAAACTCTCTGTATCATTTATGAGTTTGAGAATGAACAATTTCCTTGCTGAGTTGAATGTTACTCAAATTCTCATGGGTAGATGTGAGGTTTTTATACTGCGTTTTGTTGTTTATGAGTGAGACAAACTCTCTGTATCATTTATGAGTTTGAGAATGAACAATTTCCTTGCTGAGTTGAATGTTACTCAAATTCTCATGGGTAGATGTGAGGTTTTTATACTGCGTTTTGTTGTTAATGAGTGAGACAAACTCTCTGTATCATTTATGAGTTTGAGAATGAACAATTTCCTTGCTGAGTTGAATGTTACTCAAATTCTCATGGGTAGATGTGAGGTTTTTATACTGCGTTTTGTTGTTTATGAGTGGGACAAACTCTCTGTATCATTTATGAGTTTGAGAATGAACAATTTCCTTGCTGAGTTGAATGTTACTCAAATTCTCATGGGTAGATGTGAGGTTTTTATACTGCCTTTTGTTGTTTATGAGTGGGACAAACTCTCTGTATCATTTATGAGTTTGAGAATGAACAATTTCCTTGCTGAGTTGAATGTTACTCAAATTCTCATGGGTAGATGTGAGGTTTTTATACTGCGTTTTGTTGTTTATGAGTGAGACAAACTCTCTGTATCATTTATGAGTTTGAGAATGAACAATTTCCTTGCTGAGTTGAATGTTACTCAAATTCTCATGGGTAGATGTGAGGTTTTTATACTGCGTTTTGTTGTTTATGAGTGGGACAAACTCTCTGTATCATTTATGAGTTTGAGAATGAACAATTTCCTTGCTGAGTTGAATGTTACTCAAATTCTCATGGGTAGATGTGAGGTTTTTATACTGCCTTTTGTTGTTTATGAGTGAGACAAACTCTCTGTATCATTTATGAGTTTGAGAATGAACAATTTCCTTGCTGAGTTGAATGTTACTCAAATTCTCATGGGTAGATGTGAGGTTTTTATACTGCGTTTTGTTGTTTATGAGTGAGACAAACTCTCTGTATCATTTATGAGTTTGAGAATGAACAATTTCCTTGCTGAGTTGAATGTTACTCAAATTCTCATGGGTAGATGTGAGGTTTTTATACTGCGTTTTGTTGTTTATGAGTGGGACAAACTCTCTGTATCATTTATGAGTTTGAGAATGAACAATTTCCTTGCTGAGTTGAATGTTACTCAAATTCTCATGGGTAGATGTGAGGTTTTTATACTGCCTTTTGTTGTTTATGAGTGAGACAAACTCTCTGTATCATTTATGAGTTTGAGAATGAACAATTTCCTTGCTGAGTTGAATGTTACTCAAATTCTCATGGGTAGATGTGAGGTTTTTATACTGCGTTTTGTTGTTTATGAGTGGGACAAACTCTCTGTATCATTTATGAGTTTGAGAATGAACAATTTCCTTGCTGAGTTGAATGTTACTCAAATTCTCATGGGTAGATGTGAGGTTTTTATACTGCGTTTTGTTGTTTATGAGTGGACAAACTCTCTGTATCATTTATGAGTTTGAGAATGAACAATTTCCTTGCTGAGTTGAATGTTACTCAAATTCTCATGGGTAGATGTGAGGTTTTTATACTGCGTTTTGTTGTTTATGAGTGAGACAAACTCTCTGTATCATTTATGAGTTTGAGAATGAACAATTTCCTTGCTGAGTTGAATGTTACTCAAATTCTCATGGGTAGATGTGAGGTTTTTATACTGCGTTTTGTTGTTTATGAGTGGGACAAACTCTCTGTATCATTTATGAGTTTGAGAATGAACAATTTCCTTGCTGAGTTGAATGTTACTCAAATTCTCATGGGTAGATGTGAGGTTTTTATACTGCGTTTTGTTGTTTATGAGTGAGACAAACTCTCTGTATCATTTATGAGTTTGAGAATGAACAATTTCCTTGCTGAGTTGAATGTTACTCAAATTCTCATGGGTAGATGTGAGGTTTTTATACTGCGTTTTGTTGTTTATGAGTGAGACAAACTCTCTGTATCATTTATGAGTTTGAGAATGAACAATTTCCTTGCTGAGTTGAATGTTACTCAAATTCTCATGGGTAGATGTGAGGTTTTTATACTGCGTTTTGTTGTTTATGAGTGAGACAAACTCTCTGTATCATTTATGAGTTTGAGAATGAACAATTTCCTTGCTGAGTTGAATGTTACTCAAATTCTCATGGGTAGATGTGAGGTTTTTATACTGCGTTTTGTTGTTTATGAGTGAGACAAACTCTCTGTATCATTTATGAGTTTGAGAATGAACAATTTCCTTGCTGAGTTGAATGTTACTCAAATTCTCATGGGTAGATGTGAGGTTTTTATACTGCGTTTTGTTGTTTATGAGTGAGACAAACTCTCTGTATCATTTATGAGTTTGAGAATGAACAATTTCCTTGCTGAGTTGAATGTTACTCAAATTCTCATGGGTAGATGTGAGGTTTTTATACTGCGTTTTGTTGTTTATGAGTGAGACAAACTCTCTGTATCATTTATGAGTTTGAGAATGAACAATTTCCTTGCTGAGTTGAATGTTACTCAAATTCTCATGGGTAGATGTGAGGTTTTTATACTGCGTTTTGTTGTTTATGAGTGAGACAAACTCTCTGTATCATTTATGAGTTTGAGAATGAACAATTTCCTTGCTGAGTTGAATGTTACTCAAATTCTCATGGGTAGATGTGAGGTTTTTATACTGCGTTTTGTTGTTTATGAGTGAGACAAACTCTCTGTATCATTTATGAGTTTGAGAATGAACAATTTCCTTGCTGAGTTGAATGTTACTCAAATTCTCATGGGTAGATGTGAGGTTTTTATACTGCGTTTTGTTGTTAATGAGTGGGACAAACTCTCTGTATCATTTATGAGTTTGAGAATGAACAATTTCCTTGCTGAGTTGAATGTTACTCAAATTCTCATGGGTAGATGTGAGGTTTTTATACTGCGTTTTGTTGTTTATGAGTGAGACAAACTCTCTGTATCATTTATGAGTTTGAGAATGAACAATTTCCTTGCTGAGTTGAATGTTACTCAAATTCTCATGGGTAGATGTGAGGTTTTTATACTGCGTTTTGTTGTTTATGAGTGAGACAAACTCTCTGTATCATTTATGAGTTTGAGAATGAACAATTTCCTTGCTGAGTTGAATGTTACTCAAATTCTCATGGGTAGATGTGAGGTTTTTATACTGCGTTTTGTTGTTTATGAGTGAGACAAACTCTCTGTATCATTTATGAGTTTGAGAATGAACAATTTCCTTGCTGAGTTGAATGTTACTCAAATTCTCATGGGTAGATGTGAGGTTTTTATACTGCGTTTTGTTGTTTATGAGTGAGACAAACTCTCTGTATCATTTATGAGTTTGAGAATGAACAATTTCCTTGCTGAGTTGAATGTTACTCAAATTCTCATGGGTAGATGTGAGGTTTTTATACTGCCTTTTGTTGTTTATGAGTGGGACAAACTCTCTGTATCATTTATGAGTTTGAGAATGAACAATTTCCTTGCTGAGTTGAATGTTACTCAAATTCTCATGGGTAGATGTGAGGTTTTTATACTGCCTTTTGTTGTTTATGAGTGGGACAAACTCTCTGTATCATTTATGAGTTTGAGAATGAACAATTTCCTTGCTGAGTTGAATGTTACTCAAATTCTCATGGGTAGATGTGAGGTTTTTATACTGCGTTTTGTTGTTTATGAGTGGGACAAACTCTCTGTATCATTTATGAGTTTGAGAATGAACAATTTCCTTGCTGAGTTGAATGTTACTCAAATTCTCATGGGTAGATGTGAGGTTTTTATACTGCGTTTTGTTGTTTATGAGTGAGACAAACTCTCTGTATCATTTATGAGTTTGAGAATGAACAATTTCCTTGCTGAGTTGAATGTTACTCAAATTCTCATGGGTAGATGTGAGGTTTTTATACTGCCTTTTGTTGTTAATGAGTGAGACAAACTCTCTGTATCATTTATGAGTTTGAGAATGAACAATTTCCTTGCTGAGTTGAATGTTACTCAAATTCTCATGGGTAGATGTGAGGTTTTTATACTGCGTTTTGTTGTTTATGAGTGGGACAAACTCTCTGTATCATTTATGAGTTTGAGAATGAACAATTTCCTTGCTGAGTTGAATGTTACTCAAATTCTCATGGGTAGATGTGAGGTTTTTATACTGCGTTTTGTTGTTTATGAGTGAGACAAACTCTCTGTATCATTTATGAGTTTGAGAATGAACAATTTCCTTGCTGAGTTGAATGTTACTCAAATTCTCATGGGTAGATGTGAGGTTTTTATACTGCCTTTTGTTGTTAATGAGTGAGACAAACTCTCTGTATCATTTATGAGTTTGAGAATGAACAATTTCCTTGCTGAGTTGAATGTTACTCAAATTCTCATGGGTAGATGTGAGGTTTTTATACTGCGTTTTGTTGTTTATGAGTGAGACAAACTCTCTGTATCATTTATGAGTTTGAGAATGAACAATTTCCTTGCTGAGTTGAATGTTACTCAAATTCTCATGGGTAGATGTGAGGTTTTTATACTGCGTTTTGTTGTTTATGAGTGAGACAAACTCTCTGTATCATTTATGAGTTTGAGAATGAACAATTTCCTTGCTGAGTTGAATGTTACTCAAATTCTCATGGGTAGATGTGAGGTTTTTATACTGCGTTTTGTTGTTTATGAGTGAGACAAACTCTCTGTATCATTTATGAGTTTGAGAATGAACAATTTCCTTGCTGAGTTGAATGTTACTCAAATTCTCATGGGTAGATGTGAGGTTTTTATACTGCGTTTTGTTGTTTATGAGTGAGACAAACTCTCTGTATCATTTATGAGTTTGAGAATGAACAATTTCCTTGCTGAGTTGAATGTTACTCAAATTCTCATGGGTAGATGTGAGGTTTTTATACTGCGTTTTGTTGTTTATGAGTGAGACAAACTCTCTGTATCATTTATGAGTTTGAGAATGAACAATTTCCTTGCTGAGTTGAATGTTACTCAAATTCTCATGGGTAGATGTGAGGTTTTTATACTGCGTTTTGTTGTTTATGAGTGAGACAAACTCTCTGTATCATTTATGAGTTTGAGAATGAACAATTTCCTTGCTGAGTTGAATGTTACTCAAATTCTCATGGGTAGATGTGAGGTTTTTATACTGCGTTTTGTTGTTTATGAGTGAGACAAACTCTCTGTATCATTTATGAGTTTGAGAATGAACAATTTCCTTGCTGAGTTGAATGTTACTCAAATTCTCATGGGTAGATGTGAGGTTTTTATACTGCGTTTTGTTGTTTATGAGTGAGACAAACTCTCTGTATCATTTATGAGTTTGAGAATGAACAATTTCCTTGCTGAGTTGAATGTTACTCAAATTCTCATGGGTAGATGTGAGGTTTTTATACTGCGTTTTGTTGTTTATGAGTGAGACAAACTCTCTGTATCATTTATGAGTTTGAGAATGAACAATTTCCTTGCTGAGTTGAATGTTACTCAAATTCTCATGGGTAGATGTGAGGTTTTTATACTGCGTTTTGTTGTTTATGAGTGAGACAAACTCTCTGTATCATTTATGAGTTTGAGAATGAACAATTTCCTTGCTGAGTTGAATGTTACTCAAATTCTCATGGGTAGATGTGAGGTTTTTATACTGCGTTTTGTTGTTTATGAGTGAGACAAACTCTCTGTATCATTTATGAGTTTGAGAATGAACAATTTCCTTGCTGAGTTGAATGTTACTCAAATTCTCATGGGTAGATGTGAGGTTTTTATACTGCGTTTTGTTGTTTATGAGTGAGACAAACTCTCTGTATCATTTATGAGTTTGAGAATGAACAATTTCCTTGCTGAGTTGAATGTTACTCAAATTCTCATGGGTAGATGTGAGGTTTTTATACTGCGTTTTGTTGTTTATGAGTGAGACAAACTCTCTGTATCATTTATGAGTTTGAGAATGAACAATTTCCTTGCTGAGTTGAATGTTACTCAAATTCTCATGGGTAGATGTGAGGTTTTTATACTGCGTTTTGTTGTTTATGAGTGAGACAAACTCTCTGTATCATTTGTGAGTTTGAGAATGACCAATTTTCTTGTGTAATCTTTCAGTACTTTACTTATTTGCATAAACATTATGAATAATCTATGTTTGAAACTTTATGATTGGTACCCATGGCAACATTTATGACTTCAAAGGCAATATCAAGACGTTCAATAACTATACAATATTCCTTAATTGTTCTGTTTATCAACAATTCCTGTTACTTGGTTACCTGAATTGAGACAAAGTGTTTTGAAGGGCAATAGTCCCCATGTCATTAAAGGGAAAATTAAACTTGAGGTGCACACAGGGTTGCTCTGTGTAAGACTTGCTCTTTATTTGACCAAGACCTTGTTTCAAACATTGCAACCAGAACCCTGTGGAATAAGGACCCAGGGAATTCACATATGAGACTGTGTGAAAATACGCTGGGGTAATCCTGGGGTAAAAAAAACTCCTGGGGCCTCCGAGGTTGAATTCCATGGGGATAAGAGATGCAGTGTGAAAAGGGCTAAAAGGAAGTCCTAGATTTAAACCATCAACAAAATGTTTTCATTAATTGGGAATGTACATCAGGTATTCATGCCAGTGTTTTCTCAATTGAATTTTCTAAACATTTATGGACTTCTGCAGAAAATATGTTGATAGGCATTTTTTAAGGTAAATTTGTAGGTTTCTTAAAATCTCAAACTAAGAATCCAGGTAGTGAAATGGATAAAACAGGAGTTGCTTTTAACTTATGGTCTTTGTATCGAAAGTGTCGGTGACGCATAGTGCTACAAAAATGTTTTTCTTTATGCAGTAGAGTAGAGTAGAGTGAGGCTGAAAAGTGTCGCACTGTTTCAATGTAATTTCTATTTAAAGCATATGACCATTTGCACCAAAGTCTTATAATTTCAATCAGATTTATAATTGTTATTAAAAAGATCTTTAATATTCTTCCAAAATTCAATGATACATCTTTTCTAAAGCTAATGTATGACGTGAAAAATAAATATGCTTTTTGTGTACGGACCATTTGTTTGGGGCGATTAATGGTAACCAAGACCCCCCCCCCCCCCCCCCCCCCCCCCCCCCCCCCACGTTTGCTCCAAGAGGTTACGGGACTTTGTACTCAATCGAGTCAATACCAAGCAGAAATATGTTAAATGCTTTCATGTTTATTTTGGTTGTTGTATCCATATGCCTGCATTGGAATAGCTTCTGACAATTGTGTCTGTTTATTACTGTGATAACAAACTCTGAATGCAGTTAAATTCAATCACCCAATTGAGAATGATTAGCTTAATAGTGCTATCTACTCCAGGTGGATGCAATATGACGATTTTCATAGAAACATTGTTGAAAGGGAGCTGTTGCTACAGCAACCAATTAATGTCTAGAAATATTTGAACAGTGTGTTGGTTATTGCTGTGATGGTGTGTTGTAATGTCAGTGCTGACCCTGAATGGCGTTATGGAATAATTCAAGGTGTTATTGATTGCTTAACTCTAGGGTATGGTGAGTTAGAAAGAAAGAAATCAGTCAAAACTTGTTGCTTATAAATCTCATCTTTTCATTTGGTAGGGGCCTGTGTATGGTATTTTATTGGTGTTTTCTAGCATGCTCTACAAATAATCAGGTGTATACTGTACATAGCATAAATACATCAGGCCTGATGCTTCGTATTTGAAAGGGCAAGGGCACCAAGGCATTTTCTCCTTGGTAAAGAGCACCTCTATGAGGAAATTGTAAATTTCTAATTAGAGACTGCTTTAAACTGAGTAGGGATAAACTGTGGATAAGGCGCCTCAAGACCATACCACCTGATTTCATTTCATTCATTCATGAAATGTTTCTCGGATTGAAAGCGTATACCCTCCCTTTAATTTGTGATGTTCTTCTGGAACCATTCTTGTTCAAGTCATTTTTGGCAATTGCCATCATGTGTTGTATTAGACATTATTGAGTTTGTTATCAATTTATGGCTATATTGATTGTCTTAATGTTTTTGAGAGATGTGATTGATAAAACTAAATCAGTACTGAACTAAATTGCAATTTGTCAATAAGGTAAATACTTGAGCCTAAAACCCAACGCCAGTGTCATGTGAGTTTCTGTAATGTATATCTTTATTTTATTTGTTCATTTATTTTTTAACACTTCTGTCAGTCTGTCCTGAAGATATGTTACTAGGTGTTACATGTACATGTACAGTTATTCTTATTTGGTATACAACATCTGGGATGAGAAATGTCAGATTTTTTATTTTATTCAGACTTCAAAAAAATATATATGTATCTACCTGGTGAAAAAAGTAGCAGTATGATTTTTTCAGATTATACAGAAATCCTGATCTTTGATTTCTCAAGAAACTGTATCCAAAAGCTCCTTGAAAATCTATTACTCCAGGGGTTGGTAAAAGGTACAGTAGAAATGTCATCATTTCAACCCACCTCCTTCACGCAGTCATGTATCTATAGGATCCTATGTAAATTCAGTCCAAATGACTCTCACCCCTGCAACATGTGTGTAGATTGCCTTCAATTTTAACTTGGAATATTTTAGAATCTCTTCTGAGTCTGACTGGCTAACAGCTACCCATTCATTTTGTTAATTCCTCATGACCATCAACAAGACTATTAAACCTAATGTCCAGCCCCAGTGGAGCAGACTAGCAATTTAGCATAATATTTATTACCAGTAATGATAATAGTTGTTCTTTACATGTGTGTAAAGAACTTGCTAGCCTGTAAACTTGTCTTAATCATGTAGGGACCAAAGTGGCAGAGCAAACTGAATATTTTTAGTCTCCGGACTTGTTGTTTGGTATTTTTATTAAAACCAACTGAAATGAAAAAAAAAGGAAAAAAAAACGCAACAAAAATAAACAGCAGTGACAATATTTTGACCAACTTCCACTCTACCTAAAAGGTCAAAGCAAAGGTCGTGCCTGGAGTTCGGACATTTTTGCAATGGCAAGAACTTGAACGGATGATCAGTTCAAACATCTGTTTTGTAGGTTTTTTTGCAGATACTGGGGGAAAAAAGTTTTTAAAAAATCATCATCCTCATCGCTTTTAATCTGGGCGTAAAACATGATCAGTTCAAACATCTGTTTTGTAGGTTTTTTTGCAGATACTGGGGGAAAAAAGTAAAACAAAAATCATCATCCTCATCGCTTTTAATCTGGGCGTAAAACATAAATTAATTGTCTCTAATTCTCTAAACATGCTAAAGGCATAAAGGTAAAAAACATAGTATTACGTATTTTAGATTTTGAAAGAGAACATTTATTCCTTTATGTATTTTGATTTCATCAATTCACTTAGTATAAGGTGTCTTGCTAAGGACAGGTATTACTATGATCAGTCAAACACCTGTTCAATTACTCATTTTGTTAATTAAAGTACCTGAGAACAAATAACTTGAGGTTACAATACACTGGACTCTTTATGCATTATGATGTAGTATCTCCCATGCATTATAAGGACCGTCATTGTTAATGACATCCAACGTGTAAAATGATATATTTTTGTAATGTATTGGAACACGTACATGTGTAAACAATACATGGGTAATCCGGAATATCTTTTGTGGAAGTTTTACATCCTATAAAAACTACCCATAACCATGGTAATAAATGATGATGTATTATTACTGTTCATCATTCGTCTGTTTATCATTAGGTTGATGGTACCATTGTATATGTTGTTGAAAGTCAATCTATTGATGTTCCATTAGGTACTGTTAGTGTTGATATTTTTCTGAGTAGTTTGCAATATTTTTGATTTTTTTTTTTTTTACCCTCAGACAAATTCTCAGACAAAGCTAAAACTGGGAGAGTTAAGTACTTATTGTCTCTTTACTGCCATGTTAATTGTAAAATTGTAACAATTCTTCAGACATTGTTTTTGTTTTCAATCATTAAGAATTTTAAAACACTCTCCTAAAACTTAAAAGCTGAAAACCTTTCTTTAAAGAATGTTACCTTGCAAATCTTCCTCATAAGATACAAACATTTAGATTTTAAGCAATAAAGTAAAAGTACAGAAAGTTAGAAAATGGACCAAAGTAAGGTAATGGAAGCCAAAGAGTTACTAAGAACAGAGGCACAAACAAATGTTGAAAAACTAAAACGCACATGCCTACATGTACGTGTATCTGCTCTTATTTGTTGTGATTTCAAATTTTTGATGGTGTTGTTAATTCGTCTCAAATTGGCCTATACAGGCATAATTAGCTGTTTCGCAGTGCAGCGAAACAGCTCTTGTTTTTGTTAGAGTTTTTATTGCTTTTTTTTTAATTTTTATTTTTCAGACTTCCGGAAGTCATTGAAATAACGCACAATTCGTTTCAAGCGGCCTTTTGCATAGTTCCTAAAGAGCAATTGCAATGAAACTTTCAGTGATGAAAGGCATTGGTGCAAGGAAGGTCCTAAAAGAAATTCGTCATGATGACGCCATCACCTGTCACGTGACTTCATCTTAAAGTTTTCTATTTTAAATATTTGAAAATCTATATCAAATCAGCCACAAGAGACCGTAGGTTTCTGTTTGTGGGATTGGGTAGTAAATTAGGTCTTCATTTTATTCAGTGTGCGTGACCTCATATGACCTCTACTTCCGGTCGAAACCGGAAGTGCCTTGTAATTCAAAAGTGCTAAATGTTATGAAAATGCTTTCAACGATGTTAGTGTCCGGCAAGGGTGTGCAGTTAAAAAAAAATACCGATGACGTCACGATACACAAGAGCGCCCTCTAGCGGCAGTTGGAAAACTGTTCAAAATGCACTTTGAGAAGATGTGTGTTGCGAAGTTTTTTGTAATCGCTTCAAAATTGATGCACATGATAAACGTCAGGCAGCCAACATATGTATGAAGTTTTAGATTGATTACGTCATCAGGGGTCACGTGACGTGACATTAAAGGTGCACTATTTGAAGTCGTATATCTCCAAAAGTATAGGTCTGATCACGTTGAAACTTGGCAAGTCGTTAGATAATGGCAAGTTCCTGTTAAACTTGTAATGACGTCATCATGACGTCATCTAACGATTTGTTATGATTTTTTCATTTTTTGCCCCTTTAAGTCAGAAATTGCTGACTTAACTGATTCGAAAAATAATTGACGTCATCATGACGTCATCATTTGTCAGGTTATTATTATATTATCTTAAAGGTTCAATTTTTACAAGATATATAGACAATGAATTCGATCTCACAAGGCATTAAATATTGTATTATTAACTTTGTTCACAAATGCAATAATGTCTAGTACTTTTTATTATCTCTACTTTAGTCTGATTTCCGATTTGTTGCCCTGAAATGTTTTGATTAAATAGCCTGAAATGTCTGTTAAAGCCTACACCATTTGTACATTGAAGTCAGTCCTTGTACTCCCAAGTGACACTGACAGTATGGTATCACAGCCTACACCATGTACATTGAAGTCAGTCCTTGTACTCCCAAGTGACACTGACAGTATGGTATCACACCATGTGCAGTGATGTAGTGATCATTGGCGTATATGTATTTGAGTTGTAAACATTGGTTACTGAGTGTTAGATAGTGTGAGAGCGGCATCAATAATGTGACCAGAGCAGGTCTATTGTACCATGATGATCTCGTTTGTTCAGCTGATGTGAAATCAGGGATCTCTGGATTTGTTTGTTTTAAAATATCTCATCTGTTGTACTTTCTTTGGTACTTAATATTTTAGCTTTTCTTACATTTTCCCGTTTCTTTTCTCCAGACTCTCTCAGTTGTACTGCTACCTGAGCTTCAAATCTTATGTACTGGTGAGGATGTGTTTACTTGTTTCCATGGTAACAGTCTCCAAGCAAAGCATGAGTTGGTATGGCAGAGAGTCACTGCTATAAACAAAGCAGCATGTTGATCCACAGGAAAAAATTATCATAGATGCAGTGGGCAATGGGATGGAAAGAGACTACGCAACTGGTATTCAGGCGTATGCAAGTTTAATGACCTAGAACGCAACTGGATTTCTCATGGCAGCGCTGTGATCCGCCGTGATAAGTGCAGCAATGTGATTGGTCAGAATAAATGATGAATATTCAGTTTACTGAATAAAACCTTTTTATAGTTGATCTGCCTCCTGCATTTGGCTGGAGGTAGTGAGACCATTCAGTGGACAGCATGCCGAAGAAGATGGAGCCAACCCCTAAGAGACACCATCCAAGCCTAGCTGACCGTGTCGATGGTAGGACTAAAGTTGTCACCTTCTACAAGAGCGGTGATAAGAACTTCAAAGGCGTTCGGATTCCCATCCGCAAAAAGTATAACTTTGGAACTCTTTTAAGTGATTTAGACAGAGTCAGTAATTTTCCGTTTGGCGTTCGCCGAATCGTAACACCCTCCGCTACGCACGATGTTACTAATCTGAATGACTTTGAGGATGGGAAAATGTACATTATGGCCCCGTCAAAGAAAAAACTTGAACCGTTGGATTTAACGGGGATTCAAAATAGACCTCCATGGTCTTTACCTAAAAACAGAACAGACAGTACTGAATCAGACCTGCCCTCGCCACGAAAAATACGCACTAACTTCTCAAACGGTGCATCAAAAGAATCTGATTCCAGACTACACATAGTGAAGAAGGTCATGGTCATGAGGAATGGTGATCCACATACTAAACATATGATGCTGTTAAATCGTAACAAGATTCCATCGTTTGAGGCTTTCTTAACTGATATCGGGGAATGTTTCCAGTTACCAGCGCAGAAACTATATACGTCAGATGGTCAAAAGGTGAGAGAAGCTTCAGAAGGAATAGACTCCTTCTTTTTCATAATCTAGTTTTCAAGAAAGAAAGTTTTCTAGAGTAGTGCTTTGAGTTGAAAGCAACTTTCATTAGACTGTGGAAGTCTCGCGCATATTCAACAATTTTTGGAACCACTTTGGTCCCATGTACACTGCTTTAACGCATGAAGGAAACAAACTCGCACACTTTAACCAAGCCCAATGTTGGAATACTTGCCAGACTTGCACAGTCCCAAAGAATATGTCGTTAAGGTAAACTGTGCAGAACGGGATAAAAACAAGTACTTTCATTTTAAAGAAACTTTGTTATTTTTGTCATTTTACTTTAAAAATAGTCTATGAAATTTCAACATTTGGGCATGCCAGCTTGCATAATTTTAAGGTATGGTTGCAAAATGCTTTAGAGTGACGTTGACTGCTGGTCAAATTTGACACAGTTTTTTTCTCGCTTGAAAAGGAAAAATTGTGTTTGATAACAGGTAAGTTTTAAAGGAAACTTTAGTATCACCAGAAAAAAGGGGATACAAAAAGTTATTTAGTTTTTTGTTGTTACCAAACTGTTGACATTTTTTTAGGGGTTTTGTTTCTCAATTTAAACTAAAAAATGTGATTAAGTGTTGACAGGTACATGTATCAGGCATGCAACTTTTCCTCTTTTCCGCTGATTTCCTCTTTTTTATTCTCAGTTTTTGGTGAAGTTACAGTTGCATGCCTGATGTGTGTACATTGTCTAAAATTGCACAAGCTTCATAGGGTTATAAATCATTGCTCTAAAACTAAATCTTTTGGTTGTATTACATTAAGAGACACTGTCAGTTTGCTCATTTTCTTCTGAGGCTGGTTGTAAATTCCTTGAGCTGAAAATACCAAAATCAAAAGTTAATTGAGTGTACATCATGCCTGGCATCTTATTCTTGTAAGGGCAGGTGATTTTTCCTTATTAGTGGAGGGCACCTTTTATGAGTGCAATAACAATTTTATTGGAACATTTCAAGGGGCATCAAGGCAATGACTAGGAGCCTTTGGGCAATTGGTTCTATTGCATTGGTGTAGTTTTAGGATTGCTATTTTGTTGCGGACTGTTATTACCTCATAACATTGTAGTCATGGCACAAAAGTTACAACAAAAAACCCACGTACAACACCTCCATGGAAGTAAATACATCAAATTGTTAGAAACACACTCGGTCAAAAGAACCCTACAGCTGCACATTCAAATGGACTAGACATTTGCATCACCTTGGTGTATAGCGTTGGTGTCATACCATATCCTTATATCATCCTTGGCCTTGGTGACGTGTAAACACAGTCTGGTCTATGTGAATACACGTAGATGCTCCCCTCCCCCCCCCCCCCCCCCCTCAGAATTAAAAATTAAGTCAAATTATACTCCCAGATCTCATCAGGCACAGAACAAACAAGTCCAGTAATTTTTGTCAGGAAACTAATGAGCCAAAAATAAGGTTTATTTTAAATAATGATTTTTTTATAATTTTCAAATATCACATCTAACAGAAACAGTGGAAAATTATCTTATTGTGAATGAAAAACATTCTACTCCTTTAGTTTTCCAAAAGACATCATAAAGGGCTGGCATGGTTTTTGTTTTTGGAAGAGTAGGTTTGTATTAATCAGTTTTGTATATTTTGTTGTTGTTTTGTTCAATTTGTATTGCAATCCTTATGTTGAAGATATTATACAGGATTGGTGGAGCTGACAGAATAGTCGCAGATAGTGTTTATGTTTTGTGAGATTACCCCTACAATGTATACATGAAATAACAAGCCCATGAAAATTTGGGCTTAATCCATTGTGTGAGTCAGGAGAAAAAGTGTGCACAGTTTTCAGCTTGTAAACGCATCGTTCTTAATTTTGGTTGTAGCAACGGAAATTGGTTTTTAGATATAGTTTTCTCTCGAGGGGGTGATACAAATCATCATTAGTTTGAAATTCTTTTGACTCCTCTAGTTTTCAAGAAACATATCATAAAGGGATGGTGCATCATTGGTTATTGGAAGAGTACATTCATTCCAATCCTCTAGTTGGCAAGAAACATATTATAAAGGGATGGTACATCATTGGTTATTGGAAGAGTACATTCATTCCAATCCTCTAGTTTAGTTGGCAAGAAACATATCATAAAGGGATGGTACATCATTGGTTATTGGAAGAGTACATTCATTCCAATCCTCTAGTTTAGTTGGCAAGAAACATATCATAAAGGGATGGTACATCATTGGTTATTGGAAGAGTGCATTCATTCCAATCCTCTAGTTGGCAAGAAACATATCATAAAGGGATGGTACATCATTGGTTATTGGAAGAGTGCATTCATTCCAATCCTCTAGTTGGCAAGAAACTGTATTATAAAGGGATGGTACATCATTGGTTATTGAAAGAGTGCATTCATTCCAATCCTCTAGTTTAGTTTACAAGAAACATATCATAAAGGGATGGTACATCATTGGTTATTGGAAGAGTACACTCATTCCAATCCTCTAGTTGGCAAGAAACATATTATAAAGGGATGGTACATCATTGGTTATTGAAAGAGTGCATTCATTCCAATCCTCTAGTTTAGTTTACAAGAAACATATCATAAAGGGATGGTACATCATTGGTTATTGGAAGAGTGCATTCATTCCAATCCTCTAGTTGGCAAGAAACATATCATAAAGGGATGGTACATCATTGGTTATTGGAAGAGTGCATTCATTCCAATCCTCTAGTTGGCAAGAAACTGTATTATAAAGGGATGGTACATCATTGGTTATTGGAAGAGTGCATTCATTCCAATCCTCTAGTTGGCAAGAAACATATCATAAAGGGATGGTACATCATTGGTTATTGAAAGAGTGCATTCATTCCAATCCTCTAGTTTAGTTTACAAGAAACATATCATAAAGGGATGGTACATCATTGGTTATTGGAAGGGTACATTCATTCCAATCCTCTAGTTGGCAAGAAACTGTATTATAAAGGGATGGTACATCATTGGTTATTGAAAGAGTGCATTCATTCCAATCCTCTAGTTTAGTTTACAAGAAACATATCATAAAGGGATGGTACATCATTGGTTATTGGAAGAGTACACTCATTCCAATCCTCTAGTTGGCAAGAAACATATTATAAAGGGATGGTACATCATTGGTTATTGAAAGAGTGCATTCATTCCAATCCTCTAGTTTAGTTTACAAGAAACATATCATAAAGGGATGGTACATCATTGGTTATTGGAAGAGTACACTCATTCCAATCCTCTAGTTGGCAAGAAACATATTATAAAGGGATGGTACATCATTGGTTATTGAAAGAGTGCATTCATTCCAATCCTCTAGTTATCAAGAAAAATATCATGAAGGGATGGTACATCAGTGGTTTTGGATGAGTGCATTCATTCTAATCCTCAAGTTGTCAAAAATATTTCACGAAGGTTGTTAGTTTTTGTTACAATGTTAGTTTTGTTGGAATACAAAAGGCTTTATTAAAACTGTTTATTTCTCTATTTAAGTAAGTATCATTGAAATTGACTTCTGATTGGAGATGAGTTATTTTGAAAGAATTATTTGTACTTTTGGAGGCAAACCAAGTAAGATCAGTATAAAACAAAATAAGGTGAAGATTACACTATTTCAGTTGGTTGTTCTCAGTATCGTTGGTTGAAAAAGCAGTACCAACTCTATACAAGGATGAAACACTTCAAACTGATTCTAAGTTCATAATTGCTGATAAGCCTGCCTAGTAAAAACAGAGCTGTTGTTTCTTTCTTTTGTTTTATGAGTAAAACTGTTTTGCCCTTTAATCTTCAATAATCTATAGCCGTGAACTGAGGAGACTGTTCCCAAAAGCTCCTTGAAAAGTCAAAATATGCTTGTTACTAAAAGGTGAAGATTCCATCATTTTCAACATACTACTGTCCCTCAATTTTGGATCCTAGTTTCAGACATTTTGTCAATGGCTCTCATCTCTGTTTATACCAAGCAAACCTTCAGTTTAAGAAACTTTTAAGGAAACTCTCCCCCCCCCCCCCTGAAAAAAAACCAAAAACCCAAACACACTAGTAGATTTATAAAGAAACATTTAGAAATTGTAAAATACATGTTAGCTTATTGATCCAGCATAGTCTGGATGTTTTCAATTGAATAATTGTAATATAGCATTATGACGCTATTGTTTTGTCACCATGGTAACAGCCACGGCTTAATGCATCCTGCCAAATGCATTAATAGCCATTGGGCTGTGTATAAACCATCACACACCAATGTACCTGATGAGAACATACAGGCTCTAAACAGGTACAGTGGCATATCTCGCCACATACAATGGGTTTAGTTTGAGGAGCAGTGACAAGTAGATTAAACGACTAAGTCAACCGTGGACGTCATGTCGACTTCGCTCCCCTCCGTTTATTCCAAAAGACAGAATGTGAATAAAATAGGGAAGAAGGAAACTACAAATCCGAACAAGAGAAAGAATCAAGATGGGAAACCGAGTAAAGCAATCAAGAGGAGCAATGGACCAGTGAAAACATCAGAAGATCAACTTGAAGACATTGAGGATGGGAGAGATAAGGGGAAGAATCAACGATGCGAGAAACACCCTTCACCATCGTCTCAGCAACAAGAGAAGTCTCTCTCAGCAAACGATAGATCCTCTAAAGGAGATAAAACCATCACTAAGATGGTCATCATGAGAAATGGAGATCCATTCACTAAACGAGTCATGCTCCTCAATAAAACTAAACTGCCATCGTTTGAATTCTTGCTTCAAGATATTGGAGAATGTTTTCGACTTAAAGCCAAGCGATTGTATACAGAGAAAGGTTGCAAGGTTGGTGTCTTAGCTTCTGAGAGTTATATTTGTTCTGAGTTTTTTAATGTAAATCATCTGCAGGGTATGAATAAACATGTAAATTATTTTTGGATGAATGGTTTATTCCCAAAACCAATGATGTAATCCAAAATTTGATATGTCTTTTGATATTTGCACGTTACAGTAATTGTATGAGTGAACTGAGTACTCTTCCAATAACCAATGATGTACCATCCCTTTATGATATGTTTCTTGTAAACTAGAGGATTGGAATGAATGCACTCTTTCAATAACCAATGATGTACCATCCCTTTATGATATGTTTCTTGATAACTAGAGGATTGGAATAAATGTACTCTTCCAGTCACCAATGATGTACCATCCCTTTATGGTATGTTTCTTGAAAACAGAGGATTGAAATGAACGTAGTCTTTAAATAATGAATGATGTACCATTCTGAGGCAGTTTAGCCCGCTGTTAATGGATGTACCATTCCCATTTTCGATTTTTTTTAAATTTTTGATGATTACTAGAGGCAGATACTACATGTATAGGATATCCTTGAACAGAGATAATTTAAAAAGCAAATAGCCTTTTTGAGATATGGTGGACACTATAGCTCTGTTTGGTTTGGGTGTTTACAGAGAGACACACTCAAAGCATGCTCAAAGGTAATAGTGCAATTGAATTAGCATTGTGTCCTCCATCTTTTTTATTTATTTATTGATAACCAACAGCGGTTAACCGCCACTAAAATAACAGGTATCATCAATTTAGAAGAAAAAAGAATATATATATATATATATATAACGGCAAACAAATTATACATAATAAAAATAAATAAAAATAAATAAATATTCAATAATATGCAAATCAACCTTTAAAATGACCTAAATACAAGAAGATCCACATCAATAACCAGAAAAGAAAAACAAAACGGATATGAAACATAAAAATACATAAATACATGTTCATGGGATTGAAATTAGCTAATCAGCTAGAAAAAATCTATAAATATCACTACGGAAAGAATTGATAGAAGAAGCACCAAACACATCACACTTCCCATGAAGCCGGTTGTAGGCAGACGAGATTCTTGAAACAAAGCCTTGTTTGGTCACCTCAACCCGACTCCACGGGACATGTAAAATGTGCTTGGTGGTTGATCTAGTGCGACGCTGAGGAACATGTAAACAGTAAGGGTTGGCATCAGTTAAATTAAATGTGAATGGTTGTGAATGTGTTTATATACAGAAACAAACAATCATTAACTGTTCTTCTCTGATGAAAAGTTGGCAAATTAAACCTTTGACACAGCTGTAAGTAAGTTGGAATAAGAGTGTTCTGATTAGCTTCCATAGGCCTACTGTTCAGAATTCAAAACATAAATAGCAAATAACGTCTTTGAACTCTTATTAGTCTGTCTGATTGCGTCTTGGAAATGGAATTAAAAGCAACAGTACAGTATTCAAGACGAGGTCTAATAATGGTGCAGTATAAAGTACAAAAAATCTAAACAATGGCTTGTTGTTGTAATATTCTGTTCTGAAAACCAGCGCTTTATAGTTAGACATGATAGAAGTGGCCATCATGCACACAATAGACAGTGAGTGGGGGGCGTCCTTGTTCATGTGATGTTTTAATTACACAAAAGACTAATTAGGAAGTTAGATTCCTATGAAGGCCTGTAATCACCTCATTATAGTTCTTGTGTTGTTTCATCTCATCTCTTCATATTACAATCAACAAGGGCTGAAAACACTCTTCAAAATTATAGTTTCTTTCGTGCAATACACAAACATTGTTACTTATTTTCTGTTCAAGAATACTCTTTCTAATTTGGGCTTGGAATGAATGTACTCTTCCAATAACCAATGATGTACCATCCCTTTGTGATATGTTTCTTGCCAACTAGAGGATTGGAATGAATGTACTCTTCCAATAACCAATGATGTACCATCCCTTTATGATATGTTTCTTGTAAACTAGAGGATTGGAATGAATGTACTCTTCCAATAACCAATGATGTACCATCCCTTTATGATATGTTTCTTGCCAACTAGAGGATTGGAATGAATGTACTCTTCCAATAACCAATGATGTACCATCCCTTTATGATATGTTTCTTGCCAACTAGAGGATTGGAATGTATGTACTCTTCCAATAACCAATGATGTACCATCCCTTTATGATATGTTTCTTGCCAACTAGAGGATTGGAATGAATGTACTCTTCCAATAACCAATGATGTACCATCCCTTTATGATATGTTTCTTGCCAACTAGAGGATTGGAATGAATGTACTCTTCCAATAACCAATGATGTACCATCCCTTTATGATATGTTTCTTGCCAACTAGAGGATTGGAATGTATGTACTCTTCCAATAACCAATGATGTACCATCCCTTTATGATATGTTTCTTGCCAACTAGAGGATTGGAATGAATGTACTCTTCCAATAACCAATGATGTACCATCCCTTTATGATATGTTTCTTGCCAACTAGAGGATTGGAATGAATGTACTCTTCCAATAACCAATGATGTACCATCCCTTTATGATATGTTTCTTGCCAACTAGAGGATTGGAATGTATGTACTCTTCCAATAACCAATGATGTACCATCCCTTTATGATATGTTTCTTGCCAACTAGAGGATTGGAATGAATGTACTCTTCCAATAACCAATGATGTACCATCCCTTTTTGATATGTTTCTTGCCAACTAGAGGATTGGAATGTATGTACTCTTCCAATAACCAATGATGTACCATCCCTTTATGATATGTTTCTTGCCAACTAGAGGATTGGAATGTATGTACTCTTCCAATAACCAATGATGTACCATCCCTTTATGATATGTTTCTTGTAAACTAGAGGATTGGAATGAATGCACTCTTTCCCTGCATTAATGAGTGATTTCTTCATGATGTGTTTTCTTGATTACTAGACAGTTTGAAAGGAATATACTCTTCTACATCAAACAAATAGTTGACCATCCCTTTATGACATCTTCCTTTTGTTGCTTATTTGTGTACGTAGGTTGAAAGCCTCTCAGCAATATTCAATGGCGTTGAAGATCTATTTATTGTCGGGACGGGGGTGGAGAAGTTCCGGCCAGGAAGCTACAAGGAGTACTCGCCCTTCAAGACATCCTCAAGACAACGAGAATCACTACGCAGAAAATCAATGGATGAGACAGACCAACCACCTCAGAAGATCATTAAGAAATCAAGTAAGGAGCACAAATAAAAAAAAAAATGTCTTTACTCAAAAAACTGCACGCTCTTTTACCCCAAAATAATATTTTCCTAATTTCTTTTTAGAATTGGGAGTCACAAATTCAAAAACACATCATCTCAGTACACAACTGATTGTTGTTGTTTTTGTTTTTATCACTCATTAAAGTTTATTTTCTAGGCTTCCATCAAATGCTCAAAGAAACAAAAACCTTCCTGGATATCTTGTAGGATCCTAAACTTTTAGTTCTTCCAGAATTATTGGATCCCTTGGTCACATGTTTTGTCTCACTGTCTACACCTTTTGTACAGGATTGCAGAGTGAAGGAATCATTAAAAAATACAACTGTAGTGCACTTAACATTCATCTGTCTTTGTTGAATTTCATTTTCAATATTTACCCTCACAACCCTGGTTGGCAACCAGTGACCTAGAAATAGGGAAAAAGTCTTTGCTATATTATTACTTAAAGAACACTAATACATACATATATATGGATGTTTTGTTTTCATTAGCTTATAAAATATTGAAGCCCAGGTTGTTATTATGAAATAGTGATGGTAAACTCATCTTTAAAAACAGTAAATGATTGCCATAATGAGTGTACACTATTCATAGCTTGACATGTACTATACAACCTTATTAATAATTAATCCCAGTCTAGGTGGACTGTTCATGGAGGAGTTTTCCTTCCTCCGTGGACTGTTGTTCCATTTGTTGGGTTTGCATGGCTGGGTCCATTATTATGTACTAAGCCCACACATGGTTGACTTACTGATTACTGATTAGGAGTTACTTGCATCCAGCTACTCCTATACTTGTATTTACAAGCATCGGATTAGTCCCTTTCACATGAGATGGATCTCCTGGAAAATGTGTGGGGAAATGTAGAACCTTTTATACTTGAATTACCAATCTGTTTTGGGGGTGGTATCTTTCCTTGCCTTCCACCTCTGGGACTCTGGTTCAAATACCACCAGGGGCACTATGTGGATTGGTTTTTCAGTCCCTACCTGATGGCATGGGCTTTCCTGGAATAATTCTCTGGGGTTTTCCTCCAGCATCTAAAACTGAAACTTCCTTCCTTGTCTTATCTTCTCGGGTTCTTGTCTAGTGTTGTGTTAAAGTTGCTTCTCTAAGATAACACCATGTTACGTATACATGCTCATTTCCCCCAAAAAACTACAGCAAGTATGAAACAAAGAATGGGTTGCAAAGGAGTTTAAATTCCTCAGATGTTTCTTGCTGTTTGTTTTCTGGAAATTGGTTTAAAAGCATAAAGAGGGCTTTAGGCTTTTAGTTTTGTTTTACAGAAACAAAAACAAACCAAAAGTGTTTAGTTGTAAGTCTTTTACGGTATAAAGATGCTATAGACATGTTCCAACTTCATTGAGAAATATTGAATGCTTTCTTCTTTGAGAACGTGGTTGAAGCTGATTTCATGATGTTTGTCAGAATTCAGAAAAATAATAAACAGATTTGCTGTAAGTTAACAGTTGTCATCTGAAATGTTCATATAATGCTTAAAAGCATCTCTAGCTAATGCCTTGTTTTATTTATTTATTTATTTTATTGCCAACCCTCCACCCCATTTGTTTAAAAGAAACAGAAAATAACTGTGCTGAAATTGTTGAGTGTTAATTGCTTTCGTATTGTTGTCTTTTCTTAGGAGGGAAGTTTCGTGTGTGGGTAGCTACTAGTGAGAATCCAGCTGCAGGAACTGATGCCGTAGTCTCTCTCATAGTGTATGGAGAGAAAGGAAAGTCAGATGATATCATCTTAGGATGTGGAGATGGTAAATTTGAATCTGGTAATGAAGATGAATTCACGGTATGTAATCAAATAAGTTCATTCATGAAGCATGACATCACTAAATCAAAGTGAACTATCTACCCTTACAAGATGAAAAACATGCAGTCTTGTTAAGAATTCACAAAGATTTCATTTAAAGTTATGCAATTTATGTTGGCATTTTGATTTTTCAAAGCAATTTTTATGACACTTTAAGACCTTATAACAACAAGAATAAGAAGAGGATTTGTAATTATTTTGTAAATTTTAAAAACCCTAACAATGAAAAACCCAAACTACAGGGATGCAAATGGTTACACTTTGCCTGTTTTGCCTCTTCTTAGGTGAGTGTGGGGAACGTTGGTGATATCTTCAAGATCCGGATTGGTCACGATGAAAGCACTGAGTTTGCTGGTTGGCTGTGTGAAGAGGTAAGTTAGTCCATTATAAATCACATGATGTGATTGGTCAGGATAGGATCACATGGTGGTTGACTGACTAATCACAATGACTAATCTTGAAGAGTAATGCTTTACAGATTGCTAACTTGGTTTGTAGCAGTGTTATCATTTAAGCAATCTATTACCCCTCATTCTGAAGGAGCGATGGTTGATAGTTAAGACATCATACTAATGGTTTGAACTCAGGCCTTGATTAATTTGACACTTGCGTCCTTGAGCGAGACAATTGACTCTAATTACTTCTTACCACCCAGAGATTAATAAATGAAGGTGGAGGGCAGAGACTGTTGTTGTTAGGGTTGAATTGGTGTCAATTTGGTGACAAAATGTACTCAAACAGTGGCAATTCCATGGTTATTGACATTATTTTGACCAAATGCAACTAAAATTGAAATTTGTAGTTATCATTAAACAAATTACATCACGGTATAAGTGCATCATTGAAAACAAAACCCGGATTTCTGATACCTTAGGTCAATAGAAAGTAAAAGTAACCAAGGATGACCTGATATTTCAGTGACTTGATTAAAACTGAAACGGTTTTCTATAGGTCTCAATCTCAGTTTTAGGCTGTGTCCAAATTGGAGGCGACGGCTTGATCACTGCGTCGTCGGCATTGAAGTATAGGATGTAATTAACAACACACCTAGCAACAGTCATAGCCGTAGCTATAGCCAACAATTCAGATACAGCCTTAGATCTTTGGTCTTGGAAGCAATCTTCTTTTGCAGCCCCCAAAAAATCTCCATACATATGTGTTGTACCTAGCTGAATACTAGTCGTTGTTTATTGTTGGTTCTTGTTTTTCTGTTTTTACAGGCTGTTCCCTGACAAGCCCTGCTTTTTGGGAACATGCCTTTAAGTCATTGTATCTTTTAATTACAAATGTTAATGTGGAAATAAATGTTACTTTAAAGTTGAAAGCTATCTGCAGCTTATTATAAATGTCTTTATGATTTGACCACCTACGCACTCATTACTGAGGTCTGATCAGGGATGTCTGTTTCAGACAAACGTTCATATTGAGCCTGCCATGTTTCTGTCTACCAGGTCCATTAGCCAGTTAGATTGTAATAGTCACAATATATGATGGTTTGTAATGTAAAAAGATATTGTAAGTCTTCTACTGCCTTCACTGCTGTACAGTGGTTGATGTATTGATACTCTACTCCGATGATTTGACTTTGGTTTTATATTTCGTTGAGTTAAGGCAAGGAGGTAAAAGCAAGGGAAGTGATTTGTTATTAGATTTGACATAACAACTTCGTGTAATTAGCTGTTTCGCAGCGTAGCGCTGCGGAACAGCTCTTGTTTTTGTTAAAGTTTTTTTATTTATTTGTCTAACACGACCGGAAGTCATTGAAATAACGCACAATTCGTTCTAAGTGGCCTTTTGCATAGTTCCTAAAGAGCAATTGCAATAAAACTTTCAGTGATGAAAGGCATTGGTGCAATAATGTGTCTAAAACAAGGATGTCATGATGACGTCATCACCTGTCACGTGACTTCATCTTAAAGATTTATATTTTAAATATTTGAAAATGCGTATCAAATCAGCCACAAGAGACCATAGGATTCTGTTTGCAGGATTGGGTAGGGATTAATTAGGGCTTCATTTTATTCAGTGTGCGTGACCTCACGTGACCTCTACTTCCGGTTCTTCCGGTCGAAACCGGAAGTGCCCTCGTAATTCAAAAGTGGCAAAAGTTGTGAAGTTGCTTTTAACGATGTTAGTGTGCGGCCAGGATGTACTTTCAAAAAAAAATACCAATGACGTCATAATATACAAGAGCGCCCTCTAGTGGCAGTTGGAAAACTGTTAAAATTGTACTTTGAGAAGATGTGTGTGGCGAAGTTTTTTGTAATCGCTTCAAAATTGATACACATGATGACCGTCAGGCAGCCAACATATGTATGAAGTTTTAGATTGATTACGTCATCAGGGGTCACGTGACGTGACACTAAAGGTGCACTTTTTGAAGTCGTATATCTCCAAAAGTAAAGGTCTGATTACGTTGAAACTTGGCAAGTCGTTAGATAATGGCAAGTTCCTGGTAAACTTGTAATGATGTCATGATGACGTCATCACAAGATTTTTTATGATTTTTTCATTTTTTGCCCCTTTAAGTCATATATTACTAACGGAACATGCTAAAATCAAAATTCTTTTTTTAATAGGCTTGATACATCATAACTTTTTCAAAAAAAAATTGACGTCATCATGACGTCATCATTTGTCAAGTTATATTACCTTAAAGGTACAGTTTTACAAGATATAATTATAGACAATGAATTCGATCTCACAAGGTATTTATTACTGTAATATTAACTTGATTATGTACACACTATAATAATTTGATATTCAGATGAGTAATTTGAAAATATTATTAGCGAAACAGCTCTGCATTTGTGCACAAATGCAATGTCACGTGTCTAGTTCTACCATGCTATAATTGAAATCTAATTAGTCTTCAAGATTTTCTTAACTTAACCATCACAAAACACAGTTCCATTCTTTTTCCTAAATGTATTGGTGGGGGAACAATGTTACTGTTTTCAAGCTGTCTTCAAAAATGTTTCTACTCCCAATTCAACTGTTTCTTTGTTTTTTTCTTCTTTTTTTATAATATTTTTGTTAAGTTGTGGTTTTGGGTTTTGCCTCATCTTTTTGTTTATTTCAAAAACCTTCCTTTACTTAAAGAGTGTCTCCAAGGTCAAACTCATTTTTGTGATTCACTCATTTTTTAATGGATAGATTCCTCATGAAAGTCAGGAAATAATAAATAAGAGTCTCTAACCTCTTTTTAAAATGGTGTAAAATATCATTTTATCTGAAACTCTTTCATAACGAAATTTGAAACGTGATGTCATCGAACATCAAAAACAAAAGGGTCCTTACGATAGAAAGAGTATTTTTGTGTGCAAGTCAAAATATCAAATCCAATGCCATTTTTATTGAATATCATTAAAATTCAGGATTGAACTAAAAACACTCTGTACAGAAACAAAGCTACAGACAATAAAATTGAAATTTGATGTCATCGAACATTTTTTGATTTTGACGAAAATTGCACTTGAAGCGTATCAAACACAGTGGCATTTTATACTGTTAAAACTTGAGGTAAGAGACTTCCCCCATTTTCATCAGGGATCTACCTATTGAAAAGTGAGGGGATCAGAAAATTGAGTTTGACCTTGGACCCCGTCTTTAAGAACTTTGGCACGCATGAGATAGGTTTTTTTCAAAGTCAGATCAAGTTGAGATTTTAGCAATTAGCAACTGATTTTAGAGAAAAATAAATGCCCTACCTGTATATAATATGTATGTAAATTTTCAAAATATTTACCTGTGGTAAACAAAAAGATAGAAAATGAATATTATGTTTTTATTTTACTAGATTTTTGTTTCTCTTTTTTGAAATCTATTAATTAGTTTATATACTGTTTTGAGTTGTTTATTTTATTATAACAAAAGAAAATTACAATTAAGAATGAAAATAGTTATTAATTGTACATGTTAAAAAGGTTTAAGCCAAAGTGAAAATTAAAGTGGACGGTTGACTTAACAAAACACTCAGTGTTAAAATAGAATCCCAACTCATAAAACTGACCTACAACCAGAAAGAGCTTTTCAGTTTAAATTGAATTTACATCTATTGGCATAACCCCAAATATACAATGAACACAAAAAGGCTGTAGATAAAAGGTAGATGTGAAAGGTGTCTAACTTAATATTTCAAAATGGAGACATTTCCTTGTAAAGGAAGGAGTGTGCTGAGAAACAAGAGAGAAACAAAGTCTGCTCACAACTATAAGGTGATAAGTGCAATTTGTATTGGCTTAATAAAATTGCTTTTGCTTATTTTGGAGCTCCTGGTAGATGGGGTTTATTGATCAAGAGTGGTCTTCAAAGCATTTAATTGGCAAAAAGAAACATTCATTTTCTTAGTTGATTTTGATTAAATTTTTCAAGTTTATACGCATTTTTCATTTAATGACCTTTTGATCATTACGAATATGAAATTGCGATTAATGACCTTATAATTCTGAGCAGACAAAATAATGGCACAAAAATTATTGATCAAAGTGTTCATGAAGAAGAGGTAGATGTAGAAATAGACATGAGAACTCAGTAGTTATTAAAAGACACTATTGTGGTGACTTAAGAAAGGAGGGAAATATGAAGGGGATTGAAGAAGCTGAAGAATGAAATACTCAGAATTCAAGAGTTTGTTGTGGTTTGTGATGTTTCTTGAAGCTAGAAGATTAAACTTACTGCAACTATCCCCAAAACACACTGTACCCTCCCATGATGGTTTTTTAGTAGATGAATGGACTTCTTACCATTGTCATATGATGGTTCTTAGATGATTAGAATGCCTACTCTTCTACTGATGAACCAAGATCCTTTTCTATTCTACCCAATGCACTCCAAGGCACTCCAAGGCTATGATAATACGTGTAGATCAGTTATGACCAAGACCCTTAAGAAGGTGTTTTCATTCTTCACTAAGACCTCGCTGTGAAATTGTTTTTTTTTTTTCTTTTTGATTGATCATGTCTTCCCTAGGCTCCTTATTGTTAAAAGTAAGGTTATTTGATTGTGAGCATGAATAGGAATGGTTGTCAATGCCTTGAGTTAACTCTACTGCTGGACTTGAATTTGTTAATTCAATCAAGGTAGCTGCTAAACCATTGAAGCAGAAGGAATCGCATTGAAGAGGCCTTTACAGGGTGACTTTTAATTTCTCACTTTGTTTACTCCTTTTAAAGAATGGCCTTGTCACAAAGTATTCCTTCTCTTTTTCTGCCTGCTTTGTGATTAACTTGCCTTAATATTCCAAACCAGAAAAATCAAAAATATATGAAAATACAGATTAAAAGACCTTGTTTCCATTCTGCTGTTGTAATTTTAAAGCATTTTGTATTTATTATTACAAGTTACGAAGATGCTGAAAGCGTCATCTTATCTTAAAAATTGTATTTTCTTTCTATCTGTACAATTTGTTTACATGTATTTGAGTCTATACACAATTTGAGATTTTGAACCCATTTGTGACACTCTAAAAGATTGAAATTATCAAATGTACATTTTTGGAAAAACTACAGACATTCACTTGTTCAGACTTGTTCAATCAAAAATCCACATAGATAAGGAAGCACTTTGGAGCCACCTTAGGCTTGGTTCCATTCCATCAGTTGTACTCATACTGAGGCTGAAAGGTACAAGTAGTCATTTTTGTAAAATGTTCATTAGTATCATTATATTACCGTGACAATTCAGAGTTATATCATGGAGGAAGGAAGAGATAATGCTTCTTTTCATTGCTGTCCCCAATACACCGATCCATTAAGCCACGCCCATTTCTCATTGACCAATCACAACCGCGAAATCTGATCACCATTTGAGCTGTTTGGTGATCTTTGCACTAATGGTGATCGGGTTTCGCGGCTGTGATTGGTCAACTCGTAAGGAGGCGGGGCTTAATGGATCGATCTATTCAAGGCTCTACACGCAAATGGCTGATTGTGCAAACAACAAATCGCTTGAAGGATCAGCTTCAAGGATCAGTTCTTGTATAAATAAATTCCCTGGTAAAGTGTTGATGTTGATTAAGTGACCATTGCTGTACTTCTTTGATCAATTTAAACCTGGTTTGTTTCAGATATTGAGCCAAACCTTTAATGTGAATGTTGCTGACCTAATTTTATTCAGGTTGACTAAAAATAGATTGATATTGAGGAATCTGACTGCGACCAATTGGAATATAAAGAGCTATAAAAAGTTGATTCATTCTCCTTCACCCAATTCTGTTCTAAAAATGTGACTTGTGTGGGATGGATGTCACTTATTAATAATTCCCATTGTGTGTAAGAAGATCGTGTTAGGAAAAAAACAGGATTGTTTTCTGAATTGTTGACAGTCATTTTTACGAAGCTCAGTGGGATGTTTAGATTTGAAACCTTCCTCAGTTCTCTACAATCAGAGCCTTGTTGCAATTTGCTTGAGTGATACTCCCCCTACCCCCTCCCCTACCCCTGCACCACACTCAGCCACTTATTTAGTGGGCTATATGCCTTGGACCTCATATCTGAAAGAAGATTGGATGTTAAGAAATATTTAAGTAGCCTATTTTAGCTGTTCCAGTGTGGATTAGAAAAAGAGAAAACCCAAGGATTTTTCATTTCAGTGGTGATCAGCAAAGTGTATGCACCAGAGATTTGACATTTGTAGATTCCATTTAATTTATAAATTTGTCTTTTATTGAGACTGCTTGATTTCCCATGATGGATGCTGAGCTATGATTGATGTTGTCAGACAAGGTTTAGTTATTTAATAGACCAGGTTATACACCTATCAATTGTATGACGCACTATCAGACCCCCGGGAATGGTGCGTCACTGTCGATATGTGGGGACGGATTTGCGTGTCCAAAGACCCACCATGAGTCAAAAAATTGACACACTTGTTGCAGATTTGGACGGTCTTCCGAACGTTTTTTTGACTCACCTTTCGCGGATAGCAACGCACCACCGACGGACAAATCGACGCACATAATCGCTTGCTATGCTGCAAACGATGCACGCACATGCAGTAAATACCAAGTATTTCAACCTTGTATGTACGAGTTTCCCGACACACATGCTGAAAATACATGGCAAGTGTATGCACGAGGCGAGAATGTACTACTTGATCTTCGAGACGTGCGGTTCCCAACGCACTAGCTATCAAACACACGAAATAATAGAGAGGGAACCAGTCTACTAAATAATGCATCTTCGTATCCATCCATGACTCGACGATCGACCCCCAGTATCGTGCATGTGAGAGATATAATATACCACGGGGCAGAGGTTGACAAAACCACCGCGCCATGAATTACATGTGACTAAATAACACACATCCTTGTAATAACTGGTAATGACTGGCCGCTTTCCGATTGGCCGATCGCGTGAATAATTATTTATGACGTAGTGCTTCTCACAGCGCTGTATTCATTACCGCGATCCCGCGGATGTGCTTGCTCTACCTAACGTGGTAAACTTTTATAGTTAGGGGGCGAAGGAATGGCGTGTAGCTGTGGGAGCGATAAGGCAAGGGAAATTCCCTTGGTGAGAAATAACTGCGTGTCAGAGATGTTTTTACACGTGCGTGAGCAATACTGCAGTTTTCGTTTGTCAAACTCAAATACACACGGAAGTGATGGGGGATATTCACACGACTTCGACTCTGCGGGATGTTGTGCTTATAAAGATCGTGAAGGATTATCTCTCGGTCGGTAAATTTTTGGAAACAACATGAAACAACAAGGATTTACAAAATACACTGACACAGGTACATGTACAGTCTCGATGTTAGTTGTCACAACATTTGGGCTTCCTTATACATCGTCTTTGTTGTTCGTGTATTTTAGAACAAATTCACTTGCCGCCGACAAACGGTTAACCGTTTAGAAAAGTTTGAAACGGATAGTAAATTAAACGTATGGTCACAGGCTTACCTCGTATCCATCTATGACTCGACAATCGACCCCCACTATCGTGCGTGTGAGAGATATAATATACCACGGGGCCGAGGATGACAAAACCACCACGCCATGATGCACATGTGTATTGGGCTTGGGCAAAAGGCTTGCTATGTGCAGTGTGGAAAATAAACGGCCGTCTGAGCTGGCATGTGGTGATCGCTGACTTTCTGGCGGTAAATTCCCAACCCTCGGGCAACATAAATGTTAACAAAATAATACCAACATCATTTTACACAGGCGGGGAGGGTAGGTGCATTTTTATTCTCCACTAAATAAACAAAATAAATGTTGAAATGAACATCGACGGACCATGACGTACCTCGATGCACCATGACGTACCTCGACGCACCGCTCGAAGATTTTTTTGACTGACCACTATTGGACTTGACGTACCCACAGTCACTTTTTCCGAGAGTAAAGACGCAAACTTGACGCACCATCCCCGGGGGTCTGATAGTGCGTCATACAATTGATAGGTGTATTACATTTGTTTACAGAGTGGTGACCTTGTACATTCTAAAGCATTTCCTGCTGGGCAAGATACTACACAGGCTATATGGGAACATTTACATTTTGTGTCATAATTTTCACATAAATTCAAAATTTACAAAAGCAACAGCTGTACAGCTTTTGAGATGTCCCCCCCTTTCTTCATATCAAAAGTTGAGAAAAATCAGACAGTGCAATCTTCACAAAACATAAGATTTGTTGTTTTCTTCCATTGATCTGTGTACAAATGTGCCCGCAGGAAGTCCAGGCTCTGTGGCTCTTTTGTAAACATGTGATGTCACAGGTCACATCAATCACTTGATCTCTATTAAGTTAAAGGGTACATTGCCTTCAGATTGGGTGCTTTGTGCTGTAACAAATATTTTTTCTTGTTTCAAGAAATTAATATGGTAGGAAAGATGTTGGCTAAAATTCCGCAGCACGCCACCACTCTAGCTCCCTCAATATCTGGCCGATTACTCTAAATTGTAGTCTTACCTGTCAAGATGGGTTAACTGAATATATACAGCAAAAAACAGGAAAATTTAACAATTCTAAAGGCCTTAAAAAGGCGTCAGAAAATCGCAAAAGCTTCGTCGAAAAAAAACACCATTTTGTTTTCGTTTTCCTGCTGTGTGTGGGTCCGGGTAAATGTACAATACTCCAATGAGTCGGTCATCGTTCATGCGCATTGGAAAATTCACCAGGACTTGTTGATTTATGGAATGGGTAAGCCAGCTATAGTGGCCTCTGATGTGATGAACATACCCCCATTGAAGGATGATTCAAAAAAGGGAAAAATAGCCCAAATTCCACATAATCATAACTATTGCCGCTACAAACATACCCCCATTGAAGGATGATTCAAAAAAGGGAAATAATAGCCCGATATTGCCCTTATGAACATGAACTTACCCATGACTTGTACTATATAAATGAAATAATCCAAAAGAACCTTTCACGTGACTAATATGTAAAGCAGGTTTTAGTTCATAAATTCCTGAATATTCAGTTTATGCAAACTATTCGACAATAACTGCTGATTTTAATATTCATAGAAAATTAAATATTCATTATGACCTTTTACTAAACAGGTAATGGGAGAAATTTGTAGAACTATCAAACCAATTTTGGTATCAATCCCTCATAGCCTAGCGGTAAATAGGCTATGCTCTTGTGCATATAATTTGTTCTCTCTTGATACAGGTTCAATTCCCGGTAAGTACATTGCATTATTTAATTGCTTGCAAATGTTCAATTCCTTCCACAGAGAGTGAGTGAATGATGGGGAGAGGTAGTGGGGGAGGAGGAAAGAAGACTGGGGAGAGAGGGGAAAGAAGCGTGTTTTTTATTTTTCAAATTTTAGGATTTTACAAAAAATATATATTTTTTAAATCGGTCCCCTATGAAAACTATTTATTTTACATTTTGGGGTACTAACCCTATCGATATAATACATCCTCAGGTGTATATTGGTGAAAAAAAACCAAAAACAAAAAAACGTCCAGAAGGTGGTGGCGTGCTCCGGAAACTTTTCCAAGATGTTTTTAAAGTAGAATATAATGATTTACATAAATATCAAAAGAAATTGTGTGATTTTCCTTTTACTTCATGAACTAACATGGTTCATAATTTTATGGAGTCAAAAATTTGGTTACACAAAATGGCAGACCTTGTAAGTTCAAGAAGTAAAAGGAAAACCACACAATTTGGAGGGATATTTGTGTGATTTATTATATTCTACTTTTAGAACATCTTTCCAACCATATTCATTTCATAACAAACGCTTTTTATAGCCTGAAGTGCCAAATCAGAAGGCAATGTGTCCCTTTAACAAGAAACGTATGGTCAGTTATTGCTCCTGTCTTATTGCTGTTATGCCTGATTGATCTTTATGATGTATGCAGTCATTGCTGTTATGCCTGATTGATCTTTATGAATGATGTACATATGTGGCCCTGGATAGGTATTGGTTTGTGTTTTTTAGCTGTTTCGCTGCGCAGCGAAACAGCTCTTGTTTTCGTTAAAGTTTTTCTTTGTCCGTTTCAGACAACTGGAAGTCATTCAAATAACGCACGTCGCGTTCTAAGCGCTTTTTTGTATCTATCCCGATAAGCAATTGTAATGAAACTTTTAGTGATGAAAGGCATTGGTGCAAGGACAGTCCTAAAAGAAATCCGTCATGATGACGCCATCACCTGTCAAGTGACGTCATCTTAAAGATTTATATTTAAAATATTTGAAAATGCGTATCAAATCAGCCACAATAGAACGTAGGATTCTGTTTGCAGGATTGGGTAGGGATGAATTAGGGCTTCATTTTATTCCGTGTGCGTGACCTCACGTGACCTCTCCTTCCGGTCGAAACTGGAAGTGCCCTCGTAATTCAAAAGTGGCAAAAGTTATGAAGTTGCTTTTAACGATGTTAGTGTGCGGCCAGAATGTACTTTTAAAAAAAAATACCAATGACGTCATGATATACAAGAGCGCCCCCTAGTGGCAGTTGGAAAACTGTTCAAAATGCACTTTGAGAAGATGTATGTGGCGAAGTTTTTTGTAATCACTTCAAAATTGATACATATGTATGAAGTTTTAGATTGATTGTCATCAGGGGTCACGTGACGTGACATTAAAGGTGCACTTTTTGAAGTCGTATATCTCCAAAAGTATAGGTCTGATTACTTGGAAACTTGGCAAGTCGTTAGATAATGGCAAGTTCTTGTTAAATTTGTAATGACATCATGATGACGTCATCACACGATTTTATACAAATGTTTTTGTTTTTTGCCCCTTTAAGTCATCAATTGCTAACAAGAACATGCTTTAATCAAAATTCTTTTTTAAACAGGCTTGATACCTCATAACTGCTTTGAAAACAAATTGACGTCATCATCATGACGTCATCATTTGTCAGGTTATATAACCTTAAAGGTACAGTTTTACAAGATATAGACAATGAATTGGATCTCACAAGGCATTAATCATTGTATAATTAATTTGATTATGTACACACTATACTAATTTGATATTCAGATGAGTAATTTGAAAATATTATAAGCGAAACAGCTCTGCATTTGTGCACAAATGCAATGTCACGTGTCTAGTTTTTTTTGTTTACTTAAAAAAAAAACTTGTACTCTTTATATTAAAAAAATGTAAAAAATTTTGACATATAAATATATATTTTTTTACCCTTACACCGATGAGTATTAAGCACTGTATACTCAGTACTTAACCAAGTTCTGTGGAAAAAATCCACAGGCAAATCACTCTGGTGGGATTCGAACCCACGACCTTTACATTGCAATGCAAAATGAACAACTTTTACATAATTTGTTTTTTAAATAATTGTTTGTAGTTTATAATTATGAGCTGTATTTGAAAATTGTTTACATTGAGTAAGACTTGCATGTTGTTATTCCAGTGTACGTCTTGAAACCTTTCAAGATGTATGAATCTTGAGTTGAGTAATGCTTAATAATAAATAATAACAATGAAAACTTATAAAGCCCACAAATCCATCAAAGTGCAGCGCTAAATACAAACAATAACATACACATGTACAATAACCAAAATAGAAACGTAAGCCTAAGCTAAGAAGAAATCCAGAACATGTGGTAGAGAAATACAAAACAAATGCAATATCTAAGAAAAACAGTATTGTAATCCAATCATAATCCAATATGAATTTTATACAATTGAATTTAGTAAGAATAAATAGCTATGTACGTGCTCGCCTTTACATAAATCACTAATTGATTCAATGGAGAAAATTCATGAAAAGCATGGGACCTGCCAAGCTTCATATCTGAACATAACATCAATAGCTTTAAAGGTGCCATCATGTAAAGATTTTACTGATCAATGGCAGACTTTGAACCTAGGTGGCAGCACAAATACCAGGTCAATTTCCCGTGTTCACGAAGTTCTGAGCATGTGCACATTTTTGAGAACAATGGATTTACCTAGTAAGTCTGCTGCCACCTAGCATCCCCAAAAGTCTCCAATTAGTGTATGGAAAGTAAACCTTTGACCTCATTCTATTTTCTTCTTTGACCAGGTTCGTTTGCAAGACATTCATACTGGAGATGAGATGGTGTTTCCTTGTGGACGTTGGATGTCACGTGGTGAAGACGATGGTGAGATTTGCCGGGAGCTACCTGCTATTATAGACAGCAATCCTGTTTACCCAGGTTAGTAAAGTGTCCTGCTTTAAGTTTATTGATCTATGTTGAGGCTTGCTCTAACCCAGGTAGCCAAAAACTAACTCCTTTAAGTTGATTGGTCTCGTTGATTGGTCTCGGTTTAAGCTTGCTCTAAACTAGGTAGCCCAAAATTAACTGTTTTAAGTTGATTGATCTAGGTTTAAGTTTGGTTTAACCCAGGCAGTCAAAAATTAACTGTTTTTATTTTATTGGTCTGGGTTTCAGTTTGCTTTAATCAAGGTGGTCAAAAATTATTTATTTTATTTTCATACAGTACTTTTTCAAACTGGTCTAATGAAAGTGCTAAGAGTTTGGTGTGTAAACTGCCCTTTACAAATCTGCTTTGCCTTTTACAATATCAGTACATTTTTCTGATGAACTGTTTTTATTGAAGAGTAAATTAGTAAGACTTAATGAGTTTATGTAGATTCTCATGAATTCTTATGGATTCTCATGGATTCTCTTTAATATCAGTATTGAAATCTACACATGTCTATGTACTTTTCACATTTGTTAGACGTTCTTTCTAAATGGTCGATATAACCTTTCTGTGGCTACACAGTCATAACCCCAGACGTTCTTTCTAAATGGTCGATATAACCTTTCTGTGGCTACACAGTCATAACCCCAGACGTTCTTTCTAAATGGTCGATATAACCTTTCTGTGGCTACACAATCATAACCCCTCAACATCTTGTATGGATTTTATTTTCATGCAGTACTGAATTACTACGTAGCTGTGGTAACTGGGAACTTTTGGAACGCTGGGACATCAGCGGATGTTTACATCACATTGTATGGTGAACGAGGGGATACTGGGCCAAGATTGCTCTTCAAAACTAAGAGAGCAAAGAAGTTTGACAAAGGAAAGGTGAGTAGTCTTTAAATGGACAACTCTTGCAATGCTAACCTCAGGAATTCTGAATGTTTTCAAATGACAGTTGTTTTGATATTGATAATAAAAAATCTAAACCTAATAAGTTCAGAAAATAGTGAAGAAATTCAGACGACTGATTCCAAGTAACTGTCAAATTTCCCAAATGTATAATTGTGTAAATGAAAGCACACTAACGGTCCTTCAGTATTCTTTGCCATCTTGAGAATCTCTTACATGTAACATTGTTGTCTTGACAGGCGGATGTGTTCAATATTGAAGCTGTATCCCTTGGATTACTGCAGAAGGTTCTCATTGGTCATAACTCCACCCAACCAGGTATCATATAATTGAAACAATGTTTAAAGGTTTTGCTTAACTTTAGTAAGGGTAAAATTATAAATGTCCACAGATTTGCACATAACTTACATGGTATAAAGATTGTCATGGTGGAAATCTTCCCTGGAAATATTTTTGCTTGAAATGCATTAGTTTTTGAGAAATGAGTAGAACAATGTGTTTTTAACGCAAGTCCAAAACTCCATGTTTGAAAACATTCAATACCTTTAAGGTTTTTCTTCTTCACTTTTTTCTTGTGACTCTTAAACTTTCACATGTTTGTTAATTCATGTGTATGTTGGGTCACATTCAGGTGTTAATACTGGTCTTTGACAATTACTAATGTTACACATGTGCTTTAATGCATTAGTTTGATGCCCTCGCTCTCCCAGTAGCCCAATCTGTTGGTTGTTACAGTGATGTGCAGGGGTCCTTTGATAGATGATACACACTTTTGGGATAGAGAAACACCTTCCTCCCCCTTCCCTCAATTATGGTGGGCCCAATTCACCTCATAATACCTGACAAGGCAAATGTTATTATTGTGTAGATATGAGATTTAAACATAGGAGTGTTGAAACCAAGTGTATTTGAGTTAATTTGCTCTTGGTATATTGTACTCTTTGAATTGAGTTGCTTTGTTTTTATGTTTGTAGGTGATGGTTGGTATTTAGAGAAGGTCACAGTGAAGGAACACAAGGGATCAAGTCAAGAGTCTGTATTTCCTTGTAATTGCTGGTTGGATGCAACTGAAGATGAGGACAGTAAAACAAGCTGTGAACTCTTTGTCGATAACAAACACCAAAACTGTAAGTATCCAACTGATGTCTTGTGTCTTTCTTATGTCTTTACTTGTGTTTTTATATTTCCAATATAAATATATCAGTAGCTAAACAAAGTTACTGTCATAAAGCATACTAAAATACAAGGTATGAAAGAAAGTGTGTTGTGCTTGGTGGTGAATTTATATTGGTTTTGGTGTGAAGCACATACCAAGGTAGTCTTACTAATAGTGGGACTCGGCTATTAAGAAATTTTTAGAAATGCAAACTTACCTTCTAAAGTCAATGTTTTTGGAACAGTTTATTACCCTTAAACATATGTAAACATAGATATCTATCTGGTTGCTGCCAGCTAGCATCTTTAATTCTCCCATGAGCAATTATGTTGAGGCTTTTATTCAGAACAATTCAATGTCTGAGACAGAAGTGTGGAATTGAATGTAACAGTTTGCAGTGATTTTTTCTATGCACATCATAGACATCAAGTTGAGTTTCATAGCCAAGTAGTATTGTGTAAAAAGCTCCTTTATCTCCAGAGTGTGGGTTCAAATCCTTGCTGGACTGAACCTCATTACTATTATAATGTATGGCTTTTGAGGTATTGCATGGGGAGTTGCATGGTGAGTTATCGATATAAATTCAGTTTGCGGTAACACCATGTGTTTATATCTACTTTGCTGTGTAGATTTGTTCTTGAGAACTTGTCTTGCTATAAAATAATTTACCAAATGTGTTTTTATTGTATTGTTCATAAGGCTTGATTTAACAGAGTTTCTGTATGTCCTTTTGCCTTTCTTCTTTTATCTTGATTTGCATGCATCGGGTGGTAATTCACAAACAGTGGAAAAAGAAATGGTAAGAAATCATCATTACTAGGAATGTTTGGTATAAGACTAATATTGGACCTGGGTTAATATGCATGACCACTTTGTCAATGTGAAAACGAATTAATTTGAATGACAAGAGGGAAATTCATTCATTTGTTACTCTCTATTTGAGTCAACCATATTGCCAGTGAAGTAATTTGTAATGAAGAAGAACAGAGTGTATTCATTCTCGCTAGATTTCTTGAAACTTGTTGTTAGATTGACCTGGAATATTTAATTGAATTATTGATGACAATTGGAGCACAGCGTAGGAAACAGTTTTATTTTATTTTATTAAGTGATTTCTGCCTTGTAAGGTAAGACAGAGACAGTTTTATTTGAGCTGGATTTTTTTTTAAATGAGCTGGTGGACAAAACTATAAATAAGCTGATGTTATTGTATGTGCATTCACTGCTGTGTCCCGAGTATTTAAAATTGTTGTCATGTCTAATTTTATTATGCGCAGAGTTTCAATGAATACCATCAGATGAATAAGGTTTTTATCAAATTTTCTCATAAATGAATTTGACTAATTTTATGTTCAGTGGGACCAAGAGAAGTGGAAGTTTCTACCGGGTAACCAACTGGTCTTCATCAACAAAGGATTGGGTAAAGCGATCCAGATCAAACCGGATGGGACTATTGAGGCAACCATTGACCCCTTTACTAACAAGAAAACAGGTAGGTATTGATTAGCAATAGGTCAGGCAATCTAAAAGACAAACCTTGGTATCAGCATAATAAGGTACGAAGATTGTAGCAGTATGTTTTGCATCTGGATTCTCAATTCTTAATTCCACTGGTTCAGGAAATTGTAATTTGGTGTAGATATTTGTCTCTTTTTTACATGTGTAAAAACAGTTCATTTAATTAACATACACTTGTCCCACTTAAGAGGCAATTACCTTTGATTATCAATGTGTATCCATGTACTTGTAGTGACATTCAAAGCGAGAACTTAAAACAAAAAGAACAATAGGTCCAGGATTGATATCACAAAGGAAACAAATTTGGTCCACATTTTGTCTGGACAAAGCATTGAACAAAGGAGTGTCCACGATTAGATGTCATTATACAATTGTGTATGTATGTAGCTTTGTAGGTTTTGTTACTGGCATGTTGCCAATTTAACTTAATTTTAGGATGGAAGGCTTTAAAATATATCCAGCAAGATACAAGTGAATTTCTTTTTTAACCCATAGTATATTATTCAAACTAAATTTTTATTTTTGTAAATTTTGTACTTTTAGCAAAGTTTGAAGTGCAGAAGATCAAGGATAACATTTATACAATCAGCAGTGTGGCCAGTCCAGAGTCCTTTATTGCCTTTGATGGTAACAAAATCTCTGCCAAGGTAAATTATGTACATTACACACATATAATCTGCAAAATATCTGACACAAATTGTGTACAACATCAAGGAATTTTACGACTATTGGTAATGGCTTTTCATTCACAGTAAACCGCTATGATTTTGTCCGTCAAATATTCAAGCAAAAGCATAACCTTTTAGAATCCACTACTAGGTAATTTGTCAAGATGGTTTACCAAAACAGCTTCTGTTTTTTTTCAATATAATAATAAAAACACATATTTATGTAGATACAAATATAAGCAAGCAAGTAAAGTAGTAGGCTGACAATGTGGGTTCGAATCCCAGCCAAGCTGGTCAATTCATTCATGCATTAGAGAAAAAATAGTTTAAAGTCTTGCCGTGTCTTTTTTCCTCTTCAAATAATGATTTGGATGATTTTGGTTCTAGGGAAAGGGGAATGAACTGAAGTTAAGAGTGCAGCCAGATCGGACTATCGTCATGGAAACAGCTAAGAATTCTCCTTTACTGTTGACATTTGGACAGACAGGAAAACCTGGCGATTGTAGAGGCCCATCACTGGGACCTACAAGACAGTTCTACTGTTACACTAAGGTAGGAATTACATAAAACAAACAGTAAGGCAATCTGCAATGTTCAAAATGTGTTGGTTTGTTTCTAGGAAAAATTAAATATAATAAATATGTTTTTTAGTTTTGCCTTTAACTGATGTAGGATTATAAATTAAATGTTGACTTGTTTTGTTCTGATTCCTTGGAAAGAATCTAAAGCCACCTACTGTTAGGAATCAGTCACCTTCTAGATTGTAGAGCGGATTTCTTAACAGCTTAACCACTGAGCTTGTTTGGTTTGTGGAAATTTGTACAAAGCGTACAAACCTTTGGATTATGTGCCATATTTGTATTCTATTGCAGGGAATGTTTAGAGATGAAGGAATTGTAATGTTCAATACATCCCGCATTCAAACACTGACAGTAACATCAGATAAGATCTGCCTGGCTACAGGACCTAGATCAGAAAATGCTTATTGGAGAGTACGTAAGATTGGAGAAAGTGGATCTGTACGCATGTTTGAAAGTCTCTCCAAACCTGATAGTTATCTCAGAATTAAAGATGGCCACTGTGATGTTCAGGTAAGATTACTAAAGATTAATTGATGTGTTTTTGGATATAACACATCTAAAAACACATAGGGCTAGACAGCTCAGTTGGTAGAGCGCTGGTACGTTAATCAAGAGGCCCTTGGTTCAAATCCAGCTCTAATCAATTTTTTTAAATTCAACCCCAGTTTATATATACATAAATCTAAAAACTAGTAACCTTTCAGAGCCCTCACAATTCATTCCAGTGATATATTTCCATGACTTTACCACAAATATACAAATATTTAAATATATGAATATACGAAGTATGAATATGTGAATATATTTTATCTGGCAATTTGTGATACTTTGTGTCAGTTCAAAGTAAATGAGTGAAAGATTTAGATCATACAAATACATGAATATGTGAATATATTTTTGTCTTATGCAGGGAAATGGTGGTACTTACTGTATGTTCAAAGTAGGTCGAGTAAAAGACAAAGGTTATATAACATTGCAGTCAGTTAGTAGTCCTGATGTATGCATTGGGTTTGTGTCTGATGGAACCGTCAAACCAACAGTGGATACCGGTGAAGATAACGTACGTCTGTACCCAGAAGTCATCCAATGTGAGTATAGTGCTATTAGAGTTCTATGGAATCCGATGGTAAAGTTTAAACCCACAACCTTCAGTATTATAGAAAAGCTGTTGTACATGTAGCTGTTGCTAAAAACAACATCAGTTCAGGCGTGTGATATATCAGGATTTTTCCTGATTTCAGGATTTTCTCAAAATTTCCTTGAGCATTCATGTTTTTGGAAAGAGGTAATGCAATCACCAAAGGGAGAAAGAAATAGTCCACATTGTGTCCAAACCGGTAGTTTTGTCTTTCTGGTGATGCACAGAGTCTGTAAACCTCCTGAATTGTAGCATCTGGGATGTTGTGGATCTAGAATAAGAGAGAACTCAGGTCCGCAAGCCATTGTTTAGGAATTTTCATATTTGGCGAATGTCTTCCCTGTCATTGAAATTGTAACCACTGCTAATTGTAAAACTTGTAGAGCTATTCAAGCTTTACCTTGCATCTTTAGTATAAAATTATTTTCTAAGAGTATTATCTTCCTAGAAGGATCTGCAAAATGTTGAAGTTCTTAATTCTTGTTTTATTTTGTAGTTGGGACCAAGAAGCATTTGACCACACCTACTCCACCAGTATCAGCCAAACCTGCTGTCAACAGAAAGAAACGTAAGTAGATCCACTCTGTGCCAAGCATTGGTTAGGAACATAGGTATTGGTGGGTTTGGAGTGATAATATAGGGTTAGTGTCATTTACCAAAGAGTGACTATAAAGTTGCATTGTAGTATGGAAGTCTTGCCTGCGTGTTATAGAGATGAACTGTGAACACTATAATTTTGGTTGAACAAATAAAAATTGACTAGAGTGCGTTTTGAACCTGTGACCTCCGAATTAAAGTGCCAGTGCTCTACCGACTGAGCTATCTAGCCCTTATGTTGGCCGTTTCCCTTTTATTGTCAATATCTTTGTTCGGGGGGGGGGAAGATTATTGATGCACTTAGTGCCACGCTGTGAAACGATAGGAACCTTAATGCAAAGATGTAAAGTGTCTCTATTCCTTACTGCCTCTGCACCTTAGGTACCGTTGTACTTTGCCGTTCTATGGGTTATGAATTATTAAATTTAACACTTCTGTCATGTGTAATTTACTTCTGATGTAACTAATAATCATGTCATTTGGTACCTTGACTTCCAGGTGTGATAGCCAAGCAAACCAATAATAATACCAAGAAGGTACCAGCTCCCATACCGCTCACCCCTACACCTACTCCGTCACCACCAATCACAGAGAGGTCATTTTATGACGGTGAGTAACACAAACACTTCTATATAATACTTGTTGTCATGTGAGTTATGCATCCATTAACTGCTACCTCACCAGTCCCTATTAACACAACCTGAACCCTTGTGATGTGCCAATCCTTATAGAGGGACCTTACTTTCATGTAGATATCTTGAGGCATTTAAGTCTATAATGCAATCATGATAGAATCATACTGCAAATATATTTACTGTAACAGCTTTTCTTACTGGTTGGTGCAACAATAGCATTCTGCACTAATGCTAAAAACAGAGGTTAAGTATTTGGATCTCAGACAAACCTGTAATGGTAATATATAGTCTTATAGCGCACGTACTTACTCAAGGTACTTACTCAAGGTACTTACTCAAGGCGCTTGAACAGACAGAAACATTCTAAGACGGTTTTTGATTTTTAAAAATTATGAGACCAAATTTATGTTGCACCTTATAAGGGTTTACAAGGTCAAATTTCACAAACATGCGCACATGTTCATGCGCACATGTTCATGCGCACATGTTCATGTCCAAGATTTATATTTACTCTCTGGACTGACTACTATCAAATGCAGTTTGGCACGTCGTTGATGCGGTGATAGCGTAAGTGGTGGTGCGTTTGTCTGACAGCCAGGTATTTTTTAGCAAAAGTGACATCATTAGGGTGGAGTGCTACTATAATGAATGCACATGGCAGTGATATAATCATCACATTCACAAAACATCCCTGCCTGAAATGCTTTGTTAAACTAAAATGCCAGAAAAACTGTAAGAAAATGACGTTGCTTGCAGGCACTTTTTTGAAAAAATAAACTGATACGTAACTTGTTGCCACTTTGTGCTGAAAACTTGAGCAATTCTTTTGATAACAAATCAACAAATTGGTTTTCTTGTTATCGAGGAGCATAAATAGTGCATCATTCTTTGACCAAACCATCAATGCCTTTATGTAATGTTTGCTTTTTATTCCTACTCAAAAACCTTGTCCTGAGAAATTTCACACAAATATTCTGCAACCCTCTGCTTTATGTCTGTTCTTATAATTCTACTTTTCTTTTCTCCCATTTTTCTTTTCTGTTTTGTCTAACAATCATCCCATTGCCATAAACCCATCTCACATGTTAAACTTGTTCTGGCGTTAACAAATCCCTGGCTTAACACACAGCTAATAAATTATTAGAGTACCCTAATACCCCAACCCCCACCCCAACCCCTGACGGAGGGGACTATGATGAGTATGATGCAGGTGAGTCAATCAATGTTGTCAAACACAGGGGTCGAAATTACCCACACAGGACTAGCTGAAAGCTTGTTGCTTATCCCAACCTATCGCAGATCCATCTAAAATACGGTTGGATTCTTTGCTTGACTTTTGTTATGTTTGGTTGTGCCACCCATTGTCATTATGGGTGCAAGACAAAGTTGATTAGATGGTCAAGGTCAGCAAGAAATGAAAATTACTGACTCTCAACAAACTTATTTTAGTCTCAGTAAAAATTTCACCCGACAAATTGAAATACAATGTCATATCTTTGAAAACATTTGTGTTGAAGACAAGCAGTGATAAAAGTCTTGAAAAGTATGCTAGAAGATAAAAAGTAAATCAATCGATTGTGACACTGCTCGTGTCAAGCCTAAACTAAGTACAGCTTAATTTCGACCCCTGCTGACACAATTATATCTGACACTGGCACAAATTTGGAACTCAAAAATACTTGATTTATTTTAATAATCTCATTGGTGTATTGTTGTTTGTTTGTAAAAAGTAGGTAAACTGAATTTACAAATTCTATATGAAAGAAACAAAATTCTTTCAACTACTTGTATTAGTTAGTTATGTCACAAATTACATAGGTTTTCATTTGCATGGATGGAATGCATAAAAGGTCTTACACAACCAACTATGTTAACTCTACAATTACATGATCATTTCATTAAATTACTATTTCAGGACTTTTTGTGATAAAAAACAGCCAAAAACAACTTTGACAAATGAAAGCAATTAAATTAAACATACCCAGGACCTCTCTTTGCTAATGTATCAAACAGTTTCAAGCTATGTTCTCTCCTACTTTAAAACGTTTATAACAAATTGTTTTCAAATTACTCTGTGTTGTATTATACTTGAATAATTGAAACAATTTTGTTTGGCTTATGATTCAAATTTCCTTTTTCTGTTTTCTTCTTTTTACTTTTCCAATTTGTTTTCCATAAAATATCATCTGAATACCAACAAATTTCCTTTGGGTAATTATTGAACACTGGTAAAATCCAAACTAATAAATTGATAGTGTTCCTGACTTCACCATCCCGTACCCCTACTCCAGTTGCCCCTACCCCTACCCCCACCCCGGTGAGCGGGAACTTTGATGAATATGATGCAGGTAGGTTCTCTATCACTCTTTGGAAAAGAAGATACACATCTTACACTTTGGCACAACTTTCAATGTCTTTATCATTTTTAATTACATTGGCACAATATGTAATTTTACAGAACAAAGCCGTAGAATTTATGCAACATCACTTTTTTGAAAACTAAATGGACAATTCACTGGCTTGATAGAACAAACTGCATGAAAATACTTTATTTTCATCTTCACTGAACACACAAATACATCTATGAGCTTGTTGCATGTTGGTTAAAGGTTGTTGAATCTTAAAATTGTCTTTTGTTCTTTCTTTTTTTAGTGACAACCTTGGGGTTGATCTTGCTGTAGTTTTGTTTTCTTTCCTTCTTTAGTGAAATGAAAAGTCTGTCCTGCTTTCCTATTTTTAGATTTTACTTTATTTCTGCCTCTATTTTTTATATCTGCACAATTGAAAAGAGTTGACTTTTATTTTTAATTCTTAATTAAAATTAGCGTGGCATGGACTTGTAAAGAATTTTTCTATTTTAGTTTCTATTTTCTATTATAAAAGTTTACTTGGTAAATTGTTTGGATTCAACTTTTTTTTAACTGCCTAAAAATGCAACGGTTTTCTTTAAATGATATATTGTGATAGAAAGTCCAGTCATTCCTTACATTCAAAGGATAAATCTTAATAATTAATGTTATGCATAAATCTTTTCCTTTTGCCTGCTTCTTGTTAAAATTACTATGATTAGCTTTAAGTTGTTAGTAATGAGGGCAAGTTTGACTCAATTCTAGTTCACTGGGCACAGGTCATTCATGTAGGTGCATATATAGTTCTAAATCAAAAAATGAATATATATAGCACAAAACAAGGTAGCATCTCTAAAAAATTACTTTTGATTCTTAGATATTGTTCGTTTTTTATTGGTACCTTTGTTGTAGTGTCCATGTTGGTGATTTGTATATGTATTTTATGATGTCGGTGGTTGGTTTATTTATATTTAACTGTCATCAAAACAGACAAATAATACAAAATCGTTCATTCTTCAACTTACCCTTTAACTGCATTCACAACTGCCCATTCAACAATCTTCTTAGCTCACATTTATCTATTGTTCTCTTCTTTCTCTGTTCACATTGTTTACATTTCAATAACTTTATCAGATTTGGTGATAAGTTGATATATATTAAAGTATTTATATATTAAAGTATTCATTGTTTTAATCAGTAATTTCCTTCATAAAGAGAACTGTGACTAATTAAAGGTTAATTAAGGAGTGTTATTTATCTCGATTTTAGATGGGGATTGGAAAGTGTGGGTGAAAACGGGCAAGGTTGCTACCAAGGCATCAGTGGTTCTGGTTGTCTATGGTGATGATGGCGTCTCACAACCTTTTACCCTCGGGAAAGGAGGCAAGGAACTGTTCAAAACAGGAGAGGAAAATGAGTTCAAGGTGAACGGTTTTCAGATGGATTTTATTCTTTGGATGTTTTGCTCTTTTTTATTCTTCAATTGTCAGATATTATGCATAGATATCGCAGATGATTGTAGGTTTAAAATGTTTTTAATATATTTTTTTCCCAGGTGAATGTACTGAGCGTTGGTGACATATACAAGATTCGTGTTGGTCTAGATACAACAAGCAAGAAGGTGTCATGGAGATTGGATCAGGTGAGATCATAATCACTGATTTTAATCTTGAAGATTCTAATCAAGGTCTCTTAAATCTTAATCATTTGAACCTCATTGATTTGACAATGGTGATTTTCATTTCAATATTTTGTGTTAACATGATTTCAGTCTCAGTGATTTTAATATCACTCATTTCAAATTACAGTGCAGGCCTCGAATTAAACTTGGCACCCACAGCTATTGCCGTAGTGCCCTGTGCTTTTGCTGTGGTGCCCTTTGCAAATTTCTAATAATAATTTCCTCCCAGAAGTGCCATTTACCAGAGGACAATTGCCGTACCCCTTCAAGAGTGAAATTCAAGGCTTGTAGTGATTTCAATGTCAATGATATCAGTTTCAGTCATTTCGTTCTCAGTGATTTTGAGTTCAGTGATTTAAAGATGTATAATGCATAGATTTAATGACACCAACTCTAATCACAGGTCAAGATGAAAGACATGATAACAGATGAACAGATGGTCTTTAAGTTCAAGAATCGCTGGTTTTCGTTTCATGAGGATGATGGTGATGTGTGGAGAGAATCGCCGGCTGTTAGACCAGGAGTTAAACCTCTACCTGGTAAGAACAAACAATGGACAAAGAATCTTTGGTGTTTACTTCATGAGAATTGTATTGTTTTATGGGATCAGACGATCTGAACTTCCAGCCTCGGTGTGAATACATTCAATGGGGTAAACTAGTGATGCACCACGTTAAAAATCTATACCTTTGTGCCAATTATGTCAACATAAACCCTAGCTTGTCTTAAACGTTTGGGTTCAAAGTTTAAAAGTTTGATGAGTACAGTTTAGTATTATTTGTGTCTTTGCAGTGTTGAAATACTGCATTGAAGTTCAGACAGGCAGTGAGGAAGGTTCATCTACTGATGCTGAGGTGTATATATGCCTGTATGGTGAGAAAGGAGACACAGGGCAAAGAATACTCAACAAATCAAACCAACAGGACAAGTTTAAACAATCTCAGGTAAACATTCACTTTATTTATTTATTTTACCTGAGCAGTTCCTAAAACATTTAGATGTTATGACAGTCAATCTTTGGTTTAGCATGTTAAACCGGATTTCGTTGGTTCAAATTCCGCCCTAGTCAATTTTCATTGTTAAACTCTTAATTGGTTTAGCATGTGATTCAAAAACACAAATTTGAAATGTTGCTTGATTTAAAAGTGTGGAAATTGAAATATTTCCCTACTTATGCTTGTGTAAATTTATATCAAAACTTTGGCAAAGGCTTTAGTGACCAGTTTCAATTGCCTTGAGTGCTGCGCCAACCTATACATTCCCAAGTTTCAGATACAAGTCATGAATGAGAAGAAAGGTGTATGATAACACCATGTATTACAATCTCTAATAGGTTGTGGTGGTTTTAAAAAGACTTTGTAACTTTGAGAACCAACATAAATCATAAGAGAACATATTCACATGTAATCACCCAAACTGTACATTCAAGGTTGCTCTTAGCTGTTCAGAGTTTAAATTCTATCTGATGAAGATTTGATGTAAATATATCTTGATGCTTACAGAGTGATATATTTGAGTTGGAGGCTGTAACTGTCATGACTCCTACCAAGGTAGTAATAGGACATCGAGGGTCTGGGTCTGGTGCAGGATGGTTCCTGAATGATGTAATCATTAAGGAGAACAAAACAGCAAAGACAGAATACATCTTCCCATGTAATAGGTAAGAAATGTAAAAAGCTAAGATGAAATACAACTTCCCATGTAATAGGTAAGAAATGTAAAAGACTTGTTCCTGCTATCTCATTGTTATTAACGATGTATTTAGTTTGTTGAAATTTACTCTTATTGTTTTCATTTTTTGTTTTGTTTAGATGGCTTGATGAGGGTCAAGATGATAAGTTAATTGAAAGAGAACTGGAATTAGGAGAAGTCAGAGAAATCAAACGTAAGTAAAACAAAAAATAAATGAATAAATAGATAAATAAAACCAACACATCTATGCTGTCCAAAAACAATGAAAAGGATATCGACGAGTTACCATAAAATTTAACCTGGTGAAAATCTCTCTTTGAAACTGTAATTATGTTTTAAACCATGTGATATGTTGAAGAGATGATTATGATAATAATTTTTCTGAAACCAAAATTGTATGTATTTGTCAAATTATATCCTTCTTATTTTGGGTTAAAACCACATTAATTTAAGAATGTTTGTTATATATAAGCTTTCTGTGCCCATTTTGTAGATTGTGTGGTAGATTAGTTGTGACTAGGTATTGACCAGGTTGTATTTCTTTCCCTTAGCCCATGAGTGGCAGGTGTATGTAACTACAGGTAGTGATACATCAGCAGGTACTACAGCTATGGTGACATTAGTGGCTTATGGTGATAAAGATATGACTGAGGTTGCATTGATACCCCAAGGAGAGGATGGCTTCCTACCTGGAAAAACTCAAGATGTTAGAGTAAGTACAATATACTATTAGCCTCAATGAAGCATATCCTGTTGGTAAGGTTTATGCAATTCTATTATAAACTACCCCCATTTTGCACAGCTTGGTTCCCTGTTCTTGGTTACCAATCTGTGAGTTATTTTACCAGCCAATCCACAGTTTACTTGCTTCATTGTACCTTAGATTGATTTGAACCTCAAGTAGATGTCTTTAACCACAAGTTTCGTGAAGCAGAAATTACAGCTTCTTTTATAATCATAATTACATTTCTTAAAATAGATGTATTTTATCTTGACATTAATAGGTATATCTGGGTGATATTGGTCAACTGTATAAGATCCGCATTGGTCATGACAACTGTGCCACTAATGCCAGTTGGTACCTAAAGACGGTGCGTATGGTGGACTTAAATGACAACATTGAAGTACAGTTTGATTTTGATCGTTGGTTATCTGAGAAGCATGATGACTTAGACGTTTGGAGAGAGTTACCTGCTGTGCTGAATGGAAAGAAACCACTACCAGGTAAGCTTCCCTGGCCATAGTATTGCATTTTGATCTTACAAATAATCCCAAACATACATTGTATCCTGCAAGTGCCAACTGAGCACACATCCATGCTCATGAGCTCAAGTCTATTGTTTTGAGTTCAGTCCAAATCTCAAATTTGTATAGTAGGAATTATTGTCTTTTTAATCCAACAGTGACTAGATACTACATCCAAGTTTACACTGGCAAAAAAGACAACTCAAACACTGACGCCAGCGTCTACATGCAACTATCTGGAAAGAATGGAGACTCAGGCAAACGTCATCTGATCAGATCTAAGAACAACAAAGAGAACAAATTCAAAGCTGGTCAGATGGATGTGTTTGAAATTGAGGCTGTTTACTTGGGTCGTTTACAGAAGGTCATTGTGGGGCATGATGGGAAGGAACCTGGACAGGGATGGTATTTGGAGAAGGTCGTCGTGAAGGAATCTAAGAACGCTAAGAATGAACTGTTCTTCCCTTGTAAAAAGTAAGAATTGGATTTTAACAACAAATGTTAGTGGTTGAATTTGGGGACTTCAAGTATACTTTGTAATAATTTACACTTAGTGGATGCTCAGTCCATACCTACTCATGGCACAAGCCTGGAGCAAGAAACACTTTTATAAATGATTGATCCTTCAGATGGGACATGAATTTCAGCATGTTTTTACTTCTTTGTTTAAATGCAGATGTATTTCTCTGTAAAATCCAGAAGACCAGTCAGAATGATCTGCAAGTGGTCCGGCTGGCTAATCAGTGTTGAAAAGCATTCCTATTTCGACCGGTAAAAATAACTGGCAGACCTGTGAAAATGATAAGTTAACTGGTCCTGGTGGATAGTCATTAAACAAAATTAAAAGCCAATCCTGATAACAATAATCAAGCAGTAAATCCTTTAGAAACATCAGGGCATGTTAAGATTCTACGCTGATGTTATGTTTCAAATTTACTTCACAGATGGTTGGATGCAGGTCAAGATGATCAGAAGATTGAGAGAGAACTAGTCCCCACCAAACCATCATCAGGTAAAAGTCAAAGTAGTTCTTTTAAGCTGCTAAACTAATATTAACCCTTCAGAGACAATTCATTTCTGTATAATCGTCACCATTTGCCCAGGCATGGTTTTATTCTTGGTTTTTTAAAACAATTTTTTCTTGTAGAAAGTCTGCAAAAATATATATATAAAACAGAAAGTTTTGTTTGTTTGAGAACAATCCAAACTATGTTAACATTGGAAACATTGGAGAACGTCAATTCAGGACATGACCTTTACTTTGACCTTTTTGGTTGAGTGGAAGTAGGTCAGATCTTGCAGCTGTTGACAGCCGCCAAGGGCATTTTGAAGGGTTAATCCATTTCCGATCATTCGACTTCATCTATGGCTATAACTATTGCCATTGGCTGCAACGACAATGTTGAAGAAAGAGATTTTATGCCATTGGCCATAACTAATGCCAAAGCTGCCAATTTGGACATGGTCATACTCTTCTATTTGTGACTTTTTAATATTCCTAGCATTTATTTTGTGGTCATAAGTTCAATAAGATTGAATCTAATTTATTTGTCATGTTTATAGCTCCTAATCCAGTGACATCCGAATCAGCAACTTGCCAAACCAACAGTATCACTGTCACCTGGAAACAACCATCCTCTGGTACTGTCAAAGGTTATCGTGTGACCTGTGACCCTCCAGATTGCCCTGCTGCTGAGGTCATCATTACAGATGTCAAGACTACAAAGGCTGAGTTTAGTGGGTTGACAGCCGGCAAGGCATACCAGTTTGATATCGTTGCAACCAATGGAGAGGTAGATAGCGATAAAGTCACCTTGAAAGCAAATGCAAGTAAGTATCAAGACTTGAAATTTGATCTTTATTGTCTACTTGAGATATTTTACAAACTGCAATGGAACATCATTATCTATTATGAGATGTGACATTTTATGTTGTCACTAAAGGTAGGGTCATATTTGGTAATGAACCTGAACAAAAAAATTAAATCCTAAAACCAACTTTTTATAAAGATGATAATGATAGGAAGCATCCTTCAAAATTATTTCGTCTGGAATGCCCCCATTGATTAGAAATCAAACAGACACCATGGAAATTTGAATCTGCAAAACTCTCAAATGTCCATTGTGTCCTTTTTTTAATATTCAGACTAGATTCATACTTGGGCTATAGTTTTGAATTTGTTTTCTCTGATGACATGTGTGATCTTAAACTAGAGTGTACATTTGTTCAACCCTTAGAGCCTAACCCAGTCTTAGATGCATCCTTGGAGAGTACTCAAGATACCATCATAGCTACCTGGACACATCCTGAGGGTGAACTGACAGGATATAAACTCCGTATCTCACCCTCTGATGCTAAGAAGTCTGTATTAAAGATTAAAGATACCAGTACAACTAGAGCTGAGTTTATCAGTCTGACACCTAGTAAGAAATACAAAGTGGATATCATAGCTATAAGCGGGGAATCAGACAGTGAGAAAGTCACACTGCAAGAATCAACAAGTAAGCTTTATACAGTATCAGATTTAATTAGATTAGATAAGACAAATGATTTATTGTTCCAATGAAAAAAATATCAACATGACAGTTCTTGGGCTGAACCACATCAACATTAAAAACCCACTCCTTTGTCTCAAACTTAATAAGTAGAAGTATTTTAACATTATGCATGTTATGTATGAATTGAATTGAAAGCTAAATACTATTGACTTGTCCATCATCTACAAACTTTTGTCTCCTGAGGTCAGAATCCTTAAAACATGGTCTTGGTTTTATGAATGCTTTATTTTGAGTTTCTACGATTGTTTCCCTTCAGAAATGCCAGAAGTTCACGTGTTAACAGTATCAGAAGTAAAGCCGACTAACTCAACCAACAACTCGCTGACTGTGTCATGGGCTAAACCAGAAGGGGATGTAAATGGATACCGTCTCCTGATCCAACCAGCAGAGGGCGCTACACCAGAGATCAAGATGAGTGGGGCTGATAAGACAACGGCAGAGTTCAAAGGGTTATCATCAGGTCAGGAATACACAGTGGAGGTTTATACTGTGTACAATGACCAAGAGAGTGACAAGATGACTGTTACAGCTAGAACAGGTGAGTGTGAAGAGTTGATATTTCACTCTTCTAGTCAACAAAGTGTCTCATGTTATGGAGCAACTTGCCTTCATATTTAAAAGACTCACTTATTCTGGATACTTTGAATGTTTTTTGTAACAAATTGTCTGCTTATTATCTTGACCTTCAATCCCAACAGACCTATTAGTTTTTTGTTGTTTTTTAGACTCATTTATTATCCTATCATCTTCTTTATTTATTTATTAGTTTATTAATTGATTGATTTATTCATATTTATTCATGCATTTATGTTGGAAAAGGAGATTGTTTGCTTTACTTTTTCGTTGCTTGTGTTATTTTATTTATTTGTTTATTTATTTATTTATTTATTTACCATTTTATTTGTTTATCCATGTATCATCCTACATTGAATTATTTATTACTTTATTTCTTTTTTTACATGTACTTATTTATTTATTCATCTATTTAATTATATTTTATATCTATATTTTTAAATTAAATATTCATTTAATTATTTATTTGTTTGTCTAATTTCTAGTTAATTTATTATCTTGTTTATTATTTGATTGGTTGTTTTGATTGCTTTACTCATATTTGATTGTTCATGTATTTATGTTGGAAAAGGAGATTGTTTGATTAACTTTTTCGTTGCTTGTGTTATTATTTTATCAATTTGTTTTCTTTTATTTATTATCCTATTTATTTGTTTATCCATTCATTATTGCATTATTTATTGCTTTATTTCTTTTTTACATGTACTTATTTATTAATTTATTCATTTATTTATTAATACTTTATATCTATATTTTTAATTTAACTATTTATTTATTTTGTTTTATTTCCTTGTCTTATTTCTAGTGTTTGTTTTTGCCATGCTCTTGTTGTAAAGGTTAACCTCTTTTTGTATCAAATTTGTTTTTGTTATTTTAAGTTGTGCTTTGTGTATGCAGATTATATATATTTATTCTAAATAATTTTTATTTTTCCAAAGAGAGTATTTTATATAGTGTTTGTGCCTCCCTATGTGACTGGATTAACAGGCTTTCGAGCTACAGTGTTTTATTATACTTTTGTTGATCCTGGCCATCACATTACGGTTGTTTTGTAATTTAGTTTTGCCCTTACGTTTTGTCTTACTTTGTTTTTACTTTTGTTTACTTTTGTTTTTATATATCCATTTTACATACTGTCTGTTTGTAATTGTTTAATGGCCAAATAAAGAATAAGAATAAGAATTGGTTTTTGAAGAGAAAATTCATAAAAATTTGTCAAAAAGCTAAATCATAACTCATGAACTGTTTCAAAAAACATAAAATTATAAAACAATATTTAGGTTTCCGTTGACAGCTCTTTCCAAATTGCAAAAGTAAAAGTTGGTAAAAAACATAAATCTGTTATGACAAGTTTGTTTGTTTGTTTGTTTGTTTGTTTGTATGGGTTTTTCTTTTCTTTTTCAAGCATTTCTAACAACATCTTCCTTTTCAAATAAATAACATTCTCTTCAAAAACAGAATTAGCAAAGGTTAGCAAAGTACGCAAGGCAACATCATCAGAAGTTACTGTAGATAGCATCACAGTGTCTTGGAAGACACCAGAAGGCGGTGTTAGTGGTTACCGTCTCACATGTGCTGCTAAAGATGCTAAAGAGTCATCAGGTGATGAACTGAAGCTAGACGACCCCAAGATGACCTCGGCTTTCTTTGAGAAACTCTCAGAGAACACAGAATATCTTATCAAGATTTATACAGTAGATGGTGATAGGGAAAGTGAGAGGGTCAAAGTTAACGCTACAACCAGTGAGTCAGGGTGACGAGTGAGCACGGATTGACATGCACCAGACTATGTCTGATAGTCTTCACAACAATGCTGATGATAATATATGCTGTTTGTTAGTCTGCACAGTACACCAATGTAATTGTTTACATTAACATGTTATGTTCTTGATTTCAGAATCGTGTATTTTCACTATTCAACAGTTTCAATTCAGTAACCCAATGTCAATCAATCAGGTCGACTCTCGTCGGACTGCAACAAAAGCACGCCACACATCACGATCTCCCATAGCTGTTCTGATCTCAGCTGCAGAGGTTAGCTCAGTATCACGACGCAACTGGTCCACGTAGGTTAGTGACTGCCCACCTCGAGAGGCTACACCATGTGTGGGTTCCCAGAGAATGAGTTGGCTTGCAGCTATATCTGGATGTCGAACGCAGTGTCCAGCCAATCGCAGACGCCTAAGCCTGATAGTTGTAGAGATCTTTGGCAGGTTGCCATAGAGCACCCCGTTGCTGACTTTGTCTCTCCAACTCACGTCTAGAGCCATCCTCAGCATGCGAGTGTAACAGCCATCAAGTCGAGCATCTTGCTTTGTAGTAAGGGTCCATGCCTCAGAGCCATAGAGTAGGATGGATTCCACGGATGCACGGAATAGAGCTCGCTTGAGTTTGTCCGGCATCATAGACCTCCAGATCTTCTTGAGATTTTGGCATGCTTTCCAAGCCTGTGCTTTCCTTACTCGGATGTCCTTGTCTGTTGAGCTGATGTATAAATATGATTGATTTTATTTTATGCAAAGCTTTTATCTGATAAATAATTGTACTATATGTGTGTACGCTTATTGATATATTGTGAAAAATTACAAGTCTATATTCAGCACATGACTTGTATTTACAGTTTACACCATAGCCATGGTGTAAATTACTTCCAACCACAATAATCGCAAGACAAATGACTAATACTAAATAGAAATACCCCATTGGGCAAAGATTTGATTAACTTGCAAACACTAATGACAAAATGAACTTAGTTATTTCAACCAAGTTACAAATCATCATAAATGTATAAGTTGTAATAACAATCCTCAGTATCCAATTGAGCAATACCTTTCTAGACTTTTCAAGATTGGAGGCATTTTGATTTGACGGGATAGTTTGGAGTACATCAGTTATGATGTAGGCTATGTTGTATCTCACAATTCTAACAGGTTGTCTTTATACTAAACATCACATGTGGCTGTCTTCTGTGCACGCTTGGTGTGTCTTCAACCTGACTGAATAAATATGGGTGTGATTATTCAATGGCTATGGCTTGATCTGTCAAAGCCAGTAGCCAAAGCCAACAGCCATCTTGGATAAGCCAATAGTTTCAATGACTTGTTATATTACACAGAATCAGCATCTATACCATCGGTATCTAAGCCAAAAGCACAGGCATCTTGGATAAGCCAATAGTTTCAATGACTTGTTATATTACACAGAATCAGCATCTATACCATCGGTATCTAAGCCAAAGCCAACAGCCATCTTGGATAAGCCAATAGTTTCAATGACTTGTTATATTACACAGAATCAGCATCTATACCATCGGTATCTAAGCCAAAGGCACAGGCATCTGGTGACACTATTCTTGTGACGTGGGTCAAACCAGAGGCAGATGTCACTGGGTATTATATAACATGTACCCTAAAGGGAGCAGGAGAGGATGACACACCCCACAACATAACCCTAGACACAGGGGAGGTGACAGAGGCACAGTTTGAGAAGCTTGAAGAAGGGAAGGAGTATGAGGTGCAGATTGTTGCTATGTATGGAGAGAGTAAAAGTGAAGCCGTATCGATCCAGACGAGTGAGCCCTGTAGGAAATTGTATCCATAACTACTGACTTAAATCCTCCTAATTAAGCATATCATTAAACTATTACCATTACTCAACAGTTTTTCCCAACCATAAGTACACCTTACTATCCAGTGTGATACATACACTTCTTGTATTTTTTGTTTAAAGGAGAAAACAAGAATATAAAAAAAATGTAAAATGATTTTGTTTCCGTCAATCTTAGTCTTATAACGTTTGCAGAGATTCTTATTTAAAAAAATGTTTAATACATATACAGAGATTGATAAGATTAGTAAAGTACGCAAAGCCACCGTCGTTGAAACAGGTTCATCCAACATCTCCATCTCCTGGAAGAAACCTGAAGGAGATATCACTGGCGAAGACGTCAGAGACTGAGAACAAAGATAAGAAGAAATCCAAAAGAAAGAAATCTATCAAGAAGGAAGAAGATGAAAGCAAGCTGGAGGATATTCCAGAGACGGATGACATTGAAGATAAAAATATCTCTGAAGACCAGAAAGAATCCTCTGAGAAGAAGGTCAAAGGTGACATGAAGGAGTTAGAAATCTCTGAACCAGATACAACTCAAGCCATCTTAGAAGATCTAAAGTCTGATGTTGAATATGTTATCAAGATTTATACATTGGATGGTGGTAGAAAGAGTGATTGAGTCAAGCTAACTGCAAAGACAAGTTAGTCCGATCAAGTCTCCAGCAACGGCACATGTTTAGCTTGGAGTGACAATGCACTGTTTGCACAGAGAATTCACTTGTAATATTATGTCTTGTGTATCATTCTGCAATTTAGAAGAAAAAGATTATGCACGTCAGTTTTTTAAGAGGTCGTTTTAATATGGGTTTACCTTTTTTTTTAAAGCATGACAATTAAACCATATTTCAATACATTATGTGTAATATAAAGTTTGTGTTTTGTTGTGTGTGAAGTGCTAACATTTCAGGTTTGTGGTGCCCCAATAACATTTAGTATCAACAGACTTACTACAAGTTTATGTTTTCTTTCTATGACTTTACATTTGGTTTGGTTTGGTTTATTTTGTATCATATTCTCAAGAACAGATAAACAATGCATATTTAAATAATAACAGAAATGATACGAGGGATCCAGGTAAAAAGCATAAGCTTATACAAGACCCGGAACCCAGTAATTATAAATTTAGTTATTAAATTAATACATATACACAACATGCCGAATGTTATCAAGTAAAAAACATTTGGTTGGAAAGAAAAATAATAAGAATAAAAGAGACAGTTATTAATACATTCATATAAATATTCACGAATATTTTTACATTGATAAAATTACGAAGGAAATAAATTACATTTATACAGGGGAAGGGAGAGGAAGGGACAAAGAGTTGGCCAAAGAAATATCAGTGATGACACTAAAGTATAGTATATATTTGGGAACTTAATTATCAGTATAATTCGTCAACAGCAATGTTTTAAGGTATTTTTTAAAATGCTTCACTGATCTAAAGATAGGCAATGGTTTGAGGTGGTTCCACAGTACAGGTCCTTGATTTCTAACAGTAGATAAGTAAAGAGATGTTCTAGCCTGATGGTGATGAAGGTTTGATGCTGACCTTGTATTATGAGAATGAATATCTGAGTTTTTGTTAAATAACGAATATATAGCTTTAGGTAGCTTGTTTGTTTCAAATTTATACATTAATACACCAAGATGGTATTTATATAAGTCAAAAACAGACAAGGCTTTATACTTGCTAAACAGTGGTGCTGAAGGTTCTGTGAATCTGGAGTTATTTATTACCCTAAGTGTTTTCTTTTGCGTAATATACAATTTATTAATATAGGAAGGGTAGGTGTTACCCCACGCTAAAATACCATATTGAAGGTGAGGCAAGGATAGGGTATTGTAAATTGAAAATAAGATAGCTGAAGGTAATTCGTGTTTTAGTTTTCGATAATACCAAGGTTCTGAGAAAGTGACATTAGGACTTTTTGGCAATGTTGCTTCCAAGAAAGTTTACTATCAATAACTAAGCCTAGAATTGAATCTCCTAATATAGCAGCATCAGTCACTCCAACTGTTCAAGAACCTCTGATTGATGATTCATCCAAATCTTCAATAAGTGTGTCTTGGAAGAAACCTGAATCAATGGAGGTGGCTGGATATCGTCTCACCTGCAGACTAAGAGACAAGGAAGATGTACCCAGTAAAGATGAGGCAGAGAAATCGCCTTCCTCAGAGGAGAATATGGATGTATCAGAGAGTCAGACAAAGGAGGAGGATGCATCTAATGATGAGAAATCATCTCAAGATGTGACAGACATGGATACATCAATGGAAGAGTCAGTAAAGGATGCATTGTCTTCTGAGAAAACATTGATTGAAGATAAAGCAGCAACATCAGATGCACCTGAAGATTTGCCTAAAGATGTGACTGCCTCTGATGAGACGATGGAAGAAGAACCTAAGGAGATGGAGACTGGAGACAAGACACTGAGTTTAGATGGAGCTGATAATACTAAGGGAGTGTTTGATGGATTAGAAGCTGGAATGGAATACACCATACAGATCTTTACTGTGTGTGGTGATAAAGAAAGTAAAGCTGTTGTATTGACTGCATGTACAAGTAAGAGAAAGATTTTTCCATCTGAGATTGATGTTGCACAGTCCTCACTGAGAGTGGTTTTTGGTTTGAATCATTGCACAGAAAGTTTTCATAAATTAAAATTTGTTTTGAATTTACCTTCCCTTCAACCAAAAAGTTTAAATAAAAAGAGCTACAAATTGTTTGTTTTCATGGTGTCAATGTTTTGTTTATAAAATGAATTATTTTACATGTTTGTGTAACTTTTAATCCAATTTGCGTCAACAAATTTCACCAACTAATATTTACACTAATTTCCTTTTCAGATTGTTGATGTATACTTTATATTTGTTTGAAATATTACTTTTTAATCCACTTTTTTATTTTTTTTATTTAACAGGCAAATCAAAATACTAAAGATTTAATTTTTTTGAATAGCAGTTGTTTTCAATTTCAGATTGTTGATGTCATTTTTGCATCTGTGTGAAATATTAACTGTTTCCGGTCTCCATTTGGAGTTTTCTCCCACACCTAAATATTAAAGAATGTTATTGAATTAACTTTGCACTGTATTTTGTTCGTAGACTGTTGATGTCATTTTTTCATCTGTTTGAAATATTCATTTTTACTCCACTTGTTTGTCTCCATTTGGGGTTTTCCTCCCACACCTAAATTCAAAATATTTAAGAGTGTCATGAATTAACTTCGCACTGTTTTTATTTTATAGACTATTGACGTCATTTTTGCATCTGTGTGAAATATTAACTGTTTCTCCATTTGGAGTTTTCCTCCCACACCTAATCTAAACACCTCCATTGTTTTCTCTTCACAGGTTTCCTCAGGCTGTTTGATGCAGAGCTTGGCAATGAAATAACTTGATTTTATTTCTAGTCCATTAATAATTATTCTTATTAATGTTCACAGAATCTGAGAGCAACCAGCCTAGAGACCCTACAGCCACTAGTACAACAGACACTATTGATGTAACCTGGAGTAAACCAGAAGGCACAGTAACTGCTTACCGTGTAGTGTGCATTCCTGAAGATGCAGTAGAAGTTAAGATTGATGATGGAGATATGACATCAGCTAAGTTTGAAGGACTTAACCCAGGCCGGCAGTATGGCTTTGAGATATATGCCTTCAATGGAGATACTGAGAGTGAAAAGACAACACTAACGCAAACAACAAGTAAATAAAACAATATTTTGAATATTTGGGTATAAATGATACTATCTTCAAGCAAACTTGAATGATTGATTCTGGATGGTGGATCCATGACAACAGTGGTGTGACAGTAAACCATACTACAAAGTCCATAATACAACTTGCGTATTGTGCTGTTCTAATTCCGCATATTGCGCCATTTTAAGCTGCGGGTCAAGTTTGCTTGAAGATGCATTTGTTATTACACCCACACGCATTGAGTCATGTACAACCTGTTTGATCCCATAGTTCTGTAATAACCATCTAATTTTTGATTTGTTGTGGTTTGGATGTCATCCCTTACAGAGCCCAATGCAGTCATTGATCCTAACATTGAGTCTAGCAGTACAGATGTCATCCATTTGACGTGGACTAAACCAGAAGGGGATATGACTGGTTACCGTATTGACTACCAACCTATTAAAGACAGCGAGGATGCATCAGGTGATGACCAAGACAAACCACAAGATGTTGGACAAGATGGTATTGCTGAAGATAAAGACAAGCCACTCAATGAGGAAGAGAAGGCTGATGTTTTGAAGAAGAGTAGTGTAGACAAAGATACAAACAACCAGAACAAAACAAATGATGGTGAGATTCAAGCAGAAGATGATCATGACAAACCAACCAATGATGAGAATGCTGAATTGAAGAGTACATCTATTGATGGTAGTGAGAACACCAAGGCAGAGATTACAGGCTTAGTACCAGGGCAGTCTTATCAATTCTCCATTATTACAATAAGTGGGGAAGAAGGAAGTGAACCTGTAACCATCAAAGGCACTACAAGTAAGTACACTCTGTAGCTATGCAGTTATCATGAAGGGTATTGACTTTGACATTTAATCTACAGGTTTGATGCTGAGTGTGGTGTGAAAACTTTATACTTGGATCCGACTGTTGTGGTTGCATGGTCAACCCATGCTATTGGATATCAGCAGATTGTCTAAGGATGGTGACAATTTTTCTTGTTTGCTCAACTTATTTAACAATCAATTGTTTGGATTTTCCCCCTTCTTTTCCATTAGTACCAGGAAAGGTCAACGACCCTCAAATTATGACTGCACCTTACTCTATAACCATCACATGGTCCCCACCAGGGGGGAAACAAACTGGTTACAAGGTGGCTTGTACACCCCTTTCAGCAGAAATGGAAGAGCCCTCTGTAGATACAAGAAGTGGCTTTATTAAGACAACGGATTCAAGCTGTAGGGAGGTCATGGCAGAGGGGCTGGAGCCTGATACTGAATATAAGATTGAGATTTGGGCTCTGAGCGGAGATAAAGAAGGGGAAAAGTTAACACAGATGGCTAAAACAATGTCTACAGATAGTGAGTTGAATTACTGTCATTTAACAACTGCAATGATCCTCACTTCCTCATGTCCTGTTGATTGACATTCTTTAAACATTATGGGAAAGCTCCATTAAACAAACAGGCTAAAATGAAACATCTCACACTTGTTATCTCCATGTACTTTATTTTCCAAACAGTGGGCTTAATTGGATAATGCACAAACCAGTAACTGCTCATCCATTAAGTTTAATGACCAAAGTAATTCAATGTAAACCCACCCACTCAGAAATTGTTTAATGGAGCTTTCCCGTAATGAAATGAAATTGATTCAAATGCATTCAATTTGAGTCGCATCAAAACATGCATCCCAGTTACGGGGTTGATAAATTTATAAATCTCGAGCAAAACAAATCTAACAAAATTTGAACAAAGTATGACGGACTGTTTAGAGTATCATTTGGTGAAATAGATGATGTGGTGATACAATGGTTTTGTGTGGCTTCAAATGCATCAGATTTTATGCTCATTGTGATGTGGCCTTGTTTTGTCACAATGGGCTTCCCATCCTTGAACAGAGTAAATCATCAGCATGGACAAGAAATTGGCAGCACTCACATTGTACAGTCAAGCTGCACAGGATGCACTGAGCTTAATTTCTATGCAATGACATTACGCTGTGGAGCTATTGGCAGTCTTGTTTTTGTGTCAAAGTCAATGGCATCTGTGTTTAAGATGTCCAGTTATGCTTCTTCTAATGCCTTCATTTCCAGCACATCAAGCTTACTCTAATGTTTCAACTCACTTGTAATCTTCTGAAATTGATGTATGTCAATGTCACCAGTTGTATACAGCCAAATATTTTGACTCTAGAAAATGGTTTTCATTAATAGTATTATTATTCAAATAGCAATGCACCTTGCAGCACATTTTCTGCAGTGTTCAACACTTTCTTACCTTTTTTTCCCTGTAAGGTCTTTAGTTGCTTTTCTAAACAGAACTATAAACTGTCCACATTTTTCTCAGAACCATTTCCAGTACAGGAGTCAACAGTTCAAGCTAAAGATAGCTCACTGAATATCACCTGGTCAACACCAGAGGGCGCTATACACACCGCATACAAGATTACATGCAGGCAGAAAGACGCATCTGAGGAAGATGCAGAAATTAGATTTGTAAACAGTCAAAAGTCCATAGTTACGTTCTCTGGTTTGACACCAGAAACTGAATATGAAATACAGATATATGCAGTAAATTGTAAAGCAGTGAGTGAGAGGTTGATGAAATCTGTATCCACTACTTCAGCAACCGAGATGACCGATGGGGAGGAGGTTGAGAAGTCTGAACCAGTAGAATCAGAATGTGAGTTGTGTGAAAATGCTGCACAACACTGGACCTAACCATCACTAATATATTTTTAACATGTGCTTATATCCAATTACATACACACTTGTCAAATTCCTCTTATATTCTCTAAATCCAAATGTATCAAGTGATTTTATAGTCATAATTGTTAGCTTACTACTTTGAACAGGTCAAATTACCAATGTTAAACCTTAAGTTAACAGCCATGTCTTCTTTTGATAGCGCATAATGTCTACTTCTATACCTGTACTAATCTTTGAAACTTCTTCCTAACCCACTGGAGATACTTGATGGAACATAACGTGATGATGCAATCTGATTGCCAATTTACCCTTTAGCTCCTAGTCCAGTTCTTGATGCTTCAGCTGAAAGTTCTCAGGATTCCATCGTCATATCTTGGAAGATTCCTGAAGGGTTTGTGACTGGCTTTAAGGCAATCTGCAAACATTCTGACACAGATGTAACCCTTATGAAGATACTGGATGTAACTAAGACCAAGGTGACATTCACAGGGTTGAATGAGGACACTGAGTATGCACTAGAGGTGTGCACAGTCAATGGGATGCTGGAAAGTGAAGCTGTCAGTTTAGTTTCCAAGACAACAACATTGAAATCTGAAGAGAAGAACGATGAAAAGGAAGAAATCAAAAGTGAGTTTATCCGAGGAGGAGATGTCGTCATATACTGAGGAGTAGAAACTGCTTTAAATCAGTGGAGATCAAGATCTGATGAAATCTCTAAATCTCAGCACTAATAAAAAAAGAAAGAAAGAAACTTAATGAGTCGGCCAGTCACAACTGACGATCAAACTGTCTTACTTTCTAAAACATCTTAATCAATTCATTACAATGATGCAATTAATTGTTCTCTCTTTATTTAATTCAATCAGTTAAAAAAAAACTATCTAATGTCTGAATTTTTTAGTTAGATGTAGTATATTTCACAACCTGATGTAAATTATTTTCATTCTTTGTAACTTTTCATGTACTTTCGTATGTTTAATGTTTCTATACCTTGTTAGGCGCCTTGAGCATCCCTTGGGGTGGATATGTGCGCATTATAAATGTTGTTATTATTATTATTATTAATGCATCATTTATAAAAACTAATTAATTAGTTATTCAAAAGCAGAATGAAAAGTTCATTTTCCAGGAACCTTTTCTAACTCTATTTTCTTGATTTCCTTTGAAACCATTGCCTACGTTTGGATAGAGCCCAGTCCAGTGTTAGAAGCCACTGTGAATGAGACACCAGACTCCAGTATTAGCATCTCATGGTTGAAGCATGATGGTGAACTAACAGGCTTCTGTGTACATTGCAAGCAGTCACAGTCTGACTATGTAGACACTAGAATCCTACATCATGATAAAACAAACCTCAAAGTGTCTGGGTTACTGGAAGGAACTGATTACATCATTGAGATTGTTACTGTGAATCAGAGTGTGGAGAGTGACATTGTAACGTTATCTGCAACCACTCTCTCTGGTTCTCTCCCTATACCGGATGATAGTGAGTCATGGATTACTTCACTGCACTGTTTGCTGTGATGAAATACCATCTGATTGCATTCATCCATTTATATTAACAGCTTTCCAATAAAGACATTCTAAGCATGCTGATCTAATCCTTATTACTAACTTCGATAATATACTAAACTTTTCATTGCTTAGTGTTTGAATGATACTGTTGAAATTGTAAAACTCTTAACATCTACAATTTATTTAACCAAGTTAAGAATAGAGATGAAGAAAATGACGTCGTTATTAATCAGTTTGTTTTGTTTACAGCCACTGCAACTATTTATGATATATGCAAAGGATGCAGTTAGTTTTCTTGTCATTCACAGATTGTATTCACACACATAACATTTTATATTTTTAAGGATAGTTGTGTGAAAATCCTGTTTTGAAATTTGTCTACCCATAATTGACTCGGGAAGAAATAAAGTCGGGAAGTTATCAAGGAGGGAAGAACGCTTCAAACAACGCAGCAAGAAAATGAGTCAAACATCAATGTTCTTTTGTCTTCTGATGATGTTTTCTACATGGTTCATCTTAACTTCCTATTATTAGAATATGCATGTACTTATATAAAACAATTATTAGAGCTTCTCTTGCAGGAGCTATAACTTTATTACAAAATCGTTTTTTGTACTTGAACAAAGATATAATATGTTACTTTTCAATTACTTTTATTACAACAATGATGTTGATATTCACATACATTGAGCAGCAGTACTTATTACAATTATAGAACCACAACCAGCTATCGATGCAATCTGTCAGACAACTTCAGACATGATGAAAGTGGTGTGGAAGAAACCTGAAGGACCAGTGACTGGTTATAAGGTCATGTTATCACCACAAGGTCAAGATGAAGATGTAGAGATTCGAATCCTGGATGCTGATAAGACATCAGTAGAGTTTTGCTCATTGAGAGCAGGGACTATGTACATAGTCAGGATTCTAACCCTAGACTCACATACTGAGAGTCAAGTAGTGCAGATTGATAGAAAGACTACAAATGTACAGAGTGAGTGGCTGGAGAGACAGTGCTGTGAGCTGAGTGACTTAGCCCAATTTCAGACTGCTGTTAAACGGAACATTTTGCATATCATTTACTTAGCAACTTTTTCAAAGAAATCCGCAAAAAATAAATACAGATTTAAGGTTGTGTCGCATGAGGTAAATTACAGGCAACCAACCAGTTTCAGGTAATCTCAAATAAGAACAATCATTCACATTTTCATTATTTTCTTTGTGATAGTGAGTTACAGCTAGAAGAATGTCTCTTGTCTAAGTGTTCCTTTTACATACAGTGCAAGCGGTTGCTTCTAAGTTGCCTTTAACATGTTGCCTTGTATGACATGACCTTTACATTGCTTGTAGCTGGTATAGTGTTTCTGCAAAGCAAGATTTATGTTCTTATTAGCAGTTATGAAATTGGGCTTGGGAACTGTATCTGGTGTGTTCATACAGCACAACACTGGACTAATGTGTCTTCAAGATTGCTGTGAAGTCTGGTATGCACAAGTTTGAAGAACATGTAATAGTTACTTGCTAATCCTCAGTCACAATGATTAATGTTTACTTATTCTGCAAATCAGAATCCTCTGCTTGCATCAAGATCTAATCATTCCAATCTGTACTGTATGTTATCAGTAACTTTTGGTAGTAGTTAAAACTTTTCGATTTTTTACTTTGAATATAAAGACCTTGTTTTTGGATTGATTAGAAGTGTGTACTAACCCATGTTTCATTTTGATACCAAACAATATGTGAGTATTTATATTTGTGTAAATGTGATTGTAAGTTTACCTACTAATTCGCACTTTTGTCCTTTTTTCAACAGAGTTTTAACACCTTGATTTGTTTTCAGAAAATGAAACTGAAATTGTGTTGTTTTAACACTTATATGTGTTTATTCACAGCTTTTAGTATCCACACATCCTGTAGTGTTGTTATTGCTTTTTACACATCAATGTTGTTTTTATATTAATACTTGAATTTCATTACTGCATGAAGATTAAAGCCTGAATTGTACATCATGCTAGTTGCGAAGGTAAAGCAAATTTCCCTGCGTCTCAATTGGTAAACGGGGCATATGAGATTGTTTTCGTCACGTAATTCGCTTCACATTTGCTGTAACATGAAGCATGAACCAGGCTTAAGATGTGCTTTCTGTCTTGTTTAATATTCGTGAAAAAAGTTTGAAGATCCTGGCAGTGCATTTCTGTGGGAAAAACGCTGTAGGTTGTTAGATCAATGTATAAATACATTTTTTACTTGTACGTCTTTTAAACTTTTGTGGATTTGACAACTGATTAAGTACAGTCCTTTCATCAGAGTAAAACCATTATTTTCAGAGCCCCTGCCAGTGGTAGATCCAAAGACAGAGAGTACAACAGACACAGTCACAGTACATTGGACATTCCCTGATGGTCAGTATACAGGCTTCCGCGTTGTCTGCATACAGAAAGATGAAGAAGCCAAGCCGGCCCAGGAGGACAACACCACTAACGAGAACAACTCAACCAAGGAGGAAGACCCGACCAAGGAGGAAGACCCGACCAAGGAGGAAGACCCAACCAATAACAATCAAGACCAGGGAGAAAGTAACAACAAAGTGAAATCAAATCCTGGTAACCCTGGCGATGAGATATCAGAAACTAACGGACAGCCACCTACTGATGAGCAGAAAGATGGCTCCAATGCACCACAAGATGGCAGCAAACACATCATTGAAGAGAAGAAAGTTGCTGTGAGTGAAGTAGAGTTTACAGGACTACAACAAAAGACCACATACAGCTTTGAGATTTATACTGTGTGTGGTGAAATGGAGAGTGAAGTTGCCACTGTCGAAGAAACAACAAGTAAGTATAGTTCCCTTGCTCGTGTTCACATTATGTGAATCAAACAGATTTTAAAAGTGTGGTTGGGAGAGCCAACTCATTTCAATCCTCACAGAAATTGCTTAGTAAATAAAAATTAAATTAAGCAAAATTCATCGTTTAGAAAACAAGGTAAACATCTCTTGTTTTAATTTTGTTATTGTTTATTTACAACAATCTTTATTGATGGAAGTTTTTCCTAAGAGCCCCCGTTCTAAAAGGAAATGTGAAAAAATATCAAGATTGAAAAAGAAAAGGTCAAAACATAAGCAGTGAATTTATTTCAAATTTTTAAATTTCTGTTTTCTATCATATGCTTATAACATTTGTTCATCTTATTTTAATTTCAGAAAAAGATGCGTTACCAACTCGTAAGTATTTCTTATTTTTTATCCAAATGCATTTAAATGTCAAATCAGGATTATAAAATATATATTCATAAAGAAACATTTTACAACTTCTTATTACAATCTTTGTAAATATGTTTTGAAAGTTTCTTGCAAAAGAGAGACTGTGATATTAATTATGCTCTACTGGGTGTGATTATTTAGAGATAAAATGAACTAAATAATGAATGATTGGTTGATATTGCAGAAGGTGAATGGAAGGTTTGGATTACAACTGATGAGGATTCTAAACCAGCAAACAATAACAAAGTTCATCTAGTTGTGTATGGAGACAAAGGAAAAACAGAACCTATTGTTCTTGACAAAGAGGACCAACATAACTTCTATCAGCCTGGTAACACTGATCAATTTGATGTAAGTCTTGGTACTGTATTGAATTGATGATGTTGATTATATTATGTAATACTGGTAATATGCCTCTTGCAATATGCAGACCAACTGACCAACCGACCAACCAACGGACCGACCAACCAACGGGCCGACCGACCAACGGGCCGACCGACCAACGGGCCGATTGACCAACAGACTGACCAACTGACTGACCGACCAACCAACCAATCAACCATTGGGTTTCTGTTGGTGAGATTGGAGAGATGAACTTGAAGTTAAACTGTATTTAATTGTTGTTGTTGGTTTAGGTGTCTGTTGGTGAGATTGGAGAGATGAACTTGAAGTTAAACTGTATTTAATTGTTGTTGTTGGTTTAGGTGTCTGTTGGTGAGATTGGAGAGATCTATAAGATTCGTATTGGTCATGATGATGGTGATGACAACCAATGGGAAGGCTGGCATCTTAAACAGGTCAGTAGTCATAACAATCAGCTTGATTGTATGCATATCACCGCTAACTTTAGTACATAAATTTATTTTGAAAATTATAATATTTAAAGTATGCACCTTAGCAGTTATTTGATATATTAATCTTTTAGGATTATGTTGTATTCATGGTACAATTTTTACACAATTCAAGACGTTATTCAAATACTCTTTTTCATACTGAAACAAGAACCAACAACTAGCTACAAAATTGTGTTATACTAAGTAGTTAATGTCACTATAGATGTGTGTGATTTATTGGATATGGTATGTACTAGAACCGCCTTGATCTGCTCTAGTCTGCTCTCCCTAGACTAAAGGGTGGTTGTACCATGTCATTCATGATAAGATGTTTCAATACAAACAGGTCAAGATGATTGATCAGCATACTGAGGAAGAACTTGTCTTTGATTACGATCGTTGGATGTCAAGACATGAGGATGATTTTGATATTGTACGTGAGCTGCCCTCAATTAGACAAGATAAAGAAACATTACCAGGTAAAACGTGAACACAATGTTTATTTTGTTGTTAACCATTATACCTTGTAGATTTGCTCTGTATGAGTGTCATTAGTCAAACTTGTTGTAGGGTCAGTATATTCAATGGGCAAGCAATAAAGTTAACAGGTCAAACTTATTCACTCATTGCTTAGTTATGTTTGAGTTTGATGGATTCTGTACGGCACAGCGCTGGAGGTCAAATCCCTGAAACAAAAAATTTGTTATTCTCACAAAAATGACACCACCTAATCTGATGAAGTATTTACAAGTTTGTATTGTGTATTAACTGAGAACAAGAAGATGGAAACAAATTGAATAATCCACAAACCTATGATTTGTTATTCTTTAGAATCAACTTGGAGGTTATTTATTTATTTTCTTTACAGTGAATGTATACCACGTATCTGTGTCTACTGGTGAGCATTGGGCAGCTTACACTGATGCAAAGATGTGGATTATCCTACATGGAGATAGAGGTGATACAGGCAAGAGAGTATTGTACCACTCACTCAAGCAGACATGTAAATTCATCAAGGGACAGGTGGATGAATTCAAAGTAGAAGCTGTGTGTCTTGGTGATGTATCAAGGGTAGAGATTGGACATGATGGAATAGGCTATGGTGAGTTAGCAATCAGCAATCTGCTCCTTATCTGTAGTTAGTGTTTATTACCAAACTGAACCTCATGGTCGTAGTAGATTTACTCCTCAAGCCTTTCCATCTTAGCATTTCTTAATTTCCATTTCCACATTTCTTAATTTCTTAATGATCTGTTTGTAGTTTTAAAATGGTATGGATTGAAAGGAAATACCAACAAATAACACATTACTTTGAAAGAGCATCGGGGATTGACAGCTCTACAAGTAAATCTGGCTGACACGTTCAGTGGTCTAGAATGTGAGGGTTGAACGTTCAGTGAGGGTTGTGTGTTCGAATCCCTCCCGAGTAGTCCGTTTGTTTGGTTTGCTTTTTAGTAGGACGCAAGGTGAAAGCACTGAGCGCACAGTGCTTATCACACATTGATTCATGTGTAAAATAAAGAATACTATTGTAATATTAATACATGATGTATGGGTTACAAGATATCTTTTGGTTGTTTTTGTCTGTGTTTAGGTGCTGGTATATTCATTAACTCAGTCACTGTACGAGAGAATGAGGGAGCCGATCAGGAATATTTCTTTGCTTGTAATAGTTGGTTAGATGATCATATGGAAGACAGACAAACACAGAGACAGTTGCAACTACTTGGTGAGTTACTAATCCAGTTGTGCATTTATGCTTATTTTCCGGAATTGTTAAAGGGAACTTGTGACTTTCCGTTTATTAACTGTGTAACCATTTCCACCAGGCAAGCTTGAGTCAATCTTCTTGGTGTTGAGACACCTGCTCTAAAATGCAGAAGGTGAAGGAACGGTTTGAATTTGTCTTGGTGTTTGTTTGAATCCTTCTTGGTGTTGAGACACCTGCTCTAAAATGCAGAATTTCAAGGTTTGGATCCTACCTAGAGGAGTATTGAGATGATTTTTGTTTACAGGAAAAGCACTGAAAGCAGACGGTGCGTATCATACATCAGCAAAATCAGAACAACCATAGATTTTGAAATCCTTGTGCTCACAGAAAAAGTCAATATCCTAACTTGTTTGTATGTCTCTGTCTTTAACTAGGAGTACGTCCAGTGAAGTCAGATACCAATGATGAATCTTCAGCAGGTTAGTAACTCCCTATAATACAGTGTTAGTAACCTTTTACACTCCATATTGGCCGCAAGTGGCCAAACAATTTGACTTCTATTCAACTGAAAGCCAAACCGGGGAAGTGGGCTGAACCCAGTGTGGCACTGTCTCCATTCCAAGGTGTTACAATTTGTTTTTCTTGACAGTGATAATTTAACCCTGTGAGAATCATTTATGACCGGTATGGCACATTCTACACTATCATAGTTGTTAATTACTCTCATTATTTATATTATTATAGAGAAACCAGATAAGAAATGGACAGTGGCAGTCAAGACCAGTGAAGAAGAGAATGCAGGAACCACAGCCTCAGTCCATCTTACTGTATTTGGTGAAATGGGCAAATCACGTCATCCACTGGAAGGCAAGGCTTGGGAAACAAACACAGAGCAAGAATTTGAGGTAAAGTGCTAAGTTGGTTTTGGTGATAAATCATTCCCCAGGGCCAATCTCACAAACCTGATTATTTGTAAGCAAAAAGTTCTGCCTGCTCCACAAAATCTGCTTATAAATCAAAAGCTAATTTTACAGCATGTACAAATATCTGAGAAGATTTCACCGTGTGTTCAGTGGATCTGCAATTTTGGGTTGCTCATCAGCAAACAATAACTGCCGGCAAGTTAGTGTACCTTTTGCATCGCTTATGGTAACCTGTAGCTATGGAATAGAAGTACTGCTAATTGGTACTCTCAAAGCAGAAAACATCCGCTTAGAGGTTTTATAAACTTGGTGGCCTTTCTTTGCAAGTATGAATGTGTTCCCATGGAACAAGATAGTATCCTGAAATTGGTTCACCTGATTGTAATTAATACTGGTTGTGTTTATGATTGTTATCAGGTGGAGATTGATGACATCGGTGAGATTACTAAGATACGATTGGAACATGATAACTCTGGTGATAGTCCAGCTTGGCATGTCCAACAGGTAAGTTGTTTATCTCTGTAACAATCTTCTGTGTCTGCCTGGGGGTGGGGGTGCAAAAGTACATGCTTGTGCTATTAACCATGCTCTCGTCGCTATGGGAATTGTAATTATCTTTTTTCGTTAATGCAATGAAACTGAGCATTTGGTGCTCGATATGTGGAAGGTTGTTACTGCCTCCCCTAACCCCCCCCCCCCCCCCATTGTTTGTGTGCTTTGAATCTCAGGAATTTTGTTGAGGTTTTAGGGGGGTACTTCTGTACAAGGAATGAGGTGGAATACCCTCTGCCCCATATCAGGCATGGAATATAAACAAACTGAGGCTGGTTGGGCAGAAACTGAGGCTGGTTGGGCAGAAACTGAGGCTGGTTGGGCAAAATAGTCTGGTTCCTCTTTAAGAGGTTGTATGAAGTGTTAATATTGACCAGTCAGGAAAATGTCAAATGATGTTACCAATGTTTTTCATGCTACAGGTGCGGCTGGTGAATCCAAACCGACCTGAGTTAATGTTCAGAGTGAATGCTTGGCTGTCATCTGAAGAGGGTGAGAATCCAGCTACTATGAGAGAGGTAGCTGCCATCAGACCAGGAGTAGAACCTCTCCCAGGTATGTAGAGGTTATAGTTAGCAATACTTTCATTTAAAGATGACTAGATACTGAATTCTGATGGTTTTCATCTGAAGAAGGTGAGAATCCAGCTGCAATCAGACCTGGGCTCGATTTCACAAAGAGTTAAGATTGATCGTAACTGCAAATCCATCGCAGTTGCTTAGCAAAGAGTGATGTCACAATACAAATCACTATGGTAATACTGATAACTCATCTTAAGATGAATCTTAGTGCTTTGTGAAATCGACCCCAGGAGTAGAACCTGTCCCTCTTCCCAATGTGCCTTAGTGTTTAAGTTGGCACACAAACTGTAGGAAGAAGAAGAAGAGGAGGTGGGTAGTAGTCATAATACTATAGAATAACCTGCCTATTATTACACTTGTTTGTCTTGTCTTGTAGTGGTGCAATACACAGTACAAGTGTACATCAAGGAAGATGCAGAGAGTGCCTCAACCAACCCTAATCTTCATATTGCATTGACGGGAACATGTGGTGAAATGATGAAACATGAACTGACTAGAACATCTCAACCAGTATCACAAGAAGGAAGAGTAATGGTAGGTGTTTGAGATGTTAGAATGAGTCAGGTAGTCATTGTGTCATCAGCATTGGGTACAGACTTTTTGCTTCTTCTGGCTCCAAAGTTTAAACAGGAAGGGAAATGTCAAAGCCTGACGATTTGTAAAATCTACTTAAAGAGGAAGGGAAATGACCAATTCAATTTTCCAGTAAATAGAATCCTCATGTGAGTGGGGAAAAATGTCAAATCTCTAACCTCACGTTGAAATGGTGTAAATTGCCATTGCATTCGACACCCTTCCAGTACCAAATTTGTCAACATCCAAAACATCCCGTGATATCATTCTGATAAAAATGTGTCTGTACATTTTTGTACAGGAATGTATTGGTTCATTACATGATGTCATTTGATTTCAACGGCTATTGGGTCTTAACATTCCAAGGAGGAATATTTTGTCAGTCAAAATGTCAAATTCAGGGCTGTTTTGATTGAATTTCATTGAAAGTCAGGAATGAACCAAAACAAAAAAAGTACAGACCCATTTTTCTCAGAATGATGTCATCGGAAGTTATGGCTGTTGGCAATTTTTGCCTGAAAGATTATCGAATGCAATGGCAGTTTACACCACTTTATCGTGAGGTTGGAGACTTGTAATTTTTTCCCCACTCATGTGAGGACTTTCTTTTTGAAAATGAGTATATCACAAAATTGAATTTGACATTTCCCTTGCTCTTTAATTTCCTTTGTCCAAGAAAGATATGTTTGTCATCAAACTTTGCTTATTCTAGGTTGACACATTCCACTTTGACGCTGTGTCCGTTGGTCAACTCCACAAGGCCGTCCTGACCATTAGCTCCAATGAGAAACAAGATACATGGTTTGTAGAGAAAGTCACTATTCAGGAAGGACGTTATTCCAAAACAAGATCTGTCTTTGCATCTAAGATGTGGTTTGGTAATGCTATCATTGGAGAAGATGGTAATACAGTCCTTGAAGCTGATCTACAACTAAAAGGTAAATTATTATAATTTTGTTTTTCTTTATTGGATATGGTACTATGCTACTGTATACACCCCTTGAAGATTACACCCTTGATGACCATGTTTATTGTTCTGACCAAACCCGCTGCTTGAAGTGTCCTAAATGGCTGTCCCAAATCAAGCTGAAGTGGTGATAACGGATCAAGCAAAATTAGTCCATGATCAGTCATTTCCTGAGAATCATGATTTGTGTGCAATGATTTGTGTCGTGTCGTGTCGTGGCGGAGCGGATAAGAGTTACCAAACTCAAGCTCTGGTGTTTCTGATCAGTAGTGTGTGGGTTCAAGTTCCGGTTGCGACACTTGTGTCCTTAAGCAAGACACTTAACCATTATTGCTTGGTCTGTCGGATGGGACGTAAAGCCGTAGGTCCCGTGTGTTGTGTAATTCACTTAAAAGAACCCAGTGCACTTATTGTAAAGAGAAGGGGTTCACCCCTTTGTTCCTGGTTTGATTGGCTGCATAAAATGCTGTATGTTATTATTATTTACTAAAAGTTCTTTACATGAAAGTCTTTGGCTTCTCATGATAACTATGCACAATCACTGTGTTATTTTTTTAATTTTGTATTGCAGTATTATTTACACTACTAACTCTGAAGTTCATTCCATATACTAACTTCACTCCCACTCATTCCAAACCCATATCATTATTGTTGATGTCACCATTGCATATATTGGCTTAGTTAAACTCAAGTTGATTACTACATAAAACACACAAAACTCACTCCAGTAGGGTCTGCTACTTTCTGCGAGCATTCTTTTGACTTACAAAACAGTTGAGTACATATCTGTTTGAAATAAACCATTAAACTACTCTTGTATGGTTTTATTACAGCAGGTTGACATCTGGATTTGATAGCTGAAGTAGCCACTTTCATTCTTTGATCTGTTTCACAATTGTTGACTTGTGATTTGAATTTTTGGTTAATTATGTTTAATTTCTAATGGTTTTGACGTAAAGGCAAAGCTTTACCGGAGAGGGAATTACACCTTGAAGGCAAGTTTCTACAAAGCACCATCAGCCCCCACCCACTCACTCTCTGCACTCTCACTGACCGTTCAATAGTCAAGGTTTTGCACTGGGCAAACAATTTGATAATAAAACATTTATATATTTCAGATTGCACTACACGTCCCAAAATGCGCTTCCACTGACCAAACTATGAGCACAAGCACACTACATACATGTATATAGACAGCAATTTTTATTCTGAATATTGGAGTGTTAGAACCTCAGAAGTAAAAACTTCCATTGAAAGCCAACTCAGATTACAATGCAGTTTACTGTGATTTAACTAAAAGCAGTTTACTATCTGGGTTACTATGATTAACTGAAAGCAGTTTACTGTTTGGTTGACTGTGATTTAACTAGAAGCAGTTTCCTATGTGGTTTTCTGTGATTTAACTAAAAGCAGTTTACTATGTGGTTTACTGTAATTAAACTGAAAGCAGTTTACAATGCAGTTGACTGTGATTTATTAACTAAAAGCTGTTTTAATGCAGTTCACTTTGATTAAACTAAAAGCTTCCCACGGTCATACCTTGGGTAGCTAATAGGGGAGAACTAGGGACAACCACCACTCTATCACTTTTGTGTATAACACACCCCTGTGTTCCATTGTCAACCACGCCCATCTATGTCATGATTCATGTGCCACACCCATGGTATTGACACGCCCCCTTACATTGCACCCACCAATGTTCCTCAAATGGTACATTTCCATGACGCAATGTGTACATGTATGTCACACCAATTGTTACAAAGACACACTGAACAATGTTATATTGTCTGTTACACACTGCAATGTTCCATATTTACCACATTCATCACTGTCTAAATAACCAAAACCTTCCACGCTCCAGCACTTCACACTACACCTACCATCACAAATGAGCATGTATAAAACCATGGTAAAGCCAAACATATAAAATCTTCAGTTATAATCTTTTTAAAGTTGGGTTTATGAACTATTTGTACAGGTGAAGAGGAGGTTCCTAAAGACAAGGATTTGGATGAAGAGGACAATGGGGAGTCTGCATCCAAGGGAAACTGGACCATCTGGATCACCCCTGGAAAGGAAAGTGGAATGGGCACAAACTCTAATCTCTTTGTTCAAGTATATGGAGTAAAGGGAAGCAGTGAGGTTATACCATTGAAGCCGCAGGAGGAGAATAAAGCTAAGGAGGACGAGGGTGATAAAGAGAATGAGGAGAAAAGTAGCGGAGATGTTGAGAAAGAAAATGCTCCTGAGGAGAAGGATGCTGTGATTGAAGATAATGGAATGACAGATGACAACAAGGAAGATATTGCATTCCCACCAGGATGTGTCAAAGACTTCAATGTAAGTTTGTGTTTGTCAATGGTTTGCACTTTTCTTTAACATTAATAAGAACAATGATGAAAAGAAATCAAGATGACTGTATAACTTTGGTATATTTCTTTCTCAGATTGAAGTCCGTGAGATTGGTCCTATTTATAAGGTTCGTCTTATTTTAGATGAAGATGACGACAAAGATGACAAGCAGAGCATCTTTTTGGAGAAGGTGAGATAGACTTTGTTCTCTTCAAACTTCTGTCTCCTGAAAAGACAGAACTTACTCTTAGGTGATAAAAGACATTGCCCTCTTGTGTCCAAACTTCTTGTGGTTCATTTTGTGATAATGTAAAGAGTCTTGAGATAACACGCTTGAAGTTTGAGGAGTTCCATCTGTAGACGAGGGATGAAGCAGTAAGCTTTTCATTCCACTAGTCTGTCAGCTATTTCACTAGTCCTTATTTCATATTCAATAGGGATGTATTTCAACACTGAACTATCCAGCTGGACCACTTGTAGTGTATTTTGAATTGTCTTCAGGTATTTTAAGTGGCATTTAGTCAGTGGACCACTGTTAATGGAGAACACTGTGAAAACTTTACCCATTTCAGGGTTTTTCATTTTTGTACAATCACAGTTTAAGAGAATTATCTTGACTTGTTTAATTAACAGGTGAAAATGAAAGACAAAGACACCAACCAAGAATTTCACTTTTTCATCAACCGTTGGCTCCGGCATTCTGAGGACATTTCTGCTTCATCAACTGATGCTGAGTCACCAAAGTCAGAATCACAAGATAAACGAGAGGAACAAGAAACGGAGCCGGAAGTAGAGAAGAAATCTGATGCTAAGAATAAGAAGGAGAAGGAGAAGGAGAAGAAATCAAAGAAGACCAAGAAAACAAAGACAGATGATAAGAAAAGAAAAGGGGATGAAAAGACAAAGAAGGAAGTGAAGAATAAGGAGGAGGAGGTTGAAGAGCTGAAGGAAGATGTTAAGAAAGAAACAAGTGATGAGATTATAGCTAGTTATATTGAGTTACCAGCCATTCGGCCAGACATCCCACCATTACCAGGTATGATATGGTAGTTCTTATACATTAATACTGCAGATTAGCAAGGTTGTGTATAGGGTTCAGGAATGCAACAGTTTATTATTATTTTGCAATGTATCAATACAAACTGCCTTGACATACTTTTATGTTTGCATCAGTCTCTCACATTTATGAGTAACTTCTTCAAATGATTAATTTCTTGTCTTTCAAAGCTCTGAAGTAAAGTCCCCAATCATATCAGGTCACAGGACACCACTACATTCAACAAGTGCTTAAAAGCCTGCCTGTTCTTATCAGCCATTCATTGTCCTTGATTTTATTATTGTATCTTCTTTGGTTTGGAAGTTAACATTTATTGTTATAATTTCTTAATATAGTTTATCAGTACCAGTTGTCAGTACACACTGGTGATAAGGGTGCAGCTTCTTACGATGGTGTCATCTATGCCACACTGTATGGACAGAGAGGTGATACAGGCAAGAGAGTATTACGCAAATCTAACAACAAAACCATGTTCAATAATGCACAGGTAAGATACATCTGTAACATATTGTCCCTGTTGGACTCTTTGGTTAAATTACTTCAGACAAAAACGCCCATGCATGTTTCAAAAGAGTTTCCCAAAAGTTGGAATACTAGAAAAATGTGTACAATCTAAGGTTGTGTAAGACAATGTAGTTAGCTCAATGTTTTTGTTTTTATTTACAGGTTGATTTGTTTACTATTGAGGCTGTTGATATCCTTCGGCCATCTAGCATCACTTTAGGTCATGGGTCAGAAGGATTGGGTGCTGGTTTGTTTCCAGATAAAGTGACAGTTAAGGAATCAATGTCAGCGACTACACAGTATGTCTTCCCTTGTAAACGGTGAGTCATAAATCCTGCCATCCTTAACCACTTCCTCTAATCATGGTAATCATGGTAACAGGTAAAGGTTTATTCAAGTTTATTCATCATCGGTAAAAGAATTGATTACCCATCAGTAAAATAATTAATTGCTTTTAATTTGATCGCTAAGCCTAAGTGCATATCACCACTCCCTCTATATCAAGATTGGTCTGTCCACAATAAAAGCATCTAAGTCTGTGCGGAACCTTGGACTCAAAATGAACTCTAATCTCTGTATGAGTGACCAAGTCAGCAGAGTGTGCAGCTCCTCAATGAATGCTCTTCGTGGTGTCGCTAAAATCAGGGACTATCTCGACAAAGACAACACCATAAAGCTTGCTCACGCTCTTGTAACATCAAGACTCGACCTGTGTAACTCATTGCTCTTCGGTATTCCTGAGTCTGATGTTAGGAAACTACAGCGTATTCAGAACACAGCGGCTCGACTGGTTGCCCCTGTACCTCGTCATGAGCACATAACTCCTGTTCTCCGGTCGCTCCACTGGCTGCCTATGAAACAGCGGATAATCTTCAAAATCCTCCTAATGACCTACAAAGCTCAACACCTACTTGCTCCTCAATACATATCCAAGCTTATCACTCCTTACAACCCTACTCGTAATTTACGCTCAACATCTTGAGGTCTCCTGGCAGGGGTCACTCGTCGTCCCTCAACGAAATTCTATGGTGAGAGGGCGTTCACCTCTGCAGCTCCTCGCATCTGGAATGACCTGCCTCTACATGTTCGATCTGCCACTTCACTGGTTGAATTCAAACGTCATCTTAAAACCCATCTGTTTCTGACTTAATCCAATCTGTTACAAGTTCGTCGTTGGCTGGTAGACTTTTTTGCTAACCTCCGCTTTCCCCTTTTTTTAATAGTGGCCAGATGCTGAGGATCGTTGGCTGAGGGTGTATGTGCTGGTAACCTATCCCCTCACATTTTTACATTTCTCATTTTTTAATGTTGTTTTCTGTTGTTGTAGCTAATTGTCTTTTAGTTTTTACTGACTTGTCTCTTGTGACTTGTTTTTTGGCTTACTTTTTACTGTTTACTTAAATACTTTTTTGCTAGCGCTTCTGTGAAGCGCCTTGAGGCCCTCGCATAAGGCCCTCTATAAATATTGTATTATTATTATTATTATCATGATTATAGTTAAAGGTGATAGGATTAATAATAATTTGGTAAAATAATCAATTACGTATCTGTAAAATAATTCCTTACCCATCGGTAAAACAATCAATTACTTTTAATTTGAAAGCTCATCAGAAGTGCATATCACCACATGCATGCCAAAGATTTGTAAACTATTGTCAAAATTGAGAAATTATTAATTAATGCAAATTTAACATCTATTAAAAATAATGCGGTACCTGCTGCTAAAATATGATATAGGATTGAAACTGCCCAGCTATCGGGAAAGCTTGGTGGTCTGCTCCAGCATTGCAAAGGTGGTGGGTTTGAAGCCCAACTAAGTAATATGCATGTGGATTTGTTCACAGGACTCAGGAAAGCAGGAAAGTACTGAGTATACAGTGCTAAACACACATCGGTGTAAGAGTAAAACACAAGCAACAATTGTTCTTTATCCCTGATGCAAATTCAACAAGAATTAAAATTACCATTTGGAGACCCCCCAAATCACTTTTGTTGTTTTATTTGTAGCAAATGAAAGCAAGAACACCGAAGTATTCTCATTGACAGATATAATATAATACATGGAAACAATAAGTTAACCAAAATTAAACCTAATATTTTATTCCAGATGGTTAGATACTGGTGTGGATGATCGTAAACTTGAACGAAACCTTACCCTCCTTGGTGAAGTGCAATGTCCCATACCTGTGACCTCTGACACTAAAGGTATCTGGCAGGTCAAGGTCAAGACTAGTGAGAAAGCAGATGTAGGAACATCAGCTAAGGTGTTACTGACTGTATATGGTGAGAAGGGACAAAAAACTGAGCATCCGTTGGAGAAAGAAGCGTTCATGCCTGGCTCAGAGGAGGAGTTTGAGGTGTGTGTGGTGGGCTTCTTGCAAGCTACAATCCCGGGCCCAATTTCATGGCTTTTCTTACGACCAAAGTCTGCGCTTACAATCACCATTCTCCGCTTGCTGTGCAAGCGTCGAGTTTCTGCGCTAGCTATGTAAGCGATGAATGGCTAGTAACATAAAGTATGCACGCGCACAAGCAAAAACTCCCTGCTAACCTGATGTAAGTGCGGAAATTCCTGCTTCCGTAAGCGCTGATTCTTTGCTTAAAGTAAGCAGGGCCATAAAATTGGGCCCCCCTGGCCCCCGGTCAATGGTGAATTTCACCCTACAGTTTTTGCCCCAGCCAGAGTGAACAATATTGGGCTATATGGGGGAGGGTATATTTTTTCTTAGGTGGACCAACCATTTTGGCCAGGGTTTTAGGTGTTTGGTTGTCTTCTATTTCAATTCAAGGCTTTCGTTTGACATATCAAACAAAAGGTCCATCATCATCCATGATAGGTCCTCCATGGTTGGAAGTTGGGGAGCTGGCGTAGTATTAAGTCTTCAAATGATGATGTCAGATATTTGTAATCAACCACAAGGTTGACCATCTGTGAAACAATGTGAGATAACGCATGCCTGTGTGTATTTATTTGTTATAGGTCTCAGTTGGTAAGATAGGAGCTATTAGTAAGATCCGTCTGCAGCATGATAATACAGGAGATAATCCAGCTTGGCATGTCAATACAGTAAGTACATTTAATACATTCATTGGATTCTCATACATCATAATATAAGGGACATCTCATTAATAAGGAATGGGATTCTGGGCTATCCTATTAGTCAAATCAAAAACTACTTTGGCTTATCTCCACCATTGTTCTCATTCAAAACAAAGTAGTACATGTGATATCCATGTTATGATGGACCCCTCAATGGCTTTTTATAGAATTGCAGGATTTCATCTTCAAAGGAGTATGAATTTGAATCCAGACTAAGAGTAGACATTTGTACCACACAATAATACTGGAGTGTAGTGATTGAAAGATTGTTGATTATAATTGACTGTAGTTGTGACTTTTGACCTTGTCCTCTGGCCTGAATCAAAGATGCCAATAAGAAAGTAAAGATTGTATTTGTTTGTATTTCGATCATTGTCTCTGTCAGGTATCCATGAAGGATGTAGATTCTAATGAAGAGATTCAGTTTGTATTTGATCGTTGGTTCAGTCGTGATAAAGACTCAAAGCAGATATGTAATGAGTTACCTGCAGTCAGAGACGAGCAAGAATCACTCCAAGGTAGGATACTTCAAGAGTTATTAAAGAGACAGATCTTAATCCTTGAAAGACCACAGCCATGCCACTAGATTCATAGCTGTATGACCAGAAAGACCACAGCCATGCCACTAGATTCTTAGCTGTATGACCAGAAAGACCACAGCCATGCCACTAGATTCATAGCTGTATGACCAAAGAGAACAAAGTAACAATTCAAATCTCCTAACTGTTCTTGTTCCTTTTAGCTGATTGGTCAAACAAAATCTGAACACATTTTGTTAACAAAACAGACTTTGACAAAATAGGGAGACCGCCAACATACGGGTTGATAGCTTAGTTGGTAGAGGGCTGGCATGTTGAACCGTAGGTTGTTGGTTCAAATCCTGCTCTTGTAAATTTTTCTTTGTTTAACCCCGAATCATTTATAAAATTTACCCAGTCAGTTTCCCATGTGGTTTATAACTTGATAAAAGAAACTTCTGCAAAAAATAGTTAGTGGCCTGACATTTCGACCTTAGCAGAGTCTTTCTCAAAGAAACTTTTGAAAGGGTGTTTTGATTATTAAAGTTTTCTTTATTTTTTCAAGTTCACAACTACCAGGTCAAAGTTCACACTGGTGATGTAGAGAATGCTGCTACAGAGGGCGACATTTATATCACTCTTCATGGAAGCAAAGGAGACAGTGGACAACGCCTTCTAGTTGAGTCAAACAATGAAACAAAGTTTGCAAAAGGACAGGTGAGAAAAAAAACATTTTCATACCATCTCGCAGCAAATGATATATTTCTTGAAAACCAGCGGATGTACTCTTCCAAATATAAATATTGTACTTCTCCTTTGTTTTTGAAACTATAGCGGATTAGAAAGAATGTTCTCATTTGAAATTACAGATTGTAGTCTTTCTTATTTGACTAATTGATATTGATGATTTATTATTCTATGTAGATTGATACATTTACTGTACAAGCCGTTGATCTTGGGAAGATCCACAGTGTTTCAGTGAGTAACCCCTCCCCTGACTCCGCCCTCTCATGGTACCTAGATAAGATGACCATTAAGACTAACCCTAAGGCTGAGGAGGAATTCATCTTCATATCTTCACAATGGATTGGAGCAATGGATGAGAAGAAGGAAGAGTTGAAAACAGCAGTGAATGATGTTGAGTTACTTCTACAAGGTGAGGCTTACTAACTGATTAGATAGAGTAAGGATTGCAAGTGTACTATTCCTTTGAACAGACTTCTTAAAATGTGTTTTTTCATTTGATTTCAGAAAAATGGAAGTGCACTGTACTCACTAGCGATATACCCGACTGTGGCACAGATGCCGATGTTTCATTGGTTGCTTATGGTGACAAAGGAATGTCAAAGGTCATGCTGTTAACCAATGGGCAGAAAGGAAACTTTGAACCTGGCAAGACGGCTGAATTTGAGGTAAAGTCATAAAATGTTATTGTGAATTTGTTTGATGTGACACTGCCCATTGTCAACGGTATACAGTATCAATATGTGAACAAATAACAATAATTTGTTTAAATAGTATCAATAAATTCAGGGTAAGGATTGGTGAAATTGCTGTAGAACACTTTGTTTTGATCCATTACATTCAGGGCACAACAACTTGCTTAGCACAATCCATGTTTTTTTAATCAAAGCAACCCAAGTGTTCCCCACTGTTTGTTTTACTTAGTAAAGAAGTTTACCGTTCACAAGTTTTATGAAATTGGACTCATAAGGGAAGTGTGGAACAAGGGAAGACAACTTGGATTGTGTTAATACATTCTAGTGTAACTGGTACATTACGCTACACTTTGTGTTTGCATGAAAATACTGACTTTTTTATGGAGAGTTTGTCATTGACCAATTATTTTGACAGCCAGTTTTTCTGATTCTTTGATTACAGCTTGAGCCTGGTGCATATATAGGGGATATCTACAAGATACGATTACAACTACAAGATGGAAAGGAAAAATCATGGCACTTGAAACAGGTAAGAAAACAATTTTTGTAATGTCTCATTGCAAGTTTGTTTCCTAAAGCCACCTGAGGAAAGGTTTGATTCTGTTCTCAGTCTTATGGTAACGATAATTAGATTCAAGTATGTAATTATATACTGGTTCAAATTTGTGTTAGGTTGATGTGCAAGATTACTTCTCTGATGAGTGTCTGAGGTTTGAATATAACCGTTGGTTATCTCTGACTGAGAATGATGGCCAAGACGATATTGTGGCTGAGATTCCTGTCTTGAGATCAGACCAAGAACCACTCCAAGGTAAATAATGTCTGTATGTCAAGATTGCATCAACACTCCAAGAGATTTTGATTCTTTCCTAAAAGCTAAAAACAAAAACTACTTAGCATGGAAACTAGTCACATCAATGTACACTATAATGGCATTTTGGCTGATTACCTATTTTTGCTAAGTTAGATCTTTCTGTATTTGAAATGTGTACTTAGCATAGTAGCTTTCTGAAACTTTACCAGCTTTTATAAGAGAGTAGAAAGTCAGCATTTTACGAATTTGAAGTCATTTACATTCTTTGAAGTTTTCCATAACTTTATATGATTATTAAAGATTCCTTGATGCATTTACACATATAAATGCGTGGTTTTTAACTGATTTATTTTGTCTGTTTTATCACAAGTTGTTCGCTACTATATTCAAGTCTTCACTGGTGATGCTGACGATGCAGGGACTGACTCGGAAGTTTCAGTGACAATTTATGGAGAGAATGGTGACACTGGCAGGAGACTTCTCAACAAACCTAGGGATGGAGAAAAACCGTTTGATGAAGCCAAGAAGGTACCACCATTATAATCCAATAGGTTTCTTATGCTTTGCTCATACATAGTTAGAGAATATTTTAATGAATCTTCTTTCGTGAATATTCAGTATGGAGAGCTTGGAGCTATTTGACAATCCAAATTTTACTAGATTTTTCCTGAAGAACCAGTTTTGTACCACATCACTGGAACAAGGTTGTGTTGCTTTAAGCAACTGATATTTGACCCGTCTTGGAAATTATGGCCCTTTAGATTTGAATCTAGCTACTGATCCAAGTTAAACTTTGATTTATTCCATTTCATTACAGAAGGATATATTTGACTTTGAAGCGGTGTCCATTGGAAGTGTAACTAGAGTAGTACTTGATAAAGCAGCTGGTACTCCTTGGTATCTTGATAAGCTTATCATTAAAGAAGGAGAATTTGCTGCTGTGGAAACAGATTTTAGTCATAACAGGTAAAGTAGGTAGTCTTGTTTCAAGATGTTGTTGCTGTGAATTGCCTTCATGAGATGAATGTGTTTAACACAGCCATGGACAAGAGTGTGTAGAATAGTAAAGCATTGAAGGGGTACTATTGTCATGATCAAAGCAGGGCTGTGGCTGTACATTAAATTTTGATTCTACAATGCGCCCTCCATAGATGTGATACAGAGAGAGGATACAGAGAGAGGATGTGTCCATGCAGTATGTGGGTGAAAGTTCATAATTCCATGTACATAAGCCACAGACCTGCTGTGATCATAACAACACATCCCCTGGTGAGATTTTACTAGCTGAGTTTCCTCAGGCACAGACTTTGCTTTCTGGATGCAGAAAACTTTAAAGAAAATATAAAACACTATCTGCACACAGTTATTTTCAACATCAGGGAAAACAATTTACTTACAATTTTGTTGGATTAATGCTGAAGCAACTTGGACTGAAATCACACACACAACCTTCTAAAGATGATTTGTTTTGTCCACTTGTAGACCACAATGTTTTGGTTAGTGACACAAGTCTGGTTTATTGTCCACTTCTAGACCACAAAGCTTTGGTTAGTGACAAAAGGCTGGCTCATTGTCCACTTCTAGACCACAAAGCTTTGGTCAGTGACCAAAGTCTGGCTTGTTGTCCACTTCTAGACCACAAAGCTTTGGTCAATGACCAAAGTCAGGCTTGTTGTCCACTTCTAGACCACAAAGCTTTGGTCAATGACCAAAGTCAGGCTTGTTGTCCACTTCTAGACCACAAAGCTTTGGTCAGTGACCAAAGTCTGGCTTATTGTCCACTTGACAAAGCTTAGGTTAGTGACAAAAGGCTGTCTTAAATTCCCAACAGTAGCCACAGGTGGAACTCTTCCATAAGGAAACAAGATAATCCTTTCATTTAGTAATAATTTGTGTTTTATGTTATTGTATAGTTGGCTAGGTGACAAGGAGCAACTTGAGCAGCCAGTCCATATTGACCTATTACCTACCAATGAAGCACCAAGTAAGACTGTAGCAGAACTCCCTGATGGTCAGGAACCAGTCCAGACAAGTAAGTTCAATCAATTGTTACTTTGAATTGGTAGAATGTGAATAAGCGGTCACAAACTGTGGTATTCTATTTTTATTTTACTTTTTCAATTTTTATTGAGATATTGCCTAACTTCACAAGGCCGTACGGTCACTTCAAGGTGAGGGCTACACTTAACTGATTTGGGCTCTTGACTGCCACCAGGGGCACCTTGCCACACCCCCTGGGGCTGAAACAGGGTTACCCCCTTCACAGTCCGTAAGGATGTATGCATGGGTATCCACTGTTTGTGATTTGTATTTGTAATGTCGGGCAATAAAACAGTCTCGGTTTTGATATTTTAGTTCTTGTTCTGATTTCGACAGAGGGTGATTGGACAGTGTACATCACAACAGGAGATAGAGACAATGCTGACATAGAAGCCAATGTGTCTATAATGGTGTATGGAGATAAAGATGTTAGTCAAGCTCTACCACTGGGACAACAAAATCAACTTACTAAGATGGAAAAAGGACAAACACAAGAATTCAAGGTCATTTAAATAATTATTTTATTCATTGATTGATTGATTGCTATTATTTTTTTTTGTACAATATGTGGTGGTTATTTAGTGTTTTAATCATTGTAAGTAACATTCAATTTGACATTTAGCTGCGACCAGGTTTTTGCAATGAGCCCTGATTGAATGAAATGATAAAGTGAAAAGTCACATGATGGAGTAATTTTTAGGTTCTAGTTTATTACCCTTATACATTTGTTTAATAGTTTAATCGTCCGATGTAGACTTCATTTAGTTCATTTTTTTTCAGGAAGAATTGTTTGAAGGGGAGAATGATTCAAACAACTAAAACTTCTCATCCTACTTTTTCTTTCTTATTAATTTTTTAAAATCTTCAGATCAATGTTGGTGAGGTGGGGGAAATCTACAAAGTACGACTAGAGCATGATGGGAAGGATGACCAGTCATCATGGTTTGTAGAAAAGGTACAAAGAATGGTTACATTCACAAAGAGACTATATGTACAAGTTTCTGCAGTCGACACTCTTATTCTTGTTCCCTGTGTATGTTAGCAATCTTTAATACTGATTTGAAGTACTAAAGAAAGAACCAGACTATCCCCTATCAACCTCGTTATGGTTACATTGGTTTAAGGTGAATCAAACAAAATGATGACTTAATGCAGGTATATGAAATGACTAATGTAGTGTATACCACCATGAGGTCTGTATGCGTTTATTTGTTATTCCTGTTTTGTCATTAAGTATGGTTTCACTCAATCCTTAAAGTTAATCTCAACTTTTACAGCAACAAACACTACAATGACGGTTTTGAAAAAAGGAAGGTTAGAGAGGGGGGAGGGTTGCATAATTATCCCAATATGAGGTGTTTATTTGATGCTTTTAAATCAAGTCTCAAAGCTTGTTACTATTCATCAGACATTGAAATCCTCTCTAGTCCTTAGGATGTCTTATTGACTGTACATATCTGCTTACATTATTTCTCTTCAGATAAAGTTGAAGGATATTGATACCAAGGCAGAGTTTAGTTATACATTGTCTCGATGGTTGAGTAGAGACATGGAAGGATGTGATAGCATTGTGGAGATTCCTGCAGTATGGCCAGAGAAACAACTATTACAAGGTACAGCATTAAACCCATTTTGAAAACAAAACCCATACCAAATCATAGAAAAACATTGACTTTGTGGTGCATGGGACATCTTTTTAAATCCATGTCCTTGTGTTACCTATGCAATGAGTCGATAAAGTCCCATCTTCCTTGACTTTCCAAGAAGGAAACTGGTTAAAGCACAAGGACAACAATGGTAATTGTTGAAGACCAGTATATATCAACACTTTATGTGACCCAACATATACATAAAATAACAAACCTTTGAAAGGTTTAGCTCAAATAGTCATTGAAGTCACAAGAAAATAGTGAAGCAAAAAACGTTTATTTTTGCACACTTTTCAAACATCTGGTTTTGGACTCAAAACTGTTTGTTATACGCATTTCATAAAAACTGTAGCATTCCAAGCAAAAATATTTTGAGGGAAGTTTTCCACGATGACCATCTTCATACCATATAAGTTATGTGCAAATCTGTGAGCATTTATATTTTCGCTCTTACTAATGTTGTACGCATCCTTTCAGTACTTGTACACTATACACCTCCCAAAATAGATCTACCGGGAATCAATAATCAGTTGATAATTTAAAATGATTGTATGATTTGATTGCAGTTATTACCTATGATATTGAAGTTGTGACTGGTGATGAAGAAGATGCTGGTACACAATCCAATGTCTACATTACACTGAGAGGCAAACACTGTGATACAGGCAGGAGAAACATAGTCAGACACCCTGGGGATACAACGCTATTCAGCAAAGGTCAAACCAATAAACTCACATTGGAAGCAGTGTCACTAGGTCAACTAGAGAAATGCATTGTTGGACATGATGGGAGTGAACCTGGTAAGTTGCATGGTTCAAAGGTCAACAGGTTAGGTCAGGTCAATCCATAGACTATACAACTGACTTCATATCAGCTTGCTTCATTTTGTCTTGGACCATAATAGTTATAGTTATCGCTTTCCTAATAATGGATTTAATATATTGTTGTTTTTATTGTTTGTTTAGATTCTGGTTGGTTGTTGGATAAGATCACAGTGAGGGAATCTGGACAGGGTGTGAATGAAGTCATCTTTTCTTGTAACAAGTGAGTTATGTAACAATTCTAGACAAATCTTGCTGGGAACTCCCTTACCCCCCCCCCCCCCCCCCTCCCCCAACACACAAACACCTGCAATCAGGTACCTCCTATTGTCCCTCTTTTTGTTTTACTAACTTTTTGGCAACAGCTCCCATTGGTTTTCTACACACTTTCCAACTGTGTAGCAAACCAGGGGCCCTTTTATTGTCACTTTTGTTATATGTCCCAACCCACTCATTGGCTCACTACTCAAGTTTTGATTTCTTTCTCTTCATTGAATGAGGACAATGAGGGGTGTAATTGTGACCATTGTAAATACTGTATGACTAAAGAAGTAATAACTTCAATCTCACAAAAATTCCAGCTGATATGGTAGTTATTCTTTACTGTGTATGTTTACTGCATATTCAGTATTTGTTTTGATGATCAGATATGAGTTCTAGTTTTTGTTTTAATTTTGTTTATTTTCAGGTGGCTAGCAGTGGACAAGGGAGACAAACAAACTGAGGTTGAATTGGATGTCTTAGCACCAAGTGAGGGCGGAATGGATACTAACACTAAAGCTGAGGATAAATCTAAGGAAGAGAAGCCTGAGAATGATGAGGAGAAAGAAGCGGCAAAAGTAGATGATAAAGAGAAAGATGATGCAGGAGATAACATTCCAGTAGAGTAAGAATGATGACAGTATACAATAGAGTTATATTGAAATTAGTGAAACCAAGGCTGGACTCAGTAAGCAATGTTTCTCTACACTCATCAATTGAGCTAAGAGGTCAAATTGATAATCACAACAAATGACAGGTAAAATGGTTGTGCGTTGGTGCAGTCAAACAGTGGGTTAATTTACACATAAGTCACAGCATCAACCTCACAAAGTAAAGTTTAAACATATTTGTGTTTTGTTTTGTTTTGAGGTGCTTTTTTTCTCTTCTCAGTTGGGAGTAGTGATATTGATCCAAATAGCGTTGCTGATTATTGGAAGTCTGAACTGTAATGGGCCTTATGGTTAACCAGGAAGAAGACTTAACTCTGTAAAACATTTACAAACTATGTGTTGTGTATTTTAAGCAGAATAGTATATATGCCAGAGTCTTTAGATATAGTACATTATGATTATGTCTTTAATTATTTATGTTTGGAATAGAAAATTGTAATTTATAATAATACCATATGAATTCCTATGATATAACTGAGCATCATGCCTTTCTAATACAATTTCCAGTGAACTCACTGTGCCGTCCATGTTTGCAGTTTGCTTTCTGTGCAATATCAATTTGAAATCTTTAATTTAAACCGCTTTAAATTTATTATATATTTTCTTCACTAAGGCTGTTGGTTTGATGCAATGAAATCAAAATTTTATTGTAAAACTTATAAAGTTATATGCACAATTTATTTGTTTTTGTTCTTGAATGTTTATGTGACAGTTTTAATTTCTCGTCGTTTTCATGAATTGCTGAAACTTGCGTCTTTCAGTATTTATTGGGTGATGATATGCTTGGTTGTGTCTGTACACCTATACTGTCAACCGTGGTTGGCACTTGGCTGACTATTTGATGCCATCAATCATAAATCAGTGTCAGTGGAGATGGAGATGGGTAGTCCTGTTGGCCTTGCCACCCCCCTCCCCCAACCTGCCAATTTATTTCTGTTATTTCCTTAACTAGTAAAATGAAGAAAATAAGAAGGCAAGGGAAACTTTGTTGTGTTACCCAAAGGAATGTGTTTAAAATAACTTCATTGTGATAAACTCAGTGTGGTGATTTGATAGTAATTCAGGATTTGGAGATCTTTTGACGAAATCATACTTTGAACAAATTAAAGAAATATTTCAGTTTTATATTTTTCACCCTAGGATTGAACAAGTGTGTTTGCCACATGCATCATTTTTTTTAATAGAATTCTGATTGTGTTAATATTCAGTAGATATATTTAAATGTAAATGGTTTGAATGTACAAAGAGAGATTACATAGTTTTCTGTGTAAGGGGAATTATTTGTAAATTATTAGTGAGGAAGTTATGCTGTGTATTTGCATATTGTGATAGTAATGCACACTTAACATTGTTGCCAAGTTTGTTTATTTAACAATGAAATTAAGCCAATGCTAAAACTTCTATTAGATTAAATGACTAATGTGAGATAACAAAGCATCACTGGTCCCACGAAGTGACCTTACAGGTCCACAGCAAAAAAAAGGGTTTGAAGAAAATCTTGATTGAAGTTGTAAGATTTTTCAAACTGCTGTTCCGGAGACAAAAAGAAGCCGACTTCTTCATTTAGTACAGAACTGCCAATATTTTTTCCTTTTTACAACCATTTTGAGTAATTAATTCCTAAACACATATGTCACTTCAAGAACAAGTTTTGCCCGCAGAAGGCTGTATACAAACCATAGATATCTAGACATATGTGATAGGTCAGATAACATTGTGAAAACACTAAGCTATAATAGGTCTGACAGAGAGGTCACTTTGTGAAAACGGAAAAGTCATACATGGGAATGGAATCGTGCTATAGCAGTATGCATATCATGTGTAAAATGGCATATTGTGATAGGTCACTTTGTTGAAACACAAAATGGCAATCCTTATGTCAATCACACTAAATTGTGTAATTATGAAACTATTACTTATTAGAGACTGAAACTGGAAATGTTAACAGTATTGAGTATATTAATCATTTGTGTGAAAACTGATTTTAAAATTTTGTGGATTTTTTGACATAAAGTTTGTTGATCAACGAAATGTATGACAGAGGAATTCTGGCAACCGTTGTTGTCTTAATCTTAGAGGTGATAGTACTTTAAGATGGCATCATTGACATTAGGAATTACTTTAATACTTTTAGATTTGCAGGCAATTGGTCTAAACCAATGGAGGGTGGGAAATATTCTCTAGAACCCCCACTCCCTTCTTTAAGATTACAATGTGTGTATGGAACTTTATAAAGTTACTCTATGCTGGGTTGTTAAAGGGGACTCTCTCCGTTTTGAAATTAAACATTAATTTCTTACAGCAAACCTAGAAGGTATAATTATTGTAAAAAGTGATACAAATGCACAATGTAATGCATCAAACTTTGATGACAGACTTCAGTGCAATTATGGTGTATTATTGATTAAACACACAAAAATGAACTGATTGAAGTATAAACATTCTTGGTTGTTTCAGTCACTACTTTTTCTTTTTTTCTCCTTGAAGATTCCTATAAACAAAATATTGGGAAGTGTTTAGTTTTGACAAGTGAGCAAGTGCTAATAATTTGGTGCCTTGATCATCAGGGTTAGTACCTGTTTTGTGTGGCAGCATAAATTGAGGGCGTGTACCACAGTTGTTCCAATCTGATAGGTTCATATGTTCATTTTATTTACCACAGTATCAACAACTAAAAAAATACATTATCACTCAAGAGCGATCAGTTTAAAGAATACAATACAGTAAAGATATATCAAGATGAAAATAAATATGATACCGCAGAGGGATCCATTTTAGAAGCAGAGCTTGTAGGCAATGGTCCTAAAGACATGCATTTGCATTTAGACACATATTAATTACACTTCGGCGAACCAAAAGGTCCGAGGGCGAGGCGAGTTCAAAAAATAGTAAAAATATATCTCAATGCACATGCATGTAAACTCAATGATAAATTTAACTAAACACTAACAACAAATAGAACGAAGGACGTAAACAAAACACTGGACAAAAACTAAACACAACGGCCTTGCAGGTCTGCTAGTTAAGTACCGACCGAAACAGAGTGATCACACCCAGGGGATACCACCAAGGGAAAAACAAGCTTGGAAATGGGCAATGTGGGCGAGGATCCCCGGCGGAGGGGACCACCCATTCCCGGTCAGCACTGTACATGTTTAGATAATGAGTACATGGTAAATTCATACATATCTGTTCACTCATCTACAAATAAGATTCCAACGTGTCAGATTTAAAGACACGGTTAAAGATAGATAAACTTTTGGAAACTCTAAGGTGTTCATTAAGCACGTTCCACAGCATGGGTCCCTCATATATATGTTTAATCGTTTTACGAGCAAGGGAAGTACGAGTGTAAGGAATATGAAAATTAGAAGCTTGGCGGGTAAAATGAGAATGAACATCTGAATTTAAAGAAAATATTGATTTAATTGCAGGAGGTAAATTTTTGCAGGACAGCCGATACATCAGGGACCCAAGCTGTAGGCGATAAATATCCTTCACTTTTAAAGTATTATATTTGATGAAAAGGGGGTCTGAATGTGCGTTAAAATCTGCAAAATTAATAATACGAAGAGCTCGTTTCTGCAAGATAAGAAGTCGATTGAGATTAGTAGCAGAACTAGCTCCCCAAGCAAGTATCCCATAATGAAGATAAGATCCAATCAATGTGTTATATAGGGAGTGCAATACCATTTCAGGGAGGAAGTGTTTGATCCTATTAATCACACCAATATTTCTAGAAATGACTTTACAAATAGAATCCACATGACTATTCCATGTAAGGCCACGGTCAACAAAAAGTCCCAAAAATGTACAACAATCAGTTTTAGTGATGATAAAGTCATTAATCTTTACAGGACATGGAAGGTCACTGGCAGTGTTGCTGAACAGCATGTAATTAGTTTTAGTAATATTAAGGGATAATTTGTTGACCGTAAACCAATCAGCAACAAGTTTAAGCTCTTCATTGACAGTATTTACCAGGTAATTAAGGTTGCTATGGGAAAAAAATAAATTTGAGTCATCTGCAAATAATATAAAAGAAAGCACACTGGAGGAATTAGTAAAGTCATTAATGTATAGGATAAATAACAAGGGCCCAAGGATGGATCCTTGTGGTACACCATAAGTAAGGACATCGGACTCAGAATTTATGCCCTCAGAATTGATGAGGCCCTTAGCCTTTGGCTTTCTACGGACCCAAGATTTCAAGCAAGATTAGCCAAAGTGATGCAGAGAAAGGAGCTTGAAAATTGCAGCTTGGAAAATGGATGATATACTCCTAAAACTTCCTACTGGGAAATTTGACAAGGAGGTCAGGTGTGTTGCCTAAATTAATATGTGAAGTATGCCTAGCATTGATTTTAAGCTTGTTATAGTCATCCTTGAAAATTTGATCCAGTTTGGAGTCAACAAGTGCCTGTTGCAGCTACTTAAGTTCTACTTGGGTCCCCAGATGAAAACAACACCCTTTCCTTGTACATAAAAAAAATAAAAAAAATCACACTGTTGCTAAATTCCACTGTCCAAGACAGTTCCCACAAATGACCATCATTCAGTGACCAAAATAATAACGGGTCCTCGGCCTGTGTTGCTCTCTAGCTGTGCATGTATTGTGTACATGTGTACATGTACCTTGTGCCCTTTTCATACTGAAAACACGCCCACTTATACTAAATGCCTCATCTGTCCTAGGAAAAAAACGCGTCCAGACAACCTCATCTCAGACGAGAATATATCGGCCATTATTAAATCACCGATCACGTAGAAGCCGTCGTACGGACGGGGCCGTCCGTCCGTCCCGTTTACGCAATTTTGCCAGTATTAACAAACAGCGTATGCAAAATAACCTCAAACTATACAGCTGCAGGTGGGCTTTGCAGTGGTGTGTGGAGACTGACTAACTCGAGTTGGTAAGTTCAAGAATATTCCTCATTAGCTTATATTATTGCTTATCAGTATCACTACACTAGCACAGGTTGGACTCCTCCGTTGCATACATTACAACGCGACGGATGGGCACGGTGGCACTGACTGACGTCCTAACAGTAGGCCCTACCACTCCAGGGCTAAGCTTAAGTTATCACCAGTTCACCTTTTATATTTTGTATCCTTGCTCTATGGTTTGTTCATCTCATTCTCATTGCATTGTTTGTGCTTACTGCGCTACACCATGGAGGTAGTTCTAATTCTACCTCCATGGCTACACTCTCCTCCATTTGCCCCAGCCATCGGCATTGTGAGACTCCATCGATGGAAACATTCAAGTCGGCAGCTCTTCCAGCCACCAGGGAGATGCGTCCGCCACCAAGCCTAAGAAGTCTCTAAGTCTAACTCTAAGTTACATGTTTCACCAGCACTAGCACATCTTTGTATTTACACTTTTTTTTCTTCTTTTTTTTGCACATCCATTGAGTTTTTGTTTACAATTGAATTGGCACCCTGTGACCCTGAGTTCTTGCTGCACCGGCTGATAGGTCATCGGCCACCAACCTCCTAGTTTAGCCTTCAAGGCTGCAAGAAGGAGAAACCCACTGAAGACTGAAGAGCTTTAATAATCGCAAACCTTGCTTTATGAGTATCTAAATAGGTCCGTACTCGACAAGCTTTGCTTTTTATGGGTCCCCTCCACTTCCATTTCCATGTATTTTTGTAATGCTCTTTTGCTTTGTATTTTATAAATTTATTCACTTATTTTTATTTACCTGTATTAACCAGTTCATATTGTTTTGTGGGTATGATAAATTGACTTGAATTGAAAAATTGGGCCCAGGTTAGGGTTTATACAGCCTAGCCCACCTTGTTGGGCTGTAATGGCTCTCTTTTAACATCGGTCTCATAACACTCACCATTACAGCCCACCATCCATACATGTCTTAAACGCGAAGTTTTAAAGTACGAGCAAGTCGTACCTCTTTGATCGCAAATTTCTCCCGTTTATAAACATCCCATACTACTCCAACCTACCTTACTTTGTTCCTTACATCTGAGGAATTTTTATGATACATTCCATGGGTCACCAAATGATGGCTTCATTTAAATATGATTTTTTGAAAATGGCAAAAAAAAACGGTGTACAAAAATCGCATTGAAGTTCGTCGTGCCTGGGGGCCGCCATCTTACTTATGATTCGCTGCCTGTTAATCATGAGAAAGTCAGGGCGCCCGGCTGGTCTGCCAAGTCATAAATATGTATGAGGTGACGTCGCGTGGTATCTAATGAATATGACCGTGACACGCTGCATGTAGCTTCACAAGTTGCATGTTCATTGGGTGAGCGACATAAGTTAGCCCGCGACGTCATCTTATGCATATTAATGACTTGGTAGATCAGCCGGGCGCCCTGACTTTCTCATGATTAACAGGCAGCGAATCATAAGTAAGATGGCGGCCCCCAGGCACGACGAACTTCAATGCGATTTTTGTACACCGTTTTTTTTTGCCATTTTCTAAAAATCATATTTAAATAAAGCCATCATTTGATGAGCCATGGAATGTATCATAAAAATTCCTCAGATGTAAGGAACAAAGTAAGGTAGGTTGGAGTAGTATGGGATGTTTATAAACGGGAGAAATGTGCGATCAAAGAGGTACGACTTGCTCGTACTTTAAAACTTCGCGTTTAAGACATGTATGGATGGTGGGCTGTAATGGTGAGTGTTATGAGACCGATGTTAAAAGAGAGCCATTACAGCCCAACAAGGTGGGCTATATACAGCCCAGATGAATAGGGCCAATCCACTCCGTATCCTTGGCCCTAGGCCAATCCACTCCATATATCCTTGGCCCTAGAGCAATTGCAAACCTATTCTTGTGCCCCATTGATATTTTTATTCCGCAAAGATCTGCATCATGAAACATACCGATCGAATGCTACTATACTTGTAAATAGCCGGACTGCTGGAATTTGTTTAAAAAACATCACAGATTTTTAGGGGAAAATTGATTGCTTTTCGTTCGAGTCGCGAGTTTGAATTTTTGTTCACATAATTGTTAACTTTTGCGCGAAAACCATGATTTGTCAGGTTCCCTTAGCAACTCCACAACAGTTATACGATCAACTGCTGTAATCTAATGGGGACCAGACTGATTTACTCAGCATTAGTCTGGTCCCAATTGGATCTTAATGGTTGATCATATAAATGTTGTGTAATTGTTGAGGGAACCCGACAAGTATGGTTCTCGGTGCAAGTTGTTAATACGTGAACAAACATTCACACTCGCGACTTGTAAAGCAATCAATTTTTCCCCAAAATCTGTGATGTTTTTTATACAAATTCCAGCAGTCCGTTTACTTACAAGTATAGTAGCATTCGATCGGTAAGTTTCATGATGCAGATCTTTGCGGAATAAAAATCTCAATGGGGCACAAGAATAGGTTTGCAATTGCTCTAGGGCCAAGGATACGGAGTGGATTGGGTTTATAGGGTTAGATTGCCCATTGATTGCCTGGAACTGGTTGCCTGTGACATGGCCTACTCTAAATACAGTAGTACTGTGTAGGGTACGTCAAACTGATCAAACTCAAATTGTTTACATCCAAATCTTGAACTGAATATCCTTGTGATGTGCCAAGTCTTTAGATCTTAAATTTAACTTTAAAGTTGAATCAGATCTGCACATCAGCCAAGTTCTGGATTTCAAAACAAAATTCAACAGGTCACATTCTACTTCTAAAACTTTAAACTTTGTCTAATAAGTAGTCTAAATTGAAAATCAAATTCACTAAATATGAATTTTTATGATCAGTAATAAATCTCAAAAATAAATAGTAGAACTGTGACTTAAGATTTTGTTGACATAATAAATAAGTGGTTCTTTAATCTTCATAGTACTTCCTAGTGACTATGAAGTGTTACTACTAATGAAGCACAACACTAAGCTGCTTAAAATTGCACTAAGGGGTGGGTTAATCCAGCATTGTCTCTGCCCTCAAAGGTTCCCATTTATACACCTGTGTAAAGAGAAGCAATTATGGTGCCTTTCTGAAGGACTTGGGTGTCATGACTGGGTATCGAACCAACACTCCGATGATTTAGGCCTAGCCGTCAGAAATTGAACACAACACACATAAAATGTGTGAACAGATTTTTCACTGTTAATGTTAGTAAATGTTTTTTTTGTTTTTTTCACAGGCCATCAGTCACAGTAGTCTTCACTTCGAGACTGTTATTGAGTGATTTCGGATGAACAGTGATGCTCATTCGTTACATTGAACAGTTGCTCCAGTGGCTCGCAGTCAACATTGGGGTACAGCTACCAGAGTGGCTTGAGCAGAGTCTAGATAGCCTGGACTACCACCTCTTGTCATGGTTACTATGGCTGTTTATGCCACTCATCATGGCCTTTGTGCTACCTATTGGAATTTTGATAATTATGTATGGGTCCATTTTATTCCTACATATATATAAGGCACGCCACCGATTAGCTGATGCTTATTATAGCAGTGGTATGTGGGATTGGGCACGGATGATGATCGCTACATTTTGGGAAGTACAAGGCAGTATATGGCATGGTAAGTAAATCATATTTGACATCAACACTGTATCTGTTTACAGTACATAGCACTCAGCATGAATGCTTTAAATGGAAGCTTATTTATATAATTTGTCTTTTATCCGTACCATCCTGTTCATGCCAGTAACTTGAGAAAGATTTGGAATTGAGATAAACTAAGAGTATGGCTGAAGAGTGTCTTGTGTGGATGTATACAGCTTATGGGTTTAAGAATAAAGTATGAGTGCAAAATGTTGGACAAAACTGTGGTCATAACATTAACAGTTTTACTAATCCTATCCTAATTCTGACTGTTATGTTTTGATTTTACAGGTTATGAAATTGAGGGATTGGAAAATATACCAAGTGAAGGAGCTGCAGTGCTTATTTATTACCATGGAGCAATTCCTCTAGACTTTTACTACATTATGGCTAAAGTGCTACTTTATAAGAATCGTGTTATGCAATTAGTGGCTGATAAATTCTTATTTGGAGTTCCAGGTATGAGTAGAATCCATTGTTCTTCTGTCCATTTGTTTTATTGGAAAACATTGCAAAATGTCCAGTGCACCAAATCAAGTTCTGATAACCACAATTGTCTGTTTTATAACAAAAGTAAGGAATTTCTTTTGAAGAGTATGTTAAATTTTTTAGTTTTTCCCTTTCTAATAAGTCAGTTCAAAAAGTCACATTAAAACATGCAAAACTAGGGTATGCTTAAAGTATAAGTGTGCTATGCACAAAGTACTTTTATACAAGTACAATATTCATGGCTGGTCACTTGAGATAATTTTTGGGACCTGACAAAGACTTATACATTTGTATTTTTGATGAACCAAATGCTAATTACTCACCAATGTTTTCATTCCATGTCCTAAATGAAAGTGATATTTATTTCTTGTCAGGTTTCCGGATTCTATTGAAGGTATTCCAGGCAACTGTTGGATCTGTACCTGAATGTGTCAAACTCCTTAATGAAGGGCATATATTAGCAATAGCTCCAGGTGGTGTCAGGGAAGCACTTTTTGGAGATGAACATTATCAGCTTATATGGGGAAAACGCTGTGGCTTTGCTAAATGTGCACTCGAAGCCAAAGTGGTAAGTATACATAGGATAGTACATCTTTGGTGTTTTAAATTCCTGTAGTTTTGTAATTAACACGTCATACAACCAACTTGTGAAAATCTACTACACCAAACTAGGACTGCAATTTGTGTACATTTGCTTGAGGTTATCAATTGCTAATGTGTGGCTTAAATTCTTAGGTAATTTTTTTTTTCTGGAGGATTGGCTTGTATAGAAAATAGCTTTCATTGTGTAAGTAATATTGACTTTGAATGATTACCAATTATTTTTAACTTTAAGTTGATGTTTGACCATTGATTTGGAAAGAAGACAGTTTTATTCAAACTGTCAATCTAGGGTAAAATGTATCAAAAAACTGAGCCGTAAGATTTCCAAAAAGAGAAACTAGCATTATTATGTTACATGAATGATGAATGGTTGGAATGTTACACTGGACCAAAGGCCAGAGACCAATGATTTGATTGTAAGGCCAGTAAACTCATGACTAAACAAGAGGTCTTGTGTTTTACAATTGAATATAACAATACCTCACTGTGTAATATCTTGAACAGAAACAACTTATATTCAGATGTTGACTTTGAGTCTGATAGAAATCTTTTAAATCTGTTGAGTATTGAAGTATTACCCATAATACAAATGGGATAAATCTTTTCTTAGTTCTTGTTCAAATATAAACAGATTGCATGTTAAAATGTGTCAGGGAAGTTTTGGTGTTTTGTTTTTTTTCATTTTGAGCTTCAAGCCCTGCAGTCCTGTGGATTTTCCCCCAAAATTCAAGCCCTGTGATGTTATAACACCTTCCTTTGTGTGTCTTTCACATGGTTCTTAAAAAGTAAAGGGTTTGGAATATGTAAACAAACAATTTCAAAAACCAATGGTGCATGTTAATTGTACATGTGTTTCAGGTGCTTGTGTGGGCTTTAATGAAGGCATTAAATTTACTTGTAACTGTGCAATAGAATTATAACATGCTCAAAGGAATAGTTTCTAAGATGAGATGTGCATAAATGTTCCATCAACTGATAATAATTTGTGTGAATCAACTCATGAATAACTTACATTTCTGTTTGTAATCTGATGTGTCGCTTTTTTTTGTTTTTAGGCAATTATTCCTGTATTTACTCAGAATTGCAGAGAGGCTTTTCGTACACCATCTTGGGGAAGAAATAACCTTCTTCAGCTTTATGAAAAGACACGCCTTCCACTAGTGCCTATATATGGAGGATTTCCAGTGAAATTAAAGTAAGTCAACAAGGACTAGGGCTGATTATAATAGCCTAACTGATACTATCTGTGATATCGAGGTACAAAAGAAAGAACTGACACAAGGACACGATGCATGTGTGGTTCACTAACATGTTGTCAACATCCAGGTCCGCGCGCATGCGCGATGCACACAAGAGTGTATGGAGAGCCTAAAGTAACAATACTACACTATCCCTTACTAACTACTGAGTAATAGAGCATTCTGTGTCATTGAAATGGTTTTGTTTAGTAATTGATATATCATGGGGAAATGTTATAATGCCTGTAAGCACACAGTATTAGGGCCCAATTTCATGGCGTTGCTTACTGTGGAATTCTGTGCTTTTTTGTCGATAGAATTACGTGCTACACCTTGCAACATAAGCACCGAATTCTGTCCTAAGCAGGACTAAGAAGTTGTTCCTTGCTAAACAGAATTTGAATGGCTGGATTTTAATTGATTGGTACCTTCAGCTTCAGGGCCCAATTTCATAGAGCTGCTTAAGCACAAAGCGAAGCTAAGCACAACCAAATTATGCTTGCAAAAATAAGGTTACCAGCCAAAGTGCAATTTCCTATGTACCATTAAAAAATGACTGGTATCATGTTCAATTCTGCTAAGCATACAATTATTGAGTAATATTTTCTGCTTAAACAGCTCTAAGAAATTAGGCCCCTCACAAATACTTAAAGGTAGGGTCATAGATTGTTTTTTATCAACATAAACGCTGCTTTATTGGAAAAATTATCATGAAAGAACAATAAAGGTCACCTGTGAAAGTTTCAGCTTAATACAGTGTCTACTTGTTGAGAGAAAGCAAACGGCTGTCATGGTATTTTCATCAAGAATGTCAAATCCCCAAGGTGACAGTGGGTACCAACCACATCTCTGGCCGCAGCATTCACAAACACATCAATGAAATTTGAGTGGTCAAAAGTTGCCTGAAGGTGATCTTTAAAGGGGTGTCTTGTAAGCTGCTTAATATTCACACACAGGATAAGGAGTAGTGCAATTATTTGGTATTGAGACTGTGCTACAGCAATAATTGATGATGATTGATAGTTCTTGACCTTTAAACTTGGTATGAATTATGTGTTTTTTCCTCTCTTTGTATTTTGGCAGGACTTTTATTGGAAAACCTATACCTTATGACTCCACACTAACAGCACCCCAGCTTGCAAACAAGGTATGTCTTACATTGTCTAGCTAATGATATAAACACGTTGTACTAACCCTTCAGAGACAATAGTAGCTTCAAGGGGCTTGTACTAAAATGTCCAGAGTAGCAACAAATGGCGCCCTGACTTTCTCACGATTGAATGTAATTTTTGTACACTGTTTTTGGGGTTCATTTTCAAAACATCACACCTGGATGAAGTCATCATTTGTTGAGCCATTGCATGTACATGTATCATAATAATTCACAAATGTAAGGAATAAAATGAAGGAGGTTGGAGTAGTATGGGATGTTTATAAGTTGGAGAAATTTGCAATCAAAGTGATACAACTTGCTTGTATTTTGAAAACTTAACGTTTTAGACATGTGTAGATGGTGGGCTGTAATGGCGACTATGATAAGACTGATGTTAAAAGAGAGCCATAACAGCCCAACAAGGTGGGCTATCATTGCATAAATGTTGCAATTCTCTCTTTATGATTATCAGACTCAAAGTGCAATCGAGGAGCTTATCCATCAACACCAGCGTATCCCTGGCAGTGTGTTTAAAGCTCTACTTGACCGCATCAGGTGATGGTCAGCAGCAGTGACCCTGACAGGATGTAGCTCAGCATTATGGGGAATCTTTGCCTTTCTTCACCATTTAAAATTTGTTTTTTTATACCTTATTTACAATTTTATGTTGTTCTTCGGTGGTATATGCAGGTGGTGAATATGGCAATTCTTTGTTTTTGATAATCCTCTAGTATTGTAGTTTATGCTTAGGGCAGAAGTAATTTGGTTTTAACTTTTGTTGTCCCTGACCCGCAGGATTTTTACTCTTCCTGGTTTCACTTTACTTTTGCCTTTCCATGGTTTAGTTCCCCTCTTACATGCTCCGCCCCTATTTATTCCATTTCTTCCCACTAGTTGCCCCCATTTGGTTTGTCGAGGCTGAGGGTGGTCGTGGCTGAGTGGTTAAGTGCATCGGACTCAAGTTCTGGTGTCTGACTCATCAGGGTGTGGGTTCAAATCCCGGTCATGACGCTTGTGTCCTTGAGCAATACACTTAACTGTATTTGCTTCTCCCTGTGAGGGTAGAGATGGTTTTTGTTATTGATTTAGCTTGATGCGCTTCATACTTGGCAGCACAGGCTGTATACTACCAAGGGAGCAGAGATGGTTTAAGGAATGAAATATATGGCCCAGTGAGGGGTAATTTGAAGCGCAATGAGCGACACTGTGTAACAGATTTGAGCGCTTTATAAGTAGCTACTTTTATTATTTATATTTATTTATTCTTAACTTCTCATTAATTTCTCATTTACGTTCATGCTCATTTTAAAAACTGTTTTCCTTTTATTTTCTATTTATTTTTTGTATTTTGTATCTGTTGAGTTCAACTGCATAAAATTAATTTTAAAATACTAGTATATGAATTTTTTTGTAAGACTATGCAGTACTATTAAATTTTGCGTAACCACCTTATACCGGTTAACAATGTATTTGAATTTATACGGAAAAAGGGTAATAATGACTTGCACAAGTAACATACTTTGCATTCTTTCAATAATGTGAGAGAAAGATTCTATAAGATTTGTTGAGTAATGATCAAACAAACGTTCATGTTTGCACAAAAGCAGATATGTGGGATATGACTTAGTTACATGGAACTTAGCTATTCAAAAGTACATGGTACAACCTCACTTAGTAATTGAGCAAATTTTGACAATATTGTTGTTATCAAACAAGAAGGGTATACCTTTTCAAATTATACTCACAATGGGTGCTAAAATAGTCGTCTTATTTGTTTCTAAAGTAAAAATTAAAAGGTTTGGGTGTTTGCTATGATGTGATTGTAAAAGCATTGGCAACGATTTGAATTTGGTGTATTTGGACATCTTTTTCTGAAAAGCTAAGGTCATTTGAGTAGAAATATTTATTTGGAGGATTACTTTACTGTTTCTTGCTGGTTCCTATCAGCTAACATTATTATTAATGGTTTATTAAAATACTGCAATACAGCGGCTAAAAGCCGAAATGTACAGTTTACAAAAAACAGTCATTAAAAATCTCATAAAAGCACCAGCAATATTACATAAAAACATAATAAACAGGTTGCAGAAAGATTTCTGCCTTAGAGAATCGATAATGTTGGGAGATATTGTTTCTTGCTGTTTCTCTGATGAATCAAATAAACCTGTTAAGAGACAATGAAGACATTTGGTAATCATGTAATGTGTGTTAAGAATATTAATGGTTGTCTGCTTATTTTCAGTAAGTAACTATTTTGTGCTTGGAAGTTTGGAATATGTGATAAATAATGGTTAAAATAATTTTTTACCATTTCTTCTGTTTTTATAATCTGGGTAAAATTATCAGTTATTCTGAGAAATTTTCTTTTCTGAGACCGCCATAGTTTAGAAGAAAATGTTAACTATTTTATTTAAACATAATTAAGGTGCTGAATCAGATTTTTTTTATTTGGTCTTGGTTTGCCCTTGTTAATCACCCAAAGTAATCTTACCCAAGATTACTTTAGGAAATGTGGGGGAAAACTAAAGGAAAAGGCTTTTTTATTATTTTACTTTTAAAGAGTAAATTGAATTAATTATGTTCACTAGTTTTTAATAAACACACCATACAACCAACTTATGACAATTTCAAAATTTGTCACAATTTTAGCAAAAACTAAACTTAAAAAACGTTTTACGTTTTGTCGGAGATTTTATGAGCATTGGTAATTACTGCATGCGCCATATACCAAGACAGTTATTAGACGTTTTTGATGAAGTTGTAAAGCATTGGTTCATAGTGTTGTTTTATGACTTTATGTACGTGCTACTGGTAGTGCAGTGGTGCTGGGATCCTCGCATGGTACACTTGCGAAAGTAGGTAAACACGCCCATTACCTCACCTGTCCGTCCTGCCTGGAACGTTCAACTGAAACAAGAAAACTTACTCTCAAAGGAGGGCGCTATACTATTTCCTCATGTTTGCACAATGACATGCGTTGGTACTCATGTACATTGTACATGTACATGTGTACATACGGTGGTTCCAAAACGCATAGCCATCAGCGCATTCAATTCAGGTGGGCATGGGAGTTCCGATCAAAACACAACCGAAAATAACGAACACTAACCCAGCGACGTACACAGCTGAAACGGAGATAACAATAAACATGGCACCCAAGAAGAGTAAACACGATGGAGGACAGAAGAATGCTTATCTGACCGAGAAACATCTTTTAGGATTTGACAAATACAAGGTAAATTGCGTAGTTCTTGCGATATTTAATTTATGTTGAACATAATGGATGTCTAGACCTCAATCGTATAATTATCTGCTTTTATTATTGCGTGTACTAGTATCCTCCCCTGTCCGGTTTTCGATAAAAATATTCCATAATCAACTGATGCCCTAATTACCTTCCTTTGTTTATAAGAAATATGCAAACATATATTAAAACGTGATGGAGATTGAAACTTTCACACCACGCACTGATCTTCGATGACTTCAATAGCGTCCCATTTGTTTTGAGTTTGACCTGTTTTCGATGCAAACAAGAAAGTATGGTGTCCGGGTGAAGCCATACGTGGAAGAAACATTTGCAGTGACTACAAGTGTTCTGTGAGACTTAGTGTATGACTCTATAGCCAGCAGTTTTCTTCATTTTATTCAACATATTTTGTTATTTAGTTTTTAAAATAACCATGGTATTTTTCAAAAACTATACAAAAAAATAATAAAAATAAAAAATTTAAATCATTCTTGGCTTTCAAATCTTATTTTTATTTAGTTTTGTGTCTTTTTATGTTTCTTAACATTTATAATAAAGCATATAAATAAACAGTGATAATCGAATCACAAAGCTGATGTTTAAATTTTAATATTAATAACAAAAATGATAGAGTGTTACAAAAAAAATTTATCCAGACTATTAGAAAATGCTATAAGGCACGTGGCTTCTTTAAGCCTCTGTATTTTTTTCCCCAGAATGCTCAGCAGAATGTTCAGTCACATGATTTGATCATCGTGAATTGTGAATTGAAAAAGTGTTTGATGAAACTTTTTCGGTGGGAATTTTTTTTTTTATGGCCCCGACAGTATGACATATTTTTGTACCTTGAAGAAATGCCTAAAATACCACAACTTTTTGCATTTACAAGTGCAACTAACCAGCGGAGCCTTACATGTTTCTAAGTTTTGGTCAAATGAGAGGAGACTCTTTGCTTGGCAAGTCAAACCACAAAAATTGTATCTAGGGACTGTTTACATTGCGCGCAGACGGGTAAAAGATTTGCCTCGATTTCAGGGACGCCCTGAATACAGGGCGTCCTACGATATATTATATGTTTAAATCTATATTTTTATTTATTTCATTGTGTACCCCAGATGTGTGGGGCAACAGATCTACGGATCATAGTATGTATTTGCTTTTGTTGTCCCTTGCCCATCTCGGGGTATATTGTCTTGTATTTTGTTTTGTACTGTTATGGCAAATAAAATAATAATAATAATAATAATAATTCCTGATTCATTCAGCACGAGGAATTCGCCAGCAGCAGCAGCACCGGACACTGACTGTTGGCCGGCCGTGAGGGGCAAACTTCTTGCTATGCTAAGCCCCGATTACTTTTTTTGTGTCCACACAATACAGTGGGCTAATTGCTTACTGAGTTACTCCCAATACAAATCGTAAAAATAAAAAATGGTTCAAACTGCCTGTGTCTGGCTGCATACGTCACCACGTGTCAGTCATGTCATGTCAACCTTTCCAGACGAGATAAGATTGACCTAATATTAATAAAATGCTGCATAAAAATAAAATGGCAGTTGGACCACTGGTCCTTGCTCTATCTGGTTGGACACAGGGCTAGAGCTAGATAGACTAGAGGACTCGCTAGCCCTACCTCCGAGCTCCATGGTGCCAGGCAGGGGAAGGGGGGGCGGGGGCTGCAGTCATGTTCACTCAGCTCGGTAAACAAGCATGTGATTTCTCAGGCCTTTTCCTGATTTCTGGATTTTCTCAACATATCCTTGAGCCAAATTTTCTTAAAAGAAGTAGGCCCACTATATTCTAAAAAAAAGTACTAAAAGTAGGGCTAACTAAAGCAGTCACCAAGTCCAAATAAGGAAGAAGGAAAAAGTCCACATTACTATACCTCTCATATATATTCATGACCGAGAGTCAAATTCTCACTGGTCCATTCAACAAAAACAAGCCAGATGCTATCTTTGCTGTTTACCAAGCACACACACACGTATTCAGTCACACACATGGTAAATACGCATGACAAGTAGACTGAAGCTCTGGCAGCTTGGGCGGCAGTCTACTTGTCATGCTCTGTATGATCGTGGAACTGTTCCCAGGACGTTCTACGCATGCGGGAACATTGCCCTTGCGACATCCAACACACGAACTTGGATGACGGCACACGTAAATATCAATCATGTTTTCTGGAGCTCGATGCTGAACTAGATAGTAAAATACGGTATTTGAAGTTGACAAACTAGTTCCCTATGCTTCGCCTCAAGGAGCTATCGACTGTTCACCCTCAAACCATGTTATACTGTATACTGTTTCCAATGATTTGAATAATTCATTTTCAAAAGATTTCCAATTCCATCAAAAAGCAATAAAAAACGTAAGACCTGAGGGGTACAGTTTCCTCAAGGTTGTGGTCCTGACGGACTCCAGTAGACTCAGTGTGTGTGCATCCTACAGACTCTGTGTGGACGATTGGGCAACACTGGGATGGTCCCTGAAAAAATACAGACTCTATCAGCGTACTATTAGGCTAAGGGACGGCAGCCCTGATACTTCGGCTCTGAAGGGGCAAGGCAGTTTTGCCTTGACTTTTAGGGCACCAAGGCAATTTTCAGAAAGTTGCGAAGGGCACCAAGCAATGTTGGAAAAAACACATATTTCATAAATATAGTAATCTTTACACAATAAAAAATGCACATCACTCAGTTCTTCTGTTCTGCTTGTTTCCTTAATGACACATGTAGTTTATTTGTCTTCAAATAAAAACATATGATGGTGCCAATGGTTAATTCCAAGCGAGGTTGTCCTCGTTAGAATTGTCATCGATACTTGATGAGGCTTTCTCAACATCTGCATCAGCATCCGATTCCATGATGCGGTAAGGTCTGCTGGGAAATTTAAAAGTAACTTATTGTTATAAATAAGGAAAACCACGATGAATAATTAAATTAAGAAAAAGAGTCTAATTTTAAACAGTCTGATTCTGTAAGACATCACTCTTTTTTATCAGAAATATCATAATTTAAAATATAAATTTGTATTAAAAACAGTTTTCTTTTAAATTAATATTAATAAGACCTGTAGTAGGCTGTTCTATCTAGTAAAAACTTATTAAAACAGTTTAATTTAAAAAAATTTGCAGACATGTAATAGACCTTAAATGCATTGACGTCACCAAGCCGCCATCTTAGAGGTAAACTATGATGAAACAATGGAAACGCACAATAGGCGAGGGCGCCCTACTCAAATGACATCATGTGCATAAGGTCTATTGTAATGTACGATGATGCAAATCGAGCCCTTAAACTTTAAAGCTTAAATACACGGAAAAAATACACCAAAAAAACTTAACATAAAAACTTACCTGAAAAAGGTGTCCAATTTGCAGCTCATTTGGATGCTGCAACATTTAGTTGAGCCAATTTCTTTTGCTTGGTTCTTTCCTGATACGGCATTTTGAAAGCTTCTGAAGAACCAAAAAAGCAACCAACGTTGGTTGGACGCATCACCCAAGCCAAGCAAAGCAAGCAAGCTGCATAACAACTTCTTCTCAGTAGTTTTTCTTTTTCGCACCGTCCCACCTACTGGGGCCGAGCGAATATTTCAGCCCGTACGAGGTTAAAACGATGTGCATACTGTTTATTGTGCGTGTTTCACAGTCTGGGCACCGACTCGGATAGGTGTACACGTGCAGTGCTGCATACACATCGTTGTGTGAAGCTGACTGCACCATACTATTGGTTTGTAATGATCGTTGTACATGTACAATGTATACATGTACGTTGTTTCCGTGTGTGTGTGATGTTCGTTGCGTTAAATTTTAATGGGCAAAACGTATCACACAGACACAGACATCGCGACTTTGGACAGTTGCTATTTCGGCTCATTTTCTGTCATTTTTAGGGATGAATGTCGTACTTGGAATATCATTAAATATAATTTTTTTTAGGAGAAAGGGCACGACGGCAATGACAAGAAAAGGGCACGGCAAAAATTGCCGTGAAAAGTGGGATTTTTGAAGGGCATTGCGGCAATAGGTAGGGGCAATGTGAAGTATCGGGGCTGGGACGGTGCAACTGTCAGACCAGCCTTGCAATCAAGGCTAAAGCTTAGTTTGGTTTTAAAAAGTTATTTTATTTGATAGAACAACCTTAAGTTAAGTTTATTAATCTTATACAATAAGCTTATCTTCTTAATGATTTTTAACAAACAATTAATTGCTTTGTTTTGGTTACAGTACAGTGCAATTGATACCTCACCAGTATCTGTCTACATCATGCATCCGTTTTGGAATGCTGTTGTTCAGGTAAATATTAATCAAAACTGGTCCAAAATTAACTAATTTTGCAGGGATATATAATCAAGAGAAATTAGTTTTCAGTGTTTTCTTCCATTGTCATATTAAGTAGGATTTGAAGCTTTGCATGGTGGGAGTATAACTGAGAGAGGTTTGCGGTAACACCATGTTAAAATCTCTTTTGAGTACTGTTGGTTCTGAAAAAACAGTACCTCATATTGTCATTTTCAAGTGAGCATGTACATTAGACTTGCTATGGAATGATGCACTAAATGAAGCTAAGTGAATTGGGTGCTATGAATTTACAAAGGAAATTTCCCTTTTTATATTTTGTTAAATTTCCGTTGGCTCAGGATTCACTTTACCATTTATGTTTTCATGTGGATCAAGGTTGATGCTAACTGTTTGATTCAGTTGTTAATATGACACTTCAAAACTGTAATGTGGAAGTTATGACCAGATAAATGATCAATTGAAAGGCTTAATATTTTCTAATATTAATTTGTTTTGACTACACAGATGTTTCCAGAGTGGGTTGCACCTAATCTGTTGACCTTTATGGGTTTTCTAATCTTAGTCATGAGCTTCATCATATTGTCCATTGTCGACTGGTCATACAAAGCCTCAAGTCGTCTTCATCCTCAACATGAAACCATCTCTAATCTTTTGTTCCTACTGCTAGGTATTGGACAGTTTGTGGCACACACTCTAGGTAGGTTTAAGTAGAACTTTATAAAAGTGTGCAGGTGTAATTTGGATTGAACAGTTCCGTCTAATTGTTTGATTCCTGAACATAAATGCAACTATGCTAGTATTGCTCCTGCCAAAGTTTAGCCATGGTAAAATGGTGTCCAAATTTAAAAAACTGGGTGTCCAAATTGTTCACTATTAAGCCGAGAAAGGTTTTTGGTATTTTAGAAGGGTGACTAACTTACTGATTGCAGTGTTGTTCGGGCATTTATTATGCATGATATATAATGAAGGTCACCGACGGCAGTTAAATAAAAAAGTCAGTGATTTTTTGTCTTCTCAAAGAAGCAAGTTTCCTTTTGTGATTGGTTTTCAACTGAAGGATTGCTGCAAAAAAGTACACTAGCGTGAATGGATACAGCCTCTTGACATGCGATGCAAAAGGTCACACAAAAAGTAGCCACGCATGCGCATTGTGGGAGACTTTGCACAGGACGTCGTTCAATAAACCAGAATAAACAAAGTTTCCCTTCACACAATGATTTCGCGCACGTCCTTGGTCAAAACTTCTGCTAGCGTAAGATTTTGTCGTAGGTCCGGACCTCCGACAAAATGTAGCAATGTTGGACAAGATTTTACAAGGGACCCCGGACAGTGTAAAAATTGTTGTCCTTTCACACGAGGTACATTTTGTACAATTTTACAACCATGCTACAATTAAGCAAGGGACCCTTGCTAAATTGCTCTCGTGTGAAAGGGGCTTAACAATACATTGACATGTTAAGCCCTTTTCACACGACAACAAAATTACCATGGTCCCTTGCTACGAATTTTACGAGTGCTGATTGTTTATTTGTTGTCATCGTGCGTGACTGATTTAGCAAGCTTTCACACGGATAAAGTAAAAAACTAACAACCATTGTGCGCTATGAAAGTGCACACACCACTGGTAACCAGCCAACTACTGGTAAATCTGTGAAATAGATAATACTACCAGTAGTAAGTCGTTGCAAGTTTTCTGGGGGAAAAATCGGGCTCCAAAAAGCCAGGAAAAGGTTTAAGATTTTTTGCCAGGAAAGGTTTTTTGTATTTTAGAAGCATGAATTACCGATTGCAGTGTTGATAAAACAACGTGCAAGCTGAATTCCTACATGTACATGTAGCTCAAAATGAATTTTCCTATTGGCTGAATTGCTACATTATTTATGAATTCAGCCAATAGGAAAATGTTATGCAGTACACCTAGCGGGTAACAAATTTTATTTAACAGAATTAAAGGATTGCTGCAAAAAAGATGCACTAGCGTGATTGGGTACAGCCACTTGACATGCAATGCAAAAGTTCACAAACAAAAGTTGTCACGCATGCGCAGTGTGGGAGACTTATCACAGGACGTCGTTCAATAAACAAAGGTTCCCTTCACACGATGATTTAGCATACGTCCTTGGTCAAAACTTCCACTTGTGTAAGATTTTGTCGTAGGTCCGGACCTCCGACAAAATGTAGCAATGTTGGACAATATTTTACAAGGGACCCTAGTCAGTGTAAAAAGTGTTGTCCTTTCACACAAGGTACATTTCGTAAAATTTTACAACCATGCTACAATTAAGCAAGGGACCCTTGCTAAATTGCTCTCGTGTGAAAGGGGCTTTAGTGACAAATAAAACTAGTACAAATTTAGTACAGACAGGGTGTCCAAAAGCCACCTCAACACCCTCTGGCTAACTGCTTTTGGCATCAGAAAGGTTGCAATTTCCATCTTATGTTTGTACATGTATATTATTTCTATCCATAAATAATGTTCTCTCAATTTACTTATCTAATGTACATAATTGAGAATATTGTTTCTCATATTATGTAACCATACAAGTAAACATTGTGTGCAATCATTTCATAATCCCATCCCATGCCAGTAGTTACTTGGATTATCCCTCACCATTATCTCTCTTTTTGTTAGTTGTAAAATGAAGTTGATTTCTTGTACCACTTCCTAACTGTATATTTCAAGTTGTTCACAAACACATGGTGTAACGTCTTTTGGGCTTTTTGTACATTATTTCCACATGATTTGCTCATCAGATTTTTAGGTATTTTAGTCACAAACCTTCAAGTCTTATGTTTACTTGGGCTTTGAACCTTGAAGTCCAAGTGTGACCTTTGCCTCGCCTTGAACTGAAGTCCAATTGTGACCTTAATCTCACCATTAAGTCCAATCTTGACCTTAGTCTCACCTAAGTCCAATCTTAACCTTGGTCTCACCTAAGTCCAATCTTTGCCTCTCCTTGAAGTCCAATTGTGACCTTAATCTCAACATTAAAGGCACTGAACACGTTTGGTAATTGTCAAAGACCAGTATTCTCACTTGGTGTATCCCAACATAATACATGCATAAAATAACAAGCCTGTGAAAATTTGGACTCAATTGGTCATTGAAGTTGCAAGAAAATGATGAAAGAAAAAACACCCTTGTTGTACAAATTAGTGTGCTTTCAGATAGGAATAAAAGGCTTCTGGCTCTTACCCTTGCCCTCAATCTTGACCTTAGTCTCACCATTAAGTCCAATCTTGACCTTAGTCTCACCATTAAGTCCAATCTTGACCTTAGTCTCACCATTAAGTCCAATCTTGACCTTAGTCTCACCATTAAGTCCAATCTTGACCTTAGTCTCACCATTAAGTCCAATCTTGACCTTAGTCTCACCTAAGTCCAATCTTGACCTTAGTCTCACCTAAGTCCAATCTTGACCTTAGTCTCACCTAAGTCCAATCTTGACCTTAGTCTCACCATTAAGTCCAATCTTGACCTTAGTCTCACCATTAAGTCCAATCTTGACCTTAGTCTCACCTAAGTCCAATTTTGACCTTAGTCTCACCATTAAGTCCAATCTTGACCTTAGTCTCTAAAATGATTCTAAAATATTTGTTTTGATTTGTATTTCCTAGATGGCATAGATGGCAAGCAGGCAAGACGTACTAAGTCTAGTACTCCATTAGGAGAACTGTTTGATCATGGGAGTGACAGCATTATAGCATGTCTTCTTCCTATGGGTATCTTCTCTGTGTTTGGACGTAGTGGAGATGACTTTGGTGCTAATGTGTGGGTGTTATATTTGTTAGTGTGTGTAGTCATGGCTACATTCTATATATCTCATTGGGAGAAGTATTTGACTGGAGTCATGTTTTTACCATGGGTCTATGATATCAGCCAGTTGGTAAGTATAATCAGTAAGGGCAGTCTGGACTCTAGACCTACCAATCTAGATGATTGATGGTGAATAAGATTGGTGACCAAACAAACAAATGAACAAAGTAAAAGGAATATTTATTTCCCCTGGTTCTGTCAGGAAAGTTGAAATTTTTATTTCACATTTCACTAAGGGCACTACCAGGATTTGCCAGTAACATTTTGTAGAAGGAACTTATAAAGCTTGTAATTGAGCATTTTCACTGGTCCATATATAATAAGACTTCCTTTCATTATTTTCATTTCATAAGACTTGTAATTTGAAGTAATAAAACCAATCAGTTTGTGGCAATGGCAAGCACCAAGCAATAAACTTGCCAGCTGATGTAGTTGGATAAATTGTTGACTTTCACTGTTAACTGACTGACCAGCGCTTAGAGGAGAAACTCTGGTACTGATTGGACTGACTGAAAGTAAAATGATCTATTAACCACAAGTCTCTATAACTGACTGACACTGAGTGTACGTACGACAAACAACTTCTGCTGTAGTAGTGTATGATTTGTGTTTATTCAAGGCTTGGTTTGGCTGTATATCTTATTGTTGTTTTTGTCTTCCATAGACTTTGGCGCTGTTGTATGTAATAACATCGATCTTGGGATATGAAATCTGGAAAGGAACTTATGCCTATGGTTTTGAGTTCAGGTATTTCTTCGTACCTACTGTATTAGGTGAGTTTGCATTTACCCTTATCATTCCCAACCATTGAAACCTAACTACGTTTTTTGTTTGTCTCGGTTGAACTGAGAACTGCACTAGTAAACTGATAATGCTTTCTTTGGGATCAGCAGGGACATCGTTCTCCTGAAGATGGGCTGAGAAGGCTGTTCGAAAAGTCGACCACACAGCTCTTTTCAGAGCCAACACTCATCTCCAAAATGGTTTACACACGGTTATACCCGCAAGTTTACTAGTAAAAGTTACTTCTCATTTTCCAACCAGCTTGGGGGAATACAATACATTGTATGAGAGAAGAAAACACAGTGAAAGTGTCATGAGTGTATCGGAAGAAAATGTGAATTATGTGATACATGATACTCATGAATAAATGTACGTGTATGCAAGTGTATTGTTTTTCTGTTTCATTCACCCATTGTGTGTTCAAGTTGCATCCAATACAATTTGTCCCTCTAGTCGAAGTATGACATGATTACCAGTAATATCGATCTGTCTAGGAGCTCTAAGATTCTAAAACTAGATTGTCTGAAACTGACATTGAATTAACTTCAACTTCTTTAACAATTCATATGATATTTTTTTCCAGGTGGATCTGTAATAATCTCTATACCAACCACAGTCTGGAATATCTACAAGTAAGTGCTACAATAACATTCCTTTAATAGATGTTAAATTTTGCATCAGGGATAAAGAATATAATTTGGTTTTTACCCTTACACCGATGTGTGTTAAGCACTGTATACTCGGTACTTACCCGAGTTCTGTCAAAAAAAACCACAGGCAAATAACTTGGGTGGGATTTGAACCCACAACCTTAAACTCTCCTCTTCTACATCTTGTCAAGTTGAGTTGGACTATTTCAGATTTGTATTTTAGTATGTTAACAATAAATACCAGCTGCATAATGATGATTTTAATGATTAAATTGATGATTGTTGCTGTTTTTTCTTCAGATCCTACAGAGATGGTACTGGGAAGAATCGATCTTTGTACCCAGCCCTTGAGCCAGCAATCTCTCCTACCATTTTATTGGTGACATTGAGTCTATGGGCAACACTGTCACCATGTGACATCCTGCAGAGAGAACCAAGATTATTTTGCTTGACTGTTGGTATCACAATGTCCAATATCTGTGTAAGTAAAGCTCATTGTTTTATTCATTACTCATATATATCAACCCCACCCCACCGCCCCAGCCTGCTTGAGTAACAAGTTGTTTCTATGTATCTGTACAGTGTCGGCTGATCATTAGTCAAATGACAGACACCAAAGCTGAGACATTGAACTGGCAGTTAGCACCTGTAATTGGAGTAGCAGTAATTAGTCTTGGTTTTAGCATTGGTGAAATGGAAGTGTATCTTTTATATATTCTCACTGCTGTCGTTATCTTGGCACATGTTCACTTCGGAGTTAATGTGGTAAGTTTAAATTTGTCTCTTGAATCTTCTCTTTCAATGCTTAGTGTGCTTGTATATTCACTAACAAAGCGTGTATGCTCTTGTTGTATTGCATTGTTCTGAAAGCACCCTCTAGCTATCAATGTGTCTTGCCTTTGAATGTAGCATACAGAGTAGTGAAATAATGAAGACTACCAGCCTTAGTGATGTGACTGCTTGTGTGTCTCACAGATGTGTATTGTACGTTGGGTACATCATGATTGCAATGTGATCTGTGTATCCTTGCATGTGCGAGTAAAGTTTTTATAAGATTATCCAAAGCGTTAAAATGTAAAGATGTAACTCCACAATTGATCGGTTAACCATGTAACCAGCACATGCTTAATCTGAACCAGGCCTATAGACATTGTTGCATTTAATCATTGACTTTATTTGTTTCTACTTTGTAAATTCAAAGAAAGACATTTTAAATATAACTGCCTCTTGATAATCTTATCTGCTATAAATGTTTGTTTTCTTTGCTAGGTGAGACAGTTGGCAGATCATTTCAACATTCATGTTTTCTCGCTGGTGAAACGTGCTCCCAAGTCTTCAAGAATGACAAATGGTACCAAAAAATAAAGGTGTGTTTTAAACAATCAAGCACATCAGCAAACTGCAGACAATACAAAAGTGATTGTTTGAAGATTATATGAATTCAAACTACCCCAAAGAATGCCAGTCATAGTACTTCTCACTCACAACAACACAACAACAATTTGAACATCAAAGGCAAGTATTTGCCTCAAGTAGGCTCTGATGGATTTTGTTAACTAACAGAGGTTTTGTGAGAAGAAATTTCTCAATGAAACATTCCAATCGGGGGGGGGGGGGGGGGGGGGGGAGAAGGGGTGTTGTTGAGGTGCTTAGTTTTAAATAAAATGTGTAAAAATATTACCAAAAATTTGCCGCAGGTAATTTTAATTCTGAGGCAACATACACATATTAAACAGATATGTTATACATGTCGTTTAGGTTAAATACATGTTGTTTATTAAATTGTTAAATTACTGAAGCAGTTGGCAACGCAAAAAACAATTTACAATTGTTTTCTGGTGTACAAATTTTGTGAATTTACAACATTTGAAGATAACTATACCCTCTGATAAAATGGGCTCGTCCAGGCAGTCTCAGCGGCACGCAGCAGAGAGCAACCAGAATTCAAATAGTGTATACTGTGCATACACACACACATCCGTTTGGACAATGGTTTTGTTTGGGGAGCTTCGACCAGTCCACGTCGCGAGGGCCGAATGAGATTATTTTCAACGTAGGTGGCGCGCTGGTGGCGCTACCCCTTCCGCCCCCCTGATTCCAATGTACTCAATTCCCCTTTGAGCTCTTTGATGTTCAATGATGCCTAATTTATTGATTCTTAGAACAATGCAGAACAGCTATACTTGGACGATGATGATGTTACACACTAACTAACTGTCCCTTAAATCTTGGTCCTTAGAGGTGGAGCTAGTGTGAAACTGATGTTGAATAACTTCATACCAAGAACACAAATGTGATTTACATGTAAATAATAAACAAGAAGTCATTACACAGCAATCAAATTAAACTCTTTTGAAACGTTTTTTTTTTTTTAATACAAACAAATCTTGAGTGGGTTTGTTTTGATTTGACAAAATGTACAGACCTAACTAGGGTTCTTGTTAACATGGTTGTATCAATTACTGTAAACAAAGCTTCGTTTCATGATGGTGTTGCAACATCCTGCCATGATGAAGAAAGTGTTTAGCCTTGACACTATGGCCATACATTGATGTACATCAGGCTATGTGTCTCATAGATATGTACATGTACTGTACTTGCAAAGATGTGTAATGGTAAACAACGTGGCTGTACATCTGGCTACAATGTTTAATTTTTTATTGAAGTTTGTTGTCCTTCTGGATTGTTCCATTTTACTTAGCTACCCTCTTGTGAAATGGTACAGTCCATATTATGATAAATTATTTGTATTCCGCCCATTGCATTAAAAAACACTTGATATATGTAAAGCTGCGTTTATAAAAAGTTGCTAAGTAAGTTGCCAACTATCAGTGTGATTGGAATTATGCATTTAGTTGCTAAGTAAGTTGCCAACTATCAGTGTGATTGGAATTATGCATTTAGTTGTCTAATATGTAAAACATAATTTATTGACACATATTGATAAGTCCCTGAGCTGAACAAGAATTGATGCAATTGAGCAAACTTTCATTTGTACACTATCAGTGTCGTTTCATACAGCGTGGTTATAACCTTTGAACAAATCTTAAGATACTGCAATGAGTGAATGCAAGTGAAATGAAAACTGAGTGGATAGACCATTGCCTTGTTCCATCCATTCACAAAGATGTCAAAGATTTGTAAAGCTTTTTTTTAAAGAGACCAGGCTGGTTTGTACTTAAAGCCCCATAGTTGGGATTCATGAGGTTGAATAAAAGAAGAACAAGCAAAATGACTGCACCATGATAGTGCAGTGACCTTAGTGTACAAGAGCAATGGATACAGATTGTCATACTGAATGGAATAATGTGATGACAGCCTCAACTAAGGGTAACATGTGAAAAAGAGAAACACAAAATGTCTGCTTCATCATCAAATTGTAGTTCTGAAAAAGAGAAACTGAGAACTAGCAGGAATACCTCTTTATTATTTAAGAATATAAAGGTCTGACTGACTCTGCAAAGCAATCAAATCAAGTGATATATGTAGGCCTCTAGTATTAAGTTTTGAATTAAGAACAATGAGAGGACTTCAGACATAAATGTTCAGAGTTAGGCTGAATCGCAATGCGGCTATAGCTATGGCTATGACTGTTGCTAAGGGTGTTACTAAGGACATCCTATTCCACAATGCATGAACGACATGATGCTCCAGCTGTAGCCGTAGCCATAGCCGCCCTTTCCGACATGGCTTTTTTCTCAGTAGGGACAATCTGTACATCAGGCAGATGGCAATACCAACTTGATACAAATTGTTGTTGGGTTATTTTGTATTTAAATGTTGTTTTTATTGTTTTAAGTTAAACATCAGTTGTATACATATAAATACAGTGCAATGATCATAATGTTGTGGACACTTTGTAGCACCTTTTTATGCAAAAATCCAAACTACACATTACACAATGATGGCAAAATGTTGTTCAATATTGTTATTAATTGAGTATTCACATTTATTGATAATAATTTGTAGATTGCTGGAGTGTGGATGGAAGAATTGAGTTAATTGCATATAAACGAAGATGTATTTTGTAAGAGTGTATTATACAAGGTGTGATAGTAAGTATGACATTATTGTTTGATGCTACTCATACTAGACACTAAGGCCAAATCCAAATTGGCGGCTACAGCTACAGCTATGACTAAAGGGTGTATCTAAGGATGTCATATACCTCAATGCATGATGGCGCAGCAATCCAGTGCCAAGCTGTAGCTTGCCAGTACAGGAACAGCCAAACACTAATGTTATAAATGCATTACAATTTCATTGTAACATTGTCAAAAAATGATAATACCTCCTTTTACAAACTAATAATACAATTTATAAAAACTGGAGAAAGTCCTCTTTTTGAAACTAAAATCACAATTTAAACCTCAATTGACAATTTGCATGAGTTTCTTCTCTGTACATAGCTTTTTCAACTGGTTCTATTGTTATTCTCTCTCCATTTTGTGGCCCAAGTTTTACTCAGCTTGTGAGGCGATTTGAGATGATATTGTGCTGTTGTTAGTATAACTACACTCCTTACAATAGCATAAATTATCATAAATATTGTATGAATTTGTTTTGTTTGAAAATTGAATTGAACTGTGGTTTCCAGATTTGATATAACAGTTTCTCGTTGTTGAGGTCGCCCTATTAACATGTTTTAAAGATCAATTAAAAACAGTTAAAGTTTGGTATCCGAAGAGAACAAAAACGCTGATTTGAAATGTAAATCTAAAAACTCACTGATTTTGAAGTTCGTTGCCTTACTAAACCCCAAGTGAAATAGCCTATTAGTTTCTTCTGAAATTATTTTAAAGTCAAGAAAAGGACACAATATGAAGCTCTCCTCTTTCCATAACAGCTGCTTATTGTTTTAGATTGCCGCAGTCGATACGAACGTGTATAAAATCTCTAACAAAACACGAACCGTTTTGTGGTTTTCTCTTAAACGGGACGATGTGATAATATTGGTGAAAAGTTAGATGGAACATGTTTTTTGGAATAAAGGATCATAAATGAATTTACTCCCCCGTGGATTCCCAGTTTACCTTCCAATTGTTAAATACGTCTAGTGTAAAATGAGAAATGAATTAAATAAGTTTGTATCAATAATAATGTTCGTGTAAAAATACGTAGGATGCCCAGCGCCCGCTTGTTTATACTGAATCGGTCAGTGCCTCCGAAGGCGTGTTTTGTTATATAATAGGATCAATTTGTATTTATAAACCTCGAGCATCTTGCGATACGGGCTATAGACCTTTCTTTTGTTGATAAACAAAGTGCGCCGGTTGGCATGGACGGCCGAATGTTAGCAAAACATTCAATCGTGTTAAAAAAATGTTGTGACAAAATTCAACATTTTCTGTAAAGATTCATGAACGGAAATACCTTCCATGATTGGTTGATTTGTTTCCAACAAATTCAACACTATTTTTGAATATTTGTGTAACACTGCTACAAACTGTGGCAATCTGTTTTTGATTTGCAGTTATGGCTTTTCATACTTTTCCAACCTGGGTTGGCAAAAATTCGGGCTGTGACGTTGCAAAAGAAAGGTCTATAATTAATAGACAATTAAACGTTGGCCCGCCAGACACGTAGAGACCTTGGTTGGAATCCAGTCTTTGAGAGTGCCTTTTGATTATTGTATCGTTTACATTCGGCATCTACCAACACATTGTTGTTCAAGTAGCTCAACTTGAAGAGCTCTGTTGCCAACGGTGGCTGTGGTGGCGCTGGTTTGTTCATGGCGTGCATTCCAGAGTTGGTACGACTGGTTCGAATCCTCTCCTTATTGTGATATGGTGGCTGTTGGCAGCAGGCGATGGTATGGGGTATTGTGTACAATGTCTCCTCCCCAACTTGGAGTTGGTTACGGTCGAGAAAGGACAAAGAGGGGCCAGGGCGGCCAACCCCACTTGAGTAGCCTTAATGCCCGGCCGTCACTCCGACTGATCTTTCTGCTCAAGTTTACTGCAAGTATATAAACCTCCTTTTTTCTTAATGCTACAAAACACCAGCAAATTTTTCTTTGTTCAACCCCAAAATCATTTAAAATTTATCCAGTCAGTTTCTCTTGTGGTTGATTAATTGCTACAAAAGCCAGAGGCGAGTAAAAACAGTTGAATTGCAAGAAAAGCAAATGGGCCTAACGGAAGTTGTTTTCATGATTGTATTAATAATATGAACTCCCCAATGAAATTCAAAATGTCATTGCAAATTACTTCATTGCAGTTACAAGGGCTTGTGATAAATTTAACTAAGCTCTTGGGCCTATGCCTTCGGTAAAGTACTCTGCCCAGTTTCATTGAGCTGCTTAATGCACAAAGTTACAACTTGTACATGTATAGTTAGTCAAAGGCCTACAAATAGGAACAGGCCTAACCCACCAAAACATCCAATGTTGGCCTGACTATCTGTGACGGGTACTGCTCATTATGCATTTTCACAATACTTTCTGCTGTATGAAACTTGACCTTGAAGGAAAATAACTACGTCTTAACTTTAAGAATGCTTATTGGTTGAATGGTTATTGTAGTTTGCATACGTACATGTACACGGCGAGAGCGTACGCACGCACGCACGGGCGGGTGTGTGTATTGTTTTTCTCTTGCATAATGGGCGTGGTTTACCTACTTTCGCGTGTATATTTTTTATGAACGAAGAGCCTACTAATACTACGGGCTTGGATTGTACCATGATTGTACTCACCTACCACCGACGCACAGCGAAAAGCGAAGTGCGCAAGCGCGAAGACTGATTCCGGTAGAAAACACGCCCATTTACATTTATGCGAATTGGCTTCATAAAATTATTAGGAAAAAAATTACGTCAGACGGACACGTTCGCTTGGCTGACGAAAGAGGGCGGAATTGACACAGGCACAACATGGGGGGTTCTTTTTTTCGTACTCCCGCTTTTCAGAAATGTGTTTTGAATGTATGCATAAGTTGAGAGTAAGAGAATAATAAGGTTATGTTGTATTTCAATTGTATTTCCCTTGTGGTTTGTTATTTGATATCTCAATTTTATTTCGGAACTTCAAAAACCGTTTAGCAGGCACTCCGCCGTCTGTAAACGAAATAGCACGGAGCGTCCTCGCATCCATGGTTTCTTTTAAAACATTGTTGTACAAATACCACGTGAGATCGATGAACCGTTTACAAAGTTGAAAACGAGGTTGTGAAAATTGCCGATCATCAACTACATGTTCAAAGTAATGCAATCAATCGCGCCAAATTTTAGCTGGATATGGCGCGAGCTTCGACAAACCATAAATACACGAAAATAACACAGGCGTGTAGCGGAGTGTGTGTTATGATTGCCTTGAATTTGATCGTCATTCTTATTCATTAAGCAACATTTGTTTGTGTTTTGCTGCAGTGTGGTGTTCCTCTGTAAACTCCAGCAGCGACAAGGGATACTGAATTTTTACGGTAGGTAGCAAAAAGAACCTGGTGATAAGAAAATAAATGTGGGACTAAGAAGTAAGTTTGAAAACTAATTTCGTGGAACATGTCGAATCACGACTTTTAAACCTTTACACTACAGCAGTTTAGTACTACGCAACTGACATGACTGACGTTGATACTTTTGACTTTGTGATAATCGTTCCCCTTGAGCTTGATCTTGACGGTCGCACTCAAATTCGTAGACCGAACGGTTATTGTAATGTGTAGGCCTAGGTCGTATTTAAGTTGTACATCGTTGTATGGTAATGTAAACAAAATATGTAATAATGACTATTTTTATACTGAGTGTGTATCTGTCATGTCTGTCCATGGACATGATGGATCGGATGTATACCTCCATGATCTGTCTGTCTGTCTGTCTGTCTGTGTGTGTGTGTACTTTATAAAGTTTCACCTGTGTGTGTCAGTGTCTTCATGAGCTGATCCTCCTGACCTGACCTCATTCATTGAGTGTTGTTCCTAGAAAGGAGCTGATCAATTATTATATATCAAGATCAAACAAGATCAAGATGTAACTATGTTTTTAACCATGTTTACAACTGAACTGTGTACACTGTTCTGTTGTGAATATTATTAATGTTACTGATGTTTGTTAAGTGTTACTGTTGATTGTTGGCCTGGCAACCAAGGCCTCCAGTCCAGTCCATGGATGCCTCTATGAATTATGATCATGCATGATCTGATGCAATTGCAAGCATCCTGTTGAAAATACAAATGCAGTTGGTGCCATTTCAACAAAACATTATCACATTAATTTATGAATATATGAAAAGGTTAACATGTATTTTTAGTGGGTGTAAAACTGTAGTAAGTAGGTTGCGATAATCGTAACCCTCCATCCTCCCGACAGTCGCAGACAAGAGAGGGGTACGAATCAGTGTGCATAAAATATCAATATCACACACTTCTGCAATTTAGAAAAATTTTGTGAGAATAGTGACGAGATTTTCCCAACTTTTTACCACTTTCCCTTTAAAAAATCAGTGTGTAATGAATCTATTTAGAATACTTCAAACATTATCGAGAAGATATTTGACAGAAAATTAACAACCAAAAACTTATCAAAGATCTGGGCCATTCGGCATAAATCAAACCTCTTGCAGACTCTTTGGAGTCCTGGCAGTGGCTTGTCATGTGTATGTTGAGCGAATATAGATTTGCACAATCGCAGGTTATTTATAAGGGACAATTTGCAGATTGAGCATGCATTCTGGAATGCTGATAGCCTTATCGGCATTTCAGAATGCACGCTCAAAATTTGCAGGTTGTGCAAATCCGTAAAATGCACCCAATGCACTGAGTAGTAAGTACAGCCTACGTGCATACACAGACAAGCTGAAGTGTGGTTTGGTTCATGCCGATTGATTGACATCTCGCAAGTGCGACATTCTTATTATTGGCAGGAATATTGTGCCTTTATACGCATATATTTAATTGTATAATAAGTTATTGGTAAAAGAGAAAAACAAAAAAGCAATAAGGGTTCACCCCAGTAAATAGTGATTCAAAGCGGCAAGCACCCTCAAATGTCTGTAAATGACAGGTTTGAGGAGGAATTGGGGATCAATACTTAAAAGTATTATTGAAAATAGATCAGATATTGGATCTTACGATTAGTGACTCAAGCCAATGTCGGGTATTTTAGGTGAGCTAGGCAATCTAATGTTGTTTTTTGTATTTTTTCTAAACATTTAACATTGGTTGGTTGCTGTTGGACTTCTATAGGTTTTTTTTCTCACAATCTCTTTGAAAAAACTCAATGATATTCTGTTGAATTCGGTAAAACTAGGGGTTGGCCATGTGAAGCCCAGGCATCTCGCTATTAATACAATAGTAAATACCATTATCTTCAACTAAGCTTGGGTGATTAGCAAAATTAGTTTAGTTTACAATGTACATTGCTGCTGAAGTACTCACTTTAGTAAAACTCACTGATTCCAACTCTAACTTTATACTAATTCTACCTTGAAATAAAGTAAAGACAAAATGATTGACACCAGATCTTTTTATTTATAGATGCTAGGTATCAGGAGCAGATCAAATCTGAAGCGTAAACTGACATCACCTACAACAGAAACATCCCAGAAGAGAAGATTGACTTCTCCTTATACATTTGACGGCTCTGCATCAGACCAGTCCCCTTCTCCAAGGTAACTTGTTTGTATTTTTGTATTCTTTCTATTTCCCAAGCAGATCTTTTTGTGAAATGCCATTTGCCAGAAATACATGTACATCACTTCGGTGTAATTCCAACTTTCCTACTGACTCAAAAGAACTGGAGCAATAGTTCCTTTCAACTGAAGACTGAATGCATTGTCACCATTAGGTTGAGATTTCACGATGATTTCACCCCTAAGGCCTAACCCTAGAGAATGAACCATGGCATGTGGGTGAATACTTTGTGTGAATCAACCAGGTTTTGTTGTCCCTTCAAATTCTCAAATTTCTTTCTTTTCAGGAAAATAGTAACATCAGTTAAAGGATGTTCTCCAACATTTTCTGCAACTTGCTTCTATAGTCCCAAGGCAAAAGGGGAATATCAAACACCAGGAGAGAGACAAAAAAGACGTGCAGAGCTGGGAGAGGTACTGCCTTCTAAACCGCCTGTAGAAATAAAGGCAGCACAAACCAAGACCAAAAAACTTCAAGCAGCACAACGCACCCGGCGCTCCACTGGAAAGCCTCTCTTGAAAACAAAGACTCATATCAAGAAAGAAATTAAAACACAATCAAAGAAGGTGGACACCTCTACAAACAAGAAATCATCACCAAGCAAGAAAACAGTCAATAAGTCTCCAAAGAAGTCTCCCAAGAAACGTTCACCAAGCAAGAGGACTCCAAGAAAAAGCCCAAGAAAAGGAGTGAAAAAAGCAGTCAAACTTTACCTTCAGGGGCTAAAGAAAACCTCTAAATCTGTAAGTAAAGGTACTGTCATAAGTCGAAAGAGAACTAACAAAAAGACTGTAACGATACAGCCAGCAGTAGAGATGACGGAGCAAACGCCGCCAAAAAGGGTTGCTAAGAAACTTGACATGAAAGATGAAAGCCAATCCAATGAAGGAGTAGCGACAAGACTAGACGCTCAGGATGAGTTGGGTATAATTGCACCATCACCACAGTCTTCGGCAAAGAAACGGGCAATGAGATCAAAGCAGGAAAGTCTAGATGAAGTAAGACGATCTCCAAGGAAGTCTGTTAAACTTTGTCAGAAGATGGAGCAAGATGATGAATACAAGGATAAAGACAATCGGGACAAAGATGATGAACTTGACTTCCTGCAAGGGTTTAATCCAGATACACCAGATTCTTTAACTCCTCCCGCACCACAAGCAGGTACAAAATCAGTTGTTTCAAATTGTTTTTTGTTTCTCAAAGTTCTAATCATTGTTCACAAAATTATTGTCACTGACATCGTTCACCCTGAAAATATGCCAACGTGTTTGCCATTGTCAGTTATTTCCATCGTTCGATGAACTAAATGATGATTTCTCTAAGGCCTAAGGGTAAGCAGCTCCAAATCAGAGGCTACTGCTTTCAAGGATTTTTGATGCCTTGTTCATTTACCTCAATTTTTTACTAACATAATTTCCTCAACCGTTTGATAATTGACAGCATTTCCCAAGAAAGCACAAGTTACTACCCTAACAGCTGCCATAACGCCTCCATTGAGCCCATCTAATGTGAAACTGATTAGTTCAAGACGACACAGTCCTGCTTCCTCTACTCCCATCCAGCAGAAGAAAATAACCAAGATGAAGAAGTTGATCGATAAAGATGGATTAGAACAACTGACTTTGGTAAGTAATCTTATAATCTTAAGATAATCTTATCTGCCAGGGTGAACTTACTCCAACAATACCAAGAACTAAATCTTATTCCCAAAGCTTAATCATAAGGGGCATCTAAGATATGGTACAACCTTTCATCCTCGCAAGTACCCATTTACTCCTGGGTGATAAGGATTTGAAGTCTTGACTGGGATTTAAAGCCACACCTTGATAGCTCTACCCCCAGACCTCAAGTCCGTTGTCAGCCAGTCATGACTTGATATACAATATATCCCAGGTACCCATTTACTTCTGGGTGATTATAAGGATTCAAAGTCATGACTGGGATTTAAAGCCACACTTTGATAGCTCTACCCCCAGAACTCCAGTCTGTTGTCAGCCAGTCATGACTTGATATATATCCCAGGTACCCATTTACTTCTTGGTGATAAGAAGGATTTGAAGTCTTGACTGGGATTTAAAGCCACACTTTGATAGCTCTACCCCCAGAACTCCAGTCTGTTGTCAGCCAGTCATGACTTGATATATATCCCAGGTACCCATTTACTTCTGGGTGATAAGAAGGATTTGAAGTCTTGACTGGGATTTAAAGCCACACCTTGATAGCTCTACCCCCAGAACTCCAGTCCGTTGTCAGCCAGTCATGACTTGATATATATCCCAGGTACCCATTTACTTCTGGGTGATAAGAAGGATTCAAAGTCAGCCAGAAATGACTCAATGTATTTGATTGTCAAGTATTTTGATCTCTTTCTGTATAGGACTTGGGCCAGAAACACTTTGGAGCAGTAACATGTGGAATGTGTGGCATGGTGTACACGGCAGCGCATCCTGAAGACGAAGCTGTTCATGATAAATTTCATCAGAAATATCTCAACTGTATCAAGTTTCGTGTAAGTCTTGAATCCCAACCAACTCAAACTATTGAAACTCATTGACAAGTGTTACTAGCCTTTGATTCACATTATTAACCCTGCTTGGCATCAATTCAGATGTGCAACTTTTCAGCCAATGCCTCCCTCTTTTTAAAGATAAAATAGTGTCACAAAACTAGAAAACATTGTACAAAGTTTTGTATACAAGTACAATTGACAAAGTATTCTTGATTGCTTTGTTTCAGGGCTGGAAAAATGAGCGTATGCTGCGAGAGTTTCATGATGGTCGGATCATTATGGTGCTTTATGACGACCCAAAGTATCACATCAAAAAGGTTTGTACTATCACTAAAGAAAATGGGTAATCATAGCATCATGCAACATTAGCGGAATGATAGTCGGATCATGATGGTCTTCTGAAAAATGACATGTGCCCACCAGCTGTGGTTTTTGTGGGGGACTTTTTGGAGCTTCATGAGTAATAATTTCCCTTTATATCCTTCTCACAATGAAATCCTGACTAAAGTTTTCATAATTAGCTTCGGGAATTAATGATGTCATGTGATAATTGATTTAGGCTATTCCGTGATTCACATATACTGTAATCTGGGAATACTCAGACTTGCCTCCTATAGAGTGGAATATAAGGACAAACAATGGGGTGGCAGCCTGTCCATTCTTGTTTGCCACAACAAGACTAAGGTCTGGAATTGGGGGCTACACAATAACACCCAAAAAGTGATTTTACAAGACATGTTTTCCAGAGCCTGTTGTCTCTTTGTATGGTTGAATGAAGCGTTTCACTGTATGTGCATGCCTGTGCATGCTTGTCTCTTTGTATGGTTGAACGAAGCGTTTCACTGTATGTGCATGCCTGTGCACGCTTGTCTCTCTTTGTATGGTTGAACGAAGCATTTCACTGTATGTGCATGCCTGTGCACGCTTGTCTCTCTTTGTATGGTTGAACGAAGCGTTTCACTGTATGTGCATGCCTGTGCATGCTTGTCTCTCTTTGTATGGTTGAACGAAGCGTTTCACTGTATGTGCATGCCTGTGCACGCTTGTCTCTCTTTGTATGGTTGAACGAAGCGTTTCACTGTATGTGCATGCCTGTGCACGCTTGTCTCTCTTTGTATGGTTGAACGAAGCATTTCACTGTATGCACACTACACAGTGGAAAGTCTTGGTGGATATAAATGTTACCCGTCCGGCTGCCAGCAAAAAAAAGAAGGATAATCTGAAGTTGTTCCACCCAGAACATCTGACATAAGTCTGCCTTTTAAAATAATTGCAGAATAACATGTCATCCATCGCAAAGTGGTTAAGTGACATTACTTGAAGTATGGCAGAACAGCATTTGTTGTTGTAAAGTCTTGACATGTCCTTGCCAATCATATGACATTATGTTTAGTAAATAAGAATGTGTCCATCTTATTTGATAACAGGTAGAAGAGATACGACAACTTGTAGATCAAGAACTTGGTTTCCTTCAAGGAGACAGTGTAGCCTGCAAGTCTTCATGTAAGGTGTGTACTACTTCTGTCTCTTAGTTAGATTAAACTAATTAAATGTTTGCTTTTCTGTATTTGTAATATTTGTGTTTACTTTTGTTGTTGCTTTTTTAAGGGATAGTCCAATTTTCACACTATTTATCTATGTGTAGTTTTCAAATAAAGAATTATTCTGTAAATGGTTCAATCAAATATTGATTCTAAAAATATTAACAAATTCATAAATTTAAATAATTTTCCTACTTCTGTTTTAAATTATCAATTGATTTGATAGACAATTGAACATTTGTCTATATGTTATAACATTTTGTTTTAAGATTTTGTTCTCATCAGAAGTAATCTATTATGTTGAACAGACTAACTATTTTATTTCTAACTATGTCTGCAGGTTCTTCTGTTTGTTACAGGAGAGAAGAAAGTGGCAGGTTGTTTGATTGCACAGGAGATTAGTAAGGTACGTTTGTATTAGTTTTGTTTGATGTCACAAGCTGAAACAGCACCCTTACTGAAGTTAAAGGAAGATATATCTTTGGCTGCTAGTTGTGCATGACGTGTACGCACAACTTTGTTTTGCTAGAGCATTTGTGTGTTTAAACATTTGTTTTAAATTAAATTCTCAATCTAAATTTTCACTAAGATGCATTGTGTTGCAATAACTATATTAAATTTTTTAATTTAAATGATTTGAAAGAACAATCATTCACACTTTCTAGTTTGAATCACTGATATGTTTTGGAAAATGGTTTTCATGTGAGTTCATTCAGTCACTTTAGATCTATAAATTGTACACAGCTGTACATTACTGCTACATTCATATCCTAAAGTCTGTCCAGCACTGCTGTTTTTAGTTCTCAAAGCTCTCTTCAGTTTTCTGAGCTATTTTCAGTTCTCTAAGAAGTCTAAACTATTTTCAGTTCTCTGAGTTATTTTAAAGTGATTGGGGTTATTTACTTCACAGGGGTATCGTGTGATAGCGGATCAGCCCAAAGAGGCTGCAGCAGTTTCTGATGAGGAACAGAAACGGTTTGAACAGCAGAGAGCTTGGTGTTGTCAAACAGACCCAGAACCTGCTGTATGTGGTATAAGTCGTATCTGGGTCGCTAGTCAGGAACGGCGGAAGCAGATTGCAACAAGGATGCTGGATTGTTTAAGGTACATCTTTATGTGTTCTTGAAAATTTCATGTAACTAGCCCCAAAATAGTCTACAGACTAAACTTCAGATAGTTGTCTGTGCAAATGTACATAAATAATGACTGTTTGTATAAAGTGCACAAGTGAAAACATTTTCATGATTTTGAACTATAGGAGTTGAATGGAACATAATTTTTCCATCTTTCAACAAACAAGAACATATTCTCTCCATTGCACGAATGCAAATCATTCATTGTTTGGTTTACATAAGATCCAAGTAGATCTTTGTCGTTTGATTGGAGAATAAAACTTAAAGAATAACCGTGAGCTATAACTCTCCAATCAACTGACAAGGATCTACTTGGGTGTTATACCACATTTGTTGTTAGAATATCTTGTCAAATCGTGTGTTAGTCAATAAAGCTGTTCTTTATTTTACCTACATTTTGTTTTGAATTACTTCAGGAATTCTTTCACATTTGGAACAACCCTACCAAAGTCAACCATAGCATTTTCTGACCCAACACCTGATGGAAAGATGCTTGCTACATCATACATTGGAAGTCCTCAATTCCTGGTATACAAGTATCATTAAACACTGGCCACTCTTCATCTAGACTCATGTTTATGTAGCTTCACATCGGTAAGTCCATTTAGGCCATGTCAGATAGGGCAAGTTTTCTGCAAACTTTGAGGCAACCAACTGCGCTGCAAACACAAGGAAAACTTTGGCAGCACAAGAGACATTCTTCTAGCTGTAGCTTACTATACCCAGGAAATAATGAGAAAACCGAAATGTGAGTAAATTATTGTCAATGGTCTGGGATTGGTTGTCTATAAATTACCTCCTGTGACATGACATTGACCCTTTAATGACCTTTCATTTATGTATCACCACTAGATGCCAAGACACAATATTGATGAGTTTTTGACTCGGTTTTTAAGTGGAAATCTCAACAACATGGGAAAACATTGGAAAATGAAAATTCAGGACACAACTTTTAATTTGACCTTTTGGTGATTGAAAAAAGGTCAAATCATGCAGCTATTGGTGCTATACAGATATTTTTGTAAAATCTTTGCAGTCACAATGGTCTATGCAACCACATACATTTAGTTGCATTTTGCTATCAACACATCCCTTCATATCACTCCAGTTAGTATCACTGGTACTACTATCGGGGGTCACAAGGCATCTATGTTGCAAAAGTAGTTAGAACATCACATTTTCATCGTTGCAGTCCTTTCTCATTTTATTGAAGTAAGCTACCTTGGAATCTGGCCAGGAGAGATTTGAAATTTATGAAATAATCTGAAGTAGTATGAGGTTCTTAATCATATTTTCCCATTTATATTCGATTCAGTGAATGTCATTAGTCATAAATAGCTCATTCTATGATTCTTATTCTGTAATTAAACAGTAGGATTTTCCTTTGGAGTGTGGGAAGTTTCAAAGGTCTTCAAAAAAGTAAATGTGATGGAAACTTCGAAAAATATATAACACAATTGAAACATAATTTAATAAAACAAATCAATCCAACTCCGCAATATTTTAATGTGAATAGACTAATTGTTGAGTGTTTGGGTTAGGCAAACCCAGTGTTGAAGGCTCAGCAGTTGTTATGTAAGAAGGGTACATAGTGCTGGATTATTATGGACTCAGTTGGTGGGGGGGGGGGGGGAGTTTTTGTTCCAGGTTTTGCTAAATTCAAAGTTATTGTATTTTACTCAAAGTTACCATAATGTAATGTTTCCCTTTTAACCATTAAAAAAAAAAAAAAAAAAGAATGAGGCTAAAATGTAGATAATGGAAACTAAACTTAAATCAATGGCCTGTATGCATGTCTCAATGTGCTTGAACAAGGTGAAATCTGAGTCAAAGAAACACCGCAAACCATCATGGCGCGCTGATTTTGAAGGAATTTTTATGCATTGGGCTATAGACTGTGCAAGTCTCGCGCGTAATCGAACTTCCGGGACCATAGTGGTCCCAACCATATGGAGTTTTACGTGGGCGAGATTTTGTTTCGTCAATTATTTTAGTTTAACGTAGGTTTGACCTAGAAAAGTATAAATGTTGTTGGGAATGTAATACTAAGTGATAACAACATGTGAAAGTAAAACCAATTCAACAATATAACGAAGAAAACCCAAGAATTAAACTTGACCTCAGCTTCCGGTTATTGCAAAAATTAAGAATTTTGCGCTCGCCTCCGATCATAAAACTTACATAAACACTTGTTTTGGATGCGCAATTATAATCGCCAGATGCTGTAATTGCAAAGCAAACCCTTTTCATTGCAGTCTATGGTTGTTGAGGCGTCAGCATCCTCTTTAAACTGCGATACTTGTCCATTTAAGACCCGTTTGACCTTCACGAATCCGCGTAAAGGGGTTTCTAAAAAGTTAACATCAAATAGGCATCCTTGTCCCAGAGTTTTAATTTTTTTTCAATAATATACACACTATTGTGGTTGTTTTTTCAAAAGCTAAAACTTTTCATAAAATTGTAATGATTTATTTTTGTTCTTCAGATTTTGTCATGAGATATAATTTAAAACAAAGATTTAATTTCAGAAATAAACATGTTCTTCGTTTGACGTGTTTTCTCGTTCGGATACGCGCGAGACTTGCACAGTCTATTGACTTTGGAGAAAGCTGCATACAGCATTCATACCTGTAGTGTCACTATAACGCAGGATGTACCTGTATGTCATAGATTGAGGATGCTGCTCACTTTATCATTAGCAACTGAGTATATTGGGCTAGTTCTTGTAAATATTGTATTCTTGTTGATTTGTTTATTGTATGCCAGATTTGACGGAAAATTTATACTTTTATCTGGCATAAAACAAAATAGGGTTGAGATTATTGCTTAAAAATGTAAATGAAAGTGTACAAAAATGTTGATAATTTGTAGTAATAGCAACAATCTTGATATAATGAGTTTTCTAAAATGTGTGGCTTTTTAAAACATTCCATGATGTAAACTGTACCATATATTGGCTTGAGATATGCACCTGTTGAGGCTAATTATTTTAGCTTTATTTGGTAAATGACAAATCCAATTGTAGCAAGACTTGTTCTCGTTCAGCATATAACTCAAGAGTTGTGGGTTTGTCAGCTGCTGTAAAATTCCATTGATGATTGTGTATCTTTAGGACATTCAACAATTTCCTTGAATGTTTCTTAATACACACTTAACTTGAAGGCTGTGATGCCTTTTTGTTTCTTCTGAAAGTAATTTAAAGTTTAGAACAATGTTAGTTCTCCAGTTGGCTGCTATACAACCCCCCCCCCAACACAAAGAAATTATCCTTGTTGTGGCTCAAAATACATGTACAAAATCAAGCTCTGTAGAACAACAATCAACCTTTCTTTGTATGAAGCTCGTTTAGTTTTAGGGTTTGATTGCATATTTTAGATATGACTTGTCATTTTGAAACTTTCTAATATAATCTTTTCATCCATTTTAGGTAGAAGATGCACATTTTAAATTGCTCTGACATAACTACTAATCAATGACATGTATCAACAACAATCAAGGGCCATTTTAACTTGTTGATGTAAAATAAATAAGTTTTTACTAAAAATGGTTTTAAAACTTTGTATCCCTTTAAGTTTGTATGTCATGCAATAATGGTCGATCTCCATGTAGGTAGGGCTGAGCTTGCCATTCTAACCACAACCCCCTACACTTTCAGAAGAAATATCCAAATAACAAATTGAGGTGATAAGATGTTTGCAGTATTGTATTATCAGGATTTCATAGTTCATGAATAATTGGTGAGGTGGAAACATGTAAATCAACCCTTCCATTCATTCTGTTAGCTTCAGAATCAATTTTGGGATCAAGTGAGGGGCCAGGAAATAGTTTCTTGACCGTTAAAATAAATAATCAATGTTTAGCATGGAGAGTGTTTGTCTCGAAAGGTTTGGTACAAGATAAAAATAATGGACCAACTATGCACATGATCAAAATTCACTCTGCTTGGTTTGTGTGCTTGGTAAGGTAAGAATATGCGCCGGGCAAGCATCAGAGAATGTGTTCTCCTTTTTCAGGAGAAATTTAGAATTGCAACACTTTTTTGTATACCTTTTATTATAATTATCTCCTTTTATTGGAAAATGAAAGCCACTCAAAAGTGAAACACAGGCTTGAGTTTCTGTTTAATGTTTCCTTACAAAGCATAGAAACTGTAGCTGTACTACCCAGCAGACATACTGGCTTGGTTTGTTTTATTTGTTCACACAGTAACCGGAAACTCTGACAAAAGGAGGAAGGGCCCATTTCAATGTTGTACATAAATAGTGGGACTTTGTGGGCTGGATTGTCTTCTATGTTACAACAGGAAAAGAAACCAACTATCACAGGAAACGACAAGGCAACATTTGTTTTTATAGCTTGGCTATAGCTTGGCTTTTCAAAGTAAATTTGAAATAACTTTTGTGCTTGGCAGAGCAGTTGGAAGCTGTTACACATTATGACATTCAAGCTACTTATATCTGTATCTGCTTAAAGTTTGCTTTCGCTGCTTACAGACCAAAACTGCTTCATCATTCAACAAGGTCACATGATTATTGCAGATTTAAGGCTATTTAAAAACAAAAATGTTTTCCACATAAATCTATTCTAGGTTTTTTATAACCACAGAGTTATGGTAAAAATGCTTGTTTTTAGTGTGATTGTTTGTTTGGTTTTGTCTGCAAGGACATCTGCAGGGATTTCTACAGCTTATAAAAGTAAGTACTGCATGAAGAAAACTGCCACAATGTGAATAGACAATAGACCTTTATTATATTTTTTTTGAAGATGGCACCTCGAGCAGTGGCGTTACTAGACGTTATTTATTTTTGTATTTTCTTATTGCTATATTTCGATTGTGTTATTTTTTTATTTAATTTTATGTTTTATTTTTGGGGTGGGGAAGGGGGAGCTGGTGGGTGTGTGGGAATGTTCAATTTGGGGTCTATATACATGTACTTTACCATAAAAAACTAATTGCACAGGTGCAAGACAGGCTCACATAACTGAATCCATTTAATCATGTTAGGTCTTAAAGGCCATGTTGGAATTGGTGGGTTAGGGTTAGGGCTGGAAGATCTCGTCAGCATGAGGTAAAGTATATATAGGACGTTCATCGCAATGGTTAACAACACTCATAGCCATAGCTGTACCCACCAATTTGAGTAGTCTTAAACGGATTTGTTCATCAAGCCTCAATATAAATTTACTGAATTGTCCTTCAAGCCTTGATTTGAATTTACTGAATATTGTCTTTCAGGTAGACTAGAATTTACTGAATTGTCCTTAAGCCACGATTTCAGGTTGATCAGCAATTTGCTGCTGAATTGTCCTACAAACCTTGATTAGAATTTACTCAATAGCCTTCAAGCCTCAATATGAATTTACTGAATTGTCCTTCAAGCCTCGATTTGAATTTACTGAATTGTCCTTCAAGCCTCGATTTGAATTTACTTAATTGTCCTTCAATCCTCGACTAAATTTACTTAATTGCCCTTCAATTGCCTCGATTTGAATTTACTGAATTGTCCTTCAAGCCTTGACTGACTTTACTGAATTGTCCTTCGAGCCTCGGTTTGAATTTACTGAATTGTCCTTCAAGCCTCGATTTGAATTTACTGAATATTGTCTTTCAGGCCTAGACTAGAATTTACTGAATTGTCCTTCAAGCCTCGATTTGAATTTACTGAATTGTCTTTAAGCCTCGATTTGAATTTACTGAATTGTCCTTCAAGCCTCGACTGACTTTACTGAATAATTGTCCAAGCTTCGGTTTGAATTTAGTGAATTGTCCTTCAAGCCTCGATTTGAATTTACTGAATATTGTCTTTTATGCCTAGACTAGAATTTACTGAATTGTCCTTCAAGCCTCAATTTCAGGTTGATCAGCAATTTGCTGCTGAATTGTCCTTCAAGCCTCGGTTTCAGGTTGATCTAAAAAAAATGAAAAAGTCATGACTGCATAATCTGGTCACTAGTTGATGAACGGTGGCGCCCTTTATTTTCACCGCACTAAACATGAAAATCCTCATGCCACGACACACATGCACAGTACGTGCCTTGGATGGCGGTCGAAGCCAAAAGTGCGTACGACGACTGCACGTCGAGTTATGTTTACTTTTTACAAGGTTAAGGTAGGTCAGTGTATGTAGGAAGTAGCCCACCTTGTTGGGGGTGTTATGGCTCTCTTTTATGTCAAAAAACCCGCTAAGTTTTCAAAGTACTTTCTTTGACATTGCCACTTATATTGTTTGCATGCTTCTTCATTGTAAATGGCGCCCTCTTGCTGTTGTTATTAAACAGTGCATTGGCTGACTTCACCTTACTTCTACTACTTCTAGAAACTATAACAGGGAAAGTCTCCTAGAAGTAACTTGACCTTATTTCTTACATTTGTGGAATGTTACTATGATATAATGGGGGCTACCAACAAACAATAAATTCGTCCAGCTATGAAGTTTCGACATGGACTAATAAAAAAAAGAGAGTAGAATTCGCATTCGAATCGATTTAATAAGTCCATAGACGATAGAGCAAGGACAGATATTAAGTCGGAACTGGAGACGGTCGGAGACCGGAGGGTTACGAGACGATGAGCACAAGATTCGACCATAAGTGCAATTTCGACCAATGTTGACAGACTAGTCACCAGATTTGCAAAATTTTTACAACTTTTGAAAATCAGGACACAAATTCTAAGTACACGGATTTGATCATCAATGTCTAATGAATCCATTCATAACACTCAAAACATCATTGAGAAAATATTTTGAAGAAAAAAACTTACCGGAGACTGATCGCGAAGCTCGTGAAGCGTAGACAGAATTCTCAGAATTTGTGTCATGATTTTCAAATTTGGTAAAAATTGGGCAAATCTGGTGACAAGTCTGTCAACATTGGTCGAAATTGCACTTATGGTCGCATCTTGTGCTCATCGTCTCGTAACCCTCCGGTCTCCGACCGTCGATGGAGGGTTACGATTATCGCAACTACTAGGAACTGAACTGAGCATCTGTCGGAGGAGTAGACCCAGAAACTGGGGCGCTAGCGCTGTACTTGTTTTTTCGAAATTTTCGACATATGCTGTCGTAATTAGCGTCCCCGGGCAACAAATTATCGTAGGTATGATTGGGAAACCTTTATTTTATATGATTTTCCCCACACCAAGCCACAAAAAATGCGACAAAAGACACAACACAATAGCTTAAAACACACAACACAATAGCTTAAAACTGCCTACTGAATAATGTCTAAGATGCAACATCAGGCATTTAATTGTACTCACGATCATGTTTTGTGCTCCAAATAGATGATTTTTTAAGTCAACAATCGGAGAAACGATCCAGCACACGGTCAATAGCTCGCATTTATCAGGTCAACTCTAAACATTTTACCTCTGCCCCCTGCCGCCTCACCGCGTCATCGACGCGATGCATTCTGGGTAGTGGATTAAATCAACGACTGTTTAAAAAAGCAACAATTGAGGTGACCAGGGGCCCAATTTCATAGATATTTTGTGTAATTGATTCCTATAAAACCATTCTTTAACACAACATGCCCCGGTGCTTATTTACATCCATAATGCATCAGCAGCAAACATGTGATGTGACCTACAACACGCCCCAGTGCTTATTTACATCCATAATGCATCAGCAGCAAACATGTGATGTGACCTACACACCGGGCCGATGACGCAACAGCAGGGCGCTGGGCGCTGCTAAAGTACGACTGAAGATGTCAAAATTTGCAACATCAGGCATTTAATTGTAGATAACCGGCCGGGCTATTTTTCAAAATGGTTGCCAGATTTTTTCTGTGTGCTTTTTTGGTGCGCTTAAAGGTATTATACAGGATTGGCAGAGCTGACAAAATAATCACAGACAGTGTTCATGTTTTGTGTAATCAACCACATACATGAAATAACAAACCTGTGAAAATTTGAGCTCAATTGGTCATCGAGGTCACGAGAAAATAGTGAAAAGAGACCTTAAATGTGTTTTCTGTTTTTCAAACATCGAGTTTATTAATATTATCGCGCGCAATAAAAACTATTGTTTTACTCATTTCTCAGAAACGATAGCATTTTAGGCAGAAATATTTTAAGGAACCCTTTCTACCATTACTTACTTTAAATCATGTAAGTTATGTGTGAATCTGTGAACATTTGTGTTTTTCGATCTTACCAATGGTGTACAGGGCCTAAAAATATTAATTTTTTTGTCAGAAATCGTTAAAACGTATCATTTTTTTCGTAAAAAGGAAGCGGGCGGGGACGCTAAACATTATTATTTTTTTATTTGGCCTAAAGTAATCATTTTTCAATTTCCTTGGAATTACTTCTCTCAATATTTACTGAGCGTGGCCATTTTGGTTTGATCCCAATCATGCCAGATTGGGATCGTTCATTAATGAGTAACATTTCAAATTCTAATATCTTCCCCATTGTGATTTTTGTAGACTATTTGGACTGCAGTTTTGAATCTGAATGTCCATTGCTGATCCAAGATGAACAGGATGAATTTGACTGGGAGAGAGGTCATCTTAGGGTCAGGGAGCCAGGTGATTTTGCACCATCTGCTGATGCAACATTTGGCAACCAGTCTGGTAGGTGAACTGTAGTATAAGTTAAACTATTTTCGTAGCCGAATTTGGTCAATTATTGATTTAGAAATTGCCTTGGTAAATAAATTTAAAGCGACATAGTACACTATGTGAACAATCTGTGCAAGCAGTCTATTGGAAGCAATGAACCAATGACTTTAGATGAGTCAAGTTTAAATAAGCTAAAGACCAATGAAATTACCTCCCACCAACCCCTTCCATTTTAAACATCATGTATCTATTAGTACATTACCTTAATGCAGGATTTTTACACTTTTCTTGTATTGTAAAAAAAAATAATTGCGGCAAAAAAACACTCCGCAGAAAAGGCGTCCAGAAGCATAAGTGCCTGTAACTGATGGTGGCAGCAAACATATTGCTATACGTGCAATGTACACACAGTAATGGCGACATTCCGCTTCTTTCACGATAACTTATTGGTGTTTTACATACTGAATACCGTGGTTTGAAAGGATTTTACAAAGAGTTTTAGGTACAGAATTTATTTGTTAGTTACAGAGGCATTCGCTTTCAATCACTTTTGTAAATTTCATCAACGTAATAAACATTTACTTCATGTACTTCAAACAATGTTTTTTAATATTTGTTGATCTGTCTTATTTCCAACCTCAAAGCTTCAATTTGAGAAAAACAAAACAACTGTGAATATCATTCAAAAGATAATATCGTCGGCTCAGAACTGTAAGGTCATTAACGGTAATTTTGAATTTGTAACGATCAAAAGGTAATTAAATGAAAAATGCGTTTAATTTGAAAAAACAAAAATCAAAATCAAACAAATGAATGTTTTACTTAGAAAATTAATACGTCTTTTTTCCAAACAAATACTTTGAAGTCCACTCTTGATCAATACACTCCATTTACCAAGAGCTCCAAAATATGCAAAAGCAATTTCATGAAACCCATACAAATTGCACTAATGACCTTATAAGTTATAGTCCTATTAGCAGAGGATATCATTCTGTACAAAATAAGCCAGACTAGTAACGCCAGAAAATAATCACGTCAAAAGTTATCTGAAGATTTCTTTTTAGGTACAGCCAAAAATCTTGTGAATTTGGCGTGGTGAGGTGAGGTGAGGAGGATCAGAGCGTACATGTATTTCCTTCTTCCCCATGATCAAAATTTATAACAGTTTTTCAAAACACCATGAAACTTATGTAAGCTTCACTCAAGGATTTCATTCTTTGAATGTAAGTTGTTGTGTAGTAAATTTCACATGAAAATTAGGAAAATTATTGTTATTTTGTGCTGCTAAAAGTCGGTTGGGATGACCTTTACTCCCATGCTATGTATGTGTAAATTTAGCACAACACAACGTGACGCAGTAAACAGTTCTTTAGTTGTCTCACCTGTCCAGCTACGTCATCTTGAAAGCCTCTCAGAAAGTGTTTCCGACGACTTTTGTTTCATTTTCTGCTGCGCGCATACAATTTTGTTTGAGGGTACATCAAAATGATGACACCACTACATTTTAGTAATTTGTACTAATAAATATGTAATGTTTAAAATGGTGGAATTTTCTTTTGCCATTTTGTCTTTGTCTTATTGACCAGAATGCTGGTTATCAAAACTGAGCAATCTGCATTTGACTTGTGATAAATGTTGATTTAATTTCTTCTTCTTTTACACAGGTTGGTATTTATATACACCATCTCCGGGCCAATTGGGGTCATCAGCTAGACTTGTGTCAGTCTCTTTACCTGTGCCCATAAACACAACTGTTCATGTTGATTTTGCATATCACATGTATGATGAGCAATACGAGGACAAGCTTGGTTCTTTGAAAGTCTATGTCTGTTCAGAGTTATTATGGTCTCGGTCTGGTAACAAGGGACCATTGTGGGTCAGAAAACAACTCAACACAACATGTCCAAAGGCTTCATTGCAGGTACATGTAAATTAAAAACAAATGTGTTTTGCAACCTATGCCTGCCATCCTTACATAAAATTATACTGTTGGGTTATTCATCGTAAATTGCGTAAAACCTTTTGAACTGCCCAACCCCTGAAATCGCCTACAATTAATTTTTCATTTATAATTTACAATTCTACATAAACAATAGTTGTGAATTTAACCAGTTTGCTTCAGAGGGCACAAAACACACAAAACTCTTATGTAACTCTTGTCAACAAGCATTGTTTCGTGAGACACTGTGGGGGATTGCGCATACACAGGCAACTGTTTCACAGAATCACTGTGGTCATGGTTAGGTGGCCATGGTCAAAAGCCACTGCAAACAATGAACTGATTAACTCTATGGATGGATTTGTGTATAATAGCTTTGTCAAAGACTTGTTCCTTTCACATACCTGCCATAATTTTGCAAAGAGGTATTATACTGTAATATACTGCATGGTCATGAGGCCTTTCATCTCTCTCAGGAACGCCATCAGTTCAATAAGCCTTTGGTCACTGATCAGCCATTAGTAGAGTCTCAACATTCTGAACAGCTTACTTAGTAAAATTGTTTGAGGCATTGTTACTCTAATGTGTCTCAACCATCAACCACACTGAGTACTTTTCAAAAGCAACACTTAAAAAAAAGAAAGATTTTCATCGCATTATTTTTACTGTTAACATAACTCAATTCTAGCTTTACCCAAAACTAGTAGCACTAGGCTAGTAAGCTGCTTCTAACATCAAACCCTGATGTATGAATGAAAACAATTGGCACTGACCCACATGTTTCAGAGCATAGACCCATTTCATTGTTTCTTAAACTAGTGCATGTTCGTATTGTCTGTATGTTTTATTCATAAAACCTGGGACAGTTCATACATTTTGATTATTCAAGAGTAATTTACGTAATGGCCTGAGGGAATTCAGGCAAAAGAGGGCAATATCAGTTGAGTGTGAAAATTTCACGGTCTAATTTAAGTTGGTAATTTCAACATGGATAGAAATTCAATGCAGAGCTGAGGCAAGCAGAGGCTTAACTGTCAGATTTGTTCTCAACTTTTAAAAGTTTTGGGATGCTTTGAATGGAAAAGTATTCTTGAATAAGAACAAAAGGGTTGTGATGAGGTCTTCAAGGGTCGCTAAAACCTTGGAGGGTCGTGGCCGTGCGATAAGGAGCCTCAACTTGGGCTTGGTTCTGTATCGCACGGCCATGACGCTGCCTGTTTTAAATGACCGTTTAAGACCTCGTCACCACTGTTTTTATTCCCATATTCATGTACTGTTTAAAATAAAGTGACAACATTGATGTTTGGTTAATCACAGGTTGTATTTGAAGGTACACTTGGTGGACATCACAGTGACATTGGTATTGATGATATATCAATTGGATTTGACCAGGAAGTACAAGAAGGTAAAGACTTATATTCAGGGAGGTTTCCACCATCATTGGGTGCGTTCGATTAGCTTCCCCCGGGTCGACACCAGTGTGCTCATCCGGGTGAGCCCCTACATGAGACTAATTGATTATATTCAGAGAGGTTGCCACCATCATTGGGTGTGTTCGATTAGCTTCTCCCAGGTCAACCCTGGTGTGCTCATCGAACGCCAACTTCCCCCTGCATTCACACCGATGCATACTGGGACAGCTGACTGGAACTACTTTCTTTGTGTGCATTACATCTGAAACTTTGTGTGGATTCTTGAAAACATAATAAAATAATTATTTTCAAGGTAAACTGCAACGTTAAATACAAAAAGCCCACGTTGATACAAAAGTATGCGTCTTTGAATAAAAAAACCCTTAATGCTCACAAAGTCGCTGTTTTCAGGGTGAAAATGTGTGTCAAACTTCCTGAAAGTGTCCTTTTAAATTACAAATAAAATAGTAGCCATTGAGAAAGTCGTGAGGCCTATGTACCCGGGTTAGCCCCAAGTAACCAGCTCCAAAAGCAGGTTACTCGGGTCTGACCCGGGTGAAACTCAACAATGACTTTGACGTCAAACTACTCGACACACTGGGGTCAGGTCTGAATCGACCCAACCCGGGGAAACTAATAGAACGCATTGAACGTACCCTGTTTTCTTGACTGCTTCATGAATTCTAAATTCTTAATCTAATAAGATTTAGAAATGGGTCAGACTTTTGCTATGGAATCTTAAAATGTACAATTTTTATCTAGGCATGTGTAATTTGTCAAAATACTATTTAGTTATTGAGTATAGTCTAGCACCATGCCTATATTATTTCTATTTATCATTGTGATTTATTTGTTGTCCTTCATACAGCTATACCTACAGAGTCGTACTTTAACATAAGTAACTCGACATCTAAATCTGCCATGGTGAGACCTACTTGTACAACAAATGAATCTAAAGGTAACCCTAAACAGTTCCTACCTCTAGGAAATGACCTTCATAATAATGACTGGCTTTCTCATGAACTATCTCCGACAAATATCTGATGCTTTGTAATGAAGAGTGCAAGTCATATATTTTGTTACACATTTCTCATTCATCATTCATTTTGTGTTTTGGTTATGTTGTGGCTATTTGATTCAACAGTGTCCTCTTTTTGAAATAATAACAATAATAATAATAAACAGTTCTTATAAAGCGCATATTACAATGAAGTCTCTACGCGCTTGAGTGGGTAAACAGGTGTGTTTTAAGTTGCAACTTAAATTGTTCCAGGGTGGGGCAGTTTTTGATGTGGTGTGGCAGATTGTTCCATAGTTCAGGTGCAGTGAATTGGAAGGCACGTTGCCCATATGATTTGGTGAGAACTGGATGCGGAGTGAGAAGATCTTTGTTGCTGGAGCGAAGAGTCCTTGATGGATGATATTTGCTGATTAATTCTTGGAGGTAAACCGGGGCCATTTCATGTGTGCATTTGTAGATCAAAACCAATATTTTAAAAGTTATCCGGGAAATACCAAGTGTTGCAAGATTTACATTTATGTATATTTAACACTGTGTTTTGTTCCTGCATATAAATGTTAATAATTTATCATTGTGTTTTGTTAATGAATATCATGTGATCTGTTATCATGTGATCATTCTGATTATTTAAAATTGTGATTTCTCATTGCATATCTGAATTTTGTCATTTTCATGTTCTGCAATGTTGCATGCTTTCACCTGTCAAGAAATTTTATCTTGTATACCACTCTTTAACAATTTGTTGAAAGTTACTGTACATGTAACTGTTTAGTATAGCAGGACGGAGGGCAACATGTCATTCTATGATAATTTATTAAATGCTTTCTTTTGTTCCTTGACAGTTTCGTACAAACCCCCATGTGTAACATTTTCTGTTTCCCAAAACATTAATTGAAGTTGTGTTACATAATCAGTGATGATGGTTTGTGATAACGCTGTTATTAATTGCAATATAATACTTGTATTCTTATTTGTAACATTTGTTAATATGTATTTGCTAATAAATGTTATTTTTGAAGCATATATCCTGGGTACAGCGCACTCAGTTAAGCACATTTGCCCACACCATTGTCATACATGTACGAACCCTAAACCAAATGGGCAGGCAGTTTAAAACCTGTGGGCTGCAGGCTCAGAACAGTCAGTGCTATTGTTATTTTTTGAAACAATGATTAACTTTTGAATTTTTGTGATTTTGAATGAATGATTAACAATGATTAAATGGAATATATTTCTAATAATTTTGACAATTTACTTTGTATTTACAGTGTGGATGATGGTTGCAGTTGTTTCAATTGCTGTGGTTGGTTGTTTGGTATTGTTTCTAATGCTAGCTGTTGTCCACATATGTAAGCTGAGGTAGGTACAATGAATAAGAACGTTATATTTACCTGGTATGCTAATGATTGATTGTGATCTCTCTTGAAATTGCATTTGTTACTTTTTCAGTTTGTGTATTGTTTGTCTATTTTGCCATTATGTATCATTGACATGTACTCTTTCTACATCTTATATTGTTGTTTTTTTGCAGTGTTATGTATTTTAAATTCCTATCATCATGTTTGCTTGCATTTACTATTAACTGTTTTTGATGTTATCATCTACTATTATATCATTGGTATTTAGTGTTATAAGTAAGTAAAGAGAAAAAAAAGGAGAAATTTTACTTTGATAGTTGCTGTGTGTTTTGCATATATCACCCTTTATATTGAAGTAAAGATATGGTGGTCCCAATTTATGTTCTAATTATTTCTTATTATGTAATTATTGTGAGTAGTTGAGTTACTTTAGGCATTTGTTTAGATGATTGATCCTAAGTGTATCTTAGATGCAAGATTTAAGCAAAGGATTTGTGGCTATATGGTTTTCTCACTATTATCATGTTTATTTATTCTCTGTAGGAAACAATCTTCAGAAGTCCTGAGAAGCCACCCGTCATCAGATCTGGCATCTAAACAAACCCCCCGTAAGCTCTCTGACTCTTATACTGCTTATCAAAATGAAGATAAACAAGATTTAAAAGACCGTGAGTATTGTGATTTGAATGCAGAGAGAGGACCATCAAAACCTAATAGTCCAGTAAGATATAGTTCTATGTATCTACAGCCAAAGGAAGCATTACCTAAAAGAAGACAAGACCAATATATGAGAACTCACAAACTGTCTTGGAGTAATGATGCTGAGGATGTAGATGTGTATGAAGCTATTGATTGTTAAAACTGAGACAGCCAATTGCTGTATTTTTGACTCACGGCTCACTTCCTTGTACCCTAGTGTCGCATTAATGGTGTGATTGAGAGTCGGCTTTTCACTGGCCATAATCTAGCCAATTCAAACTGTAGTTTGCCATTACATTTTTCTTCAACATGATCTTAATCTACGCAATGACTGGTGTGCCCTTATTATGCCAATTACAATTCTTATAAGAAAATCTGATGTGGAGGTGAAAGCAAATGCATTGCCTGCATGTAAACTAGCCTTGTCCAAGGTGGTTTGCAGAAAATCACGAAAAATGTTTGGCGGTGCATGACTAAATTCGCTTCCAGTGGTTGTAGAGCATGGTCGGGCCACACCGTCGGGCTCACCGTCGGACCACGCTGTCGGACCACGCTGTCGGGCCACGCTGTCGGGCCACGCCATTCGAGAACTGTAATGTACGGTGCACACATGTGTGCACTGAGTTTGTACAATTGCCTTGTACCTACTGAGTTTACTTATTCTGAATAGTCTAAAGGTGGAATCTGATTGAGCATGACATCACATACTCGCAGTCTAAAAAAACCCAATCTGATTTCCGAAAAGTGGTGGGGAAGTTGACATACTGTTGTTGAAGAAATCACTGTAGTGCTTTCCACTGTTTTGGTAAGGATGTCGATTCCCAGGTTGTAGGCTGCAGTGTAAAATTGTTACGTTTCAAATTATTCTACTATGTAGTCGAAACAACATACAATTGAGTTGACCCCAAACATTTCAACATGAGCTGAAATGTCATAATTTCATAATGATAGTCTATGATTGGGCAATGTGTCAAAGAATCCGCCCAAGTGAAGAGTATCAATATTTAAGTATCCGATTCCTTCCAGTGCAAATGACTTAAGACACATTTTTCAGATACAAATATGTACAACAGTTTTTTTTTAGTTGACATTTAAATTACAATTTGACGGATACAAATATATATCAAAAATAAATATGTAAAATGACTATGTTACAAATAGGCAAAAGAAAATATAATGAATATAATGTATCTGTGAATCCGAAGCTATTCAATAAAAAAAGAGCTACCACTCAGAAGTGGACATGCTTGCAGAATTAAGAAACTTAGCCAAGGCTATTGTAAATAGAACTCTTTTTGTAAACATTGATTTAGACATCATAAACAATTGTAAAGTAAAACATTTTATTCTGGTCACCGTAATTTCAAAGGTCCGGATTGTAAATAGTGGAGGGGGGGGGGGGGGTGGAGTTAGATAACAATGGAAGAGATCAAAACCCAGTTCAAGATTAGAAAACAATCTGTGGTAATAGTCTTAATACTAATGGACCATTCTTAAAAACAGAGGGCGCAATATAGATTTATTAGGTTTAATCAAAGTAATGAAACAAACACTTTATGCTTTAAAACATTTTCAGATTTTGTATTAACCAATGCTCCTTTTCCAAAAGTACAGGGCGCTATTTATATATTTTGATTTAGTGTATGAGTGTGTGTTAAATAATTGTAAATGGAAGTGCACCTTGTGGAAGAATCTAATTTTGTTCAGTCACAGTAACTTCTGAATATAAGACTAATTAGGATCTCATTATATGTTGGTCATTATGTTGGTTTGTGTTTGTTCCGAAATACTCTTGACTGGAGCAAGGGACCAGACATTCGAATATAACTCCCCAATGGCTGTTTAGAACTACATAGGCCTAATATTCCTTTACAGGAGAAACATCATCTAATCACTGGCAATCATAAACTTATCAATATGACGTCGGTTAATTGTTGAAATTATCATCCGAAGTGGATTAAATGGTCTGTTATTGAATCGCTATCATTGCTATCACTTGGGCTTACTTTAAAGGCATTATTTGTTTTGCTTTCAAGGTCCCCCTTTTTAAATCACTATGCCAATACACTTGTTTAAATTCGCAGATCGTGTCGTGTTTATCATTAATCATTTTCTCAGTTAGTGGAGTCTTTTTCAAGGTCGATATATTTGTGGGGTTTCCAACCTGTAACATCAAGTTCTATTTGGAGTCTAGTTAGTATAGTCGGATTATTACCGTTCATATCACTTTAAAGCTACGTTTGATAACAACAGAAAGAAGTGACTAGACGTTAGGCCGCCATCAGTAAGTCAATTATCTTTTTATAAAAGAAAGAACAAAGTTTAAATGATTAGTGATCAATAGTTGTTTATTTAATTGTTAACGATATCAGGACTGGCCTGTATTTATTTTTGTTTGACTTACGGTAATTGGGGGGGGGGGGGGGCTAAATGCCCCCTCCGTATTTCCCAAAGTTCAGTCGCTAAAAATGTTCATTTTACGAAGTTCTGCAATGATGACGTAAACCAATTTTTAAAAAATAATCCATTGAAGGGAACGTTAGATTTGTGCCTATCTTGACAACAAAAAATCATGTTTCCCCATCCAACTTCACATGTTTTGTTCAAATGCGATAAAACTTTCAAACTTGTTTTGTTTTTTACGGTCAATGAAATGACATTATATTTCATTGCTATTTATTTAATTATTCACTATTATTATTTTTTGTTTTACAATGTGACCCTTTATAAACCCCGGGGAAAGTAATACAATTTGACCCTTTATAAACCCCGGGGAAAGTAATACAATTTAGTGGAGATCGGACGCCGCGTATTACGGGCAAAATTATGGTAAAGGGGGGGGGGGGGGGGTCGTAAGTGTATTAGTCTCTATCGATCATTTAAAATCTAATGAGTCATGCCTGTAACATTTGTAAATTATACCTTGTTTATGGTCTTCTATGTAAAGCTTAAAACGGGAGAGCAATAGAGCATCACCTTGATCAATCCAATCACCGCGATTACCATGAATGAAACCGCCTTGTTGTGGGTTACTCGTCAACTTTGGGGTAATTTCTTAACTGATTTTTAGTTAATTTGTTTCTACGAATGAGTAAGGCTTTCAGTAAAACTACTAGTGTATTGGAGATTCATAGATTTCTGTCAGTGGACTTGGTTAGTCCATTTACCTCTAGCTTGTAATCTGACAGCTCAACACCCTTTTTTAATGAACAAGAACAATTTATGTTTAAACTTTAAAATGTTTTAACTTAAAAGTGTTTGGAAGTTTGGGCATGCAGGAGAGAATTAACAACTACTTAAGTGCAGTAGGCCTACTTACTTTGAATTAAAACAAAAAAACAAACACTCGATTTCTTTGCACTCTTTTCAAACCACCAAGTGGTTTGGATTCACCTCGTGATAAATACAATACGATTGTTAAAAATCGCGGACTTTTAATGCGAAACATTATTTTTGTCAATTGAATTTTTTTTTTTTTTTTAAGTACCACCACAACTGAGTGTAATTAAACTTACCATAAAGTACAAATTCATAATGTAACAAAAATATAGAACCGTTATACGCTTTGTCTCGAAACTATTTGCACAAGTTATCAAATGATGATTTGAGGACTCAACGTATTATTCCAAAAACTGTGCATGACGAGAAATCCCTGTATGTCTGAAAACTAAATAATTGAAACGGACGTATATTATTGTCCTCAATTAACCATTGATCCCTTTAAGTGATTTGTACTTGGGAGGAGATGTTGGGTCACAAAGTACGTGGCTCTTGACAATAGATAAGAATGATTGGACAGGTTAACTGTTGCTATGAGTAAATACAACAATTGCGTGTCAGGCACTGATCTGTAAATACATTCTTATCTCTTATTAGTGTGTAACTCAAGGGTTTGTACAGCGAGCTGTGGTCGGGGTCACTTGTACTTTTCTATTTAAGTTCAGTGACATTTGTTTTCATCCAGGAAGTGTCCCCAACTGCGTTACTTTGTTCAACGGTTGTAGGAGTCGTAGATTAGAAACACTCTTTATAATCAAACAGATTAACAAAGTGCATAAAGCATGTGATTATAACATCAGGAATTAAAAGTGCATTCACAGCTTTGTTGTCAAGATGTAAAATGGGATGAAAAATGTACAAATCAAGAAAAAACAAATCCCTACTGGTCCAACATTAATAGTTTATTTCATTTTTAAGTCAAAACATTTATTTATTTCTATTTTCAATGGCATATTGAAAATAAAATCTATAGGCCTATAATTTGAAATCAATCTTCGATTGAACGGCCCGATCGTGATCCCTTGACTTTTAGCAATATTCGCTTTGAGAGTTTTTTATAAAAAGAAGGGGCCTAGGTCACATTGCATCTTTATGTAAAGGACAATTATTTTTTTCTTCCCCGGTGGTTGCTCTCATCCTTTTTTTCCCATGACAAACTTGCCCCCTTTTCGTTCACGTAGAATAGTTCTAATTGAGATAGATATCGCAATTTAGATTTAATTTAATTTAACCTTCATATCGTAGAAAGAAGAGCTGTATAGGTCATTGGTGCTTGTAATAAACGGTACTTAAATATAGATTTCTTGTCTCATTCTCAACTTGTCTTATTTAAAATGATAGCCATAAAGGGAATGGTCATCTAATGTTCAGTGTTTGGGCCCCAAATCAACGCACCCACGGTTGAAATTGAATGGCTAGACTGAATCTAATGACCAAATACAGCCACAAGTTGTGCCGAATCTATACGCCAGATATTCCGCTCCATTTCATTCTCCATTCCGCCTTCCGTTGATTCTTGCTGTCAATCGTACCCACAAATCCCTCTTCAGTTACGGCCGTGTTGTCAACGTGTACAAAAAGACTGAATGAACACGTTCACGATCGCCAACTTAGTTGTAGTTACATGTGAACTAGCTCTGACAATGTAGCGGTGTGGCCCACAAAGTTTGACGGCTCAAAAGTATTTGGCGACAGGTAAGGAAAATTGCCCGTAACCGCCCTGGGGCATTCAGCTCGTATTCTCAGGCAGCCAATCATGCGAGCAACGCCATCAAAACCTTCCAACATGAACATTGTTCTGTGAAATATATGGGAGAATTGATCTTTTGTTCCTTGGCTAGATTCTGAAAAATTTACTTCAAAGTGTTTGCTTTCTTTGTTAAACGATGAAACAGTTTTGCTGATTTGAAACAAAGCCATCACGCGAGCGATTGTAGTGGGGTTTTTGATAGATGCACTTGCACTTTTTCTTTCATAGTTGGGCTTAAAGCGAAGCTTGCCTTGAAATATTGCGCGTGTTTAGGGTCATGCTTTTACAGAGTTGAACTCTTTGTACCACATAAAGCTTGCACTATTGCTAGCTGTATCGCCCAGGGTCTCAGTCTTACGAGTTGATACATCTAAATCAAATATCCTTATATCAAATATCAAATGAAATTTCTTTAAAGCATGCTTCCCGTTTCTTCTTGAATGATTTATTTATTATTTTGGAAAGACAAAAGGAACATGCAACACTTTTGAGGTTCTTACTTTTAAACTAAGAGCAACTTGTTTGTCTTTTTTAATCAATGTTATTTTTAAAAAAACCGAATCGAGTTGAATGTTTCAGCTTCGGAGGTGTTGTGTTAAACAACACTCATAATATCAACTCAATGTAGAAATTATGAAGTGAAAAAAACAAAAATATCTAGTTACAAAATAAAAATAGTTTTAACTTTCTCATTACTTTTACAATTTTTCCAGTAGAAAGTACAGCCTATATGACTCGAACCGTGCGTTGCATCACTCGGGAATTTTAATACGATGTATTGGAAACGTGTCTATTAGAAGCTGATTCAATCTTTGAATCGTACTCCAACTGATTTTGTGCAAAACAGGTAATGTAGCTTCAAAAGTTGTTACACGTACATTGAAATCAGGTTTTAACAGATTGAAAAATGATTACCCGCCCCCCCCCCCCCAAACAAGCAACAAACAAACAAAAACAAAACAGACCCAACACTTTGGAAAAGATCATTTACAACTCATGCTTGTACACTGAAGTCGCGTACAGTTTTCATACATCAATTTAAATTATAGATGATTCTGTGTTGAGCTTGGCACCTTAGCAAGGCAATGGGAGACTGTGGAACGCTAGGTGGCAGCATACTTACCATGTAAACTTATAATATGCTAACGTATAGTTCTGAGCATGCGCACTTCTCCAAGTCATCTCAAAGAAAATTGTACCTTTGCCTGTATTAAGCATTCATGTATAGGAATATTGTCGTAATTCTGACCCATGTACTGTAATTTGGATGTTTTTGTTCTCTTCAGTCTCAACATTTTTGTTTCCGTTGGTGACAATGTTTGTTTTCAGTGATTGATGTATATTTCATTGTATTGTTTGAGACTCCAGACGAGTAAAGTGCAAGAAAAGTTGTCGTCTTGTAATCTAATGATATTCAGTAGCATGAAAATATGTTAAGATTATTTTAATTGACATTTTATAGTAAAACCATAATGGGGACTTCGTGATGACATCACAGGCACGTACCTGGGACTGTTGCTTAATATCGGGCATTGGCCCTTACCAAGAACTATTACTGAAAAGTGTGTTGGGAATGTACCTTGTGTTGTCCATCCGCACCTTGCCATCAATCATTCTTTAAAAAAGTCTTATCTTGCTGTCCCAGATTCAACCCCATAAAATAGAGTGCTACAATAGTTCCTTACAATCAACCACAGGTAACTTGATCAAATAAATCACTGTAAAGGGCATGTCACAATACCAGGGTTTAGCCTTCCATGGCTTAACAATAGTGAGACAATAGGATGCAACCCTGAAGCAACAAGCTAACTTTTCTATGTCAGCCACAAAAGCCATATATCTGAATGATTAACTGGCAGTGCTACCCAGTCGGTCTGCTTGGGTGTTTCAGCAGCCCCTGCGGCGGCACGTACAATCCCAGATCGCTAGACTACCGTACTATAGAATGACTACGTATGGGGGTGATTTGAACTCGGGGAAAGTACATTGGTCGATGACCTACTGTGCCAAAGTGACTGCCAAATGGGGCCCGCGTTTTGGGATTAAAATTGATGATGTACACCAATTTTGCTCTATGTCCATGATCTTGTTGATACAAACTGCTCGTTGTTGTTTCTTTCATTTCAGTGTTTGTAGATGGGCCTGCCAAGTTGACAGAAAAATTTGCCATGTGAAATTGTTGCAGACTTGATTCCATTTTAAGTTTGGAGTCGTAATGTGAACTTGGCTTGGAAGGGATAAATTTAGCATTAACACAGAACGGCATGGTACTAAACTTACAGCACAGGCAAGGCGACCTAACCCACGATGACACAGATAATTTTATGAGTTTAAAGTTGTTTCATGATTTGATTTAAACCCGAAAGGTGTAAAGTTTTATGGGCATTATCTTGATGGTGAACCTTTGTTACTGTTTTGTTAATTGAAGTAAAAAGACCAATGTAAAGCCAGAGGCCTTGTCCAGTTAGAGGGTGGGTGACTGTACTTCTTCAGAGTCCCTCAGACCAATTCCAGGTATATAATAGTATAAGAGGACAGAGTCCTTTCTCTTGCAGCTTAGCATGTTGGCATTGATAAACGATTAGCAATGCAAGCAATAGACACAGTGTTGGTTCAACTGAAACCCTAGGGAGGGACGAGGGCACAACGGGGGAACGACCGACCTATAGAGGACGTTTAGATCGCTATTTACACCTAGAGGTGAATGTACTTTCTGCAGGCGCCACTTCAACAACAACCTGCCCTATTTGTATGGTTTTCGAATAACTTTCCCTTTTGAAGTGTATCTTGGAAAGACATGTACCGGATCTTACGGTAACCCATCTTGTCCTCTTAACATTTGGTCCCCTTTCTAAGTGATCTTGAAGGTTAAATTCATGGTTTCTAAAGCAGTATCACTTCTCAAAAAGTGTAAGATTTCACAGAATGAGGTTGTCCCGAAATGTCCGTGTGGTAATGCCTCTAGCTGATGTTTTATTCATTCGAAAAAAATTGTGACTCTTTTGGCCTGTTGGTTTTCTTCTGCAGTTGCACATTTTTCAAATTTAATTGATTTTTTTAAAAACATGATTTATCATTTTACTGAGAACAATATCGTCTTTACATAAAGTGACAAGTGGTCAACAGTTTAAAAAATACTGCTTTATTGCCTCAACACCCCAACCACCCCCCCCAAAAAAAAAACCCAAACCAAACAGTTACGTTCTTTGCAAGACTAAATCCATTCATGGCAAAAATTCACATTGTTCCTAAAAATGACATAATCCATGACAAATATCCGATTGCTGGGGCATGGGTCTGATCATTGTGATAACATAATTGACTTTGTTCTGAACGAGTAGTAAACAGTCGAACGGAATATCGTGTCATTCTGATCTAGACATGATGGCTACCAGGAACCATCGTTCTGCCGTTTAAGTTTTAGCGAAGTATGGAACAATGCTGTTGTTGAGCTTTCTTTTTCGTAACTTTGACAGTAAGCCGAAATATTTTTTTCCAGAGAATTAATTTTTATACAATAATTAGTTAATATACTCAGTTTTATTTTAAGCGAATCCCAATGCTACCTGGTGTTTGATTTTGTAGCCTTTGGGTCCTGCTGTATCTTTGAAAAATACTTGTCAGCAAAACTACCGGGCCCAATGTAGTTCAGACGTGCCTTGTTCATTTATAAATCAACCTAAGTTTTAATAACTTTGTGTCTTTTTTCTTGTATACAAAAAGTACAATTTGAAAATTAGACTCATTGGAGTTTTTCTTTTCGTATGTGCACTTAACTTTGATTAATTCTTACCTCATATGATGGTGTTGTCAGTTGGTCTGTTAAAAAAAGCTACCAAACCATGCAAGACCCATGGGATTTCCTGACTTTTACGACCGCATTATTGTTTGCAAGAACATGTTTGAGATAACTTCGATTAATAACATATCTGTCATTTCTTAGACCTCTGGCCTATTCTCTTAACGAACCCACTGGGGTGCATTGCTGCATAGACCACTTGGCTATTTGGTGTCGAGAAGGTTTATGGGGAAATAGTTTTAGTTGTCTATACCTCCATCATTCAGATGCCTTTACGTTTGGTTCTACACTAATATTGTCACTGAAAACAATCATTAAAATAAAGAAATAAGATGTAATTACGCTTTTGTACACATTTTTCAAGGGGACGTATACAAGAAAAGGAATCATACAAAGCACATAAAAACATTTTATTCAATAATAAGCTTTATCCCATAAGCACAAATTGCTGCGTATCCCCTCATGTTTAAACGATTTCTTGTTAAGCAGATATTTCTTATAAACGTAAATATACCACACTCTGTTGAAACTTGCTGTGTTGTCATTTTGGTAGGTCACAAAATGCTACTGTGATTATAGCTTCTTATTGCTGTTCGAATTCCAAGAATAATGCACACCAAACAGCCGTAGAGGGGCACAAAAAATGAAACCTTAAAATCAGATTAAGATTTCATCGAGATCAGCCGTATGTTTATGAAAATTCTAATGAGGGGTCAAAGGTTGACAATAAACAAAAAGCAGTAGGTTTATAAGATATGGACAATTGAACAAGGGCCGTATAGATAATCTGGTGTTAGTCTGTACCTGCCAAAAGTACAGTCACCCGTGTAGACGGCTCGGAATTGGGTGCAGCAGTTTACTGAACTCCAAGCTATTTGGGCTAATGGACTATTATTCTATCAGTATCTCAGCAGTATTGGTCTGCCACAGGCTGTGTAGGGGCACAGGGATGCAGTGCCGACGGAGCGGTTGCTGGCCCCAGTTTCTCTCTTACTAAATACGTCTTATATACTTATAAATGATTTCACGGACTTTTCAGGTTTTTTTTGTAGACTCGTTCGCATTTGTATGCCACACTCAAAGAACACTCAAGCTCAAACGCTTAATCTAGAATCAAATTGCAAATATTCAAAACTACCACAGAAAACTATTAAAGTAACACAAAAGTGACAATTCCATATTAAGGTCATTGTTTAATCAATCTCGCTATACTGATATCGTACACCATGGTGACTGTACTGATACATTATGACGTCATCAGTATACGTGATTCATGTCAGCCCGCGTTTTTACCCTGTTTCCTTCAGTTAAGGCCGACGCACTGATAGTGAACACCCAATCGGCTTTTTCATTTAATTCTCAATCAACCCTGTGGACAAAATCGGCCCTCTGTTGGCGGACTATGTGCAACTTTCGAATACCTGTCCAGACTCTAATTTTGGTCATCTTTAGTATCGAACCTGCAAGATATCGCCATAAATCAAGTCTAAGTCTGTTCTCCATCGACCTCTAAACATTCTTGGAAATAGATTCCTCATAATTATTTATTTCTAAAGCTCGTAAAATAGGTATGTAGGATTGTCCAAATTATATGCGTGCGATTCAATGGCGCACGTGTATGAGATTCCAAGGTAAAACTCTCCAAATGCCGAAGATTGTTTGAAGGATACCAGTGTAGGCCTTGGAGTATTGTTTGTGACAAAATGAAGGAAAATGACTGAAGGTGATTTATGTATACCAGGTTCTGTCATCAAGAGAATAGACCAGTATGAATGGTATGCACAGCTTCTACCATATGTGATTACCTAAACTCAAATCAGTGTAAGACAACAACCATATAAATGGCTGTGAAGTTGAACCGGTTTCGTTTCTTTGAGATAACGAAAATATTATTTATTTATGTTGCGGCATGTCAAACAACCTGTGTTGAGAGAAACTGACTAATTGATACAGCATGGATGAATTTAAAGGCACTGAACACGTTTTGTAATTGTCAAAGACCAGTATTCTCACTTGGTGTATCCCAACATATGCATAAAATAACAAGCCTGTGAAAATTGGGGCTCAATTGGTCATTGAAGTTGCAAGAAAATGATGAAAGAAAAAACACCCTTGTTGTACAAATTAGTGTGCTTTCAGATAGGAATAAAAAGGCTTCTGGCCAGAAGTCTTTTATTATTTGAGTGAGAAATTACCTCTTTCTCAAAAACTACGTTACTTCAGAGGGAGTCGTTTCTCACAATGTTTTATACTATCAACAGCTCTCCGTTGCTCGTTACCAAGTAAGTTTTTATGCTAATATTAGTAATTACCAAACGTGTACAGTGCCTTTAATCCATTGTAACACAACATTTACTTATTTTATAGTGATTTTCTCAAATTTATCGCTGGGAGAATAATTTGACTGAATTTCACGATTAGATGGTCCCGGGATTGAAACAACTTGTCCTAAACCAAAGGTGCATTTGCGATTTCCATTAGGGTTCTGTGATGAGTAAAGCATTGAGTCTATAGAACACTTAGAACACTGTGAAGATACAGACGGGGCAATCAAATTCATCATCATACTTTTAATTTCCAAGACGACGTAATTGTTTAGACACTATATACGAGATAACTGTGAAATTAAAGAAAATAATTTAATGTGTGTTTTCAGAACGGGTTAGATATGTCTATACGATTTTATAACGGAAACCTCTTATTCTGTTTATTGCACAATAAAGTGCCTGGTCATAAGTGTAATGACGTTATACTTGTAGTTGATATCAATCATTGGAACACTTCACACCGTGTTCGCATAGCACGTTCACCCCAATAGTAGTATTTCACTGTGATCTACATAGTACAGGTGTGATTGTATATGTGGGGTCACTCACCGCTTACTGCCGCCCAAGGGTCCTAGGCCACTGCCACACGTTCCCTTCAATAACTTCAAGAAATAACCAAAGAAAGCTTACCAGAGCAAAAATACTCTTCCGACAGTACTGCGCAACCTAAACATGTGAACAAATCTGAAGTGTATTCTAAGGAATTGGGGCATAAGATAAAAGAGAGGGGAACCTGCAGCTAGATTGGTAGTCAAGCGAATCAGTTACCTACGGGACCCTGCTGTATATCTATACCGATAGGTCAACTTCAATTCTGAACAGGTCGGCTACCGTCTTAGGCGAAGTAGCAAAGGGTTACACGCGGGCATCTGATGCGACAGCTTTTCCTGAACTCAGTTTGCATTGTGGCGTTTGCGTCCAACTTAATTCTTGCACTTGTTGACAAATCTCAAGCGTACACCGACATCTTAAAGTTACCTGTATTTCATGTTATCTCTACCGCCAACCTTCAAAGTTGGAATAAAATGTGATGCACGATTTGATTAACTTTGGTGCTTTCGAATGTCATTGAAAAGACATCATTAACTGAGATACGTTTAAGAATGAATACATTCTTGATTGTCCAATATTATCGTTGATATGGTATCGGTCCCCTTTGTGAATAACTTTAGAAATAATTTTACGATCTTGTTTCTTTAAGTTCAAAGATGCTATCATAAGGTGAATCTTATTACAAACTAGTTAAGATGGTCGGAATACAACCATCTCAAATACAACAGCATGAGTTCAGTCCAAGTGCAAACATTAAAATAAATGCATCTATATTGGTGGCGTTACAACATGTTTGACTTGGGCATTGAAGTTATTGCTTAAAGGGGTTAGTGCAAGATGTAGGACAATAGGAAAACAATATCGGAAGATTCATTCATAAAATACAAATGTTTATTACACTTTACTGACTTATTTTGGGTCAAAATGTATAAGACTGAATACCATTTGCCACAATTAAAATGGATTCTTATTGAATAATTCCTTTTAACAAATCTAATAAAATTGTAAAATGCAACACTCTGCAAAGAAAGCCTGTTTGGTCGAATGCGGTACCTGGATTATCGATTGAATTTATGAAAACAATGGACAATATATCCTATCCATTCAAACAAAATTAAAGTAATAAAAGTTATCATTTTGTTTCACAATGAAGACGTTTTGTTGAATACCTTTAGTTCAGAATATGATCATTAAAATTTAGTTCAATATAATGTTATCAAATAATTGAATGAGAAGTAAGTTGAAGTCTTTGAGAAGATAAAGGCGTGGTGGGGATCGAAGATATCAGAATTTCTGATACTTTTGTAGCAATCTGCCGGTAGACTGAATGGGAGGGTTTACCTTTGGTAAATATTCCCCAAAAATAAGACCATAATAATTTACTTGGTAAAGAGCACACTGGAGAGCTGTTGGTGTTATAAAACATTGTTAGAAACGACACCGTTTGAAGTAATGTAGTTTTAGAGAAAGAGGTAATTTTTCACCAACAAATTTGAATCTGAGAAAGGCTTCAGGCATGAAACTTTTCTCAGGCACCTGAAAGCACACAGTTCATTGCAACGAATGTGGGTTTTATTTCATTATTTCTTGCGAGTTCGATGACCAATTGAGCGAATTTTTTGAACTGGTTTGTTATTTTATGCATTTGTTGGGGCACAACAAGTGAGGATACTGGACTTTGACAATTACCAAAAGTATAACCTGCCATTAAGCTACAAATACGTGATGAAATCCTTTTAATTTTTCGAATCTTCTTCAAAGACTTTTCTTATGTTTAGGGCCTAATTGACCTGCAAGTTTTTAATTTTACACGTTCACTTTTATGTTGCCATGGTAGTAAGGAAGATAAAACAAGTATTGGAAAGCCTATTTGTCATTTTATACAAATTGATCTTGTTTATGCACAAAATATCTACAAACCAGAAAAATTTGTTATGTTTACAATAATCTTGCATATATACGGTTTAATAATGTACAAATTATAGAAACAGTTTGTGAACATTTGAATACTGCAGATACGTTTTACTTTGACTTAGTTTTAGTAAATTGGCATGAACGCCCTCAAGGTTTAATGACAGGTTTGCCCAATTTCATTGTAAAGTTTTAAACACACAGATTTGCTAAGCATATAGACAAACTAAGCATAGCATTCTGAGGTGACAACTCAAAGTTCATTGTGTCTTAGACATACCGATACTGCTTGTGTATGGTCTCCAGACTGCTAGTACGTAAGTGAACTTCCATCTTCGTATAAGGAGATTTGACTAGATTTTTGTTTCCGTTTAGCGCAGAATTTATTTGAATGCTCAGCAAATGTGTATGTGTCACTGCTCTGCAATCTTTGGGCGAGGTTTTCACCACATTGAATACATGTTCTAAACAAGAATTCAAAACAAAAAAGCCCCCGACAATTTGTAAAATCTACATAAGGATGGGACTTCATCACCGTTTCCCCTTGTTATCACTCTCATACAAATATACATTACTTAGGCTCATGTTTCACGAAAGACATGGGTTATTCCTTCAGTACAAATAAACTCAGTAAAATACGAAATCGAAAAATATCACCTACATGCAACAAGAATAGGTCAACCTCGCAAAAATTGGCTATGTCGAGTTGAACCAGCCCTGCCAATGGACCCTCGTTTGATCGATTTTATATTGTATAATCTATACTATAAGTATTATTTATTGTCCAATCTCCAAATATATCATTATCATCATTTTCATTATTATACAAAACTATTCATAAAGATTTATTTTAAATTTAAATTATTAATATCTAAATAAAACAGTATTCCCGTACGAGACGTTTGGGTTACTATTCTCATCCATTTGTACACAAACAATTTTTTACATTCAGTACATTCACATATTATTTCCAAATTAATTAAATTGATATCGACAGTCAAATCATATCCCTTGAGTAAGAGTGCCATACAGTTTGCAGCATTCTTGCCTTGTAATAAGGCAAACATACTCAGCGGCTTACCACCTGAAGACGAAAGAAACGTGGAGATCTCATCATGTCCGGCATAGGTTCTATCTCGGGGGGTTTCTCCCCAGAGGGGGTCTTTAAATGGAATCGCTGTATAATGCCTCCCAGGAACATGAACAGCTCCATTCGAGCTAGATTCTCTCCCAAGCAAGCCCGACGCCCAACTGAGAAAGGCAGAAAACTCTTGGGTGTGAAGATCTTGCCATCTTTGTCTAAGAAGCGATCTACAAATATATAGAAACAGTGAAGGTCAATAATTAGTCAATTTATGTTTGTATACAGCTGTATAAATTGCTTACTGTATACAGTAAGCAATTTATTTATAGCATGTAAACCATGGTCAGTGTTGACTGGGGGTGGGATTTGACCACACAGTCACTGACGTAAATCGGCTTAGTCTCTCACAACGAAAACAATTTTAATATCAAGTTTCCACATGCCTCTTCCCAAAGTGTTACGCGAAGATAAAGCCATGAAAGTGTGAAACTCCTTTTTAAAACTTAATCGAACCTGAAAAATGATGACAACAATATCACTTGAAATAAAGTTGTTTTCCCCCCAAATTTCATGCTCAAGTCTGACTTTTCTCAGGTTAGACCGTCTTATATCTATAATGACAGACCAAACTTGAACTTGGTGATGTATCACGTTTAGGCGTAGATTAGAATACTAACCTGGTTGGAAACTGTACGGGTTTTTCCAGTGCTTAGGATCATGATGAACCCACCATAAGTTACAGAAGACTGTTGTGTCCTTAGGGATATCCAGGCCTTGCACTCTGTAGTAATTAAAGCAGAAATAGCGAGTCAGTTAGATTCAAATTGATTACTACACAGATAAGCGTTTCTAATGTTTGCCAAGTTGTATTTATCAGGGTCAGAATTGATCTGGAATCTTTCCCTGGGTCAGACTGACCCTTTCCCTGGGTCAGACTGACCCGGAAACTGGTAATAATAAAATAATATGGGATTTCAGTTCACATTGTGTGTAAGTTTAACCTATTCCTTGATCATTTTGACACATATTCCGGGCCGTACTGACCTAGAAATGGGTCCGGCCGTACTGACCCAGAAATGGGTCTGGCCGTACTGACCCAGAAATGGGTCTGGCCGTACTGACCTAGAAATGGGTCCGGCCGTACTGACCTAGAAAGGGGTCTGGCCGTACTGACCTAGAAATGGGTCCGGCCGTACTGACCCAGAAATGGGTCCGGCCGTACTGACCCAGAAATGGGTCTGGCCGTACTGACCCAGAAATGGGTCCGGCCGTACTGACCCAGAAATGGGTCTGGCCGTACTGACCTAGAAATGGGTCCGGCCGTACTGACCCAGAAATGGGTCCGGCCGTACTGACCCAGAAATGGGTCTGGCCGTACTGACCTAGAAATGGGTCTGGCCGTACTGACCTAGAAAGGGGTTCGGCCGAACTGACTTAGAAAGGGGTCCGGCCGTACTGACCCAGAAATGGGTCCGGCCGTACTGACCCAGAAATGGGTCTGGCCGTACTGACCTAGAAATGGGTCCGGCCGTACTGACCTAGAAAGGGGTTCGGCCGAACTGACTTAGAAAGGGGTCCGGCCGTACCGACTTAGAAATTGGTCCGGCCGAACTGACCTAGAAAGGGGTCCTGCCCTTCTGGACCCCAAAACGGGGTTAATTCTAACCCGTGATTTTTTAGAATGAATGATGTTGGTAATAATAGGATACACTACGTACGGTACCCTGTTTGATGCCAAACTAAGAATTACTGCCAGTTCAAAAGACAGTTATCTCTTTTTAAGACTCAGCTTGAAGCATCGTTATGGATGTCATTACTGTCCCATGTCTGACTATAAGCCGTGTAGCAAAGTCATTTGTCAAGACCAATCTCATCGTGAATTCGTTTCCTTAAAACCATTTCGTTTAGCGATTGTAAAACCATTTCGTTTTTTAGTAAGAATGAAATGATAAACTAACTTGGTGTCGCGTATAGCTCTCCTTGGTCCGTTGAGTGATGAGAATGAACTACGTCGTAATGTTTCCATCACTGTAGCCTCAAGGTATGGCAGACATTGTCGGTCATTCCATAGTGGTAGTCGATTTCCAATTGCTTGACTTAGTTCTTCTTGTATCTTCGTTTGCACCTGCAATGTAAAGTTTTAAAAAATTACATATTTCAGATCTTTCCAAGACTTGTGTCAGGGTTTTATTGATCAATATGTTTGTTGTTATTCAAAAGCAGCAAATTTACAATTTTGTTTAGCTCGATTCTATGTTCGTCACAATTAACAATCGTGTACTTCTTATGTAGTCATATTATATGTGTAAATTCTCTGACCCTTATATAAGTGACCTTTTAGAGTGAAATTGTTGTCCGATAATGATCAATCCTGTGCTTTGCCTTTAACATGAGGAACGTTCAAACTTAAGATGTGATTCTTAAGGAATTGTGACTAACTGGATCCCAAAGAAATCTGAAATTGAAGGATTGAGGAAACATTGAATGGCATCCTGGTGGTCTCATGGTAGTCTCCTTTTCCCGTAAAGGACCTTTACTCGGTATTGTAGTTTATAAAGCAAGGTCTCGTGAATTGTGATAGGGATTACCCTGCAAGGATGATTTCTTTACATCTGAAAAGTAAGTGACAATTAGCTAACTCAACTTTCTTTATTAATACTATTTGTGGCCCTGGTGTGTCAACTTGGTATTTGCAGAGGCTGGAAGCATGTTGGTTATTTCAAACAGTTGTCTGTCATTTGAAATCATTTGGAATGTAGGCAGTGAAGGCCAACAGGGACCATTAGTTTGGTCATGGAGGATAGAAATGGCGTGGTGTAAATACTGAGTACCACAAGCTAGTTAAGTATAAGGAATGGTTTCAATTTATCATCGCTTAGGCCTACATTGTCAAAATACCTTAGTGGCATTAAGTGACCAACAACGAAAGAAAAAAGTCCTTCAGGTATTTCGACAGCAGTGTCTTTTATCATTTTCTATATTGATTTAAGTTGAGTTTGTTTGTGAGTATTAATGATGTTTTTTTTTTTACCTGGGGGTTATTAAGAATGTAGATCAAGGCCCACTTTAGCGTCTTATACGTAGATTCATAACCACCGGTAAAAAGCTCCCACATTGCCATGACAACATGGTCCTCTGTCAAGTTGATGTTTTTGTCTTCATTTTTGCTTTCCAACATGGCGGCTATGAATGCATCAGTCAGATCCCGGATGTTGTTGGGGTCGAAGGTACTGAAGTGATCGTCGTATTTCTTCTGAAGGATGGAATCACGTGTTTCAATGATCTCTTGGACCATACGAAGCTTCTTGCTTGGGAATATCTGCAAAGAATGTTTACAATAGTTTATTTAAGCTGGCTCTTTGAAAAGCTGAGAAACTAGCTTCGTAGGGAGGAAAACAACCTCTCTCAGATAAATTATTCTTTTTGTATGTGGGGTATTTTGCTCTCACAAGCAATCGCCATTACCATGCATAATTAAACTCAAACTTAAAAAATTTTCAGACATTTTTATATAGCCATGCTCATTTGGCAACGATCCAGACATTGCTGTCAATAATAATTGATAATTTAATAGATCGATACGAGATAATTACTCTGTTGAAGCTATATTGATGTAGACATTTTCCTCCATTGCATGGGTCTGTTTAGATGAGTAAATTCTTGGAATCAGATTTGGTAAGTTGTTTCTTGAGGGATGATGTTGGGTAAGTTAAGTCTCTTGGAGTCAGGTTTGATGAGTTGTTTCTTGAGGAATGATGTTGGGTAAGTTAAGTCTCTTGGAGTCAGGTTTGATGAGTTGGATATTGTGAAGTCAGTTTAGATAACAATAACACTGGTGTAAAATGAGTTGTCCTGACTCGTCATGACTATTTCGTGATTATTAAGTAATAAGCCGACTGTACTTCAAGCTATAGCCATGGTTTGAATAACACAACAGAACCGGGTCTATCACTCATCACTGAAGCCCTCCCCTAACCCACAGCCATGTTCAAAGCTTAGCCCCACTTGCACTTTGAAGCTCAGTCACATCACCTACAAATACAGACTGTGTTTTCCTTATACTTGCCATCATGTGTTAAGTTCTCCGAGTAGTAAATAGGACGGGGTTAATCCTAAATAGCCCTTGTTCGTTTCTTTACTGTTGCAATTCACAATTTCAGCTGACTGGACAGCGTGTCATTGAACTTGATCAAGGAGATTAAACAAACGCATTCATACCATAAATAAATATACTTTACCTCAAGCAATTTGGCGTACAATTATGTCTTCAATAATATTTCAGTAATTGTTGATATTAATAACCAGCAGTAACCAGGGGCTGCCTTCGTGCTGCTAATTGTGTCTCAAACAACCGTTTTAAAAGTTCTTTTAAATTAAACTTATTTCATCAAAAATAAGGTCGAAAAGGCTTTGGTAATAGTTCTAACTTGGAAGGGGTCGACTTTTGACTTTTAGTACCAAACTGCTTTGTATACAATTTGTTATATCCCTATGATTACAGTTAACAGAAACCTTTCATAATTAATTTGTATTGTGCGATGGAAATATGTTTTCATTACGCATATAACCAGACTATGACTATTTTTGTAATCATTATTTCAGAACAAATAACTTTTTTATCAAAATAGTTATTTTAGCACGATTAAAAAAAGAAAAAAGAGAGAGGATACTCCAAGGCTGTCGCTAAGACCAATGAATTTGATATGATAATGTTGGTCAACTTCAGAAATTGCAAAATACTTTCAAAGTGCACGCTGTGTTTACCAGATTCCAGATCTTTAACATGAAAACTGGATTAGGAACCAGCAAAAAACCCAATGTGGGATGACTTGTCTTCAACTAACTTTCATTTTAAATGCAAGTTTAAAATAAATTTTTGTTTAGAAAAAGAGTAAGCAAGACGCACGTAAATATATGAATCATTACAAACCCGGCTTTTTAGGTGTCTAGAATTATGAGATGTTATATCGGCGCGTCCCATATACAACCGAAATCATTGTCAACCAATTTTTATTTTTATTTTTTATTAACATTCTAATCAATGAAACCGAAACGAGGCTGGAAGGAAAATCCGTGCATAATTGAAATCAGTATTCCGTATTATTAAGTGTTATGTTGGTATAAGTATAATATTGATGTACTAGGAGTGTTGTCATAAGTTCGATTTCCCACGGTATTTGAGTGACACTGTATGTCCTTGATAACACTTGTTCCATCCACACCTGAACAAAGTTAACTCAATTCGTGCCACCGTTTGTACAATACTCGATCCCCCATTGAAACTCAATTCTTTAACCTATGAATGACGTCTTATATTAAAAGGTCTCGAACCAATCACTACTTGGCGGGTAAACTGCATATTATTTTACAAAGCTATCAGAATGGTTAGTTATCACTAGTCTACAAGTTGACCTACACAATCATCTGCAAACTAGCTTTTCATACGTCAAGTGTGCGACCGGATTTTGAAGAGATTTTAGTGTTATTGTCAATATTGTACATCCAAAGTCGTGGGTAAAGTTCAAGGGGCTACGTAGTGTACATAGCTCATCAAGTGCCTTGTACTTTTACAGATTATGTACTTTTCATAACTTAAAGCATACAGCATAAAGTGGTCTTTATGTGTAAGTAAATGTCACCATGTCAGTTAGCGATAAAGGGGCAGAAGCTATAATAATGAAAATTGGTTTTAACGTCCGTATTATGAATTATTATTCGTTCAGAAAAAGTAGAAACAGTACACGGTATTATGGTGAAAACTCGTAGGCTTTAGTACATTTAAACTAATCGACCTGACTACCTTGACCACCATTATATCACCATCTCCTGTTGGTCAAACGACTTCCACTTTAGCCGTTAAATTAATGAAAAAACATTGCGAAAAAAACAAAATTAAATAAAAATAAGGACAACTGTTTTTAATTCGAAGACAATGTCGTGAGTGAGCACTATTCATTTTTGTCTGATCTTTCTCTTCATATCATAATAGTTTACATGTTTCATACTGGAAATAATGAACACATCAAAATTAGTTTGAGCTTGTTTATCACTATAACAACAATATTGTGGCACTAATTATTTGTAATTGAGTCATATTCTCTCCACCACAGCCTTTGAGTATTTCTCAGTAATTTGCTTGTCAACGGTCCCATCGCAGTAGGTCCTATTCAGTATGTCAGATTCGAACGTAAAAAAGGACTCGATACAAACCTTCCTTTAAAAAGAGTGAGTCAAGTCTTTGTTAACTAGGCCTATGCTACAGGTGAGAAAATATTTGATACCAATGTACTTTTGATATTGTCATATATTCTGGTGTATGATATATTGTCCTATACAAAACAGTACAGAGTAAAGGTACGTTTGCTATTGTATCAATCCATTGTTACTATTGATATTTGTTGTGATTCAGTACATCGTTTTCACACACTACGGAACAATCACAGCTGTCATCTGCTTGCAACGCTCTGACATATGACTGTATAATATAATATACCCAGGGTCTTTTATGAACATTGTTCTTCAATCCTCTAGTTGAAAAGCTTTTATCCAAGTTTCTAAATGAAATCCTCAACTTGATATTTATGGCGTGTAGGACAGCTATTCGATATTGATGTTTAAAGAGGAGTTTTGCTTGTAGTGATATGCGGGTGCTCCATGAGTTGAAAGGTCGGTCGGTAAATGAAGTTTAGGAACAACCAAGTAAAAATATATAATAAAAAAAACAACGATAACAAATTAGCTGCAATGGAACGCAAAATTCTCTCCAATTTCTGGTAATGATAAAACCTTTTACGAAGAAAAAGTTAATTTCATTAGCATATTTATTAATAAACTAATTAAATAAATTATTGATTTTAAATCAATAATTTAATGCATACTCTGCAGAAGTTATATCTTAAGTATGTTCAGGGACTACCTAAATTTGTTAAAATATTAAATTGGCTATTTACCTTGAGTGCTGGTATGATGTCAATCGGGTCTCCAGGTTCCAGTACAGCAGTGAATTTGCGGTTGCTCTCCAATATGTCTTTATATTCAGTGTCTGTGATTTCATAGCGTTCTCCAAAAGTCATATCACAAATTACATTCATGACTGCTAAGTTGAGCTCGTCACTGATATCACAATACTTGCCATCTTTCTTAGATAACATACAAGTCAGTCGCTCTACTTCTTGTACGATCTTAGCTGAGGTAGGCATGCAGTTATGCCCTTTTATGTTACGTCGGATAGCTAGGGCAGCTGTACTTCGATGTAAACGCCAGGCTGGACTGTAATCACTAAATGCGATGCCACAGTTATTACGAGTCATCAGACTGACCGAATACACGTACGGGCGACCGGAGAAATCTTCCGAACGGTTCTGAAATGCTTCTCTTATAACATCAACATCTGACAGGATGACAAAGCGACCCATAGGCAAGATGAGTGAGAAGACGCTTCCATACTTATCAGCAAGGTCTTTCAGAACCTTATAAATTGCTCGGTTACCCATGAAAACATTGAAGTTACCGAGTAGAGGGATTGAGGGTGGACCTGGGGGTAGGCGGAGGTGTCTCGTAGCTCTCCATCCAAGAAATTTAAGGATACAAATGAGAGCTACCAGAAACACCACTAGATCTATCAATACCATGTCGGCAGTTTGACAAGGTATACTAGTTTCAGTTCTACTGGGAACACGAGTTTGATTCTGTTTGTGTGAAATACAGCTCACTACAAATACAGCTGCTTGGGGCAATCCAAATGGCTTACAATTATTAATTGAATTGTACGTGCGCAGTTTAAGATACCAAACAGTTCAGCTGGTTTGACAATGTATCAAAACAATGAGAATTAAAACTTAATCACTTGCAAAAATCATGTCTTCACAGCATTAGCTCAGTTTGCTATTCAGTCTCCAAGACGTCTCTCTGCTTATCCAGATTTTTTCGCCGGGTTTTATACAGACGTTCCTCCCAATGTTGGTGATGTGAAACATTGGATCCAACCTCTACTGTTATCATCATTGACTATCTTTACTGTCCTAGCTCCTGATTGGTTCATGAGTAAGGTATTGGAACAATTGCTTATGCAAACTATGCTGGAAGACAGCCAATCATAATGCAGTAAGCGCACCTGAGGTGGGTCAGTGCGCCAGACCATTCTGTGTTGTAATGCTGATTGAGTACATCAGGTCGGTCGTGTGTGTACACATCTCAGGCATGTGTGTGTACACATCTCAGGCATGTGTACTATAATGGTACTGATAGCAGGTATGTACTGTACATGTACATGTACAGTACGTGGCCTTCATCGCTTTTCATCAAACCATAAACCGTGCAAACACCAAATAAAGTACACTCACCCCAAACTGTACTATTAGGCACCAATCGGGCACCATAGTATAGCTGTTCGGTCAATGAGATAAGGCCATGAAAGTACCTATGGCACCCCGTCAGGCCAAAAGAGTGTCGTACTTTTTACCTTTCTTTCCAGTCTTTCTTCGTTTCGTCGTTTCAAGCACCGACCTGAAACTCCAAACGACCACTTGTCGAGTTCATTGTCTGCTTGAACAGTACTTGATACCGGAGGTTTTGCTACCAAAAGATTTAACTCATCGTAAAACTTGTGATGAAACAAGAGTGTGGTGCACATTTACTGTAAGATCCACCTCAAAGACGTTTTGAAACCAGTAAACAGTTCAATCTAACAAAAAAGTGGTAGACTTAGATAGAAAAGTTAAGTTAAATAAACAAATACAAAGGTATTTCTGTATTACCAACCAACAGCAGATCAGGAATAAACTATACTAGCAACATAGTCCTCAGCAATTTACCAAACGAGTAAAAACAATTATTGTGCAATACATTTTTATGCGTTAATCAACTGGAAAGTATACTCGGGTGGGGGTGGCGGTGTTTGTCCATGGAGGCCGTCCATTGAAATATTGAAAACATCACTCAATAGTGGTATTTGACAAAGGTACAAAATGCAAATCAAGTGATTAAAAAATATATATATATATATATTAATTCACCAATTAATGGTGTAAGTTTTTGCAGATGGCTCAGAGTCGTCCCCCGTTCTGACCCCATTTGAATTTGATAAAGAACCAGAGGAAATAAATTACCCGATGGTATAATTTAAGAACATGGATATTTTTATTCATAAGTAGACAGTATTGTTATTGTCCCTGAAATTCTAAGGGGGGATGGTCCAGGGGTAGAGGGCATAGTAGAGGGTGGTTTGAGTTTTGGAAGAAGTGTCTTTACCCCCGTTGTGCCATTGCTTCAATGTACAATTTGATCTAATATTAACCGATAATATCAAAAGAAGAAACTAGTATGAAGTATTTTATGATGTACCGTAGGCTTTCTGGTTGACAATACATAGTTGATACAAAGACATGCACCAATACACCTAACATTCGTCGTGGCTTTGTGCTTTACACAATCGTGATTATCTGAAACTTTTGGTTCTAGCATCGTGTGGCGCTTTTTCTAAGTTCTGTTTTTACGATTTTATAATTTATTATTGTTAAGGGAAAGGGGTCGATTGTCACCACCCCACTTCTTGCCCTCTGTCTGTGACTACAACAGAGTTTGCTTATTAAGGTGTTTCCTAGATTTCGATTGGAGATTTTCCCCCTTGTAAGGTAGAGCCTTGTATACTGTAGTTAGAAACAGGAAATCTAGAAGGTTCCTGGCAACACGCGTCAAGGGGCTATTGCCTGCCAATTAAAATCACAACCAGACCTCAGTCCAATGACTTCAAAGTACTCTTACTTTTCACTAATCACTTGACCTACAACGATAAGGAAGTTCAAACTGACTCGTACTTTGGAAACTTCCCCACCCATTAACAAGATTTAAGTACAGACTTACTCCTTAATGTTTGACTCGATTGAAAATGATAATAATAGAAAACCAACTTTTAAGATTAAGAGACCCGTCAATCACTGTTATCACTATACGTCTGTGGGGTTGAATTTCTTTGGCTTGATCCAAACAGGCCGATGAAACTTTAAAAAGGTCATCCGCTTTGGGTCAGTATGATGCCTTACGTCTGATTGAGATTATGAGTCTCTACTATTTGATTATTCTATAGAGTCAAAAGAGTTGAGTTTTAATTCAAACAAGGCCAGAAACAAGTTAGACGCACAATAATACCAAACGAAATTGAGGTCTTAATTAAAACGAATGTGCCCCCAAGTCCTTCAGGTTGGCATTTGGTTAACTTCAAATCAAATCGTTTGTGTCATGTGGTCCTAGTCATCTCTACTGATAGACATCCACTGTAGTAGCGCCCGTGCGAAAAAGAGAGAAAAGAGAGAAACAAATCAATTGTGTTAGTGTATTTAGATGTTTTATGAAATAACATGCTTAACTTTGATTAAAAACATTGTCATGAAGCGTTGCTCTTTGAAATCTAACCCCAACCGGCGAACACGTATGAACAATTTAAATTTAAAGTACATGTAGATAGCCTAAACCCTTTTTTCATTGTTGCAAGAAAGCAAGTTATTCAATGAATTTAGACAACTTGAATGATTGAGAGTAGGAAGTACATAAAGGTGGAAGCCAAATGCATGTGACATTTAGGCGTATTCTAGACTCAATACTGCAAATCATTTGAACTACGGAAACATGCGTGCATATTATAGGCGGGCTTAAACTGAGCCTAAATGCGGCAACGTGGGGAAGGACAGAGTTGTACACAAGGGGGCGGTATGACGTAAAAGGTTGCAATATGCCAGGTTTGGTAATAGATTAAATCAAAGTCTCTACCGGTTCATGCAGGTCAACTCCCAGCTTGGTTAAGCACCCAGGTAACATTTACAGAGATTTGCAAACCATTTTGCGCACAGAAGAAATGTGTAATGCAATGATATACTGACAGTTACTTTATTTACAAAAAGTTACAAGAAGTTTACTTCTAGCAGCAAGGAAGCGTTAAGTTCTATGTGTCCATGTGAATGATAGAAAAAGAAGACTTTAAAAAATTACCCTTTTTGAGTAAAATAAAAGTAATGAGGGATGAAGATTATTGTAACTTTATAAATATTTTATTTTGCAACCGTGCCCCTATTCACGATAGCCCAATATACACATTATTTGTATTGATCTCGATTATTGAAATATTTGATCTCTCATACATCGTATGGTTATATGAGTAGCAGTTAATTCATGTCTAAGAACACCTTGTCTTTTGTTAGTAAGGGGCCAATAACATCTGTAAAAGTGCAAGGTGAAAGTGAACGGACATGACACACTGACTGTACACTAGGCTAACAGACGCTTCAACCCTCCCGGGGAGTCGAAGGAAACAACTTCATGGGCGTGCACAAGTAGGCTTGAACCTAAATTATACAACTATTCCAACCCTCTGAAAATAGTACAAGCAACCACCATGGGTGTTAAAGAAAAACCCGGTCCTTGGACTGTGGATGGGTGAGCTTACAGCTTCATTTACAAAACAGAAACAAACATGGTACAAAATACATAAATAAACAACGTCAACAAACGAACGAGGTCGAACGCTGCAGGCATTCAAATGGTCTACAACCCATCTACTATAAATCTCTTTGTTAAGGAACTACACGGGTAACACGATCGATTAACTCAAGTGCATATCCGTAACACTGGTTCACTAAACAGTATCACATGAAACTTAGCTGGCAGAAATAAGAGAGGGTTCTCGCCCCTACGAGGACCCCTGCGTTAAAATGAGAGACGCGATACCGAAAATGATAAACAGATAACCAACGAGTACAAAAAGAACTTACGTCCCCCATTCGATTAACAAGTAGATGTGTTCATTCGGTATCGATATTTACCAAGACACGGTATAAGGAACGAGGATTCCTTGAAATTAATGTATCGGTTGTCTTGTTCGAGATGGTAATTCTTTGATAGTAAAAGTACCGCTTGGGTAGTATACAGATCGGCTCGCTTAAAATTTGAGAAAAGACTGAAAACGGCGGCCTTTGTACATACTGCAGTTAATTTTATACAACAATGTATATCGTGTAAATTAAAACTAGTCTGTAGTGTTTGCCTTGTTTTTATCAATATGAAAGAAATGCATAAAACGCCACAGCAAACATTATCGAACTGAACTATCTCATGAAGCCAGCTGAGTAAACTGATCGTTTCACTTGAATGAATCATAGTGTATCTGTGGTTGGTTTCTGTGAACATACAAAGCACACACATTTTTCAATTGACAATTTCCCTCAAAAGTCTGTCTGCTTAATTTGAACCTTCAAAATAGGATAACCCCCGTAAATAAGGTGCCACAAATATAGCTAGAGATTTTCAAACGAGATAAATCGAAGTCGAGTGGGAACAGAAAGGGTGTGACCTTTTAGTATAGTCCATAAAGACGAAATGGACGATGGGAAGAAACGGTAAACTCATTCCATCCCACTTCCCATCCCACTCATCCTATAACATCCCAATGTTTTCCCATCCCACTCCTCCTATCCAAATGTCTTCCCATCCCACTCCTCCTATTACATCCCTATGTCTTCCAATGCCAATCTTCCATTACATCCCAGTGTCTTCCCATCCCACTCCTACCATTACATCCCTATGTCTTCCCATCCCACTCCTTCCATTACTTTCCAATGTCTTCCCACCCCACTCCTTCCATTACATCCCAATGTCTTCCCACCCCACTCCTTCCATTACATCCCAATGTCTTCCCATCCCACTCCTCCTATTACATCCCAACGTCTTCCAATGCCAATCTTCCATTACTTTCCAATGTCTTCCCATCCCACTCCTCCCACTACATCCCAATGTCTTCCCATCCCACGCCTCCCATTACATCACAATGTCTTCCCATCCATCTCCTCCAATTACGTCCAACAGTCTTCCCATCCCACGCCTCCCATTACATCACAAAGTGGTAAAATCCCACTCCTCCAATTACATCCCAATGTCTTCCCATCCCACTCCTCCAATTACATCCCAATGTCTTCCCATCCCACTCCTCCAATTACATCCCAATGTCTTCCCATCTCACTCCTCCCATTACATCCCAATGTCTTTCCAGCCCACTCCTCCCATTACATCCCAAAGTCTTCCCATCCCACTCCTCCCATTACATCCCAATGTCTTTCCATCCCACTCCTCCCATCACATCCCAATGTCTTCCCATCCCACTCCTCCCATCACATCCCAATGTCTTTCCATCCCACTCCTCCCATCACATCCCAATGTCTTCCCATCCCACTCCTCCCATCACATCCCAATGTCTTCCCATCCCACTCCTCCCATTACATCCCAATGTCTTCCCACCCCACTCCTCCAATTACATCCCAATGTCTTTCCATCCCACTCTTCCCATCACATCTCAATGTCTTCCCATCCCACTCCTCCAATTACATCCCAATGTCTTCCCATCTCACTCCTCCCATTACATCCCAAAGTCGTATAATCCCACTGCTCCAATTACGTCCCAATGTCTCCCCATCCCACTCCTCCCATTACATCCCAATGTCTTCCCATCTCACTCCTCCCATCACATCCCAATGTCTTCCCATCCCACTCCTCCCATTACATCCCTATGTCTTCCCATCCCACTCCTTCCATTACATCCCAATGTCTTTCATTACATCCCAATGTCTTCCCACCCCACTCCTCCCATCACATCCCAATGTCTTTCCATCCCACTCCTCCCATCACATCCCAATGTCTTCCCATCCCACTCCTCCCATCACATCCCAATGTCTTCCCATCCCACTCCTCCCATTACATCCCAATGTCTTCCCACCCCACTCCTCCAATTACATCCCAATGTCTTTCCATCCCACTCCTCCCATCACATCCCAATGTCTTTCCATCCCACTCCTCCCATCACATCCCAATGTCTTCCCATTCCACTCCTCCCATCACATCCCAATGTCTTCCCATCCCACTCCTCCCATTACATCCCAATGTCTTCCCACCCCACTACATCCCAATGTCTTTCCATCCCACTCTTCCCATCACATCTCAATGTCTTCCCATCCCACTCCTCCAATTACATCCCAATGTCTTCCCATCTCACTCCTCCCATTACATCCCAAAGTCGTATAATCCCACTGCTCCAATTACGTCCCAATGTCTCCCCATCCCACTCCTCCCATTACATCCCAATGTCTTCCCATCTCACTCCTCCCATTACATCCCAATGTCTTCCCATCCCACTCCTCCCATTACATCCCTATGTCTTCCCATCCCACTTCTTCCATTACATCCCAATGTCTTCCATTACATCCCAATGTCTTCCCACCCCACTCCTCCAATTACATCCCAATGTCTTTCCATCCCACTCTTCCCATCACATCTCAATGTCTTCCCATCCCACTCCTCCAATTACATCCCAATGTCTTCCCACCCCACTCCTCCCATTACATCCCAATGTCTTCCCACCCCACTCCTCCAATCCAATTACATCCCAATGTCTTTCCATCCCACTCTTCCCATCACATCTCAATGTCTTCCCATCCCACTCCTCCCATTACATCCCAATGTCTTCCCATCTCACTCCTCCCATTACATCCCAAAGTCGTATAATCCCAATGTCTTCCAATGACAATCTCCCATTACGTCCCAATGTTTTCCCATCCCACTCATCACATTGACTTCTACTTCCCACCCCACTCATCACATTGACTTTTACCTCCCACCCCACTCAGCCCATTACATCATAACTGATTTTCAGTTCAACAAATTCCATTTCATTCCATTACTTTCCATCTCAACATCGTATTGCTTTCCAATGATTTCTCCTCCCACTCATCCCATTGACTTTTACTTCCAATCCCACTCAGCCCTTTACATCACAACTGACTTCCCATCCAACTAATTCCATTTCATCCTATTACTTCCCATCTCAACATCGTATTGCTTCCCATTGATTCCCCATCCTGTGCAAACTCACGTCGTTCCATTGGACCCATCTCTATCATCGACTGAGAGGTATTGAGAGAAAGTTAAGAATTACGTGTTTGTTTCTTTCCTTACAGGTAGCCATAATGATATAGTTATACACATTCATATGGATGTTCTGCAATGATATGTTCCTCTTACTGTTGATGTCGTTGTTCAAGCAAACTGAAAAAGAACGTGCATTTAAGTGTTTGGCCTCATTATGGCGTGACACACATACAGCAGATCGTGATGATCTTTTGTTGGCCCTGGTATGATATTTAACACCACACCATTTCAAAACAAGTTGTTAATAACGTTTTGCAAATACTTGATGCCTCATTCATTCAAGGTTCACCCTCAGAATATCTGCGGCGTGTTGATTCCTTAAACCAGGACAATCCAGCCTTATATTCAGTACTTGAATGGGATGTGTTTATGTTTACACCACTGCCTAAAGTTGATTGTAAAAGATTTACCCACAATCGATATCCTAGTTCTGAACAGCTGTGTTCACCACGGAAGAATACAGTGTGCATGCTAAAATTATATTTAAAAGAAACTTTGTTTTCTTAATATTTTGTTGACAAATGTTTTTGTGTGACAGTTAAATATTTGAAGGGGTAAATCAAACAAATATGCATTTGTGTACAGCAAAAGTGAATGTACGTCCGGATGCAAACAGAAGAAGGGACATATCTTAAGGCTTGAGTCAGACAGGTTTTTATCACTGGTTCTTTTGAAGTTCATGGTCGCTTAGAAAGTTCTTTTGGTAGATTTCTAGACGAGAGTACGATGGACCTTAGTTTAGCAATAGGAAAGTCAATAGCAAGGCGCCAACGCGGCTGGAACGCGGCGTGCTTGACAATAAACTCTCGCCACCCTGGTTACAAACGCCTCGCTAGTACACAGCTAGATCCTAAACCAGCAGTATCCCGATAACAGAATCACACTAAATTATCATCAGCTCATCTGTGAAAATGAACTCTGTATAGCACGCTTAATTATAGATTTTTCCCCTTGCTTTAACAAGAACTTTTTCATAAGGTATTGTTCCATTGTTATGAAGCTTTGCAGCAGACAACGTTGTATTATAACATCATTGTTTCTGGCTGGATGATCCATGTAACCAAACCATACATGTACCAGCGCGGCAATCGAAGGTTACCATAAACACTCCTAAAACAGCTTGCACTTTTGTCAGTTTTATTATGGCAGATGTAAACGATTTTGTTAAACTCCAATAAACAGACCAGCAGTACGAGCGAACCAAACTTACCTCCTACGTAGCAGGACTGTTTGTACTTTTTAAAACTTGAGATATGGACATCTGAATGTCAAATGCACTCTTTGGAAAAACAACACAACAAAAGCTTCTTAATATAAACATTTTTTTTCACTACAAATCATACCTTATTTTTTAAACCCCTACCTGATCAAAACTGTCCACTTGTGAAAAAGAAAGAAACCCAAAACAAACAACAACAACAGCAACAAATTCTGCAACAACAAAAACAGCCACAAAGAAACAAACCGTCAAACTTTTTAACAAATTTGTGAAAAGTAAATTTCACTTCGTTGAGAACAATGACAGGACACCTGAAAGTGACGTATTCAAATTTGATTCTTAAAGCTTTCTTGGGTATCTCCAATTGCCCTGAGAATTTAGTCGTGAAATGGTAACATTATTATTATATTGCATTGTCTAATATACACATCCCAAAAATCGACCTAAAACAAAATAAACTTTTCGGATCGTTTGCGATTTGTAAACTACGTTGCCATTAATTGGAAATGATGGGTATTTGTTCTTATTAGCCCTGTTTGTCAGCTTTTACACAACGTTTTATTTCCAACATTGATGCAATGTTGATAATATTGGTGTGTAGACTATTGATATTGTTGTTGGTGTATGTGATGAGAGGTATCGTGGTGACCTTGTGTGTCCCAGATCTTGTTATATCATAGAACAATCAACTCAAATGCATACCCAGCAGAATAATATAAACATGTTGACTTAATACATGTAGTCGGCACTTGTTCTCATTGTAGCCATTGCTGTAATAAGGGTAACAAGCAGCTGCAAACGGAACTTCAATGAAGGCTAGCAAATTTGAAAGAGAAGTTTGTACATTTTATTTATATTTATTTATTTTGTCTATTGCGACGAAGCTTTACAGCTTCATTTATTTAAAATACTCATCAAATGACATAGTGGGGTACAATAAATACAATAAACAAATCATATGCAAAACGTTGATTAGAAACCCCCAAGTAGAAAATTAATGTAGTTCTGCTGCTTGTAAAACAACATATGCATTTTTTAAATACAAACTACGTGTATGTTGAAACGTAAATTTTCGAACCGTGGCTAATGATTAAGTGTGCGTCTGGGGTCTGGTAGGCAAAATTGGCAGCAGTTGGCTTATATGCATATGAGGTAACTTCTACACTGTAGCGTGCCGAGGACTTGTAAAACGAAATAAGTTAGCAGCCGACTGTTAAGGACAAGTGAGGCGAGGTCTGCAGCAGAATGGTGAGGACCTGCGAATCAATGTTCAAACCTCTCTTACATTATATTACAATCAACAATGACGATTTAGGAATAACAATTGATGATACTCTATCATGGTCTGAGCATTGTAAACCGCTCGTCGCCGAAGGACAACATAGCTTATACTTTCTTAGGGCAACTGAAATCTGTTCAAGTCGATAAATTTATCACGAGGCTCTTTTATACTTCAGTCGTTGAGAGTGTCATCCTGTACAGCTGCTGAGTTTAGTTTAGTAGTGCACAAAGGGGATTTCAGAGAGATCCTAAGCGGGCCGGCAAGAAGTTTGGTTAGAGAACAAGACTTAAGTGCAATCTGTCAAAATGTCAAGAACGAGTCATTCGTAAACGCTAAGTCAATTTTAAATAATGAATAAAAACAATTTGAGGAAAGGCGGTAGGGTAGAAAGCTGAGAAGTATGAAGTGCAGAACCGTAGATATTTAAACCTCTTTTTAACCACACTCGATCGTATTTTTAACGAAGGTCAGTAACCTTGATGTGTTCTGATTTTCTAATGTGTTTGGTCAAATGATGTCTGCTGTTTTGAGAAGTAAGGCAATTGGGGGGGGGGGGGGGGGGGGGGTAGAGGTTTTTAGGGTCAGGGGTTTACTAGACAAACCTACCTGTATGGGTGTTTCAGTTGATTTTTTTGTTATGTGCTCGTGTGTAAGTATAGTTTTCAGTATTTTATTGCGTGTAATAATTTCTAATTCTGTCTAATTTGTATATTTCTAATTTTATGAGCGTGCTTGAAAATACAAATTTCCATTTTAGGACCTGTAAAACGAAGTGTCTGCAGCTAAAAGAAGGGGGTTAGAACCGTATGAGGCGAAGTCTGACTAGCAGAGCGGATTGAGCTCTGGGAAGAAGTTTGCAACCGTGGTTGAGTACCTGGTGAACTTGGGGCCTGTGGGTTGAAGTCTCCCCAGAGGGCTCACAGATCGAGAGGCGAAGTGTGATGCAGAGACATGAAGTCCTATGAGGTGAAGGATGCAACAGAGGGCTTGTCTGTGATGCGAGGGTTGTATGAGGATAAATTGGAGCATTTAAAGGTGTAAGTCTGTGAGACGATTTACAAGGTGAGTTGAAATCATCAGCATGCAGAGAACCTAAAGAGAATTTGTGGCGAAGTCTTTGGCAGAGGAAGCAGGACGTGCTTGGAGGGGTTTTATGAAGCGAATTGAGCAGCTGGATGAGTCGTGTGTTGCGCGGAGGACCACGGTGAATGAGAAGAAGTAGTTTACAGAAAGCCAATTGGCTGAGGGGAAGCCTATCAGAAAAGGACTTCAGGTCTGTGGGTGAAGTTTGCAGCAGATGACTTAGAAAGTGACGGTTTGGATCAAACTACTTAATCCTTAGAAAGTGACTGTATTGATCAAACTGCTTAATCATTAAGGAAAATCACTAAGGACGAGACATGGGAGGAGAAAATATTATTCCCTTTTTTTGAAATGTTTAAAGTTGCAACAGAACATAAGTAATTGTCTCGTTGTAGGAGTTGTAGTTGTATCATATTTGGCCTATCATTAAAAAAGGTTTTGGTAGGTACTTCGTTTTCATGGGTTCTACATTGGGAATAGATCAAAATTACGTCGCCTTTGACCTGAAATACCCGTCTGGGTTCTTATACCTTAGGTTTATATAAATATATAATTCTTATAGTATAGCTATTTCACATAAGGACACAACCCAAATCGTGACATATTCCAGATCCAACCTTAGTCTAATCTTTTGTTGTTGCTTAACTGTTTTATTGGTACTGGACTAGAGTTCAGTTGATATAAGTAAACATTCCTCAAGATGTTATTGTATGACCAATTGATTGAAGAAAGGCCACAATGTCATGGTATCATGCAGTGGTTTATGATGGTTAATAAGTGTAAATTGCCGAGCATGTCTCGGTTAATTTCCTTCAAGTTTATCCTACCACGTGCCAACAACCCAGTGCCCGACTGTACTACCTGATGACAGCGCATGCAGGCTATACCGTCAATTTCAAGTAAAGTACAGTGAACCTAAGTTGCACTTTGGGAGACCATGAAAATGTCTTTTTTAAGCGGGGCGGTTATCGCGGGTTGGTACACCAACACGAAGCTAAACAGCCTGGATGCGATAGTACAGTTTGTTTTCTGCTGTGATCGCGACAGTGCTTAAGTTTTTTGAGTTCGTCACGCTAGCAACTTTATACTGTGCAAGGTCAGTGTACTTTGACAGCTTCAACAATACTAATATTTTTTATTATTTTGGATCTCCCAACCTGTGTTTATTTTAGTTTGACATAAGTACATTGATTGACACAGATTCAACATCACAGTGCATTCTTGTCAAAGTTTTGTTTAAACTAACAAAACTGCTGTCACATTCTGATGTTCTTTGTGTAAAAATTGTCAACTGGGACATTTATTATCTATAGTTATTTCCTCAAACATTGCTAAATTACTTTTTATTTTGTCATCAACGTGTAATATCGGCAAAGAAGTTTCATTCAATATAACTTGTATGATCCACAAAAACAATGGACCTTTTAATAATAAGTATGAGGTCTTAATATATCTCATACAATACTCCTCCCCCAAGAAAAAAAAATAATAGAAAAAACCCCGCCCCAAACCACCCCAAAAGTTTAACGGTTTGTGCGTCATAAATTACTGCGTGAATAGGAAGGCTCTCCATTGTCCAGCAGCATTTAAGTTGCACAAGAGACATTATTGCAGTCTTTTTATTCACAGCGCCCAATTAGTTCTAGACCGTCTCACCTGTGTTGTTCGGCGCCGTGTGTTGTACTGATAGTCCAGCCCGCCTGCTTACACACGTTGAGAATGCACGGCGGGGCCACAAAAGTACAACTACGGGGTCATACATATTATCATATGTACTTTTCTAGCACTGAAAAACAACCGAAATCGTACATTTTGAAGTGTTTTTCTTGTCTTGTGAATTGGTATCATCTGTCAAAAGAAACCACCCTCTTCATTGTTTGAATCATTTTATATAATATATTAACATTTATCTACATTAAAAAGAGTAAATAACAACATAAAAAACAGAAGACAAATCCCCCTCCCCCCCAAAAAGGTTGTTGTCATCACCGTCATTTGAAGTTTGTGGGTTGCAAACAGAAGGGTGTTTCCTTTGGCAAACCTATGAGTAGCCCACTGTTTCCTTGAAAATGTCACTTTAAATAAAATCACAAGGCTTTGGTCTGCAACGGACACGGGCAGAGCAAACAAGTCTTGTAAGTATTTGCATTTTAACAGTTAGGCCTAATCATTTTCCAAATTGAAAACGGAAGTATAACCATGAAACTTAATGGGTAGCCTAGTTGTAGCTTATCTTAACACTGCTTTAATAAAATAAATAATTTAAAAAGGAGAAAAACTCAACTTGTACCGAATCGTCATAAAAAAAATAAAAAAATTAAACAGTAATTAGGCTTGTAGGCCTACATGCAGAGCGTGCACAAATCATGCAGCAAAATATGAGTCGTCATTCACTGTTTTCTCATAAACTGACCACAAAACTTGTCAAAAGTTTCACTGATCGGTTTCATAATTTGTTTTAGCATTTCTTGCTTGAAGAAAGCACGTTTTTCTGTTTAATGGTTCACTCAGGCTTCCTGGCAACATGAAACTTGTGAGTATCCTTGGTTTCATGACCGGAAATGTAAAAAATGAAATGGATGTGAATGACTTGAGCTCGTCAAACCAACATGTCATCATTCTCGTATTCATTCATTCCTACTAGCATCATATCGAATGACCAAATAGACAATTGTTCATAGCAGTCAAATGTATGCGTTTGTGCGGGCTTTTTCCCACAAATCACTGGTTCAACCAAATCTGGGCTTAACAATTGATCTGGAACTAAACAGTCGTCTGCCTGGTGGCGCCTTCCGTCTTTTCAACGAAAAACCAATGTTGACATACGTCTCAATAGGGAGGTATTTTTACGGTATACGATTTAACCCATTGGCTGTTTTATGATTGACATTAACTGACTCTCCAGAATTAGTTAAACAGATTCCTAAATAATGTGTAAAGGACAAAATCAATCAAACTTTGCATTATATAGGAACTTATGATTTTGAAGTTTTAGGAAGTTTATCTTCGTCTAACGGTACTGAAATATTGATGTGGCATTGATGTGTTATGTTAATGAAGTAATTAACTTGATAAATGTGATGTCAGTCCAATAATAATGTGAGTTGCATACAGTGACAGATTTGAATACATACAGACAGTTTAAAGTCCACAATTAATGTAAACCAGAATGTAACGGCTGATGTAAACAACTTAATGATTTCGGGTTTTTTCAAACTAACTCGTATTGTCACCAAACCAAGCCCTTTATAAGCCAAGTCTTGAATCTCAAGATACTGATCAAAGCTATCATCGGAACTGAACAGGCAACAGGAAATTCAGTCTCCCGTAAGTTCACCGTACAAATTGACCAACCCAAGATGCGCTAAAGATCTGTCACTATAGGCCTACTTACTTCAAATTTGTTATGAACATTTTATCGACATGAACTGGCCGTATGGAAAAAAGTACAAGCAGTAGCTGTATGGGTGATTTTAGGGAACAGTACAGTGACATGGTGAGTACTGTAGACAACGAACAAAACCAAACTGAAAAACTTGACAAATCTCAGTAGGACGCCTCCAACGAAAAAACTAATAAAGTAATAGGAGTGAATGACGCAACAGAAATACACCGAAATCCACATTCTTCATCTAACAATGAAGACAAAGAAATTGTCAAAAATGTGGTAATAACAAATTCCTACGCAATTTCTTTTGTGCATTTGATCCGACTTCTGTGATTTTTAACACAAAGAACAGTTACCAATTTAAGAAATATTAACGCCATGCCGCCCTGTTTGTGTTTGTCATGTTATTTGTTAGATTCATTTTCAATTGGCCCATCGATTACCAGTTTATTATAGCAAACTTATGACTTGCAATGACGATTTCATTACACGAGATGAAATACATTCATTTAGTAAACAACGAACTCTCATTTTTACAATAGGTACAATTCATTAAATCAAGTCTGATACATAGCCTATTTGAAAAGTAATATAGTTTAATAAGTATTTTTTGTACAAATTTTTAGAACAAACGTGCTCATTAGAATATTGTCATCTTTGTAAAAGTTTTGTTGGAAAAATAAGTACATTCTTTTTAAATGCATGTGAACACACAAGGTCACAAGAGGGTTGGTTTACTGGACGTTAGATGCATCATGGTCATAATGTAAAGAGTGTTGCATAATGAAAACTACGTGTACAAAATAGGACAAAAGCTCTGTGCGCATGTAAACTAACCACGCGCGCCCTCACACACACACAATGTACATGTACATGATGTACACTCAACACGGCGCGCCCGCGCTCACATACACACCATTTTGTGAAATCTGGAATCTTCCATTGTCGTGGGCAGGGGTCACAACAAAACAACGGAGACCGGTAAATACTACAAATCTGACACCGATGTTTCAAATTGGAAAAACATTTCTTTAATCTATACATCATAACCGGTTATATCAACGTCAAGCATAACAAACTTTATGTACAAAGTTTCAACCAAGATGTGCAACAACTGTAAAACTTTAGCTTTACAAATAGTGCACACATTTTGGGGGGGTGAGGCCCTATACATCTAGACCCTAGCAGAGTTTTTGTTTTCCAAGTGAAATATAATAATGCATGGCATCCTCGTTTATCATTTCTAACATTTCACACATAAAACAAACTGAGCCCCCCAAAAAATATTATAATAATAAATAAACAAATAAGATAATAATTGAAAGCAGTATTTCATAGAAAGCAGGGGACCAGGTTGACATTTTCAACTTTACTCTTCGTGACTATTTTCAATGACAGAACCACATGTTCTTTTGTTGTGCCCAGAGTTTTGGCAATTACTACACCTGACATTCCACCTGGCTTTAAGTTTATGTTTATCATTGAGCAAGTGCAATCTGTGCTGCTTTGCCATTATCTGAGACAGGGATTTGGGGCCAAAGTTTGTAGATCTGTGATACCACTTTGTAACAAGATCGTTAACTTTTTCCAAACCCTGCTGACAGAAATGGGATATGTTGCCATGTAATTTCATACATTCAGGGACATGACAGGCTAAAATGTGCATGTATGGAGTTATGTCAGTACTACAGAAAGTTTCATAGTAGAGTGACACCCATGCACATGCCTTTTTTTCAAAGGCATCGATTTCACACATGCTCAATGTTTTCCCCATTTCTTGCATAAGTTCTGGAAAGCTACTCCATAGTTTTTTCAGTTGCTCCAGCTTTGGATGGGATGGAATTAGACTGGCTAGATCTATTTTTTGAAACACTCTTCTGTGTTCTGGTCCTCTGAATGACCTGTACTCTAATTTGTTATCTTTCACATACAATTTCCAGTCTGATATATTCACTTTATCTCTGACAAATGTGTGAAAGCGTTTCAGATTTTCACATTTTTGTAATTTTGTTGTGGACGTTACTTTGGCCACATTGTCTTGTGTCTGAAGGTATGAAATCAAATGGCTTACAAGTTGGTCTCCAATTCTTAAAAATAAATGAAGAGTATCAGGCACCACTTTATGAACTTGAACAGATTCAAACAGAGGGGTTTCCTTGCAGTTGAATTTAGTCTTATCAGACATTTTCTTCTGGGAGCATTGAATTATTTCCTCAGTGGTTCTTGCACCTTTGTCTGGGTCAGTCATTGACCATGTTTTGGACATGTCAAACCTTTCAGATTTAGCACAATGGCACCATAAACATGAATATTTGCTAGCAAAGCCTGCAATCCCCATAATTTGATTTAAAAATTTGAGGTCACCACCAAGGTATTTGTCAACTTTGATGACTTCTCCCATCACATCAATACTTGTTAGGTCCTCAAATTCTTGAATCAGATCATGGAGTGCTGTTTTGATTGAAGAATTGTTTTCAGGGCATTTTACAATGGCGAGGAGATAGTTACCATGCTCAGACATACTAACACTTTCATCAACTAATGTGAATGACACATTGACAAAATTTTGTTTGCAAGTTACCCTCGTTCCATCACCACTAAATTTTATCCTTACAGTACCGCTCTCAATTAAATGTTTTCTTTTTGGATTTTCAAGTTTAAGTCGTAGTGACTCTTTCAGACTGGTATATACACCTGGATATTCACCATTAAGTTCAGAAATCATAAACGTTTTGTTTAGTTCTTCCCGTCTAGAAGTGACATGCGTAAGTCTTGGTAAAGCCTTGATGTGCTGTGCCAAGGCATGATAGCCCCTGTTAGTAATGTTATGGTTATCCAAAATGAAAACAAATTCGTCCAGATCATCGACTGAACACTGAGATGGTATGGTGCATCCATCTTCTAAACATAACACAACTTCCTCATCGAACTCATCCTTAAATGTTACATTTATCGGAGTTAAACCATGGTCTTGGTCATTTCGAAAATCTGAAAGAGCCAAGTTAACTGCTTCAAGGTTTTGTTTTTCATGTCTTGCTTTTTGTCGGGTACTATAAATTGTTTTGTGCTTAGATCGTCCTCTTTCACCACTTTTTCTTTTTTTAGGATTTACAAGACGGTTAATTGAACATTTAAGATCATTGTTTTCATCTTCAGCATCCTTCAGATCTTTCTGTTTTTTGTTCAGTTCTTGTCTCGCTTCTTTAAGTTCTTCCTCTAACTCCTGCGCCTTTCGTTTGGATGGGCTTCCTGTACGATGAGGCAATTTGAGTTCATACTCAGTCTTTTTCCATTTTTCTAGGAGTTTAGCCTTCTTGCGAGATGATTTCAATTCCCGAAGTCTTCGTAAAGTATATTTCACTTTCTCTTTGAATGTTTGCAATACAGGTGTAATGTCCACTTGATCTGTAGTAATATGGTGCTTCAAAAGGATAGTATCTAAAATAGCACGGAGACTTTCTGGCTGAAGAGGATCATTACTACAGGACTTTGCTTGAGTGTAAATGAAATAGTTATTTACTTTCAAAGTGACCATATGACAGTATTCATCATGGAGGGTTGGCATTGCCTTTCTTGTTGCCAGATGTCAAATGGCACAAAAATACTACAACAGACTCAAATATTTGTCCAAATCTAGAGCATTTCCACGACCACGAACAAAACTGAAAACAATCATGTATCCCCGATGACTGTATGTATTTTTTCCATCAAAGGATTGTTCTGCTAGAGGAATTCGTTCGACCATCCGAAATTTAATTGTTCCTTCCATCACGTAAGCAAAGTCTCTATTTGCATTTACAATTCGATAGTGCCAACTTTTTCCAAACAGATTATCCAAGTCCTGGCAGTTAGCTGTAAATTGTTGGGGTTTTGAAGAACGAAGTGAGCCTAAATGCTTTAGTTTGTAGAATGCATCTTTTTGAATAGGCATGCGAATGACAACAGAACTATCAGTTTTCCTTTGAATGTGCAATGCTTCCTTGATTGATATTTTGAGTTGAGAATAGAAGAAATTTGTTGCTTCTTCAGTAGTAGCTATAAATTCACGTGGAATGTCGATGATGTCGCTGGCTGGACGCCATTCATCATATTTACTGGACCAACCAATGTAATGTACAAGAACAGTAACTACACCGTTTTCATCCTCTTTAGTATCAGTAACTTCCAGCGAATAAAGTTTCTTGGTTGACCACTTTTTTATGTCAGATGACTGTTGTCTTGGAAGCTTCGGTCCCTCTGCAAGTTTCTTGTAGTCAATGGCCTTGCGTTTCCTCTTAGTCTTTGTACATTCTTCCATGAGTCTGTATTAACAAAATATAAACTTTATAAATACTTTTAAAAGCTGAATCTTGATGTTTGTACTCTGCGTCCTATTCTTAATTTCTTGAATCCTGTGCATGTCAAAAACAACAACGGGTTAAGCCTATGGCTTTTTTTAAAACCTGAAATTGACTCATAACTCAGTGAATTGTAACTTGTAAGGTTTCCCTACATGCACAACTACATCACCATTGCCCCTTTCATATTTTTGATATAAATTACTTTTAATTTGACAATAAAGAAATAATAGTTTGAGAGTGAAGATCTCAATCCAATTGCACGCAGTTAAGAACCCTTCAGTCAAATGGATTTGCCCAAACTTTGGCTCAGTCAAAGCAAAGCAACGTAAAGTTTGCCTCAGTCTGAAAACGTCCACCGTTGTTGAATCAACTTAATGTGGACTAAAAATCGCATCCCCACTCGACAAAATGTCCCAAATATTATGCATTGTGTTCCACATTAGCATCTTCTTACATTGGTTTATGTTTTTTGACAAAATTATGACACTAAAATGTCATTGAATTCGACTCACCTTCGTCAATCACTCTGATCTCTCGAACGGCGTGCAACGAAAAGCAGGATGGTACCTAGACTCACTGCACCCGTAATACACTGTTCTGTGAATGGTATGTGCCCTGGCATGTCACGAAGTAACCGTGGCAATGATTGGGTATAGTTCTTTAATCGATAATGGTCGTTGGAAAATATTGTCCAATAGACACAACTGTTGCATCAGTGTGAAGACGATTTCACGGGCTTTGAGAATGACGTCACCCCAGAGGCTACACTGACTTGTTGCTTTGGTTATAAAGCGTCGAACAAGGCCATGCAATTAAAAATATAGGTTGCTGTTTGCGTGTTGTGCACATTTGAATGGGCACTTCTGCTGATTTTTGGTATGACTCATGTTTTGTAAACTAGATTGGTCAATCATCTTCTCGGTTATGATGTAAAATAATGGTATCATTAGAAAGGCAGGGATGTTCTGTTTACTATTCTGATCACCCCAAATTTACAGCCTCGTCCATTTTAGTGATATGACCAATTTGAAGACGCAACTGCAAATGCAATGTAATGCTTTTGCGTGTATTATGTGTACGCGCACAGTGATCATGAGCAAATGTCCGTAACTTTTCATTATGGTTTACTGGACGTTAGATGCATCATGGTCATAATGTAAAGAGTGTTGGTTTACTGGACGTTAGATGCATCATGGTCATAATGTAAAGAGTGTTGGTTTACTGGACGTTAGATGCATCATGGTCATAATGTAAAGAGTGTTGGTTTACTGGACGTTAGATGCATCATGGTCATAATGTCTGAAGTATTGCCTTCATTAGATCAGACATATCATGTTTCCTTTTTCTCACTTTGAATGGAAACAATATGCGTGTATGGACTTATACTCAAAACAAATGGGACTAAGTCCCCTTCTGTATAATAAGAAACTGCAGAACCAACGCCGGATGAGGATGATAGTAATGATTATAACCAAATGAAAGTCCGATACAGGCCCATTAATGATTTATATTATTGATTGATCGATTGTCCCTTTTGTATAATATGATTATGATGTCGTCACCTCTAAGATTAAACATGTTTTGGTCTGAAGTGGCCTCCATTTGTAATAAACCTAGAAGCGGCTTGCCATTTTGGCCCCCTAGAAAGTTCATCGGTCTCTAACATCTCATTTCACATCTTGAGAATATCAAAATGGAACTTATCGTACTTAACTAAACCCTAACCAGACGTAATGAAAAATTGACAGGCACCACTGCACAGATACACAAGTTCCAACGATCAGTGTTAATCCTTACATCAATAAAACCTACATAGTTTGGTTAATTTCCGATAAGTCGTCTTTACGAAGAGCTCAAAATCTTAAAATGAAGTTACCGATTAATAAAGGAAGGGTCTATATCTGAACCGTTGCATATTGCATTTTCACGAAGAGCCACATCCCGAAAGATTCATGTAACACACTGCAACAAAATAGCGCAGTGCTTCCACTCCCCAAAATTGAATTTCCTTAGATTGATATAATTTTTTCCTTAGATTAAAAGAAATTTCCTTAGAGTTTTGGGAGGATTTCCTTAAAATTTCCTTAGATAAAATAACTTAAACTAACCATGGTAATTGATGAAAATTGTCATAGTATACCAGTCCCAATTTTAGTCAAACAGCAATGAACAAACAACAACACAACATGTACAATGTACAGTATGCAAAATCTACGACGTGCAAACCACACACACAGTCATCATGTGGTCGGTAGTAGTGTGGATGCGCGACCCCGCCGCATATCAGGCCTGGGCTCAGCCTACGATGCAATCAAAACCAGACTAATTACTTGGGGGCGCCAGGCGCAGCAGTGGAGCGATGCTTTTAGTACGCACCGGGTTCTAATTCTATGGTACGCACTATAAGCAACCAACCTCGTTCCCAGTCGTGATCGATCTCACTGCGCCATTTTTCGCTGATGTGAACCCTAAAATGGCCAGTTTTCATGTTTTATTGTATTTTTTTTGTATGATTTGCTTTTATTCTCAAATTTCTTAAAATGTTTCTTAAAATTTTGAAATGTCCTTAAAATTTCCTTAGATTTTTGTTTCCTTAGAAATTTCCTTAGGACGTTAAAATTTCCTTAAAATAAGGAAATTTCCTTAGAAGTGGAAACGCTGAAATAGCGTATGACGTTTTCATTTGTGTTTATATAGGTCAAGTTGTAGTTCGGGTTTCACAAGATCATGCACTAAAAGTTAGTGTGCGCGTGATCACGTGACATACGAAAACACGTTATTCAGATGGGCGTACAATTCCCCAAGTACACAATAGACCTTATGCATATGACGTCATTTGAGTAGGGCGCCCTCACCTAGAGGTCAAAAGGAAGATGCTCATTGGCCAGTCTTGTGCGCCGCGCGTACAAATCAGCGCGTTTCCATTGTTTCATCATCAGTTTACCTCTAAGATGGCGGCTTGGTGACGTCAATGCATAAGGTCTATAACGAAAACACGTTATTCAGATGGGCGTACAATTCCCCAAGTACACAATCTCTTTGTTTTGTACATAGGTCAAGAGGGTTTGTTTTGCAATTTTCCCTAAAAGATTGTTTTAATATTTAAGTGTGTTGTTAACATGTACAGGTATTGCCTGTGTTAATCCTTGCTCTATGGTTAATCTAAGCTTATTTATTTGCTCAATTAATTGAGTTTTTTTTTAAAGGGAATAAAAGTGGTGACTCGTTCTTAAACGGCCGTTTAAAACCGGCAGGGTCGTGGCCGTGCGATAAAGGCCCGAGCCGAACAATTTGTTAAAAAGTGAAAGAATAAGGAAAATCGGTGGTAAAAAGACAATCTGTTTGTTAAGCGAATTTTCGAAGTTTTTACATTTTCAAAAACGTTTGTAACATTCTGTTTTGAGCGCGTTGGGTTGTGTGCACGCGCGCGCGTGTCGACAAGATTACGCGCTGGTATACTAATAGCTGTATATTGCGTTCCGCGTAAGTAAATTGGCGTAAACAAGCTTGCGCGCCCAACACGCGAAGCCAGCCGTGTTTTTAAACACTTCTAGCTGTGTGTATATCACACGTTTAAACACCCCACGTGACGTGCTCTCCACCAATCAGAATGGATAAACTGTCCAAGGTATTTATTAATTTGGTTTTAATCTAGTATTGACAATTTCACATACCGAATTTGTACATAAAGGATGCTTGAAGAGTTTTTTCCTGCCCACTTTTAACAAAATCACTGTCCCCTGTTGATTGACACCCCTCTTGGACATGTGGCATGGTCAAGCTTGATATATCATAGCATATGAGCTGACCAGTGTGAACGATGTGGTAAAGACAGCGGAAATATTGAAATAATGTCAGCACGTGCTGACAACGGGTTTTAAAACATGCTGCTCTGATGTGAGATTGGGCCTCACTTATCATTCAGCAGGACTAGACTTCTGCTCTATTGCGGTTTACTACTGTGCCAACTGTACCCAATTATTTATCACTTAATTCTAGAATGACGTACATGTCAATAATATTGGTGGTTGAGCGATTGCCTTGTTAACATTCTTTGGTCTGGAGATGGCCGGCCAGACAGAAAGACAATTATGTTGTTCCGCCGTGGTTTCAAAGACTATAGTTTCTTCCAGTGTAGGTCTACGCGTATTTGTATTTGTACACGTTTCGATAACTCAACAGTGAAGGAAGACCTACAAAGCAATGATTAGCTTGACTTGTTCATATTTTTGCGTTTTTGTGCAGTTCTTTACCATCGAAATGGAAGTACGAACCTATAATTCAAATAATAGGCCTATGCATCGTTTATTCGGTAAAACGTATGTTCGTTATAATTCCGTGAAAAGTATAATCCCCTGAGTGACGTCTTAAACCAAGTTGCCCAAGAGACATGAAAACCAAAGAAATCTTCTTCCCATTTTGTAAAAGAATCACTGCTGTTTCACTATCAGAGAGAATGACAAAGATGGTCTCATTGTGATGAAAGTCATGCCCCTTAAGATTCGTCTAGATTCGTCGATGACCGTGTGAGTGGATCAAGGTCGTTGTCCTAGACCTGCTGAACTGTCAGCGGGGGCTGATTTCAGTCAATCAATAAATGCCAAGTACGATGCTTTTAAAATAACTTTTATCACTCATAAATCTTCCGGTGTGGAATGTTTGTAAGAGCTTTGAAAGTGCACTGTCAGTCGTCAAATTATACGTGGATAAACTTGGTTCAACTTTGAGATAAATACTCCTACACTGCATCTAGTACATGCACAGTTAATAGTGGCGACTGTAACACACAGAGAAATTCACAGAGTTCCTACAGCTCAGAAGAAATATAACTTTATCAAAAAGTTCAGTGACTGATAAATCCCCCAAATCTGCTTCTCGGAGTGTAATTGCATCTCAGAGTGTAATTAATTCTTTAAGCTTCAAATCTTGTCTGGGGAAAAATAAATTGTTTTACGATGTCGTTAAGACTATAATTGAAAAATAGGCCTATATTGATATGCTGTTACTCAGTGGCCCCGACGTTATTATGCCTTCCCCCATCCACCCGGCAAGGGATGTATTTTACCCTCTTAACCATGACTCGTAAGACAGACATCCCCCAACTAGATTGACTTCACAGGATGTAACAACTAACCTGGTTTATATGAAGTCATCGTATCCTATTAGTACACTCGGTAAATCTGACAATTTTTAATCTGACGCATATTTTCTAGTGAACCCTGAGGTGTCCCAAACCACCTCTTCTTAACGCGTCGAAATAAATCAAGTGAGTTTGTAACTTTGTGGTTCCGTTTATACATAGTCACTGTCCGCAAAGATAAGGCGAACTGATGTAGGGGGCATACTGTTACCATTAGGTTTTTCGCAAACATTGGTAAGAATGATTCTTTTTAGTAATCGGTGTGCTCCAAGCCCGTTAGCCCAGAGATGTGTGATCAGGGGGGGGGGGGGGGGGTGAGTGGGTTGTGTTACTGGGTGAAAAGTACCAAATCCAGTCGAACAAGGATTTTCCGACCATATGTTTCCCCTGTTTGATTAAATAAATACACACATTTCCAACTAGGTTTGTTTCTTTGGGGTTCTGTCCCGGTGCCCTAGTCTTTCTTGAAATAGTGTGTATTAGGCAAGCCTGGCAAACTGCCTACCAGTCAGCAAAATATTAGCTACGATACTCCCTCCCAAAGAAAATGTCCGTGCCTACACACTGAGCCCACCCATTATTCCCTTCCCACACCTCTCCCCCATACAGATCACACAACTAACAAGAGCAGTGTGACACTAGAGGGCGCTATTTTATCAGGGTGTCTTTGTTTTGATCATTGACAGGTTACTTGAAAGCCTATCACATGCTGCAGCTGTTACCATAAGTTGTGTTTACAGTAATGTTGTTATGCAAATAATCGATCAGGACAAGATAATGATATTTTATTTAAAGGGTTACGTATGATGGCACACTTCCTGCTGTTTCATATACATACAGACATGGGAGGTTTGATAACTGTAATTGCTGAACGAAGAGAAATTCCTAAACGGAACTGGGGTAAAATATAAGACTAGTAAACTTATTTCATATAATGTTATATCTTTCCTATAGACTGTGTGGAAGTCTCGCACGTATACAAAACGAGAAAACAACTTGATCAAAGACTAGACTTTATTTGTCTATGAAATCAATTTTAATCTATTATGTTAATTTGTATTGATACAAAATTCCTGAAAATAAAAATACTCATAAAAGTCGTTATAAATATAATTTCACTCCTCAAACTCGAACAATACAATAAAGTGGTAGTTAGCTTTAGCCTGGTATTTGTTGTGTACTGTTAATAAAAGTGGCTATCTATTTATCTGGAGGTTGCTGTAGCCTCATCAAAATTTAAACGTTCGGGTTGAAGCAAATAATACCGAGTACCAACTAACTTTAGTTTTATCAATGTTTACTCTTGTGTCAATATTGGCTCTTTTTGGTTTACAATATTTTGGCGCTCTCTCTTGTTCCTACTTTGTGTATCATTGGTGTATATATTTTTTAATTGTGTTGTCTTTTAAGTTGTCATATCTCCCGATATAGTTTCATTTCATTTTGATGACTCCGTGTCAATTCCCCAATAAACAGATTGACAACTAAATGAAGAACAAAAGAGACCAGATATAACTTGATATTATTCTGTATTTACAGATTTACAACTATTTACAGGAACAATAGATGGAATTTCATAATTATGCGTACAGTCTTGTATATATAGCTTTCTGATTCAATTTAACAATCCACAATTCCATGATTATTTTGCTGCAAAGATTTCTGCTCAATCTAAACTGGAATGCGGACAACTGAAAGATAATAACACTATAATAACTATAATCTTGAACCGTCTTCTCGCGAACGTGTGGTGCGTACACTTCGTACGATGATTGGCCTGCTGTATAGTCTCCGCCTCAAGGAGCTTTCGTGAAGCTTCACAATGAACAAGTTCAGTTCACATGTACCGGGACGGGGTTAAATCAAGCCCAAGGGTATTGCCATCTATCAAGTAAAATACAACCAAAACATGTGCAAGTTTTGTGGAATAATCTTAGTAAAGTTTAACGTGAAATAACCCTATAACTCAATCAATAACCCTCAATTGGTAAGCTCCTCACAAGTCTTTCAATTGATATCACCAACTTTACCAAAACTTCATAAAGCGCAAAAAAATCTTCCGTTTACAGTAATCTTCGATGTCTGCCCATTTTCTGAAGCCTTCGAGAAACTTGACTCTGCTAGGGTCGAAACGTCAGGCCACTAACTTATTTTTTGCATTTTCTGAAATGTCTTTGCCAATTGCAACTATAGCAGAACATCATTTTAACTAACAAATAAGATCTTCTTCAAGAGCGGTTACAGGATGCTCTCAAAATTGCACTTAATGCCTTTTTATGGTCGAATAGGTACATCGTAATTACCGGTTAATAACTATTTTACACATAACATTTGTATTTATTAATAAAGAATTCAAGTCAAAAATGCACCTCTCCGCGCGGCCTTTTCAGCCGAGAGTCAAAAACTGCTTATCGGCGCCTAAAAACACACGATCGGCATATGACACACACACATAAACGTCTCTTTTGGGGGGAAACAAAACAAAATCAAGAAGAAACAACACTTTTAATTATACATTAAAGAAACCTTACTCTCAATCCAGGGTATCATTCAAATATATTGTTGTAAAATGAAGCCTACATAGGGTAATTAAGGCCTAAAAATCTGACGCGATTCTACGAATCGATTCGCACGAAAATTCGCACCCGACGTATTACGATCAACCATTCACGTCGAGTCGTCGTCCTAAACACTGGCGCACGTGTTGACATCAATAAAGTTTTAGTAACCAAAAACTGTTTCGGTTAAATAGACACAATCGGCGACTGCGTCACGTGACCCATATATAGTGGGTATAAAATGTAAACAAACCAAGCAAGCAAGGCGCAGTGTGAATGGAAACGCATGGCTGCTTCCCACCGTTTCCATTCACACTGCGCCTTGCTTGCTTGGTTTTTTCACATTTTATACCCACTATATATGGGTCACGTGACGCAGTCGCCGATTGTGTCTATTTTGGCCATCGGTTAATACTGGCCAATGACCGAAACAGTTATTGGTTCCAGCCGTACCTAGATGTACCTAGATAGTCGATTTCCCAAGATAATCGCAATATTTATTATCTTTTTGTTTCTTTTTCTTGTCTCCAGTTTATTCTATAAAATTCAGAAAAAATTGAATAATGATAATGTATAGCCAAATAGTAAATTTTTATGACAAATTAAATGATTCTCAAAACATTTTGTGGACAAATCCAAGCACGTACATCGCTGTACTTGGTAACAACGCTACACTCCAGGAAGACTGTTGGCTCCTAATTGGGATTTTTTTGCGCGGTCAGCCGGTCCGCGGACCGGATAAAAAAACAACTTTGAGCTGGATGGATTTATGTAGACTGGGTCCTCATGCCTCGCCATAGTGATAACATTTACGTAAACAAAGTACCAGTCTACTTGCGATATGTGGATCGATGTACTCAAAATCAAGCCGAGCTGCGGAATCGCCTTGCCCATTCAAGAACGAAAATCCCTAAATCACAAATCCGTTGTAAATTGTCTTGATGGTTTTTAACCTGTTGGATCATCCGTCCATTGCAGAGTCACATTTGCGGCCGTATTGATTGCAAATGGTGGAGCTTGGCGGTTTATATTGCGTTAGCTCCGTACATTCATATAGGCAGGTCCAAACTACTTGCCGCCGCTGACGTCACGAATCCTGTTACGCATGGTTTGTTTGACCTCGCGTTTTCAGATTTTGGGCTGGGAGTGTTTCGAGGAAAAGACATGTTTACTCTGTTTTAGCGTGAGGTAAGGGACTCATAATAATTTTTTTTAAAATTTCTTTGGGACTCCATCTATTGGAAAAATGTAAAAACTTAATAATTAAGAGCATCCTGTAACCGCTCTTTCAATAAATCAAATTCCACGAACAATTATAAATCAAAGTTACACTAACTTACTCTGGTTGAAGACTTAAGGTTTGTATCGAGGCCCAGTGTCGCTGGTATGGACCAGTGTAGAAGAATTGGTTTCCTTTGACTCTGTTTTTGCCAAAATAACAATTTGATCATGCCGGGACTGGATTTCTCCGGCCGAGCGCCACTCCTGCTGCTTCATTGTCTTCGTGGCTGTTGGTACGGTCACTCACACGCTCAATTTCACTAGCCACTCTCTCTCAGTGTTGTTCAGAGATCACAAAACAAGATCGTACACTTTCAAACATTCGATCTCACTCACAAACCCACTCACTCATTTGCATGAAATTTAGTAAACGCCAAAAAGTAACAAATGAAACATACTAACAAAACGACAGACCAAACAATAACAGATTTATAATGGGACAATAACCATGGCCGGTGTCCTTACGTAACTTACTGTGACAACAGAGAGCGCGTCCTATGTTACAAAAAAGCTCTGGAAAAATACTAGCGGGTGCGGGAGTCTAGAAGCGGGAAAAAATATACGGGCGTGATTGGCTTATGGCCACGACAAGCAAGAAGGATGAACTAATAATATGTTATCAGGGGTGGTTTAATTTTCCTGGAAAAATAAATAGATAAATAAACGCAAAGCAATTTTGACATAAGTCTTATGTAATTTTCATGTGAATGAATAGAAAACCCAATTCAACTCAGGTTGAATAATTGAATTAAGAAATTAATATTTTCCGTTGTGTAAAGGAAACTGAATACGTCAAATGAGACATAGGAAAAAGGCTGAGAAACTTTTTCTAAGGCAGGCAAGACTGTCCTATTTAGGAGGCCTAGGGGATAGATCCACCCCTTTTATGATCGAAAGAATGGTCATGGGAAAATCATATAGGTCATATAGGCCTAGTTTACATGAACATTGTTTGATAAGGCAATTTAATTATAAGCATGGTTACCCAACATTTTGTTATAACTAAACCTACCTGTTGGCCAACCTTATACCCCCAATGACATCTATAATGATAACTTAATACGTTGGGTTAGAAATTAAGTCAAATTGTGACTGTGTGCAATTATTCCAGACGTTAAGCCTTACATGATGACAGACTGATTACTGTATTTTGTACTGTATACTGTACTGTATTGTTAAGTTTAATCCGTAGCTTTTTCAAAAACATTTAATACAGAGGTAAATTGTACATTTCCAATCAATCGTTGATGTGAACGACCTTCACTGGCTACCACTTTGTCATAATCAAGTCAAGATAAACTGCAAGATGCCCCCTCGAGAATAATAGTTACTGGTTGCTACAAAACTAATATTTGGTTACTGACAAGAATTATGGAGTGAAGGTGAATGGTCGACAGGTTATTGCCCTCAGTGACGTCATATTAGGATTAAACTTAAACTCGCTGAGGAAGCAACAAGCAACAGTTTTGTCTTCAAAGTCACGATTCAAATGCGCTGAAAACGCCCACATTCATTTGAATGGTTGGTGTCCTTATAATTTCGAATTGATTTGAATTTGTTGTGTTTTTGTGTTTGTTTTGGGGCGTTATCTAGTTCATGGTTTTTTTTTAGGGGGTTGGGGCGTAGTCTTGGCCCAGGACGTCAGTGATCGATTGTGGATAGTGTGACGTGTACTCGTAGTAAATCATAAAAAATAGCAGTGCGCCCTCTGACACTATCCACTATTGATCACTGACGCCTTAGGCCAAGTTGGGGCTGCGCTAGACTGGTCCCCTGCCTTTATCCACATTTATCAAATGAAATCAATGTATCCGATGCAATCATTGAAGCTGTAAACCAGTGTCTGTCTTAATCCGCACGGATAAAGACAGGCACTGGTTTTACTAGACCTGACTCAAGTCCCAATCCCGTGCAAGGCCCTTCCTTGCCTCATCGTCAGAAAACTATTGTTTTGCGCTCTGCATTCCCCAACCTGTTCCGCGCGCGGGACAGGGACTTGACGATCCCGCAGTTGCCTGATATGTAAATTTATTCACTTACGAATATGCAAAGTTACGGCGCATTACTTGTCCAATCAAACGCGTTCAAAAAGAAGACTCGTTGATTTTTTTATTTGCGGGTGGTTAAAGTACTTTGTCGAGAATCGAAATGCATTAATATATGCATTATATGTGATGACCTCTATTTTTTTGGAAAATAAAGTTGAATGATGTAATTATCAAATAAGAATCTTTGTCTCCTGTGATTTAATTATTTTCATATCCAAATCAGCTAAATGGGCTTAAGTGTCCGGTATTCCCTACATCTACCCTATATAAAAACTACAAATTTACTTGAATTCAAGTTAATATTACGTATACATTGGGATTGGTATTGTTTGCAAATGCATACTTTGAATTGTTGACAAATGCAATTCAGCGACTTAAAACACCCACCCCCCTCTTCCGCCCTGCAGCCATTCTGGAGATGCTTGCGTCCGTAGATACATACAAACGTCACAGAGTAAGGTCACGAGTAAGATGAATACTAAATGAAAGGGGCGGCACTTCCACGCTCCCATTGGTTTTGTACATCACAGAGTAAGGTCACGAGTAAGATGAATACTAAATGAAAGGGGCGGCACTTCCACGCTCCCATTGGTTTTGTACATCCCCATTCGGGGAGATTTTTCTATTCAATGCGTGGAGTAGGCCAACGACCCCGTCAAGTCCCTTGATCGCCACCACAATAGCTACATTTTGTCGGTGAGGGCGCACTGGTATTATTATAGGTTTCACCCCTCTAAATAGACTCCCATAGCAAACAATGATAAATGCTAAATATTCAAAAATTCTCAAAAAATTGTTAAAAGTCTCTCAGCCTCTTGAAAACCAATCAAATATATTTTCAGACCACTAAACTTCAGATTTCTTTTCAATTTTTGGCAGGTCAGCCGTTTGGAATTTTTGCTAATTACCCCAGAAAAAAACACCCCCGAAAATGTGTTTTTTCCCAAACCGACGTGCCGCCAGTTTTCATGAGGCACTCCTCCAATTCCCAAGCTAAATAGGGCCAACTTTATAGCCCAAATTTATCAAATCTCCTCAAAACTTGAAACCCAGAACCCCCAGGTTGTGATAAGTTCTTATAATTACACACTCTATTAGTTGCATGACCCCCAAAACGTGTATAATTAAAAATAAGTTGTGGGTTTACAAATTATGATAAGTAGCTTGGCGCATGAATTTTTGGTCGATTTAGAGTAGTGCACCCGTATAAGGGCAGTCAATTATTCTTTATGGGGAAAAAATTATGCTTAAAATGTTGAGAATAAGTCACTGATATGAAATCTGGGGGGAAAAATTGAATATTTTATTGCGTTTGTCTACAACAAGGTCAAACATGTTGAAGCATTTACATGTACTTTAAGCAATGTGAGAGGAAAAACCTGCCTGACACACTGTGCACATTATATTGGAATACTTGGAAGTTACGTCCAAATCTTTCCTCAAAAAGTTATTAACATGTCTCTTTTTCGTAATAAGATTCTAAAAACCTTACAAACTATTTAATTAATCGACAAGAGGGGGTTAATTATTGTGGAGAAGCGGTAAAAAGGGAAACAGGTTGCAGCAAAATGTTGTGATCAAGCGTGTCAAATGCTGCGCTGTTCTATAATGTATTGTTTATAGTTCAATACAAAACACTGTCTTAGGCATACAGCGAATGAATACTTGTATTTGTATATTTAAATCTTTGTTACTTTTCAAAGTCTATTTGAAGTTGGGAAACCTGCTTTGCCCATGACACTTGTATTGGGTTTAGATTCGTATAGTATAGTAGGCTACATGTAGTGCTAGCTGCTACATGTAGGTCATCAGTTTGTTAGTGTACAATGTACATTGTACATGCTTTTATTTTTGTGTCCCATTTCCAAATAAACCAACCAATTAATAAACTGTTCTTTTCAAGTTGCAACTTGGAGCAGGCCAGCCACTTCAAACACTTCTACAGCAAGCATCCTCTTGATATTTTTATTGGTGCTATATAATAATTAGTGAAATGGTTTATGAAAAGATTTTTATTTTAATTTTACAAATTGTATTTCAAGCCAACCATCCTCTATCCCCATCATGACAGTGGTCTCAGTTTGCAGACTAGGTTACTTGTAGTGCAGGTCACTAGTTTGTTAAGTAGTAATATCTTGACAATACTTTTGTGCTGAGACTAGTCAAATTGGCCAACATGTCCCATTTTCAATTAAATTTACCTTATAATTAATAACTTAATTAATAATTGTATCCAAGTTACAATCGGTAGCCTGCCTGGTACATAAAACACTGGCTAACACATGCATCAATTTGTCATTTTTATTTGTCATTTTCATAAGTACTAATTAGTGCAGAGTTTGATTGTATGATAATTTTATAAGCCAAAAACACAAAAAACATTTTCAGCATCCCTGGCCACTTCCTTATTAGAGAACGCCTCCTTTTTTCTTTTTTTTTTGGTACCAAAAAAAGGGACGAAACAAATTTACAGTATTTTTAGACTTTAGCACACCGAAAAAAGCTGGCAACTATCTTGAAAAATAGTCCGACCGGTTGTCATGCGGCCATTTTTGGGGGAAACAAAAAAGGGTAAAAAAGGCCTTTCTTTCTTTTTTCAAAAAGGTAGGACGCTAAACATGTTTTATTATTGTTTTGTACTTTTAATTTAAAGCCGGATACCTACTATCCACATTGCAGTTGGATTCAGAACAAGTTACTTAGTTTCATCTGCATGTCCCACTTTCATTTAATTCAACAAATTAAAAAAACTGACTTATTTATATTTAATTATGCAGCAGGCATGATATTTCCAACAGTGCCTAAAACATACATCCACCTGACAATTTTAATTGTCCGAAGTAGTTATTTGTGAAAGTTTGATAAAACAATGATTTGTTTTTATTTAAGTCAGAAACCCTCTCTGTTCACATCTAGTCAAATTGTTTTAGGTTTAGACTAAGTTTATTATAGTGTCTATACGGCATGTCTGGATTTTCAATGAAATCAACCAATTATTAAAGTTACAAGCTGTAGCCTGCCTGATCCTTCAAACACTGACAAGGCAAGCATGTCGCCTACTGAACACTTTTATTGGTACTAATTTAAGAAATGTTTGAAATAAATGTATTATTATTTTAATTTGTATAATTTTAGAAACCTGCTATCGGCATGACAGTTACATTGGTTTGGGTTCAGACTAGGTTACATGTAGTGCAAGGTCGTTGAGTGTGTTACACCCCTATGTTCCGACACCCCTATGTTCCGACAATTCAACCTATTATTGCGACACCCCTATGTTCCGACACCCCTATCTTCTGACATTCCTATATTCTGACTGCCAAGCCTATGTTCTGACACCCCTGTATTCCGACACCCCTATGTTCCGACACGTAATTTTTCCACATTATCTGAAAATAGTTTGTTTCCCACCAAAAAGCACATGGTCACAAAATTCAATGTGCTATTTTGGCATTTATAAAGTATGCGGGTTATCGGAACATAGGGGTGTCGGAACAAAGGGTTGTCGGAACACACGTAAGTAAAGCAGTCGGAATATAGGAGTGTCGGAATATAGGGGCATCGGAACATAGATTGAGTTGTTGGAACATAGAGGCGTCGGAACATAGGGGTGTCGGAATAAAGGGCTGTCCCTGTTGAGTGCACGGAGGGCTCTATCACTAGACAACTGACCTGAGGCCAGTGGCCAGTGACTCTAGCATTTGATCAGCAAACTTGAGACTTAAAACTGATTTGATCAGTAAACAAGTTCATTGGTCTTGTTTAAAAAAAAAAAAACATCATTCTGTAACTCAATTGTAATTATATGTTCACCTGTCGCCTTCAAGTCTGATGAATATTTTTCAATTCTGGTAAATTTTTAGTTATGTATACTCTTTTGGACAATTGAAATCAATCTTCTTACTGGTAGAGCTTGTTCAAATCACATGTTTTAAATTTGAAACCACATGTGTAAATAGTTTGGGTATTCTGGGTTCTTGTCTTGATCAATCCACTAATTATTTTGAGCTCTACAAGCCCTGGGGTCTTGTAAATTTTCCCCCATATTTGAGCCATGATTTGTCCCACATACATGTTTGTTTAAATTTGAAGTAAATCAATCAAATCAGTAATTGAAAAGTAAAAGTCTTTTGTATGATCTTGTTCGGGCTGGCCTTTACACTTTACAATCTACATTCATGAGGTGGTACACATATATTGTTCTGTATGAAATTGATTTTTTGTTAAAGTTATTTTTTAACTGACAGTTTTCAACTGAAGTCCAGTACACCTGTCCAGTACACCTGTCCAGTACACCTGTCCAGTACACCTGTCCAGTACACCTGTCCAGTACACCTGTCCAGTACACCTGTCCAGTACACCTGTCCAGTACACCTGTCCAGTACACCTGTCCAGTAAACCTGTCCACTATGATGGCCTCGCTGAATAACATAACATTGACTTAAAGTTACAGAGCCAAAATATTTGCCAACCGTTTTCCATCTTGTCGGAGGATATGAGATGAAAAATGGGAGAACAAAGAGAAGTCCTTGATTTACTGGGTAAAACATTCAACACACATGAGCCTACGTTGAGTTTCAGACAAGAAAATGTTGGCTCACATTTTATTCTAGACAAAACAAACAAAATATTTGTACTCATAAAATTATTTGATGCATGAAAAAACTGTAAGCTACATCCTACTATTTTCAATAAAATTGTACAGATAAAGTGGGTTGAACTTTTTAGAAACACATAATTTTAATATTTACTCGGAATCACTTGATTATGATCCCTGGCTACACGGCAGTTTGCGGTTGTATGGCTTCTGACTGGCACCCCCGAACAAAGATATTGACAAAATAGGGAGACCGCCAACATAGGGCTAGATAGCTCAGTTGGTAGAGCGCCGGCACGTTAAACCGGAGGTCGTTGGTTCAAATCCCGCTCTAGTCAATTTTTCTTTGTTCAACCCAAAATCATTTAAACATTTACCCAGTCAGTTTCCCTTGTGGTTTATTATTTGATAAAAAGATATTTTGTAAGATTTTAACAGATTTTGAATGTTATAGCTATAAAGTATAAGCATTTTTGTTCGGTTCATGTGTTGCACAAATCCATAGAATTTTGAAGTGCGCCCTCTACCACACCCTTGTTTGAACGACAATTCTGCAGCTGTCATTTGACTCGGAGTTTTCAATTTATTTATTTTTTTTTCAATTCAAAATCACATTTATTTCCATACTGTCAAAAATACAGCATTACAAAATGCATATACAATGTAATAGCAAACAGAGTAATTTTAGGTGTATACAATCAAAGAAAGGAACAGTATGGAGGCCGATTTGATAAGCCGAGGCTTGTAGTAATCAGCCTGTGGACAGACAGAGACAAGATAAACGGACAAACAGAGGACGTACGAATAGGAACAAAACAACTTACAAACAACAACAACGCTTAATTAACTAAAATGAAAATATGATGTATATATGAAAAAGAACAAATGATGATTTACCTGGCAAAGCAGTCAATGGAAAGAAAGCTATGTTACATACTGAGAGATAATGACTCTTTTGAGGGAGGCTTTAAAACGGTTCACAGACGGTTGGCTTTTGATTTCTTCGTCAATGGCATTCCACAAGCGAGGACCATAGAATCGAAGGGTGTTCATGGAATAGGTGGTGCGAGTGAAAGGAACCACGAGATTATGACAAGATCTGGTTTGGTAGGTATGCAGGTCTTGAACAGAAGAAAAATAAGCAGAGAAGGTACTAGGAAGAAGATTTCTGGAATACTTGTACATAAATATTCCAGTATGGAGTTTATTTATGTCAGAAAGTGTAAGGGTGTTGAGCTGTGCAAAAAGTGGTGCAGTGTGAGCACGAGGATGTGAAGAAGTACAAAGGCGGATAGCCCGTTTTTGAGTGACAATAAGGGAGTGCAGTTTGTTATTGCTTGACCGAGCCCAGACAATATTACAATAGTTTAAGTAGGGCAGAATAAGTGTATTGTAGAGTAAGACCATAGAAAAGGGTGGAAGAAAATTACGCAGTTTAGACAAGACACCGGTATTACGAGAAGTGATTTTTGTAAGAGAAGAGATGTGATGTGAGTTGGAACTTCTTGAAGAATGAAAGGCTTTTAATCCCATCTGCACAATGAATGGAGTGACTCGTAAGGAATGTGCTTTTTCGGTTTGAGCTAGTGAATGCGTCTTTTGTCCTATTGTCATGTGTTGGAAGGGTGGTGATTTTCTCTATATAGGCCCCTAAGAGACGTACGTTGGCGGGCGGTTTAAGTATTGAGACGAACGACTTCCAACCCAAGGCAACAAAATGGCCACCACCGCCTCCTGTTTCAGTGACTGTGATTGAGCAAAGAAATCGTCCATATTCCTCGTGAAGCACAATGTATGTATGATGTCAATTTAGGAATAAGCTTTGTAGTAGAGACTGCTGTTCAAGCTTTTATTTAGCCAGGGCTAGAAATAACTATGGTGTCCACATGATTTTACTGGATCGAAAACAGGTTGTCCAACTTTGGGGGCAACTCGTCTCGGCAGCTGTCTGTTCTGCTGACGGGGGTCCAGGAGGTGCAAACCCCGGCAGGAAAAAATGAGAGACTGGGGAGTAGAAAGTAGAATGCCAAGGTATTGAGACAAGTGTTTAATTTGTGTGGCAATCATTCTCCCAGGTCGGGTCCTTTGGCTAGAAAAGTTTGTTTTTCCTTAATCATTGACATTGCAAACTGGGGTGAAAAGTTTACATTGAAATTGCTGCAGCTGGTGCAGACTGCTTCTGGACAACACTTATTTTTTATTTTTGTTTAACACTTCTATTATAAAAAGGGCACCACGGCCAATGGGCATCAACTGCGTGGCAATGTTAAGTTCTCTATTATTACCTTTAATTAGTTGTTTTGCTCGTTAATTGCTTATTTAAAATCCTTAGGATCAGAGTAGACAGTGTGTTTAATTCATCCATTTCTTATTGCTAGATTTATGCTTGAATTGTCAGTTTATAGTACTTCTTTTAACTCTACTAGGCCTATTTGATTTTATTAACAATTTGATTTGTGACAATGCTGTTAGTTTCATTTCTATTTCCTTGGTTTAGATCTTGAAAATGTTGTGATCAAACCTTTTCCATATATCTTATTGTTTTATACTTGAGTACAACTCCTGTTTAACTCACTCTGAGTATGCCGAGTGTTGTTCGTGGTTAGGAAGTGAGCATATCGATGATGCTACCAGTACAGTTTATATCGATATGGCATCTCTTAGTGTACTGCTTCCATGCGGGTTTGGTTCAGCAATCGATATTATGATCACCACTACATTGCCGTTACCTTTCCTAGAATCATTGTTTATCATTGCTAATTTGTGACCAGCTCCATCGAATTGAGGAATGTCTATGAAATTCTGAAAATTTAGTTATGCACCATGTTTACAAGTTGCCCACTGGCCTTCCAGCAATTATTGTCGTAGCAGTCCAAAATTATCGGGCAATGAAGAAAGTCTACGAGACACAGCCACTTTCAATTTTTTTATAGCGTGTTTATTTAGTGTTTTTGACAAAAGCTATATGTAGCTATGTGTACAAATAATTCTGCTCAAGAAAACGTACTTTTGTGGATTTATTCATCTTGTCAATTATAGACCTTGACAAGAAATACCAAGTTTTGTTTAACCAAATACCACCAAAGTCACGGAATCTGTTTTATAGTGTTTTTTAATGATTTTCGATTGTCAACAACTTTTGTAAGGCAAATTACAAATAAACGTGATTTCCGAGACATTTCTCATAGTCGAAAGAGTGGTTCACATTTAGTATGAGTGTACATCAAGAAGTACCATTTCTCTGTTGTGTACCATGACAGGTGCTGGACATAACTTATATTTTTCTTTATCCAAGTTCTGGAGTAGGTAGGTGTATAAAGTGAGACTTGTATTCCATTTTACTTTATTGGTTAGGGTTTATATAAGTGATTACATGTTATTTTCTTGTTTGAATTTCTTTGCTTATTTGGTATTTTCCAAAGCTTAGTATTAACATGGAAATTGTTTTATTGTATCTTTTCAGGTATTCATACCTCCATGTTTTGTTTGATAACAAAATTCATTCAGAACACATTGGTTAGAAGCCTAGAGCAGCTTTCTTTGGTATAAAGCATTTCAAGAAACATTTCACTTAGAGTAATGTGGTTAATGTAAAAAGGTAGCAGATTTTATGCCCCAAAATATGAATTTGAAAAAGGTTTCTGTAAGAAACGCTTCTCACATTGTGTACTTTTATTAATATTAGGGATTATTCTTCCTGCTTGGACAAATCTGCTCTGGATCTTCGGCTTTATTTCAAAAACAATACCAAATTTAAAATTAAATATTCACAGGTTAGTTTGATTGTTTATATCTACATTCAGGGTTTAAACAAGCACCTCGTGCTAGCTCATTCAGGGGTGCTTAATACTGCAAAACTTATTCTATTGCTCCCATACCACTGGAGCTTCCTTCAATTACTCTGATTTTCCTGCCAAACATCATTCACAACTTTGAAAATGTCACCTTTTTCATACATGGCAGTGACTGGGTGTCCTTCTCATCTGTACAAATAACATGCTCTCTCAGGACAGACCCTGCAGCCACTTGACTCCTGTGTTGAAAAGCCTCTTCTGGTCAGCTTGGAACATTAATGTAACCAAGGTAAGGTTGTTTCTATAACTTAAACAATCTTTTCTGAAGTACTACTACTTTAATACTAAACTTGCACCACCCTGCATGATATTAACAAGCTCACTTCCATCTTAACCATCACTTAACATCTACATGAACTAAGCTCACTTCCCATCATGCTTGCATTTTTCATCTTCATGTAACATTTTAATATTTCATCAATAACTTGGCATCATCACTGTTCCTCAGTGGGTCATGTGATAACCACCTCACACCATTTTCATGCACCTCAAATAATCCCTAACTAAATGTAATTCAGTTTAGAATTGCAAAATTTCTGATTGTTTTTGTTTGTCTTTGTTTTTTACTGCAATGATGAAATGCCGAACCATCTGCCTTGGAAATACGGAGTCCAGTGAAAACTACACATTGACCTTCCCTGGACCATGAATACATCAGTGAAGGTGTGTATGCAATGAGGAGAATGACATCTACTCATTTCAAGTTCGGGAATAGAACCTGAATATTCATGCATGACTGTCATTTGTTACGATTATTCCTGAAATTAATATTTGTTGTTGATATTTGCTAGAGAGGGACTCCAAGGTCAATTTCTAATTTGTGATGTACTCAATTTTTGACAGATAGTCCTTATGAAAATTGGGGGAGAATTCCGAAAGGCTTTGTCCCTCATTTGTCCATCTCTCCAAATTTCAATTTGAAGTGATGTCAAGAATCTGTTGCCTTGTAAAATCTAATTCATGTTTTACTCATGGAGCATCATTTCCTGACTGAAAGATGTTGCACCATTTCTCCAGGATTTGTTATTCTCATACAACCACAGTCTGGCACATAAACGTGCAGATTATAACCTTGCAAAATGGTATCTTTATTTGTACAGTGAAATATATTTAATGTGAATAATATAATTGTTGGCTTGATTGACATGTATTTCAGCTCAGAATTGATGAGAAAAAAGTTACGCCCCAACCTGAAGGTTTTGAAAAACTAGAAAAGCACCTGCCATTGAGGGCGTGTGTCAAAATGACAATACTTTGACTTCATGTGTGGGAGTTTACTTTGTTATACCTCCATTCTGCAGCAAACCATCCATACAAAACAGAGCTCCCTTGTATGACGTGATATGAGTGATGATGTTGTGGGGCTCTTCTTGAATCTTTTTGAAAAGCATTGGAGAAGGGTATTCAAAATGATATGTTTTGTTTACACAAATGTCCTGTGTTATTTATTTTAGCCTCCCTTATTATAGTAATGTAAAATTTCTTTCCAGGTGACATCATTGGGGAATTACAGACTGTTGCCGTTGATGGGAAGCGCGAAGATTCACACTCCTGCTGTGTTCTCTTGTCAACCTGGACCAAAAAACCATCAACAGAGATCTGGAGCTGGCAAGTGACGTCTTGGAGAGACATTCATCAAGGGAAAAAAAGTATCAAATTTTGTTTTCTTTTTGTGTAATTCTTAGTTTGTTGAACAGCTAAAGCCATATTTAATTAAGATTTTGTTTTTCTCTTAGTTGTATTTGATGTTTCAGATTGGCTGTTGACTGACTAGGACACTTGCATACATACCAACACAAGTGAGTTTCTCGGAGCGACCTGTAACTGTATCCAGATGAATGGGTCTCTTCTTCAAAGGGGTAGGTTTTGTTCATTTTATCATTTTAAAAAGTTCCATCCCTCTTTAGTATTTTTTGAGCTATGAGGAGTGTTATTCCATTTTGGAAAAACTTTTTTCAAAACTATTACTGTGGTGATCATCAGATAATCAAATTATATTTGTCTGTGAATGATTTGTAATGATGACATAATTATGGAAATGTTTTTAGCTGATTGTGATAAAACACTCTGGCACAAGAACGTGCAGATTGTAACCTTGCAAAAAGGGAGCCAAATATTCAAGTTACAGTGAAAAATACTTGATGTGAATATCATAATTGTTGGCCTGATTGACATGTATTGCAGGAGTCTGTGTTTGTGCTCCGATGAGTAAGGGCCAAAATGACAACAGAAGAAGGGTGCCAGTTGCCATCTGGTGGATGAAACGACGTGTAGCAGTCTGATAGATGAAACGGCAGTTGTAGCTGGTAATGTGAAAATCAAGTCATCAAATCATGTTGATGAATAAAGCATGTAGTCCTCAAACCGCTTAAACCAATCCTGCCTGTTACTTCAAGTTATCTTGAGCTTTACACTTAAAATTTTACCGTAATTATTGATTAAATGACAATACTTGGACTTCATGTTTTGGCGTTTGCTTTGTTATACTTCCATTCTGCAGCAAAGCGTCCATACAAAACGGAGCTCCCTTGTGACGTATCGATGATGTTGCAGGGCTTTTCGTAAATCTTTTTGAAAAGCATTGGAGAAGGGTATTCAAAATGATATGTTTTGTTTACACAAATGTCCTGTGTTATTTATTTTAGCCTCCCTTATTATAGTAATGTAACATTTCTTTCCAGGTGACATCATGAGGAATTACGGACTGTTGCCGTTGATGGGAAGCGTGAAGGAAGATTCACTCTCTTGCTGTGTTCTCTTGTCAACCTGCTGGACCACAAAACCATCAATGGAGGTGTGCCGAGGTATGAATAGAATGTTATTATTTACATTTGATAAGATCTCCTCTGTAAGTGTGTGATCGAAAAAACAGCAAGTCTGTTTTTGATTCATATCTAATATATTCCGCTTGTCGTTGAATTCAGGTCATTCTGGGAAAATCTCTTAAAGACTTCAAAAAACATCAAATGTTAAATTGTTGAATAAGTTGCCCTTTCACTGTAAATAAGTCACTATATTGATCTGCATTTAGAATACAGATTGTTGGTATCAGTTGGAAACTGTGATGACTTTTGATATATTTGTTTCCATCATTCCAAATTCCATGTTTGATTTCGAATGTTTGTGTCAGTCATTGTGTTTTATGTTATTAAGTTTGGCTGGTTGGTTATTGTGACTGTCGTGAACAAAACCATCTTGACGGAGTGATTTTGTTTGTTTGTAAATCATGTTTCACAACTCTGAAAGTATCCATTCTTTTTACATACATCCTGTTCATCCAAAACTCTGTTCTTGCATTTTAATGAGAAGGATTTCAACTTTGTTTTTTGATTGTCCAGGGTATCTGGATGACTGGTATTGACGCAGTGTACTACTAACGATCAGGAAGGAGGGTAAATCGTATCAAATTTTGTTTTCTTTTTTGTGTAATTCTTAGTTTGTTTAAAACATCACCGGCAGCTAAAGCCATATATAATTTCAGATTTTGTTTTCTCTTAGTTGTATTTGATATATTATATAGATTGGCTGTTTGATGACTGACTGGGATGGAACATTGACTGACCAACACAAGTGAGTTTACGGATCGACCTGTAACTGTGTCCAGATGAATCGGTCTGTACTTCAAAGAGGTAGGTTTTGTTCATGTTATCATTTCACAAAGTTCCATCCTTCTCAAGTATTTTTTTGAGCTATGAGGAGTGTGACAAAAAAATTCAAAACCATATTACTGTGGTGATCATCAGATGATCAAATTAGAATCGTCTGTAAATGATTTGTAATGATGACATAATCACTGAGCTGTTTTTAGGTGATTGTGATACCGATCTGGCACAAAAGGGTGCAGATTATAACCCTGCAAAAAGGAACCAAATATTCAAGGTACAGTGATGAATATTTGATGTGAATAATATAATTGTTGGCTTGATTGACATGTATTTCAGGAGTCTGTGTTTGTGCTCCGATGAGTAAGGGCCAAGATGACAACATTGGAAGGGTGCCTGGCTACAAAAGTGTTCCTGTCTCCCTGGTGGATGAAAAGATGTAGCTGGTAATGTGGAGATCAAGTCATCAAATCATTTTCACCCCTTAAAACAATCCTGTCTGTTACTTCAAGTTATGCTCCAACCTGAAGGTTTTGAAAAACTAGAAACGCATCTGCCAGTGAGGGCGTGAGTCAAAATGACAATACTTTGACTTCATGTGTGTGAGTTTGCTTTTTTTTTTTTTTTTTTTTTTTATGAGATATCGCCTAACTCACAAGGCCACGGACGGCCACTCAAGGTGAGGGCTACACATAACTGATTTGGGCTATCAACCCAAATCAATTGACACCAGGGGCACGTTGCCTCCTACTCCTGGGGCTGAAACAGGGTTACCCCCTTCACAGTCCTTAAGGATGTAGGCATGGGTATCATCCACTAGGAGCCTGTCTGGTAGAGCAGAATGCACTACCTTCCCATGTTATACCTCCATTCTGCAACAAAGCGTCCATACAAAACGGAGCTCCCTTGTGAAGTAACAAGAGTGATGATGTTACAGGGCTTTTCATGAATCTTTTTGAAAAGCATTGGAGAAGGGTATTCAAAATGATATGTTTTGTTTACACAATGTCCTGTTATTTATTTTAGCCTTATTATAATATAAAATTTCTTTCCAGGTGACATCATGAGGAATTACGGACTGTTGCCGTTGATGGGAAGCGTGAAGGAAGATTCACTCTCTTGCTGTGTTCTCTTGTCAACCTGCTGGACCACAAAACCATCAATGGAGGTGTGCCGAGGTATGAATAGAATGTTATTATTTACATTTGATAAGATCTCCTCTGTAAGTGTGTGATCGAAAAAACAGCAAGTCTGTTTTGGATTCATATCTAATATATTCCGCTTGTCGTTGAATTCAGGTCATTCTGGAAAAATCTCTTAAAGACTTCAAAAAACATCAAATGTTAAATTGTTGAATAAGTTGCCCTGTCACTGTAAATAAGTCACAATTTAGCCATCTTCAGTGAAGTTTTACAAAGTGCCATCCTCATGGATGCTGGAAGTTTAAAAATAAAGTTAAATGTTTTGTTGCTTTCAGATGGAGTTTTCATTGAGTGATTTTAAACTTGCATAAATTATCACTCTGGAAGTCATTATCTTTACTTCCTTCAATTTGTTCTTCCAACTATTGCTCTATTTACAGGTTATGGTGAATCAGTTGGATGTATTTTACTGATGTATTTTACTGTCGGTCAACATGGCCCATGAAGTTTGAAGTGACTCACAACGGTTCAAAGCCACAGACCAACATCCAAGTATGTTTGCATCTACATATCACCATAGTCACTAATCGAATTTGAAGGTAAGATTTTTTTAAAGCTATCAAGCTTGATTTGATAATATAAAAAATCCATTAAAGAACAGATTTTTGTTAGACATTTCTTATACACAAAAAGTGTTTCTTATCCTTGGTCAAATCGTTCTTGTTGATTGTGACTTTGTTCTTGTGTCATTATTTGTTCATGTGTCATTATTCATTACAAGAAGCAGTATCCTGCTGTCAAAATAAACAATGAATACATTTTTGGCATTTACATGGAGCTGTCACCAATTTAAGTAATAGTTTTTCAAAGTAAGATCTAGATTATAGTACCTTATATTATTGTAATACAAAATGTTGTTTGTCATACTTTTGTTTGCCAGTAATTTGATAAAGACAAAAAATGGGTGCACAGATTGATACTCATTGATGTACATGTACATCAACAACTTCTGCCCTTGCAATGTGATGCATTTAAATGATGTCATGTTAAGTGACCACTTGCACAGGCTAAACGTTAAGATTTCAGTTAGCAAAAGGACACTGTTATTTAAACAGTAGGTCACAGTGTTTGTAGTTGTGAAGTTGGTAATAATGTGATCCTGTTCTTATTTGTAATATAATACAGGTATTGATAATGAACCACACCAACGCAGCAATGTGTTGTCAACCTGGACCATAAAAACACCAGCGTAAGTGTTTCAAGGTATAAGTAGATTCTTCTTAATGGTTCTTTCTTTGATACTTGGGTAAAACAATATATTCAGTCTATGTACCTTAACTTGAAGGCATGCATTTATATGAGGCTCTGGTAATTGTTGGCATGTAAATTGAGCTGTGAAAATGCTGTTAACTTATGTGTTTTATGGTTAAATATAGTTTGGTGCTGAACGACATTTGGTTGGAATGGTATTGTAAGCCAAATCAGTATCCATCAAAATGTTGTTTTGTCTCTATAGCCTGCTAAAATCTAAAAGGCTAAAAACTTCAATTTAAATGTAACTGTTTCTTTTCTTTCTGGATCATATTATAGGATGAAAGCATTCAAACAATTTGCAGTTGGCATGTCAAGATTCTGAGCCACCTTAGCTGCCACTTCGGACACATCATAATACTTTGTCAAACGGGAATCATAAGTGATGATCTTCATGTCACAGCAGCATAATTATACCACACCGAGTATGATTTGTTCAGGAAAGCGACATCATTCAACTTACCAAATCGTTGATGGCTATTTGCCAGATAATCAGAGGCAATTTTGAGACATGCATTGAGATCTTATACTTAAAATGTAAAATAGCAAACTGTTGAACAATAGTAAGACTTATTTTTTTACATTCTTGATCTCACTTACACAAGGTTTTGTATTGTTGAATAATGATGTGGATGTGTAACTTGATGATTTTGGAAAGAACATCAGTAAGAAAGTTGAAGCGAGTGTGGTTATTTCCTTTATCAGTTTGTAGTCTTAAATTTAAAGTTTTTTGGCCAGTCAGTTTTTTTATTTTTGAAGTATTTGTGCTGAGGTTGATACAAAACAGTATTGAAATATATCTCACTGAAAATTGGGAACAATGTTTGTTCCCACAGCTGAAATATTCAACTCTGGATGAAGTCCAATTCATTCACAATTGTCAACTTACTTGTAATGAGGTACTTCGTTACAAGTAAGTAGACAGAATACATGTACAACTTGTAACAAGGTACTTTCTTACAAGAACATGTATTTACATTAAAGATTGCATGTTTGTAATGAGGTACTTCATTACAGCCATGCAATTTTAACATGCTTGCATTGAAGTACCTCTTTGCAAGTATGTAAAAGTTCCCTGCGTGTAATGAAGTACCTCATTACTAGCATGAAACATGTTAAGTTTATTTGTAATGCAGTTTCTCATTACAAAATATGAAACAACTTAAGGTTATTTATAATGAAGTAAATTCATTACAAATATAAAGACAACAAGCTTGTTAGGAGTGTATATTTGTTTAATGGTTATTACTAATAAATTTCCATTTTATTATTACTGAATATAAATTTAGGGTGTGGCGTGAGAGGTCACTTCACGTTGGTTTGCACTCACAAGACGGTTTAAAAATAAAGTTAAGTGTTAAGCATGTAGAGAATCCAATCATCAGGTTGGCATGAGATAGCAAGCATGGGGTCAAACTACGTTCTCATTTTCCTAAATGGGTTTTTGAGTTTGCGTAACCGGCTACTATCACGATTGGATCTCAAGGGTAAAGAATGTTTAACATTCAGTATCGGTATCAAACAGCTGTTATGTTTCTGAATAAGAAGTGTTATTATGTGATATACATGTCAAATATTTTGCAAAAATGTGACAAGAAATTGTGCAAACTTCTGTGTATGGTGTTAATTATTTAATTAAAAGTAGTATGGTTTATTCTGGGGTTCAGTGGAGAAATGAAAGGTACCTGGTGTTGAGGGTGTTCGAGTACTCGTTAACCAGGTTTTTAAATTACAAGTGTACATGACGTGTACCTGGTGTTGAATTCGATTAATTTATGTGGTAAATATTTTGTGTGGCACACTGGGATCGGTTACCATTGTTATAAATTGTTTTTAGAAATATGCAGCGGTTTATAATTGTAGCATGTATGCAGTAATTTGAGGGTGTTCGAGTACTCGTTAACAAGTTTTTAAATTACAAATGGTCACAATGTGTACCTGGTGTTTAATTGTGTTAATTGTGTTTGTCAATATTTTGTGTGCTACACTGGGGTCAGTGACTCTTATTGTAATTATTGTGGGGTGGGAGATGACAACCTTCACGTGGTCCACCCTGTTCTTGACTAATGTCATCAAACCAATCTATGTAACAACTTGCTATCTTTCATAGTGTTCTATTTGTCTTTTAACAATTTCAGTATCTGTATTTCATTGCTACCAATGCTCATTAACTAGTATCAATCTAGTACAGTAAGTTTAAATGTTCATTTTCTTTTGCCAGGTAGTTGAACATTATACATGTATGGCTTTTAGTGTGAAATAAATACACATCAAATGTGTTGAATTTCAGACAGAAACAACTGTGTGACGTAGAATGAATATTAATTATAATCATAATAATAAACCGTTTTTGTATAGCGCTTTAAAGGAATGAGAAAACAAGAAGATACAAATAAAATACCAACGGAAATTACTGATAGACGGTGAATAGATGTGTTTTGAGGCGACTTTTGAATTGGCCAACCGTGACTGCTTCCTTAACAGACTCGGGTAAGCCATTCCACAGTTCAGCTGCAGCTACTTGGAATGACCTAGCTCCGTATGATTTTGTAACAGGGGTGGAAATGACTTGGATTTGGAACGTAAATTTCTAGAAGGAATATATTTGTGAACTAGGTCCTGGAGATAAACTTGGGCTGTGCCTTGTAAACATTGAAAAGTAAGGAGGAGAATTTTTAACTTAATTCTAACTTGAACAGGGAGCCAATGAAGATTCTGTAGAATGGGAGTTATATGATCACGTGGGCGAGTGCGTGTGACTAGTCTAGCAGCTGAATTTTGAAGTCGTTGCAGTTTATTAATTTGGGAATCCGGTAATCCAAAAAGGAGGCTATTGCATGAGTCAATTCTGGACATTACTAAAGAATGAACAAGAATTTCCGTCATTTTGGGGTCAAGATATTTTCTAATGGAGCTGATTTTGTGAAGTGCGAATGAGGCCGTCTTACAGATAAGATTAACATGATTACTCAAAGATGACACCAAGATTCTTAGCAAATGAAACGGGATTAATATTGTAATCGTCAGACTGAATTGGCACAATAGGAATATGATAACGAATTGTGAAATGGAGAAGTTCTGTTTTATCCTCATTCAACATCAATCCATTCCTGGTTGACCAGTTTTTAATTTCTTTGTTGTGGTGTAAAATTATCCCAATTGTGTAATTTAACACCTGTGCATTGTAAATGATACCGTGTTTTGTCAAAGGACAAAGGAAAATGTGCCTCGGCAAATTCAGAGTCTATCACCACCAACCAACGACACAGAATTCTGGCAATTATTCCAGCATCAAAGAGACCTTGTAAAAACGACTTGGGTAAAAAACTTTTTTGGAAACTATCAAATCCCAATCCACAATGGTGTCCTATATTTTCCATGCCAAGTTCTCACAAACATCACGTCACCATATACACCCGCTGCCATTGGGTTTCTATATTTTTTTTCAAAACCTTGAGGTCTGGGCCTTATTATTGAATAGATTATGAAGAAGAAAAAACCCTGAAGTGTAAACGGATCAAAAGTATACACTGTGTTTAAATAAGTTTAAATAGCATTCTCGTTAAAATATTGTTGTTAATGTAATTGTTGAATGCTAACTTCGAAGGAGGTAACAAAAAGATTCAAAAGTACCAATACTTGGCATGGGAACTTTGTAAGATTTTGCAGGTGAAAGTGAAAGTAGTTTCTGTGGTGATGGCACTTAGCACCATTTACAGTACACTGTGGGGATCTGTTTCAGAAATATGCGCTTCAGTGGGAACAGGGAGGATCTTTGTGTCTGGTTTGTGGTTTGGTAGCCTGCTCTGAAGGAGTTAACTTCTGGTTTGGTAGCCTGACTCTGAAGGAGTTAACTGGTGTACGGAAATTTCCCCCCTCCCCGCCGAAATCATTTTGTCCCCCATAAGGGGAAATTATAACAGTGGGCTGGAGGAGGAGGAGGAAGATTCAAAAGAAGGCAGTTCGACATCTGGCACAAAGAAATGTTATTTTTCTTTCACATCTGCATGTGAATAATTTAAAAAAAATAATGTTAACAGTAAAAGTCGATTTTTTTTGCCTCATGTTCACAAGCGCGCACCCACATGGTCAAAAGTACTGCAGCCTGAAACAATTTCTAAAATTAATCCAAACAATTTTCCCAAATTATAATTGAAAGTTACATACATTGTTCGAAAGTTAATTATTTCGTCCGTTTTTATTCATCAGTAGGTAGGTCCTACAAAGGAATAGTTTTATGACCAGTCTATTTACTTTATCTGCGTTTCGTTTGAAAATCAAACCCTCATATCTTGAATGATACAAACAAAAACTAGACTTAACGTGTTTAGGTGTTCGGGTATCGCTGGGGTCAGTGCTGTGTCAATGCATGATATATTTAATTAAGTTGAACTTTGGTGTTATTACTGTTTTGAGGTGCGTAACAAACTACACACTTTTGCAAAAGTTTTAAAAAGCACACAATCAAAAGCCTAGCATTAATTTGATTGTTAACGAGGTTTGCATGGACGGCTGTTTTAGAGACTAACAAAGCGTATTGTCAAAAGCAAGTTGCGCGAACCTTGAACAGGGACTAGACCACAAGCAAGTTTGATGGACTTTGAACCTTGCGGTTGATTCGCTCACCGTTTAACTGGTAACTGGTTTAGATCGCATATTGTGTGTGTATCCCGTGGTTTAACAGCGGGTCAATAAATACCTGTAATAAATGGTCAAAATTTCAAATACTTGTAAAAAAAAATGCAACGACGTCATCATGTTGTAACTTTAGATTTACGTAGTCATTATCATTGTCTATCTCTATGCCAAGTTTCAACTCCGTAAAATTTTAGGTTTTTGAGATGCAAGGTTTCAAAATGTAAAACTTAAAGGCATTACCACGTGACACACGATGACGTCATCAATCTGAAATACCACACATTATGTTGTCTTCAGTTAATTTTGTATACCAATTTTGAAACGATTGTCATAAACTTCACCGCAGAAATCTAGTAAAAGTGTATTTTGGTATGTTTATAACCTGCCGCTAGAGGGCGCTTTGAGATGTTTTGACGTCACCGGTCAATTTGTTGTAAACCAGACCCTTGCTGGATTATAACACCATTGAAAACAACTTGAAAAAATTGGCCACTTTTAAGCTACAAGGCACTTCCGGTTTCGACCGGAAGTAGAGTTCATGTCATGTCACGCACACTTTGAAAAATGAAGACCTATAATAACTCTATATAATCCCGCAAAAAGCAACCGACAGTCTCTTTGCTTGATTTGATATAGATTTTCAAAGATTAAAAATTTTAATGTTTAAAAACCTTGTAATTTGACACCTGATGACGTCATCATGACGTCATAACTACTTAATGGAGGTTTGATCAAGGTCCTAATATGGTCTAAGAAAGCAGACACTATCAAGATCCTAACATTGATTGTTAACGAGGTTTTGCATGGAAGACTGTTTTAGAGACTAACAAAGCATAACGCTAAAATCAGGTTGCGCGAACCTTGAACGGAGACTAGACTACAAGCATGTTTGATGGACTATGAACCTTGCGGTTGTTTCAATGCAGCAGCCGCGGTCACCGTTTAGATCGCGTATTGTGTGTGTTCTCAGTGCAGTTTATTTTCCCGCGTTTTGACAGCGGGTCAATGTATACCCGATTTCAACCATAAGTGAATTTAAAAAAGGTAACATCTCTGTGGAAAAGTTTGAGAGGGCTTAAGGACCTACAATCTGATATACAAATTGTCCGTAGTGTGTGTGTAAAAAGTAGGCCCCCTATGAATATTTCTTAAAGTATGAATTTTGAAACTTTCAACTCCCAGTTTGAACAGGAAGTCGATGACAATCGGCATAAGAATGACTATGTGCAGTATTTGCTACATTTTTCAAAACCTCTCCGATGATGTATAGATTGTTATAATAGCTTATGTACTTCTTGAGTACTTGTTGAAGTATTAAACTTTGATTTACTGTATTTCAACACCTGATGACGTCATCATGACGTCACAACTACATAATGGAGGTTTTATAAAGGTCCTAACATGGTGTGAAGTTGATCTGATAAACAGAAGGCAATATTTTTGCCGGGAAAGTGTTTTTTTGAAGAATTACACTAAGGCAAACTTTGACCTTTCGTTACGACCGGAAGTAAAGGTCAATATGAATTTGGCGTTAACTTTTGAAATGTTGCCCGTGTCTTTATCTATCATATACCTAAATATGAATACTGTAGCTGTAATATTCAGAGACATACATGCATCGGCATGAGGTCACTTTTTGAACCTAAATGGCTTGTAACTTGACACCCGATGACGTAATCGTGACGTCACAACTTACTCAGCTTCTGCTAGTTATGTTCTAACTACACATGAAGTTTCAAGTTGATCAGAGATTTGCAAGTATGAGAAGAATAAGCAAAACTAGCCTTAACGTGTTTGTGACAACAAACACTAGGTGTCCGGGTATCGCTGGGGTCAGTGCTGTGTCAATGCGTGAGCTGTTTCATTAAAGAGCGGTTACAGGATGCTCTCAAAATTGCACTTAATGCCTTTTTATGGTCGAATATACATCGTAGTTACCGGTTAATAATTATTTTACACATAACATTAGCATTTATTAATAAAGAATTCAAGTCAAAAATGCACCTCTCCGCGCGGCTTTTTCAGCCGAGAGTCAAAAACTGCTTATCTATGATAATGATATGCAATGACCCCTTGACGTCATCGGCGCCTAAAAACACACGATCGGCATATGACACACACACATAAACGTCTCTTTTGGGGGGAAACAAAACAAAATCAAGAAGTAACAACACTTACATTATACATTAAAGAAACCTTACTGTCAATCCAGGGTATCCTTCAAATTTATTGTTGTAAAATGAAGCCTACATAGGGTAATTAAGGCCTAGAAATCTGACGCGATTCTGCGAATCGATTCGCACGAAAATTCGCACCCAACGTATTACGATCAACCATTCACGTCGAGTCGTCGTCCTAAACACTGGCGCACGTGAAACTGTTTCGGTTGAATTTTGGCCATCGGTTAACACTGGCCAATGACCGAAACAGTTATTGGTTCCAGCCGCGAAAACGTACCCCAGGTCAACGTTTTATCTTGTCCGCGGGTTGGTTGATGGCCCGAAGGATATTGTTTTTGAGCCAATAGTCTTCCTGGATAGTAAGCTCACGGCATCAATCTGGTTTATACACGTGGTTACCATGTACCTAGATAGTCGATTTCCAAAGATAATCGCAATATTTATTATCTTTTTGTTTCTTTTTCTTGTCTCCAGTTTATTCTATAAAAGTCAGAAAACATTGAATAATGATAATGTATAGCCAAATAGTAAACTTTTATGACAAATTAAATGATTCTCAAAACATTTTGTGGACAAATCCAAGCACGTACATCGCTGTACTTGGTAACAACGCTTACACTCGAGGAAGACTGTTGGCTCCTAATTGGGATTTTTTGCGCGGTCAGCCGGTCGCGATTTTTTTTCCCCACCGCGGTGAAGGCCATTCTGTGCAGCTGCTAGTTGAAGCTTGGCACGTACGGATCCCAGTGAGATATGCAAATATTGGCCTTTACCGCGCTGGGAAAAACAAAAATCGCCAGCCGGTCCGCGGACAGGATAAAAAAACTTTGAGCCGGATGGATTTATGTAGACTGGGTCCTCATGCCTCGCCATAGTGATAACATTTACGTAAACAAAGTACCAGTCTACTTGCGATATGTGGATCGATGTACTCAAAATCAAGCCGAGCTGCGGAATCGCCTCGCCCATTCAAGAACGAAAATCCCTAAATCACAAATCCGTTGTAAATTGTCTTGCTGGTTTTTAACCTGTTGGATCGTCCATTGAAGAGTCACATTTGCGGCCGTATTGATTGCAAACGGTGGAGCTTGGCAGGTTATATTGCGTTAGCTCTGTGCATTCATATAGGCAGGTCCAAACTGCTTGCCGCCGGTGACGTCACGAATCCTGTAACGCATGGTTTGTTTGACCTCGCGTTTTCAGATTTTGGGCTGGGAGTGTTTCGAGGAAAAGAAATTTTTACTCTGTTTTAGCGTGAGGTAAGGGACTCATATTAATTTTTTATATTTCTTTGGGACTCCATCTATTGGAAAAATGTAAAAACTAAAAAAATCAGAGCATCCTGTAACCGCTCTTTAAGTTGAACTTTGGTGTTATTACTGTTTTGAGGTGCGTAACAAACTACACACTTAAGCAAAAGTTTAAAAAAGCGCACGATCAAAAGCCTAGCATTAATTTGATTGTTAACGAGGTTTGCATGGACGGCTGTTTTAGAGACTAACAAAGCGTTTTGTCAAAATCAGGTTGCGCGAACCTTGAACTAGACCACAAGCATGTTTGATGGACTTTGAACCTTGCGGTTGATTCAATGGAGTGAGCAGCCGCGGTTTGACAGCGGGTCAATAAATACCCGTAATAATTGGTCAAAATTTCAAATATTTGTAAAAACAAATGTGATGACGTCATCATGTTGTCAATTTAATTTTACGTAGTCATTATCATTGTCTATCTATATGCAAAGTTTTAACTCTGTCAAACTTTTGTTTTTTGAGATGCAAGGCCTCAAAAAGTAAAACTTAAAGGCAATACCACGTGACACATGATGACGTCATCAATCTGAAACTCCACACATATGTTGTCTGTGTAAATGTCATTATGTATACCAATTTTGAAACAATTGTCATAAACTTCACCACAGACATCTAGTAAAAGTGTGTTTTGGTCTGTTTTAAACCTGCCGCTAGAGGGCGCTTTGAGATGTTTTGACGTCACCGGTCCAATTTTTGTAAACCAGACCCTTTCTGGATTATAACATCGTTGAAAACAACTTGAAAACAATTGCCACTTTTAAATTACAAGGCACTTTCACATTTCGACCGGAAGTAGAGGTCATGTCATGTCATGTCATGTCATGTCCGGTGATGTATAGATTATAAAAATCCATTCAGTAGTTTTGAAGTATTAAACGTTGATTTACTGTATTTCGACACCTGGTGACGTAATCATTACGTCACAACATGCAAAAGCTTCAAGTTCATCAACGGTTTGCAACTATGCGAATGCAACTGAGCTATTATTGGACTACCGTCGAACGACGTAGATATTCGTCGCGGAGCCAATATTTATTGAATGACTATTAATTTGATATAGGGCCAGCATGGATGTGAAACGGACTTTTCGTTTCAGACTAAATGTGGGCTATTATCAGTCTTCTTAGACTTTGAACCTTTGGAACAATGGAGCGGAACAGCCAGCTGCGTGCTTGTGCGAATTAATACTAACGGAATTTGAAATTGAAGTCAATGTCAAATGAGGTCACTCTTTATGTAGTGTTGTTGGGTTTTAAAAGACCTGTCCTATGATGTATAGATTGTACAAATCCATTGTGTAATTATTGAGTTATGAATTTGTCAAAAGCCTGACAATGATTGTTAGCAAGGTTTGCACGGACGGCTGTTTTAGAGACTAATAAAGCAAAACGCCAAAATCAGGTTTCGCGAACCTTGAACAGAGACTAGACTATAAGCATGTTTGATGGTCTTTGAACCTTGCGGTTGATTCAATGGAGCAAGCAGCCGGTCACCGTTTAGGTCGCGTATTGTGTGTGTTAACAGTGCAGTTATTTTCCCGCGGTTTGACAGCGGTCCAATGTATACCCGATTTCAACAATAAGTGAAGTTAAAAAAAGGTAACATCTCTGTGGAAAAGTTTGAGAAGGCTTAAGGACCTACAATCTAATATAAAAATTGTCCGTAGTGTGTGTGTAAAAAGTATGAATTTAGAAATTTTCAACTTCCAGTTCGAACAGGAAGTCGAGGACAATCGGCATAAGACTCTGTGATGATGTATAGATTGTTATAATAGCATATGTACTAATTGAGTTATGAATTGTTGAAGTATTAAACTTTGATTTACTGTATTTCAACACCTGATGGCGTCATCATGACGACACAACTACGTAATGGAGGTTTTATCAAGGTCCTAACATGGTGTAAATTTGAAGTTGATCAATATACAAAAGGTTTTTTTTCCCTATACGTTTGTACACATGCATTTACCCAATGGGAGGGTTAGGAGGTTAGGATTAGGGTTAGGGTTAAAGGGCTTTGGGTGCTTTGGAACTGGTTAATAACTTTTATCAGATTTGAATAATTTTTTTGTAAATTAAAATTCAGCTCTTATGCGAGATTTGCTGAAAGTGTCAATTAAATCAAATATTTAAATGATCAGTTATGGTAATAAAAAAAAAATCATTTTGCGTTTTGGAACTGGGTCAAAATATTGTCCGATCGGGCCCATTTTTTTTATTTCTTAATTAGTTTAACGTCAGGAACAACATACTAAAAGGACAGACTCATAGTTCTTGAATTATAACAATTTTAATATTTCAAAATTCCCATTGGATTAACGTAGTGTACAAATCCAATGGGTTTTTCCTAAAATGTACAAATTTACCATTGGGTTTACTATTTATACTATTTACTAACTGATTCTGAGAATTTCAAGAATCTCCCTCACGTTTTATATACTTTCAGGGATGTAATAGTGGGGTCTGTTCTCGCAAACATCGCTGACTGTTCTCGCTGACTGTATAGGTAGAATTGTGCCTCATGAGCCCAAACGTTTGAGACGACTTTGACTAGGTCATAAATTGGGGAACACGTTTGAAAAATTTGTGTCATCAAGCTATACTCTTCACTAACTGATTCTGAGAATTTCAAGCAGATCCCTTGACGTTTAGATACTTTCAGGGCTGTAATAGTGGGGTCTGTTCTCGCAGGCAGCCTTCGTACGTGGTGACTGTTTAGATAGTATTGTTTATCATGAGCCCAAACGTTTGAGACGACTTTGACTTTGAACAAATCGGTCATAAATTAGGGAACCCGTTTGAAAAAGTTGTGGCATCAAGCTATACTCTTCACTAACTGATTCTGAGAATATCAAGAAGATCTCTTGACGTTTAGATACTGTCAGGGATGTAATAGTGGGGCCTGTTCTCGCAGGCAGCCTGCGTACGTGGTGACTGTATAGATAGTATTGTTTATCATGAGCCCCAAACGTTTGAGACGACTTTGACTTTTAATAAATCGGTCATAAATTGTATAGTTTTCCACATAGCGAATGTGCCTTTAAGTTTCAGGTTATTCTTTTAGCTCCTTTGAAGCTGACAGTTGTTGGGCTTACTGGAGTGTAGAGGTTTATTCATTCCCTTGTTCTTTTATCATAGGGATTGCAGGTATATAGATGTTTTAGGTTATGTAACACTTCCAGCCAAGTCCAGGGAAGTTTTATATAAAGTGATTAGCCTATTTCTTTTGTATGACCGTATGTCAGTCCAATGAGTTTGCCAGGGCAAAGGTTAGATATATGTAAAGTAGATATTCAGAGCAACATTCCAAGTTTAGGGTGTTGGCCACATACATCCAGCAAGACCATCAAGAAGGTCGTTCTGCCCAGCCACTCTGCTCTTTCACCTGATGTTAGTGATTTTCCAGCAGCGCCGAAGATGGAGTTGCACCGGCACTCTAAATGCTTAGCTGAAATCCTGAGCCTTTAAACCAAAAGTTACAATAAGGGTGAAATTGGTCACCAAGAAACCCTGAACCAGACATTCGGCGGGGCATGCAGAACCAATATGGATGGACTGTAAGTGCACTAATTTATTTATTGTTACGTAACTGCTATATTTTCAGTGCATTTGGTGTGAAGATTTCCCACCCCAAAATTGTGTATAATTATAAGTCAATATCAATTTTGAATATTTTTATTTTGCTATAGTTATAAGAAATATTATTTTACTTGCTTGAAACAATTGAGAAAGTTGTGACAGATGCGCTGTATTTCAAAACTATAATTCAGTTCAAAGTTTGTTCAGGAGGGCCATAGTCAATCATATTATTATGTGTTGTTTATTGTTACAAACTCTATTGTTTATATGGCAAACGGTAACCGCCAAGATGGCCAAGAGGCGGCTGTTGGTGCTGTGATGGGAGTCAAGTAAAGTGGACACTATGTCGAGGGGCCAGACAGTTAAGTCGGCGGAACTGAACAATGAGAGTACGATGAGTTGCATGAGGTAACCTAGTCTGTTCTCGCAGGTGCCTGTAGGCTATAGGTAGTTATGTGTACCATGAGTCCCAAACGTTTGAGACGACTTTGACTTTGAATAAATCGGTCATAAAGTTGGGGACTCGTTTGAAAAATTTGTGTCATCAAGCAGTACTATTCACTAACTAATTCTGAGAATTTCAAGAAGATTCATGGACTTTTACATACTTTCAGGGATGTAATAGTGGGGTCTGTTCTCGCAGGCAGCCTGCGTGGTGACTGTATAGGTAGTATTGGGTACAATGAGCCCCAAACGTTTGAGACGACTTTGACTTTGAATAAATCGATCATAAAATAGGGAACTCGTTTGAAAATTATGTGTCATCAAGCTATACTATTCACTAACTAGGAAAAGTTTCCGGAGCACGCCACCACCTTCTGGACGTTTTTTTTGTTTTTTTTTTAAAAACCAATATACACCTGAGGATGTATTCTATCGATAGGGTTAGTACCCCAAAATGTAAAATAAATAGTTTTCATAGGGGACCGATTAAAAAAAAAAATTATTTTTAGTAAAATCCTAAAATTTGAAAAATAAAAAACACGCTTCTTTCCCCAGTCTTCTTTCCTCCTCCCCCTCTACCTCTCCCCATCATTCACTTACTCTCTGTGGAAGGAATTGAACATTTTCAAGCAATTAAATAATGCAATGTACTTACCGGGAATTGAACCTGTATCAAGAGAGAACAAATTATATGCACAAGAGCATAGCCTATTTACCGCTAGGCTATGAGGGATTGATACCAAAATTGGTTTGATAGTTCTACAAATTTCTCCCATTACCTGTTTAGTAAAAGGTCATAATGAATATTTAATTTTCTATGAATATTAAAATTAGCAGTTATTGTCGAATAGTTTGCATAAACTGAATATTCAGGAGTTTATGAACTAAAACCTGCTTTACATATTAGTCACGTGAAAGGTTCTTTTGGATTATTTCATTAGTACAAGTCATGGGTAAGTTCATGTTCATAAGGGCAATATCGGGCTATTATTTTCCTTTTTTGAATCATCCTTCAATGGGGGTATGTTTTTAGCGGCAATAGTTATGATTATGTGGAATTTGGGCTATTTTTCCCTTTTTTGAATCATCCTTCAATGGGGGTATGTTCATCACATCAGAGGCCACTATAGCTGGCTTACCCATTCCATAAATCAACAAGTCCTGGTGAATTTTCCAATGCGCATGAACGATGACCGACTCATTGGAGTATTGCACATTTACCCGGACACACAGCAGGAAAACGAAAACAAAATGGTGTTTATTTTCAACGAAGCTTTTGCGATTTTCTGACGCCTTTTTAAGGCCTTTAGAATTGTACAATTTTCCTGTTTTTTGCTGTATATATTCAGTTAACCCATCTTGACAGGTAAGACTAAAATTTAGAGTAATCGGCCAGATATTGAGGGAGCTAGAGTGGTGGCGTGCTGCGGAATTTTAGCCGTATATTCTGAGAATTTCAAGAAGATTCATGGACTTTTACATACTTTCAGGGATGTAATAGTGGGGTCTGTTCTCGCAGGCAGCCTGCGTGGTGACTGTATAGGTAGTATTGTGTACCATGAGCCCCAAACGTTTGAGACGACTTTGACTTTGAATAAATCGGTCATAAAAAACGGAACTTGTTTGATAAATACAAATAGACCATTACTATTAATGCCGGAGCTTTAACCTACTTTCATTTCTTCATTTCCATTCCGAAAATTACCAAAATGTCACAAACGACTCCATATTTCTGCCCTAAATGATATAAAATCAAATCACGTTTTTAACTGAGGAAATGGACTGAAACTAGTCTTTTTCACAGCCCTTCCTAAGCCTTAGTTCGGTGTGCGCGCGATACATACAAATAGCCCATTTTAATACCATTAATGCCGGAGCTTTAACCTACTTTCATTTCTTTATTTCCAGTCAGAAAATTACCAAAATGTCACAAACGACTCTCCATATTTCTGCCCTAAATGATATAAAATCAAATCACGTTTTTAACTGGAGGAAATGGACTGAAACTAGTCTTTTTCACAGCCCTTCCTAAGCCTGGTACCCTCAGTTCGGTGTGCGCGCGATACATACAAATAGACCATTTTAATACCATTAATGCCGGAGCTTTAACCTACTTTCATTTCTTTATTTCCAGTCAGAAAATTACCAAAATGTCACAAACGACTCTCCATATTTCTGCCCTAAATGATATAAAATCAAATCACGTTTTTAACTGAGGAAATGGACTCAAACTAGTCTTTTTCACAGCCCTTCCTAAGCATTAGTTCGGTGTGCGCGCGATACATACAAATAGCCCATTTTAATACCATTAATGCCGGAGCTTTAACCTACTTTCATTTCTTTATTTCCAGTTAGAAAATTACCAAAATGTCACAAACGACTCTCCATATTTCTGCCCTAAATGATATAAAATCAAATCACGTTTTTAACTGGAGGAAATGGACTGAAACTAGTCTTTTTCACAGCCCTTCCTAAGCCTGGTACCCTCAGTTCGGTGTGCGCGCGATACATACAAATAGACCATTTTAATACCATTAATGCCGGAGCTTTAACCTACTTTCATTTCTTTATTTCCAGTCAGAAAATTACCAAAATGTCACAAACGACTCTCCATATTTCTGCCCTAAATGATATAAAATCAAATCACGTTTTTAACTGAGGAAATGGACTCAAACTAGTCTTTTTCACAGCCCTTCCTAAGCATTAGTTCGGTGTGCGCGCGATACATACAAATAGCCCATTTTAATACCATTAATGCCGGAGCTTTAACCTACTTTCATTTCTTTATTTCCAGTCAGAAAATTACCAAAATGTCACAAACGACTCTCCATATTTCTGCCCTAAATGATATAAAATCAAATCACGTTTTTAACTGGAGGAAATGGACTGAAACTAGTCTTTTTCACAGCCCTTCCTAAGCCTGGTACCCTCAGTTCGGTGTGCGCGCGATACATACAAATAGACCATTTTAATACCATTAATGCCGGAGCTTTAACCTACTTTCATTTCTTTATTTCCAGTCAGAAAATTACCAAAATGTCACAAACGACTCTCCATATTTCTGCCCTAAATGATATAAAATCAAATCACGTTTTTAACTGAGGAAATGGACTGAAACTAGTCTTTTTCACAGCCCTTCCTAAGCCTGGTACCCTCAGTTCGGTGTGCGCGCGATACATACAAATAGCCCATTTTAATACCATTAATGCCGGAGCTTTAACCTACTTTCATTTCTTTATTTCCAGTCAGAAAATTACCAAAATGTCACAAACGACTCCATATTTCTGCCCTAAATGATATAAAATCAAATCACGTTTTTAACTGAGGAAATGGACTGAAACTAGTCTTTTTTCACAGCCCTTCCTAGCCTGGTACCCTGAGTTCGGTGTGCGCGCGATACATACAAATAGCCCATTTTAATACCATTAATGCCGGAGCTTTAACCTACTTTCATTTCTTTATTTTCAGTCAGAAAATTACCAAAATGTCACAAACGACTCTCCATATTTCTGCCCTAAATGATATAAAATCAAATCACGTTTTTAACTGAGGAAATGGACTGAAACTAGTCTTTTTCACAGCCCTTCCTAAGCCTGGTACCCTCAGTTCGGTGTGCGCGCGATACATACAAATAGCCCATTTTAATACCATTAATGCCGGAGCTTAGTACTTTCATTTCTTTATTTCCAGTCAGAAAATTACCAAAATGTCACAAACGACTCTCCATATTTCTGTCCTAAATGATATAAAATCAAATCACGTTTTTAACTGAGGAAATGGACTGAAACTAGTCTTTTTCACAGCCCGTCCTAAGCCTGCTACCGGCTTGTGCGCGCGATAAATACAAATAGCCCATTACTATTAATGCCGGAGCTTTAACCTACTTTCATTTCTTCATTTCCATTCCGAAAATTACCAAAATGTCACAAACGACATTATTAAGTTACAATTCTTTAAAGTTTTAACAGGTTTTCAAATACTGTGATTTGGCTTCTCATGTATCGGTGCATGATACTTTGTTAAATACACTGATGATGATGTCGTTAAAATAAGTCGAGCATAGTGTGAGCTATTGGTTGCATTTTTATAAAATAGCTTGCTTGATTTTTAGACATTAGTCTTCATACAGAACGGTTTGTTAAAATTATAAAATTGAAAGAAAAGACACTTGTTTTAAAAAATTATGCAAGATAAAGGCAAGTCATGAAGACGGCAGTTTTAGCTTCTCGTGAATTTTAACTAATTAAATATTATTAATGAGTTAATAACTATTTCTACCTGTATGGTGCATCATACACTCGGCATGGACTCAAAGCAATGCAAGTCAAGCTGAAACTGCTCAATTTCATAAAATTCAAGACTTACAACATTTCATGATTATATAATAATAATAATAATAATTTATTTAATTTATATTGCGCTCAACAATACAACATATCAGAGTAAAGAAATTACGCAAGCAAAAATTAGTGGAAGGTGCACATCATGTTAGGGGAAACTTTATCGAAGGGTTTTCAAATAATTATGTCATAATACAAAGTTGACGGAAAACATTCATCAGTCTGACCATTTTCTGACCATTTTCTGACCGTATAGTGACACAGCCAACAATCATACCAATCCCTCCATTTCCCTCTTCGACGTTCATACTAAACGTTCCTCGGTTTTAAAAACATTTCACCAACGTCACCACTTGATGATACAGGATAAACTTTATAACGTAATTGTGCATTAAATAAAAGAATCATTTTGAAAAGCATTGATGTTCACACAAAAACTTACCGTTTTAGTCCCGTGTAGCAACGATAAACACATGCCGTAAGGAGGGTCCTTCTCGGAGTGATCAAAACATAAACAATGTTCGTCCTTTTCTGCTTGCATTTTCTACCTATGCATATCTATCTATGTGTGAAGATTAAAGTTTATGCGAGCTTAGGAAGTGTCTTTTTTTATTGGACAATCTTGAGGGAAAAGAAGACGACGAGATATGAATTCATGAAATGTTCAATCAGTCTGGTCCCCAATAGATCGTATAAGTGTTGTGAAATTGTTCAGGGAACCCAACTAGTATGGTTCTCGCGCAAGTTGTTAATACGTTTTCAAAAAATTCACTCTCGCGACTCGAAAGGCAATCAATTTTCCCCCAAAATCCGTGATGTTTAAAAAAAAATGTTTAGCATTAGGGCTTTCTACAAGTAGGCCTACAGTAGCATTCGATCGGTAAGTTTTATAACCCGGATTAAAAATTACATCGGGCACAACAATAGGATTGCAATGGTGCTAGGCCCAATTGGCAAGGATACGAACGAAGTGGATTGGCTCTATATGGGGCTAGTGAAGACATAGCATCGTATAATCATAGAGCAAGGACCAGTCCTTGCTCTATGGTATAATCACAGATTTTTTTCGTATTCAAGAGAGAGGGTTAATATCCGTTGTGTTTCTTTCAAACTGGTAATTATCAATTGTGCAGGGCTGGGGGGCTAGGCCTCTAGGCCTACCCTCACATTTTCATACATTAATGTTATTGTTGCTCGATCGCGCCGTCACTGAAGACAAGCACAACTTGTTCTTATCAGTAGTAACATAATATTATTTTTGTGTCACATTCTAATCCTCAAGTATGTGAAAACTTATAGACAAAGAGGTTAATTATATTAAAAATTGCACTATCGTTTGTCTCACCCAACAGTTTTTTCCCCCTGAATAAGTATTAATTGTAGCCTGCATTTTGATTTTTATAACTCAGGATGGCTGATTCAAATCAATGACTTCCAACTCGAAAATATTGTTTTAATAATGATCTTGCTAAAACAAAATTTGTTAAAGTGGTCAGATATTGCATGAGATCGCACCACAGAGCATCTAGAATCCTAACTGTTTCGGAGCATTTAAGCGGGCCCCGGAACCGGCCCATGCCGTAAGGGCTTCGCGTTACGCGCTCGTAAGATCCACAAATTGCATTCACCATTTGCTGCTTGGTAAATTTTCACGCCCCCCCGTTTGGAAAATCCTGGATCCGCCCCTGGAGTAGGCATCAATTTATTCCAATCATGTAGTTTTCTAAAAACACACCACCACATCAAATAAAGTGAGCAAATCTTACTGAAAACAAAAAAACAGTTTATGTTGTTGTCCAGGATTGTGTGTATGATAATATGTGTGTTTATTTTGATTGACGCATTCAAAATAAGCAGTAGTGCGTTTTGGGTTCTGGAAATGCCATCTGCTCATCTTCAGTGGGTTTTTCCGGCAAGGTGTATTTCTGTGAGGAGTTTGTAATGAATTAATGGTAAAAATAGTGAGCTTCCATATTGAAACTAAGCACTTCATTGTTGTGATAATAACCAATTACAATGATTGTTTTTGGAATTGCGCTGGCCTGTATAAGAGCTGATAATATTATAATTCTGTACGCTGTCTTTAAGTTAATTTTTATTTCAAATTTCAACACAATAAACTCATTCAAAATGACAACTTTTAGGGGTGTCCATTTTTATAGACAGATCTTGGTAAAACAGTTTTGTTTTGTATATTAGTATTTTATACCAACTTTTAATAACAGTACCTATATTTATTTTTTACTACAGTTTAACGTAATAACTCTTGTAAACACAATGTATGTTATAATAAAATGAAATTACTGTAAAGAAGGAAGACTAATTAATTTAAAATGTTTTCCAAATAAGAATTTGTTCAATGCAGCCCCACACTCATAGTGTAGGTTCTATGATTTAAAGGCAAATTTTAAAATTTAATTTTGTTCATAAATGGTCCAAGGAATTTACTCTTGTTGAAATTCTCTGTGCACTGTGGAATCAGGGCTCAATTTCGAAGTGCTGATTAGGCAAAAAGAATTACTAAGCACGAAACAGTTACCAACCAAAGCATGTTATATCACTGTTTGTGATTGGTTTTCTGCTGATTATTTTTGTTAAGCAGATATTTTTTTGAAATATTTTCTGCTTGGTATAGCAGCTCTATGAGACTGGGCCAAGGGCCTATGCTTTGCTGCTTAATGAAAGCAGAAAATTAGCTGCTTAGCAGACCTCAGCAGGAAACCAGTCAAAGATGGTATGTGTGATATGCTATTCTGGTAAGTAAATTCTATGTCCCAAACTGTATGCCTTCGCAGCTCTATGAAGTTTGCCCTAGTTATTTAATAATACACTTATAAAATAACAATATACCAACAAGTGAATGTAGCAAATCTTGTAACCATCATTTTCCCGCCTTGAAATAAAACTTCATTGAATTTAAATAATCTGTGCTGCTGGTTTATTAATGCCTATGTTTTCTTTGACTTTTGATTTGTTTTAAACTGCTCTACTTCTGGTATCTTGAAACATTGTGATGTACTAAAAACATGCGACATGTAGTGGCTATGAAAACTTGATATTTTGACAAGTGTGCTTTGGTCATCTATTACTCTCCAGAAAAATGAGCACACAAGTCAAATCGCCAAGTAACCGCCATGCTGTTTTCAGAGCTATACACCACTCAGACGAGAATAAACCACATCGTAATGACGTAATTTTTGTACCCTGCTGGATGACAAACATTCCACTACTTACGCGATCACCATAGATGCGATGACACAGATTGAGAACAGAAAAATGGGTAAAAGGCTATCTTTCATTCTGTAAAAAATTGAGTGATAAATTCTGGAAAAACCTTTCGTAAATGTTGCTTTTCTCATGTCCCTTTTCCAGGAAATTTAATCAATAAATGTAGACTCAAAATCTTCCAAGAAAATTCCAAGATTGTTGGTTTTGTTTTGGAAAAATACATCAACTTTTGGCTCCAGTTTAATGGATAATTGCTTTTGCAGGTTTTATTCCTGTGTGTGTGCAAGTCTGTCTACCTGTTGATACCAAGTGATCTGGGTGTCCCCCCTTTACTTTCGTGTGTAATAAAATAACAAAAATGAGGGGCATCGCTAAGAAAAGAGAATTAGATGAAAAATGGGAGAACAAAGAGAAGTCCTGATTTACTGGGTCAACATTTAAAAAAACATGAGCCTATGTGTTGTGGGGGTGTTTTGACAAGAACACTTTGGCTCACATTTTCCTCTTGTGATTTTCTAGAAAGAAAACAAAAATTTGCTTGTGTGTTGTGAGACTTACATGATATACTACCATTTTCAATAAAATTATACAGAAAAGTGTGCTGAACTTTGTACAAGCACAACATTTTAATATTTACTCGGCATCACTTGATTTTTCAACAAAGAAAACCAAGATAGTTCCTAAGATGTTATAGCTGTTGGTATTTTTCTTGACAGTATTTGAAATAGCGGTATTGGGGGCGGATCCATACCAATCTTCTAATTTTACTCAAAGAAAATTTTAATCCCACAAATCTCGCGTTTGGATCTGGTCACTGCAATATCTGGTTTCATGCATATTCATTCAAAAAATATAGTTCAAGCTTAGTGTAGTCTTTACACTTGAATGCCAGAACGACACGAAATATTTTATCCAGGACAAATTGGCACGTCAGGTTTCAAACGCTTATGTTATCGTGCAAATCTAAGCAATTACAAGTGACATATCATGAAATATTCATTTTTGCAGAAAGAAACAAATTTGATAGGCATAGGATGAAAAAGAAATCCATCCTGTCTCTTGGGGAAAAGACACCACACACACACTTGTGGCTAAGTTTTAAGCAGGCAGTTAGTAAAAAAAAAAAAAAAAAAAAAAAAAAAAAAAAAAAAAATAAAAATAATCCGCGCCTGGTTATTGTTTGGTTAAATCATGGAGGTAGGCCTCCCAGCTCCATGGTTAAATTTTATGAATCACGAATTTTGAAGTGCGCCCTCTACCTAGCCTTGTGTGAAAGATAATTCTGTATTCATCATTTGACTTGGAAACTATCGGGGTCGAGTGGATGAAAGGAGGCTTTTTTGGAAATACTTCTTGTAGTTATTCCCTAACTTGTTCCTCGACCGTGAATAAAACATTTTCTCATGCGCCTACCTACTGTCGAATACATCTGTAAGAGAAAACATGTTAACAATACAGACCTGTATTTGGGGAGCACCGATCTTGAGGCCAAGCCCGGAGTGCCAAAACTGCTGGAGGAAGCGAAAACGAATCCATGTAGATGGAATCGTTTACTTGAATGTGCCATTACGGCACCGTCAGGAGAAAACTTCACTAGATACTTGCAACAAGGGCAGAATAGAGTCAAACATAATTATTAGAATCTTTATATGAAAACTACATTATCACAAACATGAATTTGTACACTAAATATAACCTTGTCCATGCTCATGTGCAACAAACTTGTCTAAACTTAATTGCTATACAACATACTATTTATTAAGATGGATGGCAGTAAAGATGGCTTGTTTTTGGCACGTCCGTATGCTTGTGCGTCAAATCAGTAAGTGGTCTTTCACACACTTTCTACTGTAGCCCATACATGCCTGAGTAAGCACATCACAATCACCAAATTCCTTTCTATTGTATTCTTAACTCCGGCAGACTCCTCATGAGAAAATACATTTGTATTCAACAAGTCTGCTATTGTCCCATCTGCGCTATTGGAGGGAGTGGCTGGTAAGGAATGTGCTTTTTCGGTTTGGGCGAGTGAATGCGTCTTTTGTCCCATTGTCATGATTGCGTAGTGATTTTCTTTACGACGTGCGCGCTAGGTTTAAGTGGAGACACAACCATGCAACAACTTCAAGACAGCAACATGTAACCCTCCCGTCTGTGTTGAGAATTCGTTAGCCATCTATCTAGCAAGGGAATCGTCCATATTCTCAGTCTAGCACAATGTACGTATGATGTCAATTTATAAAGAAACTTTGTCAAAATGTGCACTAGCTGCAGGCCTTTAAGTTTTAGCCAGTAAAACAGGTAGTCCAAATTTTTGGTGCAATTCGTCGCAGCTGTCGTTTCTGACAGGGGTCCGAGAGATGCAAACCCCGGCGGGAAATTTTTTGAAAATAATACATCCTAAGGAAGTACATGTTTTAAAGATTATAGGCAATAAACTTATGTTGGTGATTTGTTTCTTTAAATCAACACTTTCTTTTTAATTTTACCATGGAGGAATATTAGAATTACTCCTCCACTATTTTACATACAGTAGGCCTACCCCTGAACCATACTTTGATTTTGTCTAAGGTTGTCCTACTCCTAGCCCCATGAATAGGGCCAATCCACTCCGTATCCTTGGCCCTAGCACATTTGCAAACAATTTGTGCCCGTTGTGGATCATGAAACTATACTACACTTGTAGTTGTATTGTAGATAGCCCTACTGCTGAATATTTATTAAAGACATGTATCACAGATTTGTAAGGAAAGTTGATTGCTTTTCAAGTCGTGGATGTGAAATTTTTTTCACATAACTCCACAACATTTATACGATCAACTGCTGCAATCTAAAAATGGGGACCAAACTGATTTTCTCAGCGCGCCGAGCGCAATCAAGATTTTGTTAAATAATGAAAGTGTAATGCGGTGTGCATCTCACACCTTTCTGGACAAAGTGATATTGTGCTCAGTGCGATAAGTAAATCAGTTTGGTCCCCATTCCGGTGGAAAGTATAACTTAAAGGCCAGCAGACAACACACCACCATGATAGAACTACCCACTCGGATCCTAAGTGCCACAAAACCAGGTCATAAAAACCACAGAGACACTGCACAGGCAGCTTGAATTGGCTTTTGGGTAAAGCAAAAGTTAAATACAAACTGAAACAATATGTAACAAACTGCAGAGGATTTAGTTAAGGGTAATTGGATCTTAATAGGACTAGGAGTGTCAATCATTCTCCCAGGATAGTGTCTAGCAGGGCTAACATTTTAAATGTCAGCAAAATCGGCAGCACTGGATTCTGATGTAGTATTTTTGTAGACCGGGTGTACACACAAAATTACTTGGCCAAATAATACACGGGGCGTCTTCAAGGGCGTCAATTAGTTTTTCAGGCTGTTCAACAATAAAATAGGGCATCCAAAAGACGCCAGATGCATTACTGGCTTATACCTTTGGCTTAAACTTTGCTTCCCCCTAAAAAACATGTTTATATATATATTTTTTATTTTTATTTAAATTGTTTTTTACTTGAGATCAATTTATTATTTTTTTAAAAGATGAAACGATATATAACGCCCCAGATTGCAGAGTAGGACTTTTAAAACCAAAGATAATGTTATTAGTGGGCTACATATTTATACTCATGTTTTGTATTGATTTGATTGATTTAGTTATTTTATGTTTTAACAGACACAATTTTCAACTTAGGTTCAGTAAGCCTGTCCACTAGAATGGCCTTGCAGCATAACATAACATTTGCCTTAAAAGTGTCAGAGCCAAAAGAAAGGCCAACTGTCTTCCATCTTGTCAGAGGATATGGAGTTAAAATTAACGAAGCAGCAAAAGGTTCAGCAAAAACAGGGGCCAAACTGATCTTGCCACTGTCGGGAACATGATGATATAAAAACAGGTACACCAAACACAGGCAGAAAGGTAAAAACTTAGTGCAAAAGTTGCACGACGGAGCACAACAATTCCAGTGGTGGTCGCCGCTGAGTAGTGCCCTCTATGCCCTCTATAAGTTTCACAACTTTGAAAATGTCACCTTTTTTCATACATGGCAGTGACTGAGTGTGGGAACATCATCATGGGATCGGAGTCCTTATATGTAACATGCTCTCTCAGGACAGACCCTGCAACCACTTAACTCCTGTTTTGAAAAGCCTCTGCTTGGAGCATCAATGTAACCAAGGTAAGGTTGTTTCTGTAACTTCAGCAATCTTTCTGAAGTACTAAACTACTTTAACACTAAACTTGCACCACCCTGCATGATATTAACAAGCTCACTTTCATCTTAACCATCACTTAACATCTACATAAACTAAGCTCACATCCCACCATGCTTGCATTTTTCATCTTCATGTAACATTTTAATATTTCATCAACAACTTGGCATCATCACTGTTCCTCAGTGGGTCATGTAATAACCACCTCACACCATTTTCATGCACCTCAAATAATCCCAAACTAAATGTAATTCAGTTTCGAATTGCAAAATTTCTGATTGTTTTTTTTTTTTTTTTTTTTTTGTAACTGCAATGATGAAATGCCGAACCATCTGCCTTTGAGCAAGTACAAGTATTCCTTGGAAATACTGAGTCCAGTGAAACTACACATTGACCTTCCCTGGACCATGAGGACATTGGAGGTGTGTATGCAATGAGGAGAATGACATCTACTCATTTTCAAGTTCAAGAATAGAACCTGAATATTCATGCATAACTGTAATCTATAGATGATGCAACAGATGTAGCTGGTTATGTGGAGATCAAGTAATCAAATCCATTTTCAGTAATTTTCAGAATTATCAAAAAAAAAGTTATGCTCCAACCTGAAGGTTTTGAAAAACTAGAAACGCATCTGCCAGTGAGGGCGTGAGTCAAAATGACAATACTTTGACTTCATGTGTGTGAGTTTGCTTTGTTATACCTCCATTCTGCAACAAAGCGTCCATACAAAACGGAGCTCCCTTGTGAAGTAACATGAGTGATGATGTTACAGGGCTTTTCATGAATCTTTTTGAAAAGCATTGGAGAAGGTTTTTCAAAATGATATGTTTTGTTTACACAATGTCCTGTGTTATTTATTTTAGCCTTATTATAATAATATAACATTTCTTTCCAGGTGACATCATGAGGAATTACGGACTGTTGCCGTTGATGGGAAGCGTGAAGGAAGATTCACTCTCTTGCTGTGTTCTCTTGTCAACCTGCTGGACCACAAAACCATCAATGGAGGTGTGCCGAGGTATGAATAGAATGTTATTATTTACATTTGATAAGATCTCCTCTGTAAGTGTGTGATCGAAAAAACAGCAAGTCTGTTTTGGATTCATATCTAATATATTCCGCTTGTCGTTGAATTCAGGTCATTCTGGAAAAATCTCTTAAAGACTTCCAAAAACATCAAATGTTAAATTGTTGAATAAGTCACTATATTGATCTGCATTTAGAATACAGATTGTTGGTATCAGTTGGAAACTGTGATGACTTTTGATATATTTGTTTCCATCATTCCAAATGCCATGTTTGATTTCGAATGTTTGTGTCAGTCATTGTGTTTTATGTTATTAAGTTTGGCTGGTTGGTTATTGTGACTGTCGTGAACAAAACCATCTTGACGGAGTGATTTTGTTTGTTTGTAAATCATGTTTCACAACTCTGAAAGTATCCATTCTTTTTACATACATCCTGTTCATCCAAAACTCTGTTCTTGCATTTTAATGAGAAGGATTTCAACTTTGTTTTTTGATTGTCCAGGGTATCTGGATGACTGGTATTGACGCAGTGTACTACTAACGATCAGGAAGGAGGGTAAATCGTATCAAATTTTGTTTTCTTTTTTGTGTAATTCTTAGTTTGTTTAAAACATCACCGGCAGCTAAAGCCATATATAATTCAGATTTTGTTTTCTCTTAGTTGTATTTGATATATTATATAGATTGACTGTTTGATGACTGACTGGGATGGAACATTGACTGACCAACACAAGTGAGTTTACGGATCGACCTGTAACTGTGTCCAGATGAATCGGTCTGTACTTCAAAGAGGTAGGTTTTGTTCATGTTATCATTTCACAAAGTTCCATCCTTCTCAAGTATTTTTTTGAGCTATGAGGAGTGTGACAAAAAAATGCAAAACCATATTACTGTGGTGATCATCAGATGATCAAATTAGAATCGTCTGTAAATGATTTGTAATGATGACATAATCACTGAGCTGTTTTTAGGTGATTGTGATACCGATCTGGCACAAAAGGGTGCAGATTATAACCCCGCAAAAAGGGAACCAAATATTCAAGGTACAGTATTGAATATTTGTTGTGAATAATATAATTGTTGGCTTGATTGACCTGTATTTCAGGAGTCTGTGTTTGTGCTCCGATGAGTAAGGGCCAAGATGACAACATTGGAAGGGTGCCTGGCTACAAAAGTGTTCCTGTCTCCCTGGTGGATGAAAAGATGTAGCTGGTAATGTGGAGATCAAGTCATCAAATCATTTTCACCCCTTAAAACAATCCTGCCTGTTACTTCAAGTTATCTTGAGTTTGAGACTTATGATTTGTTCAGAATTATCTATAAAAAAGTTATGCTCCAACCTGAAGGTTTTGAAAAACTAGAAACGCATCTGCCAGTGAGGGCGTGAGTCAAAATGACAATACTTTGACTTCATGTGTGTGAGTTTGCTTTGTTATACCTCCATTCTGCAACAAAGCGTCCATACAAAACGGAGCTCCCTTGTGAAGTAACATGAGTGATGATGTTACAGGGCTTTTCATGAATCTTTTTGAAAAGCATTGGAGAAGGTTTTTCAAAATGATATGTTTTGTTTACACAATGTCCTGTGTTATTTATTTTAGCCTTATTATAATAATATAACATTTCTTTCCAGGTGACATCATGAGGAATTACGGACTGTTGCCGTTGATGGGAAGCGTGAAGGAAGATTCACTCTCTTGCTGTGTTCTCTTGTCAACCTGCTGGACCACAAAACCATCAATGGAGGTGTGCCGAGGTATGAATAGAATGTTATTATTTACATTTGATAAGATCTCCTCTGTAAGTGTGTGATCGAAAAAACAGCAAGTCTGTTTTGGATTCATATCTAATATATTCCGCTTGTCGTTGAATTCAGGTCATTCTGGAAAAATCTCTTAAAGACTTCCAAAAACATCAAATGTTAAATTGTTGAATAAGTCACTATATTGATCTGCATTTAGAATACAGATTGTTGGTATCAGTTGGAAACTGTGATGACTTTTGATATATTTGTTTCCATCATTCCAAATGCCATGTTTGATTTCGAATGTTTGTGTCAGTCATTGTGTTTTATGTTATTAAGTTTGGCTGGTTGGTTATTGTGACTGTCGTGAACAAAACCATCTTGACGGAGTGATTTTGTTTGTTTGTAAATCATGTTTCACAACTCTGAAAGTATCCATTCTTTTTACATACATCCTGTTCATCCAAAACTCTGTTCTTGCATTTTAATGAGAAGGATTTCAACTTTGTTTTTTGATTGTCCAGGGTATCTGGATGACTGGTATTGACGCAGTGTACTACTAACGATCAGGAAGGAGGGTAAATCGTATCAAATTTTGTTTTCTTTTTTGTGTAATTCTTAGTTTGTTTAAAACATCACCGGCAGCTAAAGCCATATATAATTCAGATTTTGTTTTCTCTTAGTTGTATTTGATATATTATATAGATTGACTGTTTGATGACTGACTGGGATGGAACATTGACTGACCAACACAAGTGAGTTTACGGATCGACCTGTAACTGTGTCCAGATGAATCGGTCTGTACTTCAAAGAGGTAGGTTTTGTTCATGTTATCATTTCACAAAGTTCCATCCTTCTCAAGTATTTTTTTGAGCTATGAGGAGTGTGACAAAAAAATGCAAAACCATATTACTGTGGTGATCATCAGATGATCAAATTAGAATCGTCTGTAAATGATTTGTAATGATGACATAATCACTGAGCTGTTTTTAGGTGATTGTGATACCGATCTGGCACAAAAGGGTGCAGATTATAACCCCGCAAAAAGGGAACCAAATATTCAAGGTACAGTATTGAATATTTGTTGTGAATAATATAATTGTTGGCTTGATTGACCTGTATTTCAGGAGTCTGTGTTTGTGCTCCGATGAGTAAGGGCCAAGATGACAACATTGGAAGGGTGCCTGGCTACAAAAGTGTTCCTGTCTCCCTGGTGGATGAAAAGATGTAGCTGGTAATGTGGAGATCAAGTCATCAAATCATTTTCACCCCTTAAAACAATCCTGCCTGTTACTTCAAGTTATCTTGAGTTTGAGACTTATGATTTGTTCAGAATTATCTATAAAAAAGTTATGCTCCAACCTGAAGGTTTTGAAAAACTAGAAACGCATCTGCCAGTGAGGGCGTGAGTCAAAATGACAATACTTTGACTTCATGTGTGTGAGTTTGCTTTGTTATACCTCCATTCTGCAACAAAGCGTCCATACAAAACGGAGCTCCCTTGTGAAGTAACATGAGTGATGATGTTACAGGGCTTTTCATGAATCTTTTTGAAAAGCATTGGAGAAGGTTTTTCAAAATGATATGTTTTGTTTACACAATGTCCTGTGTTATTTATTTTAGCCTTATTATAATAATATAACATTTCTTTCCAGGTGACATCATGAGGAATTACGGACTGTTGCCGTTGATGGGAAGCGTGAAGGAAGATTCACTCTCTTGCTGTGTTCTCTTGTCAACCTGCTGGACCACAAAACCATCAATGGAGGTGTGCCGAGGTATGAATAGAATGTTATTATTTACATTTGATAAGATCTCCTCTGTAAGTGTGTGATCGAAAAAACAGCAAGTCTGTTTTGGATTCATATCTAATATATTCCGCTTGTCGTTGAATTCAGGTCATTCTGGAAAAATCTCTTAAAGACTTCCAAAAACATCAAATGTTAAATTGTTGAATAAGTCACTATATTGATCTGCATTTAGAATACAGATTGTTGGTATCAGTTGGAAACTGTGATGACTTTTGATATATTTGTTTCCATCATTCCAAATGCCATGTTTGATTTCGAATGTTTGTGTCAGTCATTGTGTTTTATGTTATTAAGTTTGGCTGGTTGGTTATTGTGACTGTCGTGAACAAAACCATCTTGACGGAGTGATTTTGTTTGTTTGTAAATCATGTTTCACAACTCTGAAAGTATCCATTCTTTTTACATACATCCTGTTCATCCAAAACTCTGTTCTTGCATTTTAATGAGAAGGATTTCAACTTTGTTTTTTGATTGTCCAGGGTATCTGGATGACTGGTATTGACGCAGTGTACTACTAACGATCAGGAAGGAGGGTAAATCGTATCAAATTTTGTTTTCTTTTTTGTGTAATTCTTAGTTTGTTTAAAACATCACCGGCAGCTAAAGCCATATATAATTCAGATTTTGTTTTCTCTTAGTTGTATTTGATATATTATATAGATTGACTGTTTGATGACTGACTGGGATGGAACATTGACTGACCAACACAAGTGAGTTTACGGATCGACCTGTAACTGTGTCCAGATGAATCGGTCTGTACTTCAAAGAGGTAGGTTTTGTTCATGTTATCATTTCACAAAGTTCCATCCTTCTCAAGTATTTTTTTGAGCTATGAGGAGTGTGACAAAAAAATGCAAAACCATATTACTGTGGTGATCATCAGATGATCAAATTAGAATCGTCTGTAAATGATTTGTAATGATGACATAATCACTGAGCTGTTTTTAGGTGATTGTGATACCGATCTGGCACAAAAGGGTGCAGATTATAACCCCGCAAAAAGGGAACCAAATATTCAAGGTACAGTATTGAATATTTGTTGTGAATAATATAATTGTTGGCTTGATTGACCTGTATTTCAGGAGTCTGTGTTTGTGCTCCGATGAGTAAGGGCCAAGATGACAACATTGGAAGGGTGCCTGGCTACAAAAGTGTTCCTGTCTCCCTGGTGGATGAAAAGATGTAGCTGGTAATGTGGAGATCAAGTCATCAAATCATTTTCACCCCTTAAAACAATCCTGCCTGTTACTTCAAGTTATCTTGAGTTTGAGACTTATGATTTGTTCAGAATTATCTATAAAAAAGTTATGCTCCAACCTGAAGGTTTTGAAAAACTAGAAACGCATCTGCCAGTGAGGGCGTGAGTCAAAATGACAATACTTTGACTTCATGTGTGTGAGTTTGCTTTGTTATACCTCCATTCTGCAACAAAGCGTCCATACAAAACGGAGCTCCCTTGTGAAGTAACATGAGTGATGATGTTACAGGGCTTTTCATGAATCTTTTTGAAAAGCATTGGAGAAGGTTTTTCAAAATGATATGTTTTGTTTACACAATGTCCTGTGTTATTTATTTTAGCCTTATTATAATAATATAACATTTCTTTCCAGGTGACATCATGAGGAATTACGGACTGTTGCCGTTGATGGGAAGCGTGAAGGAAGATTCACTCTCTTGCTGTGTTCTCTTGTCAACCTGCTGGACCACAAAACCATCAATGGAGGTGTGCCGAGGTATGAATAGAATGTTATTATTTACATTTGATAAGATCTCCTCTGTAAGTGTGTGATCGAAAAAACAGCAAGTCTGTTTTGGATTCATATCTAATATATTCCGCTTGTCGTTGAATTCAGGTCATTCTGGAAAAATCTCTTAAAGACTTCCAAAAACATCAAATGTTAAATTGTTGAATAAGTCACTATATTGATCTGCATTTAGAATACAGATTGTTGGTATCAGTTGGAAACTGTGATGACTTTTGATATATTTGTTTCCATCATTCCAAATGCCATGTTTGATTTCGAATGTTTGTGTCAGTCATTGTGTTTTATGTTATTAAGTTTGGCTGGTTGGTTATTGTGACTGTCGTGAACAAAACCATCTTGACGGAGTGATTTTGTTTGTTTGTAAATCATGTTTCACAACTCTGAAAGTATCCATTCTTTTTACATACATCCTGTTCATCCAAAACTCTGTTCTTGCATTTTAATGAGAAGGATTTCAACTTTGTTTTTTGATTGTCCAGGGTATCTGGATGACTGGTATTGACGCAGTGTACTACTAACGATCAGGAAGGAGGGTAAATCGTATCAAATTTTGTTTTCTTTTTTGTGTAATTCTTAGTTTGTTTAAAACATCACCGGCAGCTAAAGCCATATATAATTCAGATTTTGTTTTCTCTTAGTTGTATTTGATATATTATATAGATTGACTGTTTGATGACTGACTGGGATGGAACATTGACTGACCAACACAAGTGAGTTTACGGATCGACCTGTAACTGTGTCCAGATGAATCGGTCTGTACTTCAAAGAGGTAGGTTTTGTTCATGTTATCATTTCACAAAGTTCCATCCTTCTCAAGTATTTTTTTGAGCTATGAGGAGTGTGACAAAAAAATGCAAAACCATATTACTGTGGTGATCATCAGATGATCAAATTAGAATCGTCTGTAAATGATTTGTAATGATGACATAATCACTGAGCTGTTTTTAGGTGATTGTGATACCGATCTGGCACAAAAGGGTGCAGATTATAACCCCGCAAAAAGGGAACCAAATATTCAAGGTACAGTATTGAATATTTGTTGTGAATAATATAATTGTTGGCTTGATTGACCTGTATTTCAGGAGTCTGTGTTTGTGCTCCGATGAGTAAGGGCCAAGATGACAACATTGGAAGGGTGCCTGGCTACAAAAGTGTTCCTGTCTCCCTGGTGGATGAAAAGATGTAGCTGGTAATGTGGAGATCAAGTCATCAAATCATTTTCACCCCTTAAAACAATCCTGCCTGTTACTTCAAGTTATCTTGAGTTTGAGACTTATGATTTGTTCAGAATTATCTATAAAAAAGTTATGCTCCAACCTGAAGGTTTTGAAAAACTAGAAACGCATCTGCCAGTGAGGGCGTGAGTCAAAATGACAATACTTTGACTTCATGTGTGTGAGTTTGCTTTGTTATACCTCCATTCTGCAACAAAGCGTCCATACAAAACGGAGCTCCCTTGTGAAGTAACATGAGTGATGATGTTACAGGGCTTTTCATGAATCTTTTTGAAAAGCATTGGAGAAGGTTTTTCAAAATGATATGTTTTGTTTACACAATGTCCTGTGTTATTTATTTTAGCCTTATTATAATAATATAACATTTCTTTCCAGGTGACATCATGAGGAATTACGGACTGTTGCCGTTGATGGGAAGCGTGAAGGAAGATTCACTCTCTTGCTGTGTTCTCTTGTCAACCTGCTGGACCACAAAACCATCAATGGAGGTGTGCCGAGGTATGAATAGAATGTTATTATTTACATTTGATAAGATCTCCTCTGTAAGTGTGTGATCGAAAAAACAGCAAGTCTGTTTTGGATTCATATCTAATATATTCCGCTTGTCGTTGAATTCAGGTCATTCTGGAAAAATCTCTTAAAGACTTCCAAAAACATCAAATGTTAAATTGTTGAATAAGTCACTATATTGATCTGCATTTAGAATACAGATTGTTGGTATCAGTTGGAAACTGTGATGACTTTTGATATATTTGTTTCCATCATTCCAAATGCCATGTTTGATTTCGAATGTTTGTGTCAGTCATTGTGTTTTATGTTATTAAGTTTGGCTGGTTGGTTATTGTGACTGTCGTGAACAAAACCATCTTGACGGAGTGATTTTGTTTGTTTGTAAATCATGTTTCACAACTCTGAAAGTATCCATTCTTTTTACATACATCCTGTTCATCCAAAACTCTGTTCTTGCATTTTAATGAGAAGGATTTCAACTTTGTTTTTTGATTGTCCAGGGTATCTGGATGACTGGTATTGACGCAGTGTACTACTAACGATCAGGAAGGAGGGTAAATCGTATCAAATTTTGTTTTCTTTTTTGTGTAATTCTTAGTTTGTTTAAAACATCACCGGCAGCTAAAGCCATATATAATTCAGATTTTGTTTTCTCTTAGTTGTATTTGATATATTATATAGATTGACTGTTTGATGACTGACTGGGATGGAACATTGACTGACCAACACAAGTGAGTTTACGGATCGACCTGTAACTGTGTCCAGATGAATCGGTCTGTACTTCAAAGAGGTAGGTTTTGTTCATGTTATCATTTCACAAAGTTCCATCCTTCTCAAGTATTTTTTTGAGCTATGAGGAGTGTGACAAAAAAATGCAAAACCATATTACTGTGGTGATCATCAGATGATCAAATTAGAATCGTCTGTAAATGATTTGTAATGATGACATAATCACTGAGCTGTTTTTAGGTGATTGTGATACCGATCTGGCACAAAAGGGTGCAGATTATAACCCCGCAAAAAGGGAACCAAATATTCAAGGTACAGTATTGAATATTTGTTGTGAATAATATAATTGTTGGCTTGATTGACCTGTATTTCAGGAGTCTGTGTTTGTGCTCCGATGAGTAAGGGCCAAGATGACAACATTGGAAGGGTGCCTGGCTACAAAAGTGTTCCTGTCTCCCTGGTGGATGAAAAGATGTAGCTGGTAATGTGGAGATCAAGTCATCAAATCATTTTCACCCCTTAAAACAATCCTGCCTGTTACTTCAAGTTATCTTGAGTTTGAGACTTATGATTTGTTCAGAATTATCTATAAAAAAGTTATGCTCCAACCTGAAGGTTTTGAAAAACTAGAAACGCATCTGCCAGTGAGGGCGTGAGTCAAAATGACAATACTTTGACTTCATGTGTGTGAGTTTGCTTTGTTATACCTCCATTCTGCAACAAAGCGTCCATACAAAACGGAGCTCCCTTGTGAAGTAACATGAGTGATGATGTTACAGGGCTTTTCATGAATCTTTTTGAAAAGCATTGGAGAAGGTTTTTCAAAATGATATGTTTTGTTTACACAATGTCCTGTGTTATTTATTTTAGCCTTATTATAATAATATAACATTTCTTTCCAGGTGACATCATGAGGAATTACGGACTGTTGCCGTTGATGGGAAGCGTGAAGGAAGATTCACTCTCTTGCTGTGTTCTCTTGTCAACCTGCTGGACCACAAAACCATCAATGGAGGTGTGCCGAGGTATGAATAGAATGTTATTATTTACATTTGATAAGATCTCCTCTGTAAGTGTGTGATCGAAAAAACAGCAAGTCTGTTTTGGATTCATATCTAATATATTCCGCTTGTCGTTGAATTCAGGTCATTCTGGAAAAATCTCTTAAAGACTTCCAAAAACATCAAATGTTAAATTGTTGAATAAGTCACTATATTGATCTGCATTTAGAATACAGATTGTTGGTATCAGTTGGAAACTGTGATGACTTTTGATATATTTGTTTCCATCATTCCAAATGCCATGTTTGATTTCGAATGTTTGTGTCAGTCATTGTGTTTTATGTTATTAAGTTTGGCTGGTTGGTTATTGTGACTGTCGTGAACAAAACCATCTTGACGGAGTGATTTTGTTTGTTTGTAAATCATGTTTCACAACTCTGAAAGTATCCATTCTTTTTACATACATCCTGTTCATCCAAAACTCTGTTCTTGCATTTTAATGAGAAGGATTTCAACTTTGTTTTTTGATTGTCCAGGGTATCTGGATGACTGGTATTGACGCAGTGTACTACTAACGATCAGGAAGGAGGGTAAATCGTATCAAATTTTGTTTTCTTTTTTGTGTAATTCTTAGTTTGTTTAAAACATCACCGGCAGCTAAAGCCATATATAATTCAGATTTTGTTTTCTCTTAGTTGTATTTGATATATTATATAGATTGACTGTTTGATGACTGACTGGGATGGAACATTGACTGACCAACACAAGTGAGTTTACGGATCGACCTGTAACTGTGTCCAGATGAATCGGTCTGTACTTCAAAGAGGTAGGTTTTGTTCATGTTATCATTTCACAAAGTTCCATCCTTCTCAAGTATTTTTTTGAGCTATGAGGAGTGTGACAAAAAAATGCAAAACCATATTACTGTGGTGATCATCAGATGATCAAATTAGAATCGTCTGTAAATGATTTGTAATGATGACATAATCACTGAGCTGTTTTTAGGTGATTGTGATACCGATCTGGCACAAAAGGGTGCAGATTATAACCCCGCAAAAAGGGAACCAAATATTCAAGGTACAGTATTGAATATTTGTTGTGAATAATATAATTGTTGGCTTGATTGACCTGTATTTCAGGAGTCTGTGTTTGTGCTCCGATGAGTAAGGGCCAAGATGACAACATTGGAAGGGTGCCTGGCTACAAAAGTGTTCCTGTCTCCCTGGTGGATGAAAAGATGTAGCTGGTAATGTGGAGATCAAGTCATCAAATCATTTTCACCCCTTAAAACAATCCTGCCTGTTACTTCAAGTTATCTTGAGTTTGAGACTTATGATTTGTTCAGAATTATCTATAAAAAAGTTATGCTCCAACCTGAAGGTTTTGAAAAACTAGAAACGCATCTGCCAGTGAGGGCGTGAGTCAAAATGACAATACTTTGACTTCATGTGTGTGAGTTTGCTTTGTTATACCTCCATTCTGCAACAAAGCGTCCATACAAAACGGAGCTCCCTTGTGAAGTAACATGAGTGATGATGTTACAGGGCTTTTCATGAATCTTTTTGAAAAGCATTGGAGAAGGTTTTTCAAAATGATATGTTTTGTTTACACAATGTCCTGTGTTATTTATTTTAGCCTTATTATAATAATATAACATTTCTTTCCAGGTGACATCATGAGGAATTACGGACTGTTGCCGTTGATGGGAAGCGTGAAGGAAGATTCACTCTCTTGCTGTGTTCTCTTGTCAACCTGCTGGACCACAAAACCATCAATGGAGGTGTGCCGAGGTATGAATAGAATGTTATTATTTACATTTGATAAGATCTCCTCTGTAAGTGTGTGATCGAAAAAACAGCAAGTCTGTTTTGGATTCATATCTAATATATTCCGCTTGTCGTTGAATTCAGGTCATTCTGGAAAAATCTCTTAAAGACTTCCAAAAACATCAAATGTTAAATTGTTGAATAAGTCACTATATTGATCTGCATTTAGAATACAGATTGTTGGTATCAGTTGGAAACTGTGATGACTTTTGATATATTTGTTTCCATCATTCCAAATGCCATGTTTGATTTCGAATGTTTGTGTCAGTCATTGTGTTTTATGTTATTAAGTTTGGCTGGTTGGTTATTGTGACTGTCGTGAACAAAACCATCTTGACGGAGTGATTTTGTTTGTTTGTAAATCATGTTTCACAACTCTGAAAGTATCCATTCTTTTTACATACATCCTGTTCATCCAAAACTCTGTTCTTGCATTTTAATGAGAAGGATTTCAACTTTGTTTTTTGATTGTCCAGGGTATCTGGATGACTGGTATTGACGCAGTGTACTACTAACGATCAGGAAGGAGGGTAAATCGTATCAAATTTTGTTTTCTTTTTTGTGTAATTCTTAGTTTGTTTAAAACATCACCGGCAGCTAAAGCCATATATAATTCAGATTTTGTTTTCTCTTAGTTGTATTTGATATATTATATAGATTGACTGTTTGATGACTGACTGGGATGGAACATTGACTGACCAACACAAGTGAGTTTACGGATCGACCTGTAACTGTGTCCAGATGAATCGGTCTGTACTTCAAAGAGGTAGGTTTTGTTCATGTTATCATTTCACAAAGTTCCATCCTTCTCAAGTATTTTTTTGAGCTATGAGGAGTGTGACAAAAAAATGCAAAACCATATTACTGTGGTGATCATCAGATGATCAAATTAGAATCGTCTGTAAATGATTTGTAATGATGACATAATCACTGAGCTGTTTTTAGGTGATTGTGATACCGATCTGGCACAAAAGGGTGCAGATTATAACCCCGCAAAAAGGGAACCAAATATTCAAGGTACAGTATTGAATATTTGTTGTGAATAATATAATTGTTGGCTTGATTGACCTGTATTTCAGGAGTCTGTGTTTGTGCTCCGATGAGTAAGGGCCAAGATGACAACATTGGAAGGGTGCCTGGCTACAAAAGTGTTCCTGTCTCCCTGGTGGATGAAAAGATGTAGCTGGTAATGTGGAGATCAAGTCATCAAATCATTTTCACCCCTTAAAACAATCCTGCCTGTTACTTCAAGTTATCTTGAGTTTGAGACTTATGATTTGTTCAGAATTATCTATAAAAAAGTTATGCTCCAACCTGAAGGTTTTGAAAAACTAGAAACGCATCTGCCAGTGAGGGCGTGAGTCAAAATGACAATACTTTGACTTCATGTGTGTGAGTTTGCTTTGTTATACCTCCATTCTGCAACAAAGCGTCCATACAAAACGGAGCTCCCTTGTGAAGTAACATGAGTGATGATGTTACAGGGCTTTTCATGAATCTTTTTGAAAAGCATTGGAGAAGGTTTTTCAAAATGATATGTTTTGTTTACACAATGTCCTGTGTTATTTATTTTAGCCTTATTATAATAATATAACATTTCTTTCCAGGTGACATCATGAGGAATTACGGACTGTTGCCGTTGATGGGAAGCGTGAAGGAAGATTCACTCTCTTGCTGTGTTCTCTTGTCAACCTGCTGGACCACAAAACCATCAATGGAGGTGTGCCGAGGTATGAATAGAATGTTATTATTTACATTTGATAAGATCTCCTCTGTAAGTGTGTGATCGAAAAAACAGCAAGTCTGTTTTGGATTCATATCTAATATATTCCGCTTGTCGTTGAATTCAGGTCATTCTGGAAAAATCTCTTAAAGACTTCCAAAAACATCAAATGTTAAATTGTTGAATAAGTCACTATATTGATCTGCATTTAGAATACAGATTGTTGGTATCAGTTGGAAACTGTGATGACTTTTGATATATTTGTTTCCATCATTCCAAATGCCATGTTTGATTTCGAATGTTTGTGTCAGTCATTGTGTTTTATGTTATTAAGTTTGGCTGGTTGGTTATTGTGACTGTCGTGAACAAAACCATCTTGACGGAGTGATTTTGTTTGTTTGTAAATCATGTTTCACAACTCTGAAAGTATCCATTCTTTTTACATACATCCTGTTCATCCAAAACTCTGTTCTTGCATTTTAATGAGAAGGATTTCAACTTTGTTTTTTGATTGTCCAGGGTATCTGGATGACTGGTATTGACGCAGTGTACTACTAACGATCAGGAAGGAGGGTAAATCGTATCAAATTTTGTTTTCTTTTTTGTGTAATTCTTAGTTTGTTTAAAACATCACCGGCAGCTAAAGCCATATATAATTCAGATTTTGTTTTCTCTTAGTTGTATTTGATATATTATATAGATTGACTGTTTGATGACTGACTGGGATGGAACATTGACTGACCAACACAAGTGAGTTTACGGATCGACCTGTAACTGTGTCCAGATGAATCGGTCTGTACTTCAAAGAGGTAGGTTTTGTTCATGTTATCATTTCACAAAGTTCCATCCTTCTCAAGTATTTTTTTGAGCTATGAGGAGTGTGACAAAAAAATGCAAAACCATATTACTGTGGTGATCATCAGATGATCAAATTAGAATCGTCTGTAAATGATTTGTAATGATGACATAATCACTGAGCTGTTTTTAGGTGATTGTGATACCGATCTGGCACAAAAGGGTGCAGATTATAACCCCGCAAAAAGGGAACCAAATATTCAAGGTACAGTATTGAATATTTGTTGTGAATAATATAATTGTTGGCTTGATTGACCTGTATTTCAGGAGTCTGTGTTTGTGCTCCGATGAGTAAGGGCCAAGATGACAACATTGGAAGGGTGCCTGGCTACAAAAGTGTTCCTGTCTCCCTGGTGGATGAAAAGATGTAGCTGGTAATGTGGAGATCAAGTCATCAAATCATTTTCACCCCTTAAAACAATCCTGCCTGTTACTTCAAGTTATCTTGAGTTTGAGACTTATGATTTGTTCAGAATTATCTATAAAAAAGTTATGCTCCAACCTGAAGGTTTTGAAAAACTAGAAACGCATCTGCCAGTGAGGGCGTGAGTCAAAATGACAATACTTTGACTTCATGTGTGTGAGTTTGCTTTGTTATACCTCCATTCTGCAACAAAGCGTCCATACAAAACGGAGCTCCCTTGTGAAGTAACATGAGTGATGATGTTACAGGGCTTTTCATGAATCTTTTTGAAAAGCATTGGAGAAGGTTTTTCAAAATGATATGTTTTGTTTACACAATGTCCTGTGTTATTTATTTTAGCCTTATTATAATAATATAACATTTCTTTCCAGGTGACATCATGAGGAATTACGGACTGTTGCCGTTGATGGGAAGCGTGAAGGAAGATTCACTCTCTTGCTGTGTTCTCTTGTCAACCTGCTGGACCACAAAACCATCAATGGAGGTGTGCCGAGGTATGAATAGAATGTTATTATTTACATTTGATAAGATCTCCTCTGTAAGTGTGTGATCGAAAAAACAGCAAGTCTGTTTTGGATTCATATCTAATATATTCCGCTTGTCGTTGAATTCAGGTCATTCTGGAAAAATCTCTTAAAGACTTCCAAAAACATCAAATGTTAAATTGTTGAATAAGTCACTATATTGATCTGCATTTAGAATACAGATTGTTGGTATCAGTTGGAAACTGTGATGACTTTTGATATATTTGTTTCCATCATTCCAAATGCCATGTTTGATTTCGAATGTTTGTGTCAGTCATTGTGTTTTATGTTATTAAGTTTGGCTGGTTGGTTATTGTGACTGTCGTGAACAAAACCATCTTGACGGAGTGATTTTGTTTGTTTGTAAATCATGTTTCACAACTCTGAAAGTATCCATTCTTTTTACATACATCCTGTTCATCCAAAACTCTGTTCTTGCATTTTAATGAGAAGGATTTCAACTTTGTTTTTTGATTGTCCAGGGTATCTGGATGACTGGTATTGACGCAGTGTACTACTAACGATCAGGAAGGAGGGTAAATCGTATCAAATTTTGTTTTCTTTTTTGTGTAATTCTTAGTTTGTTTAAAACATCACCGGCAGCTAAAGCCATATATAATTCAGATTTTGTTTTCTCTTAGTTGTATTTGATATATTATATAGATTGACTGTTTGATGACTGACTGGGATGGAACATTGACTGACCAACACAAGTGAGTTTACGGATCGACCTGTAACTGTGTCCAGATGAATCGGTCTGTACTTCAAAGAGGTAGGTTTTGTTCATGTTATCATTTCACAAAGTTCCATCCTTCTCAAGTATTTTTTTGAGCTATGAGGAGTACTCGTTAACCAGGTTTTTAAATTACAAGTGTACATGACGTGTACCTGGTGTTGAATTCGATTAATTTATGTGGTAAATATATTGTGTGGCACACTGGGATCGGTTACCATTGTTATAAATTGTTTTTAGAAACATGCAGCGGTTTATAATTGTAGCATGTATGCAGTAATTTGAGGGTGTTCGAGTGCTCGTTAACAAGGTTTTTAAATTACAAGAGTTCATGACGTGTACCTGGTGTTGAATTAGATTAATTTATGTGGTAAATATTTTGTGTGGCACACTGGGATCGGTTACCATTGTTATAAATTGTTTTTAGAAACATGCAGCGGTTTATAATTGTAGCATGTATGCAGTAATTTGAGGGTGTTCGAGTACTCGTTAACAAGTTTTTAAATTACAAATGGTCACAATGTGTACCTGGTGTTTAATTGTGTTAATTGTGTTAGTCAATATTGTGTGTGTGCTACACTGGGGTCAGTGACTCTTATTGTAATTTATAAGTATCTGTTGTGGGGTGGGAGATGACAACCTTCACGTGGTCCACCCTGTTCTTGACTAATGTCATCAAACCAATCTATGTAACAACTTGCTATCTTTCATAGTGTTCTATTTGTCTTTTAACAATTTCAGTATCTGTATTTCATTGCTACCAATGCTCATTAACTAGTATCAATCTAGTACAGTAAGTTTAAATGTTCATTTTCTTTTGCCAGGTAGTTGAACATTATACATGTATGGCTTTTAGTGTGAAATAAATACACATTAAATGTGTTGAATTTCAGACAGAAACAACTGTGTGACGTATAATGAATATTAATAATAATAATAATAATAATAAACCGTTTTTGTATAGCGCATATCACTGTTACGTCACTAAGCGCTTTAAAGGAATGAGAAAACAAGAAGATAAAAATAAAATACCAACGGATATTACTGATAGACGGTGAATAGATGTGTTTTGAGGCGACTTTTGAATTGGCCAACCGTGACTCCTTCCTTAACAGACTCGGGTAAGCCATTCCACAGTTCAGCTGCAGCTACTTGGAATGACCTAGCTACGTATGATTTTGTAACAGGGGTGGAAATGACAAGAAGGGACTTGGATTTGGAACGTAAATTTCTAGAAGGAATATATTTGTGAACTAGGTCCTGGAGATAAACTGGGGCTGTGCCTTGTTCTAACTTGTTCTAGCTGTGCCTTGTTCTAACTTGAACAGGGAGCCAATGAAGATTCTGTAGAATGGGAGTTATATGATCACGTGGGCGAGTGCGTGTGACTAGTCTACACTCTAAAAAGTCCTGGGTAAAAAATTTGACCAGGTCTCCGGGTCAATTTTTTTTTACGCTTTCCGGGTCAAAATGACCCGGAAGTGGGTCATCGTGGTTGACCAAGTTTCAGATCGGAGTTCTTTACCCTATTCTGGGTTAAATTTGACCCGGAGTTGCCGGGTCATTTCATGCCAGGTCGTCTTCAACCTCTTCCTGGTTAAATATGACCCGGGATGCCGGGTCAGCCATATTTAACCCGTTTCTGGGTTAAGTTTGACCCTCTGCACCGGGTCATTTTATTATCAAGTCAAAATAACTTGTTTGAATACGGTTTGATTTGACCCCGCGGTCACTCCCGTCATGTTCAATAGTCCTATGGTGACCCATTTTGGGTTACACCAGGACCCATTTACTGTACAGGATACTTATCGTATAGCTGTGTGTGATAAAAAATCCTATGAATTAAGAAAAATGTAGGATTTTAGTTGCTTTGGGTTTAGGGAATTTTGGGGGTATTTATTCCATGAATTTTAAATTGACTATCAGACCCCCCCCCCGCTTGTGAGATGGTTGACTCGTAAAAACAAAGTTGACTATTATTTTGGGTTGATTTAATACTTGCAAAATAGTTTAGTAATTTCCTTTGGCTTGACGCCAATCTTTTTTGCCGCCCCTCATATTGATTTGCTGGAAGTTTATGCAAATGAGGAGTCTCAACTACTCTCAGCCAATGAACGCTTCGCACCGCAGCTGCGAGCGCCCCGAGTAGGCGGGCCCGGGTACTATTGTGCGCGCGGCGGCGGGCAGCAGAGACAGGACTTCATAACTTTTTGGGTCTTATTAATTCCCGCCGGGACGGAGCTAACTCGAGCATCGACAGTTCGCGATATCTCACATCTCATCAGCGAGCAGCGCATAATTATTGTAATCATGATCATGTCTGAGCCATTCGTCACGGAAAAATTAAAAGAGTGGGGTCTGGAAAAGTATTCTGACTCGTTTGAAGGTAAGAATGATGTGATTATGTGAAAGCTTTGTTGAAAAGGCTGGCCTGGTAGTGTACTGTGAGTGTTAGTGTTACTGTTACTGTTGTTTGTTAGCACTGTAGTACGATTTATAATATAATAAACATGATAAAGGAAAATTTGTTAGGCCTAACGAACGTTACACAACAATATAAATTGAACAATCCTTCTCTAGACTACCGTTACCTTAATTTAGTCTTAATTCTTAATTACCAATCTTATACTAGATTGGTGAAAGAGAATATGGAGATGATTTCCCTGTGGTTTTAACTTTAACTTGTTAACGTTATTTAGTGGAACTCCACCATGTCCACTGCACTGGTCGTAGCCCCAATAATACTAGTGCCAATCCACTCCGTATCCTTGGCTTGAGATTTTTATTCCGCAAAGATATGCATCATGAAACTTACCGATCGAATGCTATGTTGTTAAAATAGCCGGACTGCTGGAATTTGTTTTAAAAACATCACATATTTTTTACAACGCCGCGCTGTACTCTAACTATGATATATTGAATGTCCTCTGCCAATTGCGAAAAAACACTATTTTTTCATTTATACCTGGTGGAGGAAGCTGAAACTTCGTTCACATGATCCTTGTCCCGAATTCCATGACGCGGGTTGAGTTATTCTTGGATGACATTATTTTAGCAAATAATAATGAAAATTGGCCCGAAACAGAAACTGTGCGTGTGCTTTTGCAGTGCGCAAATCTATATCATTTGCACGCTTATGGTTCTTCCTGCGCAAGATTGAAATGTGCGCGCAAAGCAAAATTGCGTTCATAATGCGACCAATGCGTCCAGCCCAGCTGCGCAAGTGCGCACGGAGAGCAGATTGCGTTCGGGACGATTTATCCACGTCCGTTTGCAATGTCTACCTCCATGGTTTTATTTCATGTATAATTTCCACTGAAAGTAAATTAAAGTACCAGGAATATACGAACGGAGTTTCAGCTTTCAACATCAGGTAAAAATAAGCATGATAAGATTAGTAGTAGAGCTCTATATGATAAGAAAAAGTAATTGTCCTGTAATTAATTGTGTTCGCCTCCGTAAAGAGCAATATCAGGACGTCAGTTCAGTGCAACGGAGACTGACGTCCCCTTGCCCTGCGCATGCGTTGCCAATGTCATCATGCCATTCTAGTACTACTAGGCCTACCTGTCGAGTACTGCAACAATCTCCACACGGGATAACAAACAAGACAGCTTTTCTATAGAAGTATTATAACGTCAATCCATTATGCACAACCATGGAGGTAGGAATCTATTCCTACCTCCATGGTACAACTCGGGTCTTCCAAAACAAAATAATAATAATAATAATAATAAAGAATATTTATAGGGCGCCAAAATCCACCAAAATGAGGTGCTCAAGGCGCACAGGAGGGGAAAACCACACACAGCAAGGAAAATAAGACAAATAGACCAATTACACATAGGCGAGATTAAACAATGTGGTTTTCAACTTAATCTTGAAAGTATTGAGATTAGAAATGTTGCGGATTTGAAGTGGTAAATCATTCCAGAGTGTGGGTCCAGCATGGGAAAATGACCTATCGCCCCATGATTTACTACTCTTAGTAACCTGTAGCATGCATGTATTGGAAGATCGGAGAGATCGCACAGGAGTATAAGCTTTAACCAAAGAAATGTTATATATAGGAGCAGAACCATTAATGCAATGAAAGATAAGCAACAGAAGTTTGAAAGTAATACGAAATTCGACTGGTAGCCAGTGTAGTGACTTCAGTACTGGTGTAATGTGAGTGTGTTTCCTGGTAAGAGTGACAATGCGAGCAGCTGCTGTAATTTTTGTAGTTTAGAAAGTTGAGTTTGGGGTAAGTGAAAAAGAAGACCATTACCGAAATCCAGTCGAGAAGAAATGAGAGCATGGACTATTTTCTCGGTGGCTGGACATGTCAGGTATTTGCGGATCAGGCCAACATTTCTCAACTGGTAACGAACAGATTTACACATATTGGATATATGAGCTGACATAGACATTGTACAATCGAAAGTTATACCAAGATTTCTGCAAGAATGAGACAGAGGAATCACAGAATCAGCAATCTTGAAAGAAGTAACATTGATCTTATCTAATTGAACCTTTGAACCAAATAATAGAAACTCGGACTTAGCACAATTCAATTTAAGAGAGTACAAACTCAACCAGCTACAAATATCCTCCACACAAGATTCAAGATTGTGAATGGAACATAGTGCCTGACTTTGACTTGGAGGAAAAGAAACGTATAACTGAATGTCATCTGCGTAACAGTGATATTTGACAGAGTGACGTTGAAGAATGCTCTTTAGACCGCTGAGATATATGGAAAACAATGTAGGACCACCGACAGATCCCTGCGGAACACCACAAGTTACAGGCATAGAATCAGATTTACAATCATTAATACATACAATCTGAGAACGATTACTTATATATGACTCAAACCATTTAAATGCCTGTCCAGTAATACCAAGTGATTGAAGAGTATGAAGTAAGATCTTATGGTTCACCGTATCGAAAGCGGAAGAAAGGTCCAGAAGTAGTAAAGCAGTAATATTTCCACCATCCATTTCATTGAGTATATGGTCAGAGACATTAACAAGGAGAGTCTCAACGCTGTGCAGTGGACGGTAGGCAGACTGACGGTTATCGAAAAGGTCATTACCAAGAAGATATTCAGTAACTCTAGAAAAAACAACCCGCTCAATTATCTTAGACAAGTATGGTAGATTTGACACCGGTCGATAATTGTTGAGAACTTCAGGATCAAGGGATGGCTTCTTCAGGAGAGGATGGATGTGAGCAATTTTGAATGACACAGGAACAGTGGCTTGATCAATGCTCAAGTTGACAATACTCGCAATTATTGGTGCAAAAGTAGTGGAACACTCTTTGAGCAATGTTGTGGGGATTGGGTCCAGTTCACAAGACTTTGCGGGAGTTTGACGAAGGAGACGCTCAATCTCATCTGCAGTTGTAGGTCTGAGAGTATCCAGGGCGGCTGGAGTCCTGGGGGCCGGTAACATTGACTCATCAGGATGAAGGCTACTGCAGATGCGATCGATCTTGGATTGGAAGAACTGGCTGAAACACTTAGCAAGCGATTCACTGCTGGTGTGAGTGGGTAGTGGAGATGGTTGTTTTCGGTGAAGAAGACGATTGGCCACAGTAAATAAGCGTTTGGAGTTGCTCCCACAATCACCTATTACACCCACGTAGTATGAACACTTCGCTTTGTGCACAAGTGCATTGACGACATACTTTTGAGCACAATATAACTGCCGGTGAATCTCCAATCTATTGGAGCGCCATCTTCGTTCGAGACATCTGCGCTTCCGTTTTGCAATGGTGATGTCCTTGTTGTACCAAGGGCTGTCGTGACGTTCCTTAACATGTCGGGACGTTGCAGGTGCATGAGAATCAATAAGGATGCGTGATTGAGAGTTGTACTGATCGACAGCATCGTTGACATTATCCATCGTAGAAGGTGTTATGCTTTTCATGGCGTTTCTGGCAAATGAGACTCTGTCAACAGCTTTGATGTTTCGTACAACTACTCTTTTACCGTTATGATGAGGCTTAGTAAGGTGGAGTTTGCAGGTAATGGCAGAGTGATAAGATATTCCAGGTATAACTTGAACATCTGAATAAAGCTGGTTGTCAAAGTTACGAACAATGAAGACATCAAGGATGTGGCCTTTAGCGTGGGTAGGCATTGTGACTTCCTGTGAAAGACCATGGCTGGTTAGCAGGTCATTGAACTTCAGGGTATTAGGTGATAAAATATTATCCAGATGTATGTTGAAATCACCAGTGATAACAAGAGGTGAGGGTTTGAACATTCTGTTGTCAAGCATTGAAGAGAATTCATCGAGAAACGTGGAGAATGATGAATGACTCCTCGGAGGTATATATATGACAATGATGTCCACACTGGTACTGTCACCCTGTCACCCTTATGTAGTATATGAGCCACAGTATGTCAATATTTCTGTTTCAGGTAAAACATCACACCAGGCACAAATTAGGCTGTAACTGTTGTCCAGTAGTTTCCACAAACTTATTCCAGTAAGGTGGTATACAATTGAAGATGCAATTGCACAGTAAAGAGGAAAAAAAAAACTTAAACAGTTAAGAGCTGTGTGGGAGGGCGACCTGTAGGTGCACACTAACCCTTAAGCTTATGTTTTATCCTTAAAATTGCTTTGCTATGACTATAAGTGACTATCATGTCACTGTCGGTGTCACTCGACATGCTGGATGATTGTTGTTGGGATTGTTGGATAAATGGACCATACCGGCGTACTAAGTTAAAATTGTGCTGACAAGATGTGTGGTTGTAATGTAAGTGTGTGCATACTGCATCAGACGAGTTGGTTCTTGAGCACTGTGTATGTGTGTAGTTCCAAAACGACATGCAAACACAGACCACTAACACATTATTGTTTTGTTTGAAGTCAACAATTATGCTTACAAATTTGTTATTTTTACTTTAAAATTATAGAGAATGCGGTCGACGAGGAAAACTTCATCCTTCTGGACACATGCAAGGATGCCCTGAAAGAACTCATCCCTCTAGTTGGACCTCGCATGAAGTTTCTGGCACAACTGAAGGCATTTAAAGATGGTCTACAGGGAACAACAGACGATGTAGGTCAACTATCAGTTTTACTTTGAATCTTACCAGTTATACCACACAAACCCGGGTTTCACTTACATTCAAGATAATACAAGATGGGATATGTATGTTTCATGTGTGGAGTTCAGGTTGCTGGTTATGAGGACAGTTTAATTTGGCATTTGAGGCATGTTCATGGTATAATTAAAGGTGGGTTGTTTACTTCTGTTGTCAGTTGTGGTCAAGATGGATGTGCGAGAACATTCCAGACTCATGTGCGCATGTATAAAAAACATTTACTGCAGAAACACCAAATGGTACACAACATACATCATCAGGCCGAACATGAACTGGTTGTACCAGAGTTGGAGGGTGATGTTGAAATTGAAGAAGGCGTATTGAACGATGACATCAATTACATCCAAAACAACGAGGAAGAGATTTGGGATAATTTTGATGAAAAAGAAATTGAAAGTAAATGTGCAATGCTTATTGCAAAGTTGATGTCCTCAAGTAGTATTCCTCAGTCTGCCGTGGATACTGTTGTAAGTCACACAACAGATGTTGTAAATGATTGTGTTTCTTTCCTGGGTGACAAGACAAGGAAGTTCATAATATCTAAGGGAATACCATTGGAAAGTGAGGATTTTCAGGCTTTAATGAAAATATTTGAGAGCTGTAACAACCCCTTCAAGCATGTAATGACTGATTATAGAAGAAGACAGTACTTCAAAGATCATGCATCTTTTGTCAAGCCTCAAGAGTGTTCCCTTGGTGAAGGTTACTTCCCCCGAACAAATCGCTCAACTGGAAATGTTGTGCAGGCATTGCGAAACATTACATTTCAATACATACCAGTCAAACCACTCTTAAAAATAATTCTTGAAAGTGGTGAAACATGGCAGCGAGTGACAGAACACAAACCACATGAAGATGGCTTGATGGAGGATTTCATTGATGGTTCATATGCCCAGCAGGATGCATTCATTTCACGACAAGATGTTGTCAAGCTAATATTATACCTTGACGACTTTGAGGTTACTAACCCTTTGGGACCCAAAGCTGGGACACACAAACTTGGAGCAGTTTACTTCACTCTTGCCAGTGTACACCCAAAATATCGATCATCAGTTCATAACATTTACCTGCTGATGCTCTTCAATTCCAGTGATGCAAAACAATTTGGATATGATGCAGTATTTAGACCACTTATTAAGGATCTCAATGAGCTAGTGGAGAACGGCATGGAAATATCAACACCAACCTTTCAAGGAAATGTACAAGTTTGCTTAGCTCAAGTTGTAGGAGACAATCTTGGTCTGCATGCTTTATTTGGGTTTGCTGAGGGTTTTACTGCTAATTACAGCTGTAGATGGTGTAAAATGCATCGAGATGCATTGAGAAAAGCAGTAACAGAGAAGAAGTGTTTAATGCGTAATAAAGCAAACTATGAGGAAGATGTGAACAGAAAAAACCTTGCAGAAACCGGAATAAGGAAAGAGTGTCCTTTGAATCAGGTACATCACTTCCACGTTATAGACAATGTTTGTCCTGACATAATGCACGATCTCTTGGAAGGGGTTTTCCCCCTTGAGCTGAAGTTAGTTCTAAATGAACTGATGGAACAAGGGCACTTTGATATTGATACTTTAAATGGAAGGATCACAAGTTACAACTACGGCCCAGCTGATATGAAGAACAAACCATGTACCTTTTCTCAGCATGCCCTTGCACATCCAGATGGAGCAGCTGGTCAAAAGGCCGGCCAGATGTGGTGCCTTATGAGGCATATCTCCTTAATGCTAGGTGACTTAATTCCTGAGGACAATGAGCATTGGGAAATCTTGCTATTGCTGCTCGATGCCATGGACTTCATCTTCGCTCCTATTGTCAGTAAGGAGGAAGCTATATTTCTGAAACACATTATCAAAGATCACCATAGTCTGTTCCAACAAGTTTTCACGGAACGCCACTTATAACCAAAGCACCATTTCATGACTCATTACCCAAGTGCGATGCAAGCCCTGGGACCCCTCAAGCGATTCTGGGACCCCTCAAGCGATTCTGGGTAATGAGATTTGAGGCAAAACATAACTTTTCAAAACGGCTCGGACACATTGTCTGTAACTTTCAAAACATTGCTAAAACTCTTGCATATCGAAACCAGGTGTCACTTTGCTACAATATAATAGCTGGGAATTATACCTCTGCACGAGATGTCGAAATTGGTCCTGGGTCGTCTGTGATTTTGGCATCTCTTGATGATGCTGAACTATTGTCATATGGACTGAGTTTAGCCATGTATGAGGTGTATGTAGCTAGCTGGTGTAAAGTGTGTGGAATACATTACCAGCCTAGTATGATGGTAATTGTCTCGAAAAGTGAGGACGACGACCCTTTGTTTGGAAAGATACTCCGCATTATTGTTGTGGGCAGAGTAGTAACCTTGGTGTATGAACATTGGTTGACAATCGGTTATCTCAGACATTTCCATGCATATCAGGCAGAGCCCAAACAACCACAAGTGAGAGGAATCATTTCAGTGGAAAGCTTGGTTGATGTGTATCCATTGCATGCTGTGAAACCATATCAACAGAGGGACAGCCTGTACTTCATTAGCACACGATACAGAGTACCATAACAGTAAGCCGATATTAAAGGAATTATCGAAGTTTGAAATTTGACTGCAAATTGCATGTAGTGTCATGAGGTCACATGAATGATCTTGCAAATATAATACATTGTACAATCTTGCATATATTATGTCTTATTCTGTCTACCATGCTCTTGCCATCAACATTCACATTGAGTTTCACTACTGTAAGCAGTGCCAGTGATACTGCAGTATATTGTACCTCTTGGCAACTGTCTCAATCCAAACAAGCCAAAGGAGCAATCATGGGTCTGACAATTTTCAACCCACAGAAAAAAAACCTGGCAATTTCATGAAAGTATTATTATTTTATTTTATTTTTTTTTGGGTGGGGGTTTCTGATATATTTTTTTAATTATTTGATAAGTGTTCATTGTTAAGTGGGAAAAATCCACTAGATACCTCAAACTTTTTTCTTCAAGTATAACCTCTTTTGCAAGCAAGCAAGAGGCTTACAAATGCAATTTTGAAATACTTTTTATACAGGTGGAGGAAGCCCAATGTTCTGAATTGGATTCCTCTTCTCAGTCATCACTTGACCTGCAATCTACCTCTCAGTCGTCGCTTGACCTACCAACAGCCTCAGACAAAACAGGAATCAGTCAAAAACGACGCAGAATAGATTTTGTAAGTAGAGATATTTTCAACCTGTATTGGAAAGTCTTGTCATTATTAGGTATAGGTGTAATTATTTCACCTCTACATGTAAAAAGCCTAGTTTTTCCAAATACAGTGTATACATGTATCTTGAGTTATGATGGAATCTCAAATGTGCCCCAATTGTCCATTACACGTAAGTACGTGGTGCTTCCAACCCACACTTTTTTCATTTTAGAAGGAATGTGATGTTTCCACCTGGAATATCAGCATTCCAGATTTAAATGGAACATTTAAACAGGAACATTCCAAATTTTGAGATACTCCCTACCTGTTTCATGTAATTGGCACCCAAGGGTTTCTTGCTGGCCAACATTATTTTAAATCAGTCAATTACAGAAGGATCGACCTGGATCGGACTTCAGAAGGTTGATGAGTATGATTGAAGGCAGAAACATAAATTTCAAAGATCATATTTTATCTTCTTTTTTTTCTGTTGGTGGTGTAGGATATCAAGGAGATACTGGAGAAGCAGAAGGGAGGAGAAGATATTGTAGATGAAATGGCCACAGGTTTGCTATCGCACAAGTCAAGAGTTCAGGCTGTTCGTGTGTTGGTATCCCATCTGATTCAGAATTATGGTGAAAGGTATGTTAAACAAGTTTGTGTTATTGAGGTGCACAAATTAAAACTCATAAAAGTTGTAAGGGTTTTGCTACACATCGAATGGTAGTACATGAAGGGTCAGTTGGAAATGTTTTTGTTTGATTACCTGATACCAGTATTTGTAATCTCCTGTAAAACAAAACCCACCACCCACTCCATTCCATCTTACCCGCATCAGCCCCTAGTCATTGTTGACATTACATCTGGTAATTATTTTTGTATTACATTGTCCTTGTTTCTCTCTCTGACTATTTTGTGTGCAGGCCAACAGCAGCTACCAAGACAGCTATGGCATTGGCCATTGTGGCACAATTTCCCCTTTTGAAGGATGAGGATGGTGTAGGATATGTAAGTTTCCTTTAATTGTTAAAACAACTCCCAGCTCAAGATCATGTACTCTACACTGTTACTGAGTGTATTTCCTCCTTCCACAGATGCTACCCCCATACCCACAAAACAGAACTCTTACTGCACTGTTGATGTCATATGTTCACCACATTACAGAAATGTTCATTCATTCTACAATTTAAAGATGTACTTTCCATGCGTTTACCTTACATTACATTGCTTTTTGATACAATTTTTTGTTTTATCCAGGAGGCTTGGTATACACCCGCAAAGGGTAAACATGGTGCCACTGGGTGTTTGGAAGAGCGTCTGAGAAATGTGCGGAAGCGTATGAAGGACCGTGGCCAAAAAGGACCAACAGCTAGCAACAGTTCAGCTTCTCATTCCTCGCTGCAGAGCACTGTCAGCCTCAATTTTACAACAGGTTGGTTTTGTACATTTTGAACATGCAGCAGATCACAAGTTATGACATTTTGTGTATAGAGACAAAAAGTTATTGATTTTAATTTTAAAAAAGGGCTGTGACTATTCTTATGAAATGTTAAATTTTAGTTTGTCCTGCGAAATTAGATTTTTTTTTCACAATAAATGCAATTATATTTCAATTTTTAATATTGAAAACAGTCAATAAATAAGTCAAAGCAAACACCACTTTAAAATTATCACAAGCATAGTATAATCCAATGTGTGATTTTTATAGGTTTCAGATTTATACAAAATGCAGTTCTTTCTGATTTGTTCCCACATAGTCCAGTTTTATTTATGTGTGTTATATATTTTAAAACACCACATGCATTTGGCTAAACAAAGATTGAAATTTCAAGTCGTTCCTACCAAAAATTGAAAGTATAGAAGACATTTTAACAGTAATGAAATTCTATCAAGACACAAAACGAGTAATGTATTTGAATTAATTGGTGTTACAGATGAAGTGACATCCGAAGATGATGAGAAAATGACAACTTGGCTAAAGCACAACACCGAGCCACGATCTCAAGTGGTGCAGTACATGGCAAAAACTTCTAAGTCTAGAGCAATGTATATTCGGGAGCACCCTGAAGCAACAGTGGCCGACATCATGGGGATGTATCCACCCTTGATGGATGTCCAAGGAATGGTAAATATAATCTTTTATCCTTAAAGAGGTAACAAATGTTCTTCGACCTTGAAGGGGTCTCCAGGAACAATTGTTTCTCTAGTATAAACACATTTATGCTTGAGACGGCTATCACAATAATGGAGTCTGTAGCCTTAACAACTTCCCTTTTGACTAAGTGCAAACATTCAACCTTAGGCCAATTATATTGAGAGTCTCAAGCACTTAAGCCCTGAACTCAAATACCCACCAGTGAGTAAACCATGTGTCCATCCTGTCAGGTAGTCATAACTTTAGCAACTGTGTGTCCAACTTACAAGGCACAATCAGCACAGTTAAAGGATTTTAAAGGATTTGTCCGAGATATTTGCAATATAAATTGTTTGCTTTGTATACATACTATAAGAAAATCTTCTCAATGAAAATTCAGTGAAATCTCCCCGAATTGCCGTTTTGGGGTTAGTTTCAAGGAATTAACAAATTTTCACCCAGTTTGGTAGGTGAAAACGGGGTGAAAATACCTTGAAAATGAATTAGTTTCTTGAACTCCACCCAAAAAGAACATTTCAAGGAGATTTCACTGAGTTTACAGGGAGAAGATTTTCATAGTGGAATTCATACAGATGCACTTTTTTTAAAAGTATTTGATTTCATATTTTCCCCCAAATAGGTCGAGCAAGATTTCCGTCTGATGCTGCCATCTGCAGCAGATAAGCTTTTCCTGACATGGGACGCAATGTATGAGGGAATAATAAAATATGCCGACTCCCAAAACAACTGGCGCCAGTACCTCCGGGTGGACTCACCAACATCAGGTAATTAGTTACTTATTTGAAATGTATCTTGAGAGTCGATAATTTTTTCCGTCAGTAGTTGTCCAATACAGGTGTTTTTCAAATTGTGTTTAATGGAGTTGAATGTATGTTGTATGATTGTTTTCAACTCTAAACATTTGATTCCATTCCATTTCCAAAATAACCATTTAATTCCACACTTGCCAAGTTTTCTGATTGTTTCTAGTGAAGTTGATGATACTCAACCCGTTAAACAGCTGCTCACATGCTTACATACAGAAAGTTTCCAGGGTCCTTATGTTTCCTTATTCATGTAGGCCTATTTGTATTTCAACTGCATGGCCCATTTAGTAGGTCCCAGCATACATAAAAAACAAAGAAAACAAAACATACAATAATTTACATTGATGGTACAAAATGAATGTAAACATTCACCCTCTTTTCACATTTGATAAGTCAATTCTTGTTTCTTTTTATTTATTCAGTCAAACAATACAGATGTCCATGAGTAGATGTTTGTATGCATAGTCTAATGACAACTAACATGGATACTATTACTTATTCCATTAATAGATGATGCTCGGAAAAATCTGGCTGTGCTGGTACTCCCTTGTATCCTGCCAACAGGGGTACAAAGTCAGATGGGGAAAACCTCGCGCTGCAGCACAGAAGATGCCACGAGATCATTTATGGATTGCCAACCAGTAAGTGCATTTGTTTTCAATATTTATTAAAAGTGCCACTAAAGTGAATTCCTGAGCTGAGCACAGCTTTAGGGACTCTATCAGCTTCGCCTCCTTCAATTTGTCAACATTTTTCTAGATCATTGGGAATTCCTATTAAAGGAACAAGTATGGGAAATCAAGTCAAAGTTTGTCAAGTATCAGATGAGCTAATGTAATTACTACATTTTTTTGCCATTCTCATTCCAGTTGATGTGTCAAAAGCATTATTGGTGCATGGTATATGTTACTTTCTAACTTCTCTTTTATTAAAAATCTTGAATTCCTCTCTATCTACTCTCTATAATACAGATTGGAACCAACATTCCAAACTTTTTGGAGAAGAAACTGCAAAAACAGCCATTCATCCTGCTGTTGGGGAGCGCTCTGGTACCGGAGCAGGTATTTGTCATTATTGAGCAAAAGGTGATAGAACAAAAATCTCTCTTGAAGGCTCTGGATGTTTGTTTTAAATTGTTTTATGTACTTGATCTCTCATATCCTTGGCAGTCCCTGTCTACCTGGGAGTTTTTCCAGAAGGCTGTCTATGGCCTAGGTAAAGGGAAAGGGAAAGAGACAACATCATGTGCCATACGCTCCTTGCGAGCATTCCTGAACACTCAGGCCAAGAAATAAAGGACACAATTCTTGCAACCTCTGGCTAAATGAGTGCCTTATACAGCAATCCTTCACCGATCTTGAACTCTTGGTGGCAGCAGACATGCCTCCATTACTGCGGTGTACCTGGGTGGTACTGCGGTGTACCTGGGTGGTACTGCGCTGCCTAGCGACTGGTATAAGGTTTGGGCTACACGGCGATCATTTGATCAGTCGCGGGTTATTAGACTTTTACTTTGCAAATCGCTTAAACCCGTCGCTAGGCAGCGCAGTACCACCCAGGTACCACCGCAACAATGGCGGTATCTGCTGCCACCAAGAGTTCAAGATCGGTGAAGGATTGCTGTATACATGTGAGACTGAAACACTTTTTTCCACATTATCTGCCCAATTTTCAGACAGGGCTTTTCAATTTTAATGAATGAAATTTTTATGAAAATGAATTTGTAAGAATACAATGTTCCTTAATTTGTAAGATTTTGATGTTCAAAAATCACTGTTTCAATGGATTATATTGACTCTTTAATTGACCAATTCATTAGGTCCTGCCTCGTTGGGATTTGACCAATGAAAGCTGTGACTCATGTCAGACATGCATGACACAAGCGGCCGGAACATGCATTGTGAGACTGGAGAGCAGCATGTGTTAACTATATGTCCGCAATGGCCGGGGCCCACTTGATTGGTCTAATTGAGGTTAAATAGTTTAAAGGCACTGGACACGTTTGGTAATTGTCAAAGACCAGTATTCTCATTTGGTGTACCCAACATTTGCATAAAATAACAAACCTGCGAAAATTTGGGCTCAATTGGTCATCGAAGTTGCAAGAAAATAATGAACGAAAAAACACCCTTTAATTGTTGCACAAATTTGTGTGCTTTCAGATGCCTGAAAAAGGCTTCAGGCCTGAAGTCTTTTTCAGATTCAAATAATTATTTTAGTGAGAAATTACCTCTTTCTCGAAAACTATGTTACTTCAGAGGAAGTCGTTTCTCACAATGTTTTATACTATAAACAGCTCTCTGTTGCTCGTTACTAAGTAAGTTTTTATGCTAATATATATCTTGAGTAATTACCAAACGTGTCCAGTGCCTTTAAGATATGATAGAACTGAGTAAAAGTAAACAAAATTTATGTGTACTTCAAAAATGATAAAGTCGGCCTTATAAATGGAGGAACTGAATGAAGTGATGATGCATAAAATGGTCAATATCACTTCAAATTGATGTACTAATTTCTAGAGATAGTTGACATGAGGGAACATTTTAAAAACAAGTAAGTTTTTAGTTAAAATAATTAATGATGTAATGAGTATTTGCCTCCTACCATGGGATACACTTGCATTGGTAGCATATAAATATTGTGTCAGTGCAAACATGATGTTTCTCTTCAAATAGCATTTACATTACTTTAGAAATTGAACGTGTGCAGAAGGTCGTATCTTGCTTAATAAAATAGCCCGAATGTATACATAAAACCAACAGGCACCAAGATACACATTTTTTGAACGGAGTATTTTTGTGTGAGATATGATGTTGTTTTTGCCCTGACACAACGATTTGTAAATTCTGATGTAAGTTTGTTTCCTTTTGTCACAACAGGCTTCACAAAAATATGTCCATCAGGTTATAAGGTCATGGATTGTGTAAAACTGTGAATGATCACAATAGATTGTGAATTCTGTTTAACAATCAATTGTGATGTGCTTACAATTTTAAGGGGGTGTGCAAATTTGTACCTTTCCAACATTTATAATAATTTTCTTCTGTGAACAGTAATAAGGTGACAGAATGGATTTATATGTTAACTTTGAATGAAATCAAATAAAATGTGTTCAGCTAAGTGCAATTAAAATTGATCTGTTCTTTTTTTTCTTTTGAGTTCCTAGATTGTATCTGTGCCTCGGACTTTATGAATTTTGAGGTGAGCAGCATTCCTTGAATGGAGAAGCCCCCATTTAACCAGTTCCAGTCAGATTTGTTTTGACAAAGACTAGACACTATACACAGGCTCTGTTATCCTGTTAAAAAATCTAAATGCCAGAGAACTGCAAAACCTTTGACTGTATACAAATCATCTGACCTGAACTGGTTGAATTGCTGTGCCTACTTCATGATGCAAATAATTGCAAATTTTCCCATTTCAAGGAATGCAAGCTTCTCTCAACAACTTGAAGTTGAATACACTTTAAGGCATGTACACACTTTATGTGTAAGTAAACTTTGTGGTAAGATCACCACTGATTCTGTGGGTGTATATCTCAGATACTGACACAGACCCCCCCCCCCGCTTCTTATGGGCATCAACTTGACCTGGTTTATTTTGTGAGAAGGGTAAACGCTGCATTAAAAAAATGGGGGCAGGATCGAACTTTGACCTTAGTTTGGGTTAAGAGTTGACCTAGGTTTGGGGTCTGGTTTCACCAAGTTACCGGGTTGAACCGTGACCCAGATTGGGGTTGATTATTTGACCCAAATTGTGTGTTGTAATTTGACCCAGTTTTAGGGGTTGAAAATTGACCCAATTTACTGGTTAATACTTTCTGACCTAGCAATTGGGGTCATTTTGACTCAGACAGAGTTGTGCAGATCCGGATGCGGAATTTGGGTCAAAATTGACCCATTTTGGGTCAGTTTTGACCCAGGAGTTTTTAGTGTGTAGCAGCTGAATTTTGAAGTCGTTGCAGTTTATTAATTTGGGAATCCGGTAATCCAAAAAGGAGGCAATTCTGGACATTACTAAAGAATGAACAAGAATTTCCGTCATTTTGGGGTCAAGATATTTTCTAATGGAGCTGATTTTGTGAAGTGCGAATGAGGCGTCTTACAGATAAGATTAACATGATTAACATGATTACTCATTGTGAGATTTTTGTCAAAGATGACACCAAGATTCTTAGCAAATGAAACAGGATTAATATTGTAATCGTCAGACTGAATTGGCACAATAGGAATATGAGAACGATAACGACTTGTGAAATGGAGAAGTTCTGTTTTATCCTCATTCAACATCAATCCATTCCTGGTTGACCAGTTTTTAATTTCTTTGTTGTGGTGTAAAATTATCCCATTGTGTAATTTAACACCTGTGCATTGTAAATGATACCGTGTTTTGTCAAAGGACAAAGGAAAATGTGCCTCGGCAAATTCAGAGTCTATCACCACCAGAAACTATCAAATCCCAACCCACAATGGTGTCCTATATTTTCCATGCCAAGTTCTCACAAACATCACGTCACCATATACACCCGCTGCCATTGGGTTTCTATATTTTTTTCAAAACCTTGAGGTCTGGGCCTTATTATTGAATAGATTATGAAGAAGAAAAAACCCAGAAGTGTAAACACATCCAAAGTATACACTGTGTTTAAATAAGTTTAAATAGCATTCTCGTTAAAACATTGATGTTAATGTAATTGTTGAATGCTAACTTCGAAGGAGGTAACAAAAAGATTCAAAAATACCAATACTTGGCATGGGAACTTTGTAAGATTTTGCAGGTGAAAGTGAAAGTAGTTTCTGTGGTGATGGCACTTGGTACCATTTACAGTACACTGTGGGGATCTGTTTCAGAAATATGCGCTTCAGTGGGAACAGGGAGGATCTTTGTGTCTGGTTTGTGGTTTGGTAGCCTGACTCTGAAGGAGTTAACTGGTGTACGGAAATTGCCCCCCCCTCCCCGCCGAGATCATTTTGTCACCCATAAGGGGAAATTATAACAGTGGGCTGGAGGAGGAGGAGGATTCAAAAGAAGGCAGTCCGACATCTGGCACAAAGGAATGTTATTTTTCTTTCACATCTGCATGTGAATAAAAAAATTATAATAATTTTAACAGTAAAAGTCGATTTTTTTGGCCTCATGTTCACAAGCGCGCACCCACATGGTCAAAAGTACTGCAGCCTAAAACAATTTGTAAAATTAATCCAAACAATTTTCCCAAATTATAATTGAAAGTTACATACATTGTTCGAAAGTTAATTATTTCGTCTGTTTTTATTCATCAGTAGGTAGGGCCTACAAAGGAATAGTTTTATGACCAGTCTATTTACTTTATCTGCGTTTCGTTTGAAAATCAAACCCTCATATCTTGAATGATACAAACAAAAACTAGACTTAACGTGTTTAGGTGTTCGGGTATCGCTGGGGTCAGTGCTGTGTCAATGCATGAGATATTTAATTAAGTTGAACTTTGGTGTTATTACTGTTTTGAGGTGCGTAACAAACTACACACTTTTCCAAAAGTTTAAAAAAGCACACAATCAAAAGCCTAGCATTAATTTGATTGTTAACGAGGTTTGCATGGACGGCTGTTTTAGAGACTAACAAAGCGTTTTGTCAAAATCAGGTTGCGCGAACCTTGAACTAGACCACAAGCATATTTGATGGACTTTGAACCTTGCGGTTGATTCAATGGAGTGAGCAGCCGCGGTTTGACAGCGGGTCAATAAATACCCGTAATAATTGGTCAAAATTTCAAATATTTGTAAAAACAAATGTGATGACGTCATCATGTTGTCAATTTAATTTTACGTAGTCATTATCATTGTCTATCTATATGCAAAGTTTTAACTCAGTCAAACTTTTGTTTTTTGAGATGCAAGGCCTCAAAAAGTAAAACTTAAAGGGAATACTACGTGACACATGATGACGTCATCAATCTGAAACTCCACACATATGTTGTCTGTATAAAGGTCATTATGTATACCAATTTTGAAACAATTGTCATAAACTTCATCACAGACATCTAGTAAAAGTGTGTTTTGGTCTGTTTTAAACCTGCCGCTAGAGGGCGCTTTGAGATGTTTTGACGTCACCGGTCCAATTTTTGTAAACAGACCCTTTCTGGATTATAACATCGTTGAAAACAACTTGAAAACAATTGCCACTTTTAAATTACAAGGCACTTTCACATTTCGACCGGAAGTAGAGGTCATGGCATGTCATGTCCGGTGATGTATAGATAAAAATCCATTCAGTAGTTAATAAGTTAAAATGTTTTGAAGTATTAAACGTTGATTTACTGTATTTCGACACCTGGTGACGTAATCATTACGTCACAACATACTCAACATCTCCTAGTTATACTCTAACTACATGCAAAGCTTCAAGTTCATCAACGGTTTGCAACTATGCGAATGCAACTGAGCTATTATTGGACTACCGTCGAACGACGTAGATATTCGTCGCGGAGCCAATATTTATTGAATGACTATTAATTTAATATAGCTCCAGCATGGATGTGAAACGGACTTTTCGTTTCAGACTAAATGTGGGCTATTATCAGTCTTCTTAGACTTTGAACCTTTGGAACAATGGAGCGGAACAGCCAGCTGCGTGCTTGTGCGAATTAATACTAACGGAATTTGAAATTGAAGTCAATGTCAAATGAGGTCACTCTTTATGTAGTGTTGTTGGGTTTTAAAAGACCTGTCCTATGATGTATAGATTGTACAAATCCATTGTGTAATTATTGAGTTATGAATTTGTCAAAAGCCTGACAATGATTGTTAGCAAGGTTTGCACGGACGGCTGTTTTAGAGACTAACCTTGAACAGAACCTTGAACAGAGACTAGACTATAAGCATGTTTGATGGTCTTTGAACCTTGCGGTTGATTCAATGGAGCAAGCAGCCGGTCACCGTTTAGGTCGCGTATTGTGTGTGTTAACAGTGCAGTTATTTTCCGGCGGTTTGACAGCGGTCCAATGTATACCCGATTTCAACAATAAGTGAAGTTAAAAAAGGTAACATCTCTGTGGAAAAGTTTGAGAAGGCTTAAGGACCTACAATCTGATATAAAAATTGTCCGTAGTGTGTGTGTAAAAAGTAGGCCCCCTATGAATATTTCTTAAAGTATGAATTTTTTAATTTTCAACTTCCAGTTCGAACAGGAAGTCGAGGACAATCGGCATATGTACTTCTTGAGTTATGAATTGTTGAAGTATTAAACTTTGATTTACAGTATTTCAACACCTGATGGCGTCATCATGACGACACAACTACATAATGGAGGTTTTATCAAGGTCCTAACATAGTGTGAAGTTGATCCAATATACAACAGTTTTTTCCCTATACGTTTGTACACATGCATTTACCCAGGGTTAGGGTTAGGGTTAGGGTTAGGGTTAGGATTAAAGGGCTTTGGGTGCTTTGGAACTGGTTTAATTTTTTTGTAAATTAAAATTCAGCTCTTATAGGCCGTACGGTGTAAACGAAAAGATGCCTGGAAAATGATTTCCGTTCCGACCCCCGTGGGTCTACTTTTTGAAGGTATATTTTGTGAGTTGTAGACATACTAAACACTATACTAAAAGTTCTCCAAAAGTTCTCCAGTCAAATTTGCAAAAACATGCAAAGTTTGCTAAAAACGTTGTTGGGCGCAATCTGTGTAAATGCGCGCGCGCAATGTGCGAACTGGAGTCTTCCGACACACACAAATCAAATTGCGCGGCTGAGACACGGTATTGACCATGGGCAGCGCGCCGTATCGATTCCCCCCGTTGGTGTGTGGGCCGTAAAACATATTATAGGCCTATAGGCCCCCCTATCCTTTATTAAACAAAAATTAAAATTGCGTCGCGTCAACAACATCAATTGTGTGGTTTAGGCCATGTTTAAAACTGTAGGCCTATTTCTCAAAAACTAGACTATCGTGTCTTTTTAACATCACAGAATGGTTAGCCATCAAAGTTTTGTGCCAAGAATAAAGAGCTTAGTTTAATTAAAATGTATAGGCTAGTCATTGAACAACAAGGATGGAATGATGAGTCGCTCCAATTATTGTCAACAAAATTAAGGAACTGACAATTTTTTGTCTTATTCTTTTGACCTTTGATTTCTAATTAATAGGATACTTTCCCCTAAAACACCCACCTATCACTGTTGCAAAAAAAATATCATAAGGCCTATAGGTAAACTATAAAAAATAAAAATAAAAAAAAATAAAAAAGGGAAATTTTTTGTTTTATTAAGTTAAAACATTCCCCTTTACCACTTATATAACCCCCTTTTCTGTGAGAGTGCATGCAAAAATCAAAGAAAAAGTATGTTTAACTATCGCCTTTTGACTTTTCGAGGGAGACCATTGTCTCCCACTTAAAACAACATCCATAGGATGGTTTTCAACGCTTTTCTGATCATTTTTCTGTCGATGTCTGTCGCCGGAACACAGTACACTCGCTAATTCGTTAAAGATTAATGGGCAGGAAAGTGCCTATAGGCACACCGTCTCCTTTTTTCTCATGATCCTCCCTCCTTTCCGCCGCCCCCCTCCCACACACACCCCTTTCTTGTGGATTTTCCCTTACCAGGCCCGTAACTAGGGGGTGAGCCGCTCATAGTATAATTTTCTTTGTTCATCCCAATCATTTAAAATTTACCCAGTCAAATTCTCTTGTGGTGAATTCAATATCTGGCTGCGGCTTCCCAGGTTGTATCGTACTTGGATGTGATCCCTGGCTACACTTTTTGAATAGCTTCTGACTGGTAACCCCCCAACAAGGATAATTATTGACAAAAATTGGGAGACGGCCAACATAGGTCTAGATAGCTCATGGTAGAGCGCCGGTACGTTAATCCGGAGGTCGTTGGTTCAAATTTCACTCTAGCTAGTACATTTGTTTTGTTCAACCCAAACTCGTTTAAAATTTACCCAGTCAGTTTCCCTTATGGTTTATCATTATTTTGATAAAAAAATTAATAAATAAATAAAAAAGCATCAATAAAAAGGCATAAATAAATAATAAAAAACCCCACCAAGATCAAAAAAGGAAGAAAAGGTCCACACAAAATGTAAAAAAATGGTGCCCTCAAAAAACCCAAACAAAAACTAACAAATTTACAAAATTGGCTGGAATTGGGCCTTCCATGGGCCTTCATTATCAACAAAAAGTACCCTCTTTAGAACTGTATATAGGCCCTATGATGACGCCTCATTTCTTCAAGCTTGCCTTAATACATGATTCTCACTCGACACGGGGAGAAGCTACAATTTTAATAATTTACAAACATTTATTATTTATTTAACATTTATTTACATTGAACATTTTAACTGCGTTACGGTCCTATTTTCTTTACATGTCCTTGTTCTCTAATAACAATTAGCGCATGAGGTCCTTATACACTGTATGCTGTATAGGCCTACTGGCCTATGTCGAGTACGGGGCCTACTATCAAAAGATGCTGTGTTTTTCTCACACACATGATCACGCGCTTGAACACGGCCTCACGCATGATTTTACTCTTCCCTGAAAATATATTGTGCTTCTCAGCTTTGACAGATTTTAGGTGAACAAAACACTTCGGATTTATCACGGAGTCTTTCTCCGAGCGAGGCATGGGCGCCGCCATGTTTGTTTTTGGGTGTCACATGACGTGTGACCTAGGATGTGATTGGCGAATTTAGATCACATGGTGTCTGTGCGCAGGTATTTCAAATAAAATGTAACGAGCCGACGTATCACAACCGTAAACAGTGTTCGATCGCTGTCGATTATCTAGTGCAATGTTTGGTCGATAATTTCTCAAATTTGACTGGCGTTTTTGTGGAGAACTTTCGGAATCGTAATCTCCAGCAATTACTCTGTTAAAAACTGTAGAGTTATCTTAGACCCACAGGGGTCGGAACGGGACGACAAGATACAGTTTACCCCGTATGGCCTATTATGCGAGCTTTGCTGAAAGTGTCAATTAAATCAAATATTTAAATGATTAGTTATAGGCCTATGGTAATTAAAAAAAATTAAAAAAATGTGCGTTTTGGAACTGGGTCAAAACATTGTCCGATCGGGCCCATTTTTTATATTTCTTAATTAGTTTAACGTCAGGAACAACATACTAAAAGGACAGACTCATAGTTCTTGAATTATAAAATTTTTAATATTTCAAAATTCCCATTGGATTAACGTAGTGTACAAATCCAATGGGTTTTTCCTAAAATGTACAAATTTACCATTGGGTTTACTATTTATACTATTTACTAACTGATTCTGAGAATTTCAAGAATCTCCCTCACGTTTTAGATACTTTCAGGGATGTAATAGTGGGGTATGTTCTCGCAAACAGCCTGCGTGGTGACTGTATAGGTAGAATTGTGCCTCATGAGCCCCAAACGTTTGAGACGACTTTGACTAGGTCATAAATTAGGGAACACGTTTGAAAAAAATTGTGTCATCAAGCTATACTCTTCACTAACTGATCCTGAGAATTTCAAGCAGATCCCTTGACGTTTAGATACTTTCAGGGCTGTAATAGTGGGGTCTGTTCTCGCAGGCAGCCTTCGTACGTGGTGACTGTTTAGATAGTATTGTTTATCATGAGCCCCAAACGTTTGAGACGACTTTGACTTTTAATAAATCGGTCATAAATTAGGGAACCCGTTTGAAAAATTTGTGGCATCAAGCTATACTCTTCACTAACTGATTCTGAGAATATCAAGAAGATCTCTTGACGTTTAGATACTGTCAGGGATGTAATAGTGGGGCCTGTTCTCGCAGGCAGCCTGCGTACGTGGTGACTGTATAGATAGTATTGTTTATCATGAGCCCCAAACGTTTGAGACGACTTTGACTTTTAATAAATCGGTCATAAATAAGGGAACTCGCTTGAAAAAATTGTGGCTGTCGATGTGCCTTTAAGTTTCAGGTTATTCTTTTAGCTCCTTTGAAGCTGACAGTTGTTAGGCTTACTGGAGTGTAGAGGTTTATTCATTCCCTTGTTCTTTTATCATAGGGATTGTAGGTATATAGATGTTTTAGGTTATGTAACACATCCAGGCAAGTCCAGGGAAGTTTTATATAAAGTGATTAGCCTATTTCTTTTGTATGACCGTGTGTCAGTCCAATGAGTTTGCCAGGGCAAAGGTTAGATATACTTGGAATGTTGCTCTGAGTATCTACTTTACATATTATGTAAAAGTAGATACTCAGAGCAACATTCCAAGTTTAGGGTGTTGGCCACATACATCCAGCAAGACCATCAAGAAGGTCGTTCTGCCCAGCCACTCTGCTCTTTCACCTGATGTTAGTGATTTTCCAGCAGCGCCGAAAATAGAGTTGCACCGGCACTCTAAATGCTTAGCTGAAATCTTGAGCCTTTAAACCAAAAGTTACAATAAGGGTGAAATTGGTCACCAAGAAACCCTGAACCAGACATTCGGCGGGGCATGCAGAACCAATATGGATTGAGTGTAAGTGCACTAATTTATTTATTGTTACGTAACTGCTATATTTTCAGTGCATTTGGTGTGAAGATTTCCCACCCCAAAATTGTGTATATAAGTCAATCTCAATTTTGAATAGTGTTATTTTGCTACATAAGAAATATTATTTTACTTGCTTGAAACAATTGAGAAAGTTGTGACAGAGATGCGCTGTATTTCAAAACTATAATTCAGTTCAAAGTTTGTGGCTTTTATGCCTAGGAGCCAGGAGAGTTTCGAAGGCCGCATAGTTGGCCCATGTGCCCCCAAACGTTTGAGACGACTTTGACTTTGAATAAATCGGTCATAAAATAGGGAACTTGTTTGAAAATTATGTGTCGTCAAGCTATGCTCTTCACTAACAGATTCTGAGAATGTCAAGATGTTTCATTTACTTTTAGATACTTTCAGGGATGCAATAGTGGGGTCTGTTTTCGCAGGGAGCGTGCGTAGTGACTGTATAGGTAGTATTGTGCATCATGAGCCCCAAACGTTTGAGACGACTTTGACTTTGAATAAATCGGTCATAAAGTTGGGGACTCGTTTGAAAAATGTGTGTCATCAAGCAGTACTATTCACTATTAACTAATTCTGAGAATTTCAAGAAGATTCATGGACTTTTACATACTTTCAGGGATGTAATAGTGGGGTCTGTTCTCGCAGGCAGCCTGCGTTGTGACTGTATAGGTAGTATTGTGTACCATGAGCCCCAAACGTTTGAGACGACTTTGACTTTGAATAAATCGGTCATAAAAAACGGAACTTGTTTGATAAATACAAATAGCCCATTACTATTAATGCCGGAGCTTTAACCTACTTTCATTTCTTCATTTCCATTCCGAAAATTACCAAAATGTCACAAACGACTCCATATTTCTGCCCTAAATGATATAAAATCAAATCACGTTTTTAACTGAGGAAATGGACTGAAACTAGTCTTTTTCACAGCCCTTCCTAAGCCTTAGTTCGGTGTGCGCGCGATACATACAAATAGCTCATTTTAATACCATTAATGCCGGAGCTTTAACCTACTTTCATTTCTTTATTTCCAGTCAGAAAATTACCAAAATGTCACAAACGACTCTCCATATTTCTGCCCTAAATGATATAAAATCAAATCACATTTTTAACTGAGGAAATGGACTGAAAGTAGTCTTTTTCACAGCCCTTCCTAAGCCTGGTACCCTCAGTTCGGTGTGCGCGCGATACATACAAATAGCCCATTTTAATACCATTAATGCCGGAGCTTTAACCTACTTTAATTTCTTTATTTCCAGTCAGAAAATTACCAAAATGTCACAAACGACTCTCCATATTTCTGCCCTAAATGATATAAACTCAAATCACGTTTTTAACTGAGGAAATGGACTGAAACTAGTCTTTTTCACAGCCCTTCCTAAGCCTGGTACCCTCAGTTCGGTGTGCGCGCGATACATACAAATAGCCCATTTTAATACCATTAATGCCGGAGCTTTAACCTACTTTCATTTCTTTATTTCCAGTCAGAAAATTACCAAAATGTCACAAACGACTCTCCATATTTCTGCCCTAAATGATATAAAATCAAATCACGTTTTTAACTGAGGAAATGGACTGAAACTAGTCTTTTTCACAGCCCTTCCTAAGCCTTAGTTCGGTGTGCGCGCGATACATACAAATAGCTCATTTTAATACCATTAATGCCGGAGCTTTAACCTACTTTCATTTCTTTATTTCCAGTCAGAAAATTACCAAAATGTCACAAACGACTCTCCATATTTCTGCCCTAAATGATATAAAATCAAATCACGTTTTTAACTGGAGGAAATGGACTGAAACTGGTCTTTTTCACATCCCTTCCTAAGCCTGGTACCCTCAGTTCGGTGTGCGCGCGATACATACAAATAGCCCATTTTAATACCATTAATGCCGGAGCTTTAACCTACTTTCATTTCTTTATTTCCAGTCAGAAAATTACCAAAATGTCACAAACGACTCTCCATATTTCTGCCCTAAATGATATAAAATCAAATCACGTTTTTAACTGGAGGAAATGGACTGAAACTAGTCTTTTTAACAGCCCTTCCTAAGCCTGGTACCCTCAGTTCGGTGTGCGCGCGATACATACAAATAGCCCATTTTAATACCATTAATGCCGGAGCTTTAACCTACTTTCATTTCTTTATTTCCAGTCAGAAAATTACCAAAATGTCACAAACGACTCTCCATATTTCTGCCCTAAATGATATAAAATCAAATCACGTTTTTAACTGGAGGAAATGGACTGAAACTAGTCTTTTTCACAGCCCTTCCTAAGCATGGTACCCTCAGTTCGGTGTGCGCGCGATACATACAAATAGCCCATTTTAATACCATTAATGCCGGAGCTTTAACCTACTTTCATTTCTTTATTTCCAGTCAGAAAATAACCAAAATGTCACAAACGACTCTCCATATTTCTGCCCTAAATGATATAAAATCAAATCACGTTTTTAACTGGAGGAAATGGACTGAAACTAGTCTTTTTCACAGCCCTTCCTAAGCCTGGTACCCTCAGTTCGGTGTGCGCGCGATACATACAAATAGCCCATTTTAATACCATTAATGCCGGAGCTTTAACCTACTTTCATTTCTTTATTTCCAGTTAGAAAATTACCAAAATGTCATAAACGACTCTCCATATTTCTGCCCTAAAAGATATAAAATCAAATCACGTTTTTAACTGGAGGAAATGGACTGAAACTAGTCTTTTTCACAGCCCTTCCTAAGCCTGGTACCATCAGTTCGGTGTGCGCGGGATACATACAAATAGCCCATTTTAATACCATTAATGCCGGAGCTTTAACCTACTTTCATTTCTTTATTTCCAGTCAGAAAATTACCAAAATGTCACAAACGACTCTCCATATTTCTGCCCTAAATGATATAAAATCAAATCACGTTTTTAACTGGAGGAAATGGACTGAAACTAGTTTTTTTCACAGCCCTTCCTAAGCCTGGTACCCTCAGTTCGGTGTGCGCGCGATACATACAAATAGCCCATTTTAATACCATTAATGCCGGAGCTTTAACCTACTTTCATTTCTTTATTTCCAGTCAGAAAATAACCAAAATGTCACAAACGACTCTCCATATTTCTGCCCTAAATGATATAAAATCAAATCACGTTTTTAACTGGAGGAAATGGACTGAAACTAGTCTTTTTCACAGCCCTTCCTAAGCCTGGTACCCTCAGTTCGGTGTGCGCGCGATACATACAAATAGCCCATTTTAATACCATTAATGCCGGAGCTTTAACCTACTTTCATTTCTTTATTTCCAGTTAGAAAATTACCAAAATGTCATAAACGACTCTCCATATTTCTGCCCTAAAAGATATAAAATCAAATCACGTTGTAGATGATATGACTTTGAGCCAAACCTTTCGGGATACTAAACAAACTCGTTCCCTACAACAGCAACTCGATCATTTACAGGAATGGTCGACTAGAAATATGATGAAGCTTAATCCTAAGAAGTGCCAGGTTATGTGTTCTAACTTCCAGAAAGGCCCACTTGTGTTACCTAATTTTCATATTGGGGATTCAGTCCTTGATCAACGTAGCTGTGTGAAACTGTTGGGTATTCTTATTCAGGATAATCTGAAATGGGATTCTCAAATTGACAATATGTGTAAAAGTTTTACCCGCAAATTGTACTTCTTACGTCAACTGAAACGCTGTAATATCCCTGTGGCAGACCTCAGAACAGTGTATTTACAGTACTTGAGACCAACTTTGGAATATGCGTCTGCAGCCTGGTTTTGTGGTCTAACAAAAAGTCAGAAAGACTGCCTTGAAAAGATGCAGAAAAAAGCCTTTCGTGTCATCCTTAGGTATAACCATTTTTACACTCAATCGTATCAGGACACTTGTCAGCTACTTGATATTCCCCCCTTGGTTGATAGGCTAGAAAAACAATCCCTCAGTTTTGGTTACACCCTCCTCAACTCCCCAATGCACCGAGATTGGCTCCCCCCAACAAGAAACAACAACTTGAGGAATTCCAACATGTTGTCCATTGTTAGATGCCGTACAAATCGTTATAAGAACAGCCCCATTCCACACCTGACTGCTCTTTTAAATAAGCAGTAATTATGTGTTTTAAAGCATGTTGTTGGTGCAATTGCTACCCTTACTTCTTACTTTTTATGTTTTACTTGCCTCTTGCTGCCTGGCTCTTAGTGCAACTGTTTTTAATCGTGATTCTATTTGTTTTGTCATTTGTAAGAGGGGCGCAATCAGAGTATAGCAGGAAGAATATCATAGTGGACAGGATTTTATTTTTTGTTTTTTTATTACAGTCATTGGCTCAAGCCAATATACTAAGAATTATACTTTTAATTTTATTTTGTACTTAAAATTTTGTTCTTGTATTTCTTAATGTTTTTTGTAATTTTTGTTTCTTCTTTTTTAAAACTCTGTAATTTAAACCTAATTCAGCCTTTGGCTGCGAAGTTTGAATGTTTTTAATAAACCAATAATAATAATAATAATAACTGGAGGAAATGGACTGAAACTAGTCTTTTTCACAGCCCTTCCTAAGCCTGGTACCATCAGTTCGGTGTGCGCGGGATACATACAAATAGCCCATTTTAATACCATTAATGCCGGAGCTTTAACCTACTTTCATTTCTTTATTTCCAGTCAGAAAATTACCAAAATGTCACAAACGACTCTCCATATTTCTGCCCTAAATGATATAAAATCAAATCACGTTTTTAACTGGAGGAAATGGACTGAAACTAGTCTTTTTCACAGCCCTTCCTAAGCCTGGTACCCTCAGTTCGGTGTGCGCGCGATACATACAAATAGCCCATTTTAATACCATTAATGCCGGAGCTTTAACCTACTTTCATTTCTTTATTTCCAGTCAGAAAATTACCAAAATGTCACAAACGACTCTCCATATTTCTGCCCTAAATGATATAAAATCAAATCACGTTTTTAACTGGAGGAAATGGACTGAAACTAGTCTTTTTCACAGCCCTTCCTAAGCCTTAATTCGGTGTGCGCGCGATACATACAAATAGGCCATTTTAATACCATTAATGCCGGAGCTTTAACCTACTTTCATTTCTTTATTTCCAGTCAGAAAATTACCAAAATGTCACAAACTACTCTCCATATTTCTGCCCTCAATGATATAAAATCAAATCACGTTTTTAACTGGAGGAAATGGACTGAAACTAGTCTTTTTCACAGCCCTTCGTAAGCCTGGTACCCTCAGTTCGGTGTGCGCGCGATACATACAAATAGCCCATTTTAATACCATTAATGCCGGAGCTTTAACCTACTTTCATTTCTTTATTTCCAGTCAGAAAATTACCAAAATGTCACAAACGACTCTCCATATTTCTGCCCTAAATGATATAAAATCATATCACGTTTTTAACTGGAGAAAATGGACTGAAACTAGTCTTTTTCACAGCCCTTCCTAAGCCTTAATTCGGTGTGCGCGCGATACATACAAATAGCCCATTTTAATACCATTAATGCCGGAGCTTTAACCTACTTTCATTTCTTTATTTCCAGTCAGAAAATTACCAAAATGTCACAAACGACTCTCCATATTTCTGCCCTAAATGATATAAAATCAAATCACTTTTTTAACTGGAGGAAATGGACTGAAACTAGTCTTTTTCACAGCCCTTCCTAAGCCTTAATTCGGTGTGCGCGAGATACATACAAATAGCCCATTTTAATACCATTAATGCCGGAGCTTTAACCTACTTTCATTTCTTTATTTCCAGTCAGAAAATTACCAAAATGTCACAAACGACTCTCCATATTTCTGCCCTAAATGATATAAAATCAAATCACGTTTTTAACTGGAGGAAATGGACTGAAACTAGTCTTTTTCACAGCCCTTCCTAAGCCTGGTACCCTCAGTTCGGTGTGCGCGCGATACATACAAATAGCCCATTTTAATACCATTAATGCCGGAGATTTAACCTACTTTCATTTCTTTATTTCCAGTCAGAAACTTACCAAAATGTCACAAACGACTCTCCATATTTCTGCCCTAAATGATATAAAATCAAATCACGTTTTTAACTGGAGGAAATGGACTGAAACTAGTCTTTTTCACAGCCCTTCCTAAGCCTGGTACCCTCAGTTCGGTGTGCGCGCGATACATACAAATAGCCCATTTTAATACCATTAATGCCGGAGCTTTAACCTACTTTCATTTCTTTATTTCCAGTCAGAAAATTACCAAAATGTCACAAACGACTCTCCATATTTCTGCCCTAAATGATATAAAATCAAATCACGTTTTTAACTGGAGGAAATGGACTGAAACTAGTCTTTTTCACAGCCCTTCCTAAGCCTGGTACCATCAGTTCGGTGTGCGCGCGATACATACAAATAGCCCATTTTAATACCATTAATGCCGGAGCTTTAACCTACTTTCATTTCTTTATTTCCAGTCAGAAAATTACCAAAATGTCACAAACGACTCTCCATATTTCTGCCCTAAATGATATAAAATCAAATCACGTTTTTAACTGGAGGAAATGGACTGAAACTAGTCTTTTTCACAGCCCTTCCTAAGCCTTAATTCGGTGTGCGCGCGATACATACAAATAGGCCATTTTAATACCATTAATGCCGGAGCTTTAACCTACTTTCATTTCTTTATTTCCAGTCAGAAAATTACCAAAATGTCACAAACTACTCTCCATATTTCTGCCCTCAATGATATAAAATCAAATCACGTTTTTAACTGGAGGAAATGGACTGAAACTAGTCTTTTTCACAGCCCTTCGTAAGCCTGGTACCCTCAGTTCGGTGTGCGCGCGATACATACAAATAGCCCATTTTAATACCATTAATGCCGGAGCTTTAACCTACTTTCATTTCTTTATTTCCAGTCAGAAAATTACCAAAATGTCACAAACGACTCTCCATATTTCTGCCCTAAATGATATAAAATCATATCACGTTTTTAACTGGAGAAAATGGACTGAAACTAGTCTTTTTCACAGCCCTTCCTAAGCCTTAATTCGGTGTGCGCGCGATACATACAAATAGCCCATTTTAATACCATTAATGCCGGAGCTTTAACCTACTTTCATTTCTTTATTTCCAGTCAGAAAATTACCAAAATGTCACAAACGACTCTCCATATTTCTGCCCTAAATGATATAAAATCAAATCACTTTTTTAACTGGAGGAAATGGACTGAAACTAGTCTTTTTCACAGCCCTTCCTAAGCCTTAATTCGGTGTGCGCGAGATACATACAAATAGCCCATTTTAATACCATTAATGCCGGAGCTTTAACCTACTTTCATTTCTTTATTTCCAGTCAGAAAATTACCAAAATGTCACAAACGACTCTCCATATTTCTGCCCTAAATGATATAAAATCAAATCACGTTTTTAACTGGAGGAAATGGACTGAAACTAGTCTTTTTCACAGCCCTTCCTAAGCCTGGTACCCTCAGTTCGGTGTGCGCGCGATACATACAAATAGCCCATTTTAATACCATTAATGCCGGAGATTTAACCTACTTTCATTTCTTTATTTCCAGTCAGAAACTTACCAAAATGTCACAAACGACTCTCCATATTTCTGCCCTAAATGATATAAAATCAAATCACGTTTTTAACTGGAGGAAATGGACTGAAACTAGTCTTTTTCACAGCCCTTCCTAAGCCTGGTACCCTCAGTTCGGTGTGCGCGCGATACATACAAATAGCCCATTTTAATACCATTAATGCCGGAGCTTTAACCTACTTTCATTTCTTTATTTCCAGTCAGAAAATTACCAAAATGTCACAAACGACTCTCCATATTTCTGCCCTAAATGATATAAAATCAAATCACGTTTTTAACTGGAGGAAATGGACTGAAACTAGTCTTTTTCACAGCCCTTCCTAAGCCTGGTACCATCAGTTCGGTGTGCGCGGGATACATACAAATAGCCCATTTTAATACCATTAATGCCGGAGCTTTAACCTACTTTCATTTCTTTATTTCCAGTCAGAAAATTACCAAAATGTCACAAACGACTCTCCATATTTCTGCCCTAAATGATATAAAATCAAATCACGTTTTTAACTGGAGGAAATGGACTGAAACTAGTCTTTTTCACAGCCCTTCCTAAGCCTGGTACCCTCAGTTCGGTGTGCGCGCGATACATACAAATAGCCCATTTTAATACCATTAATGCCGGAGCTTTAACCTACTTTGATTTCTTTATTTCCAGTCAGAAATTACCAAATTGTCTCAAACGACTCTCCATATTTCTGCCCTAAATGATATAAAATCAAATCACGTTTTTAACTGGAGGAAATGGACTGAAACTAGTCTTTTTCACAGCCCTTCCTAAGCCTGGTACCCTCAGTTCGGTGTGCGCGCGATACATACAAATAGCCCATTTTAATACCATTAATGCCGGAGCTTTAACCTACTTTCATTTCTTTATTTCCAGTCAGAAAATTACCAAAATGTCACAAACGACTCTCCATATTTCTGCCCTAAATGATATAAATTCAAATCACGTTTTTAACTGGAGGAAATGGACTGAAACTAGTCTTTTTCACAGCCCTTCCTAAGCCTTAATTCGTAGTGCGCGCGATACATACAAATAGGCCATTTTAATACCATTAATGCCGGAGCTTTAACCTACTTTCATTTCTTTATTTCCAGTCAGAAAATTACCAAAATGTCACAAACTACTCTCCATATTTCTGCCCTAAATGATATAAAATCAAATCATGTTTTTAACTGGAGGAAATGGACTGAAACTAGTCTTTTTCACAGCCCTTCCTAAGCCTGGTACCCTCAGTTCGGTGTGCGCGCGATACATACAAATAGCCCATTTTAATACCATTAATGCCGGAGCTTTAACCTACTTTCATTTCTTTATTTCCAGTCAGAAAATTACCAAAATGTCACAAACGACTCTCCATATTTCTGCCCTAAATGATATAAAATCAAATCACGTTTTTAACTGGAGGAAATGGACTGAAACTAGTCTTTTTCACAGCCCTGCCTAAGCCTTAATTCGGTGTGCGCGCGATACATACAAATAGCCCATTTTAATACCATTAATGCCGGAGCTTTAACCTACATTCATTTCTTTATTTCCAGTCAGAAAATTACCAAAATGTCACAAACGACTCTCCATATTTCTGCCCTAAATGATATAAAATCAAATCACGTTTTTAACTGGAGGAAATGGACTGAAACTAGTCTTTTTCACAGCCCTTCCTAAGCCTGGTACCCTCAGTTCGGTGTGCGCGCGATACATACAAATAGCCCATTTTAATACCATTAATGCCGGAGCTTTAACCTACTTTCATTTCTTTATTTCCAGTCAGAAAATTACCAAAATGTCACAAACTACTCTCCATATTTCTGCCCTAAATGATATAAAATCAAATCACGTTTTTAACTGGAGGAAATGGACTGAAACTAGTCTTTTTCACAGCCCTTCCTAAGCCTTAATTCGGTGTGCGCGCGATACATACAAATAGCCCATTTTAATACCATTAATGCCGGAGCTTTAACCTACTTTCATTTCTTTATTTCCAGTCAGAAAATTACCAAAATGTCACAAACGACTCTCCATATTTCTGCCCTAAATGATATAAAATCAAATCACGTTTTTAACTGGAGGAAATGGACTGAAACTAGTCTTTTTCACAGCCCTTCCTAAGCCTGGTACCCTCAGTTCGGTGTGCGCGCGATACATACAAATAGCCCATTTTAATACCATTAATGCCGGAGCTTTAACCTACTTTCATTTCTTTATTTCCAGTCAGAAAATTACCAAAATGTCACAAACGACTCTCCATATTTCTGCCCTAAATGATATAAAATCAAATCACGTTTTTAACTGGAGGAAATGGACTGAAACTAGTCTTTTTCACAGCCCTTCCTAAGCCTGGTACCCTCAGTTCGGTGTGCGCGCGATACATACAAATTATGAGGCGCCAAGTGTAAACTTATTATTTAACGCAATTATTTACAAATAATTCATTATATAATATATAATTCATTATTTAACCATTATTTAATCTTTATTTACAAATAATCAGTTTTGCATCACACAATTGTTTATATGTAATCGTATGAAAGCTTTCATTATATATATATAATCTTAAACACAATTTCATTATTTACAAATAATGTCGACGGATAGATTTTTATATATAAATAATTAACTTTGCACATGCAATTATATGTATATAATTTCTGGACAACTTTCATTATATATATATAATTTAACGGATCATTACACTTATATATAAATAATGACGACTGACAAAATTTATATGTAAATAATTTATTTTACACATGCAATGATATAATAAATAATTGTTAGGCAGCTTTCATTATATACATATAATTTTGCGGATCATTATAAATAAAGAATTTTGAACCACACATTTATATATAAATAAGGAAAACTATTACTTTACAACTAAGCGAACGAGGCTATGATATACTAAATAATGACTTTGCGTTGCTTTCATTATATATAAATAATTGTGTAGTATGTAAATTAAGTGGTTAGCCACGCCCCAATACTCTAAATATTCACATCAAAACACAGTCTAGTCTACTACACGCTCAGACTTCATGACTTACAGTCATGCGTACAGTTAGTACATTTTGTACATGTACATGTGTACAGTCAATTGTTTTTCATGATGGGTTTCGTGCGGCAGCCATTTAAAATCCTCGGTTACAGTTACAAAACTTGACAAATTTAGCTCTTTAGAGAACATTCCTCTATCAACAGTGCCCACATATATCACCACCCGAGAAGGAGACCAATTTAGTTCAATGACATTTTGGTAAGTTACGTTATAAAATGTTATTCTTGATGGTAGCTACATACTCCTAGAACTATGAGGTTCATTCCGCTATCGTCTCCATTACCCTCATAGAGTGACATGTACAACATCCTATTCGAAACTTTTTTCCCCTCACGTTTCTGCACCTACAGTTAATTTCCCAAACCGGATCTCGCCAAAATTAGGCTCTATGTGTTCCTTATACTCTCATCGAGGTCGGGTTGGGTCCAAAAAATCCACTCCGCAAAACAAAAGTTGCAAAAAGTGATAAATTCTCACCGTTTTCAGAATCCTCGCCTTCCGTTAATAAAATGGCCGCCGTTGAAATTTTCCTCCTGGTAATGCTGCGCGCTACGATGGTAACGATTATCAACGATTCACGTATACAGAACATTGGTTGTTGTGGACCAGCATTGCGCCTATGATTGTATACGTTAACCGTTTGATTTGTTACCAGCGTAGCACGCAGCATTACCAGCTCAAAAATTTCAACGGCGGCCATTTTGTTAACGGAAGGCGAGGATTCTGAAAACGGTGAGAATTTATCACTTTTTGCAACTTTTGTTTTGCGGAGTGGATTTTCTAGACCCAACCCGACCTCGATGAGAGTATAAGGAACACATAGAGCCTAATTTTGGCGTGATCCGGTTTGGGAAATTAACTGTAGGTGCAGAAACGTGAAGGGAAAAAAGTTTCGAATAGGATTTTGTACATGTCACTCTATGAGGGTAATGGAGACGATAGCGGAATGAACCTCAAGTTCTAGGAGTAGTAGCTACGTAGTTTACTTCATTTCAAATGACGGATAAGTGACCGATAAACTTTGTGCTGCATCTAATTCGTGAAAACAGTGTTGTTGTTTTTTCCCCAATAACTGATGAAGATTTGCTATAATTACACTTCTTGGCATTAATTAATCGGATAATGTTTGTCGAGTAGGACCTGTTTGGTTGAATTTTGTTAATTGACAGTCACCAAAGTTGTGCACTGTTTTTAAAATAATCCTAACCGATATAGTGTTTTATTAGTTAACACTAACAAACAGTGACTGAGTAACACAACACTCTATGTCTGTAGTATTAATTAACAGATTAAATGTAAAGTTCCATTTGCTGAATATGCTGATTATGCTGATGCACTGTATTTTTGTAATACACTGTTCTTTTGAATAATTTGTTGGTGTATTTTCTTTTCAAGTAATGTTTTTACTATTTAGATTTGTTATTAATTTTAACAACTAAATATGAATAAAGTAGTAATATTTTTCTGAAGGAAAATACATTATGTGATTCTGACTTCTTACATTAAATGCAATGGAATTACATAAATTAAAACAGGGGGCAGTAGTGAGTGACAAACTAGTGGTGATGTGTATTACATGTGTACTCATTGTTGCATCAACAAAACGTCAGTGGGCTACCAGTACAACCATGTCGAGGGCTTTGCTTGAGGATTGGACTAGTACAGTAGTATTCATCAACTTTGTTTAACATTCATTGTTTTATTTTATCTGTTTTTAAGGATGCATATGCACAGTTGGAGGAGAGACTTTTGTTTTAGAACCACCTCGACACAAGGCTAAGTTGGTCTCCAACGGGACAAAAGGGTACTTGAAAACTGCATAAATATATAAGGTAGGTCCCTATGAATTACAATAAAACTATTCATTTATCAAAACGTTTAGACTGACTACCCATAGTCTAGAACTGGGTACTTTTTAATAACATTACTTTCCACAATTTACAAGACATCCGACACTAATAAGTGGTGAACTGGAGCCTGGGGAGGCCAAAGACAATCCCATGTTGACATTTGTTATTATTTTCAAGGAGGAAGAGGAAGAAAAATCTTCAAAGGTAGTTGGAAAAAATCTCATAAAACCATCCAATCCCGTAAAAAGTAAAACTTTTGTTTGTTTGAAATACAATGATCATCCATATGGTGCTTAACTATGGAGAGTTGCATTGACTATTTGATTATACTGATATCAATACTCACAACATTAAACAATTTCTCATTTCAGTTACAAGGCATACACGAATCTGCAGAGGCAATCACATTGTGAGAAAAACTTTGGTGTGATAACCAGTTTCTTCAAAGCAAAACCTGTCGTCGGCTCTTTTAAAAAAGGATACAAGAACTCGTCAGTAGAGGATATACCACCTGTGATTCAGCAGAATAAATATCACCTGTGATTATGTTGGTATAAACCAACTCTAACTGCAGGGAACGATTTCATCCAGCAATTTTGCATAGCAAAATATTTAGACTGAACTTGTTTTGTGCACACTGAATGCTAATATTGAGTAGCAACTCCTGATTTTTGAGTAGCAACTGATGCATTTTGTGTAGCAATAGACCGATCCATTAAGCCCCGCCTCCTTACGAGTTGACCAATCACAGCCGCGAAACCCGATCACCGTTAGTGCAAAGATCACCAAACGGCTCAAATGGTGATCAGATTTCGCGGTTGTGATTGGTCAATGAGAAATGGGCGTGGCTTAATGGATCAGTGTATTCGCTCTGCTATACAAGGGAAATCGTTCACTGAAATGTCAAAGTAACAGCTAGCAAACTGATGTCCTTATTTTGTTTGCCAATAAACAACAGCTGAAAAACATTATAAAAAGTTTGAAAACTCACCATTAGCCTAACTGTAGACAGATATAATGGTGTATCATGACTTAGTGTTTGAGATTATCAATATTGAGTGAGTCAATGTTTTTAATTTTTACATTAACGCTTTCCTCCAATTTTATGAGATGAGTTCATCGTTAACTTTTTCAATTTTGAGGAAAACAAATATATTTATAAGCACTGTCTTTGTATTGTTTTGCAAATCAAGGTTGTATACTTTTAGCTAATTGTTATTCCATTTTTAAGTGATTCAATTTGTGATAGATTCATTGTGCCACAGTATTACTTTTATTGCATCTTTGTCAAAGTATGTTAGTTTCATTCTAAAAGAACAGTCATCCTACTCCAGAGTTCAGAAAGCAGAACTAATCTTTACAAATGTCTTTGAGGACTGCCTCAAGGTTTGTTGATTTTTTAAAGTTGTGTATTCTTGAAGGTTCCAGTGCAAGGTATAATTTTTAGTTTCTAAGGTTATTTCTGTCGATTGTTGCTATTACTTTTATTTGAATAAAAAGTTTTATGTTTTATGAACTGATCGGTTTCCTTGACCAAAACAGTAAATAATATTTTTTACCCTTACATCGATGTGCATTAAGCACTCCATACTTACCCGAGTTCTATGAAAAAAATCCACAGGATTTGTTTTTTCATTTAAAAAGTATACGTGACGCCCCAGACATTTTTATTTAGCTCGTCTTCAATACTTGATTCTCGCATAATAATAATAAAGACTTGTTATGCGCACATATCCACCCTGCTGGGTGTTCAAGGCGCAGTAAACCAAAAACAAACAAAAGAAACAGATACAACTAAATTATTCCTTGAAAACCTGTGACATAAGATAAGTTTTGAGAAGTGATTTAAATTTTGTGGTACAAAGACAACATCAAAGATTATGTGGTAGAGAGTTCCAGACGCGTGGGGCGCAGCTGCAGAAAAAGACCTGTCACCCCAGGAGTATTGAGACTTGGGTTCCTTGAGGAGAAGCATGGTACTGGATCGAAGATCCCTTGACGGAGTGTAAACTTGAAGTAGTTCTGAGATATAGTGGGGAGCCTTGCCGTTAAGTGCTTTGTGGACAATGAGCATCATCTTGAAGATGATACGCACAGGGAGAGCCTTGTATTAACAGACAAACCTTTTAGCTTTTCAGTCACATATTTAGTGCGTTCCGGTCCTATTTTCTTTTATTTTTTGCATGTCCTTAAAAAATACCCCCGGGTCTTCGATGCATTTATCAAACAAAATCAAATTGTTTTTCTCGGGCACACAATGGTCTTAATCTCATCCATGACTTTCTTCCACACGGCTACGTAGGATTTCACCCTTCCCTCTATGTTCAGCTAACCGGATTATATGTTGGATGCTGCTGTTGGACCTGGGCATTAACAATACACTCATTGCTCAAGATTAAAACCATAAGAGTAGCCAAGCAGAGGATCGTAGGACACTCGATTCACAACTTGAAAAACACTGCAAAAAAGGACCGCGGTCTATACTTTCACCACCTGCATTTGCTTGGCTGTTGCACAAGTTTTTATAGTATATGCATACATGTACATGTACATGTACATGTACATGTACATGTACACCCAGCAGGGTGGATATGTGCGCCTAACAAGTCTTTATTATTATTATTATTATGCGAGAATCAAGTATTGAAGACGAGCTAAATAAAAATGTCTGGGGCGTCACGTATACTTTTTAAATGAAAAAACAAATCCTGTGGATGTACATGTACATGTGCAGCTCGCAGAAAGTAGACTGTGAGCCCGGAGAGCGTGTAGACTGTGCCGGATGTTATAACATGAATATTTAGAGTATTGGGGCGTGGCTAACCACTTAATTTACATACTACACGATTATTTATATATAATGAAAGCAACGCAAAATCATTATTTAGTATATCATAGCCTCGTTCGCTTAATAATAATAGCGGGATTTTATATAGCGCCATTCCATCTAGATCATGGCGCTAGCAGTATTTTTCCTACAAGGTATGTGGGGTTACGTGTTGAAGTATGAGACCTATTCCTTTGCATAGCACCATGTAATGGTTTACAAGGTGCTGTGGCGCAATATGCAGCCAATCAAACCAGGAACATCGGGGCGAACCCCTTCTCTTTACGATAAGTGCACTGGGTTCTTTTACGTGCATTACACAACACACGGGACCTACGGCTTTACGTCCCATCCGCTTAGTTGTAAAGTAATAGTTTTCCTTATTTATATATAAATGTGTGGTTCAAAATTCTTTATTTACATATAAATTTTATCAGTCGTCATTATTTATATATAAGTGTAATGATCCGTTAAATTATATATATATAATGAAAGTTGTCCAGAAATTATATACATATAATTGCATGTGCAAAGTTAATTATTTATATATAAAAATCTATCCGTCGACATTATTTGTAAATAATGAAATTGTGTTTAAGAATATATATATATATAATGAAAGCTTTCATACGATTATATATCAACAATTGTGTGATGCAAAACTGATTATTTGTAAATAAAGATTACATAATGGTTAAATAATGAATTATATATTATATAATGAATTATTTGTAAATAATTGCGTTAAATAATAAGTTTACACTTGGCGCCTCATAACAAATAGCCCATTTTAATACCATTAATGCCGGAGCTTTAACCTACTTTCATTTCTTTATTTCCAGTCAGAAAATTACCAAAATGTCACAAACGACTCTCCATATTTCTGCCCTAAATGATATAAAATCAAATCACGTTTTTAACTGGAGGAAATGGACTGAAACTAGTCTTTTTCACAGCCCTTCCTAAGCCTGGTACCCTCAGTTCGGTGTGCGCGCGATACATACAAATAGCCCATTTTAATACCATTAATGCCGGAGCTTTAACCTACTTTCATTTCTTTATTTCCAGTCAGAAAATTACCAAAATGTCACAAACGACTCTCCATATTTCTGCCCTAAATGATATAAAATCAAATCACGTTTTTAACTGGAGGAAATGGACTGAAACTAGTCTTTTTCACAGCCCTTCCTAAGCCTTAATTCGGTGTGTGCGCGATACATACAAATGGCCCATTTTAATACCATTAATGCCGGAGCTTTAACCTACTTTCATTTCTTTATTTCCAGTCAGAAAATTACCAAAATGTCACAAACGACTCTCCATATTTCTGCCCTAAATGATATAAAATCAAATCACGTTTTTAACTGGAGGAAATGGACTGAAACTAGTCTTTTTCACAGCCCTTCCTAAGCCTGGTACCCTCAGTTCGGTGTGCGCGCGATACATACAAATAGCCCATTTTAATACCATTAATGCCGGAGCTTTAACCTACTTTCATTTCTTTATTTCCAGTCAGAAAATTACCAAAATGTCACAAACGACTCTCCATATTTCTGCCCTAAATGATATAAAATCAAATCACGTTTTTAACTGGAGGAAATGGACTGAAACTAGTCTTTTACACAGCCCTTCCTAAGCCTTAATTCGGTGTGCGCGCGATACATACAAATAGCCCATTTTAATACCATTAATGCCGGAGCTTTAACCTACTTTCATATCTTTATTTCCAGTCAGAAAATTACCAAAATGTCACAAACGACTCTCCATATTTCTGCCCTAAATGATATAAAATCAAATCACGTTTTTAACTGGAGGAAATGGACTGAAACTAGTCTTTTTTACAGCCCTTCCTAAGCCTGGTACCCTCAGTTCGGTGTGCGCGCGATACATACAAATAGCCCATTTTAATACCATTAATGCCGGAGCTTTAACCTACTTTCATTTCTTTATTTCCAGTCAGAAAATTACCAAAATGTCACAAACGACTCTCCATATTTCTGCCCTAAATGATATAAAATCAAATCACGTTTTTAACTGGAGGAAATGGACTGAAACTAGTCTTTTTCACAGCCCTTCCTAAGCCTTAATTCGGTGTGCGCGCGATACATACAAATAGCCCATTTTAATACCATTAATGCCGGAGCTTTAACCTACTTTCATTTCTTTATTTCCAGTCAGAAAATTACCATAATGTCACACACGACTCTCCATATTTCTGCCCTAAATGATATAAAATCAAATCACGTTTTTAACTGGAGGAAATGGACTGAAACCAGTCTTTTTCACAGCCCGTCCTAAGCCTTAATTCGGTGTGCGCGCGATACATACAAATAGCCCATTTTAATACCATTAATGCCGGAGCTTTAACCTACTTTCATTTCTTTATTTCCAGTCAGAAAATTACCAAAATGTCACAAACGACTCTCCATATTTCTGCCCTAAATGATATAAAATCAAATCACGTTTTTAACTGGAGGAAATGGACTGAAACTAGTCTTTTTCACAGCCCTTCCTAAGCCTGGTACCCTCAGTTCGGTGTGCGCGCGATACATACAAATAGCCCATTTTAATACCATTAATGCCGGAGCTTTAACCTACTTTCATTTCTTTATTTCCAGTCAGAAAATTACCAAAATGTCACAAACGACTCTCCATATTTCTGCCCTAAATGATATAAAATCAAATCACGTTTTTAACTGGAGGAAATGGACTGAAACTAGTCTTTTTCACAGCCCTTCCTAAGCCTTAATTCGGTGTGCGCGCGATACATACAAATAGCCCATTTTAATACCATTAATGCCGGAGCTTTAACCTACTTTCATTTCTTTATTTCCAGTCAGAAAATTACCAAAATGTCACAAACGACTCTCCATATTTCTGCCCTAAATGATATAAAATCAAATCATGTTTTTAACTGGAGGAAATGGACTGAAACTAGTCTTCTTCACAGCCCTTCCTAAGCCTGGTACCCTCAGTTCGGTGTGCGCGCGATACATACAAATAGCCCATTTTAATACCATTAATGCCGGAGCTTTAACCTACTTTCATTTCTTTATTTCCAGTCAGAAAATTACCAAAATGTCACAAACGACTCTCCATATTTCTGCCCTAAATGATATAAAATCAAACCACGTTTTTAACTGGAGGAAATGGACTGAAACTAGTCTTTTTCACAGCCCTTCCTAAGCCTGGTACCCTCAGTTCGGTGTGGGCGCGATACATACAAATAGCCCATTTTACCATTAATGCCGGAGCTTTAACCTACTTTCATTTCTTTATTTCCAGTCAGAAAATTACCAAAATGTCACAAACGACTCTCCATATTTCTGCCCTAAATGATATAAAATCAAATCACGTTTTTAACTGGAGGAAATGGACTGAAACTAGTCTTTTTCACAGCCCTTCCTAAGCCTGGTACCCTCAGTTCGGTGTGCGCGCGATACATACAAATAGCCCATTTTAATACCATTAATGCCGGAGCTTTAACCTACTTTCATTTCTTTATTTCCAGTCAGAAAATTACCAAAATGTCACAAACGACTCTCCATATTTCTGCCCTAAATGATATAAAATCAAATCACGTTTTTAACTGGAGGAAATGGACTGAAACTAGTCTTTTTCACAGCCCTTCCTAAGCCTGGTACCCTCAGTTCGGTGTGCGCGCGATACATACAAATAGCCCATTTTAATACCATTAATGACGGAGCTTTAACCTACTTTCATTTCTTTATTTCCAGTCAGAAAATTACCAAAATGTCACAAACGACTCTCCATATTTCTGCCCTAAATGATATAAAATCAAATCACGTTTTTAACTGGAGGAAATGGACTGAAACTAGTCTTTTTCACAGCCCTTCCTAAGCCTGGTACCCTCAGTTCGGTGTGCGCGCGATACATACAAATAGCCCATTTTAATACCATTAATGCCGGAGCTTTAACCTACTTTCATTTCTTTATTTCCAGTCAGAAAATTACCAAAATGTCACAAACGACTCTCCATATTTCTGCCCTAAATGATATAAAATCAAATCATGTTTTTAACTGGAGGAAATGGACTGAAACTAGTCTTCTTCACAGCCCTTCCTAAGCCTGGTACCCTCAGTTCGGTGTGCGCGCGATACATACAAATAGCCCATTTTAATACCATTAATGCCGGAGCTTTAACCTACTTTCATTTCTTTATTTCCAGTCAGAAAATTACCAAAATGTCACAAACGACTCTCCATATTTCTGCCCTAAATGATATAAAATCAAATCACGTTTTTAACTGGAGGAAATGGACTGAAACTAGTCTTTTACACAGCCCTTCCTAAGCCTTAATTCGGTGTGCGCGCGATACATACAAATAGCCCATTTTAATACCATTAATGCCGGAGCTCCTACTTTCATATCTTTATTTCCAGTCAGAAAATTACCAAAATGTCACAAACGACTCTCCATATTTCTGCCCTAAATGATATAAAATCAAATCACGTTTTTAACTGGAGGAAATGGACTGAAACTAGTCTTTTTTACAGCCCTTCCTAAGCCTGGTACCCTCAGTTCGGTGTGCGCGCGATACATACAAATAGCCCATTTTAATACCATTAATGCCGGAGCTTTAACCTACTTTCATTTCTTTATTTCCAGTCAGAAAATTACCAAAATGTCACAAACGACTCTCCATATTTCTGCCCTAAATGATATAAAATCAAATCACGTTTTTAACTGGAGGAAATGGACTGAAACTAGTCTTTTTCACAGCCCTTCCTAAGCCTTAATTCGGTGTGCGCGCGATACATACAAATAGCCCATTTTAATACCATTAATGCCGGAGCTTTAACCTACTTTCATTTCTTTATTTCCAGTCAGAAAATTACCATAATGTCACACACGACTCTCCATATTTCTGCCCTAAATGATATAAAATCAAATCACGTTTTTAACTGGAGGAAATGGACTGAAACTAGTCTTTTTCACAGCCCGTCCTAAGCCTTAATTCGGTGTGCGCGCGATACATACAAATAGCCCATTTTAATACCATTAATGCCGGAGCTTTAACCTACTTTCATTTCTTTATTTCCAGTCAGAAAATTACCAAAATGTCACAAACGACTCTCCATATTTCTGCCCTAAATGATATAAAATCAAATCACGTTTTTAACTGGAGGAAATGGACTGAAACTAGTCTTTTTCACAGCCCTTCCTAAGCCTGGTGCCCTCAGTTCGGTGTGCGCGCGATACATACAAATAGCCCATTTTAAAACCATTAATGCCGGAGCTTTAACCTACTTTCATTTCTTTATTTCCAGTCAGAAAATTACCAAAATGTCACAAACGACTCTCCATATTTCTGTCCTAAATGATATAAAATCAAATCACGTTTTTAACTGGAGGAAATGGACTGAAACTAGTCTTTTTCACAGCCCTTCCTAAGCCTGGTACCCTCAGTTCGGTGTGCGCGCGATACATACAAATAGCCCATTTTAATACCATTAATGCCGGAGCTTAACCTACTTTCATTTCTTTATTTCCAGTCAGAAAATTACCAAAATGTCACAAACGACTCTCCATATTTCTGCCCTAAATGATATAAAATCAAATCACGTTTTTAACTGGAGGAAATGGACTGAAACTAGTCTTTTTCACAGCCCTTCCTAAGCCTGGTACCCTCAGTTCGGTGTGGGCGCGATACATACAAATAGCCCATTTTACCATTAATGCCGGAGCTTTAACCTACTTTCATTTCTTTATTTCCAGTCAGAAAATTACCAAAATGTCACAAACGACTCTCCATATTTCTGCCCTAAATGATATAAAATCAAATCACGTTTTTAACTGGAGCAAATGGACTGAAACTAGTCTTTTTCACAGCCCTTCCTAAGCCTGGTACCCTCAGTTCGGTGTGCGCGCGATACATACAAATAGCCCATTTTAATACCATTAATGCCGGAGCTTTAACCTACTTTCATTTCTTTATTTCCAGTCAGAAAATTACCAAAATGTCACAAACGACTCTCCATATTTCTGCCCTAAATGATATAAAATCAAATCACGTTTTTAACTGGAGGAAATGGACTGAAACTAGTCTTTTACACAGCCCTTCCTAAGCCTTAATTCGGTGTGCGCGCGATACATACAAATAGCCCATTTTAATACCATTAATGCCGGAGCTTTAACCTACTTTCATATCTTTATTTCCAGTCAGAAAATTACCAAAATGTCACAAACGACTCTCCATATTTCTGCCCTAAATGATATAAAATCAAATCACGTTTTTAACTGGAGGAAATGGACTGAAACTAGTCTTTTTTACAGCCCTTCCTAAGCCTGGTACCCTCAGTTCGGTGTGCGCGCGATACATACAAATAGCCCATTTTAATACCATTAATGCCGGAGCTTTAACCTACTTTCATTTCTTTATTTCCAGTCAGAAAATTACCAAAATGTCACAAACGACTCTCCATATTTCTGCCCTAAATGATATAAAATCAAATCACGTTTTTAACTGGAGGAAATGGACTGAAACTAGTCTTTTTCACAGCCCTTCCTAAGCCTTAATTCGGTGTGCGCGCGATACATACAAATAGCCCATTTTAATACCATTAATGCCGGAGCTTTAACCTACTTTCATTTCTTTATTTCCAGTCAGAAAATTACCATAATGTCACACACGACTCTCCATATTTCTGCCCTAAATGATATAAAATCAAATCACGTTTTTAACTGGAGGAAATGGACTGAAACCAGTCTTTTTCACAGCCCGTCCTAAGCCTTAATTCGGTGTGCGCGCGATACATACAAATAGCCCATTTTAATACCATTAATGCCGGAGCTTTAACCTACTTTCATTTCTTTATTTCCAGTCAGAAAATTACCAAAATGTCACAAACGACTCTCCATATTTCTGCCCTAAATGATATAAAATCAAATCACGTTTTTAACTGGAGGAAATGGACTGAAACTAGTCTTTTTCACAGCCCTTCCTAAGCCTGGTACCCTCAGTTCGGTGTGCGCGCGATACATACAAATAGCCCATTTTAATACCATTAATGCCGGAGCTTTAACCTACTTTCATTTCTTTATTTCCAGTCAGAAAATTACCAAAATGTCACAAACGACTCTCCATATTTCTGCCCTAAATGATATAAAATCAAATTACGTTTTTAACTGGAGGAAATGGACTGAAACTAGTCTTTTTCACAGCCCTTCCTAAGCCTTAATTCGGTGTGCGCGCGATACATACAAATAGCCCATTTTAATACCATTAATGCCGGAGCTTTAACCTACTTTCATTTCTTTATTTCCAGTCAGAAAATTACCAAAATGTCACAAACGACTCTCCATATTTCTGCCCTAAATGATATAAAATCAAATCACGTTTTTAACTGGAGGAAATGGACTGAAACTAGTCTTTTTCACAGCCCTTCCTAAGCCTGGTACCCTCAGTTCGGTGTGCGCGCGATACATACAAATAGCCCATTTTAATACCATTAATGCCGGAGCTTTAACCTACTTTCATTTCTTTATTTCCAGTCAGAAAATTACCAAAATGTCACAAACGACTCTCCATATTTCTGCCCTAAATGATATAAAATCAAATTACGTTTTTAACTGGAGGAAATGGACTGAAACTAGTCTTTTACACAGCCCTTCCTAAGCCTTAATTCGGTGTGCGCGCGATACATACAAATAGCCCATTTTAATACCATTAATGCCGGAGCTTTAACCTACTTTCATTTCTTTATTTCCAGTCAGAAAATTACCAAAATGTCACAAACGACTCTCCATATTTCTGCCCTAAATGATATAAAATCAAATCACGTTTTTAACTGGAGGAAATGGACTGAAACTAGTCTTTTTCACAGCCCTTCCTAAGCCTGGTACCCTCAGTTCGGTGTGCGCGCGATACATACAAATAGCCCATTTTAAAACCATTAATGCCGGAGCTTTAACCTACTTTCATTTCTTTATTTCCAGTCAGAAAATTACCAAAATGTCACAAACGACTCTCCATATTTCTGTCCTAAATGATATAAAATCAAATCACGTTTTTAACTGGAGGAAATGGACTGAAACTAGTCTTTTTCACAGCCCTTCCTAAGCCTGGTACCCTCAGTTCGGTGTGCGCGCGATACATACAAATAGCCCATTTTAATACCATTAATGCCGGAGCTTAACCTACTTTCATTTCTTTATTTCCAGTCAGAAAATTACCAAAATGTCACAAACGACTCTCCATATTTCTGCCCTAAATGATATAAAATCAAATCACGTTTTTAACTGGAGGAAATGGACTGAAACTAGTCTTTTTCACAGCCCTTCCTAAGCCTGGTACCCTCAGTTCGGTGTGCGCGCGATACATACAAATAGCCCATTTTAATACCATTAATGCCGGAGCTTTAACCTACTTTCATTTCTTTATTTCCAGTCAGAAAATTACCAAAATGTCACAAACGACTCTCCATATTTCTGCCCTAAATGATATAAAATCAAATCACGTTTTTAACTGGAGGAAATGGACTGAAACTAGTCTTTTACACAGCCCTTCCTAAGCCTTAATTCGGTGTGCGCGCGATACATACAAATAGCCCATTTTAATACCATTAATGCCGGAGCTTTAACCTACTTTCATATCTTTATTTCCAGTCAGAAAATTACCAAAATGTCACAAACGACTCTCCATATTTCTGCCCTAAATGATATAAAATCAAATCACGTTTTTAACTGGAGGAAATGGACTGAAACTAGTCTTTTTTACAGCCCTTCCTAAGCCTGGTACCCTCAGTTCGGTGTGCGCGCGATACATACAAATAGCCCATTTTAATACCATTAATGCCGGAGCTTTAACCTACTTTCATTTCTTTATTTCCAGTCAGAAAATTACCAAAATGTCACAAACGACTCTCCATATTTCTGCCCTAAATGATATAAAATCAAATCACGTTTTTAACTGGAGGAAATGGACTGAAACTAGTCTTTTTCACAGCCCTTCCTAAGCCTTAATTCGGTGTGCGCGCGATACATACAAATAGCCCATTTTAATACCATTAATGCCGGAGCTTTAACCTACTTTCATTTCTTTATTTCCAGTCAGAAAATTACCATAATGTCACACACGACTCTCCATATTTCTGCCCTAAATGATATAAAATCAAATCACGTTTTTAACTGGAGGAAATGGACTGAAACCAGTCTTTTTCACAGCCCGTCCTAAGCCTTAATTCGGTGTGCGCGCGATACATACATATAGCCCATTTTAATACCATTAATGCCGGAGCTTTAACCTACTTTCATTTCTTTATTTCCAGTCAGAAAATTACCAAAATGTCACAAACGACTCTCCATATTTCTGCCCTAAATGATATAAAATCAAATCACGTTTTTAACTGGAGGAAATGGACTGAAACTAGTCTTTTTCACAGCCCTTCCTAAGCCTGGTACCCTCAGTTCGGTGTGCGCGCGATACATACAAATAGCCCATTTTAATACCATTAATGCCGGAGCTTTAACCTACTTTCATTTCTTTATTTCCAGTCAGAAAATTACCAAAATGTCACAAACGACTCTCCATATTTCTGCCCTAAATGATATAAAATCAAATCACGTTTTTAACTGGAGGAAATGGACTGAAACTAGTCTTTTTCACAGCCCTTCCTAAGCCTGGTACCCTCAGTTCGGTGTGCGCGCGATACATACAAATAGCCCATTTTAATACCATTAATGCCGGAGCTTTAACCTACTTTCATTTCTTTATTTCCAGTCAGAAAATTACCAAAATGTCACAAACGACTCTCCATATTTCTGCCCTAAATGATATAAAATCAAATTACGTTTTTAACTGGAGGAAATGGACTGAAACTAGTCTTTTTCACAGCCCTTCCTAAGCCTTAATTCGGTGTGCGCGCGATACATACAAATAGCCCATTTTAATACCATTAATGCCGGAGCTTTAACCTACTTTCATTTCTTTATTTCCAGTCAGAAAATTACCAAAATGTCACAAACGACTCTCCATATTTCTGCCCTAAATGATATAAAATCAAATCACGTTTTTAACTGGAGGAAATGGACTGAAACTAGTCTTTTTCACAGCCCTTCCTAAGCCTGGTACCCTCAGTTCGGTGTGCGCGCGATACATACAAATAGCCCATTTTAATACCATTAATGCCGGAGCTTTAACCTACTTTCATTTCTTTATTTCCAGTCAGAAAATTACCAAAATGTCACAAACGACTCTCCATATTTCTGCCCTAAATGATATAAAATCAAATTACGTTTTTAACTGGAGGAAATGGACTGAAACTAGTCTTTTACACAGCCCTTCCTAAGCCTTAATTCGGTGTGCGCGCGATACATACAAATAGCCCATTTTAATACCATTAATGCCGGAGCTTTAACCTACTTTCATTTCTTTATTTCCAGTCAGAAAATTACCAAAATGTCACAAACGACTCTCCATATTTCTGCCCTAAATGATATAAAATCAAATCACGTTTTTAACTGGAGGAAATGGACTGAAACTAGTCTTTTTCACAGCCCTTCCTAAGCCTGGTACCCTCAGTTCGGTGTGCGCGCGATACATACAAATAGCCCATTTTAAAACCATTAATGCCGGAGCTTTAACCTACTTTCATTTCTTTATTTCCAGTCAGAAAATTACCAAAATGTCACAAACGACTCTCCATATTTCTGTCCTAAATGATATAAAATCAAATCACGTTTTTAACTGGAGGAAATGGACTGAAACTAGTCTTTTTCACAGCCCTTCCTAAGCCTGGTACCCTCAGTTCGGTGTGCGCGCGATACATACAAATAGCCCATTTTAATACCATTAATGCCGGAGCTTAACCTACTTTCATTTCTTTATTTCCAGTCAGAAAATTACCAAAATGTCACAAACGACTCTCCATATTTCTGCCCTAAATGATATAAAATCAAATCACGTTTTTAACTGGAGGAAATGGACTGAAACTAGTCTTTTTCACAGCCCTTCCTAAGCCTGGTACCCTCAGTTCGGTGTGCGCGCGATACATACAAATAGCCCATTTTAATACCATTAATGCCGGAGCTTTAACCTACTTTCATTTCTTTATTTCCAGTCAGAAAATTACCAAAATGTCACAAACGACTCTCCATATTTCTGCCCTAAATGATATAAAATCAAATCACGTTTTTAACTGGAGGAAATGGACTGAAACTAGTCTTTTACACAGCCCTTCCTAAGCCTTAATTCGGTGTGCGCGCGATACATACAAATAGCCCATTTTAATACCATTAATGCCGGAGCTTTAACCTACTTTCATATCTTTATTTCCAGTCAGAAAATTACCAAAATGTCACAAACGACTCTCCATATTTCTGCCCTAAATGATATAAAATCAAATCACGTTTTTAACTGGAGGAAATGGACTGAAACTAGTCTTTTTTACAGCCCTTCCTAAGCCTGGTACCCTCAGTTCGGTGTGCGCGCGATACATACAAATAGCCCATTTTAATACCATTAATGCCGGAGCTTTAACCTACTTTCATTTCTTTATTTCCAGTCAGAAAATTACCAAAATGTCACAAACGACTCTCCATATTTCTGCCCTAAATGATATAAAATCAAATCACGTTTTTAACTGGAGGAAATGGACTGAAACTAGTCTTTTTCACAGCCCTTCCTAAGCCTTAATTCGGTGTGCGCGCGATACATACAAATAGCCCATTTTAATACCATTAATGCCGGAGCTTTAACCTACTTTCATTTCTTTATTTCCAGTCAGAAAATTACCATAATGTCACACACGACTCTCCATATTTCTGCCCTAAATGATATAAAATCAAATCACGTTTTTAACTGGAGGAAATGGACTGAAACCAGTCTTTTTCACAGCCCGTCCTAAGCCTTAATTCGGTGTGCGCGCGATACATACATATAGCCCATTTTAATACCATTAATGCCGGAGCTTTAACCTACTTTCATTTCTTTATTTCCAGTCAGAAAATTACCAAAATGTCACAAACGACTCTCCATATTTCTGCCCTAAATGATATAAAATCAAATCACGTTTTTAACTGGAGGAAATGGACTGAAACTAGTCTTTTTCACAGCCCTTCCTAAGCCTTAATTCGGTGTGCGCGCGATACATACAAATAGCCCATTTTAATACCATTAATGCCGGAGCTTTAACCTACTTTCATTTCTTTATTTCCAGTCAGAAAATTACCAAAATGTCACAAACGACTCTCCATATTTCTGCCCTAAATGATATAAAATCAAATCACGTTTTTAACTGGAGGAAATGGACTGAAACTAGTCTTTTTCACAGCCCTTCCTAAGCCTGGTACCCTCAGTTCGGTGTGCGCGCGATACATACAAATAGCCCATTTTAATACCATTAATGCCGGAGCTTTAACCTACTTTCATTTCTTTATTTCCAGTCAGAAAATTACCAAAATGTCACAAACGACTCTCCATATTTCTGCCCTAAATGATATAAAATCAAATTACGTTTTTAACTGGAGGAAATGGACTGAAACTAGTCTTTTACACAGCCCTTCCTAAGCCTTAATTCGGTGTGCGCGCGATACATACAAATAGCCCATTTTAATACCATTAATGCCGGAGCTTTAACCTACTTTCATTTCTTTATTTCCAGTCAGAAAATTACCAAAATGTCACAAACGACTCTCCATATTTCTGTCCTAAATGATATAAAATCAAATCACGTTTTTAACTGGAGGAAATGGACTGAAACTAGTCTTTTTCACAGCCCTTCCTAAGCCTGGTACCCTCAGTTCGGTGTGCGCGCGATACATACAAATAGCCCATTTTAATACCATTAATGCCGGAGCTTAACCTACTTTCATTTCTTTATTTCCAGTCAGAAAATTACCAAAATGTCACAAACGACTCTCCATATTTCTGCCCTAAATGATATAAAATCAAATCACGTTTTTAACTGGAGGAAATGGACTGAAACTAGTCTTTTTCACAGCCCTTCCTAAGCCTGGTACCCTCAGTTCGGTGTGCGCGCGATACATACAAATAGCCCATTTTAATACCATTAATGCCGGAGCTTTAACCTACTTTCATTTCTTTATTTCCAGTCAGAAAATTACCAAAATGTCACAAACGACTCTCCATATTTCTGCCCTAAATGATATAAAATCAAATCACGTTTTTAACTGGAGGAAATGGACTGAAACTAGTCTTTTTTACAGCCCTTCCTAAGCCTGGTACCCTCAGTTCGGTGTGCGCGCGATACATACAAATAGCCCATTTTAATACCATTAATGCCGGAGCTTTAACCTACTTTCATTTCTTTATTTCCAGTCAGAAAATTACCAAAATGTCACAAACGACTCTCCATATTTCTGCCCTAAATGATATAAAATCAAATCACGTTTTTAACTGGAGGAAATGGACTGAAACTAGTCTTTTTAACAGCCCTTCCTAAGCCTGGTACCCTCAGTTCGGTGTGCGCGCGATACATACAAATAGCCCATTTTAATACCATTAATGCCGGAGCTTTAACCTACTTTCATTTCTTTATTTCCAGTCAGAAAATTACCAAAATGTCACAAACGACTCTCCATATTTCTGCCCTAAATGATATAAAATCAAATCACGTTTTTAACTGGAGGAAATGGACTGAAACTAGTCTTTTTCACAGCCCTTGCTAAGCCTTAATTCGGTGTGCGCGCGATACATACAAATAGCCCATTTTAATACCATTAATGCCGGAGCTTTAACCTACTTTCATTTCTTTATTTCCAGTCAGAAAATTACCAAAATGTCACAAACGACTCTCCATATTTCTGCCCTAAATGATATAAAATCAAATCACGTTTTTAACTGGAGGAAATGGACTGAAACTAGTCTTTTTCACAGCCCTTCCTAAGCCTGGTACCCTCAGTTCGGTGTGCGCGCGATACATACAAATAGCCCATTTTAATACCATTAATGCCGGAGCTTTAACCTACTTTCATTTCTTTATTTCCAGTCAGAAAATTACCAAAATGTCACAAACGACTCTCCATATTTCTGCCCTAAATGATATAAAATCAAATTACGTTTTTAACTGGAGGAAATGGACTGAAACTAGTCTTTTACACAGCCCTTCCTAAGCCTTAATTCGGTGTGCGCGCGATACATACAAATAGCCCATTTTAATACCATTAATGCCGGAGCTTTAACCTACTTTCATTTCTTTATTTCCAGTCAGAAAATTACCAAAATGTCACAAACGACTCTCCATATTTCTGCCCTAAATTATATAAAATCAAATCACGTTTTTAACTGGAGGAAATGGACTGAAACTAGTCTTTTTCACAGCCCTTCCTAAGCCTGGTACCCTCAGTTCGGTGTGCGCGCGATACATACAAATAGCCCATTTTAATACCATTAATGCCGGAGCTTTAACCTACTTTCATTTCTTTATTTCCAGTCAGAAAATTACCAAAATGTCACAAACGACTCTCCATATTTCTGCCCTAAATGATATAAAATCAAATCACGTTTTTAACTGGAGGAAATGGACTGAAACTAGTCTTTTACACAGCCCTTCCTAAGCCTTAATTCGGTGTGCGCGCGATACATACAAATAGCCCATTTTAATACCATTAATGCCGGAGCTTTAACCTACTTTCATATCTTTATTTCCAGTCAGAAAATTACCAAAATGTCACAAACGACTCTCCATATTTCTGCCCTAAATGATATAAAATCAAATCACGTTTTTAACTGGAGGAAATGGACTGAAACTAGTCTTTTTTACAGCCCTTCCTAAGCCTGGTACCCTCAGTTCGGTGTGCGCGCGATACATACAAATAGCCCATTTTAATACCATTAATGCCGGAGCTTTAACCTACTTTCATTTCTTTATTTCCAGTCAGAAAATTACCAAAATGTCACAAACGACTCTCCATATTTCTGCCCTAAATGATATAAAATCAAATCACGTTTTTAACTGGAGGAAATGGACTGAAACTAGTCTTTTTCACAGCCCTTCCTAAGCCTTAATTCGGTGTGCGCGCGATACATACAAATAGCCCATTTTAATACCATTAATGCCGGAGCTTTAACCTACTTTCATTTCTTTATTTCCAGTCAGAAAATTACCAAAATGTCACAAACGACTCTCCATATTTCTGCCCTAAATGATATAAAATCAAATCACGTTTTTAACTGGAGGAAATGGACTGAAACTAGTCTTTTACACAGCCCTTCCTAAGCCTTAATTCGGTGTGCGCGCGATACATACAAATAGCCCATTTTAATACCATTAATGCCGGAGCTTTAACCTACTTTCATATCTTTATTTCCAGTCAGAAAATTACCAAAATGTCACAAACGACTCTCCATATTTCTGCCCTAAATGATATAAAATCAAATCACGTTTTTAACTGGAGGAAATGGACTGAAACTAGTCTTTTTTACAGCCCTTCCTAAGCCTGGTACCCTCAGTTCGGTGTGCGCGCGATACATACAAATAGCCCATTTTAATACCATTAATGCCGGAGCTTTAACCTACTTTCATTTCTTTATTTCCAGTCAGAAAATTACCAAAATGTCACAAACGACTCTCCATATTTCTGCCCTAAATGATATAAAATCAAATCACGTTTTTAACTGGAGGAAATGGACTGAAACTAGTCTTTTTCACAGCCCTTCCTAAGCCTTAATTCGGTGTGCGCGCGATACATACAAATAGCCCATTTTAATACCATTAATGCCGGAGCTTTAACCTACTTTCATTTCTTTATTTCCAGTCAGAAAATTACCATAATGTCACACACGACTCTCCATATTTCTGCCCTAAATGATATAAAATCAAATCACGTTTTTAACTGGAGGAAATGGACTGAAACCAGTCTTTTTCACAGCCCGTCCTAAGCCTTAATTCGGTGTGCGCGCGATACATACATATAGCCCATTTTAATACCATTAATGCCGGAGCTTTAACCTACTTTCATTTCTTTATTTCCAGTCAGAAAATTACCAAAATGTCACAAACGACTCTCCATATTTCTGCCCTAAATGATATAAAATCAAATCACGTTTTTAACTGGAGGAAATGGACTGAAACTAGTCTTTTTCACAGCCCTTCCTAAGCCTTAATTCGGTGTGCGCGCGATACATACAAATAGCCCATTTTAATACCATTAATGCCGGAGCTTTAACCTACTTTCATTTCTTTATTTCCAGTCAGAAAATTACCAAAATGTCACAAACGACTCTCCATATTTCTGCCCTAAATGATATAAAATCAAATCACGTTTTTAACTGGAGGAAATGGACTGAAACTAGTCTTTTTCACAGCCCTTCCTAAGCCTGGTACCCTCAGTTCGGTGTGCGCGCGATACATACAAATAGCCCATTTTAATACCATTAATGCCGGAGCTTTAACCTACTTTCATTTCTTTATTTCCAGTCAGAAAATTACCAAAATGTCACAAACGACTCTCCATATTTCTGCCCTAAATGATATAAAATCAAATTACGTTTTTAACTGGAGGAAATGGACTGAAACTAGTCTTTTACACAGCCCTTCCTAAGCCTTAATTCGGTGTGCGCGCGATACATACAAATAGCCCATTTTAATACCATTAATGCCGGAGCTTTAACCTACTTTCATTTCTTTATTTCCAGTCAGAAAATTACCAAAATGTCACAAACGACTCTCCATATTTCTGTCCTAAATGATATAAAATCAAATCACGTTTTTAACTGGAGGAAATGGACTGAAACTAGTCTTTTTCACAGCCCTTCCTAAGCCTGGTACCCTCAGTTCGGTGTGCGCGCGATACATACAAATAGCCCATTTTAATACCATTAATGCCGGAGCTTAACCTACTTTCATTTCTTTATTTCCAGTCAGAAAATTACCAAAATGTCACAAACGACTCTCCATATTTCTGCCCTAAATGATATAAAATCAAATCACGTTTTTAACTGGAGGAAATGGACTGAAACTAGTCTTTTTCACAGCCCTTCCTAAGCCTGGTACCCTCAGTTCGGTGTGCGCGCGATACATACAAATAGCCCATTTTAATACCATTAATGCCGGAGCTTTAACCTACTTTCATTTCTTTATTTCCAGTCAGAAAATTACCAAAATGTCACAAACGACTCTCCATATTTCTGCCCTAAATGATATAAAATCAAATCACGTTTTTAACTGGAGGAAATGGACTGAAACTAGTCTTTTACACAGCCCTTCCTAAGCCTTAATTCGGTGTGCGCGCGATACATACAAATAGCCCATTTTAATACCATTAATGCCGGAGCTTTAACCTACTTTCATATCTTTATTTCCAGTCAGAAAATTACCAAAATGTCACAAACGACTCTCCATATTTCTGCCCTAAATGATATAAAATCAAATCACGTTTTTAACTGGAGGAAATGGACTGAAACTAGTCTTTTTTACAGCCCTTCCTAAGCCTGGTACCCTCAGTTCGGTGTGCGCGCGATACATACAAATAGCCCATTTTAATACCATTAATGCCGGAGCTTTAACCTACTTTCATTTCTTTATTTCCAGTCAGAAAATTACCAAAATGTCACAAACGACTCTCCATATTTCTGCCCTAAATGATATAAAATCAAATCACGTTTTTAACTGGAGGAAATGGACTGAAACTAGTCTTTTTCACAGCCCTTCCTAAGCCTTAATTCGGTGTGCGCGCGATACATACAAATAGCCCATTTTAATACCATTAATGCCGGAGCTTTAACCTACTTTCATTTCTTTATTTCCAGTCAGAAAATTACCATAATGTCACACACGACTCTCCATATTTCTGCCCTAAATGATATAAAATCAAATCACGTTTTTAACTGGAGGAAATGGACTGAAACCAGTCTTTTTCACAGCCCGTCCTAAGCCTTAATTCGGTGTGCGCGCGATACATACAAATAGCCCATTTTAATACCATTAATGCCGGAGCTTTAACCTACTTTCATTTCTTTATTTCCAGTCAGAAAATTACCAAAATGTCACAAACGACTCTCCATATTTCTGCCCTAAATGATATAAAATCAAATCACGTTTTTAACTGGAGGAAATGGACTGAAACTAGTCTTTTTCACAGCCCTTCCTAAGCCTGGTACCCTCAGTTCGGTGTGCGCGCGATACATACAAATAGCCCATTTTAATACCATTAATGCCGGAGCTTTAACCTACTTTCATTTCTTTATTTCCAGTCAGAAAATTACCAAAATGTCACAAACGACTCTCCATATTTCTGCCCTAAATGATATAAAATCAAATCACGTTTTTAACTGGAGGAAATGGACTGAAACTAGTCTTTTTCACAGCCCTTGCTAAGCCTTAATTCGGTGTGCGCGCGATACATACAAATAGCCCATTTTAATACCATTAATGCCGGAGCTTTAACCTACTTTCATTTCTTTATTTCCAGTCAGAAAATTACCAAAATGTCACAAACGACTCTCCATATTTCTGCCCTAAATGATATAAAATCAAATCACGTTTTTAACTGGAGGAAATGGACTGAAACTAGTCTTTTTCACAGCCCTTCCTAAGCCTGGTACCCTCAGTTCGGTGTGCGCGCGATACATACAAATAGCCCATTTTAATACCATTAATGCCGGAGCTTTAACCTACTTTCATTTCTTTATTTCCAGTCAGAAAATTACCAAAATGTCACAAACGACTCTCCATATTTCTGCCCTAAATGATATAAAATCAAATTACGTTTTTAACTGGAGGAAATGGACTGAAACTAGTCTTTTACACAGCCCTTCCTAAGCCTTAATTCGGTGTGCGCGCGATACATACAAATAGCCCATTTTAATACCATTAATGCCGGAGCTTTAACCTACTTTCATTTCTTTATTTCCAGTCAGAAAATTACCAAAATGTCACAAACGACTCTCCATATTTCTGCCCTAAATGATATAAAATCAAATCACGTTTTTAACTGGAGGAAATGGACTGAAACTAGTCTTTTTCACAGCCCTTCCTAAGCCTTAATTCGGTGTGCGCGCGATACATACAAATAGCCCATTTTAATACCATTAATGCCGGAGCTTTAACCTACTTTCATTTCTTTATTTCCAGTCAGAAAATTACCATAATGTCACACACGACTCTCCATATTTCTGCCCTAAATGATATAAAATCAAATCACGTTTTTAACTGGAGGAAATGGACTGAAACCAGTCTTTTTCACAGCCCGTCCTAAGCCTTAATTCGGTGTGCGCGCGATACATACAAATAGCCCATTTTAATACCATTAATGCCGGAGCTTTAACCTACTTTCATTTCTTTATTTCCAGTCAGAAAATTACCAAAATGTCACAAACGACTCTCCATATTTCTGCCCTAAATGATATAAAATCAAATCACGTTTTTAACTGGAGGAAATGGACTGAAACTAGTCTTTTTCACAGCCCTTCCTAAGCCTGGTACCCTCAGTTCGGTGTGCGCGCGATACATACAAATAGCCCATTTTAATACCATTAATGCCGGAGCTTTAACCTACTTTCATTTCTTTATTTCCAGTCAAAAAATTACCAAAATGTCACAAACGACTCTCCATATTTCTGCCCTAAATGATATAAAATCAAATCACGTTTTTAACTGGAGGAAATGGACTGAAACTAGTCTTTTTCACAGCCCTTCCTAAGCCTTAATTCGGTGTGCGCGCGATACATACAAATAGCCCATTTTAATACCATTAATGCCGGAGCTTTAACCTACTTTCATTTCTTTATTTCCAGTCAGAAAATTACCAAAATGTCACAAACGACTCTCCATATTTCTGCCCTAAATGATATAAAATCAAATCACGTTTTTACTGGAGGAAATGGACTGAAACTAGTCTTTTTCACAGCCCTTCCTAAGCCTGGTACCCTCAGTTCGGTGTGCGCGCGATACATACAAATAGCCCATTTTAATACCATTAATGCCGGAGCTTTAACCTACTTTCATTTCTTTATTTCCAGTCAGAAAATTACCAAAATGTCACAAACGACTCTCCATATTTCTGCCCTAAATGATATAAAATCAAATCACGTTTTTAACTGGAGGAAATGGACTGAAACTAGTCTTTTTCACAGCCCTTCCTAAGCCTGGTACCCTCAGTTCGGTGTGCGCGCGATACATACAAATAACCCATTTTAATACCATTAATGCCGGAGCTTTAACCTACTTTCATTTCTTTATTTCCAGTCAGAAAATTACCAAAATGTCACAAACGACTCTCCATATTTCTGCCCTAAATGATATAAAATCAAATCACGTTTTTAACTGGAGGAAATGGACTGAAACTAGTCTTTTTCACAGCCCTTCCTAAGCCTGGTACCCTCAGTTCGGTGTGCGCGCGATACATACAAATAACCCATTTTAATACCATTAATGCCGGAGCTTTAACCTACTTTCATTTCTTTATTTCCAGTCAGAAAATTACCAAAATGTCACAAACGACTCTCCATATTTCTGCCCTAAATGATATAAAATCAAATCACGTTTTTAACTGGAGGAAATGGACTGAAACTAGTCTTTTTCACAGCCCTTCCTAAGCCTGGTACCCTCAGTTCGGTGTGCGCGCGATACATACAAAATTAATAGCCCATTTTAATACCATTAATGCCGGAGCTTTAACCTACTTTCATTTCTTTATTTCCAGTTAGAAAATTACCAAAATGTCACAAACGACTCTCCATATTTCTGCCCTAAATGATATAAAATCAAATCACGTTTTTAACTGGAGGAAATGGACTGAAACTAGTCTTTTTCACAGCCCTTCCTAAGCCTGGTACCCTCAGTTCGGTGTGCGCGCGATACATACAAATAGCCCATTTTAATACCATTAATGCCGGAGCTTTAACCTACTTTCATTTCTTTATTTCCAGTTAGAAAATTACCACAATGTCACAAACGACTCTCCATATTTCTGCCCTTAATGATATAAAATCAAATCACGTTTTTAACTGGAGGAAATGGACTGAAACTAGTCTTTTTCACAGCCCTTCCTAAGCCTGGTACCCACAGTTCGGTGTGCGCGCGATACATACAAATAGCCCATTTTAATACCATTAATGCCGGAGCTTTAACCTACTTTCATTTCTTTATTTCCAGTTAGAAAATTACCAAAATGTCACAAACGACTCTCCATATTACTGCCCTAAATGATATAAAATCAAATCACGTTTTTAACTGGAGGAAATGGACTGAAACTAGTCTTTTTCACAGCCCTTCCTAAGCCTTAATTCGGTGTGCGCGCGATACATACAAATAGCCCATTTTAATACCATTAATGCCGGAGCTTTAACCTACTTTCATTTCTTTATTTCCAGTTAGAAAATTACCAAAATGTCACAAACGACTCTCCATATTACTGCCCTAAATGATATAAAATCAAATCACGTTTTTAACTGGAGGAAATGGACTGAAACTAGTCTTTTTCACAGCCCTTCCTAAGCCTTAATTCGGTGTGCGCGCGATACATACAAATAGCCCATTTTAATACCATTAATGCCGGAGCTTTAACCTACTTTCATTTCTTTATTTCCAGTCAGAAAATTACCATAATGTCACACACGACTCTCCATATTTCTGCCCTAAATGATATAAAATCAAATCACGTTTTTAACTGGAGGAAATGGACTGAAACCAGTCTTTTTCACAGCCCGTCCTAAGCCTTAATTCGGTGTGCGCGCGATACATACAAATAGCCCATTTTAATACCATTAATGCCGGAGCTTTAACCTACTTTCATTTCTTTATTTCCAGTCAGAAAATTACCAAAATGTCACAAACGACTCTCCATATTTCTGCCCTAAATGATATAAAATCAAATCACGTTTTTAACTGGAGGAAATGGACTGAAACTAGTCTTTTTCACAGCCCTTCCTAAGCCTGGTACCCTCAGTTCGGTGTGCGCGCGATACATACAAATAGCCCATTTTAATACCATTAATGCCGGAGCTTTAACCTACTTTCATTTCTTTATTTCCAGTCAGAAAATTACCAAAATGTCACAAACGACTCTCCATATTTCTGCCCTAAATGATATAAAATCAAATCACGTTTTTAACTGGAGGAAATGGACTGAAACTAGTCTTTTTCACAGCCCTTCCTAAGCCTTAATTCGGTGTGCGCGCGATACATACAAATAGCCCATTTTAATACCATTAATGCCGGAGCTTTAACCTACTTTCATTTCTTTATTTCCAGTCAGAAAATTACCAAAATGTCACAAACGACTCTCCATATTTCTGCCCTAAATGATATAAAACAAATCACGTTTTTAACTGGAGGAAATGGACTGAAACTAGTCTTTTTCACAGCCCTTCCTAAGCCTGGTACCCTCAGTTCGGTGTGCGCGCGATACATACAAATAGCCCATTTTAATACCATTAATGCCGGAGCTTTAACCTACTTTCATTTCTTTATTTCCAGTCAGAAAATTACCAAAATGTCACAAACGACTCTCCATATTTCTGCCCTAAATGATATAAAATCAAATCACGTTTTTAACTGGAGGAAATGGACTGAAACTAGTCTTTTTCACAGCCCTTCCTAAGCCTGGTACCCTCAGTTCGGTGTGCGCGCGATACATACAAATAACCCATTTTAATACCATTAATGCCGGAGCTTTAACCTACTTTCATTTCTTTATTTCCAGTCAGAAAATTACCAAAATGTCACAAACGACTCTCCATATTTCTGCCCTAAATGATATAAAATCAAATCACGTTTTTAACTGGAGGAAATGGACTGAAACTAGTCTTTTTCACAGCCCTTCCTAAGCCTGGTACCCTCAGTTCGGTGTGCGCGCGATACATACAAATAACCCATTTTAATACCATTAATGCCGGAGCTTTAACCTACTTTCATTTCTTTATTTCCAGTCAGAAAATTACCAAAATGTCACAAACGACTCTCCATATTTCTGCCCTAAATGATATAAAATCAAATCACGTTTTTAACTGGAGGAAATGGACTGAAACTAGTCTTTTTCACAGCCCTTCCTAAGCCTGGTACCCTCAGTTCGGTGTGCGCGCGATACATACAAAATTAATAGCCCATTTTAATACCATTAATGCCGGAGCTTTAACCTACTTTCATTTCTTTATTTCCAGTTAGAAAATTACCAAAATGTCACAAACGACTCTCCATATTTCTGCCCTAAATGATATAAAATCAAATCACGTTTTTAACTGGAGGAAATGGACTGAAACTAGTCTTTTTCACAGCCCTTCCTAAGCCTGGTACCCTCAGTTCGGTGTGCGCGCGATACATACAAATAGCCCATTTTAATACCATTAATGCCGGAGCTTTAACCTACTTTCATTTCTTTATTTCCAGTTAGAAAATTACCACAATGTCACAAACGACTCTCCATATTTCTGCCCTTAATGATATAAAATCAAATCACGTTTTTAACTGGAGGAAATGGACTGAAACTAGTCTTTTTCACAGCCCTTCCTAAGCCTGGTACCCACAGTTCGGTGTGCGCGCGATACATACAAATAGCCCATTTTAATACCATTAATGCCGGAGCTTTAACCTACTTTCATTTCTTTATTTCCAGTTAGAAAATTACCAAAATGTCACAAACGACTCTCCATATTACTGCCCTAAATGATATAAAATCAAATCACGTTTTTAACTGGAGGAAATGGACTGAAACTAGTCTTTTTCACAGCCCTTCCTAAGCCTTAATTCGGTGTGCGCGCGATACATACAAATAGCCCATTTTAATACCATTAATGCCGGAGCTTTAACCTACTTTCATTTCTTTATTTCCAGTTAGAAAATTACCAAAATGTCACAAACGACTCTCCATATTACTGCCCTAAATGATATAAAATCAAATCACGTTTTTAACTGGAGGAAATGGACTGAAACTAGTCTTTTTCACAGCCCTTCCTAAGCCTTAATTCGGTGTGCGCGCGATACATACAAATAGCCCATTTTAATACCATTAATGCCGGAGCTTTAACCTACTTTCATTTCTTTATTTCCAGTTAGAAAATTACCAAAATGTCACAAACGACTCTCCATATTTCTGCCCTAAATGATATAAAATCAAATCACGTTTTTAACTGGAGGAAATGGACTGAAACTAGTCCTTTTCACAGCCCTTCCTAAGCCTTGTACCCTCAGTTCGGTGTGCGCGCGATACATACAAATAGCCCATTTTAATACCATTAATGCCGGAGCTTTAACCTACTTTCATTTCTTTATTTCCAGTTAGAAAATTACCAAAATGTCACAAACGACTCTCCATATTTCTGCCCTAAATGATATAAAATCAAATCACGTTTTTAACTGGAGGAAATGGACTGAAACTAGTCTTTTTCACAGCCCTTCCTAAGCCTGGTACCCTCAGTTCGGTGTCCGCGCGATACATACAAATAGCCCATTTTAATACCATTAATGCCGGAGCTTTAACCTACTTTCATTTCTTTATTTCCAGTCAGAAAATTACCAAAATGTCACAAACGACTCTCCATATTTCTGCCCTAAATGATATAAAATCAAATCACGTTTTTAACTGGAGGAAATGGACTGAAACTAGTCTTTTTCACAGCCCTTCCTAAGCCTGGTACCCTCAGTTCGGTGTGCGCGCGATACATACAAATAGCCCATTTTAATATCATTAATGCCGGAGCTTTAACCTACTTTCATTTCTTTATTTCCAGTCAGAAAATTACCAAAATGTCACAAACGACTCTCCATATTTCTGCCCTAAATGATATAAAATCAAATCACGTTTTTAACTGGTGGAGGAAATGGACTGAAACTAGTCTTTTTCACAGCCCTTTCTAAGCCTTAATTCGGTGTGCGCGCGATACATACAAATAGCCCATTTTAATACCATTAATGCCGGAGCTTTAACCTACTTTCATTTCTTTATTTCCAGTTAGAAAATTACCAAAATGTCACAAACGACTCTCCATATTTCTGCCCTAAATGATATAAAATCAAATCACGTTTTTAACTGGAGGAAATGGACTGAAACTAGTCTTTTTCACAGCCCTTCCTAAGCCTGGTACCCACAGTTCGGTGTGCGCGCGATACATACAAATAGCCCATTTTAATACCATTAATGCCGGAGCTTTAACCTACTTTCATTTCTTTATTTCCAGTTAGAAAATTACCAAAATGTCACAAACGACTCTCCATATTACTGCCCTAAATGATATAAAATCAAATCACGTTTTTAACTGGAGGAAATGGACTGAAACTAGTCTTTTTCACAGCCCTTCCTAAGCCTTAATTCGGTGTGCGCGCGATACATACAAATAGCCCATTTTAATACCATTAATGCCGGAGCTTTAACCTACTTTCATTTCTTTATTTCCAGTTAGAAAATTACCAAAATGTCACAAACGACTCTCCATATTACTGCCCTAAATGATATAAAATCAAATCACGTTTTTAACTGGAGGAAATGGACTGAAACTAGTCTTTTTCACAGCCCTTCCTAAGCCTTAATTCGGTGTGCGCGCGATACATACAAATAGCCCATTTTAATACCATTAATGCCGGAGCTTTAACCTACTTTCATTTCTTTATTTCCAGTCAGAAAATTACCAAAATGTCACAAACGACTCTCCATATTTCTGCCCTAAATGATATAAAATCAAATCACGTTTTTAACTGGAGGAAATGGACTGAAACTAGTCTTTTTCACAGCCCTTCCTAAGCCTGGTACCCTCAGTTCGGTGTGCGCGCGATACATACAAATAGCCCATTTTAATACCATTAATGCCGGAGCTTTAACCTACTTTCATTTCTTTATTTCCAGTCAGAAAATTACCAAAATGTCACAAACGACTCTCCATATTTCTGCCCTAAATGATATAAAATCAAATCACGTTTTTAACTGGAGGAAATGGACTGAAACTAGTCTTTTACACAGCCCTTCCTAAGCCTTAATTCGGTGTGCGCGCGATACATACAAATAGCCCATTTTAATACCATTAATGCCGGAGCTTTAACCTACTTTCATTTCTTTATTTCCAGTCAGAAAATTACCAAAATGTCACAAACGACTCTCCATATTTCTGCCCTAAATGATATAAAATCAAATCACGTTTTTAACTGGAGGAAATGGACTGAAACTAGTCTTTTTCACAGCCCTTCCTAAGCCTGGTACCCTCAGTTCGGTGTGCGCGCGATACATACAAATAGCCCATTTTAATACCATTAATGCCGGAGCTTTAACCTACTTTCATTTCTTTATTTCCAGTCAGAAAATTACCAAAATGTCACAAACGACTCTCCATATTTCTGCCCTAAATGATATAAAATCAAATCACGTTTTTAACTGGAGGAAATGGACTGAAACTAGTCTTTTTCACAGCCCTTCCTAAGCCTGGTACCCTCAGTTCGGTGTGCGCGCGATACATACAAATAACCCATTTTAATACCATTAATGCCGGAGCTTTAACCTACTTTCATTTCTTTATTTCCAGTCAGAAAATTACCAAAATGTCACAAACGACTCTCCATATTTCTGCCCTAAATGATATAAAATCAAATCACGTTTTTAACTGGAGGAAATGGACTGAAACTAGTCTTTTTCACAGCCCTTCCTAAGCCTTAATTCGGTGTGCGCGCGATACATACAAATAGCCCATTTTAATACCATTAATGCCGGAGCTTTAACCTACTTTCATTTCTTTATTTCCAGTCAGAAAATTACCAAAATGTCACAAACGACTCTCCATATTTCTGCCCTAAATGATATAAAATCAAATCACGTTTTTAACTGGAGGAAATGGACTGAAACTAGTCTTTTTCACAGCCCTTCCTAAGCCTGGTACCCTCAGTTCGGTGTGCGCGCGATACATACAAATAGCCCATTTTAATACCATTAATGCCGGAGCTTTAACCTACTTTCATTTCTTTATTTCCAGTCAGAAAATTACCAAAATGTCACAAACGACTCTCCATATTTCTGCCCTAAATGATATAAAATCAAATCACGTTTTTAACTGGAGGAAATGGACTGAAACTAGTCTTTTTCACAGCCCTTCCTAAGCCTGGTACCCTCAGTTCGGTGTGCGCGCGATACATACAAATAGCCCATTTTAAAACCATTAATGCCGGAGCTTTAACCTACTTTCATTTCTTTATTTCCAGTCAGAAAATTACCAAAATGTCACAAACGACTCTCCATATTTCTGTCCTAAATGATATAAAATCAAATCACGTTTTTAACTGGAGGAAATGGACTGAAACTAGTCTTTTTCACAGCCCTTCCTAAGCCTGGTACCCTCAGTTCGGTGTGCGCGCGATACATACAAATAGCCCATTTTAATACCATTAATGCCGGAGCTTAACCTACTTTCATTTCTTTATTTCCAGTCAGAAAATTACCAAAATGTCACAAACGACTCTCCATATTTCTGCCCTAAATGATATAAAATCAAATCACGTTTTTAACTGGAGGAAATGGACTGAAACTAGTCTTTTTCACAGCCCTTCCTAAGCCTGGTACCCTCAGTTCGGTGTGCGCGCGATACATACAAATAGCCCATTTTAATACCATTAATGCCGGAGCTTTAACCTACTTTCATTTCTTTATTTCCAGTCAGAAAATTACCAAAATGTCACAAACGACTCTCCATATTTCTGCCCTAAATGATATAAAATCAAATCACGTTTTTAACTGGAGGAAATGGACTGAAACTAGTCTTTTACACAGCCCTTCCTAAGCCTTAATTCGGTGTGCGCGCGATACATACAAATAGCCCATTTTAATACCATTAATGCCGGAGCTTTAACCTACTTTCATATCTTTATTTCCAGTCAGAAAATTACCAAAATGTCACAAACGACTCTCCATATTTCTGCCCTAAATGATATAAAATCAAATCACGTTTTTAACTGGAGGAAATGGACTGAAACTAGTCTTTTTTACAGCCCTTCCTAAGCCTGGTACCCTCAGTTCGGTGTGCGCGCGATACATACAAATAGCCCATTTTAATACCATTAATGCCGGAGCTTTAACCTACTTTCATTTCTTTATTTCCAGTCAGAAAATTACCAAAATGTCACAAACGACTCTCCATATTTCTGCCCTAAATGATATAAAATCAAATCACGTTTTTAACTGGAGGAAATGGACTGAAACTAGTCTTTTTCACAGCCCTTCCTAAGCCTTAATTCGGTGTGCGCGCGATACATACAAATAGCCCATTTTAATACCATTAATGCCGGAGCTTTAACCTACTTTCATTTCTTTATTTCCAGTCAGAAAATTACCATAATGTCACACACGACTCTCCATATTTCTGCCCTAAATGATATAAAATCAAATCACGTTTTTAACTGGAGGAAATGGACTGAAACCAGTCTTTTTCACAGCCCGTCCTAAGCCTTAATTCGGTGTGCGCGCGATACATACATATAGCCCATTTTAATACCATTAATGCCGGAGCTTTAACCTACTTTCATTTCTTTATTTCCAGTCAGAAAATTACCAAAATGTCACAAACGACTCTCCATATTTCTGCCCTAAATGATATAAAATCAAATCACGTTTTTAACTGGAGGAAATGGACTGAAACTAGTCTTTTTCACAGCCCTTCCTAAGCCTTAATTCGGTGTGCGCGCGATACATACAAATAGCCCATTTTAATACCATTAATGCCGGAGCTTTAACCTACTTTCATTTCTTTATTTCCAGTCAGAAAATTACCAAAATGTCACAAACGACTCTCCATATTTCTGCCCTAAATGATATAAAATCAAATCACGTTTTTAACTGGAGGAAATGGACTGAAACTAGTCTTTTTCACAGCCCTTCCTAAGCCTGGTACCCTCAGTTCGGTGTGCGCGCGATACATACAAATAGCCCATTTTAATACCATTAATGCCGGAGCTTTAACCTACTTTCATTTCTTTATTTCCAGTCAGAAAATTACCAAAATGTCACAAACGACTCTCCATATTTCTGCCCTAAATGATATAAAATCAAATTACGTTTTTAACTGGAGGAAATGGACTGAAACTAGTCTTTTACACAGCCCTTCCTAAGCCTTAATTCGGTGTGCGCGCGATACATACAAATAGCCCATTTTAATACCATTAATGCCGGAGCTTTAACCTACTTTCATTTCTTTATTTCCAGTCAGAAAATTACCAAAATGTCACAAACGACTCTCCATATTTCTGTCCTAAATGATATAAAATCAAATCACGTTTTTAACTGGAGGAAATGGACTGAAACTAGTCTTTTTCACAGCCCTTCCTAAGCCTGGTACCCTCAGTTCGGTGTGCGCGCGATACATACAAATAGCCCATTTTAATACCATTAATGCCGGAGCTTAACCTACTTTCATTTCTTTATTTCCAGTCAGAAAATTACCAAAATGTCACAAACGACTCTCCATATTTCTGCCCTAAATGATATAAAATCAAATCACGTTTTTAACTGGAGGAAATGGACTGAAACTAGTCTTTTTCACAGCCCTTCCTAAGCCTGGTACCCTCAGTTCGGTGTGCGCGCGATACATACAAATAGCCCATTTTAATACCATTAATGCCGGAGCTTTAACCTACTTTCATTTCTTTATTTCCAGTCAGAAAATTACCAAAATGTCACAAACGACTCTCCATATTTCTGCCCTAAATGATATAAAATCAAATCACGTTTTTAACTGGAGGAAATGGACTGAAACTAGTCTTTTACACAGCCCTTCCTAAGCCTTAATTCGGTGTGCGCGCGATACATACAAATAGCCCATTTTAATACCATTAATGCCGGAGCTTTAACCTACTTTCATATCTTTATTTCCAGTCAGAAAATTACCAAAATGTCACAAACGACTCTCCATATTTCTGCCCTAAATGATATAAAATCAAATCACGTTTTTAACTGGAGGAAATGGACTGAAACTAGTCTTTTTTACAGCCCTTCCTAAGCCTGGTACCCTCAGTTCGGTGTGCGCGCGATACATACAAATAGCCCATTTTAATACCATTAATGCCGGAGCTTTAACCTACTTTCATTTCTTTATTTCCAGTCAGAAAATTACCAAAATGTCACAAACGACTCTCCATATTTCTGCCCTAAATGATATAAAATCAAATCACGTTTTTAACTGGAGGAAATGGACTGAAACTAGTCTTTTTCACAGCCCTTCCTAAGCCTTAATTCGGTGTGCGCGCGATACATACAAATAGCCCATTTTAATACCATTAATGCCGGAGCTTTAACCTACTTTCATTTCTTTATTTCCAGTCAGAAAATTACCATAATGTCACACACGACTCTCCATATTTCTGCCCTAAATGATATAAAATCAAATCACGTTTTTAACTGGAGGAAATGGACTGAAACCAGTCTTTTTCACAGCCCGTCCTAAGCCTTAATTCGGTGTGCGCGCGATACATACAAATAGCCCATTTTAATACCATTAATGCCGGAGCTTTAACCTACTTTCATTTCTTTATTTCCAGTCAGAAAATTACCAAAATGTCACAAACGACTCTCCATATTTCTGCCCTAAATGATATAAAATCAAATCACGTTTTTAACTGGAGGAAATGGACTGAAACTAGTCTTTTTCACAGCCCTTCCTAAGCCTGGTACCCTCAGTTCGGTGTGCGCGCGATACATACAAATAGCCCATTTTAATACCATTAATGCCGGAGCTTTAACCTACTTTCATTTCTTTATTTCCAGTCAGAAAATTACCAAAATGTCACAAACGACTCTCCATATTTCTGCCCTAAATGATATAAAATCAAATCACGTTTTTAACTGGAGGAAATGGACTGAAACTAGTCTTTTTCACAGCCCTTCCTAAGCCTTAATTCGGTGTGCGCGCGATACATACAAATAGCCCATTTTAATACCATTAATGCCGGAGCTTTAACCTACTTTCATTTCTTTATTTCCAGTCAGAAAATTACCAAAATGTCACAAACGACTCTCCATATTTCTGCCCTAAATGATATAAAATCAAATCACGTTTTTAACTGGAGGAAATGGACTGAAACTAGTCTTTTTCACAGCCCTTCCTAAGCCTGGTACCCTCAGTTCGGTGTGCGCGCGATACATACAAATAGCCCATTTTAATACCATTAATGCCGGAGCTTTAACCTACTTTCATTTCTTTATTTCCAGTCAGAAAATTACCAAAATGTCACAAACGACTCTCCATATTTCTGCCCTAAATGATATAAAATCAAATTACGTTTTTAACTGGAGGAAATGGACTGAAACTAGTCTTTTACACAGCCCTTCCTAAGCCTTAATTCGGTGTGCGCGCGATACATACAAATAGCCCATTTTAATACCATTAATGCCGGAGCTTTAACCTACTTTCATTTCTTTATTTCCAGTCAGAAAATTACCAAAATGTCACAAACGACTCTCCATATTTCTGCCCTAAATGATATAAAATCAAATCACGTTTTTAACTGGAGGAAATGGACTGAAACTAGTCTTTTTCACAGCCCTTCCTAAGCCTGGTACCCTCAGTTCGGTGTGGGCGCGATACATACAAATAGCCCATTTTACCATTAATGCCGGAGCTTTAACCTACTTTCATTTCTTTATTTCCAGTCAGAAAATTACCAAAATGTCACAAACGACTCTCCATATTTCTGCCCTAAATGATATAAAACAAATCACGTTTTTAACTGGAGGAAATGGACTGAAACTAGTCTTTTTCACAGCCCTTCCTAAGCCTGGTACCCTCAGTTCGGTGTGCGCGCGATAAATACAAATAGCCCATTTTAATACCATTAATGCCGGAGCTTTAACCTACTTTCATTTCTTTATTTCCAGTCAGAAAATTACCAAAATGTCACAAACGACTCTCCATATTTCTGCCCTAAATGATATAAAATCAAATCACGTTTTTAACTGGAGGAAATGGACTGAAACTAGTCTTTTACACAGCCCTTCCTAAGCCTTAATTCGGTGTGCGCGCGATACATACAAATAGCCCATTTTAATACCATTAATGCCGGAGCTTTAACCTACTTTCATATCTTTATTTCCAGTCAGAAAATTACCAAAATGTCACAAACGACTCTCCATATTTCTGCCCTAAATGATATAAAATCAAATCACGTTTTTAACTGGAGGAAATGGACTGAAACTAGTCTTTTTTACAGCCCTTCCTAAGCCTGGTACCCTCAGTTCGGTGTGCGCGCGATACATACAAATAGCCCATTTTAATACCATTAATGCCGGAGCTTTAACCTACTTTCATTTCTTTATTTCCAGTCAGAAAATTACCAAAATGTCACAAACGACTCTCCATATTTCTGCCCTAAATGATATAAAATCAAATCACGTTTTTAACTGGAGGAAATGGACTGAAACTAGTCTTTTTCACAGCCCTTCCTAAGCCTTAATTCGGTGTGCGCGCGATACATACAAATAGCCCATTTTAATACCATTAATGCCGGAGCTTTAACCTACTTTCATTTCTTTATTTCCAGTCAGAAAATTACCATAATGTCACACACGACTCTCCATATTTCTGCCCTAAATGATATAAAATCAAATCACGTTTTTAACTGGAGGAAATGGACTGAAACCAGTCTTTTTCACAGCCCGTCCTAAGCCTTAATTCGGTGTGCGCGCGATACATACAAATAGCCCATTTTAATACCATTAATGCCGGAGCTTTAACCTACTTTCATTTCTTTATTTCCAGTCAGAAAATTACCAAAATGTCACAAACGACTCTCCATATTTCTGCCCTAAATGATATAAAATCAAATCACGTTTTTAACTGGAGGAAATGGACTGAAACTAGTCTTTTTCACAGCCCTTCCTAAGCCTGGTACCCTCAGTTCGGTGTGCGCGCGATACATACAAATAGCCCATTTTAATACCATTAATGCCGGAGCTTTAACCTACTTTCATTTCTTTATTTCCAGTCAGAAAATTACCAAAATGTCACAAACGACTCTCCATATTTCTGCCCTAAATGATATAAAATCAAATCACGTTTTTAACTGGAGGAAATGGACTGAAACTAGTCTTTTTCACAGCCCTTCCTAAGCCTGGTACCCTCAGTTCGGTGTGCGCGCGATACATACAAATAGCCCATTTTAATACCATTAATGCCGGAGCTTTAACCTACTTTCATTTCTTTATTTCCAGTCAGAAAATTACCAAAATGTCACAAACGACTCTCCATATTTCTGCCCTAAATGATATAAAATCAAATCACGTTTTTAACTGGAGGAAATGGACTGAAACTAGTCTTTTACACAGCCCTTCCTAAGCCTTAATTCGGTGTGCGCGCGATACATACAAATAGCCCATTTTAATACCATTAATGCCGGAGCTTTAACCTACTTTCATTTCTTTATTTCCAGTCAGAAAATTACCAAAATGTCACAAACGACTCTCCATATTTCTGCCCTAAATGATATAAAATCAAATCACGTTTTTAACTGGAGGAAATGGACTGAAACTAGTCTTTTTCACAGCCCTTCCTAAGCCTGGTACCCTCAGTTCGGTGTGCGCGCGATACATACAAATAGCCCATTTTAATACCATTAATGCCGGAGCTTTAACCTACTTTCATTTCTTTATTTCCAGTCAGAAAATTACCAAAATGTCACAAACGACTCTCCATATTTCTGCCCTAAATGATATAAAATCAAATCACGTTTTTAACTGGAGGAAATGGACTGAAACTAGTCTTTTTCACAGCCCTTCCTAAGCCTGGTACCCTCAGTTCGGTGTGCGCGCGATACATACAAATAACCCATTTTAATACCATTAATGCCGGAGCTTTAACCTACTTTCATTTCTTTATTTCCAGTCAGAAAATTACCAAAATGTCACAAACGACTCTCCATATTTCTGCCCTAAATGATATAAAATCAAATCACGTTTTTAACTGGAGGAAATGGACTGAAACTAGTCTTTTTCACAGCCCTTCCTAAGCCTGGTACCCTCAGTTCGGTGTGCGCGCGATACATACAAATAACCCATTTTAATACCATTAATGCCGGAGCTTTAACCTACTTTCATTTCTTTATTTCCAGTCAGAAAATTACCAAAATGTCACAAACGACTCTCCATATTTCTGCCCTAAATGATATAAAATCAAATCACGTTTTTAACTGGAGGAAATGGACTGAAACTAGTCTTTTTCACAGCCCTTCCTAAGCCTGGTACCCTCAGTTCGGTGTGCGCGCGATACATACAAAATTAATAGCCCATTTTAATACCATTAATGCCGGAGCTTTAACCTACTTTCATTTCTTTATTTCCAGTTAGAAAATTACCAAAATGTCACAAACGACTCTCCATATTTCTGCCCTAAATGATATAAAATCAAATCACGTTTTTAACTGGAGGAAATGGACTGAAACTAGTCTTTTTCACAGCCCTTCCTAAGCCTGGTACCCTCAGTTCGGTGTGCGCGCGATACATACAAATAGCCCATTTTAATACCATTAATGCCGGAGCTTTAACCTACTTTCATTTCTTTATTTCCAGTTAGAAAATTACCACAATGTCACAAACGACTCTCCATATTTCTGCCCTTAATGATATAAAATCAAATCACGTTTTTAACTGGAGGAAATGGACTGAAACTAGTCTTTTTCACAGCCCTTCCTAAGCCTGGTACCCACAGTTCGGTGTGCGCGCGATACATACAAATAGCCCATTTTAATACCATTAATGCCGGAGCTTTAACCTACTTTCATTTCTTTATTTCCAGTTAGAAAATTACCAAAATGTCACAAACGACTCTCCATATTACTGCCCTAAATGATATAAAATCAAATCACGTTTTTAACTGGAGGAAATGGACTGAAACTAGTCTTTTTCACAGCCCTTCCTAAGCCTTAATTCGGTGTGCGCGCGATACATACAAATAGCCCATTTTAATACCATTAATGCCGGAGCTTTAACCTACTTTCATTTCTTTATTTCCAGTTAGAAAATTACCAAAATGTCACAAACGACTCTCCATATTACTGCCCTAAATGATATAAAATCAAATCACGTTTTTAACTGGAGGAAATGGACTGAAACTAGTCTTTTTCACAGCCCTTCCTAAGCCTTAATTCGGTGTGCGCGCGATACATACAAATAGCCCATTTTAATACCATTAATGCCGGAGCTTTAACCTACTTTCATTTCTTTATTTCCAGTTAGAAAATTACCAAAATGTCACAAACGACTCTCCATATTTCTGCCCTAAATGATATAAAATCAAATCACGTTTTTAACTGGAGGAAATGGACTGAAACTAGTCCTTTTCACAGCCCTTCCTAAGCCTTGTACCCTCAGTTCGGTGTGCGCGCGATACATACAAATAGCCCATTTTAATACCATTAATGCCGGAGCTTTAACCTACTTTCATTTCTTTATTTCCAGTTAGAAAATTACCAAAATGTCACAAACGACTCTCCATATTTCTGCCCTAAATGATATAAAATCAAATCACGTTTTTAACTGGAGGAAATGGACTGAAACTAGTCTTTTTCACAGCCCTTCCTAAGCCTGGTACCCTCAGTTCGGTGTCCGCGCGATACATACAAATAGCCCATTTTAATACCATTAATGCCGGAGCTTTAACCTACTTTCATTTCTTTATTTCCAGTCAGAAAATTACCAAAATGTCACAAACGACTCTCCATATTTCTGCCCTAAATGATATAAAATCAAATCACGTTTTTAACTGGAGGAAATGGACTGAAACTAGTCTTTTTCACAGCCCTTCCTAAGCCTGGTACCCTCAGTTCGGTGTGCGCGCGATACATACAAATAGCCCATTTTAATATCATTAATGCCGGAGCTTTAACCTACTTTCATTTCTTTATTTCCAGTTAGAAAATTACCAAAATGTCACAAACGACTCTCCATATTTCTGCCCTAAATGATATAAAATCAAATCACGTTTTTAACTGGTGGAGGAAATGGACTGAAACTAGTCTTTTTCACAGCCCTTTCTAAGCCTTAATTCGGTGTGCGCGCGATACATACAAATAGCCCATTTTAATACCATTAATGCCGGAGCTTTAACCTACTTTCATTTCTTTATTTCCAGTTAGAAAATTACCAAAATGTCACAAACGACTCTCCATATTTCTGCCCTAAATGATATAAAATCAAATCACGTTTTTAACTGGAGGAAATGGACTGAAACTAGTCTTTTTCACAGCCCTTCCTAAGCCTGGTACCCACAGTTCGGTGTGCGCGCGATACATACAAATAGCCCATTTTAATACCATTAATGCCGGAGCTTTAACCTACTTTCATTTCTTTATTTCCAGTTAGAAAATTACCAAAATGTCACAAACGACTCTCCATATTACTGCCCTAAATGATATAAAATCAAATCACGTTTTTAACTGGAGGAAATGGACTGAAACTAGTCTTTTTCACAGCCCTTCCTAAGCCTTAATTCGGTGTGCGCGCGATACATACAAATAGCCCATTTTAATACCATTAATGCCGGAGCTTTAACCTACTTTCATTTCTTTATTTCCAGTTAGAAAATTACCAAAATGTCACAAACGACTCTCCATATTACTGCCCTAAATGATATAAAATCAAATCACGTTTTTAACTGGAGGAAATGGACTGAAACTAGTCTTTTTCACAGCCCTTCCTAAGCCTTAATTCGGTGTGCGCGCGATACATACAAATAGCCCATTTTAATACCATTAATGCCGGAGCTTTAACCTACTTTCATTTCTTTATTTCCAGTTAGAAAATTACCAAAATGTCACAAACGACTCTCCATATTTCTGCCCTAAATGATATAAAATCAAATCACGTTTTTAACTGGAGGAAATGGACTGAAACTAGTCTTTTTCACAGCCCTTCCTAAGCCTGGTACCCACAGTTCGGTGTGCGCGCGATACATACAAATAGCCCATTTTAATACCATTAATGCCGGAGCTTTAACCTACTTTCATTTCTTTATTTCCAGTTAGAAAATTACCAAAATGTCACAAACGACTCTCCATATTACTGCCCTAAATGATATAAAATCAAATCACGTTTTTAACTGGAGGAAATGGACTGAAACTAGTCTTTTTCACAGCCCTTCCTAAGCCTTAATTCGGTGTGCGCGCGATACATACAAATAGCCCATTTTAATACCATTAATGCCGGAGCTTTAACCTACTTTCATTTCTTTATTTCCAGTTAGAAAATTACCAAAATGTCACAAACGACTCTCCATATTACTGCCCTAAATGATATAAAATCAAATCACGTTTTTAACTGGAGGAAATGGACTGAAACTAGTCTTTTTCACAGCCCTTCCTAAGCCTGGTACCCTCAGTTCGGTGTGCGCGCGATACATACAAATAGCCCATTTTAATACCATTAATGCCGGAGCTTTAACCTACTTTCATTTCTTTATTTCCAGTTAGAAAATTACCAAAATGTCACAAACGACTCTCCATATTTCTGCCCTAAATGATATAAAATCAAATCACGTTTTTAACTGGTGGAGGAAATGGACTGAAACTAGTCTTTTTCACAGCCCTTTCTAAGCCTTAATTCGGTGTGCGCGCGATACATACAAATAGCCCATTTTAATACCATTAATGCCGGAGCTTTAACCTACTTTCATTTCTTTATTTCCAGTTAGAAAATTACCAAAATGTCACAAACGACTCTCCATATTTCTGCCCTAAATGATATAAAATCAAATCACGTTTTTAACTGGTGGAGGAAATGGACTGAAACTAGTCTTTTTCACAGCCCTTCCTAAGCCTGGTACCCACAGTTCGGTGTGCGCGCGATACATACAAATAGCCCATTTTAATACCATTAATGCCGGAGCTTTAACCTACTTTCATTTCTTTATTTCCAGTTAGAAAATTACCAAAATGTCACAAACGACTCTCCATATTTCTGCCCTAAATGATATAAAATCAAATCACGTTTTTAACTGGAGGAAATGGACTGAAACTAGTCTTTTTCACAGCCCTTCCTAAGCCTGGTACCCTCAGTTCGGTGTGCGCGCGATACATACAAATAGCCCATTTTAATACCATTAATGCCGGAGCTTTAACCTACTTTCATTTCTTTATTTCCAGTTAGAAAATTACCAAAATGTCACAAACGACTCTCCATATTTCTGCCCTAAATGATATAAAATCAAATCACGTTTTTAACTGGAGGAAATGGACTGAAACTAGTCTTTTTCACAGCCCTTCCTAAGCCTGGTACCCTCAGTTCGGTGTGCGCGCGATACATACAAATAGCCCATTTTAATACCATTAATGCCGGAGCTTTAACCTACTTTCATTTCTTTATTTCCAGTTTGAAAATTACCAAAATGTCACAAACGACTCTCCATATTTCTGCCCTAAATGATATAAAATCAAATCACGTTTTTAACTGGAGGAAATGGACTGAAACTAGTCTTTTTCACAGCCCTTCCTAAGCCTGGTACCCTCAGTTCGGTGTGCGCGCGATACATACAAATAGCCCATTTTAATACCATTAATGCCGGAGCTTTAACCTACTTTCATTTCTTTATTTCCAGTTAGAAAATTACCAAAATGTCACAAACGACTCTCCATATTTCTGCCCTAAATGATATAAAATCAAATCACGTTTTTAACTGGTGGAGGAAATGGACTGAAACTAGTCTTTTTCACAGCCCTTTCTAAGCCTTAATTCGGTGTGCGCGCGATACATACAAATAGCCCATTTTAATACCATTAATGCCGGAGCTTTAACCTACTTTCATTTCTTTATTTCCAGTTAGAAAATTACCAAAATGTCACAAACGACTCTCCATATTTCTGCCCTAAATGATATAAAATCAAATCACGTTTTTAACTGGTGGAGGAAATGGACTGAAACTAGTCTTTTTCACAGCCCTTCCTAAGCCTGGTACCCACAGTTCGGTGTGCGCGCGATACATACAAATAGCCCATTTTAATACCATTAATGCCGGAGCTTTAACCTACTTTCATTTCTTTATTTCCAGTTAGAAAATTACCAAAATGTCACAAACGACTCTCCATATTTCTGCCCTAAATGATATAAAATCAAATCACGTTTTTAACTGGAGGAAATGGACTGAAACTAGTCTTTTTCACAGCCCTTCCTAAGCCTGGTACCCTCAGTTCGGTGTGCGCGCGATACATACAAATAGCCCATTTTAATACCATTAATGCCGGAGCTTTAACCTACTTTCATTTCTTTATTTCCAGTTAGAAAATTACCAAAATGTCACAAACGACTCTCCATATTTCTGCCCTAAATGATATAAAATCAAATCACGTTTTTAACTGGAGGAAATGGACTGAAACTAGTCTTTTTCACAGCCCTTCCTAAGCCTGGTACCCTCAGTTCGGTGTGCGCGCGATACATACAAATAGCCCATTTTAATACCATTAATGCCGGAGCTTTAACCTACTTTCATTTCTTTATTTCCAGTTTGAAAATTACCAAAATGTCACAAACGACTCTCCATATTTCTGCCCTAAATGATATAAAATCAAATCACGTTTTTAACTGGAGGAAATGGACTGAAACTAGTCTTTTTCACAGCCCTTCCTAAGCCTGGTACCATCAGTTCGGTGTGCGCGCGATACATACAAATAGCCCATTTTAATACCATTAATGCCGGAGCTTTAACCTACTTTCATTTCTTTATTTCCAGTTAGAAAATTACCAAAATGTCACAAACGACTCTCCATATTTCTGCCCTAAATGATATAAAATCAAATCACGTTTTTAACTGGAGGAAATGGACTGAAACTAGTCTTTTTCACAGCCCTTCCTAAGCATGGTACCCTCAGTTCGGTGTGTGCGCGATACATACAAATAGCCCATTTTAATACCATTAATGCCGGAGCTTTAACCTACTTTCATTTCTTTATTTCCAGTTAGAAAATTACCAAAATGTCACAAACGACTCTCCATATTTCTGCCCTAAATGATATAAAATCAAATCACGTTTTTAACTGGAGGAAATGGACTGAAACTAGTCTTTTTCACAGCCCTTCCTAAGCCTGGTACCATCAGTTCGGTGTGCGCGCGATACATACAAATAGCCCATTTTAATACCATTAATGCCGGAGCTTTAACCTACTTTCATTTCTTTATTTCCAGTTAGAAAATTACCAAAATGTCACAAACGACTCTCCATATTTCTGCCCTAAATGATATAAAATCAAATCACGTTTTTAACTGGAGGAAATGGACTGAAACTAGTCTTTTTCACAGCCCTTCCTAAGCCTGGTACCCTCAGTTCGGTGTGTGCGCGATACATACAAATAGCCCATTTTAATACCATTAATGCCGGAGCTTTAACCTATTTTCATTTATTTTTCATTTATTTTTGTCCAGTCAGAAAATTACCAAAATGTCACAAACGACTCTCCATATTACTGCCCTAAATGATATAAAATAATATCAAGTTTTTAACGGGGGAATTTTTATAAAACTAGTCTTTTTCACAGCCCGTCTTAAGCCTGGTACCCTCAGTTCGGTCTTGTACCCTCAGTTCGGTGTGCGCGCGATACATACAAATAGCCCATTTTAATACAATTAATGCCGGAGCTTTAACCTATTTTCATTTATTTTTCATTTATTTTTGTCCAGTCAGAAAATTACCAAAATGTCACAAACGACTCTCCATATTACTGCCCTAAATGATATAAAATAATATCAAGTTTTTAACGGGGGAATTTTTATAAAACTAGTCTTTTTCACAGCCCGTCTTAAGCCTGGTACCCTCAGTTCGGTCTTGTACCCTCAGTTCGGTGTGCGCGCGATACATACAAATAGCCCATTTTAATACAATTAATGCCGGAGCTTTAACCTATTTTCATTTATTTTTCATTTATTTTTGTCCAGTCAGAAAATTACCAAAATGTCACAAACGACTCTCCATATTACTGCCCTAAATGATATAAAATAATATCAAGTTTTTAACGGGAATTTTTATAAAACTAGTCTTTTTCACAGCCCGTCTTAAGCCTGGTACCCTCAGTTCGGTGAGCGCGCGATACATACAAATAGCCCATTTTAATACAATTAATGCCGGAGCTTTAACCTATTTTCATTTATTTTTCATTTATTTTTGTCCAGTCAGAAAATTACCAAAATGTCACAAACGACTCTCCATATTACTGCCCTAAATGATATAAAATAATATCAAGTTTTTAACGGGGGAATTTTTATAAAACTAGTCTTTTTCACAGCCCGTCTTAAGCCTGGTACCCTCAGTTCGGTCTTGTACCCTCAGTTCGGTGTGCGCGCGATACATACAAATAGCCCATTTTAATACAATTAATGCCGGAGCTTTAACCTATTTTCATTTATTTTTCATTTATTTTTGTCCAGTCAGAAAATTACCCAAATGTCACAAACGACTATCCATATTACTGCCCTAAATGATATAAAATAATATCAAGTTTTTAACGGGGGAATTTTTATAAAACTAGTCTTTTTCACAGCCCGTCTTAAGCCTGGTACCCTCAGTTCGGTGTGCGCGCGATACATACAAATAGCCCATTTTAATACAATTAATGCCGGAGCTTTAACCTATTTTCATTTATTTTTCATTTATTTTTGTCCAGTCAGAAAATTACCAAAATGTCACAAACGACTCTCCATATTACTGCCCTAAATGATATAAAATAATATCAAGTTTTTAACGGGGGAATTTTTATAAAACTAGTCTTTTTCACAGCCCGTCTTAAGCCTGGTACCCTCAGTTCGGTCTTGTACCCTCAGTTCGGTGTGCGCGCGATACATACAAATAGCCCATTTTAATACAATTAATGCCGGAGCTTTAACCTATTTTCATTTATTTTTCATTTATTTTTGTCCAGTCAGAAAATTACCAAAATGTCACAAACGACTCTCCATATTTCTGCCCTAAATGATATAAAATCAAATCACGTTTTTAACTGGAGGAAATGGACTGAAACTAGTCTTTTTCACAGCCCTTCCTAAGCCTGGTACCCTCAGTTCGGTGTGCGCGCGATACATACAAATAGCCCATTTTAATACCATTAATGCCGGAGCTTTAACCTACTTTCATTTCTTTATTTCCAGTTTGAAAATTACCAAAATGTCACAAACGACTCTCCATATTTCTGCCCTAAATGATATAAAATCAAATCACGTTTTTAACTGGAGGAAATGGACTGAAACTAGTCTTTTTCACAGCCCTTCCTAAGCCTGGTACCCTCAGTTCGGTGTGCGCGCGATACATACAAATAGCCCATTTTAATACCATTAATGCCGGAGCTTTAACCTACTTTCATTTCTTTATTTCCAGTTAGAAAATTACCAAAATGTCACAAACGACTCTCCATATTTCTGCCCTAAATGATATAAAATCAAATCACGTTTTTAACTGGTGGAGGAAATGGACTGAAACTAGTCTTTTTCACAGCCCTTTCTAAGCCTTAATTCGGTGTGCGCGCGATACATACAAATAGCCCATTTTAATACCATTAATGCCGGAGCTTTAACCTACTTTCATTTCTTTATTTCCAGTTAGAAAATTACCAAAATGTCACAAACGACTCTCCATATTTCTGCCCTAAATGATATAAAATCAAATCACGTTTTTAACTGGTGGAGGAAATGGACTGAAACTAGTCTTTTTCACAGCCCTTCCTAAGCCTGGTACCCACAGTTCGGTGTGCGCGCGATACATACAAATAGCCCATTTTAATACCATTAATGCCGGAGCTTTAACCTACTTTCATTTCTTTATTTCCAGTTAGAAAATTACCAAAATGTCACAAACGACTCTCCATATTTCTGCCCTAAATGATATAAAATCAAATCACGTTTTTAACTGGAGGAAATGGACTGAAACTAGTCTTTTTCACAGCCCTTCCTAAGCCTGGTACCCTCAGTTCGGTGTGCGCGCGATACATACAAATAGCCCATTTTAATACCATTAATGCCGGAGCTTTAACCTACTTTCATTTCTTTATTTCCAGTTAGAAAATTACCAAAATGTCACAAACGACTCTCCATATTTCTGCCCTAAATGATATAAAATCAAATCACGTTTTTAACTGGAGGAAATGGACTGAAACTAGTCTTTTTCACAGCCCTTCCTAAGCCTGGTACCCTCAGTTCGGTGTGCGCGCGATACATACAAATAGCCCATTTTAATACCATTAATGCCGGAGCTTTAACCTACTTTCATTTCTTTATTTCCAGTTTGAAAATTACCAAAATGTCACAAACGACTCTCCATATTTCTGCCCTAAATGATATAAAATCAAATCACGTTTTTAACTGGAGGAAATGGACTGAAACTAGTCTTTTTCACAGCCCTTCCTAAGCCTGGTACCATCAGTTCGGTGTGCGCGCGATACATACAAATAGCCCATTTTAATACCATTAATGCCGGAGCTTTAACCTACTTTCATTTCTTTATTTCCAGTTAGAAAATTACCAAAATGTCACAAACGACTCTCCATATTTCTGCCCTAAATGATATAAAATCAAATCACGTTTTTAACTGGAGGAAATGGACTGAAACTAGTCTTTTTCACAGCCCTTCCTAAGCATGGTACCCTCAGTTCGGTGTGTGCGCGATACATACAAATAGCCCATTTTAATACCATTAATGCCGGAGCTTTAACCTACTTTCATTTCTTTATTTCCAGTTAGAAAATTACCAAAATGTCACAAACGACTCTCCATATTTCTGCCCTAAATGATATAAAATCAAATCACGTTTTTAACTGGAGGAAATGGACTGAAACTAGTCTTTTTCACAGCCCTTCCTAAGCCTGGTACCATCAGTTCGGTGTGCGCGCGATACATACAAATAGCCCATTTTAATACCATTAATGCCGGAGCTTTAACCTACTTTCATTTCTTTATTTCCAGTTAGAAAATTACCAAAATGTCACAAACGACTCTCCATATTTCTGCCCTAAATGATATAAAATCAAATCACGTTTTTAACTGGAGGAAATGGACTGAAACTAGTCTTTTTCACAGCCCTTCCTAAGCCTGGTACCCTCAGTTCGGTGTGTGCGCGATACATACAAATAGCCCATTTTAATACCATTAATGCCGGAGCTTTAACCTATTTTCATTTATTTTTCATTTATTTTTGTCCAGTCAGAAAATTACCAAAATGTCACAAACGACTCTCCATATTACTGCCCTAAATGATATAAAATAATATCAAGTTTTTAACGGGGGAATTTTTATAAAACTAGTCTTTTTCACAGCCCGTCTTAAGCCTGGTACCCTCAGTTCGGTCTTGTACCCTCAGTTCGGTGTGCGCGCGATACATACAAATAGCCCATTTTAATACAATTAATGCCGGAGCTTTAACCTATTTTCATTTATTTTTCATTTATTTTTGTCCAGTCAGAAAATTACCAAAATGTCACAAACGACTCTCCATATTACTGCCCTAAATGATATAAAATAATATCAAGTTTTTAACGGGGGAATTTTTATAAAACTAGTCTTTTTCACAGCCCGTCTTAAGCCTGGTACCCTCAGTTCGGTCTTGTACCCTCAGTTCGGTGTGCGCGCGATACATACAAATAGCCCATTTTAATACAATTAATGCCGGAGCTTTAACCTATTTTCATTTATTTTTCATTTATTTTTGTCCAGTCAGAAAATTACCAAAATGTCACAAACGACTCTCCATATTACTGCCCTAAATGATATAAAATAATATCAAGTTTTTAACGGGAATTTTTATAAAACTAGTCTTTTTCACAGCCCGTCTTAAGCCTGGTACCCTCAGTTCGGTGAGCGCGCGATACATACAAATAGCCCATTTTAATACAATTAATGCCGGAGCTTTAACCTATTTTCATTTATTTTTCATTTATTTTTGTCCAGTCAGAAAATTACCAAAATGTCACAAACGACTCTCCATATTACTGCCCTAAATGATATAAAATAATATCAAGTTTTTAACGGGGGAATTTTTATAAAACTAGTCTTTTTCACAGCCCGTCTTAAGCCTGGTACCCTCAGTTCGGTCTTGTACCCTCAGTTCGGTGTGCGCGCGATACATACAAATAGCCCATTTTAATACAATTAATGCCGGAGCTTTAACCTATTTTCATTTATTTTTCATTTATTTTTGTCCAGTCAGAAAATTACCCAAATGTCACAAACGACTATCCATATTACTGCCCTAAATGATATAAAATAATATCAAGTTTTTAACGGGGGAATTTTTATAAAACTAGTCTTTTTCACAGCCCGTCTTAAGCCTGGTACCCTCAGTTCGGTGTGCGCGCGATACATACAAATAGCCCATTTTAATACAATTAATGCCGGAGCTTTAACCTATTTTCATTTATTTTTCATTTATTTTTGTCCAGTCAGAAAATTACCAAAATGTCACAAACGACTCTCCATATTACTGCCCTAAATGATATAAAATAATATCAAGTTTTTAACGGGGGAATTTTTATAAAACTAGTCTTTTTCACAGCCCGTCTTAAGCCTGGTACCCTCAGTTCGGTCTTGTACCCTCAGTTCGGTGTGCGCGCGATACATACAAATAGCCCATTTTAATACAATTAATGCCGGAGCTTTAACCTATTTTCATTTATTTTTCATTTATTTTTGTCCAGTCAGAAAATTACCAAAATGTCACAAACGACTCTCCATATTACTGCCCTAAATGATATAAAATAATATCAAGTTTTTAACGGGGGAATTTTTATAAAACTAGTCTTTTTCACAGCCCGTCTTAAGCCTGGTACCCTCAGTTCGGTGTGCGCGCGATACATACAAATAGCCCATTTTAATACAATTAATGCCGGAGCTTTAACCTATTTTCATTTATTTTTCATTTATTTTTGTCCAGTCAGAAAATTACCAAAATGTCACAAACGACTCTCCATATTACTGCCCTAAATGATATAAAATAATATCAAGTTTTTAACGGGGGAATTTTTATAAAACTAGTCTTTTTCACAGCCCGTCTTAAGCCTGGTACCCTCAGTTCGGTGTGCGCGCGATACATACAAATAGCCCATTTTAATACAATTAATGCCGGAGCTTTAACCTATTTTCATTTATTTTTCATTTATTTTTGTCCAGTCAGAAAATTACCAAAATGTCACAAACGACTCTCCATATTACTGCCCTAAATGATATAAAATAATATCAAGTTTTTAACGGGGGAATTTTTATAAAACTAGTCTTTTTCACAGCCCGTCTTAAGCCTGGTACCCTCAGTTCGGTCTTGTACCCTCAGTTCGGTGTGCGCGCGATACATACAAATAGCCCATTTTAATACAATTAATGCCGGAGCTTTAACCTATTTTCATTTATTTTTCATTTATTTTTGTCCAGTCAGAAAATTACCAAAATGTCACAAACGACTCTCCATATTACTGCCCTAAATGATATAAAATAATATCAAGTTTTTAACGGGGGAATTTTTATAAAACTAGTCTTTTTCACAGCCCGTCTTAAGCCTGGTACCCTCAGTTCGGTCCTGTACCCTCAGTTCGGTGTGCGCGCGATACATACAAAAAGCCCATTTTAATACAATTAATGCCGGAGCTTTAACCTATTTTCATTTATTTTTCATTTATTTTTGTCCAGTCAGAAAATTACCAAAATGTCACAAACGACTCTCCATATTACTGCCCTAAATGATATAAAATAATATCAAGTTTTTAACGGGGGAATTTTTATAAAACTAGTCTTTTTCACAGCCCGTCATAAGCCTGGTACCCTCAGTTCGGTCTTGTACCCTCAGTTCGGTGTGCGCGCGATACATACAAATAGCCCATTTTAATACAATTAATGCCGGAGCTTTAACCTATTTTCATTTATTTTTCATTTATTTTTGTCCAGTCAGAAAATTACCAAAATGTCACAAACGACTCTCCATATTACTGCCCTAAATGATATAAAATAATATCAAGTTTTTAACGGGGGAATTTTTATAAAACTAGTCTTTTTCACAGCCCGTCTTAAGCCTGGTACCCTCAGTTCGGTCTTGTACCCTCAGTTCGGTGTGCGCACGATACATACAAATAGCCCATTTTAATACAATTAATGCCGGAGCTTTAACCTATTTTCATTTATTTTTCATTTATTTTTGTCCAGTCAGAAAATTACCAAAATGTCACAAACGACTCTCCATATTACTGCCCTAAATGATATAAAATAATATCAAGTTTTTAACGGGGGAATTTTTATAAAACTAGTCTTTTTCACAGCCCGTCTTAAGCCTGGTACCCTCAGTTCGGTCTTGTACCCTCAGTTCGGTGTGCGCGCGATACATACAAATAGCCCATTTTAATACAATTAATGCCGGAGCTTTAACCTATTTTCATTTATTTTTCATTTATTTTTGTCCAGTCAGAAAATTACCAAAATGTCACAAACGACTCTCCATATTACTGCCCTAAATGATATAAAATAATATCAAGTTTTTAACGGGAATTTTTATAAAACTAGTCTTTTTCACAGCCCGTCTTAAGCCTGGTACCCTCAGTTCGGTGTGCGCGCGATACATACAAATAGCCCATTTTAATACAATTAATGCCGGAGCTTTAACCTATTTTTATTTATTTTTCATTTATTTTTGTCCAGTCAGAAAATTACCAAAATGTCACAAACGACTCTCCATATTACTGCCCTAAATGATATAAAATAATATCAAGTTTTTAACGGGGGAATTTTTATAAAACTAGTCTTTTTCACAGCCCGTCTTAAGCCTGGTACCCTCAGTTCGGTCTTGTACCCTCAGTTCGGTGTGCGCACGATACATACAAATAGCCCATTTTAATACAATTAATGCCGGAGCTTTAACCTATTTTCATTTATTTTTCATTTATTTTTGTCCAGTCAGAAAATTACCAAAATGTCACAAACGACTCTCCATATTACTGCCCTAAATGATATAAAATAATATCAAGTTTTTAACGGGGGAATTTTTATAAAACTAGTCTTTTTCACAGCCCGTCTTAAGCCTGGTACCCTCAGTTCGGTCTTGTACCCTCAGTTCGGTGTGCGCGCGATACATACAAATAGCCCATTTTAATACAATTAATGCCGGAGCTTTAACCTATTTTCATTTATTTTTCATTTATTTTTGTCCAGTCAGAAAATTACCAAAATGTCACAAACGACTCTCCATATTACTGCCCTAAATGATATAAAATAATATCAAGTTTTTAACGGGAATTTTTATAAAACTAGTCTTTTTCACAGCCCGTCTTAAGCCTGGTACCCTCAGTTCGGTGTGCGCGCGATACATACAAATAGCCCATTTTAATACAATTAATGCCGGAGCTTTAACCTATTTTTATTTATTTTTCATTTATTTTTGTCCAGTCAGAAAATTACCAAAATGTCACAAACGACTCTCCATATTACTGCCCTAAATGATATAAAATAATATCAAGTTTTTAACGGGGGAATTTTTATAAAACTAGTCTTTTTCACAGCCCGTCTTAAGCCTGGTACCCTCAGTTCGGTCTTGTACCCTCAGTTCGGTGTGCGCGCGATACATACAAATAGCCCATTTTAATACAATTAATGCCGGAGCTTTAACCTATTTTCATTTATTTTTCATTAATTTTTGTCCAGTCAGAAAATTACCAAAATGTCACAAACGACTCTCCATATTACTGCCCTAAATGATATAAAATAATATCAAGTTTTTAACGGGGGAATTTTTATAAAACTAGTCTTTTTCACAGCCCGTCTTAAGCCTGGTACCCTCAGTTCGGTGTGCGCGCGATACATACAAATAGCCCATTTTAATACAATTAATGCCGGAGCTTTAACCTATTTTCATTTATTTTTCATTTATTTTCCAGTCAGAAAATTACCAAAATGTCACAAACGACTCTCCATATTACTGCCCTAAATGATATAAAATAATATCAAGTTTTTAACGGGGGAATTTTTATAAAACTAGTCTTTTTCACAGCCCGTCTTAAGCCTGGTACCCTCAGTTCGGTCTTGTACCCTCAGTTCGGTGTGCGCGCGATACATACAAATAGCCCATTTTAATACAATTAATGCCGGAGCTTTAACCTATTTTCATTTATTTTTCATTTATTTTTGTCCAGTCAGAAAATTACCAAAATGTCACAAACGACTCTCCATATTACTGCCCTAAATGATATAAAATAATATCAAGTTTTTAACTGGGGAATTTTTATAAAACTAGTCTTTTTCACAGCCCGTCTTAAGCCTGGTACCCTCAGTTCGGTCTTGTACCCTCAGTTCGGTGTGCGCGCGATACATACAAATAGCCCATTTTAATACAATTAATGCCGGAGCTTTAACCTATTTTCATTTATTTTTCATTTATTTTTGTCCAGTCAGAAAATTACCAAAATGTCACAAACGACTCTCCATATTACTGCCCTAAATGATATAAAATAATATCAAGTTTTTAACGGGAATTTTTATAAAACTAGTCTTTTTCACAGCCCGTCTTAAGCCTGGTACCCTCAGTTCGGTGTGCGCGCGATACATACAAATAGCCCATTTTAATACAATTAATGCCGGAGCTTTAACCTATTTTCATTTATTTTTCATTTATTTTTGTCCAGTCAGAAAATTACCAAAATGTCACAAACGACTCTCCATATTACTGCCCTAAATGATATAAAATAATATCAAGTTTTTAACGGGGGAATTTTTATAAAACTAGTCTTTTTCACAGCCCGTCTTAAGCCTGGTACCCTCAGTTCGGTGTGCGCGCGATACATACAAATAGCCCATTTTAATACAATTAATGCCGGAGCTTTAACCTATTTTCATTTATTTTTCATTTATTTTTGTCCAGTCAGAAAATTACCAAAATGTCACAAACGACTCTCCATATTACTGCCCTAAATGATATAAAATAATATCAAGTTTTTAACGGGGGAATTTTTATAAAACTAGTCTTTTTCACAGCCCGTCTTAAGCCTGGTACCCTCAGTTCGGTCTTGTACCCTCAGTTCGGTGTGCGCGCGATACATACAAATAGCCCATTTTAATACAATTAATGCCGGAGCTTTAACCTATTTTCATTTATTTTTCATTTATTTTTGTCCAGTCAGAAAATTACCAAAATGTCACAAACGACTCTCCATATTACTGCCCTAAATGATATAAAATAATATCAAGTTTTTAACGGGGGAATTTTTATAAAACTAGTCTTTTTCACAGCCCGTCTTAAGCCTGGTACCCTCAGTTCGGTCTTGTACCCTCAGTTCGGTGTGCGCGCGATACATACAAATAGCCCATTTTAATACAATTAATGCCGGAGCTTTAACCTATTTTCATTTATTTTTCATTTATTTTTGTCCAGTCAGAAAATTACCAAAATGTCACAAACGACTCTCCATATTACTGCCCTAAATGATATAAAATAATATCAAGTTTTTAACGGGGGAATTTTTATAAAACTAGTCTTTTTCACAGCCCGTCTTAAGCCTGGTACCCTCAGTTCGGGGTGCGCGCGATACATACAAATAGCCCATTTTAATACAATTAATGCCGGAGCTTTAACCTATTTTCATTTATTTTTCATTTATTTTCCAGTCAGAAAATTACCAAAATGTCACAAACGACTCTCCATATTACTGCCCTAAATGATATAAAATAATATCAAGTTTTTAACGGGGGAATTTTTATAAAACTAGTCTTTTTCACAGCCCGTCTTAAGCCTGGTACCCTCAGTTCGGTCTTGTACCCTCAGTTCGGTGTGCGCGCGATACATACAAATAGCCCATTTTAATACAATTAATGCCGGAGCTTTAACCTATTTTCATTTATTTTTCATTTATTTTTGTCCAGTCAGAAAATTACCAAAATGTCACAAACGACTCTCCATATTACTGCCCTAAATGATATAAAATAATATCAAGTTTTTAACTGGGGAATTTTTATAAAACTAGTCTTTTTCACAGCCCGTCTTAAGCCTGGTACCCTCAGTTCGGTCTTGTACCCTCAGTTCGGTGTGCGCGCGATACATACAAATAGCCCATTTTAATACAATTAATGCCGGAGCTTTAACCTATTTTCATTTATTTTTCATTTATTTTTGTCCAGTCAGAAAATTACCAAAATGTCACAAACGACTCTCCATATTACTGCCCTAAATGATATAAAATAATATCAAGTTTTTAACGGGAATTTTTATAAAACTAGTCTTTTTCACAGCCCGTCTTAAGCCTGGTACCCTCAGTTCGGTGTGCGCGCGATACATACAAATAGCCCATTTTAATACAATTAATGCCGGAGCTTTAACCTATTTTCATTTATTTTTCATTTATTTTTGTCCAGTCAGAAAATTACCAAAATGTCACAAACGACTCTCCATATTACTGCCCTAAATGATATAAAATAATATCAAGTTTTTAACGGGGGAATTTTTATAAAACTAGTCTTTTTCACAGCCCGTCTTAAGCCTGGTACCCTCAGTTCGGTGTGCGCGCGATACATACAAATAGCCCATTTTAATACAATTAATGCCGGAGCTTTAACCTATTTTCATTTATTTTTCATTTATTTTTGTCCAGTCAGAAAATTACCAAAATGTCACAAACGACTCTCCATATTACTGCCCTAAATGATATAAAATAATATCAAGTTTTTAACGGGGGAATTTTTATAAAACTAGTCTTTTTCACAGCCCGTCTTAAGCCTGGTACCCTCAGTTCGGTCTTGTACCCTCAGTTCGGTGTGCGCGCGATACATACAAATAGCCCATTTTAATACAATTAATGCCGGAGCTTTAACCTATTTTCATTTATTTTTCATTTATTTTTGTCCAGTCAGAAAATTACCAAAATGTCACAAACGACTCTCCATATTACTGCCCTAAATGATATAAAATAATATCAAGTTTTTAACGGGGGAATTTTTATAAAACTAGTCTTTTTCACAGCCCGTCTTAAGCCTGGTACCCTCAGTTCGGTGTGCGCGCGATACATACAAATAGCCCATTTTAATACAATTAATGCCGGAGCTTTAACCTATTTTCATTTATTTTTCATTTATTTTTGTCCAGTCTGAAAATTACCAAAATGTCACAAACGACTCTCCATATTACTGCCCTAAATGATATAAAATAATATCAAGTTTTTAACGGGGGAATTTTTATAAAACTAGTCTTTTTCACAGCCCGTCTTAAGCCTGGTACCCTCAGTTCGGTGTGCGCGCGATACATACAAATAGCCCATTTTAATACAATTAATGCCGGAGCTTTAACCTATTTTCATTTATTTTTCATTTATTTTTGTCCAGTCAGAAAATTACCAAAATGTCACAAACGACTCTCCATATTACTGCCCTAAATGATATAAAATAATATCAAGTTTTTAACGGGGGAATTTTTATAAAACTAGTCTTTTTCACAGCCCGTCTTAAGCCTGGTACCCTCAGTTCGGTCTTGTACCCTCAGTTCGGTGTGCGCGCGATACATACAAATAGCCCATTTTAATACAATTAATGCCGGAGCTTTAACCTATTTTCATTTATTTTTCATTTATTTTTGTCCAGTCAGAAAATTACCAAAATGTCACAAACGACTCTCCATATTACTGCCCTAAATGATATAAAATAATATCAAGTTTTTAACGGGGGAATTTTTATAAAACTAGTCTTTTTCACAGCCCGTCTTAAGCCTGGTACCCTCAGTTCGGTCTTGTACCCTCAGTTCGGTGTGCGCGCGATACATACAAATAGCCCATTTTAATACAATTAATGCCGGAGCTTTAACCTATTTTCATTTATTTTTCATTTATTTTTGTCCAGTCAGAAAATTACCAAAATGTCACAAACGACTCTCCATATTACTGCCCTAAATGATATAAAATAATATCAAGTTTTTAACGGGGGAATTTTTATAAAACTAGTCTTTTTCACAGCCCGTCTTAAGCCTGGTACCCTCAGTTCGGGGTGCGCGCGATACATACAAATAGCCCATTTTAATACAATTAATGCCGGAGCTTTAACCTATTTTCATTTATTTTTCATTTATTTTCCAGTCAGAAAATTACCAAAATGTCACAAACGACTCTCCATATTACTGCCCTAAATGATATAAAATAATATCAAGTTTTTAACGGGGGAATTTTTATAAAACTAGTCTTTTTCACAGCCCGTCTTAAGCCTGGTACCCTCAGTTCGGTCTTGTACCCTCAGTTCGGTGTGCGCGCGATACATACAAATAGCCCATTTTAATACAATTAATGCCGGAGCTTTAACCTATTTTCATTTATTTTTCATTTATTTTTGTCCAGTCAGAAAATTACCAAAATGTCACAAACGACTCTCCATATTACTGCCCTAAATGATATAAAATAATATCAAGTTTTTAACTGGGGAATTTTTATAAAACTAGTCTTTTTCACAGCCCGTCTTAAGCCTGGTACCCTCAGTTCGGTCTTGTACCCTCAGTTCGGTGTGCGCGCGATACATACAAATAGCCCATTTTAATACAATTAATGCCGGAGCTTTAACCTATTTTCATTTATTTTTCATTTATTTTTGTCCAGTCAGAAAATTACCAAAATGTCACAAACGACTCTCCATATTACTGCCCTAAATGATATAAAATAATATCAAGTTTTTAACGGGAATTTTTATAAAACTAGTCTTTTTCACAGCCCGTCTTAAGCCTGGTACCCTCAGTTCGGTGTGCGCGCGATACATACAAATAGCCCATTTTAATACAATTAATGCCGGAGCTTTAACCTATTTTCATTAATTTTTCATTTATTTTTGTCCAGTCAGAAAATTACCAAAATGTCACAAACGACTCTCCATATTACTGCCCTAAATGATATAAAATAATATCAAGTTTTTAACGGGGGAATTTTTATAAAACTAGTCTTTTTCACAGCCCGTCTTAAGCCTGGTACCCTCAGTTCGGTGTGCGCGCGATACATACAAATAGCCCATTTTAATACAATTAATGCCGGAGCTTTAACCTATTTTCATTTATTTTTCATTTATTTTTGTCCAGTCAGAAAATTACCAAAATGTCACAAACGACTCTCCATATTACTGCCCTAAATGATATAAAATAATATCAAGTTTTTAACGGGGGAATTTTTATAAAACTAGTCTTTTTCACAGCCCGTCTTAAGCCTGGTACCCTCAGTTCGGTGTGCGCGCGATACATACAAATAGCCCATTTTAATACAATTAATGCCGGAGCTTTAACCTATTTTCATTTATTTTTCATTTATTTTTGTCCAGTCAGAAAATTACCAAAATGTCACAAACGACTCTCCATATTACTGCCCTAAATGATATAAAATAATATCAAGTTTTTAACGGGGGAATTTTTATAAAACTAGTCTTTTTCACAGCCCGTCTTAAGCCTGGTACCCTCAGTTCGGTCTTGTACCCTCAGTTCGGTGTGCGCGCGATAAATACAAATAGCCCATTTTAATACAATTAATGCCGGAGCTTTAACCTATTTTCATTTATTTTTCATTTATTTTTGTCCAGTCAGAAAATTACCAAAATGTCACAAACGACTCTCCATATTACTGCCCTAAATGATATAAAATAATATCAAGTTTTTAACTGGGGAATTTTTATAAAACTAGTCTTTTTCACAGCCCGTCTTAAGCCTGGTACCCTCAGTTCGGTCTTGTACCCTCAGTTCGGTGTGCGCGCGATACATACAAATAGCCCATTTTAATACAATTAATGCCGGAGCTTTAACCTATTTTCATTTATTTTTCATTTATTTTTGTCCAGTCAGAAAATTACCAAAATGTCACAAACGACTCTCCATATTACTGCCCTAAATGATATAAAATAATATCAAGTTTTTAACGGGAATTTTTATAAAACTAGTCTTTTTCACAGCCCGTCTTAAGCCTGGTACCCTCAGTTCGGTGTGCGCGCGATACATACAAATAGCCCATTTTAATACAATTAATGCCGGAGCTTTAACCTATTTTCATTTATTTTTCATTTATTTTTGTCCAGTCAGAAAATTACCAAAATGTCACAAACGACTCTCCATATTACTGCCCTAAATGATATAAAATAATATCAAGTTTTTAACGGGGGAATTTTTATAAAACTATTTTTTTTCACAGCCCGTCTTAAGCCTGGTACCCTCAGTTCGGTGTGCGCGCGATACATACAAATAGCCCATTTTAATACAATTAATGCCGGAGCTTTAACCTATTTTCATTTATTTTTCATTTATTTTTGTCCAGTCAGAAAATTACCAAAATGTCACAAACGACTCTCCATATTACTGCCCTAAATGATATAAAATAATATCAAGTTTTTAACGGGGGAATTTTTATAAAACTAGTCTTTTTCACAGCCCGTCTTAAGCCTGGTACCCTCAGTTCGGTCTTGTACCCTCAGTTCGGTGTGCGCGCGATACATACAAATAGCCCATTTTAATACAATTAATGCCGGAGCTTTAACCTATTTTCATTTATTTTTCATTTATTTTTGTCCAGTCAGAAAATTACCAAAATGTCACAAACGACTCTCCATATTACTGCCCTAAATGATATAAAATAATATCAAGTTTTTAACGGGGGAATTTTTATAAAACTAGTCTTTTTCACAGCCCGTCTTAAGCCTGGTACCCTCAGTTCGGTCTTGTACCCTCAGTTCGGTGTGCGCGCGATACATACAAATAGCCCATTTTAATACAATTAATGCCGGAGCTTTAACCTATTTTCATTTATTTTTCATTTATTTTTGTCCAGTCAGAAAATTACCAAAATGTCACAAACGACTCTCCATATTACTGCCCTAAATGATATAAAATAATATCAAGTTTTTAACGGGGGAATTTTTATAAAACTAGTCTTTTTCACAGCCCGTCTTAAGCCTGGTACCCTCAGTTCGGGGTGCGCGCGATACATACAAATAGCCCATTTTAATACAATTAATGCCGGAGCTTTAACCTATTTTCATTTATTTTTCATTTATTTTCCAGTCAGAAAATTACCAAAATGTCACAAACGACTCTCCATATTACTGCCCTAAATGATATAAAATAATATCAAGTTTTTAACGGGGGAATTTTTATAAAACTAGTCTTTTTCACAGCCCGTCTTAAGCCTGGTACCCTCAGTTCGGTCTTGTACCCTCAGTTCGGTGTGCGCGCGATACATACAAATAGCCCATTTTAATACAATTAATGCCGGAGCTTTAACCTATTTTCATTTATTTTTCATTTATTTTTGTCCAGTCAGAAAATTACCAAAATGTCACAAACGACTCTCCATATTACTGCCCTAAATGATATAAAATAATATCAAGTTTTTAACTGGGGAATTTTTATAAAACTAGTCTTTTTCACAGCCCGTCTTAAGCCTGGTACCCTCAGTTCGGTCTTGTACCCTCAGTTCGGTGTGCGCGCGATACATACAAATAGCCCATTTTAATACAATTAATGCCGGAGCTTTAACCTATTTTCATTTATTTTTCATTTATTTTTGTCCAGTCAGAAAATTACCAAAATGTCACAAACGACTCTCCATATTACTGCCCTAAATGATATAAAATAATATCAAGTTTTTAACGGGAATTTTTATAAAACTAGTCTTTTTCACAGCCCGTCTTAAGCCTGGTACCCTCAGTTCGGTGTGCGCACGATACATACAAATAGCCCATTTTAATACAATTAATGCCGGAGCTTTAACCTATTTTCATTTATTTTTCATTTATTTTTGTCCAGTCAGAAAATTACCAAAATGTCACAAACGACTCTCCATATTACTGCCCTAAATGATATAAAATAATATCAAGTTTTTAACGGGGGAATTTTTATAAAACTAGTCTTTTTCACAGCCCGTCTTAAGCCTGGTACCCTCAGTTCGGTGTGCGCGCGATACATACAAATAGCCCATTTTAATACAATTAATGCCGGAGCTTTAACCTATTTTCATTTATTTTTCATTTATTTTTGTCCAGTCAGAAAATTACCAAAATGTCACAAACGACTCTCCATATTACTGCCCTAAATGATATAAAATAATATCAAGTTTTTAACGGGGGAATTTTTATAAAACTAGTCTTTTTCACAGCCCGTCTTAAGCCTGGTACCCTCAGTTCGGTCTTGTACCCTCAGTTCGGTGTGCGCGCGATACATACAAATAGCCCATTTTAATACAATTAATGCCGGAGCTTTAACCTATTTTCATTTATTTTTCATTTATTTTTGTCCAGTCAGAAAATTACCAAAATGTCACAAACGACTCTCCATATTACTGCCCTAAATGATATAAAATAATATCAAGTTTTTAACGGGGGAATTTTTATAAAACTAGTCTTTTTCACAGCCCGTCTTAAGCCTGGTACCCTCAGTTCGGTGTGCGCGCGATACATACAAATAGCCCATTTTAATACAATTAATGCCGGAGCTTTAACCTATTTTCATTTATTTTTCATTTATTTTTGTCCAGTCTGAAAATTACCAAAATGTCACAAACGACTCTCCATATTACTGCCCTAAATGATATAAAATAATATCAAGTTTTTAACGGGGGAATTTTTATAAAACTAGTCTTTTTCACAGCCCGTCTTAAGCCTGGTACCCTCAGTTCGGTGTGCGCGCGATACATACAAATAGCCCATTTTAATACAATTAATGCCGGAGCTTTAACCTATTTTCATTTATTTTTCATTTATTTTTGTCCAGTCAGAAAATTACCAAAATGTCACAAACGACTCTCCATATTACTGCCCTAAATGATATAAAATAATATCAAGTTTTTAACGGGGGAATTTTTATAAAACTAGTCTTTTTCACAGCCCGTCTTAAGCCTGGTACCCTCAGTTCGGTCTTGTACCCTCAGTTCGGTGTGCGCGCGATACATACAAATAGCCCATTTTAATACAATTAATGCCGGAGCTTTAACCTATTTTCATTTATTTTTCATTTATTTTTGTCCAGTCAGAAAATTACCAAAATGTCACAAACGACTCTCCATATTACTGCCCTAAATGATATAAAATAATATCAAGTTTTTAACGGGGGAATTTTTATAAAACTAGTCTTTTTCACAGCCCGTCTTAAGCCTGGTACCCTCAGTTCGGTCCTGTACCCTCAGTTCGGTGTGCGCGCGATACATACAAATAGCCCATTTTAATACAATTAATGCCGGAGCTTTAACCTATTTTCATTTATTTTTCATTTATTTTTGTCCAGTCAGAAAATTACCAAAATGTCACAAACGACTCTCCATATTACTGCCCTAAATGATATAAAATAATATCAAGTTTTTAACGGGGGAATTTTTATAAAACTAGTCTTTTTCACAGCCCGTCATAAGCCTGGTACCCTCAGTTCGGTCTTGTACCCTCAGTTCGGTGTGCGCGCGATACATACAAATAGCCCATTTTAATACAATTAATGCCGGAGCTTTAACCTATTTTCATTTATTTTTCATTTATTTTTGTCCAGTCAGAAAATTACCAAAATGTCACAAACGACTCTCCATATTACTGCCCTAAATGATATAAAATAATATCAAGTTTTTAACGGGAATTTTTATAAAACTAGTCTTTTTCACAGCCCGTCTTAAGCCTGGTACCCTCAGTTCGGTGTGCGCGCGATACATACAAATAGCCCATTTTAATACAATTAATGCCGGAGCTTTAACCTATTTTCATTTATTTTTCATTTATTTTTGTCCAGTCAGAAAATTACCAAAATGTCACAAACGACTCTCCATATTACTGCCCTAAATGATATAAAATAATATCAAGTTTTTAACGAAGGAATTTTTATAAAACTAGTCTTTTTCACAGCCCGTCTTAAGCCTGGTACCCTCAGTTCGGTGTGCGCGCGATACATACAAATAGCCCATTTTAATACAATTAATGCCGGAGCTTTAACCTATATTCATTTATTTTTCATTTATTTTTGTCCAGTCAGAAAATTACCAAAATGTCACAAACGACTCTCCATATTACTGCCCTAAATAATATAAAATAATATCAAGTTTTTAACGGGGGAATTTTTATAAAACTAGTCTTTTTCACAGCCCGTCTTAAGCCTGGTACCCTCAGTTCGGTCTTGTATCCTCAGTTCGGTGTGCGCGCGATACATACAAATAGCCCATTTTAATACAATTAATGCCGGAGCTTTAACCTATTTTCATTTATTTTTCATTTATTTTTGTCCAGTCAGAAAATTACCAAAATGTCACAAACGACTCTCCATATTACTGCCCTAAATGATATAAAATAATATCAAGTTTTTAACGGGGGAATTTTTATAAAACTAGTCTTTTTCACAGCCCGTCTTAAGCCTGGTACCCTCAGTTCGGTGTGCGCGCGATACATACAAATAGCCCATTTTAATACAATTAATGCCGGAGCTTTAACCTATTTTCATTTATTTTTCATTTATTTTTGTCCAGTCTGAAAATTACCAAAATGTCACAAACGACTCTCCATATTACTGCCCTAAATGATATAAAATAATATCAAGTTTTTAACGGGGGAATTTTTATAAAACTAGTCTTTTTCACAGCCCGTCTTAAGCCTGGTACCCTCAGTTCGGTGTGCGCGCGATACATACAAATAGCCCATTTTAATACAATTAATGCCGGAGCTTTAACCTATTTTCATTTATTTTTCATTTATTTTTGTCCAGTCAGAAAATTACCAAAATGTCACAAACGACTCTCCATATTACTGCCCTAAATGATATAAAATAATATCAAGTTTTTAACGGGGGAATTTTTATAAAACTAGTCTTTTTCACAGCCCGTCTTAAGCCTGGTACCCTCAGTTCGGTCTTGTACCCTCAGTTCGGTGTGCGCGCGATACATACAAATAGCCCATTTTAATACAATTAATGCCGGAGCTTTAACCTATTTTCATTTATTTTTCATTTATTTTTGTCCAGTCAGAAAATTACCAAAATGTCACAAACGACTCTCCATATTACTGCCCTAAATGATATAAAATAATATCAAGTTTTTAACGGGGGAATTTTTATAAAACTAGTCTTTTTCACAGCCCGTCTTAAGCCTGGTACCCTCAGTTCGGTGTGCGCGCGATACATACAAATAGCCCATTTTAATACAATTAATGCCGGAGCTTTAACCTATTTTCATTTATTTTTCATTTATTTTTGTCCAGTCAGAAAATTACCAAAATGTCACAAACGACTCTCCATATTACTGCCCTAAATGATATAAAATAATATCAAGTTTTTAACGAAGGAATTTTTATAAAACTAGTCTTTTTCACAGCCCGTCTTAAGCCTGGTACCCTCAGTTCGGTGTGCGCGCGATACATACAAATAGCCCATTTTAATACAATTAATGCCGGAGCTTTAACCTATATTCATTTATTTTTCATTTATTTTTGTCCAGTCAGAAAATTACCAAAATGTCACAAACGACTCTCCATATTACTGCCCTAAATAATATAAAATAATATCAAGTTTTTAACGGGGGAATTTTTATAAAACTAGTCTTTTTCACAGCCCGTCTTAAGCCTGGTACCCTCAGTTCGGTCTTGTATCCTCAGTTCGGTGTGCGCGCGATACATACAAATAGCCCATTTTAATACAATTAATGCCGGAGCTTTAACCTATTTTCATTTATTTTTCATTTATTTTTGTCCAGTCAGAAAATTACCAAAATGTCACAAACGACTCTCCATATTACTGCCCTAAATGATATAAAATAATATCAAGTTTTTAACGGGGGAATTTTTATAAAACTAGTCTTTTTCACAGCCCGTCTTAAGCCTGGTACCCTCAGTTCGGTGTGCGCGCGATACATACAAATAGCCCATTTTAATACAATTAATGCCGGAGCTTTAACCTATTTTCATTTATTTTTCATTTATTTTTGTCCAGTCTGAAAATTACCAAAATGTCACAAACGACTCTCCATATTACTGCCCTAAATGATATAAAATAATATCAAGTTTTTAACGGGGGAATTTTTATAAAACTAGTCTTTTTCACAGCCCGTCTTAAGCCTGGTACCCTCAGTTCGGTGTGCGCGCGATACATACAAATAGCCCATTTTAATACAATTAATGCCGGAGCTTTAACCTATTTTCATTTATTTTTCATTTATTTTTGTCCAGTCAGAAAATTACCAAAATGTCACAAACGACTCTCCATATTACTGCCCTAAATGATATAAAATAATATCAAGTTTTTAACGGGGGAATTTTTATAAAACTAGTCTTTTTCACAGCCCGTCTTAAGCCTGGTACCCTCAGTTCGGTCTTGTACCCTCAGTTCGGTGTGCGCGCGATACATACAAATAGCCCATTTTAATACAATTAATGCCGGAGCTTTAACCTATTTTCATTTATTTTTCATTTATTTTTGTCCAGTCAGAAAATTACAAAAATGTCACAAACGACTCTCCATATTACTGCCCTAAATGATATAAAATAATATCAAGTTTTTAACGGGGGAATTTTTATAAAACTAGTCTTTTTCACAGCCCGTCTTAAGCCTGGTACCCTCAGTTCGGTCCTGTACCCTCAGTTCGGTGTGCGCGCGATACATACAAATAGCCCATTTTAATACAATTAATGCCGGAGCTTTAACCTATTTTCATTTATTTTTCATTTATTTTTGTCCAGTCAGAAAATTACCAAAATGTCACAAACGACTCTCCATATTACTGCCCTAAATGATATAAAATAATATCAAGTTTTTAACGGGGGAATTTTTATAAAACTAGTCTTTTTCACAGCCCGTCATAAGCCTGGTACCCTCAGTTCGGTCTTGTACCCTCAGTTCGGTGTGCGCGCGATACATACAAATAGCCCATTTTAATACAATTAATGCCGGAGCTTTAACCTATTTTCATTTATTTTTCATTTATTTTTGTCCAGTCAGAAAATTACCAAAATGTCACAAACGACTCTCCATATTACTGCCCTAAATGATATAAAATAATATCAAGTTTTTAACGGGAATTTTTATAAAACTAGTCTTTTTCACAGCCCGTCTTAAGCCTGGTACCCTCAGTTCGGTGTGCGCGCGATACATACAAATAGCCCATTTTAATACAATTAATGCCGGAGCTTTAACCTATTTTCATTTATTTTTCATTTATTTTTGTCCAGTCAGAAAATTACCAAAATGTCACAAACGACTCTCCATATTACTGCCCTAAATGATATAAAATAATATCAAGTTTTTAACGAAGGAATTTTTATAAAACTAGTCTTTTTCACAGCCCGTCTTAAGCCTGGTACCCTCAGTTCGGTGTGCGCGCGATACATACAAATAGCCCATTTTAATACAATTAATGCCGGAGCTTTAACCTATATTCATTTATTTTTCATTTATTTTTGTCCAGTCAGAAAATTACCAAAATGTCACAAACGACTCTCCATATTACTGCCCTAAATGATATAAAATAATATCAAGTTTTTAACGGGGGAATTTTTATAAAACTAGTCTTTTTCACAGCCCGTCTTAAGCCTGGTACCCTCAGTTCGGTCTTGTATCCTCAGTTCGGTGTGCGCGCGATACATACAAATAGCCCATTTTAATACAATTAATGCCGGAGCTTTAACCTATTTTCATTTATTTTTCATTTATTTTTGTCCAGTCAGAAAATTACCAAAATGTCACAAACGACTCTCCATATTACTGCCCTAAATGATATAAAATAATATCAAGTTTTTAACGGGGGAATTTTTATAAAACTAGTCTTTTTCACAGCCCGTCTTAAGCCTGGTACCCTCAGTTCGGTGTGCGCGCGATACATACAAATAGCCCATTTTAATACAATTAATGCCGGAGCTTTAACCTATTTTCATTTATTTTTCATTTATTTTTGTCCAGTCAGAAAATTACCAAAATGTCACAAACGACTCTCCATATTACTGCCCTAAATGATATAAAATAATATCAAGTTTTTAACGGGGGAATTTTTATAAAACTAGTCTTTTTCACAGCCCGTCTTAAGCCTGGTACCCTCAGTTCGGTGTGCGCGCGATACATACAAATAGCCCATTTTAATACAATTAATGCCGGAGCTTTAACCTATTTTCATTTATTTTTCATTTATTTTTGTCCAGTCAGAAAATTACCAAAATGTCACAAACGACTCTCCATATTACTGCCCTAAATGATATAAAATAATATCAAGTTTTTAACGGGGGAATTTTTATAAAACTAGTCTTTTTCACAGCCCGTCTTAAGCCTGGTACCCTCAGTTCGGTCTTGTACCCTCAGTTCGGTGTGCGCGCGATACATACAAATAGCCCATTTTAATACAATTAATGCCGGAGCTTTAACCTATTTTCATTTATTTTTCATTTATTTTTGTCCAGTCAGAAAATTACCAAAATGTCACAAACGACTCTCCATATTACTGCCCTAAATGATATAAAATAATATCAAGTTTTTAACGGGGGAATTTTTATAAAACTAGTCTTTTTCACAGCCCGTCTTAAGCCTGGTACCCTCAGTTCGGTCCTGTACCCTCAGTTCGGTGTGCGCGCGATACATACAAATAGCCCATTTTAATACAATTAATGCCGGAGCTTTAACCTATTTTCATTTATTTTTCATTTATTTTTGTCCAGTCAGAAAATTACCAAAATGTCACAAACGACTCTCCATATTACTGCCCTAAATGATATAAAATAATATCAAGTTTTTAACGGGGGAATTTTTATAAAACTAGTCTTTTTCACAGCCCGTCATAAGCCTGGTACCCTCAGTTCGGTCTTGTACCCTCAGTTCGGTGTGCGCGCGATACATACAAATAGCCCATTTTAATACAATTAATGCCGGAGCTTTAACCTATTTTCATTTATTTTTCATTTATTTTTGTCCAGTCAGAAAATTACCAAAATGTCACAAACGACTCTCCATATTACTGCCCTAAATGATATAAAATAATATCAAGTTTTTAACGGGGGAATTTTTATAAAACTAGTCTTTTTCACAGCCCGTCTTAAGCCTGGTACCCTCAGTTCGGTCTTGTACCCTCAGTTCGGTGTGCGCGCGATACATACAAATAGCCCATTTTAATACAATTAATGCCGGAGCTTTAACCTATTTTCATTTATTTTTCATTTATTTTTGTCCAGTCAGAAAATTACCAAAATGTCACAAACGACTCTCCATATTACTGCCCTAAATGATATAAAATAATATCAAGTTTTTAACGGGGGAATTTTTTATAAAACTAGTCTTTTTCACAGCCCGTCTTAAGCCTGGTACCCTCAGTTCGGTCTTGTACCCTCAGTTCGGTGTGCGCGCGATACATACAAATAGCCCATTTTAATACAATTAATGCCGGAGCTTTAACCTATTTTCATTTATTTTTCATTTATTTTTGTCCAGTCAGAAAATTACCAAAATGTCACAAACGACTCTCCATATTACTGCCCTAAATGATATAAAATAATATCAAGTTTTTAACGGGAATGTTTATAAAACTAGTCTTTTTCACAGCCCGTCTTAAGCCTGGTACCCTCAGTTCGGTGTGCGCGCGATACATACAAATAGCCCATTTTAATACAATTAATGCCGGAGCTTTAACCTATTTTCATTTATTTTTCATTTATTTTTGTCCAGTCAGAAAATTACCAAAATGTCACAAACGACTCTCCATATTACTGCCCTAAATGATATAAAATAATATCAAGTTTTTAACGGGGGAATTTTTATAAAACTAGTCTTTTTCACAGCCCGTCTTAAGCCTGGTACCCTCAGTTCGGTCTTGTACCCTCAGTTCGGTGTGCGCGCGATACATACAAATAGCCCATTTTAATACAATTAATGCCGGAGCTTTAACCTATTTTCATTTATTTTTCATTTATTTTTGTCCAGTCAGAAAATTACCAAAATGTCACAAACGACTCTCCATATTACTGCCCTAAATGATATAAAATAATATCAAGTTTTTAACGGGGGAATTTTTATAAAACTAGTCTTTTTCACAGCCCGTCTTAAGCCTGGTACCCTCAGTTCGGTGTGCGCGCGATACATACAAATAGCCCATTTTAATACAATTAATGCCGGAGCTTTAACCTATTTTCATTTATTTTTCATTAATTTTTGTCCAGTCAGAAAATTACCAAAATGTCACAAACGACTCTCCATATTACTGCCCTAAATGATATAAAATAATATCAAGTTTTTAACGGGGAATTTTTATAAAACTAGTCTTTTTCACAGCCCGTCTTAAGCCTGGTACCCTCAGTTCGGTCTTGTACCCTCAGTTCGGTGTGCGCGCGATACATACAAATAGCCCATTTTAATACAATTAATGCCGGAGCTTTAACCTATTTTCATTTATTTTTCATTTATTTTTGTCCAGTCAGAAAATTACCAAAATATCACAAACGACTCTCCATATTACTGCCCTAAATGATATAAAATAATATCAAGTTTTAACGGGGGAATTTTTATAAAACTAGTCTTTTTCACAGCCCGTCTTAAGCCTGGTACCCTCAGTTCGGTCTTGTACCCTCAGTTCGGTGTGCGCGCGATACATACAAATAGCCCATTTTAATACAATTAATGCCGGAGCTTTAACCTATTTTCATTTATTTTTCATTTATTTTTGTCCAGTCAGAAAATTACCAAAATGTCACAAACGACTCTCCATATTACTGCCCTAAATGATATAAAATAATATCAAGTTTTTTAACGGGGAATTTTTATAAAACTAGTCTTTTTCACAGCCCGTCTTAAGCCTGGTACCCTCAGTTCGCTTCTTCGTGTGCGCGCGATACATACAAATAGCCCATTTTAATACAATTAATGCCGAGCTTTAACCTATTTTCATTTATTTTTCATTTATTTTTGTCCAGTCAGAAAATTACCAAAATGTCACAAACGACTCTCCATATTACTGCCCTAAATGATATAAAATAATATCAAGATTTTTAACGGGGGAATTTTTATAAAACTAGTCTTTTTCACAGCCCGTCTTAAGCCTGGTACCCTCAGTTCGGTCTTGTACCCTCAGTTCGGTGTGCGCGCGATACATACAAATAGCCATTTTAATACAATTAATGCCGGAGCTTTAACCTATTTTCATTTATTTTTCATTTATTTTTGTCCAGTCAGAAAATTACCAAAATGTCACAAACGACTCTCCATATTACTGCCCTAAATGATATAAAATAATATCAAGTTTTTAACGGGGGAATTTTTATAAAACTAGTCTTTTTCACAGCCCGTCTTAAGCCTGGTACCCTCAGTTCGGTCTGTACCCTCAGTTCGGTGTGCGCGCGATACATACAAATAGCCCATTTTAATACAATTAATGCCGGAGCTTTAACCTATTTTCATTTATTTTTCATTTATTTTTGTCCAGTCAGAAAATTACCAAAATGTCACAAACGACTCTCCATATTACTGCCCTAAATGATATAAAATAATATCAAGTTTTTAACGGGGGAATTTTTATAAAACTAGTCTTTTTCACAGCCCGTCATAAGCCTGGTACCCTCAGTTCGGTCTTGTACCCTCAGTTCGGTGTGCGCGCGATACATACAAATAGCCCATTTTAATACAATTAATGCCGGAGCTTTAACCTATTTTCATTTATTTTTCATTTATTTTTGTCCAGTCAGAAAATTACCAAAATGTCACAAACGACTCTCCATATTACTGCCCTAAATGATATAAAATAATATCAAGTTTTTAACGGGGGAATTTTTATAAAACTAGTCTTTTTCACAGCCCGTCTTAAGCCTGGTACCCTCAGTTCGGTCTTGTACCCTCAGTTCGGTGTGCGCGCGATACATACAAATAGCCCATTTTAATACAATTAATGCCGGAGCTTTAACCTATTTTTCATTTATTTTTCATTTATTTTTGTCCAGTCAGAAAATTACCAAAATGTCACAAACGACTCTCCATATTACTGCCCTAAATGATATAAAATAATATCAAGTTTTTAACGGGGGAATTTTTATAAAACTAGTCTTTTTCACAGCCCGTCTTAAGCCTGGTACCCTCAGTTCGGTCTTGTACCCTCAGTTCGGTGTGCGCGCGATACATACAAATAGCCCATTTTAATACAATTAATGCCGGAGCTTTAACCTATTTTCATTTATTTTTCATTTATTTTTGTCCAGTCAGAAAATTACCAAAATGTCACAAACGACTCTCCATATTACTGCCCCTAAATGATATAAAATAATATCAAGTTTTTAACGGGGAATTTTTATAAAACTAGTCTTTTTCACAGCCCGTCTTAAGCCTGGTACCCTCAGTTCGGTCTTGTACCCTCAGTTCGGTGTGCGCGCGATACATACAAATAGCCCATTTTAATACAATTAATGCCGGAGCTTTAACCTATTTTCATTTATTTTTCATTTATTTTTGTCCAGTCAGAAAATTACCAAAATGTCACAAACGACTCTCCATATTACTGCCCTAAATGATATAAAATAATATCAAGTTTTTAACGGGGGAATTTTTATAAAACTAGTCTTTTTCACAGCCCGTCTTAAGCCTGGTACCCTCAGTTCGGTCCTGTACCCTCAGTTCGGTGTGCGCGCGATACATACAAATAGCCCATTTTAATACAATTAATGCCGGAGCTTTAACCTATTTTCATTTATTTTTCATTTATTTTTGTCCAGTCAGAAAATTACCAAAATGTCACAAACGACTCTCCATATTACTGCCCTAAATGATATAAAATAATATCAAGTTTTTTAACGGGGGAATTTTTATAAAACTAGTCTTTTTCACAGCCCGTCATAAGCCTGGTACCTCAGTTCGGTCTTGTACCCTCAGTTCGGTGTGCGCGCGATACATACAAATAGCCCATTTTAATACAATTAATGCCGGAGCTTTAACCTATTTTCATTTATTTTTCATTTATTTTTGTCCAGTCAGAAAATTACCAAAATGTCACAAACGACTCTCCATATTACTGCCCTAAATGATATAAAATAATATCAAGTTTTTAACGGGGGAATTTTTATAAAACTAGTCTTTTTCACAGCCCGTCTTAAGCCTGGTACCCTCAGTTCGGTCTTGTACCCTCAGTTCGGTGTGCGCGCGATACATACAAATAGCCCATTTTTAATACAATTAATGCCGGAGCTTTAACCTATTTTCATTTATTTTTCATTTATTTTTGTCCAGTCAGAAAATTACCAAAATGTCACACACGACTCTCCATATTACTGCCCTAAATGATATAAAATAATATCAAGTTTTTAACGGGGGAATTTTTTATAAAACTAGTCTTTTCACAGCCCGTCTTAAGCCTGGTACCCTCAGTTCGGGTACCAGTTCGGTGTGCGCGCGATACATACAAATAGCCCATTTTAATACAATTAATGCCGGAGCTTTAACCTATTTTCATTTATTTTTCATTTATTTTTGTCCAGTCAGAAAATTACCAAAATGTCACAAACGACTCTCCATATTACTGCCCTAAATGATATAAAATAATATCAAGTTTTTAACGGGGGAATTTTTATAAAACTAGTCTTTTTCACAGCCCGTCTTAAGCCTGGTACCCTCAGTTCGGTCTTGTACCCTGTTCGGTGTGCGCGCGATACATACAAATAGCCCATTTTAATACAATTAATGCCGGAGCTTTAACCTATTTTCATTTATTTTTCATTTATTTTTGTCCAGTCAGAAAATTACCAAAATGTCACAAACGACTCTCCATATTACTGCCCTAAATGATATAAAATAATATCAAGTTTTTAACGGGGGAATTTTTATAAAACTAGTCTTTTTCACAGCCCGTCTTAAGCCTGGTACCCTCAGTTCGGTCGTGCGCGCGATACATACAAATAGCCCATTTTAATACAATTAATGCCGGAGCTTTAACCTATTTTCATTTATTTTTCATTTATTTTTGTCCAGTCAGAAAATTACCAAAATGTCACAAACGACTCTCCATATTACTGCCCTAAATGATATAAAATAATATCAAGTTTTTAACGGGGGAATTTTTATAAAACTAGTCTTTTTCACAGCCCGTCTTAAGCCTGGTACCCTCAGTTCGGTCTTGTACC